>JAIFGZ020000342.1:2526076-3789115 GCA_019925245.2 Oryza australiensis
GCCCGGTGCACCCATCATCCAAATCATAAGCACGCGGCGAAGGGCTCGCTTCATCTACAAAATGGTTCGCCAAGCGATGCGCGGCGCAGCTCAACAAAAAGCCGGCGATGAGGCTGGTCCGTCGGGCGCCAAGAAAGCAACGCGGGTGAGAACGCCGAACCTTTCCAAGACCCAGTGGGAGAGCTCAATCACATCTTCGGGGGACCGCTAGCCTATGAATCCAAGAGGAAACAGAAGCTAACCGACCAAGAGGTCAACGCGGCTCAACCCGAAGTCCCTCAGTACCTGCGATGGTCGGAGGTGGCCATCACTTTTGACCGCTCGGATCACCCCGACCGAGTGGTTCATCCGGGGTGCTATCCACTCATCCTAGACCCCGTGGTCCGCAACATCGAGCTCAAGCGCGTCCTCATCGATGGGGCGCGCACTCAACATCTGTTCGCCAAGACCATGGATGAGATGCATCCCGAGGCGATGAAGGCAAGCTCAGCCCCCTTCCACGGAGTCATCCGGGGCTATCGTCTACACCACTCGGGCACATCTCCCTCCCTGTCACCTTCGGGGCTCGAGAGAACTTCGAACGGAGAACGTAACTTTTAAGGTGGCCGACTTCGAGACAAGCATACCACGCCATCATTGGAAGACTGCGCTTGCCAAGTTCATGGCGATCCCGCATTACACCTACCTCTCGCATGAAGATGTCGGGTCCCAACGGCGTCATCACTCTTCGCAGCGATGTGAAGCAAGCCTTCACTGCGATAAAGAGAGCTGCGACATGGCCCAATCTCGCGAGAGATTATGTGGCCAACAAGAAGTCCGATTGGCTGCATCAACCGGTAGAGGGCGAAGTCCCGCGAAGAAGACGGCCAAATCGGGATCCAGCGACGCCAAGACCAAGAAGATCTCCCTTGATCCGTCGGATCCTCGAAACGCTGTAATCGGCGGCGACCTAGATCCCAAATAGGAAAGCGCGCTCGTCACCTTCCTCCAAAATAATAAAGATGTTTTTCCTTGGAAACCATCGATATGCCGGAATTCCTAGGGAGGTGATCGAGCACTCTTTGCACGTCAAAGATGACGCCAAACCGATAAAACAACGATTACGCAGATTCGCGCGGGGACCGAAAAGACGCTATCAAGGAAGAGCTCGCAAAGCTCTTGGTGCCGGCTTCATCAAATAAGTCCTTCATCCCGACCGGTTAGCCAACCCAGTCTGGTCCGCAAGAAAACGGGCAATGGCGCATGTGCGTTGACTATACCGACCTCAACAAAGCCTGCCCCAAAGATCCGTTCGGCTGCCTCGCATCGACCAAGTCGTTGACTCAACAGGCGACCTACTTCGAGTTTCTTGGATTGTTACTCGGGCTATCACCGGATCAGCTTGAAAGAGTCCGACGCTGAAGACATCGTTCATCACGCCGTTTGGGGCCCCTCGCTACATCACCATGCCTTTCGGCTGACGAACGTCGGCGCCACATACCAACGCATGATCCAAAGATGCTTCCAGACGCAGATCGACAAGAATGTAGAAGCTTATGTCGACGACGTTGTCATCAAGACCAAGCAGAAAGAAGACCTGATCGCTGACCTAGAAGAAACCTTTGCAAACATCCGGGCCTTCGAATGAGGTTAAACCCAGGAGAAGTGCACTTTCGGCGTTCCATCGTGCAAGCGCTCGGCTTCATGGTGTCACATCGCGGCATTGAAGCCAATCCGAGAGAAGATCAACGCCATCCCGAGCATGAAGCCCCGAGTAACCGAAGGACGTCCGAAGCTCACGGCTGCATGGCGGCGTTAAGCCGCTTCATCTCTCGACTCGGCGAACGAGGCATGCCCTTCTTTGATTGCTAAAGAAGACGGACGACTTCCGGTGGACCGCGGAAGCCAACAAGGCCTTTGAAGATTTCAAAGAGTTCCTTACAACGCCGCCGTCTGGCCTCACCTCAACCCCGGGAACCTCTGGCTGCTGTACGTTTCAGCCACTCACCAAGTGGTTAGTACGGTCCTCGTGGTCGAGCGCGAAGAAGAAGGACGGGCTCGAAGATTCGGAGGCCGATCTACTTTGTTAGCGAAGTGTTGGCGGGAGCCAAAATTCGCTACCCTCGGGTACAAAAATTGCTCTATGGTGTTCTAATAACCGCGAGGAAATTGGCACACTATTTTCAGGGTCACTCGGTCACCGTCGTCACTTCCTCCCACTCGGCGATGTCATCCACAACCGGGAGGCAGCGGGCGCATCGCCAAATGGGCTCTAGAGCGATGCCATTGGACTTGACTTTCAAGGCGAGGACATCCATAAAGTCACAAGCCTTGGCGGATTTCCGGCCGAGTGGGTGAGCAACAAGAGAACGTACCTCGGGAAGACCTCCAACACTTGGACCATGCACTTCGACGGATCCAAGAGGATCACCGGCTTGGGAGCCGGAGTTGTGCTGATCTCCCCGACTGGGGAAAGGCTAAGACACGTCCTTCACCTCCACTTCTCCGCCTCACACAACGTCGCCGAGTACGAAGCCCTGCTACATGGACTGCGCCTCGCAGTTTCACTCGAAATACGTCGGCTCATCGTGAAAGGCGACTCCCAGCTGGTCGTCAATCAAGTAATGAAGGACTGGTCCTGTCTAAATGACACTATGGAGGACTACCGGCAAGAGGTCCGCAAACTTGAAGACAAGTTTGACGGACTCGAACTCTCACACGTCTTGAGGCATAACAACGAAGCAGCCGATGAGTTGGCAAGCGCGAAGCTGCCCCAACAGACGTCTTCGTCGAGCACCTCTATGAACCAACCATCACGGCAAAGACAACTTCCAACGAGCAAGCTGCGAACAAAGTCGCCATGGCTGATACCGACTGGAGGACGTCGCTCATCAAATTCTTAATCCAGTAAGAGGTGCCGGAAGACCGGGATGAAGCAGAACGCATCTGACGTCGCTGCCAAGCATATGTCATGGTTGACTCCGACCTATACAAGAGAAGCCCCGCCGGAATCCTAATGAGATGCATTACACCCGAAGAAGGAAGGCAGCTACTCCAAGACATCCACTCGGGCATATGCGGAAGCCACGCGGCAGCACGCACTCTGGTCGGCAAAGCTTACAGGCAAGGTTTCTTTTGGCTTACCACGGTCTCCGACGCAGACAAAGTCGTACGAACCTGCGAAGGCTGCCAATTTTTCGCCCGACAGAGCCATGTCCCGGCCCAGGAGCTACAAACAATCCCACTATCCTGGCCGTTCGCGGTATGGGGCTTGGACATGGTTGGCCCCTTCAAGAAAGCTCCAGGAGGATTCACGCACCTCTTCGTCGCAATCGACAAGTTCTCCAAGTGGATTGAAGCCAAGCCGGTCGCCACAATCACTGCTGACAAGGCACGGGATTTCTTCCTCAACATCGTGCACCGCTTCGGCGTCCCAAACAGAATCATAACCGACAACGGGACTCAATTCACGGGAGGCATCTTCAAGGAATTCTGCAAGGACTTCAGAATCAAGATTTGCTACGCATTAGTTGCCCATCCCAAAAGCAACGGCCAAGTCGAGCGAGCCAACGGCATGGTCCTCCAAGGCATCAAGGCCCGCGTTTTCGATGCCTAAACCCCTACGCAGGCAAGTGGGTCCAAGAGCTTCCCTCGGTCTTATGGTCGCTGCGGACCACACCCAGTCGGGCTACCGGCCAAACTCCCTTCTTTTTGGTCTACGGCGCAGAAGCCATGTTGCCAAACGAGATGGAGTACGAATCCCTCCGAGTCCGCAGCTTCAACGATGAACGCTACGACCCCGACCGAGTGGATGACCTCACCCGATTGGAAGAGGCCCGTGAGGCAGCCCTCATCCAGTCGGCCAAATACCTTCAAGGGCTCAGAAGATACCACAGTCGCAACGTTCGAGCACGAGCTTTCATCGTTGGCGACCTGGTCCTACGCAAGATCCAGACCACCAAAGACCGTCACAAGTTATCCCCCTTATGGGAAGGACTGTACATAATCGCTGAGGTGACTCGGCCTGGTGCATACCGGCTAAAGCGTGAAGACGGGTCTATGGTGGAGAACTCCTGGAACATCGAGCATCTTTGACGATTTTATGCTTAATTTGACTAAGGCTTCATGTTTTCCTTGACTGCCAACCTCAAGCAAGATGACTTCTTGAGTTAGCAGTCGGGGGCTGTACATATGTCAATAAAGCTTAAGTTTTCCTCATCAACTTCTGTGCATGATTTGGTTTATCATTGTTTAATGTTCTTCGATTCGAGTTCAGTGTCTAAGGACTGAGAGTTTTCTGATGACCTAATCGAGCCTAGGCTTGGTGACAGTCAGACGAAAACTACTTAAGAAATTTCACACAAAAACTCGGATCAAGGCATTAACATAAATAAACTAAATATATCACAAGTTCTACATCGGAACATCACGATCACACGACATTTACAAGACAATGTTCGAAAGATAAATCAAATCCGGAAATTGTTTACTACATCGACGGAGATCTTCTTCGCTGACTCCTGTGCCTCACTCAGTATATCCAAGGCCTGCTCATCTGTGGTCCCGTCAGCAAAGCCCTCCCCGACCGAGTGGATATCCACTCGAGGGTAAAGGGACTTGGTCTGTGCAAGAGCCAGACCGGCCCCCATGTTGGCGGCTTCAATGATGTTGGCTAGATACTGGTCAGGAGCCCTCCGCAGCTTGTCAAAGACTTCAATTGGGTCCACTGAGCTGGTCCCGACTCCATGGTGGAACAAAGATAGCAAGATTGGCGCTGCGGCATTGGCGACCTCTTCCCGGATCTCTCCGGTTTGTTTGACCCGCTCAAGCAAGACGTCATATTGAGCTCGGGTCTTAACCTTGTAAGTTGCCAAAAGCATCGATCATGCAAAGCACTCGAAATAAAGAAGACAAGGAATGTTACTTCAAAGAGGCTTACCTTCAAACTCGGCCTCCAGTTCGGCTTTGTCAAGGCTGACTGCCTCCAGCTGGACTTGGAGTGAATGAACCTCCGACGAATTTTCTACAAGAAAAGAAGATCATCAGTAACCAGGGACAACATGAGAATCTTAAAGAAACTCGGAGAGATGAGCTTACTCCTGATTGATCCTCGGAGGTCGAGGTTCGCCTCCCAAGCTCCGCGATCTCTCTCCTTAAAGCCGCCTCCCTCAACGCGGCTTCCTCCTGAGTGGTTTTCAGCTTTCGCTGAACGTCCTCCAAGGAGCTCAGGTGAGGAACCAGCTTCTCCAGCACCTCGGACTTTGCCATGGAGCGACAGTACTCCTTCTGCGCGTGAAATCCGAAGAATGACTGACCGGAAAAGGATGACAACACAACAAAAGAAAAAGACTAAGGCTTACGTTGAGTAGCCGAGTCACTTCGTTCAAGCTTTCGACAAGGGCATCCCTTTCTTCTCTCTCAGCTTGCCTGTCCAGGATGATGCCCTGCCCTTGGCCCTCCGAGTCCCGCCACTCAATCTTGATTGGGGGAACCCAGGTTTCAGAAGACTGTAACCTAGGGATTTCCTCCACTGTGGCTGGCAGATAGGAAGAACAAATGAAGACACGAAAGATTCAAACTAAAGGAACAAATAGAAGATTTTGATACAAGACTCACCGGCCTCAGTGGCTGCGCGCTTAGGCGGAACGGCCCGGCGGCCTCCTTTCTCGGCTCTTCGCCGAGTGACCCTCCGTCGGGCCGGCCGAGCCGTGGTCGGAGGTTTCCGGCCGACGATTGGCTTCAGAGGGATGCCCCGTGGCGGTCGGGGCTCCTTCCTTGGGGCATCCTTCTTCGGAGGCGAAGGTTCTTTGCCGGAGCGCTCTCGCTCGGATGCGGGCTCCGAGATTTCGGCTCGCGAGCCGGCGCCTCGGGAGCGGCGGCGGGGGTCGGCCCTCACCCTTCCGGCGGGATCTATGTCCGGGCCTCTGCGATAATGAACACAGCGGAGTAAAGACAAAGAGAGCTTTCGGGAAAAAGTTCGGACTTCGGTCGTGAAGCATACCGGACGACCGGCGGATCTTCGGCGCCGTCCTCGACGATCGCCTTGGAGGAGGGGTCTCGGCTGGAGGAGCCGGGACGTCATCGTCCGAATCTTCGATGATGAGCCTCCTTTTGCTCGCCGGCTTGTTGGTGTCCTCACTCGGGGCCGCCCGCTTCCCAACTGGATCGCTTTGGATCTTGATCCCGCCAGCTGGCTTCTTGGCAGGGCGACGCGGCGCGTCATCGTGGGACACCTTGTACGGCTTGGAGGTAACAGAAGCATTTTCCGCAAGAGAAGTTCGCACAACACTAAGAGACAAGATATCAAGATTGAAAGACATTGTGAAGCAACCGTCGGCTTACGGAGGAGGAGGCCGGTGGATCTTGAAGGAGAACCGGCGAGAATGAGGCCACGCTCAAGCGCAATTCCAGTCGAGAAGATCTTGTACATCCGGATCTTCGGGATCTCGTAGCCGAGTGGATCTGGATCCTCCCGATTGGGGTCCTTCCCGCCTTCGTATTCAAAGGCTGGCTTTGACCTCTCCTTGATTGGAGCCAGTCGGCACCGGATGAAGTGTCGAGTGATCTGCTCGCCGCGGAGACCCTTCTGCTTCATTGCTAGGATCTTTGCAAGCAGTTTGTTGGCCTCGTCCCAATCTTGGGCCACTGGAACGGTGCTCCAACTAGGCCTGGGGACAGGGGGAAGGCCGACGAAAGCTGGCAGGCTGGGTTCGAGGTTGCTAATATAGAACCAGCCCGCATGTCATCCCTTATTGGAAGATGTTAAGGGAAGAGAGAAACTCCTTGCGGAGATATCCGCGGAGTTGGAAACCTGCCCCGCCAACAACGCATGGGTGGTCTTTATTCGGATGTGGTTTAAGATAAAACATGCGGCAGAACAGTTGGAAGTGGGGGAAGATGCCGAGGAATGCTTCGCATACATGAATGAAGAGAGCGATGTGAAGCACGGAGTTGGGGTTCAGATGATAGAGTTGAAGCCCATAATAATCCAGAAGCCCCCGGAAGAACTCAGAGGTGGGAAGGCTGAACCCGCAATAGAAGAAAGAGGTAAAAACAACGAGCTCACCGGTGTTCGGGGTTGGAAAGTCTTCACCGCCGCCGGCGCCCCACGATCTCCTTTGGGGAAGCACGCCATGCTTCACCATCTCCTTGAGGGTAGATTCCCTCACATCCGATGTGACCCATTGGTCAAACGGGATCCTCTTTTCCTCGCCATGAATGTGGTGTGGATGGGAAGTGGATCGGTCGGAAAGAGTGGGGATTTGTGGCAAGAAGCGAGCTCCTGGATGGATGGATTTGGGAACGTGCGAGTCTAGGGTTCTTCGCAGGGAGCGGGTGAGCAGTCTTTGCGAAAAGAGAAATCTTTTGGAAGATGAAGGGGCGGGGACGACCTCGAGCCTTTATAGAAAGATTTGAGGGTTGCGCTAGGTTTTCTTGTGATTGGGCCAAGCCCATAATAAAATCTGCGCCCGGTTAAGGTGTGGCCCAACGCGTGTCCTTAGGGACTTAAGCGGATGAGCTTAAGCGAATTTACCCGGCAATATGCACGTGTCCGAATGCCCTATACCTTTGGAAATCCTGTCATGCCGCGGTTTGCTTGACTTCATGAGAAGCTAGCACGATGCAACTTGAAAGGTGACCAACAGCTAAGTTTTTATAGCTGCCTTGATGACAAGGGCTGTTTGGTTTTTTAGCATTTGATTAAGTGATTTTATGAGTGCTATTTTTCCACCTTGGTGAAGATCTTTATAGATTGAGACCAGTATTATGGCAAAAGCTATTTAATAACTTGGTCATACTTTTCATACGATTGAAAGAACTCGTTTCCCATGAGGGACGATTAAAATATTTGTTTCGGGATGATTCGGGCAGATTCACTCGGATAAGCATGAGCTTACCGAGTGCTTTTTACCCGCTAGGGTTGATTGAGTTATTTGTTCTGAGATAACTCGGGCAAATTCACTCGGATAAAGCACAAGCTTGCCGAGTAATGAGGTTGCTTTAGCTTGAGCTAAGCATCTACATAAGAATGATTTTTATAGTTCTTAACTATATGCTTAGTCATTTTTGACTAACCACATAGTCGGGGCTACACCTAATTAGGTGCATCGGGAGATGCACCTAGATATTTATTTTTGAGAATTTTTTAGATATTTTCCAGCCCTTCACGTCTTTGGAGCCACTCGGGAAGATTCCGGCAGAGATGATGGAATCACTTGGCGCCAAAAGCACTCGGTCAAAGAGGTTTTTGGCTGTGTGTTGTTTTGGTTTGAAGCTGAGTTGTCTCGTCGGCGAAAGGACTCGGGGGCTACTGTGGAGATTATGGCAATGGGGTATCTACATGGGCTTATCCGACTGGAGGTAGGGATAGATTGCGTCTGCCATATCTGTAAACCGAATATGACTTGGGTGTTACGATTGCCGATAGAGATAAGGCAATCGGCCTATAGTCACGGTTTGGTAAGATTGAGGGAACCGACTTAGAGTAAGATAGGGTTTTCGATCTGTAAGCCCACCTCCCAAGACTATATAAGGGGGGTAAGGGGCGTCCCTTGAGGGATATCCTATGTTAGATCAGCTTTTAGCTTTGAGCCCTAGATCACGAGATCAATAAAGACACTCGGCGGATCGAATCCACCGAAACAGGAGTAGGGTATTACCTCACGAGAGGGCCTGAACCTATCTAAATCTTCTTTTCCTCCTAACCCATTGTGCTTGGCGATCTTGACTGCGACCCCAGAAATTATATTGCCGAAACCAAGTTTCGACACATAGTTCATACCCAGATGAAAGAATTGACTCAGAAGAAGATGGTGGCTCAAAGAACTCGCCCTTCATAGCGGATAGGCTTTGGATATACTGCTCCATAATCTAAAAAGGAAAATAAAATGATACAAGGATGACCTAGGCTCTAGGATAAATCAGCAAGTGTTCCCCAGCAACGGTGCCAGAAATGCTTGTTGATATTTCTTACGACCATAGATAAAATCCGCAAGCGCACGGAATACCGTTATAGCACTTCACCCAGGGAGTATTTCAAGGGATATAGAATCCAAGGAACGCTGAGGGATTATCAAAGAGTAAGGTTCATCCAAGGACATCCAAGATTAGGTAGGCTAAGGTATAGAGAGGATTTTTATGGTTGTTGTAACACCCGAAATCGGAGACATAAAAATCAAGATTTATAATTTGGAGCTTACAAAAATTTTTTGAATTATTGTATCTTGTCGTAATTTTTGCCTCTTATTTGCGAGTTTTATTGCGTGTTATAAATAAAGGAACATTTATTTGAAAGATGGAAAAATCAAAAAGGTTTTGGAAACCCTAAAAGAAAATAAAATTCCAAAATAAATATTAGAAATAAAAATTATAAACATATAATTGGGAAAAGTTAAGGTTTAATAAAAATTTTCTTTTGGACCAAGATTTTATTTTTGGAATCATAAAAAAAATAAAAAATAAAAAAAGGAGAAAAAGAAAATCGGGGAAAAAGAGAAAATGCACTGTTCATTCGCTGCCAAGTGTTCGACGCCGGTCATGCCGTACCGCGTGCACGTCGCGCACGTCGCCGCGACGCCACGCGTCACGCGCGCGTTCACGGCCCGCGCCCGCGTCAACGCCGTCATACGCTCGTCGTCGCGTCGCCGCGCCGCCAGCAGCCGCGCCGCCGCCAGCCACACCGCGCCCCATGTCACCGTGCACCGTGCCCCCACACTGTCATACGCCGTGCCAACGCTCGCTCCACGTGCCGCGCCGTGCCGTGCATCGGCCACGCCCGCGCCCACGCCGTCGTCACGCCACGCCATGCCGTGTCGTACCGCAGTCATACCACCGCCGTCGCATCGCCGCACTGTGGCTGCGCCGCGCCGTTGTCAGCCACGCCGCCATGCCACACCGTGCCCCATGCCGCCGTTGCGTCACCCCGCAGCCGGCCGCACCCATATAAAACCCCCCCGACCTCTCCAACCCCACACCGAGCCTTCTCCCCTCACCTCGCTGCCCTCCTTCCGCTCTCTCTTCCTCCTTCCGTCCCCGCAATAGCGCGCCCCGTGCGCCGCCAACTCCTCGCCGTCGCCGTCCTTTGGCGCCGCCGCCGCCATGCCGCGGCCGCCGCCTCGTTGCCGCACCGACCGCCGTCGGTAGTCGTCCCCCTTCCCCAGCGTTGCCGCCGCCGTCCCCGTGTGCCACGGCCGAGAGAGGGAAAGAAGAGAGGAAACAGAGAAGGGAAGGGAAGAAGAAAACAGGGGAGGGAGAAAAGAGAAAAAGAAAAAGAAAAGAAGGAAAAATAAAATAAAATAAGAAAATATTTTTGGAAAAATATAATCTTTTCTTGGAATAAAAATTTTATTTTGGAGATGAATGAATACTAAATATGATTGTTAGAATATTCATTTATCGCATAAATTAATTATCACCTTAGGAATTTTATTAAATATTAATTTTATCATACTAATTTCTTTCTAAAATTTAAACTTCAAGTTATTTAAATTAGTGTCGAGCTCCGGGGTTGATTATTTTAGAATCCAATTAATTCAAACACAGGACTTATCGGTCCGATTAAATTTGATAAAACTTGGATCTCACCATTCCTATCCGATGTAATATTTTCAAAATCATCGACCACTATTTCTTTTCCCAAAACTGAAATAAACTAACTTGGAATAATATCATCTAATAATAAATTAAATCGGTACAATCACAAAATATCAAATTAATATATCTCGTTCATTTTAGCTCGGATTTCATCAAAACTCGAACCTAAATTCATCTAAAATTGTGACTAGTTTTAGGAGCCGCTTTGCGATTTATTTGGCTTTTGGTGATTTTTATTTGAATTCTAATCAAATTCAATTGGATTTTTGGCATGTATGAATAGAACCCGAGGGAGCTGTTGAGTGCGTTGAAGACCCAGGTCAACAAGGGTGCGAGCAAGCCAAGTCATCACTACCTTTGAACATATTGAGCCTATTTGCGAACTTCTGTTGCTTTTGAACTTAAACATGCACGCTATACACAAAGAATTCCTATTCTTGCCATACCATGCCTTGATATTGAATTCCAATAGATATATTCTTTGTAACCTACGATATGATATGTCCGAAGGAAATCTTCGGTAAATGCTTAGCCATGCTAATATTAGATTCATGCATACTCATATTTATCAAAAATGCTATATGCTTGGGCAACTACCTTGGGGAAGGTGGTTGATGTTCGGCAAGTGGAGACAAGAGCGCCACTTTGCCATGACAAGGATAAAATGATTCTTTGACAAAAAAACTAAAACAAACAAATGTTTTAGACTCTAGCGACCGGATGATTTGGGTGGATTCCGGAAAAGGCAAGTGTCGTCCCTGGTCAGTTAAGGACCGAGCCATGAGACTTAAACATGAAACAAGCCAGTACAACCATACTTCTCGAATGGGTATAGACCTAGCGGAGTAGATAGCCGAGCGGAGGCGGTACCCCTGCATAGTGGTTCTTATGTATGAGATGAGGCTGAGGGCCTACCGGGGGGGAATTACTGCTGATGGGTAACCGAATGAGAAGAATGAGCAAAAGGCCTACCGGCGGGGGCTTACCGCTGGTGGGTAACAGAATTGAGATTGGACTTAAGTACAAGGAAGGAATGAGCAAGTTTTTCCTTTACCTCGGGAGCACCAGAACTCCTCGCACTGCTAGGAAAGGACGGCTAGAGTGCAAGAGGGCTAAAGTTCATGGAGCGGGTACTGCCAAAGTGAGGTTATCGAAAAGCTTTGCCGTGCCGTCTCATGTGTTGGGACGTAGGCTCATTTGTTGGGCAATCACAAAGTGCGGGTAAAGTGTACATGCGCTGCAGTGTGAATGAATCAATCTATTTGAATAGCTGTGCTCGCGGATATGGAGCGACGTGACAAGTTTCTCTCGTGGCTAGACTCTTAAACTTTAAAATGATGGGTTGGTATGCATAATGATTTTATGAGCTGGTGGACCAACATCTCGAGATGCGAGAAGGGTAGGCTCCCAAGGAAACCTTGACGATCCGGTGGCGAGAAGCTATCCTTGGGATCACAATGGATGGTGGACAGAATCGTCGTCGATTTAATGAACTATGGAATTAAAACTTGACTTGGCTAGATGTTAGGATTGTGAAAAGATTTACAAAATTGGTTTTGTGCAAATGAACCACAACCATCCTTTGAGAATCCCCTATCATACGCATCTTTGTTGTGTTGGCTTGCGGAGTACGGTTGGTACTCACCCTTGCTATACGCACAAACCTCCAAATGGTGGCAAAGAAGACTTAGAAGACCCCTACGCCTACTGCCAGGAGTGCGAGGAAAACGAAGGCGCCTAATAGGTCTTAGACTCCGGTCGTTGCCTGTGGCAATGACATGCCGCTGCCTTCTGTCTGTTGCCTTATCTTAATTCTGCTTTTGGTTGTATCCGGACCATGTGGTCCCTATTATTAGACTATTGCCTTCGGGCTTATATTGTAATACTTTTGGTGTAAGACTATTCGTGCATATGCACCTAATAATTTAGTATTGTATCTCGTGAGTACCAAACTACTCGATCCAGGAAAATGGTACTACAAACACGAAAGATTCCCGTTTCAAAAGCAAGGGTCCATAGAGCTGGTATCAGAGCGTGCGACTGTAGGATAAGACCAAATGGCGCCCCACCCCTTGTATAGCTGGTTAAAGGGAACTATCCCTACTTAGGATTATTTCAAGTACAAACTATGTCTACAAAACAAAATATGTTTTCCCTTATACTCTTGTCCCTATTTCCCTACTAAAATTATTTTGATGTTACCCCTCTCTTACTCTAAGTTATTTTCAAAAGCAGATGACAAGCCATGATCAGATCGAAACTTGGGGGCTTGAGATTCCTCTGGAGGAGGAATATGTTGTGCAACTTAGGCAGCTGTTGCGATGCTTGAGGTACCCGGACACCCCCACTTATCGGAGCAGGAGACATGGTACCGAGAACCACCCTGAGTGGGAAGCCGCCGTATCGATTGAGGCCCGTGTTGGTAGCGAGCCACCATACTGCTTCCAGACCCGCTACCGGCGAGACTTTATGGAGGCCGCACTTTAGGATGCTGCTCGTGAGGCGTTCTTACGCCTTAATGCCATCCACCGGGCGGAGCTGACGGTGACCGAGTTTGTGCACCACCCATATCGGGAGGAGGGCAACTCTGTTTGCACCGTGGAGGCCACACCCTGTTGTTACAACCCGATGGTAACCCGGCTGTCCCGATGGGCTGAAGCTGCGGATGATTGCTACGAGGAAGTGCTGCTGGAAATTGATGAGCAGCAAAGGCGCATGAGTGACCTTGAAGAGAAGCACCGCAACTGTGGCAGCCAGATTAGCTCAGTGAAGACTCAGCTCCAGTTCAACAGCGCGCAGTTCGATCAGCTCTCAGTTCGATACGTCGCTCGAGGAGAAGCCCTGGTCACCCCTCGAGGAGCAACTCAGGAAGAGCCAAAGGCAGGTCGGCCAGTTGAAGGAGCAACTTCGCACTGTCCCGATCACCACTGAGGGCGCTTCTATCTCTGCTACACCGCCACCACCCCCTGCACCAGTGCTCGACTACTACTATGTCTTGACTCCACCATGCTTAGCCACTTTCCACGCCTTGCTCGAGCAGGCCAACATGCTAAGCACCGAGTCCGGACCCTATTTGGTGGACCCTACCATGACCCAGCCAGTTGCTGCACAGTCAGATCCCACACAGATTACCACGGTTGTTCCATCTGAGCCTGTTTCTGGAGTGGAGAACCCCATTCAGATTGGTACTGACTCAGAGAATGAGTCGAAACCCATGGAGGTCGAGTGGGAGCCTAGTATCACCGATCCATCGGAGGATGAGGCTCCTACCCACCGCATTACATTTGCGGGAGGACCTATCACC
Source organism: Oryza australiensis (assembly GCA_019925245.2). NCBI lineage: Eukaryota > Viridiplantae > Streptophyta > Magnoliopsida > Poales > Poaceae > Oryza > Oryza australiensis. The sequence continues at coordinate 2,539,953 of JAIFGZ020000342.1, forward strand.
CGCAAGACAGCCCGCAAGAGCACCCGACCACCGGGCAGGAAGATCAGACATGACTCCGAGGCCGTTACTTCTGAGTCATGGGGATTTCAGTTTGCATCTGCCGAGGATTACCCGTTGCCTGCACCTAGATCCTGCGGATGGTTGGAGGATTAGACTGGATGTTGGCAGCAGCCCAGGCCTTGCTTTGGATGGTGTTGAGATAGCAAGGACCACACCCTGATTTTCCCCCCTAGTTATGATGATATGTAGAACGATGTTAGTTGTTGTATTATGTTGTATGGGACTGTGTATGTGCAGTCCAATGTATCTCTTATGATGTATCAATTATGAACAATTGAGATGTTTTATGGTATATCTTAAATGAGTTTATTCCACCATGCTTGCTTTGCAAAAGATCACTTAAAACAACTTGAAGTGAAAACCAATTAGAATCGTGACCTTGGTAGGTCCAGTCTCCTACCTTTTCCACAATCTTCAGATGGCGCACCGACGCAGAGCATCAGCATCCAACGAGAACCCACAAGAGCCTAACCCCTCCACCCTGACAGAGGTTATGGCATTGTAAACTCAGTTGTTACAAGCCATCGCTAACAACCAAGGGAATCGCGGAAGTTCAAGTTTAGGAGAATTTATGAGAGCCAAGCCGCCTACCTTCTCCACAACAGAAGAACCCATGGATGCCGAAGACTGGCTACGAGTGATAGAAAAGAAGTTGACCCTTGTCCGAGTACGAGAAACCGACAGATTTATCTTCGCCACCAACCAGTTGGACGGACCCGCTAGCGATTGGTGGGATACATACAAGGAGATCCAAGCCGAAGACGCTGGAGAACCAACTTGGGAAGAATTTACGGCAGCCTTCTGTGAAAATTTCGTACCTGCCGCTGTCATGAGGATGAAGAAGAACAAATTTCGGAGATTGCGCCAAGGCAATGCCATGGTACATGAGTACCTTAAAAAGTTCACACAGCTCGCCCGTTACGCCACGAGCGACCTAGAAGACGAAGAAGAGAAGATAGATAAGTTCATTGAAGGGCTGAATGACGAGCTGCGAGGACCGATGATCGTACAAGACCACGCCAGTTTTCAGAGTCTGATCAACAAGGTCGTAAGGTTAGAACATGACCAGAAGACGATAGAAAATAACTGAAAAAGGAGACTTGCGATGACTCGCCCACTCCAAGGGACATCTCAGTGTCCTAGAGGAGTAACCTCGTTTGGTTGGAAGCCAACCATCGTGGCTACCAATCGACCCTCTGCACCCGGCAACATCAGTAGGCCAGTTGCCACACCATTTCGCACCCCGGCACCTACCCTGGCAGCACCGGGAACCAAGAACATGAATTGCTTCAACTGCGGAGAGTTCGGGCACTTTGCCAACCATTGCCCCAAGCCGCGCAACACCCCCGTCCATACCGGCGCCAACGCCACAGCGGTACAAGGAGCCCCTACCCCGGTGCCTGGACGAAGCTTATTCAAAACGCCACAACCAAAGGAGGCTGCTACCGGATTCCACCGTGGCCAAGTGAACCACGTGCGTGCTGAGGAAGCTCAAGAAGACCAAAGCGTGCTGATGGGTATGTTCTCTATCCATTCTGCACCAATTAAAGTTTTGTTTGATTCTGGAGCTTCGCATTCATTTATATCCTCAAGAATAAGCAAGGAGCACAATCTGCATCGAGTAGACCTTAAGAGACCAATGATAGTGCATTCACCCGGGGGAGACATATCCATACCCCACGCTTGCATCGATGTACCCATCCAGATCAGAGATGTCGTATTCCTATCCAACCTTATGGTATTGCCAGCCCAAACCCTGGATGTCATCCTAGGAATGGATTGGTTAACTACGAACCATGGAGTCCTAGACTGTGGCCGAAGAGAAGTCACCTTATCTACCCCTTGGGGATCACCTATGACCATAACCATGGACCAAGACCCTATGCTTTGTGGACGAGCCACAGGAATATTCACCATGCTACCTATAGTTGGGATGCCAATAGTTCAAGATTACCCAGATGTATTTCCTGAAGAATTGCCTGGAATGCCCCCAGACCGAGACATAGAGTTCATCATCGACTTGAATGTCTGGCATAGCCCCGATATCTAAGAGACTCTATCGGATGCCTGCCAATGAGTTAGAAGAGCTTAAGAAGCAAATAGGGGAATTGCAAGAAAAAGGCTTTGTAAGCCCTAGTTCTTCACCCTGGGGAGCCCCTGTACTGTTCGTCAAAAAGAAAGACGGAAGCATGAGAATGTGCATAGACTATCGGTCATTGAATGAGGTAACCATTAAGAACAAGTACCCGCTACCTCGGATCGACGACTTGTTCGATCAACTCAAAGGTGCCCGAGTATTCTCAAAGATCGATCTTCGGTCTGGATATCATCAGCTAAAGATTAGGACTGAAGATATTCCTAAGACTGTGTTCTCTACCCGCTACGGCTTGTATGAGTTCACAGTGATGTCCTTTGGACTAACCAATTCCCCAGCATATTTCATGAACCTCATGAACAAGGTATTCATGGAATACCTAGACAAGTTCGTAGGAGTGTTCATCGACGACATCCTTATCTACTCCAAGGACAAAGAGGAGCATTCAAAACACCTACGCTTAGTGCTGGAGAAGTTACGAGAGCACCAGCTATATGCAAAATTTAGCAAGTGTGAATTCTGGCTGAAGGAGGTAGCTTTTCTTGGACATATAATCTCAGCCGGAGGTGTATCAGTAGACCCTGCTAAGGTCGAAGCTGTTACTGAGTGGAAAGCACCCCAGTCAGTGACCGAGGTCAGAAGTTTCTTAGGATTGGTCGGATATTACAGGTGATTTATTGAAGAATTTTCCACGATAGCCCGGCCCATGACCCAACTGCTGAAAAAGGAAAAGAAGTTCGCATGGACAGAACAGTGTCAAAAAGCCTTTGACCTACTCAAAGAAAAGTTAACCACCGCTCCAATCTTAGTCCTACCATACAACCGGAAAGACTTCTTCATATACTGTGACGCGTCTCGGCAAGGACTGGGAGGAGTGCTGATGCAAGACGGAAAAGTTGTGGCTTATGCCTCAAGGCAATTACGGCCACAAAGAGGGAAATTACCCCACCCACGATTTGGAATTGGCCGCAGTTGTGCATGCATTAAAGATATGGAGGCATTACCTAATCGAAAACCACTGTGACATATACATGAACCACAAAAGCTTGAAGTACTTCTTTACCCAGCCTGACCTCAACCTACGCCAGAGAAAGTGGCTCGAACTAATCAAGATTACGACTTAGGAATGCACTACCACCCTGGCAAGGCCAATGTTGTAGCCGACGCTTTGAGCCGCAAGGCCCAATGCAACCATTTAAGGCTGGAAGGCATGGCCAACAAGCTTCAAGAAGAAATGGCTCGGCTTAACTTGCATCTAATTCCTCATGGACAACTGAATTTGCTAGAGATACAACCTCTCCTGCGGACTCAGATTAAGGAAGCCCAAAAGGATAATGAGGAAATCCAGCTGATCAAAGAGCGCATGGCCGAAGGGCTAGCGAAGGAATTTTCGGTAGACGACAACGGAACTCTGTGGTATAGGAAAAGGATCTACGGGCCGGAAAAAGGAGGTTTAAGAGGATTAATTTTAAAGGAAGCGCATGAGTCAGCATACTCGTTACATCCGAGCAGCACCGAGATGTATCAGGACTTGAAGGAAGAATACTGGTGGCCCAACATGAAGAGAGACGTAGCAGAGTACGTAGCCATTTGTGATGTGTGCCAACGGGTCAAGGCTGAACATCAGCGACTGGCAGGACCGTTACAGCCGCTTAAGATCCCTGAATGGAAATGGGATGAAATAGGCATGGATTTCATCGTTGGATTACCCAGGACTGCTAAAGGATATGACTCCATCTGGGTGATCATGGACAGACTTACCAAGACTGCCAGATTTATCCCCGTTAAGACCCGGTATAGTAGTGCTAAGCTAGCAGAGCTATACATGTCCAGGATAGTGTGCCTTCACAGAGTACCAAAGAGGATTGTATCAGATCATGGTACTCAATTCACGTCTCACTTCTGGAACAAGGTTTACGAGGCACTTGGAAGTCACCTCGCCTTTAGTACCGCTTACCACCCACAAACCGACGGACAGACCGAAAGAACAAACCAAGTTCTTGAGGACATGTTGAGAGCCTGTGCGCTAGACTTTACCAAGGACTGGGAGAAATGCCTACCCTACGCGGAATTCTCCTATAACAACAGCTACCAGGCTAGTCTGAAGATGTTGCCAAACGAGGCTTTATTTGGACGAAGGTGTCGGACCCTGCTAATGTGGTCAGAGACCGGTGAGCGAGCCGTGTTTGGACCAGACATCATAAAGGATGCTGAAGAAAAAGTTCGTCTGATTAGAGATCGGCTTAAGGTAGCCCAGTCTCGACAAAAGAGCTATGCGGACACTCGCAGGAGGGACTTGGAATTCAACGTAGGCGATTACGTATACCTGAAGGTTTCGCCATTACGAGGAACCAAGAGGTTCAAGGTTAAAGGAAAATTGGCACCAAGATATGTTGGACCATTTCCGATAAGCGCCAGAAGAGGCGAAGTAGCCTACCAACTAGACCTACTGGAAAACCTCTCCGACGTACACCCCGTATTCCATGTGTCGCAATTAAAGAAGTGTTTGCGAGTGCCAGAAGAACAAGCCTCCTCGGAAGAGATCCTTATCAACGACGATCTTACATACCCTGAACAACCGATGAAAATCTTGGACGAGGCAGAAAAGAGAACACGAACCAAGACATGACGTATGTACAAGGTACAATGGAGCAACCACACCAAAGAAGAAGCTACCCGGGAAAGCGAAGACTTTCTAGCGGCCAAGTACCCACACCTCCTCAAGGACTGGTAAGAAATCTCGGGGACGATATTTATTGTTAGGGGGTAGGTTTGTAACACCCTGAAATCGGAGACATAAAAATCAAGATTTATAATTTGGAGCTTACAAAAAATTTTGAATTATTGCATCTTGTCATAATTATTGCCTCTTATTTGCGAGTTTTATTGCGTGTTATAAATAAAGGAACATTTATTTGAAAGACGGAAAAATCAAAAAGGTTTTGGAAACCCTAAAAGAAAAGAAAATTCCAAAATAAATATTAAAAATAAAATATATAAACATATAATTGGGAAAGTTAAGGTTTAATAAAAATTTACTTTTGGACCAAGATTTTATTTTTGGAATGATAAAAAATAAAAAAAAAAAAAAGAGAAAAGAAAATCGGGAAAAAAGAGAAAATGCACTGTTCATTAGCCGCCAAGTGTTCGACGCCGGTCATACCATACCACGCGCACATCGCCGCGACGCCGCGCGTCGCCGCGACGCCGCGCGTTGTGCGCACGTTCCCGTCCGCGCCCGCGTCAACGTCGTTATACGCTCGTCGTCGCGTCGCCGCGCCGTAGCCGCGCCGTGCCGACGCCACCACGCCGCACCCCACGCCGTCGTATCGCGCCCCACATCGCCGTACGCCGTGCCCACGCACTCCGCACTATGCTGCTCCGCGCCGTGCGTCGGCCACGCCCGCGCCCACGTCGCCATACCGCCGTGCCATGCCGCGTCGTACCGCCGCCGTACCACCGCCGTGGCATCGCGCACCGTGGCAGCGCCGCGCCGCGCTCGCGCCATGCCACCGTGCCACGCCGCCGACGCGCGTGACGGCGCCGCGCCACGCCGTGCCCCATGCTGCCATCGCATCACCCCCGCACCTGCCGCGCCCATATAAAACCCCGGCCTCTCCAACCCCACACCAAGCCCCCTCACCTCGTCGCCCTCCCGTTCCCGCTTTCTCTTTCCCTTCCTTCCCCGCGACGACGCCGCCCGTGCGTCGCCAACTCCCCGCGCCGTCCTTTGGCGCCGATCGCCGCCACGGCGCCGCGTCCGCCGCCTCGTTGCCGCGCCGACCGCCGCCGGTAAGTCACCCCTTCCCTTGCGTCGCCGTCGCCGTCCCCGTGTGCCGAACCGAGAGAGAGGGAGAGAAGAGGAAACGAGAGAAGGGAAGGGAAGAAGAAAAGGGAGGGAGAAAAGAGAAAAAGAAAAAGAAAAGAAGGAAAAATAAAATAAAATAAGAAAATATTTTGGGAAAAATATTTGGAAATTTTTTTAGTAAACTATAATCTTTTCTTGGAATAAAATTTTTATTTTGGAGATGAATAAAGACTAAATATGATTGTGAGAATATTCCGTTATCGCATAAATTAATTATCACCTTAGGAATTTTATTAAATGTTAATTTTGTCATACTAATTTCTTTCTAAAATTTAAACTTCAAGTTATTTAAATTAGTGTCGAGTTCTAGGGTTGATTATTTTGGAATCGATTAATTCAAACCCTGACTTATCGGTCCGATTAAATTTGATAAAACTTGGATCTCACAATTCCTATCCGGTGTAATATTTTCAAAATCATCGACCACTATTTATTTTCCTAAAACTTAAATAAACTAACTTGGAAAAATATCACCTCATAATAAATTAAATCGGTAAAATCACAAAATATCAAATTAATATATCTCGTTCATTTTAGCTCGGATTTCATTGAGACTCGAACCTAAATTCATCTAAAATTGTAGACTAGTTTTAGGAGCCGCTTTGCGATTTATTTGGCTTTTGATTATTTTATTTGAATTCTAATCAAATTCAATTGGATTTCTCGCACGTATGAATAGAACCTCGGGAGCCGTTGAGTGCGTTGAAGACCCAGTCAACAAGGGTGCGAGCAAGGCAAGTCATCACTACCTTTGAACATATTGAGCCTATTTACGAACTTGTGTTGCTTTTAAACTTAAACATGCATGCTATACACAAAGAATTCCTATTCTTCCTATACCATGCCTTGATATTGAATTCCAATAGATATATTCTTTGTAACCTACGATATGATATGTCCGAAGGAAATCTTCGGTAAATGCTTAGCCATGCTAATATTAGATTCATACATACTCATATTTATCAAAATGCTATATGCTTGGGCAACTACCTTGGGGAAGGTGGTTGATGTTCGGCAACTGGAGACAAGAGCGCCACTTTGCCATGAAAAGGATAAAATGACTCTTTGATGAAAAACTAAAACAAATAAATATTTTAGACTGGGGCGGCCGGATGATTTGGGTGGATTCCAAAAAGGCAAGTGTCGTCCCCGGTCAGTTAAGGACCGAGCCATGAGACTTAAATATGAAACAAGCCAGTACAACCATACTTCTCGAATGGGTATAGACCTAGCGGAGTAGATAGCCAAGCAGAGGCGGTACCCCTACATAGTGGTTCTTATGTATGAGATGAGGCTGAGGGCCTACCGACGGGGAATTACTGCTGGTGGGTAACCGAATGAGAAGAATGAGTAAGAGGCCTACCGGCAGGGGCTTACCGCTCGTGGGTAAGAGAATTGAGATTGGACTTAAGTACAAGGAAGGAATGAGCAAGGTTTTCCTTCACCCCGGGAGCGCTAGAACTCCTCGCGCTGCTAGGAAAGGACGGCTAGAGTGCAAGAGGGCTAAAGTTCATGGAGCGGGTACTGCCAAAGTGAGGTTATCGAAAAGCTTTGCCGTGACCGTCTCATGTGTTGGGACGTAGGCTCATTTGTTGGGCAGTCACGGAGTACGAGTAAAGTGTACATCCACTGCAGTGTGAATGAATCAATCTATTCGAATAGCCGTGCTCACGGATATGGAGCGGCGTGACAAGTTTCTCTCGTGGCTAGACTCTTAAACTTTAAAATGATGGGTTGGTATGCATAATGATTTTATGAGCTGGTGGACCAACATCTCGAGATGCGGGAAGGGTAGGCTCCCCAGAAAACCATGACGATCCGATGGCGGGAAGCTATCCTTGGGATCACAATGGATGGTGGAAAGAACCGTCACCGATTTAATGAACTATAAAATTGAAACTTGACTTGGCTAGATGTTAGGATTGTGAAAAGATTTACAAAATTGGCTTTGTGCAAATGAACCACAACCATCCTTTGAGAATCCCCTATCATACGCATCTTTGTTGTGTTGGCTTGCTGAGTACGGTTGGTACTTACCCTTGCTATACGCACAAACCTCCAGATGGTGGCAATGAAACTTGGAAGACCCCTACGCCTACTGCCAGGAGGGTGAGGAAGACGAAGGCTCCTAATATGTCTTAGAGTTTGGTCGTTGCCTGTGGCAATGACATTGCGCTGCCTTGTACTGTCTTATCTTAATTCTACTTTTGGTTGTATCCGGACCGTGTGGTCCCTATTATTAGACTATTGCCTTCGGGCTTATATTGTAATACTTTTGGTGTAAGACTATTTGTGCATATGCACCTGATAATTCAGTATTGTATCTCACGAGCACCAAACTACTCGATCCAGGGAAATGGTACTATGAACACGAAAGATTCCCGTTCCAAAACGGGGGTCTACAGTTGTGGATCTAAAAAGCTGGTAAATTACTTTACTTTCCTTTACTTACTTCGGGCGTCGGCTTACACTCAGTTTGCCGAGTTACTCCGGCCTATAGCTCTACGTTGTACCCAAATGTGGACGAATACAAAGGACTGACAGGGTTGTCACCACCTGCCACCTGCCACCTACCTCTCACCCGTGGAGTACGAGGCAAACATAGATAACGCAAGCCTAGACACCACGTCTAAACTATCGAATACTACTCTAGCCTTGCGCAACAACACCAGTCTTCATCAGGGATCTTAGTACTAGAGCACCCAATTAATGGACGATGATCTCGTAAGTAAATGCAGTAAACTAAAATACTCAAAGTACAAGTATAACAACCATAGTAAATCACGAACACTTACTTTATTGAAGAAAGCATCCGTTGAGGTAAAAGGTCGAAGGTCGGTGCCAGGACTCCCGACACTCCTCCAAACTACCCCTCAGAGAAAACTCCAACATTTGGGGCAGTCCTTTCGGAGTTTCCTCTCACTCTCTAACATATTCACTAAGCCTTTGGAGTGAAGCTTTAATCTTCTTGGAGGTGTGTCTTGAATGGAGTGGACTGCCTCCTTTTATAGCCCTCAATGGGGGTTGAAAGTCGGTATGTAACTGCCAAACTACCATAACCGTCATTGGGGACGAATAGGAAGTTGCCACGTGAAAGATGAGGTGGTTTGGGCACAGTTTTGGTTCGGCCGAACCATGATCTGGGCCAAACCCCTCCAATTTTCTCTGGTGGTTGACATGTGGGCCCCTAAGGCGGTTCCCGGGTGTTTGGTCCCACTTTAAGGTAGTTTCACCCGACTTGTGGGCCCTCCGATTCATGGAAAGCTGACGTGGCGATCGCCAATTGGTTGGAGTTATATTTCTTCGCCACGAAAGCACACTTTTACTTCATTTTGATACATAAGTCACATGCATATATTAAATCACCAACACTCGTGGAAAGATTTAGTAATTAACCCCTACCGCTACGTTGATGTGCTAAGTTTGTTCCACTTATGCAGGAGTTGACTGTCGGATTTTGGGTGATAGTGACTGTCAACAATCAGCGCAGACAATTGATCCCTGCTTGAACTATCATCGAACCGCTCTGATCGGCGAAGACGACACCTCTACCTAGTGCGCCAACTATCGACGGATGGTCGGTCAGTCCTCCTAGGTGTTACCCAAGGAGGTGAAAAAGTGGTCGGTGTGTCTACCAAAAGGACCTGATGGTCGACTCAAACAAAAGGTGAGCCAAGGATTTAGACTGGTTTGGCCCTCCCGGAGGATAACAAGCCTACATCCAGTGTTCTTTGTTAGGGTGGTGTATGAACTAAGAATCAGTACAATGGCATGAACACTAGAGCCTGGATCTAAATTGCCAGAGCTTTCTCCCAAACTCTAGAGACTTGGCCCACTCACCCGCGCGACCTGCCATCCCTTTTATAGCTCAAGAGGGCAGTTACAAGGGGATTTGGAGGCCAAGAAAGCTAAGCCCTAAAGCTGAGAGATAGTACAAGAAAATATCTCAAAAGCTCACACACACACACACAGGTCCTATGGGTCCTAATCGCCGTGGGTATCTTGTGCGCAGTCTTGTCGGGTGACGTCATCTTTGGTCGAGTTGTCCCCTCCTTGTCTCCTATGCTATCCTTTGGGGAAAAGCCTCCTCCTCAAGGCGGTAGATTTGCTCTTCTCGGGTCGGAGCCGTTACTGAGGTCGGGACTAGGATGCTGGAGTCGGTCTTGAAGGCCGAGGTCGAGACGGCCGACCCTAGAAGAGGTCGGGGTGGCAGACCCTGAATGAGGCAGGAGCAACCGACCCCGATTGGGGTCGGGCAACCGGCTCAATGCCAAGGCCTTTCGGCCTACTTCAGTTGGATATCTTTCCCTTACATGAGCTACCCTGGGGTAATACCCCTCACAAGTACCTAGGGGTGTTGGCTTGAAGACCAGAGACCTCTTCCAAAGCCTTTGGTTGGTGAGGCAAAGGGTTAATCGAGACCCGGCCAGCTCAACAGAGACATAGGATTCTTGGTGGAGAATCTAAACTTTGGGAAACAAATCATTTGTCTCCTCTCCCTGTCTTTATCTTTGTGATTGTGATGCTTATACCCTTGTTTGTCTAGTTGTGCTATCTTGTCTCCTCTTGTATGATCACTTGAGCTATATTGTGTATTTTCACATCTATTGCTCTTGTTTGATACGTGTTGTACCTCTTTATTGTTTGGGCTTCCTTATGAATCAATGTACTCATTGCGAGGTGCTTGAAAGAGCAACTCACAATTGCCCAAAAGTTCCTAGCAGGAACCTCGGAAGTTCCGGACAGCTTTCTCTGCTCGGCAGGAAAACTGGCAGGAAGTTCTGGGCTCTTTGCTAAGAAGTTCTGGGCCCTGATTTTAACCACTGCAATTGAAGTAAATTTCAGGAACTCCTATTCATCCCCACTCTAGGCGACATCAAGGTCTTTTTAGTATCATCAGCGCCTTGCAGCGTTGTGCACGGGGTATCCTGTTGTTGACGCCAAATTCGTGCATGCCAAAAGATATGTTGACGCCAAACACACGCTGGCTTGGGAGATCTGCTTAGCTCCAGTGCAGGTCCTAAAATCAATGAAGTGCGGGCGTACTAGTCAATTTGATCCTGCCACTGACAAGACATACAAAGCAGTGAAACATAAAGCATATCGGTCGATAGGCCGATAGCCAAAACAGTCGATCAGCCGATAGGCCGATGGCGCGATTCCAGCCGATGCCGATACCAACCGATGTAGTTAGGGTTTTAATCCATCGGCTGTGTGCTGAGCAAACATCTATATAAAGGCAATTGGCTGACGATAACATGATGATATAGCAATGTAGTATAGCATAAACCAATCACATGATGAAATAGACATTGATCTGAAGATTGAATCATACATCGGCTAGGGTCCGATGGCATTAGAACCAATGTGACTAGAAACCTTTACTGCAATCCGCTAAAACCAACTTTATGTATAATCCTTGTAAGCCGATTGCAACGTCCAGATAACTCATCGGCTAAAACTCCAATGAAACAATGATTGATGCCTATCGACTTACATAAATCTAACTTACAACCGCAACCTCATAGGTCGAACCTAACCGATACAATATAAGGTTGACGATTGCCTGATAGATTTAAACAAGCCAATATGGCACCGATCAAAGTGGTCATGTGTTACTTTTAAACAAGACGACAAAACCATCAAGAGGAAATTTAACACATCAGATAAGCTCGGCTAACCCTTCGATGAAGCATTAGCATCAACCTATCGGCTTACCAAGACTTAGATTATCAATAACAATCTAGTAGGTCGGACCTAACCGATGCGGCACGAGATTGCAAATGATAATCTAATACTCAATGAGCCGATAGATCTATCTAATATGATGGATATAAGAAATCTATCTAAAACTGACATTATGTTTAAAGAAACATCAACTTGATCAGAATATTGGACCTAACAGAGAAAGTCCTAACTAAGTCGATGCGACTATAAACAATAATGAAACTAACGATAGAGACGATATACCAGATAGGCAACACTTGAACTTACCCCTTCGCCGGAGATCGAACCTAACCGATGCAGCCCCGTGTCGGGTGCCAAGTCTCGCTGGATGATGAACAAACTGGAAAAGGTAAAACATGGCGATGCGCCGAATTGTATTGATCGTGAGGATATCTTTACATGAACCTCGGGCTCACATATTTATACCCGCAGGCTGACAAAAATCTTAACAGATTACAATTCAAACTTTCCTAAAGATAAAAGGAAACATATAGAGTCCTTATCTGACACTAAGCATATTTTCCTAAAGATAAAACAGAAAGCTAACAAATTCTTTCTAATTAATAGATACAAGCCGCATCCTCCTCGAACTCGGTCTCTTCTGGATAAAATCTTCCCAACCCGAATCTGATAAGAATCCGACTGCTGGAGATACTGATAAGGGAAAATCCCCATCGGCCGACCAAAACTCTAAACCGATACTGGCTCTGAGCCGATTTGATCCTTGAGCCGATGAGGGCTTCAGGGCTTACCAAATTTTAGTGTTAACACCTGTGTGATATCCTTAAAAATTCACACTTTTAAAAATGTGTAAATCGACATAAAAAATTTTTGCGACAAGTTTATTAGTTATTTAATTTCAAAAAATTTAAGTTATTTTAAATTTTAATTTGCATTACTTATTTTATTTCCCTTATTTTAACTTAAAATCCTAAATTTATTAATTCTTTGCCTTTTACTTTTGAAAAATCCCCATTTAACTTTTAATTCAATAAAAATTCCCAAAAATTAAACATAAATAGTTTTGAACTTTAGATCAAATTACTTTTAAAATTTTCCTGATTTTTCTTTTCTATTTTCATTTTTCCTTTCTTTTTTCTCTTTTCCCTTCTTTCCCTCCTTCTTCCTCTGGTTCAGGCCGAACCACGGCGCCCCTTATCTCCCGCAACCAAGCCATGGGCGCCGCCCCGCCCACCAAAGCCCAGCACCGACGTAGGCCACCGCCTCTTCCTCCGCACACGTGCCCTCACTCCATTGGAGCATCAACGTCATCGAGCTCATCCATGCCGAACCGACCTTGCGCCACCACCATTGCCGCCCGAGCAAGCACCGACTTGAATTGCTATAAATTGAGCACCCTGGGCAAAAGTCCCTATACAACATTTCTTCCTCCTCTCCTCCTCCACCTTTCCCCAGGGTTTTCCCCAATTTTTACACCTCGAATCCTTTGAATTTCGAAGAACACCCAAAGAACCCTAGTTTGAGCTGCATCGAACAAATTCCAAACTTCATTGTCCATGATCGGTTTCTCTTCAAATTGAAGGTACCCCTATGTTCCTCTTGTCATGAACTATATTTCCTCTAACATGCCCGAGTCAATTTGTCACTGTAAGCCCACCGCCGGCGAGCCGCCGCGTCTTGCTCTGCTCCGGCCGTCGCCATGCACGCCGCTAGCTCACTCCGATGTGTTTCCAACCAAACAAACCCCCTAGCTAGCATCCCCATACCCCATAGATGCTCCCAAGCTAGTTAGTTTGGCCGTGTCGTCGCCGAAAAACCACGGCTACGAGCGTCGTCGTCGCCACGGCCACCTTGTCGTCGTCGGTCCGCTCCGCAGCCTCTCCGGCCTGGCCAAGCCCAAAAATGGGTTCACCGTGCTTCGTAGATGGGCATAGGACCCTTAGCCCCCGAGGTCTGGCCACCCTTGCCGCCGAGCGCCCTCATCCCCATCGGCCACCGGCTCTGAGGAAGAAAACAAGAGAAGAGAGAGAAATAGAGAAAGAGAGAAAGAAAAAAAGAAAAGAGAAAAACTATATAAACCTAGAAATAACCCTAGAAAAATAGTTTGACCCCCTTTGACTCCTTTCGAAATTTTATTTTATAATTTCTCTCATTTTTCTCAAACCTATTCATTTTCCTTTTTAAAATATTTTAAACATTTTTTCAAATCTTTCTATTTTATTTAAGCCCAAAATCTTAAATTTTAGGATCTAACAAATAAACCTCCTATTTAAATTTAAAAAAAATTATCTTTTAAACTTCTTTTTGAATCTTTATGTTTATTTGGTATTTATTTGGAATTGTTCTTTTGATTTCTTTTATCGATATACGATAGATCGCGACGTCGAGTTCGCAGAGGGAACCGAACTCGACCATAACGTTGACGTAAACGCCCTTGCTGTTGTAAAAAAGACGAAGGATTCAAGACCGCTGACCCTGAGGGCAAGTCAAACAATCTTTGATCATATGTCAAACACAAAATAGTTAGATGTCATGATTTAAATAGTATATTTATTTAGAAATATTTTGTGGGTTGGGTTATTTAAATTAAATAGAGATAACCTATAATAAATATTCTTTGGATCATATATGCTATTATTTCATGCATTAGAAGAGTATTATCATTTTATGCAATGAGAAAGGAAATTCTATTATTTCATGTGACTAGGAATACCCTTTTCATTATATTTACAACATCTTACTAAGTTTAGACCAAGCATGAAATTATGATATAGTAAAATGACTATTATTGCATGTATTATCATTTTATGCATAGTTATAGAGAATCTCATTATTTCATGTAATAAAAAGGAAAAGAGTTCTATTATTTCATGTGATAGAAGGGTAGAAGTTCTATCATTTCATGTGGTATAAATATGGTTTTGGCTTGATGTGAGAAAATATAAAACTCTTGTGTCAGAATAAGGATATAGTTTCGCCCATCCGATGGATCGATTTTTACCGGCTTAGCAAATACATTTCTCTATCTAATCTCCCTCGGGGCTTACCTTAATGGATCGCAGAAGCCTTATTGGTAGACAACTATGTAAACAACGGACAAAAAGACAATGCTAACCAGATTGGTATTGTCTGTTAAGATAGTGTTGACGCGAAAAACACACACGCGGCCTGGGAGATCTGCTTAGCTCCAGTGTCGGTCCTAAAATTGATGAAGTGCAGGCATGCCAGTTAGTTTGATCCTGCCACTGACAAGATATACAAAGCAGCAAAACATAAAGCATATTGGCCAATAGGTCGTAAGCCAAACAACCGATCGGCCGATAGGCCGATGGCACGATCCCAGCCGATGCTGATGTCAGTTGATGCCATTAGGGTTTTAATCCATCGGTCGTGTGCTGAGCAAAGATCTATATAAAGACGATCGACCGACGATAACACGATGATATAGTAATGTAATATAGCATAAACCAATCACATGATAAAATAGACATTGATCTGAAGATTAAAGTACACATCGGCTAGAGGTCCGATGGCATAAAATCCAAAAGATAAGAAATGAACGATGAATACTCTGTTGTTATCAGCTAGAAACCAACTCATATGCAATCCTTACAAGCCGATGCAACGTCTAGATAACTCATCGGCTGAAACCCCAATAAAACCCTTAATGGTAGCCAACAAGCAAGCTAGAGATTACGGTTCTAATCACAACTTAGTAGGTCAAACTGAACTGATGCAGCACTAAGTATGAAAAGAAACACAATATCTAGACAATCAAGCCCTTGACTGGTTTTCAGGGTGGTAGATGCCTAAGCTAATATAATCTAGTAAACAATTTAGCCGATATCGGCAGAAACCCTAAAGCAAGAGACAACCGATAGAGCTAAATTGGGATACTGGTACTAGATCAATAGAAACATATGATAAATAAGCAGGCAAATATGTTAACCAAACCGGAGCAATCCATGAGATCGAATGTACTGATGTAGCCTTGGACGATGCCGACATAGCTAATGCAATTACCTGGGGCGGCGGAACATTGGACTCACCCCTTCACCGGAGATCAAAGTCGATGCAGCCCCACGTCAGGTGCCAAGTTTCGCGAATGATAAATAAAGTAGAAAAGGTAAAAGGTGGCGATGCGCCAAATTGTATTGATCGTGAGATAAAAATTACATGAACGTCGGGCTTACATATTTATACCCATAGGCTAACAAAGATCCTAACAGATTATAATCCAAACTTTTCTAAAGATAAAAGGAAACAAACCGAGTTCTTATTGGACACTAACACACTTTCCTAAAGATAGGATAGAAAGCTAACAAACTCTTCCTAATTAATACATACAAGCCGCATCCTCCCTGAACTCAGTTTCTTCTGGATAAGACGTTCTCAAACCAAATCTAATAAGAATCTGACTACTGGAGATGTTGATAAAAGAAAACCCCCATCGACCAATGCAGAACTCTAAGCCGATACTAGCTTTGAGCCGATATAAACCTTGGGCCAATGGGGACTCCGAGGCTTACTAAATTCTAGTGTTAACAGATAGTCCGAGGTGTTACCAAGCCAGGGCAAGTGTGTGATAAATAACTATAAAATATTGGGATCAAGCACCACCACTGGTTAGGATTGGTGCCCATATTAAGATATCCTTTGGGTCTTATCACACATAAAGAGAAGTTAGAGTTATGTAAATGCTATGTTACCCTTAGCCTTGCAAACTAAGGTTAATCCTCGGGTAAAGCTGGGCAGATGTTGCTGAGTCGATTGTATTTGAATACACCATACTCCCGGTTAATGGAGTTATGTCTATGGGTGAATCCAGTTTAATGGCATGAGTAACTTTCTATATGCTATCATAAACTATGGACATTTACATGTAAACTATTATTTTAAAAGAAGGATATGATATATATAATCATGTTAAGGCTAGGTATATAATATTCTTTTTAAAATATTATGCATATTTATTTATATATAATTGGATTAAGTTTACTTGCTTGAGTACCACCGTACTCATCCTTGCATATATCATCTTCGTAAAACCCCGAAGCCAAAGAAGAAGCCCCTAGTACCCTAGTGGACTGGGAGGAAAAGTATGAATTCTAGGTCGACTCTACACTCGGGCTATCCCTGTGAAAGTGTCGTGACTTTTTGTATTGTAAAGTTTGTACTTAAACCTTATCGGTTTGTAATAATAAACAAAGTTCTTGTATATGTACTATCTCACGCATAACCAGACTCCTAGGAGGTAATGTGTATTGTGGGAGTTGACCTCTCCGGAGGAGACCCCACATCCTGCCGCATTGGGTGTCGTATCTTAGTTGACCGCCTGATCAACCTTTAGAGAACATCAAGCGAGAGAGAGTCTTCGTGTCGAAGACCTTTCTTACAATTGATCCATCTTCCCGACACTCCATTGAGCAGGACAGCTGATTTTGAGGAACGCATATAGTATCTATCCATCTTCTCCACTTAGGTGGGAGCCCCCTGAACTCCATGATCTTCTCTAGGCTTGGCCAACTAACTGAATCGAAGGCTTTAGCAAAGTCCAGCTTTATCACTGCCAAAGGGCAACCTCTTTTGTGGCAACATTGGATGAGTTCGGAGGCATATGTGAAGCTATCGATGATGCTCCTCCCCAGCAGGAAACCTTACTGATGATCATTGATAAGTATGGGCATCAACTTCTAAAGTATGTCTGCTAAGGCTTTAGCAATGATTTTACTGAGCAGTTTTGTAGAGAGATCATCCGAAAACCATCAGGTGTGTTCTCTTTGCCAGGTTTATGGATGAGTACGATCAACGCTCTGTTAATTCTTTATGGCTGAGATATTTCATGAACAAGTTTGAAGCTAGGAGCGAAACATCCTGTTTCATTTCATGCAAGCTGCTTGGTAGAAGCTCACCCAAAACCATCCGGCCCCGATGTACTATTCCTATCCATTCCTTTGAGAGCATGAAGCAGTTCAAAATCATTGAAGGGGTCATGTAGCTGTGCCAGAGTTGGCGCTAAGTCATCTTCATAGAGATCATGGAGGTCGAAGTCCTAGGTTGTTGTGTCGAAAACTCCAAGGGAATTCTTGAAGAAACTCTAAAGGATTTGAGCCTTGGTTACATGGTCTTGAACCTAGATTTCTGACTTCAATGGATCTCATCTGGTTGTTTCTAAACCTCTGAGAGGCATGTGCTTTGAAGAACGGAGCATTATCGATGCCAAGCCTAATATTTTTAATTCTCCCCCGTTGCTTCCAATAAAGGACTCTATCTTGGATAAGATTGGCCAATTTGTTTTGCGTTAAAGATCTCAGTAGACATTCCCCTGGGTTGAGAGCTCCTAGTTCTTTGTGTGCATCCAAGAGATCAATGACAAATCTGTAGTCATCTTTGTTTGTCTATTTTTGCCGTGACCTTCTTGCCCAGACCTTGGCAGCTGTTCTTGTTCCTTTGAGCTTCATAGCCAGCCGGCTTGCCCCATCTATGAGAGTAGTAGGGGCTGGCCAATGGACGAGGATGTTTGGGAGGAAATTAGGAGGTTATTCTCAAAGCGAAAAGGCGAAGATTTTGGCATGGAGATGGCAACATGAACTTGGAGAGGGATGTGATCCAAGGTTTTCCTGGTAAGGGACGAGAGGGAAGTGTTTGGGAAAGTGTTGTTCCAGGCTAGGTTAAGGAACACCCGGTCAGCTTAGGTAACACGAGGACCTCTCGTCTGTGGACCAAGTAAACAACCTATCGCAAAGAGGGAGCTCAAGGACTGCTATGGAGTCTATGGAGTCAACTGCAGAGTTGAAAGAGTCGGCAAGCAAAGCACAAAAGTTATCATTGTTTTTGTCTAGGGATGAGCGGATTAGGTTGAAGTCCCCCATAAGCAGCCAAGGGCCAGAGATAAGAGACAAAAGCGAAACCAATTTATCAAGGAAGTCTTGTTTGTTTTTGTGGTTTGCAGGGGCATAGATGTTTATGAGGAAGAAGGAGAAATCTGAGACATTTGAGGAGAAACAAATCGTGAGAGAGTGGTGACGAATGACAAATGATGATTTGGAAAAGCAATTTGATCCCATGCGGTATCACTGCACCACGAGGGTCGTAAGAACCAATGAACTAGAAGTCCAACAGGCAAGTGGGAAGGAAGATACGCGCTTTGATCGCTAGGATATCAATGAGCTTAGTTTCTTGGATCAACATGATCATTGGGCTAGCATTCTGAAGAGCATCGCTGACAATGTTGCATTTGTCTAGATCCACTAGTCCTCTAACGTGCGCCTAATAAGGGAAATAGTGTGGTTTGAGCTATGCATGGAGGACATGAGCAGGACCAGAACTAGGACAAGCTGACTGAGCAGCACAAAATAAGCAACAGCAAGGCAACGAGCTGATAGGACATCATAGATTAAACAACAACATAGTCTTAGACAAAACATTCAACATAGAAGTGAGCCACATGGCGGAGGGATGAAGAAGAAGACTAGGAAACAGGCGGAGACGGAGGACATGAGAAGGTAGGTAGGAGTAGTTTAGCAGCAGGGGCACCCAGGTTGCAAAACATCCCTGCCACGACAAACTGCAATGGCAAATCATCCCAAGGCAGCCAGCACTTTAGACAGCTTCGAGAAGTCATGGTCGTCTAGCCCGCAGGCTACAGCCAAGTCTTCAGAGCAAATGGTGTTGCTTGGTTCTCCAGGTCCAGGAGATTATTCTTCGTCACCACTTGGGTTCAGTTTGTGTTAACGACCAAATTTGATGTTGCACTTAGAAAGTTGCTCCTTGATCTTCTTTGACCTCACAGCCTTACCCTCCACAGTTTGATGTGGAGCTGCTTCTTTGGCCGTCAGGCGCTCACTTCTTCTACGCTTTTCTGTCCTATCCACCCAATGTTTCCTAACCCTATCTAGCTTTTTAGTAGAGAGCTCATGATCAGACTTGTCCTAGGAGTTGGCAAGAGTGGTGTCAAGCTAAGAGCCAAATCCATAACAGGTAGGGCAGTGAACATCTTAGCTGGTTCATCTTCTAGCTACTTCAGCATAGTGATGAGTGGAGCTGAAGGTGCGAGCATTTGGGGAGAAGCGAGTATTGATGACCACAGTTCTGGTTTCCCCCAAAAGAATGTTGTTCCTAGTTCTAATAGTTTCTTGGTTGGAGGTGAGGCGCTCCGAGTGGCAGTGGCTGTTGCGTAGCTATGAATCTTGGGAAGTGATGATGTTATTCTCCTTCTTTATTGATGTTTAGGGCAAGATCTCATGTGTTTATCACATAAATTTTAGCTAAACAAACCAACCCCCACTTGTGTCTGACAAGCATGTGGGGGGAGAAGCGTTTCCAAGGTAGTGCTGCAGAACAAGCTGAAGCGAGGAGTGATCTTCTCCATATATGCACTATTCATCGATCTTAGTGACAAACCCTAGGGAGACAAAAAGAGTTCTAGTTCTTCCAGGAGCTCAGTGTTCTAGCGCCCAGACTATAACTTCTAGCTGAAAGAGACAGGTGAGGTCCTAAACAAATCTTGCCGCATAAACCTTAGGTCGCTAAAGGTTCAGGATTTGCTCTCTGGAATCTAGGTTGCTCCAAAACTCTACAGCTGCTTCCCTATTAGCCGACAAGTTGAAGCGAACGAGCATCACACCGCGACACGAAGCATGGAGAGAGTAGCACATGTCTGGAGGTACCCATTCATCGTAGATCAGATCACACTAGCTGGAGAAGAAGGGGCAAACACTAGGAAGGCATAAGCATAGTGACTGCCCAAGCACATATCTGAGAAAGGAGCAAACACCTCAACATAGTCAGTTATACCTAGCTCCTCTACAGATCCTGTAGCCAAGCCGAGGGGGCTTCTAGGGTCTCTCGGGTGAGTGGGCGCATCCGAGTCCAACTCTCTAGGTTCAACTTCCTCATAGGAGCCAGATCCGCTATTTTCCAAAGCATTTTTCCCCTGCCCCAAGGGCAATAGGGGGAGAAGAGAACAAGGGCAAATTTTGGCGATAAAGGGTGCAGGGCCACTGCAGTACCTTGGCAGACAAAGATGTCCCTGGAGGTGGACGGCTGGTCCCCAGGCAGGTGGATGTGATGTCCCCACATCCAGAGTTTGATGGTGCACATGGGATGACTTTGGCTTTCCTTTTGTCTGTTCCCAACCTAGGAGTAGTCATCGGCATGTGGTGGGTGGGCTCCACTGAGCTTTGGATGGCCACCTCAAGAAATTCTGCCGCAAGGAACTTGAGGAGCTCATCATCGCTTAGGGTTTCGAAGGTGGCGAGCAGAAGAGAGTTCAGGGAGAGAGGGCAAGTTGAGGCTGGGAGCACCATAGCTGAAGGTAGGGATATCGAGAAAGTGGCAGTGGGGTGGCGCTACTTCTTTGTTGGTTGTTGGGTTTGCCTAACCCACATCACATAGAAGCGAGGGACAGGGAAGGTGGGGGAGAGGCGTGGATGGATAGGTGATGGTGGCAGCGAGGAAGCCGTTAAGGAGTGGGGGAGAGTTGAGCAAGGTGGAGAAGCGGGTAGGGAAGCGAGTAGTGTAGGACGACTAGCTCTCGAATCACTCTCAGAGGGGGTGAGGTTGCAGGTGGCCGAGGAGGGGTAGGACTCTTGCCAGCGGCCATAGCGATGACAGGCAACACAGACCAGGGGATCCTGCCACTGCTTCACTTTGTGGTCGGTGGAGAGGCAACAAAAGCATCGATGAAGTAACTGCATTGGCTTTCTCTTTAGAGTGGGATGGTAGTGAAGCTATGAAGGACAATAGGTTTGGCAGCCTTCAGGGTTGTTGCGGGTTGGGGGGCAGGGAGCATTGGAAGGCTGGTAGGTATGACATGAGTTAAGGACCGAATAGCTAGCTGAAAAAGAGTTGTGTCTGCCGCAGTAACTCCTCAGGAAATACTACTATTTTGCTGCAACACCAAGTGATTTTCTGACATAGCAGAAATATGCCTTTCGAAAGTATTCCTTGTCTCTGCAATTGCTTGTTCCAACGAGTTGTGAATCTTTAATGGAGAACCTTGAAGGAATCTAGCCCCAATAAACGAGACGAAATCTGCCACATTCTGATTTATGACCTGGGTGCAGAGGATAACCAAGGCGACGGGTGAAACCAAGAACCGGTAGGGAGGGGAGGAGAATGTAGACCCCCGTTTTTGGAACGGGAATCATTCTTGTTCATAGTACCATTTTCCTAGATCGAGTAGTTTGGTACCACGAATACAGTACTGAATTATCAGGTGCAAAGTGCACGAATAGTCTTACATCGAATATATTACAAAATAAGCCCGAAGGCAATATCTAACACATAGGACCTACTGGTCCAGATACAACCAAAATTAGAGTCTAGGTGAGATAGCAGACGAAAGGCAGCGACATGTTGATTGCCATAGGCAACGACTGGGGACTAAGACCTATTGCGCTCCATCGTCTTCATTGCCTTCCTGGCAGTAGGCATACGGGTCCTCCAGATCTTCCACGCCTACATCTGTAGGTTTGTGCGTATAGCAAGGGTGAGTACCCAACATACTCAGCAAGCCAACACGGAATGATGCACATGATAGGGTCATTCAAAGGATGGCTATGGTTTATTTGCATAAAGCCAATTTTCGTAAGTCATTTCACAAACCTATCATCTAGCCAGTCAAGTTTTAGTTTCAGAGTATATTAAATCGGTGACGGTTCTGTCTGTCATCCATCGTGATACCAAGGAAGGTTTCCCGTCTCCGGATCATCATGGTTTTCTGGGGAGACTACCATGATGATCCACCCAAATCCATCCATCCGCCCATCATATTATTATGCATATCAACCCATCATTTTAAAATTTATGAGTCTAGCCACGGGAGAAACTTGTCGTGTCGCTCATTAACCGCGAGCACGGGTATTCGAATAGATTGATTTACTCACACTGCAGTGGATGTACACTTTACCCGTACTCTGCAACTGCTCATTGAATGAGCCTTCATCCCTCCATATGGGATGGTCACGGCAAAGCTTTTCGATAACCTCACTTTGGTAGTACCCGCTCCATGAACTTAAGTCCTCATGTACTCTAGCCGTCGTTTCCTAGCAGTGAGAGGAGTTCTGGAGTTCCCGGGGTAAGGGGAGAACTCACTTAATCTTTAAGTCATCGTTAAGTTCAATTTATTATTCACATAAAGGTCTTTTGTCTCATCACAATCACGGGCACTCTACCATTGGTAGGCCCAGGACACTCTACCTATTGGTAGGTCCTTAACTCAACACCTACACCTGAACCCTATGCAGGGATACTGCCTCCGCTCGGCTATCTACTCCGCTAAGCATTTTACCAAAGCTATCCTCCGCTTATATCACATCGAGGGTTACAATGATTATATCTAAAGGTAAGCAATATCAAGGCATGGTATATCAAGCATAGGTATTTGTGTATAGCATGCATGTTTAAAGTTTAGATCAACATCATTTCGCAAAATAGGATCAATATGTTCAAAGGGGAGTGTTGACTTGCCTTGCTCGTGACCTTGTTGGCTTGAGTCTTCGACGTTCTCAATGGTTCCCTTGGACTCTATCGTACGTGCGAGAAATCCAATTTGAATTCGATTAGAATTCAAATAAAATCCAATAAGATCCGATAAAAGCCAAATAAATCGCAAAAGCGACTCCTAACACTAGGCTACGATTTTACGTAAATTTAGGTTCGAGTTTTGATAAAATCCGGGGTAGAATGAACGAGTTACAACGATTTGAAGTTTTGCGTTGAATCGATTGAATTGATCATGATGTGGCATTATTTCAAGTTAACATATTCAAAGTTTGAGAAATATTATGGGTGATGACTCAAAATATAATAATAAAATGGTTAACTTCTAATTTTTATCCAAATTTTATTGGGTCGATAAGCCCTAGGGTTAAAAATAATTGAATCCAAAAATAATTAATTAATTAACCATGAAGCTTAGACGCTATACTAAGTAATTTAAAATTTTAGGTTTAGAAAATACGTATATTAAAAATAATATTTAATGACAAGCTAAGTTGTAAATAAATTCCTAGATAAATAAATTATGCGACGGTTAGATATCTCCAAATCCCTATTTAATAATTAGTCCCTAATCATTTTTGAAATCCAAATTTGTTTTCGAAAGAAAAATATATATTTTGCCCAGAGACTTTTCCCAAATATTTTCCAAAACTTTTTCCTAAATTTTTTTCTAATTTTTCTCTAGATTTTCCCCCCTTTTTTCCTTCCTTCTTCCTCCCGCTACTCTCTCTCCGTACCGTCTACCCCCTTGGTCTACCCTCGACTCCGGCCGAGGCGGGCATGGCGCGCAAGCGGCGGCAGAAGCGGCGACGATCGATGGCGCGCATCTACGGGAAGGGGAAAAGGAAGAGGACGGTGGCCTCACCGGCGACGGCGAACGACGGCGGCGGTGGCTTGTGAACGGCACCGGCGGCTTGCGCGGCGAGAAATCCGGCGAGTGAGAGAGGGAAAAGAGAGGGAAAGAGAGCGCGAGGTGGGGAAGAAGCGGAGAGGGGCTCGCCCTTTATAGATGGCCGAGAGGGGGAGAGAAGAGGAAAAAGGGCGGACGCGGCGCGCGGCTCGAGGGCGGCGGCGGCGTGCGGCATGGGCGACGCGACAGCGCGGTTGGCGGTGGCAAGGCGGTGCGGAAGCGGAGCGGCGTGGGCGGGTCGCCGGGGAGGGCGGGCGGCGAGGACGACGCGTGGCGGCGCCGAGGGGGCGGCGCGACGCGAGACGCGTGAGAGGCGGCAGCGGCTGCTCGGCACGGCACGGCGACACGGCGGCGTGCGTGGGTGGCTGCGCGCGACGCGAGAGCGCGGCAGCGGGTGACACACGCGCAGGGCGACGGCCGACGCGCGGCGTGCGGGTGCGACGCGCGCGCGCGCTGGGAGTCTGGGTCCGGTCGAACACGTGGCCAACAATGAACAAGCAGTGTAGTTTTTCCTTTTTCCCAATTTTTCTCTTTCTTTTTATTTATTATTATTTTCTTTTGAATTTTCTTCTTTTGTTCCTTTTCCATTAAATAAGAATTTAACCTTGCCCAAATAAATTTAATTACATCTTTGCATTTTAATTTTGTTCAACTTTATTTATAGTTTTTATTCTTTCTTTATAATTTAGTCATTTATTATTTATTCATTTTCTCCCAAAGATGAAATCTTGGCCCCTAGTTGATTTTTACTAAACCTTAGCCTTTTCTATTTATATATTTTTATAATTTTTATTTCCAAACTTTATTTTGAAATGTCTTTCTCTTTCATTTGTCTTTTTGGATTTTGGAACTTCCTCGCTTTTCTTTTCTTTAAATAAATTGTATTTTATTTATCCTACGCAACAAAACTTGCAATTAACAGGCAATAACCACGACAAGATGCAAATATACCAAAAGTTTTTGTAAGTTCTGATTTTTAATTGTCGGTTTTAAATTCTCCGATTTTCAGGGTGTTACAAACCTACCCCCTAACAATAAATCTCGTCCCCGAGATTTGGGTCGGGTCGTGATTGGGAGTCGGTCGGTATAAACATATAGGATGGATCCATTAGGACTTCTTCTTAACAAAACGACGGATAGGTTGGCTGCTCAGGATGACGCAGGAATCTATCACCGAGTTTCTAAGGGTGGTCCACTTCGATTCTTTGTTTCTGATAACATGATGATGTCAGCTCTTAATCCTTGGGGCATCCTTCAAGCATGCAAGATTTAGTAGGTCTCTAATTTCCTTAAGTTGTATAATAGACTTGCTGTTCCGAAACTTTAGAGACCTTTAGCTGGCAGACGGGTGGTGATCCTGGTAGGATTGCAGTCGTGT
The DNA here is from genome assembly GCA_019925245.2 of Oryza australiensis. NCBI lineage: Eukaryota > Viridiplantae > Streptophyta > Magnoliopsida > Poales > Poaceae > Oryza > Oryza australiensis. The sequence continues at coordinate 2,565,457 of JAIFGZ020000342.1, forward strand.
GATTTTGGTGGGTGACAAGAGGTTATCTAAAGAAGGTTTGGTTTTACCTAGCTTCAACATAGTGTCCAATCTGAGGGTCCAGGGTTATGTCACTCTACCCCCCTAACAATAAGTTCAGGCTTGCCTTTTTAGGGTAAGGGCTATATTGGTATTTTCGGTTTGGTGGGCATCTTCATCATTCCTAGATAGAGTCCAACGCACAAGTTCCTATCATGTCCTCAAGATCTTGGCTTACCCTTTTGGTCTATCCGTCGATCTCACGAGCTTACTCACAACCCTTGGGTCGGAATGGTTCACTGTCACACCCTGGGTTTTTCCTAAATTATTTAAATAATTTACCCTGAAATAATCGGAATTTCTGAAATTAACCTGGAGCCAACCAGTAATTTTAAAATGCAATTAATAAATGGAAACAACATGGTAGGATTTTTCTTGAATTCTGCATGTCAAAATGCGCTAACAGGATTTTTACTGGAATTTTTAGAGCACTCTAAGTATTTTTAATCAATTAAATAAGAAATCGGAATTAATTAAGCCCCCAAAATCCTTTTTCCTCTTTTTCTTTTTTTTTCCGTACGGCGGCACAGTGTTCCCGCTCTTTCCTCTTGGGCCGCCGCCCGGTTCTCCTCCCCGCCCGAGCCACCCGCGCGCGCGCCCTTCTGGTCGTGGGCGAAGCCGCGACGCCACCGCGCCGCGCAAGTCCGTGAAGCCTCCTCGCCCGCGAGTCACCGATGGTGGGCCCCGCCCGTCAGTCCCTCGTCCCGCGCCTGGGCGGCCCAGCCCGCCGCCCGCCATGCGCGCGCCGATCCGCTCCGTTCCGCTTGAACCCGAGCCACATCGGACCCATGCCGGCCCAATCCCGCAACGCCGCATCCATCTCTCGCATCCTCGCGCCCGATGGAAACCTTATCCGCGAGGAATTCGTTGCCGTTGTTTCCTCTCTCTCTCCGAATTCATAACCAACGGCGACGAATCCGCGCCGATCCCGTGCTCTTCCCGGCCTCTGTGCCCTATTGAATTCCCCCTTCGCCGCCGCGCGTTTCCCTTTGTTTCCCTAGCGCAAGCCCTAAAACCGCCGTCGCCATCGTCGTCTTCTCCAACGCCGGTGAGTGCGCCGCCGTTCCCTTTTCTCTTCGGTTTTCCGTGTTGCCTCTCGGTCGTTCCCCGCGCGTTCGTTTCGCTCTCCGCCTTGGTCTCCCGCGCCCGTAGCACCCTCCGCCGCCGTCGCCGGTGCCGCCGGAGATCGACCGGCCGCCGCGCGACCATGGCCGACGGGCGAGCTCGAGCCGCCGCCGCCCAAAACCCTAACCCTAGCGCCGCTTCCCTGTGGCCGTCCGACGGTCGGACGGGAGAATCCGCACCGTCCGATCCCGCCCAATCCGTCGCCGCTCGATCCGGCGCCGCACGCCGGATGGTCTGCCGCGAGCCCGCCCGCCGCCGCCCGAACCCTAACCCTATCCGCGATCTACACCGTCCGATCCTTCGGACGGCGGATCTGGACTCTCTCGCGCGCAAGCCGCCGCCGTCCGATCGCCGCCGCTCCTCACCGATGCGCGCCACGTGTCCCCGCTCTCTCGCCGCCACCGTGGACCCGGCCCACCGTGGACCGCGCCGCGCCGCTTGCGTTAGCCGCTTGCGCACCGACGACACCCTACCGCTTGCGCCATGCTTGCGTCACCGGGGCTTAATTGCGCAATAAATATTTTAATCTTTTTCGTTTAGTTTAAAAATCGCAATTAAACTTCTAAAATTCATATCTTTTGAATCCGAGGTCCGTTTTAGCCCATTCAAATTTCATTAAATCCAGAAAAATGTCAAGAATCCATTAAAAATACTTTTTAGTGCTGTTTCAGTAGACTTTTTAGGGTGTTTGTTGAGTGCTTTGTTTGTCGTGTAGATCACGAGTTTTCCGCGAGCCCGTTTCTTCGAAGTAGTCGCCGAGGTTCCTCGCCTCCGAGCAAGGCAAGTCATATCTTACATTGACCATATTGTACCTATTTTATGTAAATACCTCTTTTCTTTCAAATACCGCATATGTTTTAGAATGTCATTTCATGGGATGATTATACCTATTGTACTCAACCATAGGATTGTTTACCTTATACCATTGATAACTTGGGGTTCAATGTGACTAGATGATAGCTTAAGGTTTGCTTAGTTATGCTTAGCGCAACTAGCTCACTTAAGGGAATCACCCTAATCAAGTATATTACTAGAAGTTAACTCTCAGATGATGTTAAGTTGTGACTCTATTTCTAATAATATTGAATTATGAAAAGGGTGGGTCGTGAGCACATGGTTGGACTTTGGTTAGCGTGCTCATGACAATTAAGGACCGGTTCTCGGGAAACCCCGGAAGAAATGCCGTGCATACCACAAGCCGCATGGGTAATGGTCGGGCTCGTAGCGTAGCCGTCTCTAGTCAACGTATCCCGAGAGGGTGGGCGTGATGGAGTTGGGTCGGCCCGTTTAAGGGTTGATCAGCTTCCGATTCACCGCGGCACTAGAGGGGCTGCCCATTGCCCGATGGGAATGAGGGCGAAACCTTGGTGTGGTACGATTGGTTAGAGGGGTTATGTGAAGGATCCCGTCACGTTCCTTTCCGGGTACCATGGTGGTGCACCGCGCACGGTAACGTGTTGTGGGATTGTGTCTTGTGGGTACAGCTTGTACACCTCGATCGAGTAAAAACTATTCGAATAGCCATGCCCGCGGTTACGGCGATCGACTGATTCACCTTGATTAGTCTCACTTATTTATTTGAATAAAATGTTGAAGTATGACTAGTGCGGTGGATGGATGGGCATGTTGCAACGTGGTGTGAGCGTTGGATAGTGTTTATTTAATACTGCTTAATTATTACTACTGTTTTACTGTCTTCAAACACTGTTATTATATTCTGCAAATGTTGTTTATGCAAATTGAGCCTCTTAACCTTTCCTTGTTATTCATCTTGCATCATGTCCCCTTTTCCTGTGACTTGTTGAGTACGGTGGTTGTACTCAGCCTTGCTTCTTTTCCCCTTTAGTGCCGAGGTTGAGATCGAGGTCTCCGAGGAGGTGTAGGCTTGTTCTCGTCAAGGGTTAGCTGTGGTGTTGGCGTTCTGCTTTGCTCGTGTCGAGTTTAGCTTAAGTCAGTTTTATTTTCCTTTCCGCTGCATTTGTGTAACTCTTTTATATTGTTTCTAAGACGAGGATTCTGTATTATCAATAACATCGATTTGTGTACCTCGGCTGATGCCTGGACGAGGGTGTAATGCACAAATTAGCTGCAGAAATTCTGGTGTGAATTTCTGGGCGTGACATTCACCGGGATGGGTTTCCGGTATCACATCCGAGTGGTTGGATTTCCCAAGTCGTTGTTTGAGCTTTATTTGCTTCCGGGCAGGGCAATGGGAAATTTTTCCTAGGTCATCCTTCAAGTAACATTAAGGTGGTTTCCGAGAACTGGAGGGGTTGCCATGAACCTAAGATAACTATTCTCTAGAGGAATCTACCGGGATTGCGAGTGTGGTCACTTCTTACGTGTTGTTATCACTAAGCTTCTTTCTTTGTCCTTGACAGACAATACCAGGGTTCTCTAGGAAGAAGAACTAGGGCGCACACAATCTTTTTGCTTGTACTCCTCTGATCTACGCCTTAGGTTCTTTCTGGCTCATTAGCCGATATCCGGTAGGGTCTCTTGTATATGGGGTAGTACCAGGTATTAGGTCAATGATACACTTCATATCATGGCCAGGGGCATTTTGGGCAAATCCTTAGGGAATATGTCCGGGTAATTCTGAACTTACTGGCATTCCAACCATGGGTAATAGGGTAAATTTTACACTTTATTGAGTCTCGGTCCATAGTTATGTTTGTCGGTGAAATCCTAGGGGTGGTCATGGTGACTATCTCTTGGTCACAGGTTATAACTTTCTTGTTCTCAGTTAACCGGTCCTTGCTAGAATGATACTGATGGTTTGTGGCGGTATTATGACGTTTGAAGAAAATACTATGTCTCTACTTCTGATGGGCATATTGGTGCCGGTATGGGGTACAACTATATCTCTCCTGGGTGAATGTACTATTATGGGTCTCTTAAGGTCTACCTGACGTAGGTTATGTTCTGTGCTTGTACCTCAAGGTTATGGAAAAATGCGAAGCTCCAGAATCAAACAAAACTTTAATCGGTGCAGAATGGATAGAGAACATACCCATTAGCATGACCTGGTCCTCCTGGGCTTCTCCTGTACGCACGTGGTTCACTTGGCCACGGCGGAATCCGGTGGTAGCCTCCTTTGGCTGGGGCATTCCGAACAAGCTTCGTCCAGGCGCCGGGGTAGGGGTTCCTCTCACAACCATGGCGTTGGCTCCAGTACAGTTGGGTGTGTTGTGCGGTTTGGGACATTGATTGGCATAATGCCCGAATTCTCCGCAGTTGAAGCAATTAACATTCCGGTTTCCCGGTGCTGCCAAAGTGGGGGCCGGGGTACGGAAAGGTGTTGCTGTGGCCTGCTAGCGTTGTTGGGTGCAGAGGGACGATTGGCCGCTATGATGGCTGGTTTCCATCCTATTGGTCTTTCTCCTTTGGGTCGCTGAGATGTCCCTTTAATTGGACGGGCCAGAACAAACCTTCTCTTTCGGTTGTTCTCAACCATCCTTTGGTCATGCTCAAGCCTCACGACCTTGTTGATGAGGCTTTGGAAGCCGGCATGGTCTTGACCGATCATCGGTCCTCTCGCTCGTTGTTCAGTCCTTCGATAAATTTATCCACGTCCGCAAGGTCACTTGTGGCGTAATGGGCAAGCCGCGTGAACTTGTTGAGGTATTCTTGCACCGAGGTGTTGCCTTGGCGCAACCTCCTAAATTCATTCTTCTTCATTCTCATAACGCCGCAACGGTACAAAATTTTCACGAAGGCACCGTGAATTCCTCCTGTGTCGTTTCTCCGCATCTTCCGCCCGAGTCTCTTTGTAGGTGTCCCACCGTCACTTGCGAGACCTTCCAACGATTAGTGGCGAAGATGACTCGTCGCCTTCCGTACTCGGACGAGAGTCAACTTCTTCTCTATTACCCTCAACTAATCTTCAAGCATCCATCGGTTCCTCTGCCATGGAGAATGTTGGCAGCTTGGCTCGCATAAACTCGCCTAAGCTTGATCCTCCGTGTTGTCCTTGGTTGTTGGCAATGGCTTGAAGCAGTTGGGTTTGTAAAGCCATGACCTCCGCTAGGATGGAGAGGTTAGGCTCCGCGGGTTTTCGTTGGTTGATGAGGCTCGCGACGGTGCGCCATCGGAGGAATATAGATGGGATAAGAGATTGGATCGACTAAGGTCACGATTCTAATCGATTTTTCACTTCCAGTTGTTTTTAAGTGATCTTTTGCACACAACTAGCATTGTGGAATAAACTCGTTTAAGATATAACATATAACTTCTCATTAGTTCATATATGTTACACATAGGAGGGGTACATCGGACTGCCATGCACAATCCCACACAACACAATACGACAACAACTAACATTGGTCTAGGGTCGTCTTAGCTAAGGGGAAGAGGTATGGTCATTGTTGTCTTAACTCCATCCAAAGCAAGACCAGAGTTGATGCAGACTTCTTGTCTAGTTGTTTGGGCTGCCGCCCGATCAGGGGTTGCCACCTATGGCTGTTGCATTGGCACCGGTAAGAGGAGGGATGTTGTGTGGCTTGGGGCAGTGGTTGGCAAAGTGTCCAAACTCCCCACAGTTGAAGCAAGTCACGTTCTTCCTTAGACGTCGAGGAATCTCCTCAATATCTTCAGGGGTACACACTGTGCTTGTAATGATCATCTTGCCAGTACCACCTATATTCTATTTTGGTGACTTCCTCTTCTTGGGGTTAGATGGTGGCGAACTGAAACCTTGGCCGGTTGTTTGATTGGATTCTTTATCCTTTCTTCCACACTGTATCTCTCCCTTGATCGGGGTCCTGGTGTACTTGTCCCACGTACTGTTCCTCATGCCATGATCTTGCTCAACGAAACCATAGCAGGTGTCAAGTGCTTTCCTCCAACCTAATGGCGGGGTTGGTGCTATCATCTCATGTGGACTTGACATCATACTTGCGGGAGTCATCAGGGCTTGCATCGAAATATACTGATGTTGCTCTAGGTACCAACCCTGAGTTTGCATCTATTGCTGTTGGAACAGTCGTTGCATCTGTTGCATCATCATGGTCATTGCTGCATCTGGTTAGCCACTACCTGGGCTAGGGTCGGGTTCACAGGGAGAGGAGGTGGAGTGTTCACAGGGTTGTTCTGAGTTAATCCACGGGGCCACTGAGGTCTTGATTTACTGCCCTTGGTTTTACCCATCTGTCGCCGAAGAAGACAGGTGAGGGGAAGAAGAGGTTAACTAAAGATGAGACCTTAATCTGCTTACTACTGATCTGATGTTAGTATACTTTTATTGTTCCAATTGATTAAACAAACAATCTAGTATGGTCACATCCCCAATACAGATGTAAACCATACACCTACATACAACAAACAACACACGGCCTAGGAACTATTGATGCTACTCTTCTGGGAAAAGATTGGGTCTTAGGTGAGCTCTGGAAACTTCGCTTGATCCTCGGAAAGATCTGACTCGGGGCTGCTTGTCTTGGTCGCCTTGCTTGAAGCTTGGACTTGACTCGGCTTCCAAATGATGCTCAAGCTTAGCAACCAGAGAGTTGGGGGAAATTTGAAAATATTCCAGAGTCAAGGGGAAGCGAGAGCAAAACAAATTTTATAAGGATATAAGGAGATAAGAGTATAAGGGAAAACACATTTTGTTTTGTAGACATAAGGTTTTTATTTTTAAAATAATCCTAGATAGGGATTCCTCCCTTTTGCCAGCTATAATGGGGTGGGGCGCCATTGGTCTTATCCTACAGTTGCACTGCTCTGATACCAGCTCTGTAGACCCCCGTTTTTGGAACGGGAATCATTCGTGTTCATAGTACCATTTTCCTGGATCGAGTAGTTTGGTACTCACGAATACAGTACTGAATTATCAGGTGCAAAGTGCACGAATAGTCTTACATAGAATATATTACAAAATAAGCCCGAAGGCAATATCCAACACATAGGACCTATTGGTCCAGATACAACCAAAATCAGAGTCTAGGTGAGGTAGCAGACGGAAGGCAGCCGCATGTCGATTGCCACAAGCAACGACTGGGGACTAAGACCTATTGCGCTCCATCGTCTTCACTGCCCTCCTAGCAGTAGGCATACGTGTCCTCTAGATCTTCCACGCCTACATATGTAGGTTTGTGCGTATAGCAAGGGTGAGTACCCAACATACTCAGCAAGCCAACACGGAATGATGCACATGATAGGGTCATTCAAAGGATGGCTATGGTTTATTTGCATAAAGCCAATTTTCGTAAGTCATTTCACAAACCTATCATCTAGCCAGTCAAGTTTTAGTTTCAGAGTATATTAAATCGGTGACGGTTCTGTTTGTGATCCATCGTGATACCAAGGATGGTTTCCCGTCTCCAGATCGTCATGGTTTTCTGGGGAGTCTACCCCTTCTCGCAGGTCGAGAAGTTGAGTCCACCAGCACACAAAATCATTATGCATACCAACCCATCATTTTAAAATTATGAGTCTAGCCACGGGAGAAACTTGTCACGTCGCTCATTAACCGCGAGCACGGGTATTCGAATAGATTGATTTACTCACACTGCAGTGGATGTACACTTTACCCATACTCCACAACTGCTCATTGAATGAGCCTTCATCCCTCCATATGGGATGGTCATGGCAAAGCTTTGCCGGAATCCACCCAAATCCATCCATCCGCCCCAGTCTAAAACATTGGTTTTTCATTTTTGGTTTTCATAAAAACTTATTTCATCATGTTCTAGGCAATGTGGCGCTCATGTCTCCACATGCCGTATTCCAACCACCTTCCCTAAGGTAGCTGCCCAAGCATATAGCTCTTTGTAAAAGTATGAGTATGCAATATTCTAGTATAAGCATGGCTAAGCATTTTACCAAAGCTATCCTCCGGTTATATCACATCGAGGGTTACAAAGATTATATCTAAAGGTAAGCAATATCAAGGCATGGTATATCAAACATAGGTATTTGTGTATAGCATGCATGTTTGAAGTTTAGATCAACATCATTTCGCAAAATAGGATCAATATATTCAAAGGGGAGTGTTGACTTGCCTTGCTCGTGACCTTGTTGGCTTGAGTCTTCGATGTTCTCAATGGTTCCGTTGGACTCTATCGTACGTGCGAGAAATCCAATTTGAATTCGATTAGAATTCAAATAAAATCCAATAAGATCCGATAAAAGCCAAATAAATCGCAAAAGCGGCTCCTAACACTAGGCTACGATTTTACGTAGATTTAGGTTCGAGTTTTGATAAAATCCGGGTTAGATTGAACGAGTTACAACGATTTGAAATTTTGCATTGAATCGATTTAATTAATCATGATGTGGCATTATTTCAAGTTAATATATTCAAAGTTTGAGCAATATTATGGGTGATGACTCAAAATATAATAATAAAATGGTTAACTTCTAATTTTTATCCAAATTTTATTGGGTCGATAAGCCCTAGGGTTATAAATAATTGAATCCAAAAATAATTAATTAATTAACCGTGAAGCTTAGACGCTATACTAAGTAATTTAAAATTTTAGGTTTAGAAAATCCATATATTAAAAATAATATTTAATGACAAGCTAAGCTGTAAATAAATTCCTAGATACATATTATGCGGCGGTTAGATATCTCCAAATCCCTATTTAATAATTAGTCCCTAATCATTTTTTAAATCCAAATTTGTTTTTGAAAGAAAAATATATATTTTGCCCAGAGATTTTTCCCAAATATTTTCCAAAACTTTTTCCTAAATTTTTTTTAATTTTTCTCTAGATTTTCCCTTTTTTTTCCTTCCTTCTTTCTCCTGGTACTCTCGCTCCTATATCGTCTACCCTCTTCGTCTACCCTCGGCTCCGCCGAGGCAGTGACTGAGCGCAGCGGCGGCGGTGGCGGGCGGCGAAGCGGCGCGCGTCTACGGGAAGGGGAAAAGAAAGAGGGACGGTGGCCTACCGGCGCAGTGGTGAACAACGGCGACGGTGGCTTGCGAACGGCACCGGCGGCTTGCGGCGACGAGAAATCCGACGAGTGAGAGCGGGAAAAGAGAGGGAAAGAGAGCGGCGAGGTGGGGAAGAAACGAAGAGGGGCTCGCCCTTTTATAGATGGTCGGAGAGGGGAGAGAAGAGGGAAAACGGGCGGGCGACGCGGCGTGCGGCTCGAGGCGGCGGCGACCGACATGCGGCACGGGCGGACACGACGGCGCGCGTGGATGGCGGCAAGGCGGCGTGGAAGCGGGAGCGGCGTGGGCGGGTAGCCGGGGCGGGCGGCGAGGACGACGCTTGGCGGCGCTCGGGAGGGCGGGCGCGCGCGAGACGCGTGGGCGGCGACAGCCGGTGTTCGGCACGGCGCGGCGACACGGCGGCGTGCGTGGGTGGCGGCGCGCGCGACGCGAGGGCGACGGCGTGCGGCGAGCGCGCGGGGCGGCGGGCGACGCGACGTGCGTGCGGGGCCGTGGCCTAGGGCGTGGCGTGGCGCGCGGGGTGCGCGCTGTCGCGCGCTGGGTCCGGTCCTGGTCGAACACGTGGCCGACAATGAACAAGTGTAGTTTTTCCTTTTTCCCAATTTTTCTCTTTCTTTTTATTTATTATTATTTTCTTTTGAATTTTCTTCTTTTGTTCCTTTTCCATTAAATAAGAATTTAACCTTGCCCAAATAAATTTAATTACATCTTTGCATTTTAATTTTGTTCAACTTTATTTATAGTTTTTATTCTTTCTTTATAATTTAGTCATTTATTATTTATTCATTTTCTCCCAAAGATGAAATCTTGGCCCCTAGTTGATTTTTACTAAACCTTAGCCTTTTCTATTTATATATTTTTATAATTTTTATTTCCAAACTTTATTTTTAAATTTCTTTCTCTTTCATTTATCTTTTTGGATTTTGGAACTTCCTCGCTTTTCTTTTCTTTAAATAAATTTTATTTTATTTATCCTACGCAACAAAACTTGCAATTAAGAGGCAATAACCACGACAAGATGCAAATATACCAAAAGTTTTTCTAAGTTTCGATTTTTAATTGTCGATTTTAAATTCTCCGATTTTCAGGGTGTTAGAGAGAACCAAAAGTTTAAGATGTTTTGAACGTATAACTAGTTGAACTGAGGAGGGAGATTCAAAGAGGACCGCGTGAAAGCGTGAAAGGGAGCAGAGGGAGCAACAGGGGAGTGAAACATAAGGCCAGTCTCAATAGGGTTTCATGGGGTGTTCCATACATATTAAATGAGGTGCCACATCAGCAGATTTATATTTTTTTAATGAAACGAGGAGGAGAGAGAGGGGAAACGTTTCATGGGGATGAAACTATAGAGTGTTGTTTCCATAACGTTGGAAACCGGGTGAAACCCACACCGAGAGCCTTCTTTAGTTTCATGGACTGCTTCTTATTCGTCGCTTCATAAAACTATGGGACTGATGGGAAAAAAATTAAAATAACCCATAAAACTATGTGATGAAACTATGCACTCAGAGGGAGACTTGTTTTATTGCCTATTTTATGGTGTTGGAAATTGGAAGGTAAAATCTTGCATTGAGACAGGCCTGATGGAGGAGCTCTCGGAGAAAGCAATCAGCCTCTCGCCAATTATGATTTTGTTCTACCGCCTTTATTTATGCTTTATAGCGAGTAGATGATTAGGCCAATCTCAATGGGAATTTCATAGAGTTTCATGAGCATTAAATATGCTAACATGACACTGTATTAACAGAGAGAGATGTTATAAGAGCAAGTACAATAGCAGGCTATAAGCCAGCTAGATATATATGTGGAGGAGAGAAGATAGGAGAGAGAAGAGAAGCGGGCTACAGACTTGTAGCCAGCTACAACATAAACTTCAAGACATTGTGTGTATGAGAGGTGGGACTAGATATTAATGTAGTATATACTTATATGTAACTATTGTATGAATTAGCTATTGATTGACTATAATATGATTTAGAGCTAATAGTTGGCTATAGTATTAGACTTGCTCTAAGAGTTTCATTAGAGTAAAAATAGTTTCATGGAGATAAAACTATTCTGCATTGTTTTCAAAATCTGAGTGTGTTGGAAACTGGGACATAAAACACCCATTGAGAATGGCCTAAGATGAATTTGGTTCCTGAGATGCTCACCTGAGCGCTGCTGCTCCGGTAGGGTAGATGGCAAGATGCCGGCGGCATAAGCCACAGGCGAGGGCAACATGCACACCGATGTCAATCGAATAATGATTGATCATGGCTGAAAAATCAAAAGCATGCCCTTAGCTAGAACACGAAATTATTTTTCAAAATTTCCATGATATATATTATATACAAACAAACATGGAAAACTATTCTAAACTCTTGAAGGGATATCCTCTCATTGTTTGCATGTCACCCAAATAGTTTTGAAATTTTACTTAAAAAATAGTTTTGAATTTTTTTAAAGAAATCAACCAGATATATTAATATACAATAAATCATTTCACAAACATGCAAAATCAAATTTAACTTTTACAGTAGCAACGGAAAAACAAATTTGATTGCAAATATACGTTAACTATCCATAGTTTATTTTTTCAATACTAACTTATATAAATTGAATTTTAACTTACACGTTTGCAGAGTGATTTATTACACATTAATCTTGTTGATTTTTTATTTTTTTTCATAATCATTTGGAGGAATGGAAATAACAAGATAGAATCCACACCCAATAAACATAAAGAATATGACCACGCATGCGTAAATTTACATGCTGCATCTGCATAGCGTGCGTATACTGAATCCTTAATTACATCGATGGCATCGCCGGCACCGTCTCACCAGCATCTACATCTCGGCCAGTCGTGGAGCCGCCGCCGTTGGCTTCCGTCCCCACCCCAATCTGATGGAGCTTCTACAAACACAACAGCACCACCGCGACTTTGCAATTCTTTGGTATATACTAGTATAGTTCGTGCTAACACAACGATTTTATTTAAGGAGTGCACTTAAAAACAACCAGACGACAAGATTCTTTTCATAGTTTTTGCTACACGCAATTGTACATGACCATAAATATAATCTAAAATACATTCATACATAATAAGGCATAATAAAGTAATATCTTACATAATACAAATAAGTTTTAAATTACTTAAGCAGATCTTTGAGGTCTTCAGCAACTTTTTCCCTCCCACTTCTTTAGGTAATTATATACGAGAAAGCCTAACAATTTCCTGTAGAAAATCAAGTGTTTATTTATTGGAGATAGATAAAATGAATAGTTGATAAGAAATATTAAACATGTTATAAGTTATTACCAACTATAACTTCTTGAAAGCCATCTTGCTAATTCACGACGCCAGCCAGAAAAAATATTGTTCCATGCAGGACGCTCCAATTTTATGGCGAGGTTAAAAATGTTTGGCAATATCACGTAATGTAGTTATATATGGCATGGTTCGATCTTTACCCGTGTACCGTAAATTCGTGAGCAACCGAATCCGTAATGTACACAATTTTGTTTCTCCTGTCTATTATGAATAAACTATAGAGAATAAACTATAGAGTCTATCCGGACAACATGGTGATAGAACCTGTAATCAAACACCCAGATTGTGTCATTTCCTTATTTTGGTAATTTCAAAGATGAAAGGAAATCATTGCCAAAATTCCAAGCACATGTTGATGAAACTATATCCACCTACACGTCACTTAAAACTTTACAAAGCACAATGAATTATAGATGATACTTCCATGCCAACCTAGACGGTTTGGCAAACCCCGGCCATTACACATATGGGGTAAAGTTATCCTTGTGCTTGAGAAAGTACACTTCACAAAGAACTTTCTCCGCATTTTCGTGCACCGAATGCGAGCCGCCGTTTGTCTCCGCATCCGCCTCCAAGCAGCCTTCAATCGCCTCGTATGTGTTCTCTGTCGTCAGGGTTTATGTAGGCACTGAGGGCAAAATATAGTCCCGAGAACAACTTCTGTGGCTGCAAGCGGCGTTATCAATTATGGAGACGTGAAGGTAGAAAAATTGTTTGAAAAGAATGAAATGCCGAAGTTGCAACACAAAGGTGGTGGAACATATTGAACGGAATTTAAATATAAAATATCCTCGCAAAAAAATACGTAAACAACAATGATTATCTCTATAAGCATTAAGTTAGACCTGTAAATGGATACATATATGCAATGGTGAAGACTGAACCACTACAAAGAGCACTCTCACTCTATCAACAACTTTGAACTGGTGATGGTCCCATGTCCAAACAATGATAGAAGAGCAATGGATTGTTTAATTTTTTAATGAAGAAAATTTAGTTCCTTCTTTATGACACATCATAATAATGTATTTCGGTTGAACAGTTGCAATCGAACATTTATGCTAGGATTAGGATTATAGTTATTGATCCACCATATAATAACTGAGCATGAACTACCTTCTCACCACCATGACAACCAGAAAAGAACTATTTTTTGGAATTGTGATAAAAAAATAAAACAAATAGAACATATGAAATTTTCCCCAATTGGAAGAGTACCGTGATCATCTTCACATTTACACCAAGGTTAAGTGGCATTCGATTTGTTGCTGCACTTTCATGCCTTGGAGGATGAAAGAGTGGCAGGAGAGCAACGAAGTGCCAAGCCCCACCAGACTCTCTTTCCTTCCATCCGGCACTTCCTACATGACAGAAAAGGAGACCATGATAAAAAATAATTATAGGGGTTTCATGAATATTTGAACGCTTCAGAATAAAAACAGAAAGATTCCAAGTAAAATCAATAACAACACATAACGACTTAACAGCTTAATACCAATTTTTGTTTCGCCTGCACCAAAGTATCTTCCTTATCATTCAAGGTCGCGTAAGAATATTAAATGTCAAAAAAGACAAAGAGAATATTTGATCGAGTGTAGACACATGCATGACTTGATCGTGTTATTGGATGAAATTATTGCTCATAGTTGAGTTGTTCGGACCACTCAAAAATAATTAAGTGTTCAGACTTTCCTCTACTTGTTTAGACCAGCAGGATCTGATTTCTAGATAACCTAATTTGGTAGAAAGGAATTGAATATAACACGCAAATTCATGTCTAGACAATTTCGCTCGTTCCATGCGATTATGCTTTCCATATATAACATAATAACTGGGCCGTGGAAAATCACCGTACTTCGAAGCTCCTGTGAAAATGCTAATGCAATTAAAGATTCAACACAAGCTCATCCTTGAAGCATCTTTGAAAGTAGGACTTAAATGGCATAGTAAAATTGTGTGACGCTGATGGGACCTGGTTCCCCATTTGACATAGAAAAAGAGAGTTTTGTTCGTACTTTCCGTGTATATATTTCAAAAGGCAAAAAACATATTAGTATCCTCAAAATTGCAAAAGATTTGCAATGCTAACCTCGTATGTCAAGAAATCCCACTCTTGCATTTATGATAGGTTGTATCCAATCGAAGTTGAAGAGTACAAATCATGGTTAGTTACCCAAAATGGTTTCACTCTCATGAACGATTGCAACCAAATGCACGCAAGCAAGGGATAGAGCAGCAAAAAAACATTAACAACTATACAATGAAGGGCATATTCGATCTCACATTCACTTCGCGTTTGGCATTGCCACCGTGTGATCCGGACTGGAGGTCGGCAAAGATGAGGAGCTCGCGCGTCTGCTGCATGGTGTCGGCTAGCATACGCGCCTTGGACTTGAAGAGGGCCTTCATCTTGGCGACGTGTCCGCTGTTGCTAGCATGGCGGATGTTGGCAGCGCATGTGGCAAACGACGATGACATGAGCGAGGCGACCACCGACTGGATCCGACACCTCCCGACGATGCATAGTCGACGACAAAGGTGGGGGGGAGGTGCCAGGATCTGGTTCCGCCACGACCCGTCAACCCGCAGCGACATCATCGTCACCCCCAAACCGATTTGCATGTCATCGTTTCGCCTGGGACGTCGCTGCTTGAGTGCTCCCCCAGCCTAGCCAACATCGTCGCGGCCTCAGATCCAAGTATCTTTCTCATCAAGGGCTCGAGGAGGGCATGGTGGCCGCGACGGCGGGCGGGGCCTGGGTTCTATGGATGGCGACTGGAGGCGGGACATGAGTGCGACGACGAGCGGAGCAGGCGGAAACGATGTGAGCGACGGGGAGAGGAGGCGGCGGCCGCCATCAGAGGCGTGGGCGACGAATGGAAAGGGCGGAAATCGATGACGCGTGTGATGGAATCCAGAGAGATGGTGCGTCGGCTATCTCAAACGTTGGATGATGAGTGAGTAAGAGAAAATGAATATATCTCATCCGTTAATAAGATATATTAAATTTTTTGATTGATATATATGTGTTATGGACGGGTTAAAAATAGACTTAATTTATTTGGAAACGAATTGGGCTGGACGCCACCGCGCGCGTGCGCCAGCAATATCGGGCCACCCATTAAAATCAGCCCATGAGTATGAATGAGAAAACGCATATGAAAAAAAAAGGAAAGACACTGTAAACCCTAATCTTCCTCACACTCACACGGGCGGCGGCGGCGGCGGCTTGCGGCTCGGCGGCGCGCAGTCGGGCTGAGGCAGGGGTTCGGCGGCCGGCGCGGCACAGGCGGCTCGGCGGCGCGGCGGGCAAGGGCAGGCCGGCCCGCAGGAGGCTCGGCGGCGGCGCGGTGGACAAGGGCAGGCAGGCCCGGAGACGGCGGCTCGGCGGCGCCACAGTTCAGGTACGCCGCCACTTGAAACCTAAACTCCTCCTTCCCCATTCGCCGGCGCCGCCCGTGACCCCGGCCGCCGCCAACCTCGCAGTTTCCACCCGATCCAGCTCCGCCATGGCGCCGCGCGGCGACTGGAAGAAGGGGAAGGGATCGGGGCCCGACCAGCTGCGCCCCAAGGGTAAGCAGTTCAAAAGGCACTCCCGCAAGGAGGAGGTGGCGGATGAGGGGGAGCAGCAGGAGCGTCCGGCCCCGGACTCCGCCGCCGTCCTCGCCGCCGCCGCTGACGACGGCGACTTCCCGAGAGGTGCCCACTGGCTTTGAATCCCCGTCGTTTTGGTCTGCCCCCGCATACCAATTTTGATTCAATGCATGTGGCTGTTCGTGTGCTGTGGTGAGCAGGAGGGCGCAGCCTGCTGAGCAGAGATGAGGTGGCGGAGGCGCGCGCCGAGGCGGACGCGGACTTCGACAGAGAGGAGAGGAGGGGAAAGAGGAAGAGGAAGGGCACCTCCTCGTTGGGAACCGGTGGCGACGACGACCTGGGGAGCCTCTTTGGCGGGGTTACCACCGGGAAGCTCCCACGCTTCGCCAACCGCGTCACCTTAAAGGTAGCTGGATTTTACCCTATACTGCTGATAATAAGATATCAATAACCAGCCTTTCAAAAGCATATGGTTTTAGCACATTGCAGGTTGTATGTATGCTACAACCTCATGAACTCATAAGAGTCCCGTAAAGCTTAATCTGCATAGTTCAACAACATGCTTTCTGACGTGACACTTGAGGCTTATGCCAATGATACAGTAAATTAGACAGAACAAATAAAAATAATGTTTGAGAGCTAGTTAGCTAAATAGTTTAATTTAATACAAAATTTGCAATTTAAGAAGATTTGCTCCATCCAACTATCAGTCCATCCTGTATACTTGTGAACAATGTTAACTCCTGCCAAATTGGTCAAACTGGACGTTTGTATTACCTTTCTCTAATTTATTCTATGGGGAGGTGTTGCAATACTTGCAGCTATTACTCTGTATCAACCCCAGCTAACAGCTTTGAACATTTGATACCACGTCTGCTCCCACAGTATGTGAATATATGTTTTTTCTTGAGCCAAATGCAAGCTTTAGGGTCTATTACATTTTGGATCTCAAAGGTACCTGTACATTATGAATGAACTGCGACAAGTTTATCTTTGCTTGGGATTCTAGATTAGGATGGCCCAAGAAACATAGTGTCAAACTGAATTGAAGCCAAACTTTCCATTTATTCTGTGTCAATAAAAGGAGAAGGTTTCCATTTATTAATTTGATGTTTTAAATCACCTTACCTTCCCTAGAATACAATTTACCTGTTAGTTTGTGATCCCCGGGGAATCGGATGACAAATATATTTTCTTCTTTTGTCAGAATATTTTACCAAATATGAAGCTATGGTGCGTTGTAATTGAAGTTAACCAAAAAGACATTGTTGTAAGTCTACCTGGTGGAATGAGAGGGTTTGTTCGCTCAGAGGAAGTGCATGACATTACTTCGCAAGAAACTCGTAAGGTATTGGATAGTTTGAAACTCTCATTCCTTTAATGTTTATTGGCTTTATTGTTGTCTTATCTGCAAATTGCCATCAATAAATCCAACTGATACTGGCATTTATTTTAGTTATGATTTCTCATTGTTAGCAACTTGTGCTCCTTTGCAGGATAGTGAGGGCAGTATATGTGCAGAGGTTGTTCATGTTGGGCAGCTCGTTCCTTGTATAGTTCTAAGAATTGATGATGATAATAAGGAAGGAAAAGTAAACAAGCGTGTTTGGTTATCCTTACGATTGAGCCGGATATATAAGGGCCTTTCTCTGGATGCTATCCAGGATGGAATGGTATCATCTATTCACCCTGGTCCTGATGCCTTATCAGTCTAGTTATTCTGAAAGGACAATATTAATATGAAAATTTTCCTTATGCATGTTAATTCGTAGGTACTCACTGCCCAAGTGAAAAGTGTTGAGGATCATGGTTACATTCTTCATTTTGGAGTATCCTCCTTTAGTGGTTTCATGCCAAAGGCTGACAGAGGTAGGCACAAGCTGTGGCTAATCAGATATTTACCACTTCTGTTTGTTCATAGATTTCACACATACACACACTTGTATAACGTTGCATTTTATGCTGCACCTAGTTAGTGTTCTAAACTTGTAATAGCAGCTACTTGGATTGCTAAAAGTGCTTTAGCTTAGTGTCTGGTTTAGCAATCTTGAAGCTTCTTTGTAGTTGGTAGCTGTACTGTATAGTTGCTTGTAATTTCACAAGAATTGCAGCATTCACATTTGTGAGAAAACACCAACAATCTGCATACTTTGTTCTAATGATATTTGGTTATTGTAGCCGTCTGGTTTCCTGTATTTGTCTACTATATTTGTATATACAAACACTTCTCTTGGTTTTTCTCCATTGAGGTCATGTACTGATCATGATGCTCCTTTTGAGGAAATACTTAGGAGTTGATTAACTGGAAATCTTTTACAGAAAGTGCGAAGACTGAGAGTGGGCAACTCATACAGTGTGTTGTGAAGGCAATTGATAAAGTTCGGGAAATTGTTCACTTGAGTTCTGACGAAGATTTGCTTTCTAAATCTATTGTATGTTGAATAATTATTGGCCAGTGTCTCCTGAATAACTCCCGTACTTTGTTCCTTATATCAGTTATCACTTATTTCTATTGTTGTTTCTATCTAGATTGAAGATCTGAAAGGCCTTTCTATTGATCATTTAATTCCTGGCATGATGGTCAATGCACGTGTTCATTCAGTCCTCGAAAATGGAGTTATGTTATCATTTCTTACTTATTTCACAGGAACAGTAAGTTCTTTTTAAGCACCTCAGTATTTTAACTCTTTTAGCTTTGCCTTTTCTTTTGTTCAATAGTACTCTTGTTTAAAATTTCACACTGTATTATCTTATCAGGTCGATATTTTTAATTTGTCGAACTCCTTCCCCTCTGGTAGCTGGAAAGATGATTACATTAAGAATAAGAAGGTATTCAGTAATTTCTCGTAATATTGATCATTTTGTGACTCTGATGTCTAAAGTATTGGCACGAGTCTGACATTTCTTTTTATGTGAATGAGATAGATGCTTATACCCAGTTGCGGTATCGCAGTTCTTCTTACTCATGCCATCATCCTTTTGATTTCATCTACATTGTTTGTTAACTATTCAGTTTTTTTTTGCTGTTTCTTTTCTTCGTTTGCAGTGAGAAACTTTGACAGTCATCTGTTTGCATGGTTTTTCTAATAATTAAAAATTATGCTTGGCTGGAAATTAGTGATGATGATTCCCTTAGTGGTTAGATTAGTGGTAGCAGTAGCAGCAGCGCTACAGACATCTGGCCTATCTGAACAAGTTTAGAAGATGATGATCCCCTTAGTGGTTGGATTAGTTATTTGATTACATTCCGTATTAGATAGTATTGCTATTGTTAATTCTGGATTGTTATGGGCAATCCTCTATCTGAGGAGAGGCTGGTCATCTAAGTGGATAACAAGAAAGAAATTAAGAAATATTCCTTTTTCATCCCATGCTTCTCCCTATCCTTCTACGGCACCAGTATGTCATGACACTTGGCTAGGACCCTTATGGTCCCACCATGCAACCTTCATTCACGGAAACAGGGTCACAACATTTGAACATGGCAAAAACATGCTTGTAGTTTATTTTTCAAAGTCTGCATGATGATCTCCACTATGGCCCTATATTTCATTTAAGTTTGTTCAGTTCTGGATCTATTTCTTGCTGTCAACAGTTTGGTGACTGCTGTGGACATTTTAAATGAACTTCTTGTTCCCCTTTTAACCTTTAGGCTATAATCTACAGGTAAATGCTCGGATATTATTTGTTGATCCGTCAACAAGGGCAGTTGGACTTACATTAAATCAACATTTACTTCGCCTTAAAGTACCCTCTATTGTAAGTTTTCACCTTTTGGATTTATCATTATGCCTATAAAGTTGGCTTTAGTCAAATATAGTTACACGAGCTATTCTATCCTGGACTCACAGTCTTTATCTGTGATCATTGTGTTTTTCCCATTTGTCAGAACGTTAAAGCTGGAGAAATCTACGACAAAGCACGTGTTTTGAGGATGGATAAAAGGGCTGGTCTTTTTCTTGAAATACCTTCTCCAACTCCATCACCTGGGTTTGTTAGTGTATGTTACTTTGTTGAATGCTCCATTGTTAACATCAATCATCATTGATTGGCCTATGAGAGTTTCATATTATATTTTCAAATATATCTTCAGATACATGATGTCTCAGACAAAGATGTGAAAAATGTGGAGAAGAAGTTTAAAGAAGGTAGCATGGCACGTGTCCGTGTGCTTGGAGTGCGACATCTTGAAGGAGTTGCAATAGGCACACTAAAAGTAAGTACGTCCCGTCTCATCACTTAGTTTTCATAGTGGAGGTTTTCATTACAGGTGTTCTTAAATGCACATCCTGTTTGGTTTTAAGTCGTGATTTATGTTTGAATTTGAAATATTTCAAACTTAACAGCATTTGTTCTTACTCGGCGGCTCATTTCAGATCCAAAATATATTTTCTTTGTACCCACTTGGTTTATCCAATCTTTTTAACACTCTTATCATTGAACATATTCTGCAATTCTATTCCACATAAGACATTAACTAAGCTACTACTGGCAGTTTGTTTGTTTAAAATGATCAGTTCACTGATAATTTGTCTTATTGAACATGTGTATATACACCATCCTTTGGATTTATTTGGTAAAGCTGCATTGTTTGAAATATCAACTTTGCTAGAAAAAAAAATGGTATCAGTTAAATCATGGGTGGTGATTTGATTGAAGTAATCATGTTTGTTTCTGTAGTGCTGTTTAGTATACTGGTACTCCAGTCCATTCATTACAAGCTGCTCTTTATTATTATTATTATTATTTGTGTACTTATTGGCTTTTTGCTCAATAAGGGTCACATACCCTCGCAAAATAAAATCTAATTCACCTGACTCCTTTTTAACTCGTTAAATTATCACCTTATGCACTTTTTATGCAGTTTGCTTATGATTGTTTTCCATCATTTGCATATGCTAATGTCAAAGCATGCCACTTGGAATGCCAGGAAGTAGAAAAAAAATATAATGAACGGTGTGTGGCTTTAACCCCAAAACAACATTTACCTATTTGTCCATTCAATTTAATTATAGTGTAGTTCCCTCCAGATATATTTGATCAGATTATCATGAATTTGGGTAAATTGATGTGCTCAAGATGCTCAATTTTTCTTTCTATTTGCAGGAAAGTGCTTTGGAAGGGTCTGTTTTCACTCATGCTGATGTTAAACCAGGAATGGTAATAAGGGCTAAGGTTGTTACTGTTGAGCCTTTTGGTGCAATCGTGCAGTTCTCGAGTGGTGTGAAAGCACTTTGCCCGCTTCCACACATGTCTGAGTTAGAACATGTTGTAAAACCACCGAAGAAGTTTAAGGTGCTACTGCATTTTTGTTGTTTCCCTTTTTTGTTTTTTCTTACACCATGGAATTGCCATATGACAAGCCTAATATGTCCGTGAATGACACTTCATTTTTTTGTGTGTTTCTTTATGTAGGTTGGAGTTGAATTAATTTTCCGTGTTTTGGGTTGCAAATCCAAGAGAATAACAGTGACATTCAAGAAGTCTCTGGTACCTTTCCTGTGCGCCCTAGGGAATTTCTATTTACCATGTTTTCTTGTGTAGTCTAGAGCATGATGGAATATTATTCTTCAGAATTCTCCTAATTCTTTTATAAAGAAGACAATTCAAATCTAGATGTTACATTATTTTTTAGTGCATTGCTTCGGTTTGTCCTGGTGTGAGTTGAATGATGAAATTTTGTACTCTGTTCAGGTCAAATCAAAACTTGATGTATTGGCCTCATATGCTGATGCTAAGATTGGTTTATTGACGCATGGATGGATTACTAAAATTGAAAAGCATGGCTGCTTTGTGAAATTCTACAACGGAGTTCAGGGTTTTGTTAGCAGGTTAATCTCTCACCTTTGAATACATTAGTTCAGACTTCCATGTGCTGTGTTTAGTGAATTCAACTTTTTATGAGTGCTATCTTCTATTGTTACTTACTAGCTATTAATGGAACATGGTTCTTAAACATTTCGTTTTCCCACTCCTTGTGAAATTGTGCTAGATCTGAGCTTGGATTAGAGCCAGGTACTGAAGCTGAAATTGTTTATCACGTTGGTCAAGTGGTCAAATGTAGAGTTGTGAGTGTAGTCCCTTCTTCAAGGAAAATAAATGTTAGTTTTCTGACATCTACAAATAGGTGAGCACCTTTCTTTTCCTCTTTTTATATGAGTGCCTTTTGTTGTCCTTTTATTTCCGGTTCTTGGTTTGCATTTTTTTTATGTGGTGACAAGTAGCTGGGGTATTTTTTTAATGTGGTGACAAGTAGCTGGTGTATTTTTTCCACCTTGAATATGTGGAATTATACATAGTTTCTTGTTTGATTCCATTTCCTATAATCTTTCTGTTTGTTTTTTTATAAGGTTTATTGGTATCTAGTCGTTGTCAATATGATGATGTCCACTTAGAATCTTACTTGTATGATTATTATAGTAAGATCACAATGGAGTTGTTTTGTGACGGCTTTTTAAAATTTTTTTTGGCAATATCATTCCATACTGAACAAAGTAAAGGCTCTGTGCTTCTGGCATCTGTCATAATATGGGTATGATGAACCGGAGGAGAAACAGATTACTTTTGTTGGTTCTGTAGTATGTTTCTCTTTTTTGGGTTATGGATCGCCAGGGAGAAAATAATGAAATAATCATTGTTAAATATTGTGAAGGCATATGCTTGAGCTATGGATTTTCACCAGGCTTGATTTGCAACCATGTCCTGTCATATCCTCTTCCAAGTTTCATCTTGCTGCCCCTTTATTTTGACCTGTGCACAAAATAAAGAAATATAGTACCCTCTCAAAACCATGAGAACAGGCAATAATTTTTTGAAGTCATTTTTGTTCATGACAATCTGAGTCAAAATATTAAGGGCCCGTTTGGCTACGAGAATCAGTTCCGTTTCTCCTGTTTCTTCGAGAATCTGTACCAAACGGTTAAAAACGAGAAAATGTTTTTTGGAGAATCAGCAGAAACGTTTCTCGTTTTTGAACTAGAAATGAGAAACACCCTTTAGGTAGTTTCGCGGGTTTCTAGAAGAAACGTTTCTCCGAGAATCACCTGTGAATCACTAGAAATGTTTTTGCCCGTTTCTCCCGTTTCTCCGAGAATCCGGAACCGTACCAAACGGGCCCTAAGCCACTATGGATGCAAGGAAATGAAAAATGACTCGTAATAGAGAGAGTTGGTGGTGGGGTGGTGGCAGATTCACCACTCACCACCACCACCACCACTCCCTTTTAAAGGAGTATAGATATGTTATTTTGTATATTTCAATTTAGTCATTTGTCTATTTGCAACCTGTGAAAATCCATTTAGTGCGATTAATGGAACTTCCTATTCTTAGTTGATCTACAACTATACGCCTAAACTACATGAGGCACAATATTTTGCTTGGTTCATTTCGTTTTTAATGTACCCTTTTCTTAGTTTGTCTTTGTCTTAGTCCATTGCCAACATTTCTTCAATTCCCCTATTCCTTTTTACTGGGAAATTTTCATATTATGGATAGACTGAAAATTAAAAAATATCACCTTTCTGTTTCTCCTTTTCTGTCATGTAGGGTTATTCAAGCTGATACCCCAAAGGTGGGAAGTATTGTATCTGGTGTTGTGGAGCGACTTACTCCTGCAGCAGTTGTTGTCAGTGTAAATGGCTTCTCCAAGGGATCAATACTTAATGAACATCTAGCAGACCATCGTGGTATGTCATTGTTCTTTTTTTTTTTTGTATTCTACACTTCACAAATATTTATTTGCATGAGGAAACTCTCTTTCTCTTAGACATGCACCACATAGATAGTATGCGATTTATTTTTTATTAATACATCGCTTCTGTTATGTTGAACTTGACCATCTACCTGTTTTCAATCAGGTCAAGCTGCTCAACTGAAGAATTTGTTGAAGCCTGGCCATGAGTTCAGCGAGCTCTTAGTTCTCGGTAATGTTTTCAAAATTGACAATTGTATCCCTCTATCAAAATAATGTCAACTAAGGGGCAAACATCCACACGTTCTCTTTCTAGTGTAAAATGCACAAATATATATAAACCTGTATATCAAGAGTAGAAGCACAAGTTTGGTTCATGACAAATAAACTGTTTATATAATCTATGTTACACTATGCACACAGCACATCTTGGTCTGCATATATTGTATTCACATTACAATATATTGTTGTTTACAGATCCTTCCTGGTGCACTTTTTTTCCCCTCATGCACATATTGCTTAACACGACTAATTATTGCCTTTCTCATTGTAAATTCCATGCTCTGCAGATGTCGAAGAGCAAAATTTAGTTCTTTCAGCCAAACACTCACTCATCAACTGTGCAAGTGACATTCCATCAGAGATATCTCAGATGCATGCAGGATCTGTATTTCATGTACAGCTTCTTTATTTAATTTCACATCGATTTTTTTATGGGCAAATTGGTTGATATCCATTTTTACGTAGGGTTATGTTTGCAACATCATAGAAGCTGGTTGTTTTGTTCGCTTTCTTGGGCATCTAACTGGTTTTTCTCCCAAGGATAAAGTAAGCATTTTTCAGCTGCGCTGTTTTTTTAATTTCAATATAAGTCTAAATCTTTATTGTTTCTTGAAGGCTGTTGATCGTTCAGTAGAAAAGCTGTCCAATGCCTTCTATGTTGGCCAATCTGTTCGGAGTCATATCCTAAATGTATATATAACATTCCCCTTTTGGTACTTCCATGTTTGCATCTTATGTTACCTGCATTCATCCGAATGTTTGACCTTTTAATTAGGTAAATGCAGAATCTGCCAGAGTGAAACTTTCTCTTCAGCAGTCTATGTGCTCTTCCGCAGACTGTTCATTTGTTCAAGGATACTTTCTTCTAGATCAGAAGGTCACACTCCAAACTATTTGCTACTCTAAGTTTAAGAAAAATCTTGTGTTCATCTTTTCTGGTAGCTGCTTGATTATTTACATAGGGCAACAGGATAGGATTTTAGCAATAATGCGATCCTAAAGATCTTAACAAGAGGTCCAAGATCATGCATGATACTAAATTTAAGTATCACCAATGAAAGTGTCATGTAGGATGATAGCATTGTGCGATCTTCTGATTGTATCAAACTGTCGGGTTCCTGGCAAACCTTGTGAGATAACATGGAGGGTACTGTGTGATCTTTTGAATGTATTGTCGTTGGTCTTCATGCCACCCAACGTAAGTTTTGATAGTACCAGATCGCATGCGATCTGGTGATCTAAATTTGGTGATTACATCAAAATTTTGCAGCTAGGATACCATGGAATGAAGGTTTAAGATATCACACAGTTTGGAGCTATCTATTTGATAAGTAACTTACTTGTTTCACTGTTGCTTCAGTGTTCCGATCAGTTTTGCTAATTCATTCACCTGGAATTTCTTATCAGTCATCTTAAACAGGACATGCTAAGCTCAAAATTGTTTCTTCTTTTTGGGTCTACTTCTTTTAGGTTTGATTTTTTTAATCTTTGTGTCTAGGTTAAAAACTTTGAATAATTAATTGTTTCAATCTTTATCCAAGTAAGGAGAGTTGTTACTTGTTTTTATGTAATAAATCAGGGGAGCGATAGAGTGGTTAGATTTTCATCCGATGATAAAGTATCTGGATTAGCAATTTTTCAGTCACCTGATGAATAGGCAACCCCATTCTATTTTCTCTTCTCGGAGACGTGAATCTCATTTTTTGGTGATGTTTCAAGTTTTACACTTACAAATGGTGTCTGCCTTTTTTATGTAGATCACGGAACTGAAGTATTCGGATCCTAATAGTTCTTTCCACAACTGGTTGAACACTTTTGCCATTGGTAACTTGGTGGAAGGGGAGGTGGGAACAATTGAAGAATATGGCGTGATCCTGAACTTCCAAAGCCATCCGGATGTTGTCGGTTTAATTGAACATCATCAACGTGTGTATCTCACTTTTTTGTTTTGTTGCATTTTGTTTTCACTGATTAAATCAGTACCAAACTTCTTTTCCTTTTTCTTTGCAGTTGGTGACAGTAGTGTAGAAGTGGGCTCTTCTGTAAAGGGTCTTGTTATTGATTTATCTGATGGAGTTGTTAATATATCCCTTAAATCGGAACTTGTTTGCAGTGTCAGCAAAGTTGGAAAAAAGAAGGTAATGTTAACATGCATGTTGCTGAAGTTCTCAATAATATACAGTCTGGTTAGAACTTAGAAGTTGCCTCCCCTCTAAAAGATTTTGTTTTTTTTGTTTTTCTTTGCTATTGCCATTTAGTCATTTGTTTTGTGCAGAATTACTGCACAGAATTGTATTGGAGTGTTTTTTTTGCTATTCTGTCTATTCCTTGTGCAGCTTTGGTTCAACTTTGCAACCACTGGCCTAAACTTTGAGTACTATATCTTAACTATGGACCATATCAGCAGTTTTTGTTTAAGAAAAAACACCTCAATTTGCATGTTCACCGAACAAAACATTTGCATGGTTATTCAGTTTGCTAATCTGCTAACTTGCCAGTTTCAGTTTCTTTGGTGCCAATACTGGATGTAACATACACTTCCAACTTCTGTATTTTTACTGATTAGCATATTATACAAACTATAAGTAAATGTTCTTCTGTTATACTCAGAAACGTCACAGAGCTGCAGTTATGGACTTGGAGCTACATGAGGAAGTGAATGCAATAGTGGAGATAGTCAAAGAGAGTCATGTGGTGTGCAAATTACTCTTGTCATGTAACAAGTTTACAGCTGCATAAAAGATTGATTGCACCTTACTTTTTTGGTTGTCTTGATCAATGTAGGTTCTTTCCATCCCTGAGTATAATTATGCAATAGGTTTTGCACCACTGATGGATTACAACTCACAATTACTTCCTTGCTGCAACTATGAAAATGGACAGCGGTAATTTTTTGTGAATTAACTTTAGAATATTGCTTTTTTGTTTTAATACTTGTTAAATCTGTCAGATTCGAGTCTTTCAGGGCTACTCATTCTCGCTTGTAGGGGTAAAAACTTTATGGTGGTCCTAGATAGCTGTTGAAAGGTTTTTATAGTGTACTGGAGCTATTGCCTCTGTTCTCAAAAGGATGACGTCCTAGAATGCGTGAAGTCAAACCTCGAAAGTTTAAATGTTAATAAATGCAAAAAAAATCAGGATTTGAAATGTAAAAATATACTGGTAGAATTGTCACTAAAAACTCTTCCGTTATTTAGTAGAATTGTCACTAAAAACTCTTCCATATGGTTATACTTTTAATATTTTTTCTATAAATATATAGTTTGAAATGGTAACGATAACATGTGCATTGGAAACTGCCAAAAGAAAACATCATCCTTTTGAGAATAGTCATAACTTAACCTGTCTAACGGCATCCATCCATCGCCGTATAGCTAACCCAAGCGTGAATGAGCTATGCTTGCTTCAAGGTTGAAACTTCCATGGTTTAGCCTTCACATTGAGCTCAAGTTTAGTTGGATATACAACAAAACATTATCTGTGCTTGGCACATGCCTGGACCTGGTTTTTAGCCCGATGAGATTGTGCATACTAAGTTGTTAACTAAGTATTTCTAGGCTTGAGTACAAGTGCAATCATGGCACATTGTAGCACCCACACATTATTCATGCGAAGATCAGAATATTAGTTTCTCTGGTCACTTGGTTTATTTTCCATAGATAATTTGATGTGTCCAAGAAAAACAAATCTTAGAATTAGACGGTGTTCCTTCTGAGCCCGTCAGGCTGCATGCTTGCAGTTCCAGCAATGAGTAATTTCTTCCACTAATTTTTCTTATTTCGAATTTTTTGGTTGAAGCATTACTGTTGTTGTTGGAAGTTTGCCAAGTTCTGGTCCGACTGGAAGACTTCTCCTACTACCAAAAGCATCAGGCAAGAATTCTAGTGTCAGCAGTTCTAAAAGAGCAAAGAAGAAAAGTGACTTCAAAGTTGGATCACTTGTTGAAGCAGAGGTTCAACTCTTTTTGTACAACTCATAACTCTTTGCTGCATGTTGGTCAACCTTTTCACTTACATATTGTGTTTGGTCGTAGGTTATTGATATCAAACCACTCGAACTTCTTCTAAAATTTGGTTCCAATCTTCATGGAAGAATCCATATTACCGAGGTAAATGTTGGACTTTATTTGATATACTTTCCTTAACATTGCTAAGTCGCTGATTAGTGGCACATTTTTTCAGGTATTTGATGATGATTCCAATGATTGCCCTTTTAGTGAACTCCAAATTGGGCAAAGTGTCCAAGCGAGAATTATCGCTGAAGCTGAACATTCAGGAAAAGGTGGCAAAAATTCCAAATGGGAACTATCAATTAGACCATCTTTGCTTCAGGGTAATCTGGAGTCTCTTCGATTTGTTTTTTTCCCATACTACAAAAAACATACTGTATAGTTATTACAACTTCCCTTTTAATTTATCAATAGGAATTTCTTTTTGTGCAACATATTTCCATTACCTGCTGTATAACTTACACATCCTTTTTGATGTCTCTTATGCTCTGTTATGACTTACATTTTACTGGAACCATGGAACAGGAGGGTTAGAAGACTTTACTGCTCCTAAAGCAGAATTAAGGCATTCAATTGGTGGCATTGTGCGTGCTTATGTTGTCAAGGTGGATAGAGAATGGATCTGGTTAACTGTATCAAGAGATGTTATGGCCCATTTATTTATTCTTGATAGTTCAGCTGAGCCCAGTGAACTAGAAAAGTTCCAACAGCGCTATAGTGTTGGCCAGGCAGTGAAAGGACGCATTATTGGTGTGAACAGGGAGAAACGGTTGTTGAGACTGAAAGCACTTGACAGCCAGAGTTTGCCGGAGAATATAGATGTAACACAAAAACCACTCTCTGCTACTGTTGAACATACAAAACAAGGAGATATCATTGGTGGACGTATTCAAAAGATTCTACCTGGTGTTGGTGGGTTTGTCATCCAGATTGGACCTCATCTTCATGGAAGGGTTCATTATACTGAAATTGTTGATTCATGGGTGCAAGAACCCATATCTGGATTTCATGAAGGTCAGTTTGTGAAGTGTAAGGTCCTGAATGTAAGCCGTTCATCAGAAGGGTCTGTCAGAGTTGATCTATCACTTCGCTCATCAATGTGCACAAATTCTAACCAGTCAAGAAGAATGTTTGATGACTTGTAAGTGCTATAGCTTGTGAACATATTTGTTTATTTATTAGAAATTGACAAGCAGACTTTCCATTTATGATTAATATTTTTCCTCTTTTGCTGAAATTCACATGACCAACTGTGTGTTTTTTTTTCCAAACATATATCAAACACTATTGCTGCCTGGTCACAACTTCACCCTCCGTCCCAGAAAAAAACAAACTTCTGGGAATGAATCTGGACAAACACTAGTCCAAGTTCATCCCATAAGTTGTCTTCTTTTGGGATGGAGGGAGTACCTTTTTGGATGTGGAGAGTTGTGTATCTTATGGAAACAAAATTCCAACCAACTCATGCACATTTAAGCAGAGGCCTGATCATTGGGCAGTTTGAGTTTTTTTAGAATGTATCATATCTACCAATTTATGTTTAACATATCTGTTTTGCAGGGGAATTCATACCTCCCGATTTGAGACGATCAATGACCTGTGCCCTGGAACAGAGGTTAAGGTAATTCTTTTCTTATTTTAAATAACTAGATTTTGTTCGAAGAATTTGTATGATGAGCTCAAAGTAGTGCTAAGGCACATGGTTGATCATCCTGTTGCTCTAAAAATATAAGTCTGTCTTTTGCCTTTATTCATTGCTGTAAACAGTGTTTGAACTTTATGCGAAGATGTATTTTCCGACTTTTACCTGGCTTGTATTCAGTAATCATTCACAAATAATTACTGGATACTAACTAATCCCTCCGTTTCATCATATTATATGACACTTTATCTTTTTTCTAAGTCAAATTTTCTTACGTTTGACTATGTTTATAGAAAAACGTAGCAACATTTATAACTTGGTCAAAGTTAAAGAATTTGACTTGGCAGTAAGCACCTAACAGAGCAAATATAGTTTCCACGCTGATAGAATGTAGTATTTGTTATTATTTTCTTTTACATATCTTCTATATGGAGTAATGTGCTGTGTGGTAATATTTATAGGGCTATGTGAAGAGCGTGAATTCGAAAGGATGTTTCATTATGGTTTCTCGGACAATTGAGGCTAGGATTATTCTGTCAAATTTATCCGATGAATATGTAGAAAATCCTCAAAACGATTTCCCAGTTGGACTACTTGTACATGGAAGGTGAGATCTGGTCATTTACAAATTTTATATCGAACTTAATAATGTTGCTTGAATGTATTTTTTTTTTAAAAAAACATGCAGGGTCTTGTCTGCAGAACCACAATCAGGGAAAGTTGAGGTTTCACTTAGGAAGAGTACTGGTAGCAAATCTCAAAAATCAGATGATATTAGTTACAGCGATCTGCATGTTGGGGACATCATTGCTGGTCAAGTTAAGCGTGTTGAATCCTTTGGACTATTTGTGACGATTCAGGGCAGTGAATTGGTATGTGCTGTCCTTTTTGAGACTACACACAAATGTTTGTTTGAAATCAGTACCTTATATGGATCTTTGCTTGTAGGTGGCCTTGTGTCATGTATCAGAACTTTCTGATGAACCAGTCCTTGATATTCATTCTTGCCACAAGGCTGGTGATAAGATTAAAGCCAAAATTTTGAAGGCAAGTTTATCCTTTGTTTGGGACGATGGGCTAGTTACCTGCTGCATTTGATGGCTTTGCAAATTTTACCTCTTTACCATAATAGTATTCTACCTTCTGTATTGGCATTTTAAAATCTGTTCTGCCCTTTTTGCATTTAGATTGATGAGGAACGGCATCGAGTATCCCTTGGAATGAAGAAATCTTACATCGGACCTGATTCTACGGTTGATACAACTGATGATGAGGATGACGAAATAGTTCCTGAGAACATCAGGTGTAATCCTGTGATGGGTAGAGATCTGAACCATGCGTTACTTCTTCCTGAACCAGAATCCAGGGCATCAGTGTTGCCACTCAAGGTCTCCTTGGATGAATCTGAAGGTTCAGACCAAGATAATGATAATAAAGGTCAAGAAATTGCTAATGGAACTGAAGTAGATAATAAAAAGAGCAACAAAAGGTTGAAGGAGAAGGCGAGAAAACAAAGGTTTTCATACGTTTTATCTATCTCTTTATTTCCATAAATCTTCAGACTTAAAGACTCCAGACTTTTTACATCCTTGTATTTGTTATTTCAGAGAATTAGAAATCAGTGCCTTGGAGGAAAGGGCTTTACAAAGAGATATACCACAGACTCCAGATGAATTTGAGAAGTTGGTTAGGAGCTCTCCAAATAGTAGCTTTGTCTGGATAAACTACATGGCGTTTTTGTTAGACCTAGCAGATGTTGATAAGGCCCGTGCAGTGGCTGAAAGGTTCGTTTGCAATCTGGGAACTACCGTTTTCAATATTGTTTTGAATAATGTGATTGGATGAAATATTCCCGTAAACCATGGTGATGATGCTCAGCGGGCTGGCAACCAGCAGTTACTGACCACCCCATATATACAAAATTTGGCTAAATGTTTTGGACTTCTAAATTATTTTGTGTAGAACTAAAAAAAATCTCAAATGAATTATTTCCAAAAGTTTCTGTAACACTAATAAGTGGAATTTCAATGTTTTCTGAGATATTTTTGTATCCAAATTTTAATTCCTGATGAAGCTTCAATTATTTTTCCCTGAAGAGGTGCAGTATTTTTTACCTTCCTAAAAAAATTATTTGTTCAAACTTTTATGCTGTGGTGTATGAATGTTTTCATCTTATGGTACTGTTGAATTTCATTAGGGCTTTGAGAACAATAAACATCAGAGATGAGGAGGAGAAACTTAATGTTTGGGTAGCATATTTTAATCTGGAAAATGAATATGGGAGTCCAAGAGAGGTAATACTCAAAAGGATACTATTTATTCTCTGTTGTGCCATTTTGACTATACTGATTTTGATTGTTGATATATATATGTCAGGATGCTGTCAAGAAGATATTCCAAAGAGCCTTGCAGTATTGTGATCCAAAAAAGGTGCACTTGGCTGCTCTTGCAATGTATGAGAGAACAGAACAATACACACTAGCAGATGAACTTCTTGATAGAATGACAAAGAGATTCAAAACTTCCTGCAAGGTTAGTGTGCCGCTTTCCTAAATTCTTGTCTGGAGCAAATTTATGACTTGTGTGATATAACTGTAGATTTGGTTGCACTGTATTCAATTGTCCCTCAAGCAAAGCAAGGATGTTGAGTATATCAAATCCATAGTGAAGCGTGCACTTCTAAGTCTACCTCAGAGCAAGCGTATAAAGTTCCTATCACAGACTGCTATCCTGGAGTTCAAGTGCGGAGTGCCTGAGGAAGGGAGATCCAGATTTGAACTGATCTTACGAGAGTACCCTAAAAGAACAGACCTTTGGAGTGTTTACCTAGACCAAGTAATCAAGCATTTATAAACTTTTATCTGTAATTGTTATCTTGTAGAATGATGCAATTTGATTGACAAGCTTTGATCTATTGTAGGAAATTCGCCTTGGTGATAAGGAAATTATACGGGCATTATTTGAGAGAGTAACATGCCTTAGTCTTCCTCCAAAAAAGATGAAGGTTTGGCTTGTTCTAATTGTTTTTTTATATGTTTTTCTATGCTTGATTCCTAGCAAATTACAGAGTTTGTTTCTAATAAATGTGAATCAGAGCTGAGTGGTACGGGCTTGGTTTAATTAATCGGGCTGAGCAGTTAACTGTAACACATTGGTCACTGATTTGTTTTTTTTTTGCCCCTCATAAGGTTTTCCTGAATTTGTGTTTGGATAAGATACAGTTGCTTGTTTATTGGCTAACCAACCTTTATATTTATACAAGAATTATTGCGGTCAAGCTTGGCATTTATGAGTTATTTCTTTGTCAGATTCCTAATATATCTGTTTACTGGAGTAACATTCTTTGGTATAATCTAATATAATGTTGGATTCCTCACACTGCTCAACTTTTGCAGTTTTTATTCAAAAAGTACCTGGTATACGAGAAGTCGCAAGGTGATGAGGAAAGAATCGAGCATGTAAAGCAGAAGGCACTGGAGTACGTTCAGAGTTCACTGGCCTGATATTCTTAAAACCAAGCATGGAAGCACCCCTCTGAACCTAAGCTGTTGCTGCTGCTGCTGCTGCTGCTATGCTCGATTCGGTGTTGTGGCTGCAAAATTTTTGATACGCAACCTGATGCAACGACTCCTGAAAAGTTTCTGCGAGGATTGGTGTAACTAACTGTCTGAGTAGCTCAAGATATTGGTCGATGCAGAGACTGAAGAGTGCCAGTCGTAGATACGACTATAGATCTCTGATGTATTTTGTGCGCTAGTGCTATGGTTGCATATATTTTTTAGTAGTGATGCGAAACCGAACGATGTTAGTGGGAAATGCAGCCCATTCAGTTTTGTAGGAACAAGTGTTCTAAGCTTTGGAATTGTCAAAAAGTTTTCACCACAACGTGATGTATACAGACTCAACTACCTCCTGGTTCTCATCAACTGCATTAGTCTCATTTCGACAAAAGAGCAATATTTTCCAGTTTTGCTAAAATTGTCGACAGATATTTGCGCTAGTTGAAGTAGGTTTTTTTAGCCGCTTGATCCTCTCTGAGATTCGTGCAAGAGTAGCGTGGACATGAACTGATTAAGGAACTCGAACACCCAAGGCACAAGCTAATTGAGCTATTGCTACAATGAATAGTTCATTAAAATAGATTAAGCATTACTACTGTAGAGGAAAAATTTCGAGTAATTTTTAGCCTAAAATGTGTTTGACATCTAGATAGATACTCCCTTTATTTTCTTTTTTATAACAAAAATATATCGGATATCCACTCCAATCCTCGAGGTGCAGTCGGATTCGAATTCGAAGTCCTGTCGCGGTTTGTCACAGATGGGAGTTGGAATCTGATCAGGGTTTGCCCTTACCGCGTGGTTACACGGTAACCGGCGGTAGGGTTTAACCAAAATTCATCGAATTCAAAATTTTAAACAAAAATCAGAAAAAAATTTGTGGAGGTAGCTCTTGAATTATAGTGCCCAATGGTGATTCTTTTTGAAAATGGACGAGATAAAATCACTTTGACTCAAAAACGAATTAATCTCAGGAAAATGAATAAAGAATGAGAGGGCACTCTTCATCCGGCCCAACCAGCCCATGTTTGGAGAAAATATCTCCTCCGACTCTCCCCTAATTCCTTTTAGTCGGCATCACTTAGGATAGCTATGGAGGTTGTTTCTTGTGACCAGGAGGAGGCGACGGCGCCGGATCCACGTGCTTCTCGTCGGCGACCGCAAAAGCGTGCGAGAAGAGGCGGCAACCGCGCGGTAAGAGGCGATAACCGCCTGCGTCTATCACCCGAGGTAATCTTCTTTCCTAGCGCGGTTACCATGCGGTTTACCGTGGTAACCACGGTTTTATTTGATGTAATCGTTGTGGAGAGGGAGCTAGTCGCGATGCTTAGTCGTGCGATTACCGTGTCATGTCATGCGGTTACCGTCGATTTACCGTGGTTTGCAAGCAACAGTGAGATGTATGATTAATCAATGTTGTGTGCATTTGTGTAATATTTTTGTACTATTGAACCAATGTACTCTTAGCTTTTATTTGTGTAATATAAATGCTCAGATGATTAAGTTGTGCACTTTTCAAGTTATTATTATTATTTATGCAATATTAATGCTCAAATGATTAAGTTGTGTACTTTTGAAGTTAATTATTTGTGGATATATTATGATATGGTTATTATTATTTTGGAATCATGTTGTTTCTTTAGTGGACTCCGAGGAAAAAACAGAGTAACAATATAGAATTTACATCCCATTATTTTTTGTTACGGATAAACATATCATGTTTTCTCCTTGCCATCAGTGAAATTATTCCCTTTGCTCCTATTAGCCTGATTGTGTTGGTCTACACTACTACTTGTAATTAATCCGTGTTTTTGTCGTTTGATTCATGGTGCAGATGGCAGACAGCAGGGACGTTGTGTGGGAGCACGAGGAGAATATACCCCCAGGGTTTCGCTGCAAGTACTGCCACTAAAAAAAGAGCGGCGGTGGGGTAACCCGACTCAAGATACACTTGGTTGGAAGAAGGAAGGGAGTCACATATTGCAATTCAGTGCCGCCCAATGTCCGTGATTTCTTCGGATGCGAACTTGACGGGATTAAGGACTCAGGTGCCAAGCGGAAGGGTCACAGGGAAAGAACAGTTGAGGCGGCAAGGACAAACTATCATGACCTTACAGGATCTGCCGACGAGGAGAAACAACTGAAGGCGAGCATGCAAGCCTCTTTGCAAGAGAAAGAATTTAGGAGGGATGTGGAATAGCGTGGTGGCACTTATGAGCATCGCGGTGGAAGTGGATCCTCTCAGACCGAGCCTAGGAGAAGTAGAAGCAACCCCAATTGCCAGTATGCTCCGAAGGGCTACATCTCAGCGGGAGTCACCTGCTGTTAGAGACTACAACCTAGCAAGCGTGAGGTCTCCTGTGCAGACACGCATTGACACAAGTTTCTTCACGAAGAAGGGAAGGCAGGCTAGGGAGATGATTGGAGAGTCCTGGGCTAGGTTCTTCTTCACCTCCGACATTCCTACAAGAAATGCCGAAAATCCTTACTTCGTCAGCATCATCAGAGAGACTCAAAAGTGGGATACGTATTCAGTTAATACGAAATTTATTTTCCAAGATAAGATTATGGACTAATTTAAGATTCTTTTATTTGTAGGTGAAAACATACCTTCCCTCACTGGTAAGGAGATAGATATCAAGTATCTTGATTCCACAGAGAGGGATGTGAAGAAGCAATTCAATCGGTTCAAGAGTGATTGGGAAGAATACGGTGTTACTCTTATGTGTGATTCTTGGACTGGACCGACGGGTATGGCTGTCATCAACTTCTTGATATATTGCAATGGCATAATGTTTTTCCCCAAGTCCATGCGACTGGCTTTAGCCAGGATGCTCACTTCGTCTTGAATGTGACGACTTTGATGCTACATCTTACACTTATGTTATTACCAACTGTAGGACGACGACCTAATTTTTTGTTTTGTTATGTACTACTGCAAGAGACCCGGAAGGTCGTAAGGGAAGTAGGCCCTAAACATGTTGTGCAGGTAATCACTGACAACTGGTCTAACTACAAGAAGGCTTGTAGACTCCTACAGCGAGAGTACCCAACAATTGTGTGGCAGCCTTGCGTGGCCCACACAATTAACTTGATGCTAAAGGAGGTTGAAAAAAGTATGCAGATGGTTGTACAATCATTCGAAATTGCATACTATAATGACAGTTGCTATAGGTGGAGAATTGGTAAAGTGAAATGCTACGAGGTTTGGCACCAACTACATGTTCCTCAAAGTTTTCTTAGGAAGCGAGACCAGTTTATACAGTGGATGGCTTCCTCAAGCTTCATGCAAAGCAAGTTCAGTGAAACGGAGGAAAGTAGATATGTACATATGTGCCTTAGTAGCATTACTTGGTGGGAACAATTGGAGTTATGTGTGAATTCGGTCCAGCCGATGTACTCCTTCCTACGGTTTGCAGACGAGGACAAGAACCCCAACTTGAGTGAGGTTCTTCTGAGATATCAATTGTTGAGAATGGAGTACGACAGTTTGTTCGGTCAACAGAGGGATAAGTTTGCTACTTACATAAAAATTGTTGACCGAAGGATGAACGACCTTACAAGTGAAACACTCGTCAGTGCTGGTAAGTACCTAGACCATATGTTCTTAACAATATGGTCAAGTTGTCGTGTAATGTGTGCCTTGTTTTGTAGCTACGGCATTAAACCCTCGGACGCACTACGTGTACAATTCTAATGCCACCGTCTTCCAAGATCTCTGTCAGGCCTTCGAATGGATGACGGACATCCACATGGCTACTTCTGCTTTGCTTGAAGTTGAGTTGTATCGGCGTAAGGGTGACGATTTTGGGAAGCCGCTTGCAAGATGACAATTGATGGGAAAACTTCCCTAATATGTTTCTCATGATCCAACTATCAAAACTCCAAATGCTTTTGACATATTTTGATTTTACAAGTACGTAATGACACGTAAATCGCTATTTTCAGCACATGGTGGTCCACGTTTGTCGCGTACACGCCGAATTTGAAGAAGCTGTTGCGCTTGGTTAGTCAGTGTTGCTCCTCAAGTGGATGTGAACGGAATTGGAGCATGTTCACATTCATACATACCAAGGTCCGAAACAAGCTTACACACAAGAAGCTAAATAAGCTTATTTATGTGAACTACAACCTTCTCCTCGGAATTCAACAAGCAAATGCGCAAGTACGAAGGGAGGATGATGACCCCCTACAAAAACTAGCGGACCTATCATTCTATGAGACTAACAATAAGCTCAGAGATTGGATGGACAATGCTAGGTCCAATGCTTGCCTTGAGCTAGATGAAGATTTCGCAGAGAGTGACGCCCCCGTGCCTAGCCCACTTGTAACCAACCTGGTGGACTTAACTGACCTGCGCAAGAGCACGGGAGTTTCTAGTGTTGCTGAGTGGGCTGATACAACTATAGGAGACACCTACATTGAAAAAAGAAAGACGAGACAGATGCCACGACAACCTTCTTCCAAAAAAAAGTCCAGCAACACAGGCAAGGCATGCCGACAGCGATGACGAGTCTGAAGGTAGCCCGGACTACCAAGAGTCCGATGATAATTCCTCAAGAACTAATACGGATGACGAAGGTGAAGGGGGTAAGGCGGCCAAGGGACAACTGATGTGCCTTCTAGGGGACAAACAATACAGTCAAAGGAGCATAACCAGATTTAATTCATTGGTACGATGTAGTTTACTTACTATTTCAACCCTTGCAGTTCACGAATGATTATTTTTCTTTCTACTGTTTGATTTGCAGGTGAGGCCGATTTCACTCATGCTACCCAGGACCAGGATCATGGTGCTTCAAGCTCTCAGCGAACTACTACTACTCCAGGAGGTTGGCAACAACAACATTTTGACACATCATAAGATAGCTACGGCTCATTCAGTTCCTCCAGAATTGAAAGTGGATATCGTACGTACGTGTACAACCGTCCCACTGCTTCTGAGTATCCTGCTCCTATATGGGTATATGAGTGGCGAGAGCCCGAGTGATATGCTCAACTGTACCAGCAGTGGCAACCAACAACGTCATTCATGGACAGGTCAAAGTTGGCAAGAATACAAGGCTAGGTTGCTTCACTCACATGGATTGATGCTAATGTCCACTGAGGAGTACAACATGGCATAAAATCAGTGGAACAGCTAGCTCTGCTCTCGGTCATTAGAACAACTATAACTTCTTGTTTGATTCAGGTAATCAGGTGCCATATAAACTATCATCTACCTTGTTGTGGATCTTTTGTTGCGAACACTATATTTCATCTACATATGGACTTCGTGATGCATTGTTGTTATTGAATTGTTGTGATATGAACTATTGAATTGCTTCAAGATCCATAAAATAGAAAAGGTCATGCCGAATTTTTTTTATACAAAACATACACAATCTAGGTTTGCAAGTATCCTATATATTCTTCTAATTATGCCTAATTTCGCAACACAATTAAGCAATTTTTCTATTTTTTCTCTTTTCGTAATCTGCATCATAGACGGTGGTTACTGTGCGGTAACCGTTTCAAAACCGCACGGTTACTGGTTTGAAATTTGGTGGCGTATTTCGTGCGGTAACTGCCAAACCGCGGGAGGAGGGAGTGGAGGGAGGGAGGGGGTTGGTTTAACCCTGAATCTGACTCGGGCTCGGGCTTGCTTTCCTATATGTTCTTGTAAGCTGCCACTGTTGTTGCTATGTTCAATTTTTGCATTCATCTCCCGTGATCTGATTTGATTCAATTCGATTCAAGAAAGTAGAGAGGCGGAGACGATCGATGGCCAATGGAGTCGTCATCGGCAGCGTCCCTCCCAGAGTACGTGCAGTTCGACGGCCATCTGCTCCCCATGGGGTGGCTGGAGGGTGAGGTGCTCGCCGAATTCTTGGCGTTTCTTGATGACGCCGCGGCGGCGGTGGAGGATGAGGCGGAGCTATACGAGGTGGAGTACGAGGTGAATGAGGAGGAGCCTTGTCACGCTTCGCTTTTTCCCCTAGCAGTAAATCACTCGGAAAATCGTGCAAAAGAAATCGCCAAAAAAGATAAAGCAAGACAAACCTAGAATTTTAAAATCCATTTAATAATTGGAAATGGCTTGGTGGAATTTTTCTTGGATTCCCCGTGTCAAAATACGCTAACAGGATTTTTATCAGAATTTTCAGAGCACTAGAAACAATTTTAAAAATTAAATTAGGCTAATCGAAATTAAATTCCTAAAAGAAAAGTGCTTTTCCTTTTCTTTTTCCTTTTCCCTTTTTCTTTCTTTTTCCTTCCCGTGGGCCTTCGGTCCACCCTCCCCTCCTTTTTCCCGTCGGCCCACTCTCCCCTCCCCTTTCGGCCCAGCCGGCCAGCCCAGCTTCCCCTCTCCTTCTCTCTCCTCACTTGGGCCGGCCCAAATGCCCTAAGCCGCCAGCGCTAAGTCCATGTTTCCTCCCCCTCGGGTTAGGGCAATGACAAGCGGGCCCCGCTTGTCATCCCCGACCTCCGACTAAGCCGGCCGCATCCCGCGCCCGTGCGTGCGCACGTCTGCGCCGCGCCGCCTTCTCGGCCACGTCCCACTCTCTCTGCCTGCATCACCCGGTGCCCCCACTCACCCGCACCTCGCGCCCCCACTTTCCCCTCTCTCCCGTCCTGCGTGCGCACCGAATCGTCCGCGTTTCAAAATTCGGGCGCCGCCTTACCCGTGCCACGTCGCGCCGCCATTCCCGCTCGACCCGGCCGTGCCGCACCGCCTCGACCCCCTAAAAAGGATCTCCACATCCCGTTGCATCTTTCCCCTTTCGCAATCACACACATTCGTGCTTTCCCGAGCTCCCACACCGTGCAAGCACTACCGCCACCGCCGAGCTCCGCTTCCGGCCGCCGTTCCGGCCGAACCACCGCACTCCGCACACAACCAACGCCGCCACCACCTTCGCCGCTCTCGGGAACACGTTTCCCACACGTTTCCCCGCGCTTTTCCCCAAAATTCCATCGCCAAATCGCGTCGTTGCCGTTGTCTCCTCCGTCTCCGGCTCGGTGAGCTTCATCTCTCCCTCTCTTTTGTTTTTCCCGTTTCATTCTCGTTCCCGTTCGGTCCCGAGGCCGCCGCACCTCACCTTCGTGCGTGTGCGTGCGTGCGTGCCATCTCGATCGACGCCGGTGCCTCTAGGGCCCGTGCGCAGCCGTTTTGCCATCGGCCGACGTCGGTTCCTCGTCGCCGGTCGCGCCTAGTGTCGCTCCCCTCTCGAACCCGTGTGACTTTTAGTTGTGGCGTCGCCGGTGACCATCCGGTCCCGTGCGCCGCCGCTCCGTCGCCGATCCACCGCGCCGTGCCTCGCCGCCGGCCGCTCTCGCATGCGCCCTCCCTCGGCCGTCGGATCCGACCGCGAGCGCATCCAGGCCATCCATCCCAATCCGTGCCACCTCGGACCCTGCCGCCCACGTGGCCGCGCACGTGGCTGCCGCGTAGGCGCCACGCAAGCGCCGCGTGGTGCGCTCGTTCTCTTCCCGAGGGACCGGTGGACTCAGTCCACCGCGCACCCGACCACTTGCGTCACTGTGCCGTGGGGCCCGCCTGTCGGTGCCATCGCCCCGGCCGTGACGACAGCCCTAGGGCGCTTGCGCCGTAAATCAGTTTTCCTTTTTTTAATTAGTAAAAAGGCTGAAACTTGTAAAATTCACAGAAAATTCATCCGAACTCCGTTTGAGTCCGTTCAAGTTGCAGCGGAATCATGAAAATGTCTAGAACACATTAAAAATAGTTTAATTGTCTGTTTAAGTAGTTTAATAGCCTGTTTTTGATGTGCTTTGTTTGTCGGTAGATTCCGGTTCCGAGGATGCTCCCGTCTTTTTTGAGGTAGTCGCTGAAGTTCCGTCGGAACAAAACCAAGGCAAGTCATCTTCCATTGATCATGTTGTGCCCATATTATGAATTATTCCTGCTTTACCTGTGTTAAATTACATTGTTTTATAATGTAATTGGGATGAGACCTATAGTACTCAGCCTAGGTTGTTTACCCCATTTTATTGATTGCCTGGGAATTAATATGACCAGTTTCAGGTTTAGGACATGCTTAGCTTGCCTAGTACAACTAGATCATGAAAGGGAGAATTAATTTACTAGAATTATCTCACATGAAATGACGGTCTCAGACTGGACATGTTGTTGGCAAAGGATAACGGTTAATTAAAACTTGACTAAATGGTGGGCTGTGGGTGCATGGTTTTGCAAGACGCACCCATGGCAGTTAGGGACTGGTTCGCACGAAACCCTGGAAGAAATATTCGTGCGTACCACAAGCCAGCGTGGGCAACAGTGTTAGTGATATGCCCTAGAGGCAACATGGAGATGTTGGATATCACGTCAATGTTTATGTATAAATGAATAAAGTGTTATTCAGTTCCATGAAATAGACATCTTGTATTGATCAATAAGTACGTGACTTATTTATGAGACTCGATATGTATGAATCTATTTCTAAACGATCCTCGATCATATGTCATATTGTTGGAACAAATATGATTCTAAGATCGGCATGTTTATTGATTGATGATCATGTCTCATAGATCATGGGTATGGAGATACCAAATCAATAAACATGGACATATGTGTTAGAGAACACATTGTTGGATAGACCCACCATGAGACACTACAGAATTAATGTGCCATTAGTTGGTCTCGGTAGTGTTGGTACAAAGTCCTTAGACCCGAGATCACCATGGATTCCAACATGTGTAGTAGCCTACTTTGGGACTACCAAACGCTATTCCGTAATCGGATAGTTATAAAGGTAGTTTTCGGGTTTGCTATGAAACATGGAGTGGGATGTGAGTGATCAAGATGGAATTTGCCCTCCTTTGGAGAGATATCTCTGGGCCCTCGAGGTAATGGATTATGGAAATGCATGGCCATGCTAAGTTGATTGAGGAGT
The DNA here is from genome assembly GCA_019925245.2 of Oryza australiensis. Classification (NCBI taxonomy): domain Eukaryota; kingdom Viridiplantae; phylum Streptophyta; class Magnoliopsida; order Poales; family Poaceae; genus Oryza; species Oryza australiensis. The sequence continues at coordinate 2,607,529 of JAIFGZ020000342.1, forward strand.
CAATCAAGACGGATAATCCAATACGGTTCGAGTGAATGGTTAAGCTATTGAAGGGATGGCACACATCTTGCCTATAGCTTAACCGGTATCGTGAGGCAAAGGGATTTGTGTACACATTACAGGTTCGAGCCGATATTATATTCTTGTATACTATGGTGTCAATATGTGCCGCTAGGCGCCGCTATTGACATGTCGGCTGAGTTGGACTCGAGCCGACGATCGGCTAAGTTAGACTATAGCCGAAACCGAGTATACCTGAACCTACGTGGTCGCACGCTTAAGGGGATAAGAACAGGCATTCGAGTTGGACTCGAACACGGCTCGATCGGATAGGGATCCGATCGGATAGAGTCCTATGGGCTTACGACGTATGGGCGGCCAACTCTATGAGATTCGGATGGGATCCAATTCAAAATAGAGTCCCGATCGGCCACTAGTCCTAGTCGGCCAACTCTATATAAAGGAGGGAGGGGTGGAGAGCTGCGAGATATCAATTGCATCGCGTGCAACGAAGTCGCCGAGATCAATCTCCACGGAAACCCTCCCCACTTTCGAGCCAAACCCTAGCCTTGCATCGCGTGCTAGCACACGGGTGTACGGCGTTCGTCCCCGGACGTGTGGATACCGGTAGAGGCGCCGCTACGTTGCGCGCTCTTGATCGGCCGCGGTCGGGCGCATCGGAGCGAGGCGTGAGAACGCGGCCGGACGACTCGAATCGGGCGATTGGCGAATCGGCCGTGTCTCCGGGAATCGGCTACACTGTCCGGATCGGATTGCCCCGATTGGCTATTCCGCCGCACTCTACTCCAATCGGTAACGATCTATCGGCCCTTACTTGCAAGTGTTCCTGGTTTGCGCGGTAAAAGTTTTTGTTTTCGGCTAGCGTAGCCTCCGCGTAACCCTTCGGTGGTATCGAGCTAATCTTGCTTAGTTCGGGTTTTAGATTGGATCTCGGAACAAGTTTTGCGCACGGGTTGATTAGATCAATCGGTTTTACGGGATCGTTGAGGAGAGTAGATGGTAATTGCGTTCCTTGATAGTGTATCGGAACGACGTAATGTGATTACGTCGAAGCAATTTCCAAATAACTCGGTTTGAGTTGGGTTCGAGAAAGCGTTCCTTGATAGTGTATCGGAACGGTATAATGTGATTATACCGAAGCTATCTCGTAGTCCGACTTTGTTGCTGCCTCGCGCCTACGCAAACCATCTCCCTTGATGGTGTATCGGGACGACATAATATGATTATGCTGATATGGTTTCCATAAGCGATTTCATAGATTGGATCTATGAATTTCGTGTGGTGTTCTCGGGCGCCGCCCGGAAGCCCGCGAGGGGCGGCTTCCCCTCGACCCCGCCCGCGAGGGACCGCCGTGTGCGTACCCCCTTATAGGTCGTCTCGATGCCGTATCTCGCGATAGGTAGAAAACGTTTCTACGCCTAACTTGTTTTTGCAGAGAATGCTTTGAGATGGTATGGCCCTATTGTATGTATGAGATGCATGTGATGCATGTAATATTCTTTCATATGTGCAATCCCCGTAATATTCTTTCATACGTGCAATGCTTGTAATATTCTTTCACGACTGCGAGTCGATGTAATCTTCAATTAGAGCTTCTATAGTAGTAGCTTAGTTTGAAGAATTCAAGCATTCGACACTTGGAAGATGGTGCCGAAGATGGAGATCTCTCGCCGACATGGAGATGGAGATCACCATGTGAAGGGGGCCATACTATTTCATTATATGCTATTCTTCTTGCTTTCATATGTGATATGTTTGTTTGATAGGATAGCATCCCTCTCAAAATTAAGTAGTAATGATGCCCTTCCAAATGTTGCACCCGTCACCGTTATGCTCTCAATGGTGGGTCCGCCAAAGCAGAGTGCCATTCTCTATCATAACACGAGGGGGTATATGTCGACATATACATGCAGGAGCATTTGGTTTACTTAACAAGGCTATCAAAACAGTTTTGGGCCTTGGGGCATAGGTTGGCGCCGGGCATGGAGATGCCACACCAACAACAAGAGTCACATAGAGATGTGATTAGCAAGGTGTTGCTTACCGATGTTACTAATTTTCTAGCAGTGATGCCAAAGCTCACTAGAAAATTAATTAACATGTGGATCTTGACCCAATACGTAACCTAGAGGAAAGGTGGAAAATACGTAATGGGAGTCTAATGTTAAATTGTTTAACAATAGACATAGCATAAACATTGTGCTAAACTTTGCTTTTTCGTTGTAGAATAAATGGCGGCTAATACTACACCCAAGTACCTTTAATTTGCGATCTATTCTCGAAAAGGAAAAATTAAATGGAACAAACTTTATGGATTGGTATCGCAACTTGAGAATTGTTCTCAAGCAAGAGCGTAAGGAGTACGTTCTTGAAGTACCCTATCCCGAGGATTTGCCAACTAATGCCACCGCAACCGCACGGAGGGCTTATGAGAAGCACACTAATGATGCCCTAGATATAAGCCTGTCTCATGCTTGCTACAATGTCCCCCGAGCTTCGAAGCAATATGAGAGCAACGATGCTCACACTATTATTCAGTGGACTGCGTGGCATGTTTGAGAACCAAGCTCGGGCCGAGAGGTTCAACACCTCAAAGTCCTTGTTTGCGCGTGCAAGCTTGTTGAGGGAATCCCGTCATCCGCATGTGATAAAGATAATTGGCTACATTGAGAGTCCGGAAAACCTGGGTTTTCCCTTAGCCAAGAGTTGGCTACCGATGTGATTCTCCGCCGCTCCCTCCGAGCTTCGAGCCATTCATATTAAATTATCACATGAACAATATGGATAGGACCTTGGCTGAATTGCATGGGATGCTAAAGACAATGAGGAGAGTATCCAGAAAAACGGTCATCATGTGATGATGATGCGAAGGCTAAGCGCAAACCACTGTCAAGAAACTTTGCACCAAGAGGAAGTTAACTCCCGATGAGATCGCGAGTGCCTCTAATGCAAAGAAGGGCAAGAAGGGGTCGGCGGCATCGGATGCCGTTTGCTTCTACCGCAAGGAGACAGCCACGGAAAAGGAACTGCAAGAAGTACATGGAGGGTCTCAAGAAGAAGCAAAGTACGACTTCGCTTCAGGTATTAATGTTATAGACATTAATCTTGCTACTTCACCTACTCGACTCTTGGGTATTTGATACCGGATCAGTAGCTCATATTTGCAAATCGTTGAAGGGAATGAGAAGAAGTAGAGGATTGAGAAGGGGCGAGGTGAACCGCGCGTCGGCAATGGAGCAAGCGTTGCTACGCTTGCCGTCGGCACAAGCACCACTTCATCTACCTTCAGGATTAGTTTTGGAATTAAATAATTGTTATTGTGTTCCAACACTATGTCAAAACGTTATTTCCGCTTCATGTTTGCAAGCGGAAGGATATGATTTTAGATCAATGGACAATGGTTGTTCAATATATCTCGAGATATGTTCTATTTTCATGCTCCATTGGTGAATGGATTATACGTTTTGAATCTTGAAGCGTCTCCCATCTATAACATTAATACGTAAAGGCAACTCTCTAATGATATAAACCCCACGTTTATCCGGCATTGTCGCTTAGGCCATATAAATAAGAAACGCATGGAGAAGCTCCATAAGGATGGATTGCTTCACTCTTTTGATTTTGAATCATTTGAGACATGTGAGTCTTGTTTACTTGGTAAGATGACAAAGGCACCTTTCACGGACATAGTGAGAGAGCAAGTGACTTATTGGCACTCGTACATACCGATGTATGTGGACCAATGAGCTCAACGGCCAGAGGTGGTTATCAATACTTCATTACCTTTACCGATGACTTTAGTAGATATGACTATATCTACTTAATGAGGCATAAGTCCGAATCCTTTGAAAAGTTCAAAGAATTCCACAATGAAGTACGTAATCATTTAGGGAAAACAATCAAGTTTCTACGATCGATCGTGGAGGGGAATACTTGAGCCAAGAGTTTGGTAATCATCTCGAAAGATTGTGGAATTGTTCCACGCTGACTCCGCCAGAACTCCACAATGGAACGGAGTGTCCGAACGGAGAAATCGCACCTTGTTGGACATGGTGCGGTCGATGATGAGCCAAAGTGATCTTCCGTTATCCTTCCGGGGATATGCTCTTGAAACACTGCGCTCACACTAAATAGAGTTCCATCTAAATCGGTTGAAAAGACATCATATGAGATATGGACAGGGCAACCCCCTAGTTTGTCTTTTCTCAAATTTGGGGATGTGAGGCTTATGTAAAACGTTTACGCCGACAAGCTCACATCCAAATCGACAAGTGCTTCTTTGTGGAATATCCTAAGGAAACTAAGGGATATTACTTTTATAATCGGGAACAAGGCAAAGTGTTTGTCGCCCGACACGGTGTCTTCTTGGAGAAAGAGTTTCTTTCAAGAAGGGTTAGTGGGAGCAGGGTGCATCTTGAAGAAGTTCAAGAAACACCGAAAATGTTTGGCGACCACGTAACCACAACAGAGGAGCAAAGAGTTGCGCCACCGTTGTAGATACACCAGCCCCACGGAGGTCCGAAAGATCACGTCGTGCGCCCGACATGTACACAGTGCGGAACAATGTGATATATTGTTGTTGGACAACGATGAACCTAAGACCTATGAGGAAGCGATGGTGGGACCCGATTCCAACAAGTGGCTTGGAGCCATGAAATCCGAAATAGAATCCATGTATGACAATCAAGTTTGGAACTTGGTTGATCCACTGATGGTGTCAAAACCATTGAGTGTAAATGGGTTTTTAAGAAAAGGCCGATATGGATGGAAATGTTCACATCTATAAGGCGCGATTGGTGGCGAAAGGTTTTAAACAGATTCAAGGAGTTGATTATGATGAAACCTTCTCGTCCGTCGCAATGCTTAAATCTATTCGGATTATCCTAGCGATTGCTGCATATTTCGATTATGAGATATGGCGATGGATGTCAAAACGGCTTTCCCGAATGGAAACCTAAGCGAGGATGTATACATGATACAACCTCGGGGTTTTGTCGATCCAGAATCGCTCGGAAAGATATGCAAGCTACGAAATCCATTTATGGATTGAAGCAAGCATCTCGGAGTTGGAATATTCGTTTTGATGAAGTAATCAAAGGGTTTGGTTTCATCAAAAACGAAGAAGAGGCTTGTGTTTACAAAAAGGTAAGTGGGAGCGCAATTGTATTTCTAATCTTATATGTGGATGACATATTATTGATTGGAAATGATATCCCTATGCTTGAATCCGTCAAGTCTTCATTGAAAAATAGTTTTTCCATGAAAGACTTAGGGAGGCAAGCATACATATTAGCATTCGGATCTATAGAGATAGATCCAAGAGGCTAATTGGATTAAGCCAAATTACATACATTGACAAGGTGTTGAAAAGATTCAACATGCATGATTCCAAGAAAGGTTTCTTGCCCATGTCACATGGCATTAATCTTAGCAAGAATCGTGTTCTGACACATGATGAGCGGAATAAGATGGGTATGGTTCCATATGCTTCGGCAATTGGATCCATCATGTATGCCATGCTTTGTACACGCCTGATGTCTCGTACGCTTTGAGTGCTACGAGCAGATACCGTCGATCCAGTGAAGGTCACTGGATCGTAAAGAATATCCTTAAGTACTTGAGAAGAACTAAGGATATGTTCCTAGTCTATGGAGGTGAGGAAGAGCTCGTTGTATGTGGTTACACCGATGCTAGCTTCCAAACAGACAAGGATGATTATAGATCGCAACTGGGTTCGTGTTCCGCCCGAACGGAGGCGCGATCACTGGAAGAGTTCCAAGCAGATACCGTTGCCGATTCTACAACGGAGGCCGAGTACATTGCTGCTCTCGGAAGCCGCAAAGGAGGCTGTTTGGATCAAGAAATTCGTTTCGAGCTTGGTGTGATGACTAGTACGACGGTCCAATGTCTCTCTATTGTGATAATAGTGGAGCCATTGCGCAAGCCAAGGAGCCGAGGTCACATCGAAGTCCAAACACATACTTCGGCGATATCATCTCATCCGCGAGATTGTGGACAGAGATGATGTCAAGATATACAAAGTGCACACGGATCTCAACATAGCCGATCCGCCGACAAAACCTCTCCTCACCGAAGCATGAGGCGCACACAAGAGCAATGGGTATTAGATACTTACATGATTGACTCGAGTGCAAGTGGGAGATTGTTAGTGATATGCCCTAGAGGCAACATGGAGATGTTGGATATCACGTCAATGTTTATGTATAAATGAACAAAGTGTTATTCGGTTCCATGAAATAGACATCTTGTATTGATCAATAAGTACGTGACTTATTTATGAGACTCGATATGTATGAATCTATTTCTAAACGATCCTCGATCATATGTCATATTGTTGGAACAAATATGATTCTAAGATCGGCATGTTTATTGATTGATGATCATGTCTCATAGATCATGGGTATGGAGATACCAAATCAATAAACATGGACATATGTGTTAGAGAACACATTGTTGGATAGACCCACCATGAGACACTACGAAATTAATGTGCCATTAGTTGGTCTCGGTAGTGTTGGTACAAAGTCCTTAGACCCGAGATCACCATGGATTCCAACATGTGTAGTAGCCTACTTTGGGACTACCAAACGCTATTCGTAATCGGATAGTTATAAAGGTAGTTTTCGGGTTTGCTATGAAACATGGAGTGGGATGTGAGTGATCAAGATGGAATTTGCCCCTCCTTTGGAGAGATATCTCGGGCCCCTCGAGGTAATGGATTATGGAAATGCATGGCCATGCTAAGTTGATTGAGGAGTCAATCAACGGACGATAATCCAATACGGTTCGAGTGAATGGTTAAGCTATTGAAGGGATGGCACACATCTTGCCTATAGCTTAACCGGTATCGTGAGGCAAAGGGATTTGTGTACACATTACGTTCGAGCCGATATTATATTCTTGTATACTATGGTGTCAATATGTGCCGCTAGGCGCCGCTATTGACAGTCTGGCTGAGTTGGACTCGAGCCGATGATCGGCTAAGTTAGACTATAGCCGAAACCGAGTATACCTGAACCTACTGTGGTCGCACGCTTAAGGGGATAAGAACAGGCATTCGAGTTGGACTCGAACACGGCTCGATCGGATAGGGATCCGATCGGATAGAGTCCTATGGGCTTACGACGTATGGGCGGCCAACTCTATGAGATTCGGATGGGATCCAATTCAAAATAGAGTCCGATCGGCCACTAGTCCTAGTCGGCCAACTCTATATAAAGGAGGGAGGGGTGGAGAGCTGCGAGATATCAATTGCATCGCGTGCAACGAAGTCGCCGAGATCAATCTCCACGGAAACCCTCCCACTTTCGAGCCAAACCCTAGCCTTGCATCGCGTGCTAGCACACGGGTGTACGGCGTTCGTCCCCGGACGTGTGGATACCGGTAGAGGCGCTGCTACGTTGCGTGCTCTTGATCGGCTACGGTCGGGCGCATCGGAGCGAGGCGTGAGAACGCGGCCGGACGACTCGAATCGGCGATTGGCGAATCGGCTGCTCTCCGGAATCGGCTACTCTGTTCGGATCGGATTGCCCCGATTGGCTATTCCGCGCACTCTACTCTAATCGGTAACGATCTATCGGCCCTTACTTGCAAGTGTTCCTGGTTTGCGCGGTAAAAAGTTTTTGTTTTCGGCTAGCGTAGCCTCCGCGTAACCCTTCAAACAGCTGGGCTTGTAGTGTAGCTTTCTCCGCCGACGCATCCGGGCAAGGGTGAGCGTGATGGAGTGCGGATGGACCGGGAAAGGTCTATGCGGCCGCCGGATTCACCTAGGCACGAGAGGGGGCTGCCTACCTTGGATATAAAGGTAGGGGCGAAACCCGAGGTGTGGTGTCGCTTGGTCGGGGAGGGTTATGCGAATGGTCCTGTCACAGACCCCTTTTCGATATGTCATGGTGGCATGTCGACGCACGGGAACGTGTGGTGGGGCTGTGTCTTGTGGGTACAGACGTACACCTCTGATCATAGTTAGAAACTATTCGAATATCCGCGCCCGCGGTTATGGGATGTCGACCAGATTCACCGTGATTAGTCCCATTAATGTTAATAACATGATTCAGTGGAACTGGTTAGCATAGTTGGATGGATTGGGCCTGACTCAACGTGGTGTAGCGTTGAGCAGAGATGATTAATATTGTTTAATTATATTTAACCATTGTTTTTACCGTATTCAACTTAGCTTTGTGAAATGCCGCTTTGTGCAAAAGTTAACCCCTAGCCTTCCCTTGGAATTACCCTGCATTCCTACCTCCTTTCGGTATGACTTGCTAAGTACAGTGGTTGTACTCAGTCTTGCTTCCTTTTCCCTACCTCAAAGCTAGAGGATGAGGCTGCAGCTTGGGTTCGACGATGAGTAGGCTTGTCGTTGCCGTCAAGGGATGCCTCGTGGAGTGGAGTCGCCGCGCCGCAAGCGTCGAAGCCTAGTTCTTTAGGTTTATTTTTCCTTTCCGCTGCATTGTAAGACTTTTATATATTTTAGGACGTGGATCTGTATATACAATTTATCGTTTGTGTATCCCTGGCTGGTCCTGGACAGGGTGTTTAATGCACATTCAGCTTCGGAAATTCCGATAGGAATTTCTGGGCGTGACAAGCCTCACGAGGTCGGGTTCGCGACCGATGACGGCAGTGATGACGACGTCACTGGTGACCTCATGGGCCATGGAGGACTCATGGAGGATGAAGTGGAGTACGTCTACGACAACAACAACGACGATGACGTCCAGCTTGTGGATGCCAACTTCGAGGATGATGATGAAGCCGACTTGGCTGACAACGACAGCGGCTTCGACTTTGTGGCTGACACCGACAAAGATGGCTTCTTGGAAGAAGCCGACCTCGTCGTCGGCAACGACGAAGATAGCGACCTCACGGCCGACGAGGAGCGGCAGGAGGACGAGTGCTGCGCTGTAGACGTTGGCAGCAAAGACGACCTTGTCGACGACGACAACAACAAAGAAGAAGATGACGACAGCGACTTCTTCAAGGCGTACGAGGAGGCGGCGGAGCAGGAGATGGAGCTACTGCTGCCGCACATCATGGCCATCCCGGTGGTCATGGTGCGAGCGGTGGCGGCAGCGCCGCCGCCGCAAGAAACCACGGGCCAGTTTGTTTTCGGCCAGCGCGGATGGATGTAGTTCTCTCTTCGAATCAGTTGATGATTGCCTGATTTGATTCATCTGTAATTAGCTTTTTTTATGTAGGTTCCATTGATTCATTGTGTAGTTTGATCATCAGATGAGTTGGATGAGCACTAATGTAAATTTATGGATGCAAATATATATGATTCCATGTTGGTTTTTTTCTCTGTCCATCTCTACTCATTTTTGTTAGAAAAGCACAAAGACCGTACTCTACTTCAGTCTTTAGTTGTTTGATCATAATTTGGCTTTAACAAAATTTAAATTTGGTAAGGTTAAGGAAGCATAAGTGATGCGTGGTCTAAATCCTGACAACTACAAATATACACGCGTGATTAATAAGATTTACTGTTGGTACTTGTGTGTGTAATAAGGGGTGTATTCTTGAGTGTGATGTTTCGTATAAACACGAAAGAGAAATTAGTAATGTTTATCTTGGCTATAAACCAGATATGCCCATAATGGCATACAAATAATTTTGTGAAGAACTCCGGCAACAAAACTCGTAACGAGAAAGAGGTGGGCAAATTTCCCCTAGCATATATACTCCATAGTAAACTCACCTTTATATAGCATTCTTTCAATATGTCGTTATGTATTGGTAAACAGTAAAGAAGACACCAGTCTATCGTTGGAGAGAGCAGATTTCTCTGGCACTGACCAACTGCTACCCAGACAAAAGATAAGACCTTAACCCACTTACCTACTGATTTGATATGGGTTTACTTTTACTCTTCAAGTTGATTAAACAAACAACCTAGTATGATCACATCCCCACCACTGATGTAAACCATACCCCTACATACAGCAAACAACACACGGTCTAGAAACTACCGATCCTACACTTCTGGGAAGGATTGGGTTTTAGGTCAGCTTCGAAAAGGCTTCACTTGATCCTCAAGAAACGCTGAGTTAGGGCTGCTCGGCTTGATCTTCTTGCTTGAGGCTTAGGGCTTGACTTGACTTTCATGAAGCTTTCGGTTGGCACTACAGGCTTAACAGCTAGAGAGTTGGAGGGAAAAGGAGAGAAGTTTTACAAATCATTTTGCAAAGAGTTCCAGAGGGAGGGAAGAGGCTTTTGCAAATAAGGGTTTCACCAAACTTGTCCTTAGGGTGTGACCATTTGGCTCAACCTATAGTCGAGGTGGCTCTGATACCAATTTATCACGCCCAGAAATTTATCCCAAATTTTTATACTATTTGTGTATTAAACCCCTGTATAGGAATCAGCCAGGGTACACAAAAATAACAAATCAATAAACAGATCGAAACATAAATAAAACATAAATACTTACAGAAGAGGCACTTAGTCCTCACACTCAAAAGAGACTATTCTAATAGGTATTCAGCTTCACTCCACAGGCAAACTCAACTGGTGTATGAGCCTAATTTTTAAATTTCGTCTTCGACTCAAAAGCACTACACTTCTGAAAGAGGAAAATAGCAAGGCTAAGTACAACCACCGTACTAAACAAGCCACATCGAGGATGCATACGTGCAAGGGGAGAGAAATAGTGGCTTGAGCTATTTTGCATAAATGCAATTGTAAAACCTTTCTAGTTTAAAACACAAACATGTTGATTAATTAAGTCAATGTTATTCTTCCACTGAATAACGCTAAACCATGTTGAACAGGCCTAACCAATTCATCTGAACTAAACCAGTTCCATTAAGTCCAATTATTAAAGGTGGGACTAATCATGGTGAATCTGGTCGATCGCCCATAACCGACACGACTATTTGAATAGTTCTACTCTAATCAGAGGTGTACAACTGTACCCACAAGACACAATCCACCGTATGTCACTGTGCCATGCCTGACACGTTACCATACGAGTAATCGTGACAAGACCCTTCACATAACTCCCCCTGGCCAAGCGATACCACACTGAGGTTTCGTCCCTACCCCTAAATCCAAGGTAGGCAGCCCCCTCTGGTGCCTAGATAAATCCGAAAGCTGCATAGACCTTGTTCGGTCCATCCAAACTCCATCACGTGCACTCTTACTTGGGTATGTGAGCCAAAAAAGCTACACTACAAGTCGAGCAGTTGTCTATTCTTGCTTGTGGTAAGTACGGTAAGTCTTCCAAGGTTTCTCATGAATCGGTCCTTAATTGCCATGGGTGTGACAAGCAAAACCATATACCCACGACCCACCATTAAGTCACATTTTATTTGAATAATTATGACAATTGAGCATGGCCAGATGTTTCGAGCTTGCAGCTCATCAGATACTAAGGTAATTAATGTGATCATCTCATTAGGTGAGCTAGTGGTAATTAAGCATGGCTAAGCGTGGACAATTCTAGCATGGTCACATAAGTGACGTGAGCCAGTCAAATTATCACCTAAGTTTGACAAGGGATGGTTATCAAATAAATACGGCACAAGCAAGCAGATAGGTGGTTCTATAATCCCATGTAATTAGCAAAACATGTAATTTTATTTGCAAACGATAAAACATTTATAAAGTAGGTTCAATATGTTTCAAGGAGGTATGTGACTTGCCTTACTTCTTCTTCAGATGATCTTCTTTTCTTCGCGAGCACAAACTTTTGAAACGATGAAGTCTACACGCTAGCACACAAAACAAGGAAAAACTCTAATAAAAACCCAATAAACAGTAGATGGGAAGTAAACAAACATGTAGAGCTTAACTTTAGATGAATTTTGTAGTTTGAATGGCCCAACACGGAGTTCGTATGGATTAGATATGAATTTTAGAAGTTTTAGGCCATTTAAATGAATTTCTGGAAATTAAATCGATTTATTGCGTAATTATTATTTAATTTTACAAGGGAAAAAGGCTAGGGCTGACGTCAGCGAGCAATGGCTGACGTCAGCGGCTGAGGGCTGACGTCAAGCTGACGTTAGACGCGGCAGCGACGCCGCACGGGTCCACGGTGAACTGAGTCCATGTGTGGCATGAGCGGGTGCACCACGTGGCGCTTGCATGGCACCTAAGCGGAAGCCACGCGGCGGCCATGTGGGCAGTCGGGTGCCGAGGTGGCATGGCCACGCGGACGGCCGGATCCATCCGTCGGATAGATCCGACGGCTGGGAGAAGGGGTGGCGCATGAGGCCAAGAGGCCACCGACGAGTGGCGGAGGAGGCGCATGCACACGTGCGGGGGCGCGACGCGGCGGAGGGGGCGGCGCGGTTCGGGAACATCGGCGGAGAGAGAAAAAGAGGGGAGAGAGGAGGTGCTCACCGGGCTGCCGGAGGCGGAGAAGACAACGATGCTCGGCGGGAAAAAGACGGCGAGATTTTGGGGAAATGCGGTGGCCGATGATCTTTGGGCAATGGCAAAGCCGACGGTGGGATCGGCGTGGCGCGACAGTGGCTAGGGCCATGGTTCACCTTTCCGTCGGACTATGCCGTGCTGCCCTCGCCGGCAAGGCGAATTTCATGCAAAAACCGCGAAAACCGTCGGTGATGAACAAGAACAAATTTGAATTTGAACGATTTCGTGCGTACCGCAAAATCGCACCAAAACCGCGAAAACCACGCAAAACACGCGAAAACTGTGAAAACCGTAATTTAAATTTGAACCAAACCTAAATCCGCGTCGTGCGCGGTTTTCGTGACAAAAATCGTGAAATTTATATTTTTGTATATACATATATATTTGTGTTAAAATGATTTTTTTCAAATTTTTTGAATTCCCACGAAATTATTTAAACGAAACTGGGGATGCCGTGCCGCACCCCCGCGAAATGGGCGAAAACCACGAATTTCGGGCCGGCTTTGCGGAAAGGAAAACCCGCTAGGACGCCTTCGCGTGCGGCGGAGGCAACAAATGGCGTAGAGGTTCGGGATTACGGTGGAAGTGGCGTTCGGCGGCGATTCGCGGACGAGGAGGACGTCGGGGACCTACAAGGGGCGCGCACACGACGGTGGCAGCGAGAATGGAGCGGTGAGCAGCGGGCGGCACGAATTGAGAGGCCGGAGTGGAGTTCGCGCGCGGCTCGGATTTTGGCGCGGGCACACGGCGAGCTCGAAATGCGCAAATTGATTGAGGAAATGTTCGGTCGGGCTCGAGGAGGATATTTATGGCCACGGGAGCTGCGAATTGGCCGGGCGAGTGGGTATGGCGGCGGCTTGAGGCAGAATGGCGGCGGCCGAAAAAATGGATCTGAATGTTTCGACCGTTTTGCGTATGCGCACGACCAGAGGGGAGTGGCGCAATGTGCGAGGGTGGAGTGGGACGATGCGAGATGGTGAGGGAGCGCGCGAGACGGCCGAGAGGCGTAGGGACGTGGGCGTGGCCATGACGGGAGATGCAGACAAAAGTCGAGGATGACAAGTGAGCCCCACCTGTCAGTCTCTGACTGGGAGAGGGAGCGGGATCAGACTTTGCGTGAGGGGGACGAAACGGATGAGCCAAAGGCCAAAGCGGGTTGGGCCGAGGAGAAAGGCGTTGGTGGCCGACTCAACGGAGGAACAGGAATAGGAATTTAACTTGTTTTCTTTTTATTTAATCGCATAAATAATTTTTATATTTTCATAAATATTTCCAACGCTCAAATAATTTCAAAAATCATGAAAATAGATGAACATCCAAGGTATTTAGTAAAAATATAACCGATCAAATTATTTATTTAAATAATTACTGACATGATCTTTATATTATTAAAATTATTTTTAAAATTATTTTTGAAGCTTCAAAATTTTACAAAATATTTTAGAAAGTATTTTAGAGCATGAAGAATATTACAGAAATATTTCTCAGCCATGATTTTTAAAAGAAAAGTTAATTTCCTTATTAAATTCACTTGATTAATTTACTTTTCTTTTTAATATAATTTCTAGAAAATATATTAGTAAATTATTTTTAATCCGAATGAAAATCTGGGCTGGGCATGACACAGACTTAAAGAAATGTTTCCAAATCACTATTTCAATGGACTGTTCCTGAAGGAAGTACACAATGGAGATTATGCTTTCGCCAAGACTGTACTTTCACTGGGCAAAAGGATTGATCCACATCCTTCTGCCAAAATATTATTCGTTATTTACAAGGCTTTCACTAGAGCAAATAACACGATATGTTGCGAGATCAGATGGTCCCATTACACCAAAGTGAAACACAGCACCTCAGTACAGCTGAGATTTGGTATTGTATTGGGTATGTGCTCCAGTAGCATCTTCAGTTGCAACAACTCAGTGCTCGCCTCGGATCCAAATTCAGCGATGAAGCCACTCAAATATCAGCAGGTTGGAGACAGACATGTAGTTAAGAACAGTGACCAATTTGAATGATTGCTGAACACCTCAGTTGAGTGCGTAATAGACCCTCTCTAATGCTCGCATGACCTGGAAAACCGAAACGTCGCGCTGCCTCTTTTTTCCATGAGTAACAAGGTTAAGAACATCGTTCTGTTGTTCGCTGGTGAGCTCCAGGAACTGCACAAGCATGTCACCATCCAGAATGGGCGGTACTCCCGACTGTCGCAGCAGTAGTATATAGGTTATTCAACATTTGCAAAAAGAACTAGCTTTCGGTGTGGCAGTTTAGTTATCTTACCGGGATACCACGGCGACGAAACTCTGCATGATCATTTCCTAAGAGTGGAGCAGTCAATGGGTGAACCGAAAGTCTTTCTTGGACATCTTGCAACATTTGATGCTCCTCACTGCATTACCAATTCATTAGCTTCAGAAACAAAACACAGGTGTACAGAGATAAAATAACTCTGGCCCCTTGTTACAAAAGGATATAGAATGGGAAAGGGCTTAGTTTACCAATTAGTTGTTGACACTAGTACGCAAACAAATTATCAGGTTAAACACAATCAATTTGGATTTAATTTGTAATGGTGCAAGCATTGACTACTTTTGTTTACATTATCAATGTGTATGGCATCTAGTCCTCAGGAACAGCATAGCAACAAATAATTCTAAACGATAAAGTGTTCTATTTTATTATTTATATGAATAACATTTCAAAAAATCATGTACCAAATATAACTGTGAAGCTTGGCCAAAACTATCATAGTTCACAACCCTGATTAACTTAAAGCAAATTCAATTTCCCAAATTGGTTTGGACAGTTACCGACAGGCTAACAGTGGCCCTGACTGAGCTGTCACAGATAAATAGCTAATAGCATGAATTTAGATTCTAGAGTTGGAATCTTCAAAACTACACCTTGTGAGTGGAATCATAACAAAGATACTCCCAAGCAGAGTGCTTGCCACGACACAGTTGTATACCGACTCCAACACTGGTTCTGTCAAATCATCAATTGGAAGCCAGTGCTTAAATGCAACCTACAGAAAATTACAAGACTGAGTTAACCATAGGAAAGCAAACCGACAATATAAAACATGAAACTAGTTGCCAGTCACACTTTTCCATGGAGCTCATATAAAAGAAAGAGACGGGTCATGATGAATGAAAAACAAATGTTCAGGAAAATAACAGGACCATGAGAGATAACCAGGCAAATCTTCTGGATCAATTATGGGCTGTTTGGTCTAAGGAATTGGATACTCAATGCACCAGCAGGTCGAACTTCAAAACCCAAACCGATTGTTTGGTTTGAGGAGCAGAATGGACTACTACGTTTCTACCTCATTCCTCAAAGCGACATGCTTAGTAGGGGAAGAAAAGAAGATGAATGGGATCATTGGGTCATCCCATCAAAATCATGCAATGACCTCATGATGGGTCATGCTGGAAAAACTCATCCTAGAATGATTTATTTCCTCAAACCAAACAGCCCATTAGTTCATCAAGTTATAAACACATGATTCATCCTTTAAATCCAAAGCAGCTACTCAATAGCCCTGTTCAAAACCCTCGCTTTGGTATGTTTTCGTCAATGGAATCCGCGCTGGTTAGCCCTAAGATGCCAACAGAAGCTTACCTTCTGGATGCTCATAGCTGTTTCACCCATGTAAAATGAACAATGCACCGCTAGGTTCTTCTCTGGACTTTCGGATACTGCAAGATATGTTAAAAAAATGTCAAAATAAATCTTAACGTAATGTAAAATTTAAATTAATTTAGGTAGAAATTACAAAGTAATGCATATATGATGGGAAGTACTGATGCAAAATTTTGAATTCTATTACAAAATTCATAAAGCTTCTAGGCACAATATTCAATTATGTGGCCTTACTACAATGGCAAATTTTGTGCCAGCTATATTACAATGTTCATACTGCATATTTAGTATGTGAATAAAGGAATTAGATTGAGAAACTAAACATGAAGGGTACAAAATTACAAAGTATGAACAAGATGCAGGAGTATAGTGGAGGCACTACCATTAAAAAGAACCAAGATAAAAGAACAGGTAAAAACTAAAAAGGAAGGGATGACATCGACATCTATACCAAGGCATACCTTCCAATCTTGGGCAAGACAGTACAGATATGCTCCCTCGTCGATCTGATACAACAGCAGTTTCACAGCTCAAAAGGGC
Source organism: Oryza australiensis (assembly GCA_019925245.2). Lineage (NCBI taxonomy): Eukaryota > Viridiplantae > Streptophyta > Magnoliopsida > Poales > Poaceae > Oryza > Oryza australiensis. The sequence goes on from JAIFGZ020000342.1 coordinate 2,624,140, forward strand.
AACATCACCCACTAGTCGTTGGGCAGGATCAGAATAGATCAGTTCCAACTTTCTAAGATTCTGAGATAAATCAAATATGAGGATTAGAGGTAACGACAAAGAATCTCTATAAAAATAAACATCATAAAAATGTATTATTTCAATTGAATCAACTTGTACCTCATGATAAGAATAGAAGAGAACACCATCGCGACAATCACCCACTGCAATCCGTGATGCATATGTCTTCAAACAGGTTATTGTAAATCGTGTTCTACCCACAGCATACCTTTTTATCCGATGGGGATTTTCATTTAAAAAACCAAGTACATAAAGCTGTCAAGATAAGACGGAGAAAATCTCAGATCATGGTTTTCAAATATTGTGGTATTCAAACTGAATCTGTCAGCATCAACATATTAGCACCAGATAGTAACAGAATGATAGAAATTTTAGTGTACGTCATGATAACTGTTTGTTTTGGAAAATAATAGCACTCCTGTTGGGATATTCTTTCGGGGATTTTTTATAATGGCAAATAACCCTTCCAATCTCTTTATCTCCTCAACTCCAATTGTCACTGGTCTATCTCTCACAGTAGCTATTACAAAAAAAAAATCATCTGCTATTAATGTGGCTCATCTGCTAAAGTGCTAATGCGCCTTCTTTCTGTTGTTCTAGCAATCTACATAAGTGAAAGAAACCAACACCATACAATCTACATACTGTTATTTGCCAGGATAAATGTTGATGTCAAGAGTCCGCAACTTGCCAATCATGCATTCAAGCTTCTTTGCAAATTTATTTATCTAGATCGAGCTAAGTTACTTTTTAATAATATATCATATATCATATATGATAAAATTGACTTTTAGCCATACCATATTTCCAGCTGCTGCCAACACATATCTATCTAGATATGGATGTACAGCAAGAACAGCGCCATTGAATGTAGATTGGACTAGTGATCTCAAATGGCCTGCCATGAGTTCAGGTTGAATCTGATTGCAGCAAACTTCATCAGGACTGCTGCACATGCTGTTACTAGACAGCTCCTCTGCTGCATATCCAACAAATTCCGGGAATGGAGATCCAGCATGAGATGAATTCAAATTAGAAGCTGCAGTAAACGAACCGCTCTCACGAGGACTTTCAATAGTCTCCAAGCTTAAAACAATTAGACGACCCTTGATACTGTTTCATCCAAAGAGAATAGTTATAATAACAATATAAAGGCAGCTTTTAACTACACACACAATTCAAATATATGGAAAAGGTAAAACTAAATTAAGTGCAGAAAAACAAGAAAAAAATACTGATAGCAAAAAAGTGATGATCCAATTGCAAATATGCATGGAATGATCAATGGCGGCAATGGTAACACTGTCACAATAAGCGAGAAACCAAAAATGTGCCTCATGGTTGCAAGCTTCGCAAATTCATACCCATGCCACTTTTGCAGAATACCAGACAATGGGCAGCCAGTAAACAAAAAGGTGGAGATCAAAACAACAGATCATCATTAATACTAATAATTATATTTAAACCAAGCAAATAACACTAGGATTGCAAGTTAAACATTAATAGTGCAATTCTAATGGATCATGGACACTTCAAGCTTGACAAAACAATACTGCTTCAGCAGAAACAAAACATGAGTTGTTGACCTTACCTTTCTGCTTCACCATTTGGCATCATTGGCCGGCCATTGGACTTACTAGTTCCAACAATTAATACTTGATCATTCCCTATCTTTGCAATTTGCATGCATTTTGCTGTTTCACCAGGTTCGCACTTGAATCTGGAAAGCAATGCCCCATTACTTGGATCTATTTGAACAATATCTGAAGAACATGATACACTGGTTAACCCAGTTCTCAGCACCAACAGTGTTCTACTATCACTGTGGTACAACACTTTCCTTGGAGTCCCTCCAATCGAAAACTTCTGTGCATTTAGTCTTTTGCCATGAACCATTTCAACCTGAAAAGATGAACTTGATTTAAACTGACAGTACAATGAAATGCACATGCAAGCCACTCTGAGGAGATAAACATGTGACTCTGAGAACACATACACCCATACCTACAGTGAGGAAATAATATTTCAAGTTTCAACAATACCGACAAGGTCATGATTTCATTATCGTCTTGATATTTTAGAATATATTATCCTAGTAATTGCACCATACTTATGGGTTATAGCAGACCAACGGAAGGGACTGGAACAAAAGAAATCTACTTGAAATGTAAGTGCATAAACTTAACAGGGAAAGGTTCAAACAGGATGACTAAGATTAAGAGATTTTATGTTTCAAACGAAGGAGAAAAGGAGTAAAATGCATTGGCAGTATCATAACGTCTAGGCCATGCATCTTGTATTTTGCTATAACAAGTTACTAAACTAGATTTGTGGATGTAAAACAGGTCAAGTCGGACACCATGCAGGTTGAGAAACAGTTTAATGATGCTTTGCAATCCTTGTGGTTGCTCAATGGGTGTGAGGCTATTACAAACCAATGTCCCTTTGGCCATGGGGGAAATAGAATACAGAATGGGAGGGTTTTTTACTGACATGGTGACACACACTCTGCTACTTTGCCACCCCTCTGGCAAGATGCCCAATTAGAGGAAAATACAAGATACGTGACATTACCTAGTTAGTTTTCAAAAATTATATGCTAGCAAAAACAATCTCAAATACAATGGTATGAGAGAAACTATGGATGGAAAATCTGTGAGTACCATTTCGATGTCACAAATCAAATTAGTTCAATGTATAATAAAACAAGGGATTTTTTTCTTTTTGCCACTCATTGCAACTGTATTCTCTTCCGCCATCGAAAATATGCACTTCTCTCTTTTGCCACTATTCTGTCAGAGAAATTTTTGTTTCACCATTATCGTCTAGTCAACGTCAATTGACTGTTAAGTTAGCCCCTAAAAGACCATTATTCCCCTGTACATGTTCCAAAATAATGCAGCACTTGACATAATACCATAAAGTTATCAAGAAAACTAAATTATGGCCACTTAATATATTTTTTTAGAAAAACATAAAATTGGGAATTATGTTATCATTAATATTAAAAATGTATCATAGGAATGATTTTGTTCTCAAATGTTTCACAAAATAATTTATACTACGGAATTATGTGCATGGCTGTTTACATGAATATTGGTAGCTATGCTGTTTGATTTGTATGTGGATATGCGAAAATATTTCCTTTAGAAATTCCATTTTTAGATACACGTGGAAACCTTTTAAACTAACCGAAAATTTTCCTACCATAATTTTTTGTACAACCTTTAAAAACTAAAAAGGTAAATTGTATTTTCCTGGATCTCTTATATTTTTTTAGTTTTGTAAGGGCACAACGGTCTTTTATTGGCAAATGTGTTGGTCAACAGATGTTGACCAACGATAGCAGCAAACAAGAGAAGTGTGAAATTTTGATGCCAGAAGAGAGAATACGGTTTCACCAGGTGCATAAAGAAAATTACAAGATAACAATCAACAGCCGTGATTTCTATGTTTCAGACTATCTATTTGGAGAACTCATTAGAATCGATCCCAGATTTTAGCAATCTCATGGTTTATGAGTCCTAATAATTCAGAGCATGAAATGCAAGCAACAATGCAATTATTCTTGATTCAAAAGAATGCATGCATGTTTTGCTTGTGGATTTCACTTTCACGAGTCCTAGAAACTCACCAAATGCAAACAGTTCTCTGAAACAAACAGCAGACCATTGGGGCAATCAGTGGACGACACTGGTGTCACATGGGAAGCAGGCAGAAATGAGATGGATGAATATGCCAAGCTGTGTCTAGCAGAATGCAATAGCCAAGGCCTATCACCGAGAATAATAATGTCAGCATTGGCTCTATCATGCAACGGTACCAAAACTACAGGAGTGATTCCAATACGCCGTACAGCAATCAACATAAGGGATGTATCATCACAAGGGGTAGAGGACTCCTTGTAAAAGGAACCAGGGAAACAATGCCCTTTGCTTGTATGTGATTCAAATCTCAGTAGCACTCCATTCCTTAGTCCTGCAAGAATGTAGAACCTCGCAGCTGCTACAAACCTAACATTTTCAGGTATACAACCACTGATAGGAGTGCCGAGCGCGTTGTTTACTGATATATGCCCAACAGCAAGTTGCCGAAATGCTTCTCCAGGTTCCAACGAAATGATATGCACAGAAGGTTCATGAGTTCCAATTATAGCAAACTTGCGAATATTAGCTGCAAAATCTTTCCGAAAATCACCACTCGTTGCACAACTAGAAGATGAATTATTGAGTCTCCAGTCCTCTTGCGGAATAGATATGCAAGATACTTCATAATGCAACTGGACATGCTGTATCTCATACAACTCATACTGAAATGAAGATAATGATCTGACCCCAAGTATATAAAGGCAACAAGGATTTGATGTAGCAACAACAACAACATTATGTCCAACAGCACCAACGCTGATAGTAACATCAGGATACCAGTCAGCACAAACAGGAGACGGTAGCAAAGTTCCCTCAGGGTGAGCATATGCTGTAGGTAAACAAAGCTTTACACATTTGCTGTGAATTTGCACAAGCAAACCATCAGCTACTAATCCACATGCCAGAGTGCAAACATCAGTCTGAAATCCTACAGCATCACTGATGTCATTAAAACTCAGTCCTACTGATAGTATTCTGGTTTCCTCAACGAATGACAATACAAGAAAAGAGTGATAAGCATCAGTTCTCTTCATTCTCAAGGTCCACAAACCAGTAACACCATGATAAATAGGATCTGTCCTCAGAAGTTTCTCCACATTGACACCATTACGTATTACTCGCAAGGACCCCTCAGGGCACATTCCACAACATGCAAACATCTGATCCTGTTTCTCACCATGGTGGTCAGCAATTGCTAGATCTAATATTGGTGCTACATTTTGAATTGCACTTTTATGCACCAATCTATTATTTTCGAGCTGGAGGATCATCCCATCTCCCATCTCTACAAATCCAACTACCATTCCTTTGTCCATCCATAAAAGAGGTTTGCAAGGCAAACCTCTATGGACACACTCAGGCAATACCTTCACTCCTTCCATATCCAAACTAAACTCTAGAAGATGAAATTCTCCATCATCCAAGCAAAAGATCAGCCTTGGATGTCCTTGCATGGCATTTGGCTCCCAGCTCCATGAGCAAACAATCCTTGATTTCACTATAGCTTTGTTATCAGCACCGTCAATGTCCATGTAACTGTCATCCCTCATCATGTTATTTCCAGAGTCTCTCAGTTCCAGCAAAGCACAAGCCGCCACATCATCATCGACATCTAATCCCCTACAAGAATCTTCAATGGAGACATGATCTCCAATTAGACTAGTTGTCAAGCTTATTCTATGGATACAACAGATATCCTTTGGGTTCCTCAGATCCATCAACAGAACATCACCAGCACGAAACATAAGTGCAAAGCCATACAGTTGGGGAATTTCTGAGATCTCAAGTGCCAAAGGTCCAGCTTCTGAATAAGTAGATATGCGGTCGATAGTACGTTTATGGGAATCTAGCCCATAGAGTGCCAAGTCATTTACATCAGAGCCCCTGTTGAAACAAAGATACTTCAGAATATAAATAAGAATGCCAGGTAATCGCCACAAACTTAAGTAGCAACTCAATTGAATATGATTTTGGCGCAAACCTGTTAACTATCATTGCAACTACAGGATAATATTCTTCATCCAGGTATGTTGATATGAAGCACATACTCCAAACTGTACCATGGATACTGCTGGTATTATATGTAGTGCTGATGATTTTAGCATCCTCTTCAATTTCTGGTGGATAAAAATATTTCTGAAATTATGACATGGGAAATCTTCAAAGTCTGGAACAATGTACTGTAAGTATTATACTAAGCATATGCAGCAAGTATCACAAAAGGCATTATTTACATTCAAGTCACCTCAGAGATTTTACCTCCATTAGGAGCATAAAGTTTGTGGCCCACTGAAACACGTACAAATGCAAACTCGTCCTCGTATGCACTGACAGCAATAAACCTAGATCTGACAAGAGACAACCAAAGTTAAGAAACTTCATAAACCATTTAACTTCAAGTGCTCAAAAAGGTTGTTTACACATCAAGCAATTATTTCTACTATATAAAAGAACCTAGTGGTGGTGGTGAATCTGCCATCACTTAGAGTTGGTAGGATCTTCTATGGCTACATAAATATATCTTTGCGTGTGGCATGGTTTTTTTGTTGGGTGTTTGCTTGCAAATTATGTTTGACAAATACAATTTTCAAGTCAAGAACTTCAGATATATCTTTTGAAATCCGTTGCAAGGCATGGGTACTTTGCTAGTAATGTAAAAGGTTGTACTAGAGTATTGCATTGGACAACTATAATGCAGTTCACGATATCATATTATTATATACACCTAAAAGATTACACAACAAAAGAAAATTTGTAACTACTACCCCCATCCCATAAACTAATAGCATTTTGATGAAAGACATTCCCATAAACTAATAACCTGGGTGTTGCAAACTTGCAATCAAGAATAGAGAAACGGTGACAGCTCTGTTTTGTTCAAAGCGAACATAAGGATCAACTGTCAACCATCAGACATCAGACATGAGCAGAGTACAGTCACCAACAGGAAAGACTTAACTTTCTTAATGCCACATAATCAAGGGAAACATTACTATTGGACATCCATCGTTCATGCTATTTGCGGAAATACCACGCCAGTTGTCATATTTCTCCCTCTAAGACACTGTGAAATTGCGCCCATTTGCCATAACACAGTCTAGCAATTAATATATCATTTTTGGTTGCCATGTAGTGCAAGAATTAATGTATCACCAACTAATGATAAAATATTGGAGACTATTCTATCATGTAACAGATGAAGCTTTATGTAAACAAATGCTTCAAGAGAGAGGAACTTTCACTCACTCTCGGTCTATAGCTAAAATTCTCCCAAGCCGATGCCTCATATTTCCTGGTTTGGATAGTTCAATATTTGCAATTGCAAAGAACCTACAATAAATTGATACACAATGCTGTGTCAACGACAGTTATTTTGGGGGCAATATATCAAAGCAAATCTTGTAAATCTCAAACAAAACAGTATAACAACTGCAGAATGAAAATGCCACGCACAAGATAAACCTGCGAACAATATTCTTCCACGAATAATGAACCTTACAGAAAAACATTCACTTAGTTTATTGTGTGCAAAGTCGCAACTATGGAACCAATATCATGCCCTTTGTTCTCACTGTGAAAAACACAGTATATAAAAAAATAAAACGTGTACAACTGAGCTTACTTATAAAAAGCAGTCGTAGTGCCACCCCCCCCCACTGGGATCCCACGAGTGAATAGAAAGTTAGATCTACATGGGATCTCACCTGAATCGCCCCATCTATACTCCTGAGGAGAAGTGCAATTTGCTTCAATTTTCGGAAGTCTAATATGCATGTGCTTCCAGATTCTAATAACTTTCTACTGGCAGTTTTGACATGATCACACAAGTTGGATGTTGAAAGTGATACACATCCTATACATAAGTGTGATGGGCATAAAAAAAATGGCATCCTCTCCATTTCTTTTAATTTCTCACTGTTTTATCTGGTTGCATGTAATCATTAGGCTATTAGAGTACAACTTAGTACTTTGGATCATTATTAATTATATTTTTGAGTCTTAAGTTCATACAAGCAGCTGGATCTGTGAAGACAGAAAAAGGAAGGCCATAAATAAGAAAGGAGCAGCACTGACCTATGCATCTCAGAACAAAAGTAAAGAAGAGATAGCTTTCCAGAATCTGAAAGCACAACCAGAATTTCTTTCCCTTCTATCTGAAAAGAATATAGCAAATAATTATCTTCACATCTGTCAACAATCAGAAGAAAAGTAGAAACAGCCATATGCACAAGAAAAGTATTGCATATAGTGTTATTGCTTTGCTATGAGAAAGAACTGCACCTTCGGCATTAAACCAAAGTGTGTGTAGCGCCAGTTTAAAACACCAATATCTTTTATTATACCAAATGTAGTTTGTTCACAGATTGATTGTAAAACACCATCTTCACCGACAACAACCAATTCCAGCGAATTTTCCTGCAGCAATAACCAATATTTTCAATAAAAGGAAGTAAGAAAAATAAGCAACAGCATTCTGCAGAACTAACCCAGCAGCCTTGTAACAGATATCATACGGTGAGTTCACATGTTAATTGATATGTATTCCTGTTCCTCTCATCGTCTGCTTGTTGTCTTATCAGTCGCAGCCAAAATTTGAATTTTAGAGTTGATTTTGAGGTTTTTTCATCATAGTTTAATTTCCAGCATTGACTTTTAAACCGCGAAGAACACAGATATAAAAGTTTTGCCCACAAATTATTTTTGGTTGTTCATTTCATTTTCCCATGGCTTATCAGCCGTAGATCAAACAATCAAAGTGTAAGACTTTAAGCAGCTAACTCAATATATGCAGTGAAACAAGTCTATAGCTTTTCGTTTAACTTTGCCCATCACCCCACATTCTGTTTCTTCTACCAACATGGCACACAAATTTATTCAAATATAGTAAAGCGAAGGGGGCATCTAGGCATAGATGACATATCATGTACAAATGTTTTGAATTATTCATGTATTCTCCTTATGGAACTGATACAACGCTAGCATCAACGACCCAATTGGTAGCATTATGGCAATATTTGAGTTTAGCAATTCCAATCAAAGAGGCAACACCACTAAAAGCAGAGCAATCACGGTTACCCCAAACCGGACCTCCAAACCGAATAACAACCGCATGATCTATGGTATAAGGGGAATCCCCAACGCTCCGATCCACCAGATAAGTCGAGCATAAACAAAAACCCCGCCGCCTGGTGGCATCCTCTACGCACGGCGACCGGAAGCCCTACACGATTCGCCGATCAGGGGAAGGGATGGACGGAGTGTAGGGAAGGGAGGGGTTCCAGACCTTGCAGAGAACGACGTCGACGCAGTCGGGCGAGCGGAAGCAGGCCTGGGCGACGTGGAGCACGGCGCTCCCGCGGAGCACGCGCTTGGCGAGGTAGCGGGTGGCGACGGCTGATGAGGACGCGGATGCCGATGCGGCAGCGGCGGCGGCGGCGGACGATGTGGAGGGGCCCGAGGAGGATGACGACGACGACGCGGCGCCGGCCTCGCCCCCGCCGGCCGTGGGGGACTCCATGCGCTCGCGCGGCCCGCCGCAGCCGCCTCTCGAAGCTTCGCCGGCGACGCGGGGGGGGAGAGAGAGAGAGTTAGGGTTTGCGTCTTGGGGAAAGGTGGGTGCGGTTGGTTTGCAGCCTTGCTGGCTCGAACAACGGAACGGAACAGAACAGAGCGGTGAGTCTGAGTCTGTGACGGAAGAGGACGGCGCCGGCTGTGATGTGGGACCCACCGGTCAGTGTCTCAGTGGGGGTGGGTTGATCAGGTTGGCGGTTTTACGTAAGCAGGACGAGTTGGCGTATTCAGCATACCCGTTTCCGAAACAAGTTTTTTTCTTAAAAAAAAGGAAGTTTTTATTTGGGACAGAATTACCATCGCCTATTATAAGGCTGAGAGACGAGAAATCTGAAGCTCACATTAGAACATCAGGCCTGATTGATCAGATGGTGTTGCTCTACGTGTTTTCACTTGTGTTTTATAAAACGTCTTATAAAAAAAGCCTCTTTTTCTCTTTTCTCTTAGATATCTCTCTCTCCCCTCTTTTTCTCTTTTCTCTTAGATCTCTCTCCCTCCTCATCTCCCGCGGCTCGCCATCGACGACGTAGAGGAGAGGGGTTGGGTTCCCTCTTTTCTTTGTAGATCCATCGTCCGATTTTGTTCCGTATGTAAAGTCTTCTTATAGTACTGTTTCTTTTGGTTCTTGAGGTGGCTGTTGACGCTAGTCGTCCTCGTCCTAGCCCCATGGTGAGTACCATCGGTAGGTTTGCTGGTGTTTACTCATTATGCCTTTGGGAGTTTTCGTTGTCGTCATCAACTGGGTTGCAGCCATATCCTGTTGAGTCTTGTTGGTACCAGCCATCTTGTCTCTATTCGGAGTGCAAGCTTCAAAAGTAGTGGTATTCTTTATATTTTCCCATGATGCATACCTATCAAGCAGTGAATTTGGAAAGCAGGTCGATGTAGCTTTCAACCTTCATTCTTCAGAGGCCCCACATTGGCTCAGTTCATGGGCTGGTCCGGATATGCTTTTCGGTTGTTATTGTAGTTGCTTATGTTTTCTTCTCTGTCGCTGGCTAGATCGATCTAGCCATCAGTCATGGAAAACCTGTCACAAGATTGCCTTCCTACTTTATCTCTGACGATTTACTTATGAGGTGAAGCTGAAATTCACTTTGTTTGCCAAAATCCAGACCTCTTTGAGGCCCTTATGTGAATTGTGCCAAGGCATAATCTGTCGTAGCTCGTCATGGTCAAGATTGCTATCTTCATTACCAGATCGAAGAAGGCAATCGTGGAGGTCTGCTCCACAAGGACTACAAGAACTTGATTGCTTTTCTTTTCCTCAGTTTTGTCCTTCTTTGCAAGAAATAGGACTCTATGTAATTTATATACTCTCAAAAGAGTGTCCTATAAAATTGGCTTCCAGTCCCGTCTTTTCAACCAATAAATAGGAGGTTGTAGCCTCTTTGGTAAAAAAAATGAAGCTCACGTTAACCCACTCACGTGGCTTAAAACAATGTGCCGTCACATTAGCCTCGTGCTTTGTGAAACTCAAACATGTTTGATACGTTTTCTACTTCGAGAGGGGAGCGGAGCTGAGCAGCAAAGGGAATGCCGAGTGGAGCGGCTCTGCTCTATATTATACAAGATCTTGGAAGCGTTTGGTACACCTTTGTTGAGAAATTTCTCTCACGCGATGGCCTGGGAGATCTGCTTAACTCCAGTGCAGGTCCTTCTCGGCTACCTATGTTATTCAAGGCGTGCCAGTTGGTTTGATCTATTAACCAACAAGAAAAATAGATATATGCCTTAAGTGTTAAGTCAGATCCTACTGGATCGGCTGCAGGAGTTAATTTACATATATTTGCTATTCCGAAGTGTATTTAAGCTAAGTAATTAGAATAGATATACGCGCGAGACAAGATAGCCACTTAACCCAAATATACCACGAATAATAGATACATGTTTTAACAAACTTAGCCGATGTCATAAGTCCAACGGTGAATCGGCTAATACTCCGATTTATCTTATGAAAAGATATTGATCTAAGCTAAACGCGCTAAACCTAGATCAGTCGGCTGTCGACCGTGGCTGACAAACTGATCCTGGCTTAGGGTGTTTAACTAGAACAAGATCTTAATATAAGAGGCGGTTTTAACAATCCTGATAGCAGATATATCAAAAGAACATTAAAACAGATAAGGCTGGTTGAAACTCCGGCACTGTCTCTAAGCCAAATATATCTAGTCGAATAGATCATGAAAGCTCTAAAAACGACTTAATAGTTCAACAACGATGCAGCATTAAGTATAAAAAGAACAATCGATCTATTGTAGCCGATGTAAATACCTCGAGACGGTGGATATCGCATATAATCCTTACAACCTTTAGATCTAGCTCTATCGGCTGTCGGTTCCTGACAGAAGTGAGCCGATGACAAGATAGATCTAAACAGTGTTCTAGATTATATGCGATATATGATAACTAGCGCAACATAAATCATCAAATTTAGAGTGTCATGACGATAGAAGCACTAAATCCGACGAAATACACCACTAATGACAAACATTTACCTGAACTTGGGGATCGAAATGATGCAGCCCGAAGCTGGATCAATTGTTCGTCTGAAGAAAAAGGAGGCGATGCGCCGAAGGTTGTATTGATTGTGTGTGAATTATTTACAGGGGGTCTCGGGTCCTATTTATACCCAAGTACAACGAAGATCTCGCTACACACGGTTACAACTAACTACCATATCTACACTATAAGCACGGGAAGCAATCCCTTGCCGCCTTTACAACGAGATTATCTCTAAACAAATCTCTAATTTACATACATTGGCTGCTACGGGACTTTTATCCCTAAAAGGCAATATCTCTTAACGCACAATTTGGAAGCCGAATCCTTTATTTTATCTCCAAATATCTTCATCAAAAGCGGCTTCGTCTTCTTTGAACCTGGAATCGTCTATCGGCTGTTCTTTACTCAATTCAACCTTAGCCGACTGGCTTCGTAGCCGACTGCATCTCAGCCGACCAGGCCTCTGTTTCTCCGCCAAACCAGCCGATCCGATTCTGTTTCAAGTTCACTAAGACTTGGGGATTTGGTTACCAATTTTAGTCGTTAACACATGCCCCCAAGTCCGTGATACGAAGTTTTGCAGATTTGTTGCCCGTTCAAATTCCCGCTCTTTTCTGACCTAAACCGTTTCGGCTACCCAAGCTGCCCTCTAAATAACCCTTTATTTCGGCCAAAATGGCCACGCCTTCATCCCGCGCACTAGAACACTCCACAACTCAAATCCTTCTCTCTCTGTCGACCCCCGTTTTTGAGGACGGGACTCATTCGTGTTCATAGTACCATATCCCTGGATCGAGTAGTTTGGTACCCACGAATACAGTTCTGAATTACTAGGTGCAAAGTGCATGAATAGTCTTACATCAAAATTATTACAATAATAGGCTCGAAAGCAATATCCAATACATATAGGACCTACCGGTACGTATATAACCAAAAGCGAAATTTAGATAAGATAGCAATCGAAGGCGGCGACATGTTGATTGCCACAGGCACGACCGGGGACTAAGACCTAGTAGACGCCTTCTCCTTCTTCGCCCATCCGGCGGTAAGCATAGGGGTCCTCCGGTTCTTCGTTTCCACCATCTCGAAGGTTTGTGCGTATAGCAAGGGTGAGTACCCGGCGTACTCGGCAAGCCGACACTGAATGATGCACATGATAGGGTCATTCAAAGGATGGCTATGATTTATTTGCACAAAGCCAATTTTCACAAATCATTTCACAAACCTAACATCTAGCCAGGTCAAGTTTTAGTTCCATAGTGTATTAAATTGGCGACGGTTCTGTCTACCATCCATCGTGATTCCAAGGATGGCTTCCGCCTCGGTTTGTCATGGTTTTCCTGGGAGTCCACCCTTCTCGCAGTTCGAGAAGTTGAGTCCACCAAGCACACAAAATCATTATGCATTCCCATCCCATCATTTTAAAATTTATGAGTCTAGCCACGGGAGAAACTTGTCACGTCGCTCATTAACGCGGGCACGGCTATTCGAATAGATTGATTTACTCACACTGCGGTGGATGTACAATTTACCGTACTCAAGCTGCTCATTGAATGAGCTTTCATCCCCTCATATGGGACGGTCACGGCAAAGCCTTTCGATAACTTCGCTTTGGCAGTACCCGCTCCATGAACTTAAATCCTCTTGCACTCTAACCGTCCTTTCCTAGCAGTGAGAGGAGTTCTGGCGCTCCCGGGGTAAGGGAAAACTTCACAACATTCTTATTCATTACTCAACACTTAGGCCGCAGCCTTATCTCAATAACCAGAAACACCTCTTCACTCAAGAACCACTATACAGGGATACTGCCTCCGCTCGGCTATCTACTCCGCTAGGTCTATACCCATTCGAGAAGTACGGTTGTACTGGCTCGTTCCAGGTTATAAGTCTCATGGCTCAGTGTCCTTAGTTGACCAGGGACGGTTCTTGCCTTTATCGGAATCCACCCAAATCCATCCATCTGCCCCAGTCTAAAAACATTGGTTTTGTACCTTTTTATTTTTCCATCAAAACTATTTTCATCATGATCAAGGCAATGTGGCGCTCATGTCTCCACATGCCATATTCCAACTATCTTCCCTAAGATAGTTGCCCAAGCACAAAGCTTCGTTGTAAAATCATGAGTATGCACGAATCTAATATAAGCATGGCTAAGCATTTTACCAAAGATATCCTCCAGTTATATCACATCGAGGGTTACAAAGAATATTTCTAAGGGTAATCAATATCAAAGCAGGGTATATCAAGCATAGGTATTCATTTGTGTATAGCATGCATGTTTAAAGTTTAAATCAACATCATTTCGCAAAATAGGTTCAACATGTTCAAAGGAAAGTGTTGACTTGCCTTGCTCGCACGCTTGTTGGACGGGGTCTTCAACGTAGTCTGTGCCTGCTTCCTCGGTTGCTATCCGTACGTGCGAAAAATCAATTGAATTTGATCAAAATTTAATAAAAATACCAAGAGATCGAAAAGAACCATAAAACGAATCCAAATGTTTAACCTAAAATTTTTAATCGAGTTTAGGCGATAGTTTTTGGGATGAAAACCGATTTAAAAAGCGAGTTTGGAATTTCTAGGGTTTTCGCAAAATATCGATCTAATTTAATTAAGAGAATAAACTTAAAAAGCGTTGATTAAAAGAATTGGTATTCGAAGTTTTGGACGTCCGAATACGAGAAGAATATATTTTTAATAGCGGAGTGAAAGTAGACAAACTCGAATAAAGACGACGCGAGAACGAAATCTCCGAAAATCCTATTTTTAAATTCCGAGATTACTCGAGAGAAAATTTGTGAGAAAACAATATATTTTTGCCCAAATATTTTCCCAAATATTTTTCAAATATTTTTCCTAATTTTCTGAATTTTTTTCCATTTTTTCTCATTTTTTTCTTTTTCCTTTTTATTTTTCTTTTCTTTCTTTCTTTCTTTCTTTCTTTTCCCTCTTTTTCTCTCCTTTCCTTCCTCTGTTTTCCCCCGTGCTCTCTCTTCTCTATGCTTTCGGCCGTGGCCGGCGCATGCGCAAGCGGCGGCTCGAGGCTACGGCGACGCGGCAGCAACGACGAGGATGCGGCGAGCTCGCGCGCGGTGGACGACGGCGGCGGCTCCGGCGCATGGCGCTCGATGGCGGCGGCTTCGGCGCACGGCGACGACGGCTTGCGGCGGCTTGCGGCGGGGAGGAACCGGCGAGTGAGAGGGGAGAAAGAGGCGGCGAGGTGGGGAAGAACGGAGAGGGGCTCGGTCCCCTTTTTATAGGGCTCCGACGTGGCGAGTGAGAAAGGGGCGGGCGGCGGGTGGCGCGGCGAACGGCAGCGCGGCGACGCACGAACGGGCCGATCATGCGCGGGCGTGACGCGCGGGCGTAGCGCACGGCGCGAGCGGGGTTCGGGCGCGGGGGCACGGTGCGGCGCGGAGACCAGCGCGGGCGCGCGCGTGGCGTGCGGGCGACGGGGTCGGGAGCGGCGCGCGTGGCGCGCGCGGGCGTGGGTCGGGCGCGGCGCGGAGCGCGCGCGCGCGCGTGGGCGGGGCACTGCCGCGACGGACGGCGAGCGGCGCGAGGGCAGGGGCCAAGGCGCGGCGTGGCGCGGCGCGTGGCGCGCGTGGACGGGTCACACAGTACGGCGGTACGACGTCGAGCACGTGGCATGCAATGAATAGTGACATTTCTTAATTTCCCCAATTTTAATTTCTAATTTACCAATCTATTTCCTTTCACCTCTAAAATTTAAAATAAAATATAGCATACCCACAATTAAATTATAAAATATATTTTCAACCTTTTCACCCACTTTTTTATTTTAAAAATATATTTTACATATTTAATTTAATCCTTTTCCTAAATTCCAAAAACTCGATTTTGATTCGAAATAATTTCTAGACTTCATATATATCCTCTAAAATATTTTATCACTCATTTTGCTCACTAATTAATATTACTCAACCACCAAAATATTGTTTTGATCCCAAATATATATTTTTATAAATCCACAACTCTATTCTATTTTATATTTAAATTCCCAACTCTAAACTTCGAAATTTTTCTTCCCAATGGAAATTCAAATCGTTTGAATTTTCTCAAACATCGAGATGAATCGCTCACATATAGATTTATGCAACAAATTTGGCAAATAAGAAGCAATAAACACGATGAGAAGTAATGAGCCAAAAGTTTTTGTAAGTTCCAATTTCTAATTCCCGATTTTAAATTCTCCGATTTTCAGGGTGTTACATCTCTCCTCCCTGGCGACTCACCGGCGCCCTCAGCAAAGCTCGGAGATTTTGGCTCCAAATCCACTCCGGCGACCTCGATGGCCTCCACCGCCGCCTCCGCATCGGCCGCTGCTGTCGCCGAGTTCCCCGATGTATGCTTTTATCGGCTCAGAACTCCTCTTCTTCCTTTCCTCGATCTGCTTCAACAGTGTTCTTGATTCGCAATTTTTCTTTCCAACTGTAGCACCTGTCACATCAGGTAGTCATTCTGAGCCTATCCCAAGAGAAAAGATACTTCCTTGGTCCTATCGGCAATCTTGATCCCACTGACATAATCATAGCTGAAACCAATAGGATGCCCTACAACACCAGGAGGCCATCTCTAAACCACTGGACTGGGACTTTTAAGTCATGGCCGACCACCGATAGCTCTTGGATAGAGTGGTACAAAAGAGTATGATCGGCTAAACAGGCTTACTGGGAAGAAACAGGAATAGCTCAGTGCCTAGCCCTGTCTGTGGCCAACATGGAGAAGGATGAGCCGCTGATGTCGGTTGCGACGTACTTCTGGAATGATAGCCTCAACACCTTCATGTTCCAGCAGGGGCCGATGACGATCACGTTAGCCGAAGTATATATGACAACTGGACTGGACATCCTAGCATCAGCTAACCCCGAAGATCTGAGCCGAAAAGGGCAACACCAGTTCAAGACCAAGGCTATCAGCGGATGGAGCGGCTACGTCGCCCAGAACATGAAGGACGGGCCGATCGGCCATAGGGAACATGCCACATTTCTGATGATGTGGCTAGAAAAGTTCCTATTCTGTGGCTCAAGCTGCGGGCCGACTGCCAACTGGCAGGTCGTAGCCGAATCCCTAGCCAATGGGAATAAGCTCGCGCTAGGAAGTATCTCCTCGGCCACTGTACCGACGCTGCATCAAGCCGCTGCGAAGATAGCCGCCAACGCCCTGTCAACACCGGCGGCCCTGGTGGTTTCTGCAAATCTGGCTAGTGCTGGTGACCCAGAAGATAGCTGGTCGGCCATCCTTGACTGAGGTCCAGTTCCCTTGCCTGGAGCCAATTGAAGATGAAGACGGCAACGAGATCACCACCACCATGTGCATGAGCTACGGACGGGCGGGCCGTGCACACGGGCTCGAGCGTCGCACCGATTTTGGCCGAATGGTTTATCTCCTGTATGATGGGCTTGCCAACAATAACAGGACTTGGTACTTCTACGGGACCGGACACTATTCGAGCTACCACCGACTTCAACCGGGAAGATATCAACTCAGCCGACAACCCCGGTGCGAGAGCCATTCACCGCGCTCGACTCCCTACATCCCGCCGAGGATCCACCAAGGCCGATCGGTGGCCAAGAGTTACGAATTCTACTACCCTGTATTGGCCGCAAGGCAATTTGGTCTTGAGCAAGCGCCCGTCGGTGTTACTACGCCGACAAGATCGAGACCAGGGGATCGTGAATCAACCTTTGATCATGAATCGATTGAACATAGCCGGCCCGCCCTTGGCATTATTGGCGAGATGACGCTAGCATACAAGAAGAGCGCAGACTACGTACCCGATGGTGGTGAGATCAAACGCCACATCTTCCACCAATGATCCTCCTACTACGTTGGCTCGCTCGCCCGACGAGATCCCTCGGTAAGTCTTGAAATTTGAATTATTCCTTTCTTGTATTGTTGACTACTGTAATCGGCCAACACTTGCCTCCTTTTACTCGCAGGAAACCAAGACGGAAAGGCCCACGGTGAGCGACTCCGGGATCCCCATCGAGTACCGCCTAGGTGTTCTGGATGGGGGCGACCTTGCTTCGTCGGTGATCGGCTAGGACGCGTTGAAACTGGCATTATTGATGCGTGGGCAGACGCGCGAGCCGATAGCTCACAAGAAAAGAGCCGTGCCTCCCGCAAAGCCATCGGCCGCGCCTGCCCCCAAGAAGTCGAAAGAAGAAGAAGCCGATCGCGCCGCGACGCTTCCCCTCGGTAGATCCGAGTGTCGCTCAATACCTTGACGACTGGGTGGCCGACAAGAGATATCACGCCGTTGAGGCAATGGCCGAGTCCAACACTCAAGCCACAACTCCATCAATCCCCGGCCGACGATCCACCGGTACCAAGCCCTCCGATGAAGAGACCACCGGTAAGCTTTCACCTTACTAAATTCTACCTTAGTATGCCATCACTATATACTCAAGTGATCATGCCCTTTCCAGATCAAGAAGCCGGCTGGCCGTATCCCACATCGCGTTCTAACGGTAACCATCTCCTGCATCCTAGCTTACAAATTTCAGCCGACTTGACTGCTAACACTTGTCTTGTTTTGCTGGCCTCTCGATCACCGTCAGTGCCCCCAGGCGTCAAGTGAGCACACCATGGCTGCCGCGGCGGCGGCAATGGCGCCGATGGTGAGGCCCCATCGGCCACGGGCGGCGAACCAGCCGAACTAGTTGCTCCAACCCCGATGCCCAAGGTAAGCCGACTGAATTTTATGATCGACTCTGCCAACTTAACAACTCTTTTCTAATCATCATCTTCTCTTTGCAGAACATAGCCGACCCCCTCAATTGACTTGTTGAAGTTCGAGGAGTCTGGCGAGATTGGCGAGGAGGCGATGGTGACGCCGGACGAGGACCTGAGGGCCAGTCTAGCCGACATCGGCAATCGGCTGGAGGCCTCGCTGGACGTGCTGGTAGCCGACAGCAGCTCGATCCGCGCGCTTCCGGGAGATCCAAGGCCAGCTGTCGGAGGCGATAGCTGACGCCATTGTGCCAGCAACCTTCTTGGAGGCGCACCAACTCAAGTACGAGCGGGTCCAGCAGCGAATAGCCGACCGTCGTGAAAACCAAACACGGTCGGCAACCCTCCGGTCGACCAAAGAGGCTATCGAGGGTCGAAAGCCGCCTTCGACCACCGAAACCGAGCCGTCGGCCAAGCTCGAGCAGCTCCTTTCACGCCGGGACCGGTGATGGCCGATCTCGTTCAAGTCACGAACGAGATCGACGTCCACAAGGAGTATATGGCCACCTGCCACCGAAATTGACACCCAACGTCAAAGTATCAAGGCGGCTGTGGCGCATCTCCAGGACTTGGTGAAAGGGATTCGGTCGGTGGTCGGGTCCGAAGCCGACGACGTCAAGGCCATCGAGGAGGTGGACCAAATCAGGCGGACTGCGTTGTCAGCTATAGCCGATTTCCTGAAGAGATGAACTCACTTGTAATATTTTTAGTATTCTAAAATCGGCTACTGCCTTATGTAATATACCCATCCAACTTTTGTAATCAGCTTCACCGAATGTTTAAATATAGCCTGTCCATTTCTAAACCGTGATCATGAATGAAATCGGCTTCGGCCTCCTGTAAAGTATTCGTCTGACTTTTATAATCGGCTCCGCCGAAGCCTTTAATACAACTTGTCAATTTCCAAAACCGTGATTGTGAATGAAATCGGCTTCAGCCTTATGCATTGTCTTAGTATAACTGTTAATTCCGAATTGCTTATGCTAAAACCGGCTCTGGCCGTCCATGTTACGTCACGTTTGCCGATTCCAAAACCACACCACGACCGTCGATCTTAACACTTGAATTATGGCCACCGATCCCAATCACTTAAAACGCCTTTATATTTACTGCCGATTACGAAGCTTAAAAAATTTCCTGACACCCAATTTTGTAGTCGGCTCGTGTATGTATATTCCCCCTTAATTTTGTTGATATCTTCGATGTTGACGAAATTATGTCCTGGAATCAACTGGACCTCATTGTCGTCGCTGTCGACCCACCATGTAGCCGATCGTAGAAATTTAGGGGAAAAATTTGTCATGAAAACAACCTAAAGGCGATGCCTGACTGGAACAGGACATCGGCTAGCACAAATCGGTTGATCAAACAGAGCCGAATTATGAGTTGATCCATACGCTTGGGTAGTATTTTTTCAAGTATTTTCCACTAAGAGCCCTTCCAAACACCTCTCCATCTAATCCTTGTAGCATGTAAGCCCCTTTAGAGACGCATTTGTGGATCTTGAAAGGCCCTTCCCAATTTGTTGACCACTTGCCGAATTTGTTGCCTCTGGATCTGATCGGCAATATTAATTTCCAAACCAGCTCGTCCTCTTCAAAAGATTTAGGCACCACTTTTTTATTATAATGTCTGGCTACTCGTTCTTTATCCCTTGTAACTTTCTCCAAGGCCCTCATTCTTGACAAAACTACATCGTCTGATTCGTCCACCATCAAGTGGTAATAATCATTGGCCGTGAATTGGTCCTGTAGTTGAATGCGCCTTGAGCCGATGACGCTTTCCCACGGTAGTATTGCCTCATGCCCGTAAACTAGCTTGTATGGAGGGACTTGAATTGATCCATGGCAGGCCATCCGATATGCCCACAGTGATTCGGCTAATCGGTTGTGCCATTGCTTGGGATATTCAGAGATCTTTCTTTTAATCAACTTAATCAAACTTTTATTTGAAGCTTCGGCTTGCCCGTTGGCCTATGCATAGTACGGCGAAGAATTAAGTAGCTTGATCCCCATGCCGTCGGCAAACCGAAGAAACTCTTCTGATATAAATATAGATCCCTTATCCGTTGTAATCGTTTATGGGACGCCAAATCGGTAGATAATATGCTCTTTAATAAACTCGATGGCATCCTTAGAGTCTACTTTCTTCAGAGGAATTGCTTCCACCCACTTTGTGAAATAATCTGTTGCCACCAGAATAAATTTATGCCCTTTGCTTGAGGGTGGATTGATCTGGCCGATCATATCAATGCCCCATCCTCTGAACGGCCAAGGCTTGATAATTGGGTTCATACTCGACGCTGGTGCTTGTTGTATGGCGCCAAATTTCTGACAATCCTGGCAACCCTTATAATATTTGAAACAATCCTCCAGCATTGTCGACCAGAAATATCCTGCTCGGTGAAGTAGCCATTTCATCTTATGAGCCGATTGATGCGTTCCGCAAATCCCTTCGTGCACTTCTCCGATAGCCACTGTGGCTTGATCGGCTCCTAAACATTTAAGCAGCACACCATCAATCGTCCGATAGTATAGATCTTCATCAAGCAAGACGTATTTTTAGTGCTTTATATCGCAGTTTGCTTGTAGCCAACTGAGAGGGGTTTTTGAGATAGCTGTAGACTTCAAACCTCCAATCATCGGCCGTAATAGCAGCAACTTTTATTTCAATATCTTTTACCATGGGTCGATAGCCCGATGCCCCTTGAGCTAAATTGTTGGCTTCTGTATTCTGTTCCCTGAGGATATGTTTCAAAGTGACCAGCCGAAAACCTTCCATCAATTCCCGGCATTGTTGATAGTAGACCATCAGCGCATCATTTTTGCATTCATATTCTCCTGATAATTGGTTGATGACTAACAGTGAATTTCCCATTATTTCGATGGCGTCGCTTCAACTTCCTTGAGTAGATGTAATCCTTTAAGGAAAACTTCGTACTCGGCTTGGTTGTTTATAGCATGGGGATTGATAGCGAAAGCAAATTCGAAACTTGCCCCCTGGACGAAATAATGACTAAGCCGATACCGCAGCCGTTGGTGCAAACTGAGCCGTCAAATATCAATGTCCAAGGCATAATTTCCACGGAGCCAATTGAGTCATTTCTGTGCTCCACAATAAAATCAGCTATAGCTTGTCCTTTGACTGCCCTAGGTGCCTGATACCTCAAATCAAACTCTGTTAGAGCAAAAATCCACTTCTCAATTCTTCCCTTCAATACGGGGCCGATAGCATGTACTTAACTACATCGGCTTTACAGATTATTGTGCACTCGTTGGACGAGATAATGCCTTAACTTTGTACATGAAAAATAGAGGCATAGGCATAGCTTCTCCACAGTGAATACCTTGTTTTGCGTCTAGTAGCCGTCGGCTGAGATAGAAGATGGCTTTTTCTTTGCCCTCAACTTCTTGGATTAAAACCGAGCCGATTGAGTTGTTCGTCGGGCGATAGGTACAGCTTGAATGGCAGCCCTTTCGTGGAGGCATTAGAACTGGAGGGGAACTTAGATAATCCTTGATGTTGTCCAAAGCCTTTTGTTGCTCTGCCCCCATGTGAATGCTTGATCGGCTTTCAGCCGAAGCAGTGGTGTGAACGGCTCCATCTTTTCTGAGAGATTGGTTGTGAATAGCCTGATGAAGTTGATTTTGCCGATCAAAGATTGGAGTTGTTTCTTGTCCTTCGAAGGCTGAATTGTTTTGATAGCATTTATGCTTCTTGGTGTAACCTCAATTCCTCTTTCATGAACAAGAAATCCCAGGAACTGCCCAGCCGATACGCCGAATGCGCACTTAAGTGGATTCATCTTCAGGCCATATTTTCTCGTCCGCTCTAACACTTGTCTCAGATCGGCTATGTGGTTCTTCATCTCTCTGGACTTAGCAACCACATCATCGATGTAGATTTCCACCAGTGAGCCGATCATGTCATGGAAAATGTAGTTTATGGCCCGTTGATATGTTGCCCTAGCATTTTTTAGTCCAAACGTCATTACGACCCATTCATACAAGCCGATTGCCCCAGGACATCGGAAGGCAGTTTTATGGATGTCCTCTTCGGCCATGAAGATTTGATTATAGCCTGCATTTCCATCCATAAAGCTGTTAATTTTGTGGCCTGACGCAGTGTCTACGAGCAAATCGGCTATGGGCATTGGGTATTCATCTTTCGGGGTAGCCTTATTCAGGTCTCTGAAGTCGATGGATACCCTGAGTTTGCCGTTCTTTTTCAACAATGGAACAATGTTTGAGACCCACTCGGCGTATCGGCACGGCCGAATGAATCCAGCATCGTATAGCCGAGTTATTTCGGCTTTAATCGCGTCATACATATCGGCTTTGAACCTCCTGGGAGGTTGTTTGAACGGCCGATAGCCCGCCTTGATCGGCAGCTGATGAACGATAATACATCAGCTAAGACTGGGCATCTCGAAGTACTCCCAAGCAAAACAATCTTTATATTCTTTTAATAAATTGATGAGCTGGGATCTATAATGAGGAGATAGATTTTTGCTAATATACGTCGGCCTCGGCTTGTCACCAAAGCCGATGTCAATTTCTTCTAACTCGTCGGCCGACGTGAAACCTTGCCCGAGCTTGCCATCGTCTTCGTCTGCGGTGTCCATGCCAAAGACGCTTGAGCCCTCCACCATGTCTTGTTCAAAGCAGCAGGTACGGCTCGTCATCTCCAATCGGCTGTATTGTAGAATTGGACACATTTAGAAAATCGGCTTGCGAGATTTTCCCAGACAAACAATCAATGCCTTCGATTTCCCAAAGCGGCAAATCGGCACTAACAACGCTAACTGACCTGTCGGCTGGTACGATCTCAATCTTGTCGCCATCCCATTGGATCAGGCTCTGATGCATTGTAGAAGGATGCAACAATTGGTGTGTATCCAGTCCCTTCCGAAGCAGCAGCGTAAGACCCTTCCCGTCGATGACAAAGAATGTTGTGGGCACGGTCTTGTTGCCGATGGTCAGTTCGACATTCAGGACGCCCTTGGTTTCTGACGGGTTGCCGCCGAAGTCCTTGAGTACCATATTGGTCTTGATCAGGTCTTCGGCCCCTTTGCCTAGTTTTCTGAATGTTGCGTAGGGCATCAGGTTGACTGCGGCTCCCCCATCAACTAGCATCTTGGACATCGGCTTGCCGTTGACGAATCCTTTAACGTACAACGGCTTCAGGTGCCGATTTTTGGTCCCCTCGGGTTTGTCAAAAATAGCTTGGTCCGGTGAGATTGCTAGTTTCACCAAGTCGTCTTCGATAGTGTCGCATCGGCTCGGAGCACCGAATCGGTGGCAATATGAATACCATGTTGACCGATGCGAAACTTTGCCTTTCTCTTTGGCTACCCCGCGGCTTGATGGCATGAACTCTCCTGGGCTTGCTCCTCGTCGTGGTGGAGTTTTCTCTTTGGGGATCCACCGCCTTTTGATCTTGCCCAGCCGACGGTGTTGTTCTTGGATCATTTGCCGAACTTCTTCTTCCCTTCCTTCACGCTTTAACCTTTGAATTCTTCGTTTTTGTGTTTTGGTGAAGAGGTCAGAGGGGCACCATTGGGGGTTGGCCGATTCTTCATCATCGGCCTATTCTTCGTCGTAGTAGTCATCGTTTTCGTTTCGTTGAAGAAGTCTTGATGGATCGGCCCTAGCCGATCGTGAACGGACCGCCGACGCCGGTTGAGCCGAACGGGCCTTGGGACGAACCGAGTTGGATTGGTGATTGGCCAGCTTCTGTGCTCGTCCTCGGGGTACTCGTCTCCCACAGTGCCTGAAGAATTCACAATGCCAATGGGGATCGGCACCGCTGTGATTCTCGTCATACCGACGGCCTCGCGTTTCTGGCCTTTGCCGATAAAACCTCTCAAACCGAGCTTCTTCCTGCCAAGATATGTTGTTGGAGGCGGCGTCGGCTTTCGTGCCGATCGGCCATTGATCGCCCGATCGGGCAACGGGCGCACCATGTTGATTGGCATGGCTTGGCTTCCAGTGCTCTCCTACGCATTGACCCCTTTCAAAGTTTCGGCTAAGCGTACGTCATTCTGCGCCGCCGATCAGCTTGCCTAGGGCCGGTTTGAACCATATTGATTGGGAAGGGGTGGCCATCTACCTTCATCGGCCGATTGGAATCGGCAAACTTGAGTTTTTCGGCTTCTATTGCCGACTGGATTTGCTGCCTGAAGACTTTACAATCATTGGTGGCATGAGATGTGGAGTTGTGCCACTTGCAATATTTTTTCTTCTTGAGTTCTTCGGCCCATGGGATCACGTGGTTCTCAGGAAGCTGGATCTGCTTTTCCTTGAGTAGTAAGTCAAAAATCCTGTCGGCCTTGGTGATGTCGAAGTCATATCTTTCTTCTTTGGCCGTCTTCAGCAGCCATTGGCAGACGATGGCTTTTTTGTTCTTTGCCCATTCGGCTGCCGCCACCTCTGCGTCATCGTCATTGGAATCGGAGTCTGACTCAACGACGACTTGAGTTATGTTCTTGACGGCCTTCCTAGTGTCTTGAAATCTTTGTTCATGGGCCATCACCTTCTGTGCTAGATGTGCCAGGCTGTCGAAGTCCTGAGTGGAGAAACATTCACGGATCGGCACGATCAAGCCATGGAAGGCCAAATCGGCTAGCTGGGCATCTGACAGCACTAGGCTGTAGCATCGGTTCCTCATTTCTTTGAAGCGTTGGATGTATTCTTGAATCGACTCGTTGTGCTTCTGTCTGATACTGGTGAGGTCCGACAACTTCATTTCATGATTGCCGAGTAGAAGTAGCTATGAAATTATTTTTCGAGATCGGCCCAGCTCTAAATTGAGTTGTAAGGCAATGAAGAGAACCAGGTAAAAGCCGATCCCGAAAGGAACAGGGGGAACAAACGAACTCTCAAGGCGTCTTTAGTCGATGCTTCGCCGCACTGCGCCAAGAATCAGCTGATATGCTCGTAGGTCAAAACGTTGTCTTGCCCTAAGAACTTCGAAAAATCTGGGATCTTGTATCGGTTGGGCAACGGAATCCGCTCAAAATGCTCTGGATAAGGATACCGATACATGTTCCCTGAGTCTTTTGGCTTGAGGCCGAATTGATCGCGCATGACGTCTGCAATCAAATCGGCCCAAGTTCGGTTGTCCTGCTGTATCGGCTCATATGGATCATACGGTGCGGGTGCTTGCCGATACAGTGGTGGTGGCGTCTGAGGCCTGTAGTGGTGATCTTGGCGGCCTCCTTGATACTGGTAGTGGAATGGATGATCAGCGGGAGGCGGCCGATTCGCCGGTGGTGGCGTTGGTGGACCCGGGAACAGCTGTCGGCCACCGGCGTTGTACTGTTTGTCCAGGCCAATCTGAGTAACCGACTCTAATTGCCGATTGTCGTTGAACATGTTAGCAATATGGTCCTGGGGTAGCGGTTGTTGCTGGTTCAGCATAGTGATCACCGGTTTCGCAGCCGATCCTGAGGGATTCGGCTGGTTGAGGACCCCTCCTGGCGGCCCTAGTTGTGCTGACGATGGGATCGCCGGTCAGGTGACCAACGTCTTGTAACCGGAAACCGGCCGTCCGTGAAGTACGTCGGCCCCTTGCACGGGTCGGCTATCTTGGCGTCGACCACGTAGCGATCATGTTGTTGAGAGTGTTGACAAGGATGCTACTCTGGTTGACCTAGCGTGATGGACGGCCAAATCAATTCGGTCTTGCAAAGTATGGGCTGAATCATCTTGTTCTGAATCGGCTCCTCCACCTTTTGTTTGCCCTTTGATCCTTTGGAGGAGGACGCCTTGAGTTCTTCCACGCTGAACTTGTACTTTTGATGCACGGCCCTGGATCTTGTCTGAGTGAAAGATTGTAAGTAGTTGGCTTGGAGTTCTTCTACCATCTTCTTGTAATCGGCTTGCTGTTTAGCCGATAACAGCTCCATCTTCACAGGCACGATGTTGTCCTGAGAAACACTCGGGCTCTTGGAGTCGACCATCTTGTCGGCTGCGTCGATGCGTCCTAGCCGAGTTTACAAAGAAAGTCCCACTGGGCGTGCAAGAAGCGTGTTGACGAGAAATTTCTCTCACGTGCTGGCCTGGGAGATCTGCTTAACTCCAATGCAGGTCCTTCTCGGCTACCTATGTTGTTCAAGGCGTGCCAATTGGTTTGATTTGCTAACCAACAAGAAAAATAGATATATGCGTTAAGTGTTAAGTCAGATCCTACTGGATCGGCTGGAGGAGTTAATTTACATATATTTGCTATTCTGAAGTGTATTCAAGCTAAGTGATTAGAATAGATCGGCTGCTGCCGAGACAGTTTTAGCCACTTAACCCAAATATACCATAGAATAATAGATACATGTTTTAACAAACTTAGTCAATGTCATAAGTCCAACGGTGAATCGGCTAATACTCCGATTTATCTCATGAAAAGATATTGATCTAAGCTAAATGCGCTAAACCTAGATCAGTCGGCTGTCAGCCGTGGCTGACAAACTGATCCTGGTTTAGGGTATTTAACTAGAACAAGATCTTAATATAAGAGGCGGTTTAACAATCCCGATAGCGAGATATATCAAAAGAACATTAAAACAGATAAGCCATTTGAAACCCCACCTTGTCTCTAAGCCAAATATATCTAGCCGAACAGATCATGAAAGCTCTAAA
The DNA here is from genome assembly GCA_019925245.2 of Oryza australiensis. Taxonomy (NCBI): domain Eukaryota; kingdom Viridiplantae; phylum Streptophyta; class Magnoliopsida; order Poales; family Poaceae; genus Oryza; species Oryza australiensis. Next base: position 2,651,312 of record JAIFGZ020000342.1, read on the forward strand.
AATGACTTAATAGTTCAACACTGATGCAGCATTAAGTATAGAAAGAACAATCTGATCTATTGTAGCTGATGTAAATACCTCGAGACGGTGGATATCGCATATAATCCTGACAACCTTTAGATCTAGCTCTATCGGTTGTCGGTTCCTGACAGAAGTGAGCCGATGACAAGATAGATCTAAACATTGTTCTAGATTATATGCGATATATGATAACTAGTGCAGCATAAATCATCGAATTTAGAGTGTCATGACGATGGAAGCACTAAATCCGACGAGATACACCATTAATGGCAAACATTTACCTGAACTTGGGGATCGAAACGATGCAACCCAAAGCTGGATCAATTGTTCGTCTGAAGAAAAAGGAGGCGATGCGCCGAAGGTTGTATTGATTGTGTGTGAATTATTTACAGGGGGTCTCGGGTCCTATTTATACCCAAGTACAACGAAGATCTCGCTACACGTGGTTACAACTAACTACCATATCTACACTATAAGCGCGGGAAGCAATCCCTTACTGCCTTTACAACGAGATTATCTCTAAACAAATCTCGAATTTACATACATTTGCCGCTACGGGACTTTTATCCCTAAAAGGCAATATCTCTTAACGCACAATTTGGAAGCCGAATCCTTTATTTTATCTCCAAATATCTTCATCAGAAGCGGCTTCGTCTTCTTTGAACGTGGAATCGGCTATCGGCTGTTCTTTACTCGATTCAACCTTAGCCGGACTGGCTTCATAGCCGACTGCATCTCAGTCGACCAGGCCTCTGTTTCTCCGCCAATCTAGCCGATCCGATTCTGTTTCAACTTCACTAAGACTTGGGGATTTGGTTACCAATTTTAGCCGTTAACAAGCTTCAACTCCACGGGACAAAAATCTCAATGTAGGAGTTGTACTAAACGGACCATAAGCTCTCTTACTTCTTTTGAGGACACCCTCCACTATGGAATGATTCCAAGTGTTCACAAATTGATAAGCACCCTGACAACCTAATACATATAAACTCATGTAAATCGCACGATTGCCTAAAGAGCACACACTCAGCAATGAGAGGGTGAGTAGCTCAATGGTATGGATTTCCAATCACGCATAAAATGTATAGCAATGTTGTTGTTAGAGGGCAAAGTAATTTTATTATGTTTTAAAGCCTTGTCCAATTAAGGTCTAGTTATCACAGTAAAAAAAAGATGAATTCTAATTAATTAGAACTTATGTGATACAAAGTAAAATTATCTCTCCATCTGCTTTAACCAACTAAGATAATAGAAATTGGTTGTCAAACTATATGCCATGCAACACCTTCATGTGTGTTTATCTTGAGAATGTTAACGTCTTGATGTTAGTGTTCATCAATCTCAGATGTTATTATAGTTTGCTATGCCTTATACAATAAGTTTTAGTATTCTATGTCGTTTTATGTCATGCTATATTACTTTTACATGGAGGTGAAAAGAGCCCAAATGCAACCCACAAATTATATCTATATCTTCTACATAGTTGGTACCCTCTAGCAATTATTAAAAGCTCAAACTCAATATGCAAGTATGCCATATCATCATCCACTAGCAATTAGTATTATAAAGCATCTTAAATCATATGCAAGCATGACATATCATAGAATATAATACTATAGAGTTCAACATATAAGTATATCAAATCATGTTCATAATATTTCAACATTCATCATGTCTATAATATTTAATATACATTCATCCATTCATTCCATGGCAAAGCACGAGATATCACCTAGTTTATTTACATAGGCAGTCCTTGACCCCTATCCCCTGGCGAAATTCTATATAGTTGGTACCTACTAGCAATTATTAGAAGCTAAAAATCACCATACAAGTATGCCACATCATCACCCACTGACAATTAGTGTTATAGAGTATCTTAAATCACATGCAAGCATGACACTTTATCTAGAATATAATATTGTGGAGTTCACTACTGGAGAACTGATCTTTTATCGTGGTACCCAAAAACACAAATATCTCGGCTATATTATCAATCAATACTAAAGATTTTATTTAGTACCGATTTAAAAGCCCCATGGCATTGTACAATCTTTAGTACCAGGTACTAAATATTGTTTTTAGTCTCGGTTCAACCTTGCCTGACACTTGTTAGACCATGATAGACCCCTCTGGGCTCTTTAGTACCGACTGGTGTCGGCTGATGTCACCAACTGGTACTAAAGATCAACACTTTAGTATCGATTGATGTTACCAACCGGTAGTAAAGATTATTTTCTTTTTATATGTCTTTTTTCTCCTTCAGCTGAGCCATTGCTGCCAAGAGAAGGAGGAGGAAGAGATGTGCTACCAAATTTTTTTGCGAAAGTATTTTTGAGATATTACACAAATCGAAGGGATAAAAAGATTTGGAACTTCATGCTCTCCTGATGTATGGTTAACATATTATATTTCTACCTATGTTTCTACACGTCATTCTCTTTCAAAATGGTATATATGGAAAAACATGAGAGATAACAAATTTTTACAAAAAATAAAAGTACTTCATAATTTTAGAGACATTGGATAAAAATGTTAAAAAGACAACAAAGGAAAATTATAGAAAATGAAGAAAAAATAATGAAAAATTAAGTCCATTTAAAAATCATTAAAATGGTTAGAAATAAGAAGAATACATTAAAAATATGTTTAGAATTTTTAAAAACTTCTAAAAATAATTAAAATAAAGATAACACATGAAAATAGATTTAAAATTTTTCAAAACTTCTAATATATAATTAACCATGGCTCTTTAGTCTTGCACTCCCCATAGTAAGAAAGAAATGATCATAAAGATTTGTCACTCAACAACAATCTCCTCGTTAGGAGCATGTATGGGCTTTCTGTCACACCTCACTTTGAGTTTAATTATGATATTTTAAATTATTAAATGTTTATTTAATTATTTTCACTTTTGTGGACTTCCTTTACATTTCTTTATTTGATGTAGATGATTTGGTGTAGATGAATCGATAATGGATGTATAACGCGGACTGTCGACGGGTGGTCGGCAAGTCCTCCCAGGTGGTTGCCCAGGGATGTGAAAGAGTGGTCGGGGTGCCTACTGATAGGATCCGATGGTCGACTCGAACACAAAGTGAGCCAAGAGACAAAGGGGTTTATTGGTTCAGCCCTCCTAGAGGATAATAGGTCTACATCTAGTGTTCATTGTTGGGGTGGTGTATGAACTATGAATGAGTACAGTGGTTTCGAACTCTAGAGCCTAGAAGCAAACTGCCAGGGCTTCACCTCAAGCTCCGAAAAATCGATCCCCCCAAACCCACCATCTGCCCTCCCTTTTATAGCTCAAGGAGCACAGTTACAAGAGGACTTGAGGATCAAGAAAGCTATGCCCTAAAGCAAAAAGAGAGTACAAGAAAATATCTTAAAAGCACACACACGCAAGTCCTATAGGTCCTAATCGCCGTAAGCGCCTTGTGTGTAGTCTTGTCGGGTGACATCATCCTCGATCGAGTTGTCTCCTCCTTGTCTTCTATCATCCCTCGGGGAAGAAGCATCTCCCCCGAGGTGGTGGTCTCGGTCTTCTTGGGTCTATGTCGATGCAAGGGTCAGGACTGGGGCGTCGAGGTGGTCCTTCAAGCTGTGGTTGGGAGGGCTAACGACCGAAGGGGTCGAGGTAGCTGCTCCCGACCGAGATGGTTGTGGCCAACCCTGGTGCTGGTCGGGTTGTTGACCCGAAGGTCAAGGCCCTTGGGCCCACTTCAGCTGATCGCCATTCCCTTATGTGAGCTAATTTGGGGTAACACCCTGTTAACACTGAAATTTGGTAATTGAGTTCCTAGGTTCGTAAAGGCAAAGCGAAATCAGATTGGCTGAAGAAAGGAATCGTATCGGCTAAAAAGGGATCGGCTGCAGGGTTAGTCGGCTGAGGATGGATCGAATGGGAGCAGACGACAGCCGATTCTGAGTCTGGAAGAGATGAAGCCGTGTTTAGTACAGAAACTTGGGGATAAATGAAAGATTCGGCTGCTAGTTGCGCATTAAAAGATATTGCCACTTATGGATTGAGTCCTATAACGGCAATAGTATCTGTAATCTAGAGATTTGTAAGATTGTTAGTTGTAGCGCGACATAGATCCCGCTAAGGATAATATGGTGTTTTAAACAGTAGTTTACATAGAGTCTAGGGTTGTTACAAGTATTTGTATTTTGGGTATAAATAGGACCCGAGGCCCTCTGTAAAAGGACGATTCAATCAATCTAATCTCCGGCGCATCGCCACCCTTTTCTTTTAGACGAACACTCTGTTTGGCTTTGGGTTGCATCGTCTCGATCCCAAAGTTCAGGTAAATGTTTGTCGTTAGTGGTATGATTATCTGTTTCTAATGCTTCCATCGCAATGATACATTAGAATTAGTGATTTTACTGCGTCATATATCATATAACGCATATGAATTAGATCAATGTTTAGATCTATCTTGTTGTTGGCTCATTTCGTCAAGAACGTGTGGTCAACAGGGCTAGATCTAAGGGTTGGTTGGTTCGTATGTGGTATCCACCATCTCAAGGAGTGTAAGTCGGTTGTAACAGATTGGATATTTCTTTTGATACTTAATGTTGCATCGAGTTCGAACTATTGAGTCATCTTTAGAACTGTCAGTGATCTGTTCTTCTGGGATTTATATTATCTAGAGATAGCGTCGGGGTTTCAGCCAGTCTTATTTGCACTAATATGTTTCTTTTAACATGATTGTTACTAGATTTATATTAGGATTGCCTCTTATGTTAAGATCGTGTTCCTGTCGGACGTTGCTTAGTGAAATCGGTTCTTCCCGGGCAGCCGATGGCCGATTTCTGAATTATACGTTTGATTCAGGAATATTATCTTCATATAAGATTCATCGGAGTACTAGCCGATTCGCTATTAGCTTTCCAAGTATCGGCTAGGTTATTGATCTCGTATATTTATTATTCTTCACTATATTTGGATCAAGCGGCGTCTTTGTCTCGGTGTAGCCGACCCATTCCAGATCACTTGGCCCAAATATGGCCTAGAATAGCATATATACATCCATGGATTTCCTTAGCCGATCCCGTGGGGATCTAACCTAACGCTTAACGTACACTATCTTGTTTTTTCTTGTTGATTAGCAGATCAAATCAGCGCACGCCCTACACGTTGTAGGCGTGAGAAGGACTCTGCTGGAGTCAAGCGGATCTCCCGGGCCGGCGCGTGAGAGAGATTTCTCGTCAACACGCTTCTTGGCACGCCCAGTGGGACTGTCTTTGTCGGCCCGACTCGGACGAATAGACTCTGCCGGCAAGATGGTCGATTCCAAGATCCCTGGCATCACGCAGGACAATGTCGTACTGTAAAGATGGAACAACTATCGGTGAGACGACAAGCCGAATACAAGAAGATGGTGGAAGAACTCCGAATAATTACCTCCAATCCTTCACCCAAACAAGGTCCAGGCTGTGCACCAAAAGTACAAGTTCAGCTCGAACGATACCAAGGCATCCTCATCAAGCGATGCAAAAGGCAAACGAGAAGGTGGAAGAGCCGGCATAAGTGCAAGATGATTCGGCCGTATACTCTTTACAAGATCGGATCGACTGTACTGTTCATCACGCGCGGTCAACCAAAGTAGCATCTTGGTCAATACCCTCAATAATATGATCTCTCACGTGGTTGACGCCAAGGTAGCCGAGCAGCTGCAATGGGGCCCCACGTATTTCGCAGATGGCCTATTTCTGGTTACGGGACACTAGTCACCAGGATCGACCGCTTCCACCGATAGCGCAACCAAACCCGCCGAGGAATCGGCCACCTAAGTCCAGGAGAGACGGCTATAAGACCGGCGGTCACTATTCTAAATCGACAACAACCGTTGCCTCAAGGTCAACTCGACAACATATTCAATAACAATCGGCGGCCGAGCCGATTGATCTGGCGGCGAGAATGCCGGTGGGCGCGTTGTTCCCTGACCCACCAACGCCACAACAGGAGCCTCGGCTGCCGCCCGCTGATCATCGCTACCGGTACCAAGGGGGCCGTCGGGATCACCACTACGGACCTCGACGCCACCACGGCGTATCGGCAAGCACCCATGCCGTATGACCCAAACGAGCCGATACAAAAGATAACCGAGCACAGGCCGAGCTAATTGCGGCACGTCATGCGGGATCGGTTCGGCCTCAAACCAAAAGATTCAAGGAATATGTATCGGTACCCTATCCGAACATTTCGAAAGGGTCCCGCTTCCCAACCGATACAAGATCCCAGACTTCTCGAAATTCTCAGGGCAAGACAACGTTTCTACCTATGAACACGTCAGCCGATTCTTGGCGTAGTGCGTTGAAGCATCGGCTACGAACCCCTTGAGAGTTCGGTTATTCCCCCTTTCTCTTTCAGGATCGGCTTTCACTTGGTTCTCTTCGCTGCCTTACAACTCAATCCAGAGTTGGGCCGATCTTGAGAAACAGTTCCACAGCTATTTTTATTCCGACAACCATGAAATGAAGTTGTCGGACCTCACGTCAGGCAGAAACACAATGAATCGGTCCAAGACTACATTCAACGCTTCAGAGAGATGAGAAACCGATGTTACAGCCTGGTGCTATCAGACGCTCAGCTGGCCTATTTAGCCTTCCATGGTTTGATCGCGCCGATTAGGGAACGATTCTCTGCACATGACTTCGATAGCCTAGCCCACTGGCGCAGAAGTGACGGCCCACGAACGCGTTTCCAAGACACCGGGAAGGCCGTCAAGAGCATAACCCGGTCATCGTCGATTCAGATTACGGGTCCGACGACGACGAAACAAGTGACGGCGCCGAATGGGCCAAGAACAAAAAGGCCATCGTCGCCAATGGCTGCTGAAGACGGCTAAGGAATAAAAGTACGATTTTGACATCACTAAAGCCGACAAGATCTTTGATTTACTTGCTCAAGGAAAACAGATTCAATTACCGAAAATCATGTGATCCCGTCGTACAAGAGTTGAAAAAGAAGAAGTACTACAAGTGGCACCACTCCACATCTCACGCCACAAATGATTGCAAAGTCTTCGGGACAGCAAATCAAGTCGGCCATCGAGGCCGGGAAGTTAAAGTTTGCCGACTCAAATCCATCCATGAAAGTAGACGGCAATCCCTTCCCGGTCAACACAGTCCATGCCGGCCCCGGGCGAGCTGATCGATAGGACAGAATGGCGCACGGCTTAGCCAATACGTCAATCGGGGCCAAAGCAGAAGATGACCAGGCTGGATGCCATGCCGCGCAAATTAATATGGTGCGCCAGTCATCGAGATCAGCCGGCCGGCACGATCCATGAACGAAGCCGACACCATCATCAATACCGGTCTCGGCATGAAGAAATTTACGATGAAGCACCTCGTCGGCACGAACCGAGTGCTCGGAGCCGACGATACGAGGTAAACCGTGACAATGCCGATCCACATTGGCATTGCGATTTTCAGTGCTGCGGAATCCGGCATGAGGCTACCAACATTGGAAGATTTCCCGGCATGTAATGATCGCGCGACAATGACGAACGGGAGCTTGTCGTCGCAAGTCCGATTCGGCTCATCCCAGAGCCGTCCGGCTAAACCGAAGATGGCGACTGTCCATGATCGGCTCGGTCCGATCCATCGTACTTCTTCATCGACGAAACCGGGATGGAGACAACCGCGATGACGAAGAGGCCGATGATGAGGAATCGGCCAACCCCCAATGGTGCTCGTCTGATCTCTTTACAAAGACCCAGAAGAGGAGAGTTCAACGGCTCAAGCGTGAAGGAAGAGAAGACGAGGTGCAACAAATGATCTACGAGCAGCGCCGTCGGGGGGCAAAATCAAGAGGCGGTGGGTACCCAAGCGGAAGGACGCTGTGGCCAACGAAGAGCAAGCCGAAGAAAGTCCAGCCGATCAAGCCAGAAGGGCAGCCAAAGGGAAGGGTAAAGTTTCCGCATCGATTAACATGGTCTTCGTGTTGCCGGCCGAGTTCGGCGCCCCCGAAGCCGACGCGGATGCTATCGAAGATGACCTAGCAAAGCTGGCAATCTCGCCGGACTAGGCCATCTTTGACAAGCCTGAAGGAACCAAAAATCGGCACCTGAAACCATTATACGTTAAAGGATTCGTTAACGGTAAGCCGATCTCCAAAATGCTAGTCGATGGGGGAGCGGCAGTCAACCTCATGCCTTACGCAACTTTCAGAAAACTCGGAAAAGGGGCCGAAGACCTGATAAAAACCAACATGGTACTCAAGGACTTCGGCGACAACCCATCGAAGACCAAAGGCGTTCTCAACGTTGAACTGACTATCGGCAACAAAACTGTGCCCACAACGTTCTTTGTCATCGACAGGAAGGGGTCTTACAGCCTGCTGCTCGGAAGGGACTAGATCCACACTAACTGATGCATCCCTTCTACAATGCACCAGAGCCTGATCCAATGCGACGGCGACAAGATCGAGATCGTGCCAGCCGACAGGTCAGTTAGTGTCGTCAGCGCCGATTTGCCACTTTGGGAAATCAAAGGCACCGATTGTTTATCTGGGAAAATTTGGCAAGCCGATTTTCTAAATGTGTCCAATTCAACAATACAGCCCATCGAAAACGACAAGCCGCAGCTGCTGCTTTGAACAAGACATAGTGGAGGGCTCAAGCGTTCTCGGCGTAGCCACCGCGGACGAAGACGATGGCAAGTTAGGACAAGGCTTCACGTCGGCCGACGAGTTAGAAGAAATTGACATCGGCTCTGGTGATAAGCCGAGGCCGACATACATTAGCAAAAATTTATCTCCTCATTGTAGATCCCAACTTATTGAATTACTAAAAGAATATAAAGATTGCTTTGCTTGGGAATACTTCGAGATGCCCGGTCTTAGCCGATCGATAGTAGTCCATCAGCTGCCGATCAAGGCAGGATATCGGCCGTTCAAACAGCCTCCCAGGAGGTTTAAGGCCGATATGTACGACGCAATTAAAGCCGAAATCACTCGGCTATACAACGCAGGATTCATTCGGCCTTGCCGATACGCCGAATGGGTCTCGAATATCGTTCCGGTATTGAAGAAAAATGGCAAACTTCGGGTGTGCATCGATTTTAGGGATCTAAACAAGGTGACCCCAAAAGACGAATATCCAATGCCAATAGCCGATCTACTTGTTGACGCTGCCTCGAGCTATAAAATCATCGGTTTCATGGACGGCAACGCAGGATATAACCAGATATTCATGGCGAAGAGGATATCCACAAGACAGCTTTTCGATGCCCTGGTGCAATCGGCCTCTATGAGTGGGTGGTAATGACGTTCGGCTTAAAGAACGCTGGGGCAACATATCAAAGGGCAATGAATTACATCTTTCACGATATGATCGGCTCACTAGTAGAGATATACATTGACGACGTCGTTGTCAAGTCAAGAGAGATAGAGGGCCACATTGCCGATCTAAGACAAGTGCTGGAACGGACGAGGAAGTATGGTTTGAAGATGAATCCGCTTAAATGTGCGTTCGGCGTATCGGCGGGCAATTCTTGGGGTTCCTCGTCCATGAAAGAGGGATTGAAGTCACACCAAGAAGCATTAATGCTATTAAGACAATTCAACCCCCAAAGGATAAAAAGCGCTTCGAGTCATTGATCGAAAGATAAACTTCATCGGACGGTTCATAGCTAATCTCTCAGAAAAAATGGAGCCATTCACACCATTGCTTCGGCGTAAGGCCGATCAGACCTTCACGTGGGGGGTAGAGCAACAGAAAGCGTTAGACAACATAAAAGATTATCTAAGCTCTCTCCTCCGGTTCGATGCCTCTACAAAAGGGAGTACCGTTCAAGCTATACTGTCGCCGACGACAAGTCAATCGACTCTGTCCTAATCCAAGAAGTCGACAAGAAAGAGAAAGCCATTTTCTATCTTAGCCGGCTGCTAGACGCGAGACAAGGTATTCACACTGTCGAGAAGTTATGCCTATGCCTCTATTTCTCATGTACAAAGTTAAGGCACTATCGTTGTCCAATGAGTGCACGGTAACCTGCAAAGCCGATGTAGTCCAAGTACATGCTGTCGGCTCCAGTGCTCAAAGGAAGGATCGGAAAGTGGATCTTCGCGCTGACAGAGTTCGATCTAAGGTATCAGGCACCAAGGGCAGTAAAGGGACAAGTCATAGCTGATTTCATTATGGAACATAGAAACGATTCGATCGGCTCAGTGGAAATTATGCCTTGGACTTTGACTTTCGATGGCTCGGTATGCGTCAACGGTTGCGGCATCGGCTTAGTCCTTATCTCGCCCAGAGGGGCAAGCTTCGAGTTCGCTTTTGCCATTGACCCCCACGCTACGAATAACCAAGCCGAGTATGAAGCTGTTCTCAAAGGGTTAACTCTGCTCAAGGAGGTGGAAGCTGACGCAGTCGAGATAATGGGAGATTCGTTGCTCGTCATCAACCAATTATCAGGAGAATATGAGTGCAAAAACGACGCGCTGATGATCTATTACTGACAATGTCGGGAGTTAATGGATGGTTTCCGGCTAGTCACTTTGAAGCATATCCCCAGGGAGCAGAATACGGAGGCCAATGATTTGGCTCAAGGGGCATCAGGCTACGGGCCAATGCTGAGAGACGTAGCCGTAGGTGTGGCCACCATCACAGCCGATGATTGGAGGTTTGACGTCTACAATTATCTCAAAGACCCCTCTCAATCGGCCACAAGGAAACTACGATACAAGGCGCTACGGTACGTATTACTCGATGAAGACCTATACTATCGGACGATTGACGACGTACTACTCAAGTGTTTGGGGGCCGATCAAGCTACAGTGGCCATCGGGGAAGTACACGAAGGAATCTGTGGCACACATCAATCGGCCCACAAAATGAAATGGCTACTTCGCCGAGCCGAGTACTTCTGGCCGACAATGCTGGAGGATTGTTTCAAATACTACAAAGGGTGCCAGGACTGCCAAAAGTTCGGCACGATACAACGAGCACCGGCGTCGGCCATGAACCCAATCATCAAGTCGTGGCCCTTCAGGGGATGGGGCATTGATATGATCGGCCAGATCAATCCACCTTCAAGCAAAGGGCACAAATTTATCCTAGTGGCCACAAACTATTTCACAAAATGGGTGGAGGCGATCCCTCTCAGAAAAGTGGATTCTAAGGACGCAATCGAGTTCGTCAAAGAACACATCATCTACCGATTTGGCGTTCCGCAAACAATAACGACCGACCGGGGTCTATCTTTGTGTCGACGAGTTTGTCCAGATTGCCGATGGCATGGGGATCAAGCTACTTAACTCTTCGCCGTATTACACGCAAGCCAACGGGCAGGCCGAAGTGTCAAACAAAAGCTTGATCAAGCTGATTAAAAGAAAGATCTCTGAGCATCCTAAGCAATGGCACACCCGATTGGCCGAATCATTATGGGCGTATCGGATGGCATGCCACGGGTCAATCCAAGTCCCCCCGTACAAACTGGTCTATGGACACGAAGCAGTGCTGCCATGGGAAAGTATCGTCGGCTCAAGGCACATTCAGCTACAGGACCAACTCACAGCCGACGATTATTATCATCTCATGGTAGACGAGTCGAAGGATCTCGTTTTATCCAGGATGAAAGCTTTAGAAAAAGTAACAAAGGATAAAGAACAAGTAGCCAGACATTACAATAAAAAGGTTGTACCTAAATCTTTTGAGGAAGGCGAACTCGTTTGGAAACTTATACTGCCGATCGGGTCTAGAGACAACAAATTCGGCAAATGGTCACCAAATTGGGAGGGGCCTTTCAAGATCCACAAATGCGTCTCTAAAGGAGCTTACATGCTAAAAGGATTGGATGGAGAGATATTCAGAAGGGCCCTTAATGGAAAATATCTGAAAAAATATTACCCGAGCGTGTGGATCAATTCGTGAGTCGGCTATTGTCACGGCGGCCGACCCACGACAGCCGATGTCTTACAAGGCATCGCCTTTAGGCATTCGCATACACCACCTCATGCGCTCCACGATCGGCTCATGATTCCCCGACAGGGAAGACCAGAATGTATGAACGACTCGAACTCACAAATTTTGTCGACATCAAAGTTATCAACAAAACTTGGGGGGCATACACATGCGCAAGTCAACCGAAAAAGCAGGTCGATTGCAATACAAAAATCAGGCTAGAAGTTGAAAAACCAGGCCAATTCCGACACAAAAATCAGGCGAAATTAGGAACATTAAAACGAGCTTTATTCAGAATCGACGCGAAGCCGTCTTTGATTACATGTTCGCTAGGTAGTCCCTAATGGCCGCCAGGGCTCGTTCAATGGGCTCCGCAGTCTCCATCTCTAGAGCATCCAGGATCAGGTACTCCAGCCGAGTGACCCTTATGTCGGTGGTCGTGGTCAATAGCTCGTTGGCAAGTTGGGCTTGCCTACCTTCCAGCCGGTCAAGGCGCGCGAGCGTCGAAGACGCCATGGGGGCAGCAGCCGGGATGCCACCAAGGTGGACGGGAGGCCTGGCCGCCGGGTGACGAACCTCCAACTCCCTGAAGCGTTTCAGGTTCGCCCTCACTCATCGATCTTGGCTGACCGACAGTTCGTACGGTGTCTCCATGATCTCCAGGATCACCCGAAGTGGATGAGGCGACTGCGAGGAAATCCGTTCCTGAGTACTCGAAGGGAGAAAATGGCAAGAATAGATGAGTTGGGGAATCACCTGGTTCACTGACGAGCTCGAAGAAGCCATGGGAAGCCTTGCCGAAGACTTGGAAGAATGGGCGTTGTACTCCTGGAGGTTGTCCTCTTCGGCCGTGGGTTATTCAGGAAGGGCCGGAGGAGCCCATTTATAGAAAGAAAAGATACGGTTTTTAGATGTGAAAGGTCGCTGCCAACCCAAGAGTTGAAGCGAGAGTCGAAGAGATCATCATTAAAGGCATCAGGAATCGTTGAATGGCTGGCGACTGCGCAAGTCTGGATACCTATCGCTCAGGACTCACGGGTTCTTGAAGTACAGATTCGGATGAGTCGGCCTACGAAGCCAGATCGGCAGCGTAATCGGGTATTACCGGCCGATAACCAGCAAGACAGGTGTCCGAAGGATAACGCTAAAGGTCGGGGCATCATCTCGGGGTCGATTTCGAACCGAACAAGTCGAGGCGCCGCACATAGCCGAGGGACAATCTTACCTACGAACACAGCCGATTATATCTACGAGCGCAATGGCGTGAAATCGATGAATTATGACACGCGAGTCGAAGCCGGGTATTGAGCGCAAGTAATACGGATTATCCAATCACATCACAGGAACACAAGCATGGAACAGAAATGCGAGCTGACCTCGCAAGGTCGGACAGTTTACAGTCTCATTTTTTCAGGAAATCGGTTATGGCCGACAACGCCGTCCGCCTAACCTGGTCGATTTCGCCAATTGCCCTAAGGTCGTCGGCCTCGGACCCGGCCACCGATCGGGTGCTCCGCACCAAGTCACGCAAATGCGCCATAGCCGCCCTGATGCTTTGATGCTCGGCTTCAACCTTGGCCGGCAGACCAGCTATGTACTCCTCGTGGACATCGATTTCGTTTGTGACTTGAACGAGATCGGCCACCAATTGATCCCGACGGGCGCGCAGTTGCTCAAGCTTGACCGTCGGTTCTGTCTTCAGGCGGTCAAAGGTGGCCTTCCGGTTCTCAATGGCTTCTTTTGTCGACTGGATGGCAGCCTACCGCGCTTGACTCTCACGGCGATCAATTATTCACTGTCGGGCTCATTCATACTTGAACTGATAGGCTTCCATGAAAGTCGCCGGCACGATGGCTTCGGCTACGGCGTCCGGCAGCTGGTCTTGGATGTCTCTGAATCGCGCGCGTATTGAGCCGCTGTCGACCACCAGCGCGTCCAATGAAGCTTCCCGGCCGATTGCCGATATCGGCTAAAGTGGTCCTCGGGCCCTCGCCCGACGCCGCAAGCGCTTCCTCGCCGGTATCACCGGGCTCCTCGAAACTCCGACAAATCAAAGTTGAGAAGGTCGGCCACGTTCTACGGCGGAAAGAGAAAGGATCGGGGGCATGACAAAGCCGATAGTCGAAATCATTTGGCTTACCATCGGCGCTGTTGTCAGGGCTGTTGGCTCGGCTGAATTATCGCCCATGGCCGTCCGACCCTCTTTGCCGGCGTTATCGCCACCGTCCCCAATAGGCGCAGTACATTCGCCCGACGCCTGGGAGGGAGCCGATGGAGATCGCAGGAGCTGCAGAAGAAAGGATTAGTGGATGAACCGATCGATTACCACAGACAAAGTGACGGAAGATGATTACCGGTGGCGCGGGGCGAGGAGTGCGACCGGCCAATCTCTTGACCTGCGAACAACAGACTGATCAGGTGCAAGCGATCATCGCGAAACCAAGCCCAATGAAGTAAAAGCTTACCGGAGGACGTCTTGTTGACGGGCTTGGGGCTGGCGGAATGTCGGTCGGGCGTTCTGGGCTCGGGACTCGAGGCCCGGGTTCGGCCGCCACCGGGCGGCCGTTGGCGCTTCCTCATTGACAGCAGCGTTGAGGAATTGCTCGATGGCCGGATCTAGAGGGGGAAGGCTGCCGGCCGATGCGGCCGATTTCATCTTTTTCACCCTCTTGGGGGCAGGCGCGGCTGACAAACGTGGTAGTGGCGCCACCTTTCTTTTCGGCGCGATCGGCTGACGCACCTGCCCTCGCAACAGTGATGTTAGTTTGGGCGCCCCCCAGCCGATGACCGACGGAGCAAGGCCTCCTACATCCAGAACGCCTGGGTTATATTCGATGGGGCGTCCGGAGTCACTTACCGTCGGCCGCGCTGTTTCCGTCTCCTGCAAAATCGAAACATGAATGTTAATCGGCTAATCCAGCCGATGAATGGATTGTAAGAAGAAAATCGTTAGCCTGAAACAGAAATATACCGAGGGGATCTCATCGGGCAGAAGCAGGTTGATGTAGCAAGACGGCCGTTGGTGGAAAATGTGGCGTTTGAGTTCAGACCACCATCGGTCGTAAGCGACGCTTCTCCTCGTCGATAGTGTGATCACGCTGGCGTCGCCGAGGGGAGGACCGGCTATGTTCAGCAACCAATTCATTATCAAGTCTTGGCCGACCGCCCCTCTGGTTTCAATCTTATCGGCATAAAAAAAGCCGATGGGCAGTTGCCCAAGACCGAACTGCCTCGCCGCCGATACCTGGTAATAGAATTCATAGCTCCGAGCCGTTGATCGACCTTGGTGAACCCCGGTCGGCAAGATGCGGGAGACAAAGAGGCGGCGAACAATTCTCTCGCACCTTGGGTTATCGGTTGAGTTGAGGTCATCCCAATTGAAATCAATCGGCAGCTCAAACGCTCCCCGGTCTGGATAGAAGTACCAAGTACGATTATCGCGGGACAGCCCATCGTAAAAGGCTGTGAACCATTCGGCCAATAGCTCGGCCGATTGCTTTGAGCCTTCATGGGCGGCGGCTGCTTCTCCGTAGTTCGTGCATCGCCTGGTGTCAATCTGGTTACCTTCTTCGTCTTCAATCGGCTCTAGCCGCGGAAATCCGGCGTCTGTCAGACGGAGCCGACCAGCTACATTCTGGGTGGCTAACACCAGCCAGATTTAGAGGAACCACCAGGGGCCACCAGTGTTCATTGGGGCGTTGGCGGCTATTTTCGCGGCAGCTTGATGTAGCATTTGATATGAGTAGCCAAGGAGGTATTTTCCCAGTGCAAATTCCTTCCCGTCGGCCAGGATTTCGGCCATGATTTGCCAATTAGCGGTCGGCCCACAGCTCGATCCGCAGAATACAAACTTTTCCAACCACATCATCAGGAAGACGGTGTATTCCCGGTGGCCGACTGTCCCGTCCTTCATGTTTTGGGCGATGAAGCCGCTCCATCCGCCGATAGCTTTGGTTTTGAACTGATGTTGGCCTTTTCGGTTCAAAACGCTAGGGTTAGCCGATGATTCAATGTCCAGCCCAGTTGTCATATATACATCGGCTAGTGTGATGGTCATCGGCCCTTGCCGAAAGATGAAGGCGTTAAAAATATCGTTCCAGAAGTAGGTCGCGGCAGATAGAAGCGGCTCGTATTTCTCCATGCCAGCGATGGACAATTCCAAGCATTGGGCAAGTTTTTTCTCTTCCCACTGGGCATATTTGGCCGATTGTATCCATTTATACCATTCAGTCCAAGCTGCATCAGTGGATGGCCAAGCTTTGAATGTTCCGTTCCAATGGGAGAGAGATGGTTTGGCGGTGTTAAAAGGGATGCGGTTGGTTTCGGCTATGATTACGTCAGTTGGGTCTGTGTTGCCGATAGGTCAGGAAATACTTCTCCGCTTGTGTCGAATTGGGGATAAGTACTTGATGAGACAGATGCTACAGTCCGAAGAAGGGGAGAAAAGTACTAGTCAGGAATGATTGTGTTTTACGGTTCGGGAACAGGAAAGTACTAATTGATAAGAGTATGGAATAAAATGCTACTGAAAAATCACCGAACGAATCATTGATGTGAGGATATTTGGAGAAGCAGGTTGGGAGTAAAATCGTGGATCGGAAGAAAGTACCTGAGGAAACTTGATTGCAGCAATGGCTGGAGCAGTTGAGATGGCAACAGCAGATGGCGCCGTGGTTGCGGCCGGCGCGACGGTGGTGGCCGGCGAGTTGGAGGTACTTGATGCAGCGGCGGAGGCCATCGGGAAGCTCGGGGGCGAAGATGAGTTTGAAGAACGTGGGGAAGGTTATCGAGCGCCGATGGAGTCGCCGGGGGAGAGAGAGAAAGGGCAGGAAGTTTGTTCGTGAGGAAAGTTGAGCACACGTTAAAGGCATAGGCGGTTCGGCCAAGAGAGGTGGATATTTAAAGAGCACTTGGGGAGAAGCCGAGGCGGTTTAGGCCAAGAAGAAAGCAAGAGTTTGAATAGGCGAGCAAATCCGCAACACTTCGTATTACGGACTTGGGGGGCATGTGTTAACACTGAAATTTGGTAATTGAGTTCCTAGGTTCGTAAAGGCAAAGCGAAATCAGATTGGCTGAACAAAGGAATCGTATCGGCTAAAAAGGGATCGGCTGCAGGGTTAGTCGGCTGAGGATGGATCGAATGGGAGAAAACGACAGCCGATTCTGAGTCTGGAAGAGATGAAGCCGTGTTTAGTACAGAAACTTGGGGATAAATGAAAGATTCGACTGCTAGTTTCGCATTAAAAGATATTGCCACTTATGGATAGAGTCCTATAACGGCAATTGTATACGTAATCTAGAGATTTGTTAGATTGTTAGTTGTAGCGTGGCATAGATCCCGCTAAAGATAATATGGTGTTTTAAACAGTAGTTTAGATAGAGTCCAGGGTTGTTACAAGTATTTGTATTTTGGGTATAAATAGGACCCGAGGCCCTCTGTAAAAGGACGATTCAATCAATCTAATCTTCGGCGCATCGCCACCCTTTTCTTTTAGACGAACACTCTGTTTGGCTTTGGGCTACATCGTATCGATCCCCAAGTTCAGCTAAATGTTTGTCGTTAGTGGTATGATTATCTGTTTCTAATGCTTCCATCGCAATGATACATTAGAATTAGTGATTTTACTGCGTCATATATCATATAACGCATATGAATTAGATCAATGTTTAGATCTATCTTGTTGTTGGCTCATTTCATCAAGAACGTGTGGTCAACAGGGCTACATCTAAGGGTTGGTTGGTTCGTATGTGGTATCCACCATCTCAAGGAGTGTAAGTCGGTTGTAACAGATTGGATATTTCTTTTGATACTTAATGCTGCATCGAGTTCAAACTATTGAGTCGTCTTTAGAACTGTCAGTGATCTGTTCTTCTGGGATTTATATTATCTAGAGATAGCGTCGGGGTTTCAGCCGGCCTTATTTGCACTAATATGTTTCTTTTAATGTGATTGTTACTAGATTTATATTAGGATTGCCTCTTATGTTAAGATTGTGTTCTGTTGGACGTTGCTTAGTGAAATCGGTTCTTCTAGGGCGCCGATGGCGATTTCGAATTATACGTCGATTGGGAATATTATCTTCATATAAGATTCATCGGAGTACTAGCCGATTTTGTTAGCTTTCCGTATCGGCTAGGTTATTGATCTGTATATTTATTATTCTTTACTATATTTGGATCAAGCGGGCGATGTTGTCTCGGTGTAGCCGACCCATTCCGATCACTTGGCCCAAATATGGCCTAGAATAGCATATATACATCCATGGATTTTCTTAGCCGATCCCGTGGGGATCTAACCTAACTCTTAATGTACAGTATCTTGTTTTTTTGTTGATTAGCAGATCAAATCAACTGGCACGCCCTACACGTTGTAGGCAGCCGAGAAGGACCTGCACTGGAGTCAAGCAGATCTCCCAGGCCAGCGCGTGAGAGAGATTTCTCGTCAACACACCCTCCACACAGACCGACAATCGAAGGAGTTTATTTATGGTGTGCATAATTTTTTAAGTGTGGCCGATGCCCACAAGTCTAAGTGTTTTATATGTTATCCATGAAAAAGTGCAAAAACAGAAGAAGTACTCTACATCAATTTTTCATGTCCACTTGTTGCAGTCAGGATTCATGCCTAGCTATAATTGTTGGACCTCACACAGAGAGTTAGGGGTTGCAATGGAAGAAGATCAATAAGAAAATGACAACATTCCGGAATGGGCTCAATACGGTGGATTTGTAAATAGTACAACACACAAGGCAGACGAAGCTGTTGCAGAAACTGATAGTGCAGACGATCTTGGTCAGGTGTTGTGCGACACAAAGAAGGACTGTGAAAGTGAAAAGGAGGTCAAGAAACTGGAGCATATGTTAGTGGACCACAAAACATCCTTGTATCCAGATTGCGAACAGGGGCACAAAAAAGTTGGGTACCATGCTAGAATTCTTGCAATGAAAGATAAAAAATGGTGTGACCGACAAGACATTTGGCGAGTTATTGAAACTCGTAAAGAATATTCTTCCGGAAGGAAACAAATTGCCCGAAACAACGTACGAAGCTAAAAAAGCAATCTGCCCTCTAGGACTGAAAGTCCAGAAAATACACGTATGTCCAAACGATTGTATCCTCTATCGCAGTGAGGAGTAGGAGAACCTGGAAGCATGCTCGGTTGGTAAGGCATTACAATACAAGATTAGACGAGATGACCCTGATGATGTTGACAGACAACGTTCGAAGAAAAGAGTTCCTGCTAAGGTGATGTGGTATTTTCCTATAATACCACGTCTGAGGCGTTTGTTCAGGAACAAAGCATATGCTAGAATGATGCGCTGCCATGCAGAAGAACATAAACAAGACGGGATGTTGACACACGCTGCTGTTAACGACCAAATTTGGTATTGCATGCATCGGATTTGAAGTTAAGGCCGAAGCCGATTTGGAGGGAATCGGGTTTGTCCGAAAATAGAGTGCGTGCCAGGTGCAGATAGTGACGGCCAGATGGGCACTGTTGTACTGTGCACCGGCACGGCACGACACGGCCCGGTTGGTGATGGGCCGTGCCGACACGGCACGTTAGGCCGTGCCGTGCCTGGGCAGCCGACCGAGCCCACGGGTCAGCACGGCACGGCACGACTACAGTACCGTGCCGGCCCGGACACGGCACGACCCACGGGCCGACACGGCACGCGGGGGCGAGGGGCCAATGGCAGCGCGACACGTGGCGCCGAGGGAGACAGCCGGTCGGATGGTGCTATGCACGAGCCAATCAGAGCGCGCCACGTGGCCATAACGGCTATGTTAACGTTCAAATTTCAAAATAGCCGTTGGAGGGCTAAAAAATTCATAACAAATCCAAAAAAATTTCAAAAATATGAAATTTCGCCCTATAAATAGGGCATCCACCCCAGCCATTTCTCCTCACCCCAAACTTCTCATCTTGAGCTCTCAAGTGCTCTCTTTGCTCTCAAGTGTGCAATTTTTTGATTTTGACAAAATTTGCTTAAATTTTGTCAAAAATCAAAATTAGTTTTGTAGTTCAATAGTTTGATCGGAAAGGTTTGAAGAGCTCGCGGTTGGAAAGATGTAAGTGATATTTGTATTTATGTATTATTTGTCCTTTGTTTATGAATTGAATAAATATTCAAAAATTTGTTTATTTCGGTTTAAATTTTCAGAATGGATCCGAACTATCCATACCAGTCGTCGTTGTTCACTTTGGGTGATTTCGACCCCAACTACATGTTGGGGTTTGACGATGCCTCCGGATGGGCTCCAAGCGCACCATCCGTGGAGGAGGTACCGGTTCGAGACGGTGGCGCCGACGGCTTCGAAGGATTTTCGGAACCGCGAGCGGAAGTGTTTTGGCACAAACCGGCTCGAAAAGATTGAGAACCTCCGGTGTGTGGCAGTACTTCGACGAGGTGAAGGAAACAGCCCTCGACGGAAGGAAGGTATCGAAAGCCCGTTGTAGAATATGTAGAATAATTTTATCTGCTAGATCTTCTGGTGGTACAGAACACCTAAAGCGTCATGCGGATTCGTGTGCCGAGAAGCAAGGAATACTACTCCGGCAGCAGCAACTGATGCTAAACCCGGACGATACGGTACGTAGTTGGGAGTATGATCCCATGGTTTCTCGGGAATCTCTTGTCCGGTTAATCGCCAGGCAAGATTTACCCCTGAACTTTGGGGAGTCTCCTGCTTTTGAAAAATACATTCAGCAATCTCATAACCTTATGTTTAAAGTTGTGAGTAGGCAAACAACAACTAGGGATTTAGAAAATGTTTATCAGAAGGAATCTACTGCACTTAAGGAACTTTTTTGTACATGCACTTTCTCTATTAGTGTTACTTCAGATATATGGAGTAGTAGAGCTAGGGAAGACTATCTTAGCATAGTTGTTTATTTTGTTGATGATGATTAGCAATTGGAAAAGAGAGTTTTAGGTCTTAGGTTAATAGATGTCTCACACACAGGGGAAAACATAGCTGAAAGAATTATGGAGGTAATTAATGAACTTAATCTTGCAGATAAAATATTTGCTGTCACCCTAGATAATGCATCGGCTAATTCTAGGGCAATGGAAATTTTGCAACCTTTATTTTTTGTTTATGCTTAGTCTTTTCTACTACATCAGCGTTGTGCTTGCCATATAATAAATTTGATTGTTAAGGCTGGGATGAAGAGAGTAGGTGATCACATCGACGGTGTTCGGCAAGCAATCATGTGGTTAACTGCTTCTAACCCGCGGATTGCTGCATGGAAGAGGTTTTGCCATGCGGTCGGTAAGAGAGCACGTAAGTTTGCCACCGATGCAGAGCATCGATGGAATGTAACTTATTTAATGTTAAAAGTTATTTTACCTTATAGTGATTTACTTACTGATTTTGTTCAGTCACGTGGTGGCCCAAGAAACAGTGACGGGTCGCCAGTACTGAATGAGCATGTTTGGGCAATTGTCCAAAAATTTTACTAATTTTTTGAAACTTTTTATGATTGTACTCTTACTCTGTCCCAAGTTTATTATCCAACTGCCAACATAATTTTGCACAACATTCTTGAAATTGCTTCTTTGTTTAAAGAATATGAAAATGATGATGTACTAACTGAACCTGTCTTTCACATGAAACAAAAAATTTGAAATATTGGAAAACTATACCTATGTTGTATGTTTTTGCTTTCGTTTTTGATCCTAGGTGTAAATTAAGGGGATTGTCTGCTGTTTTATCACTTCTTGGAGATACTGTAGGTGTAGATTATAGTTCTTTTTACACTGAGGTTAGGGGTAAACTATATGAAGTTTTTGGAAAGTATGAACTAAAGTTTCAGGGAGTTCGCCAGCAAAGACCCCCTCCTATCCCGACTACAGGTAAGAAGAAGATATAGTGGGGTAGAATTTAGGGTGGATCGTCTTCAAGCCAAGGTGGTGGAAGTACGTCCGCTGTAAGTGGAGACGCCTCTTCGCATGGTGTGGCCGAAGAGTTGTCCGGTTATTTGGACAGTGACGCCATCCACCATGAACCACAAGACTTCAACGTCCTCGGGTGGTGGAATGACCACAAGATAGCATATCCCGTGCTTTCAAAACTAGCACGGGGATGTGTTGACGGTGCCCATGTCGACGGTGTCCTCCGAATCGGCCTTCAGTCTATGCAGCATAATCATCGAAGACCGGAGGACGAATCTGAGCAGCGACCACGTCGAAATGCTACTAAGCGTTAAAGACTGGAAGCTTGCTAGACAACATGCCCAATACACTGCGGACAACCAAGAATTGGTCGCGCGGTTCGAGCAACTCTACTTAGATCCAGATCAACCTCAATAGAATTTTGTTAGAATTAGTTGTGACCTTTGAGCTGTACTCTTTTCTTTGTCATGGTTTTCTCAGTTTTCCCTATGAGTTTTTACATGACAAAGTTTTTAACGAGACAACATGTATCATTGTATCCTATAATGATATAAATATCAATAAAGATCATTACTATTTTTAACATATTCTTTTGCAATATTTTAGTAAGTGTGAATTTTTCTTTCAATAATTTCAACATCATGAATCTATCATTTTTAATTTTTTCAAGATGACAAAAATATTACTAGACCATTTTTTTTTCATATTTTCAACATGAGGAAGTCATTATTTTTTTAACCTTTTTAAACCTTTTTCAACCTTTTTTACATTCCGTGCAAACAACATCTGCGACTCGGCCGTGGGCCTTGCGCGTGTCGTGCCGGCACGGGCATGACTCGGCCAGCCGTGGGTCGTGCTTGGGTCGGGGGCATGGCACGCGGGCCGGCACGGCACGACCCATTTAAGCAACCATGCCTAACGGGCCATGCCTAAATAGGTCGTGTCGCTCCCGGCCCATGCCGGGCCGGGCTGTGCCCGTGCCGGGATGGGTCGTGCCGCCCGTTTGGCCTACTGTAGGTGCAGACCGAATCGACTAAAGAGTTCATCGGCTGATGACCGAATCGGCTAAGGTGATCGTCGGCTGATACCGAATCGGACAAAGATAAGCTGATGTAGCCGATTCCGGTAAGGTAATATTGGAATCGTCTTCGGATTCATTTGAAGTGCTTCATGAGGGTTGCCATACATGGATAGAGTCCAAAGAAGGCAATTGTATCATTTAATTAGGTTATTTTAAATAGTTTTCTTATAGATAATGTCGTTAAGAGTCCACTTAAGGGACTTATCTGTAATTTGAATTATAATAGAGATAGGAATCGTGTCCGACAAGGATATATCTTGTATCCGGGTATAAATATGACCCAGGACCTTGTAATTTAACAACAATCAGTTCAATACAACTTCGACGCATCGCCACCTTTTTCCTTTAATTTAATTCAACGAGTTCTTGCTTTGAGTTGGGTTGCATCGAGATCGATCTTCAGCAAAAGGTAAAACTTGTTATGGCGGCTTACGCTCTCGGGATTAGTGCTTCCATCATTATGACACTCTAATCCTGTTTGCGTAAATCGTTGAGTTATCATATATACTATATAGCCTAGATCGATAATGCGATCTAACCCTAATCGGCTAGCTTCTGTTACTAGATAACAGCTGATAGGGTTAGGTATCATCATCGATTTAGATTATATAGTGTATCCACCATCTCAAAAGGTTTTCATAGATTTATTTAGATCTTATGTTTCTTCTTATGCTTAGTGCTACATCGGTTGAGTCTGACCTACTAAGTAATATTTTGAATCGTAGTATCTATCTTATCTTATGATTACTATTAGAGATAGTATCGGGGTTTCAACCGATCTTGCTTGTTTTAGCTATCTTGTTTATTTTATGTTTACTTGATATGCTAAATTTGCCCTTTATATTAAGATTTCATTGTGACAAAATATGTTAAGCTTGTTATCGATCTGTTAGGCTATCTTAACACTTGATCGGCCCATGTTTAACGTATTTAATCTATAGTGATATCTTAGTATAAAGTAGTATCGGAGTACTAGTCGATGCAGGTTAGATCTATGACATCGGCAATGCTATAAGTATGTATAATCTTTACTTTGAAGTATTTTTAGACATAAGTGATTTATACTGTCTCGGTACGCTACCGATCTATCCTAATCACTTGCTTTAAATGTATTTAGAGGTTTAGATTATATATTATGGATATCTACAGTCGATCGATTAGATTTAATTTCTCTTGGCCGATTCAGTGCACATTGCATCGGCTTAATAATGAACGATATGTCATCGGCCACCAGCCGATCGGCTATCGTTTACGGACTAACACTTTTTTCTTTCTTTGTTTCTTGTTGGTTACAGGATAACACCAACTGGCACACCCTACGAACCTCAGAAACAAGATTTGGACCTGCACTAGAGTAAAGCAAATCTCTCAGGCCAGTGCGTGATTTTCCAAGTCAACACACTTTCGGCACTATTTGGGATCAATACCCGTCGATGGGTCACAGTGGCGAAACATCGACAGAATATTTGAAGACTTCAGAAAAGATGCAAGAAACATAAAGTTTGGTTAAGTATGGATGGCATGAGTCCATTTGGAGAGATGAGCAACGGTTATAGCACTTGGCCTGTGACCCTATGTATCTACAACCTTCCCCCATGGTTATGCATGAAGCGAAAGTATATCATGATGTCGATTATTATTCAAGGCCCAAAGCAACCTAGTAACGACATTGATGTGTTCCTAAGACCATTGGTTGAAGATCTGCAACTGTTGTGGAAGAAAGGTGTCCTTGTATGGGATGAGGACAAACAGGAGCAATTTAACCTACGAGCTTTGTCGGTCGTAACCATTAACGATTTGTCTGTACATAGCAACCTATCAGGACAAACAAAAGTTGAGTATAGGGCTTGCACCCACTGTATGGATGAAACTGGCAGTACATATTTGAAACATTATAGGAAGGTTATGTACTTGGGCCATCGTCAATTTCTTGGTGCAAGCCACCCTATACGAAAGAAAAGCAAACATTCTGAAGACAAGGCAGACCACCGTACTAAGCCTAAACATCATAACGGAAAAACTGTGTTTGCTATGGTGAAAGATATAAAGGTAGTATTTGGAAAGGAACCTGGCAGCCAACCTATAGCAAGTGAAGATGGTCACGCGGCGATGTGGAAGAAAAAGTCTATTTTTTGGAGTTACCTTATTGGAAAGTCTTAGAAGTCCGTCACACAATCGATGGGATGCAACTCATTAAGAACTTTTGCGTCAACTTGCTAGGCTTCCTATGTGTATATGGGAAGTCGAAAGATACACTTGAAGCACGTCATGATTTAAAACATATGAAACAGCATGATGGCCTTCATCCGAAACTGAAGGAGAAAGGAAGCCATTACTTAAATCCAGACAGCTACACTCTGAGCCAGGTAGAGAAGGAAAATATGTTTGAATGCTTAGACAACATCAAGGTACCGTCTAGATACTCATCGAATAAAAAGGGAATAATAAGCATGAAAGAGAATAAGTTCATAAACCTAAAGTCTCATGACTTCCACGTGTTGATGACACAGATGCTTCCTGTTATAATTTGGAGTATCCTTCCTGATAATATCCGGACAACAATAACAAAGCTCTATGCTTTCCTGGACGCAATTTCGCAGAAGGTCATCGATCCAGACAGATTAACACCCCTACAAAATGACGTGGTGCACTATCTTGTCAGCTTTGAGATGATCTTTCCAACATCCTTCTTCAATATAATTACGCATCTTCTATGTCACCTTGTCAAAGAGATTGGTATTATCGGTCATGTGTACCTACACAACATGTTTCCTTTTAAGAGGTACATGGGCGGAAGTACGTTCGTAACCATTCTTGTCTGGAAGCATACATCGCCTAGGGGTATGGAACAGAGGAGGTCATTGAATTTTGCGTAGAATTTATTGAAGACCTTCGTCCAATCGGGGTCCCCAAATCAAGCCAAGAGAGGAGACTACGTGGAAAGGGGACTCTTGGAAGAAAACCAATAATGACTATAGACAATGATTTATTCCATAAAGTACATTTCACGGTTTTGCAACAATCTTCGTTGGTGACTCCTTACATCGAGGAGCACATGGCGATTGTTTGCTCCAAAATCATCGGGAAGTCCGTTGCCTGGGTTACACGTCATCATATTGATACTTTTCCCGCTTGGTTACAACGACAACATCTCATGGGTAACGCAACGATTGACCAACAACTAACCTTGTTGATGAGGGGACCATCTTGCTCAATCTCGACATTCCATATATATGAGATCAACGGGTATACATTTTACACAAGAGCCCAATACAAAAAAAGCACGAACCAAGGATGCCATGAGATATGATGGGACAACTAGCACGTATTACGATGGCATCGAGGAGATATGGGAACTCGAGTATGGACCTTTGAAGGTCCCTCTGTTTCGGTGCCAATGGGTTAGTGTGACTAGTGGAGGCATAATGATTGATGACGTGGGATGACAACGGTGATCTTAACGGGGTTGGGTACTTAGGCGAACAATTCGTTCTAGCCAATGATGTAACACAAGTTTTCTATATGAAGGACATGTGTAGCAAACCAAAGAAGGGGAAATGACCCGTGAGCATAAGCACCACATGGTTCTCCCAGGAAAAAGAAAAATCGTCGGAGTCAAGGAGAAGACTGACGAAGAATACAATCAGTTTGACAAAAAACCTTTGTTCGTGGTGATGGTTGACTCGAGCATCCTCCTATCAAATGAGGACACCCTTTACTTATGCAACAATCATAGCAAAGGAACATTGTAAGGAGAAAGTATGTTGCGTCAACCATCACGTTAGAAGATTGATTGTACGGACGATGTAAATAATTTATACTACCTTGGTGTATGGATGATGTAATTAAATCATATATACTATCTTGATGTATGGATAATGTAAATTAATTTGATTTGCTATTTCTTGTTAATGAAAGATGTATTTTGGTTGAATGTTTTCAATGTATTCTCATTATTTATATAAATTTTTGTTATTTCTAATGCACTTAATCGGGACACGGTTAATTGTATATGATTTTTAAAATCTTATAACAATTTTAATCTATTTTTAATGTATTCTCATTATTTGTATGAATTTCTATTATTTTTAATGCGCTTAATCGAGGCCACGGTTAATTATATATGACTTTTGAAATCTTATTACAATTTTAACCTCTTTTTAATGTATTCTCATTTTTATGACTTTTTATTATTTTTAATGCACTTAATCGGGCCACGGTTAATTATATATGATTTTTGAAACCTTATTACAATTTTAACCCCTTTCCGATGTATTATCGTTGTTTTTGTTATTTTTAATGCACTTTTTTGACCGTAAATCACGGGGGGGGAGGTCCCCACTGTTTCGAGCCAAATTTTATAGATAAGGGAAGGGTTAAAAGTGTAGAATACAACCTTTTGAGAAAGGGGCGAAGATGCCCTAACGAAGCTGCTAACATAAGTCACTAGCATAGCTGAAACAACGAGTACTCCTAGGTAGAATCTAGAACTAACTGTATGCATCAAGCCAGGTGCAGAAGGAGCTCTTGTCTTCTATACTAAGCCTAAAAACTTGTAAAGAGCACTGAAGTTTGAAATTATTTTTCCAGAGATGCAGATTTGGAGTTACTCTCTGGAACACCTTGTTATTCCGAATCTTCCATATTTTCCAAGCCGCTAAGAGGGTTATCTCTGTGGCACATGGAAGCGTTGATGTGGAGATCGATTGCAGCAATTTGTCCCTGATGGGTAGGGAGGTGTCCCATTGTAACTGAAGAGTTGACCAGCATTAGGTCGCAAAGGGGCACGAGAAGAGAAGATGCTCAGTAGTTTCTTCCTCTCCCAGGTCACACATTATGCATAGGTTGTCATCCTGGATGTTGATGTGCCTTCTTTCTAGCATTGACTTCGTATTTAACCTGTCTAATAACAGAAGCCACGCGAAGAACTTGATTCTTGGAAGGCAAATTGATTTTCAAATCAACTTAAAGCTTTGATGACCCTCGAAGGAGTCAAAGACGTGGTTGTAGAACCCCCTTGAGGTGTAATTCTTTCCCCAGATCATCGACCAGCTATCAAGAGATTCCTCCTCATAAGGTAGATCCTGAAGAAGGGGTTGAAGCTGAATTAGTTCATGGTAGGCTTGGTCGCAAAGCGGTAGGTGCAGAACTGAATCCAGGTCTTCAGCTTGCATGATTTCGGTTACCGAGGCCTTGCTTTTCTTGGCAAACGAGGCGAGATGGGGGAAGTTGGATGGGATATTTAAGTTATTCCAGTTGTCCGCCCAGAAGCTTACCGAGTAACCTTTACCTATTTGACATGAGGCCACCATCCTGAAAAGATCATTGAGTCTAAGAATGTCCTTCCACCAGAAGGATCCCATTTCCCTACAATGATGGGGGACCTTGTCTTGATAATATCTAAACCAAATGAGCTCCACCCAAGGGGTGTTCATGGTTGTAGAATTTTGAGAGTTGCTTGATGAGTAGAGCATCGTCTTGCAGGCGGAGGTTTAGTACCCCTAGTCCACCTTTCGCTTTTGGTGCAGTTACTAGATTCCAAGCTGCTAGGTTGCCTCCTTTTTTTGATTGTTTCCCTCCGAGAGACCTTGTTTTCT
This sequence comes from Oryza australiensis, assembly GCA_019925245.2. NCBI lineage: Eukaryota > Viridiplantae > Streptophyta > Magnoliopsida > Poales > Poaceae > Oryza > Oryza australiensis. The sequence continues at coordinate 2,679,826 of JAIFGZ020000342.1, forward strand.
TGCCATGTCGATGGCTTCTATGATACCTTTTGGGATCTTGAGGGTGCACATGGTGTAAGTTGTTATCGAGGTAATTGCCGAGTTGATCATCTTGAGCCTACCTGAGTAGGACAACCAAGACGCACATGAAGAGAGCTTCCTTTCAACTTTGTTCAGAAGCGGCATTAGATCCTCAATTTTTGGCTTAGTTGTCCCCAGTGGTAAACCCAGATAGGTGAACGGCAAGGATCCCGCATCACATCCAAAGGTGTTGGCCAGGTGTCTAAGCTTGTCATTGCTGAGATTAATCGGGTACATGCTTGATTTTTTGTAGTTCACTTTGAGTCCAGTCGCCGTTTGGATTGTGTTCAGAAGGTTTTTGAGAAAGAAAAGCTGCCTGGCATCTGCTTGAAGGATGATAATGGTATCATCCGCATATTGGACTACTGGAAAATCCTCCGTTGGCTGTGTTATTGGCAAGCGAAGAAGGCCCTCCTGCCTGGCTTTATTGATTAAGACCTGGATCAGCTCAGCCGCCAGCACAAAGAGCAGAGGCGAGAGTGGATCTCCTTGTCTGACACCCCTCTTGCAGCGGAAAGTTTTCCCAGGGATTCCATTTAGCAGGACAGCGGAGGTTTCGGAGGATAAGATTTCTTGAACCCATTGCAGTCATTTATCTGGGAACCCAAGACTTTGCATCATAAGGAGGATGGTTGAGTGTTCGATGGTATCAAAGGTCTTTTCAAAGTCCAATTTGAGGATGATCACTTTTTCTCTGGAGCGATGACATTGATGTATGTATTCAAAGGCCCAGGCAAGGCAGTCTTGGATTGTTTTTGGACGGATAAAGCCATATTGATTCTTATGGATCATTTTATGACTCCCTATAGCCGATCTGCTAAGACTTTGGTTATTATTTTTAGGGAGGACTTGAGCAAGGAGATAGGCCGATAGTCATTGACTGTCTCAGGGTTATCTTTTTTTGGGATCAAAGTGATGAAGGAGTTATTAATTGGTTGAAGACTGGTCTGTCCTTGCTGAAAAGAGTCACAGAATCTGTAAAAATCATCCTTGATGATTGACCAACTTTTTTTGTAGAAAAGACCATTGAAAACATCCGAGTCCTAGGGCTTTATCGGTCGGCATCCTTTTAACCACCGAGATCAATTTCTTCATGGGAAATCTGTTGGGCAGAAAATCTAGTCCTTCTCTTGGTTGAATAAGACTTGGGAGATGAAAGATCATATCTGGATTGGAAGAAGATCCCATTCTATCCTTGAAGGAGGACCAAAGAATTTTCGCCTTTCCTGCGTGATCCTGGATCCAGTCACCTTGCTCATTCCTGATCTGCGAAATCATGTTTTTCCTGTAGGAAATAGAGGCCAAGCTGTGAAAGAATTTCGTGCATTCATACCCAAGCTTTACCCTATTTATAGTGTACCTATTCCTCCAGTAAATATTCTTCATATGCAGCCAATGTTGAAGCTTCTTTTTAACCACCATCCTCAGATTAAATTCTGCGTTAAATAAGCGCCTTCCTTCTTCGAGCAAGTCAAGAAAAGCAATCACGGTGTTGCGTTTTCAATGAGGGCCTTTAGATTAGAGAAGCTTTTACTCCAAGATTGAAGCCATGCTCTCAACGTTTTGAATTTCCTTGCAATATTCTTTGCTGCCTGTCTAGGGAACGCTGGGTAAGACCAGCAGTTTGAAACTATGCCGCTGAAGTCCGGTTGCTCAGCCCAAAAATTCTCAAAGCGGAGGATGTTTGCCTTAGGGATTTTTGTTCCAATCATAATTTTACAGGGGACGTGATCTGAGACTGTTCTTGCTAGCGGAATCACTCTGGTGTTTGGAAAATCTGTCGTCCAATTGATGGAGGAAAGAAACCAATCGAGTTGTTCAAGAAGAGGGTCAATTTGCATATTGCTCCACGTGAAAGCCCTCCCCTTAATTGGGATTTCAATTAAGCCTAAGTGACCAATGGCCTCATTAAAGGTTAGAGTGTCCATAATGTTTCCTCCTAGCTTGTTTCTGTTAGCTAGCGACCGATAAAAGTTGAAATCCCCCAGAAAGAGCTAGTCATCAAGTTCTGCGATCTCGTGGTTTCGAACCAATTCATGAATTTCGATCGGAGTGGTTCCTCATAGGGACCATAAACCACTTGTTAGTTTCCAAGTTAGCGAGGACCGAAGGGAGGTTAGGGCCCCGAGATGCCGAAGCTTTGTTTATCATAGACCAGCCCCGAAAAAGGATTTCCTTTCCAAAGAATCGAGAATACCCCGAGGCTCCCACGAAGGAATGAAGTCAAAACAGTCAAAGCTCTTTGGGGCTAGCTTTCGATATAACTTTTGTCAAAGGATTCTCTCTTAGTTTCCGGATACGAACAATTGAACGAGCACTTTCCTCAATTTTGTTCCGATGGCCTCCCATTTTCCTAGGACATTGATCCCCTTATATTCCAAGCATAGGATAATCCATCACGATGAGACATGAAAGCCAAACACAAGCACAGCAGGAAAGACCTGATAAGCACAGCCCATCAGAATTCGCCAATAACCAGGCCAAAAGGGAGAGAGCATAGCCATAAGGAGCACGAAGGCAAGAAAGGCCAGAGGGGAGCCTCTTCAGCAACAAAAACAGCAGGGTAGGCCTCCAACCAGGGTGATAAATACGGCCCAGCAAGTAACAGTTAAACATATTACAGAAAACCTTAGCATAGTCATGTTCAACCATCAACATCACAAACACAGTCTTAACAGGGGACAACGAGCTGAAGCAGTGATTGATTAGAGCCAGCTGCCGATGTGAGATGCTACCCCTGGTTTCCTTCATTGATACCATCTGGGTTCTGCATCATCACATCTTCGGAGACCTTGCTAGGATCAGCCCCGCAGTCAATTCCCCAGCCCTGTAGGACCGCTATGTCGATTGGCCCTTCCTTCCCAGTGTTCTCGTCAATGCGGACCACCGCGATTTTGCGTTTCTTGGAAGGATTGGCATCCGGCATAAGCTTGTTGGGTGGAAAAAACCATTGGAGTTAGGATTTTTAATGCACTTAATCAGACCACGGTTAATTATATATGATTTTTGAATTTTTTTTACAATTTTAACCTATTTTTATGTATTCTCTTTATTTTTATGAATTTTTCTTATTTTTAAGGCACTTAATAGGGCCATGGTTAATTATATATGATTTTTGAAATCTTATTATATTTTTCAAGATCCTATTTTTATTAATTTTTATTTTTAATGGTATTAATTGTGCCATCGTTAATTATGTATGATTTTTAAAATTTTACTAAACTTTTTAACTGTTTATAACATATTCTATTTAATATATTCTTATCATTTTTAATACCGGTTGTTATCCATAGCGTGAAATTTTTTGAAAATAGCGGAAATCCTTTTAGTCTCACTTGGTAGGAACAACAGTGACTAAAAAGTCGGGTATAAATGTAGGGGTAGTTCGTCTTCTCGAGCGCACCGATCGAGACTTAGCCATTTTTCTCTCTCGCTATCGTCGTAGTCGTGGAGACTTGTCGTCGTCGTCGTCGCCTTCGGAACAACTCCTTCGACGCCGCTGAAACCCTCATTCCTCCCCGTCACCGCCACCGCCTCTGCCGGACCCCTAATGTGTCGCCTCTGCGTAGGTTCATCTCCCGCCGCTGCTTTCGTCGGTCTTCCTCCGCAGTCACCGTCGATGCCCCTCCTGCCACGAATGTCGCCGCCGCTGAGGACGAACGACCCAATGTTGTCGCCGTTGCCCCCGCCGCCACCGGCAAGCCCACGAACGAACCGGCGCATGGTGGACTTGGTCCACCATGCGTCAGCAGGCCCTGTGAAGGGCTGACATGTCGGGCCCACATCTAAGTCCCTCCTCGATTTCTAAAAATATAAATTATAAATTATAATTAGACTAATACATTACAAAATAAGTATAATACATTAAAATTAAAAAAATTACATAAAATAAGAATAATGCATAAAAAATATGTTTAGAATTTTAAAAAAATCTAAAAATAATTAAAATATAGATAATACATGAAAAATATATTTACAATTTTTAGAATCCTATAAAATTTATATATAATTAACCATGGCTCCGATTAAGTCCATTAAGAATTATTAAAATAACTAGAAATAAAAATAACACATTAAAAATATGTTTAGAATTTTAAAATAACTACTAGAAATAATCAAAATATAGATAATACATGAAAAATATATTTATAATTTGTGCTATGTTTCAGTTGTTCAATGTACATGTTTTAATTAACTAACGATTGTTTTCTTGTCCGGATTTAACGTAGGCGACTCTCAAGCTGAATTACGTGCTGTGAAGATCACCAAGCAACGCTAAGACAAGTTATATAAACTATAAAAATAGATATAACGTGTTAATTCTAATTATATGCAACTCTTGTCGTACATAACTATTCAATTAACTATTGCTTACATAGTGCATATTTGTTCGTGTGTGTATATAACTAAATAATAGATTAGTAAAATAATTATTGTTTATGTATTAATTATGATTGCTATATACATATAGGTTGCATATCTCTTAAGTAAGGGGAATTTAGAAGTTCTTCATAGCCAAGGAGACAAAAATTTGACTTAAGTCTTCTCCAAAGCAACGAGTATTATAAACCCGAGGGTGTATGCATATTTATCGAAAATGTAGATATAACAATATACCATGCACCTTTTGTAGTAATTTACATTTTCTATATTGTTAATATTAGGAACAAACAGGAAAGTTTGATGACGAACAACTCCTCTTGGACATGATCAATGAGGGTAGCAGCCAGTATTACATGCCGGACAAGGAGGAAAATGAGTATCCAAGCCAATACTTGAATGAGCAACAAGAGGAAGGGAACAAGGAGGAACGTGAAGAAGTAAACGAGGATGAGCAACAGGACAACCAATCGAACGTTGGTTCGAAGAGGGCACATGGACAAAGAGGTCTTGCAAAGAAGGTAGAGGAGAGACACATTATAACTGCAGTGAAAGCATATGGCGAACCAGTTGTCCCCGAAGATGCTGCAAGGAAGTTTTTGTCACACAACGGTTGGGTCGTGAAGAACACGTGCCCATCAGCCAATGATAGGGTCATGTTCGCTGCGAGGATTAAAGATGCAAATTACTTTAACGGCATGTACGATATGTGGATCTGAAAGCTTGTAGATGTCGCCTAGAGAAGGGTGAATAGGCATTCCTGAAAATCACTTAACAATCGCAGCGGTTAAATTCAATAGGGACTGAAACTTCTGGTTGGGAACTCTGAAACTTCCGGACAGCTCAAGATGATCGAAACTTCCGATGTTCTGCTCTGGAACTTCATGTGTTCTAGCACTTCGAGGTCCTGATCTCAAGTCTTAGAGACTTTCAAGAGTAGTCTATGTGCAGGTGACAAGGTGCAATAAACAGGATACAGAAAATAGCAACAGATAGCTTAGAACATACACAAGGGAGACAAGGATTTTTTTCCGAAGTTTGGATTCAAAGAATCCTACTCTTTGTTGAGGAGCTCTATAGAGCTGAGTCTTGATTAACCCCTTGCTTCACCAAGCAAAACCCTAGGAAGAAGTTTTCAGTTTTTCGATCCAATGTACCTAGGTTCTTCACTAGGATTTAAGTGACCACAAAGATCCACAACTTGATTCCCTAGCAAGGACCAATCGCTCTACCAAGACAACCTCTGAAGGACCAACTTGGATTTCAACTCAACATACCTCGTTTCCTTACGGAGGTGAGGAAAACCTTCACAAACTTTTTCTGGTCAATCCACAAATTTGACAGAAACTCATGGGAGACACCTAACTGTCTAGGAGGTCACCCTCCAAGTGTAACAAGCATCAAACCACAACCCGACAAGAATCATCAAGTGCTCAAGACTTCCTAGTCCTCTCACTCTCACCAAATCTCTCCAACACCTTCAAATCTCCCTCAATCTCACTTGCTAGGCTCAAGATCAAGGTGGAGGAGGCTTAGAACACCCAAGGAGAGGCCATGGGACAGGAAAACGAAAGTGAATTGCTTAAAGTGAGTTGTGGAGGGAAAATGATATATATAGGCGCGTGCTGACGTCATGTGTCTGTTACTCACAATTTGAACTAAAGAGGTGTCCAGAGTTCTAGTCAAGGACCTCCAGAACTTCCGATTAGCACTTAGGAAATTGCACGCGAAGACACTCGAAAGTTCTGGTCAAGAACCCCGGAACTACCGGTCAGGACTCTCTGCCCTGGAAGGGGCAAATCTCCTAAATTTGGCTAAAAAATTTTACTTCGACGAAATTTGACTTTGAGCACTTACATCAGTTCTCAGGCCATAATTTGAAACCCCTCTTGATAGTATGGTTTTTCTAAAACTCAAGAGGAAATGAAAATGAAAATTTAAATACACCGTTGAATCCTCTCGCCGCATTGAATTTGCTGTTGGGGGTTTCTTTCGTGCACACTTCGCACACCTAAGCTATTTGGGAGTAATCACCTGCACTTATCTCAATTAAAATGCATTAGTCCCATAACCATTTTGTCATTAACCACCAAAACCCACTTAGGGGGTTAGATGCATTTTCAGGATCAACTTCAAGGATGTATACGATGTATATCAGCAAGACGGCCTTGATGTCTCTCTTCTCAGTTGCTGGGTTCTGTGTCTTTTAATTTTATTTCGTTCCTTAGCTCGTCGTATTTAACATCAAATATTTACCATGTGCGGATACCTTACATTCTCTTTTGCGCTATAGAATGGAGATTCAGCTATGTCATAGGCACGGACTTTCAGGGTTGGTTTCATGGACCCCTACATAATTAACGAGACGACTGTACATGACTTTGCACACCAAACAGAGGATAATATTTACAAATTCCTGGCGCAACAACATTTAAGACCTTCATACTCTTGCCTTACAACATAAAGTGAGTTTTTATCGCTTTTTTATCAATTTCCTTCTCGTATTCATACAATGATATGTATATCATCTCACGCAATTTGCTGATTCCACTAGGTCCTTTTTGTCATAGACACTTCTACAAAGCAAGATCCATGTCCTGGACTCTATGCGAAAACCAAAGGAAACTTTCACTATGATTTTTAACATTATTAATAGGTAATGTCATCCATTCCACTTTCATTATGATTGCTGCTATCGCTACTATGTGGATCAAAGCATCATTAATCATAGTTTGCAACTACAGGGCGTGGGCACGGTTCCGTACGACCGTTCGTAGGGTATTCAAAGAAGAACTGGAAGTAAGGATGGACTTTCCGTACGTACATGGTCCAAAATTATATATCTCATTTATTCTATAATAGAAATATATATTTCATAAGTTCGTTTCTCCTGTAGTGTTTACGATTGGAAGAGGGGAATAACTTTTGCGGCTACTATGTTTATAACTTTATTCATAGAATAACACGCAATATTAACACTAATAAGGATATGGAAGTACATAAACACCATTCATACATTATTTACACTCTTATTATTGATTTAATATATTTATATCTCTTTTTTCAAAATGAAAAATTATTTGGATGAAGGACCAACTTCCCCTGACGGATTACATAAAGGCTGTTCAAGAACAACTGATAGAATTTATTATGGACGAGATAGTTAATCCGACGGGAGAATTCCACGACAATGGACAACCTATTCCTCGATCCGAACGATTCCTCGTAGCTTTTGTAATATATGATAGAACATTAAAAACTAACAATGATTGTACATATATCAAAAATAGATTTAATTCTCATTGTACATAAGTAATATATACCAGCAATTATATATACGTGATGCTATATACAAATATATATTAATCATATGTTTATGTATTTACTTATACTTATATATATACATATATATATATTATGTACTTATATATATGTATGTATACACATATATATATATATATTAGCAAGCAAAAAAATAAAAATAAAAATAATATTTAGTAGGTTGATGGTTGGTGTTACCAACCGATACTAAAGATGATTTTTAGTCCGTTTAAATAATCGGGACTAAAAATTCCCTTTTTATTTTTGGATTGTGCGTCCCGATTGCACAACCGGACTAAAATAGGTTACCAAGCTGGGACTAGTGGTTCAACATATAAGTATGTCAAATCATCTTCCTCAAATCATTTTTATAATATTTCAACATTCATCATTTCTATAATATTTGATATATATTCATCCATTCATTTCGCGACAAAAACGTGGGGGTATCACCCAGTATATATAAAGTTCATCCCCACTAAGCATCGTTAATGCTATTTCTCTTTTCTTTTATTAAGTCACATCATCTCGATTCTTTCTAGCTCTTAGATGATTGATCTATGGTTCAAATTATCTCACTCCTTTTCTTTTCTGATGAAGTCATGTCAACTTAGTTTTATCTTTGGATGATTAACTATATTATCTCCTTCGTTCCTTCTCTCTTTGAGCCACATTACCTTGATATGCTTTTAAATGATTAATCTATATATAATTATAAACCATAACATCTTAATTGTTCGTAGCTTTTTCTTCAATAGTTTATCAAAGATGAAAATTATATAAAGTATTATAAAATTATATCGTCTAGCTACCTTACATATTATTTCTATTATTATCATACATGTCGAAACTTGGTTTCGGCAATAGAAATTTGGGGGTGCAGTCAAGATCGCCAAGCTCGATGGGTTAGGTGGAAAACAAGATTTAGACAGGTTCAGGCCCTCTTGTGAGGTAATACCCTACTCCTATTTTACGGATTCGATCCGCCGAGTATTTATTGATCTCTTGAATCTAAAGCTGAAAGCTGATAAAGCATATGAAATCTGATATCCCTCAAGGGACGCCCCTTACCCCCCTTATATAGTCTTGGGAGGCGGGCTTACAAATCGGAAACCCTATCTTACTCTAAGTCGGTTTCCTCAATCTTACCAAACCATGACTATGACCCGTTGCCTTATCTAACCGGCAACGTAATACCCAAGTCATATCCGGTTTACATATTTGGCAGACGCAACCTATCCCTATCTCTAGTCGGATAAGCTTGCCACGTGGATATCCGATTGTCATAATCTTCACAGTAGCCTCCGAGTCCTTTGCAGTCGACGAAACAACTCAGCCTCAAACCAAAATAGCACACAGCCAAACAACTCTTTGGCCGAGTGCTTTTGGCGCTGAGTGATTCCATCATCTCCGCTTGAATGTCACGCCCCGATTTTCGATCGGGATTAAAAATTATTTAATAATGTATTTTCCAAAAGTTATTAAAAAGAAAAGTAAATTATTCAAGTACAGTAAATAAGGAAATAAAATTTTTTCCTTTAAAAATAATGGCTGGAAATATTTTTTTTTAATATTCTCCATGCCCTAAAATACTCTCTGAAATTTTTGTGAAATTTTGGAGCTCAAGAAATAATTTAAATAATACAAAGAGCATTAAAGTAATTATTTAAATTAATTAATTAAACATTAAATGAGCTGGAGATATTTTTATTAAATACTTTGGGTGCTCATATATTTTCAGGATTTTTTTAATTTGAGCATTGGAAATATTTATAAAAATTAAAGGATGTTTGGACGAAAAGTCTAAGTTTTCAACCTCGCGCTACGGTGCCATCTTCCTCCTCCAACCCGATGTTCTCTCTCTCCCATGCAAACCGTAGCGCCGCCGCACCGTTTGATCTTCCTCCTCGGCGGTTTTCCTTCCAATTAAATTGCGAAAACCGATTCCCCTTCATGTCCTCATCAATCCCCCATAAATCCCCATTCAATCCCGCATCAATTCGTGGTGTATTTTGATCTTGCTGTTTCCCCCTCATCAATCCTGCACCATGGCCGGCCGTTTCCCCTCTCTCGGCCACATTCCTCCACATTTAACCGCGTCATAACGTGTTCCCGCTTTACTCCTCCATTTCCCCATTTTCCCCTTCCTCCGCTCATCATGTGCGCCGGGCGGCCAACTTAAAGACCATCAATTGCAGCGCCCATTAATGTCATGACGCGACGGTTTTCGTCCATTCCCCGCTCCTCCCGGCCATGCCCGAGCGCCCTTGCCAGCTATAAAGATTCCCCCCACTCCGGAACACGCTCTCCACTCATTTCCTCGCGTTCACCCATTCCCGAGCTCCCGCACCGTGCGCCGCCCAAATTCCGTCGCCGAGCTCGCGTTTCCGGCCATTCCCGCTACACCGTCACTCTTCCCACCGAGCCACCACCATCTCCACCTTCGCAATTCTCGGGAACACCATCCCGTTGTGTTTTCCCCAATTCCTAGCCGCCGCTTTCGCTCGCCGCCGTCGTCCCCATCATTTCCGGCCGTCGGTGAGCTCCATTTCTCTCTCCCCTTCCTTTTCTTTGCTTAGTTCGTTCGGTACCATTCGTGTTAGCCTCGGTCGCGTTACGGCAAGCTCGTGTGTTGTTCCCGCCGGTTGTCGGTGCCCCTTGGCCCGTCGCCGTTCATTCTCGCCGCCGGCGTCAAGCCGCGCCGGCCTCTCCGTTCCGCCCACCGTGCGCCGCCGCCTCTCGACCGCGGTGCGCTGCGTCGGCTGCGCCCTCTCCCGCACCGCCATGCTGCGCGTGCCGTCGTGCCGCCGCCCGGCAGCGCCGCCTCTCCACTGCTGTGTCGTCGTGTCGCCGAACGTCCGCGCCACCATTCATCGCCTCGGCTCGGCCGTCGCCACAGGTGCGTCGTGCGCCGCCGCAGCCATGCACCGCCGCGACCCTGTCTTGCCGCCGTGGCGAAACCCGCTTGCCACCTTGGCCGCCGGCTGGCCACCCCGAGCCACCCCGTGCAGCCTCCATTTTTCCCTGTGCCTATCTGAGCCGTCCTATCCGGTGTCGCCATGTGGCGCACCGTTTTCCCAAGCCGGTGGACTTGGTCCACCGTGCACCCGGCCTCCTGTGATGCTGTCGTGTGGGCCTCGCCTTGGTGGACTCGGTCTGTGATAGACCGAGCCGTTTTTCCCCATGCGACCCATTTATTCTCTCTCCCCAAAAACAAAGTCTATTTTGGCTCCCGTGTTTCCCTGTCATTCCTTTTTCCCCTTGGGTCGCAGGCCCATAGGTTTTCTCCATCGCCAAAGTCCATTTTCTCTCCTTGGCCTAGCCCTGAGAAGTCCAGTTCACCTCCTCCTTTCCGCCCGTATTCTTACCTCTTTGGACTTGGTCCTCGGAAGGCCGCTCCTTTGTGTCGCTGACTCTTGGGGCCCGTGTGCCAGCACCAGCCTTTTGCGGATGTCAGCGGATACCTATTCCTTGAGAAATCAATTAATAATTGTGCAATGAATCGAATTAATTCCCAGAATTCATTTAAATGGCCCAAAACTTCTAAAAATCATATCTAATCCATACGAACTCCAAATTGGGCCATCCAAGTTGCAAAATTCATCTAAAATTGAGCTCTACATGTTTGTTTACTTTCCATGTACTGTTTATTTGGTTCTTATTAGAGTTTTTCTTGTTTTGCGTGCCAGCGTGTAGACTTCGCCGTTTTGGGAGTTCGTGTTCACGAAGAAGAGAAGGTCAGCTCAAGAAGCAAGGCAAGTCACATTCTTCCTTGACGCATATTGATCCCAAATTATAAAATTATTTATTGTTTGCAAATAAAATTACATTGTTTTGCTAATTACATGGGAACCGGGAATACCTATCTAATCGCTTGTGCCTCATTTAATTGATATCCATCCATTGTCAACTTGGGTGATTAATTTGACTAGCTTGAATCACTTATGTGATCTCGCCAGGAATATTTATGCTTATCCATGCTTAATTACACTAGCTCACAATAATGGGAGAACTTTACTACTAGCTGATAGACACATGAAATGACGGTCTCAGACCGGAGGTACCTTGGCAAAGGTTCTTGGTTAATTAAAATATGACTAAATGGTGGGCTGTGGGTGCATGGTTTTGCTTGTCGCACCCATGGCAATTAACGACCGGTTCATGGGAAACCCTGGAAGACTTACAGCACTTACCACAAGCCAGCATGGGCAACGGCTAGACTTATAGTGTAGCTTTTTCCTGGCCGACGCATCCAGGCAAGGGTGGGCGTGATGGAGTTCGGATGGACCGGGCAAGGTCTATGCGGCTGCCGGATTCACCAAGGCACCAGAGGGGGCTGCCTACCCTGGCATAGGGGTAGGGGCGAAACCTTAGTGTGGTGTCGCTTGGTCAGGGAAAGTTATGCGAAGGGTCTTGTCACGATTTCCCCCTTGCAGTACCGCGTTGGTGCTTCGGGGCATGGCAACATGTGTGGAATCGTGTCTTGTGGGTACAGTTGTACACCTCTGGCCAGAGTAAAACTATTCGAATAGCCGTGCCCGCGATTATGGGCGATCAACCAGATTCACCATGATTAGTCCCACCTTTAATAATTTGACTTAATGGAACTGGTTTAGTTCAGGTGGAATGGTTGGGCCTGTTCAACGTGGTATAGCGTTGTTCAGTGGATGATTAATATTGATTTAATAAATTAATCAATTGTTTTACTGTTTTGAACCAGAAAGGTTTTACAATCGCTTTTATGCAAAATAGCTCGAGCCACTCTTGTCTCCCCTTGCACGTCTGCATTTCTCCGTGTGGCTTGCTGAGTACGGTGGTTGTACTCAGCCTTGCTTTTTTCCCTTTTCCCAGAAGTGTTTTGCTTCTGAGTCGAAGATGGAGTTAGAAGACCAAGGCTCGGACCCTTGAGTTTGCACGTGGAGTGGAGATGAAGCCCCGCTAGGATCGCCTTTGTCCGCCGCTTTGCTTTTGTTCGGGTGCGAGGACTAAGTGTCTCTTCTGTAAGTATTTTATGCTTTATCTACGTTTGGATCTGTTTCTTGATTTGTCATTTTGTGTACCCTGGTTGATTCCTGGACAGGGATTTAATACACAAAATAGTCTAGAAATTTGGCTAAATTTCTGGGCGTGACATTGAATCTCCTAAGTGGCTCCAAAGACTGTGAAGGGCTGAAAAATATCCAAAAAATTCTTAAAAATAAATATCTAGGTGCATCTCCCGATGCACCTAATTAGTGTAGCCCCGACTATGTGGTTAGTCAAAATTAGACTAAACATATAGTCAAGAACCATAAAAATCATTCTCATATAAATGCTTAGCTCATGCTAAAGCAATCATAAAAAATCTCATCACTCGGCAAGCTCACACTTGTCCGAGTGAATCTGCCCGAATCATCTCAGAACAAATAGTTCAATCAACCCTCGTGGGTGAAAAGCACTCGGTAAGCTCATGTTTATCCGAGTGGATATATCCGAGTGGATCTATCCGAGTCATCTCGGAACAAATACCTTAATCATCCCTCATGGGTAAAAAAGTTTTTCAGTCATCTGAAAAATATGACCAAAATATTAAATAGCTCTTACCACAATATTGGTCTTAATCTTAAAAAGATCTTCACCAAAGTGGAAAAACAGCATCGATATAATCATTTAATCAAATGCTTAAAAACCAAACAGTCCCTGTCATCAAGGCAGCCATGAAAAGCTTCACTGTTTGTCACCTTTCAAATTGCATCGTGCCAACTTCTCATGAAGTTGTGCAAACCGCGGTATGAAAGGATTTTCAAAGGGATGGGACACTCAGACACGTGCATATTGCCAAAGCAAATCTGCTTAAGTTCATCCATTTAAGTCCCTAAGGACACGCGTCAGGCCACACCTTAACTGGGTCGCAAGTCTCTCATGGGCTTGGCCCAATTGCGAGAAAACCTAGCGAAACCCTCAAATCTCTTACAAAGCCTCGAGGTCATCCCCGCCACTTCGTCTTTCCAAAAAATTTCCCCACTCGCAACACTGTTCACCAGCTTGTAGCGGAAAACCCTAAGCTCGCGCGCGCGACCAATCCCCTCAATCCAGGAGCTCGCGCTCCTCCACAAGCTAGCCTCCGCATCCATCTCCATAGATCCTCATCCCAAATCCCCATCCACCGAGCCAAATCCACTTCCCCAAACCACATCCATGGCGGGAGAGAAAAGATCCCCTTCGAGCAATGCGCGACTTCGGATGTCAAGGAGTCGACTCTCAAGGAGATGGTGAAGCACGGAGTTCTCCCTCCCAAGGAGATCGTCTGCTGGCGCCCGGCGGCCGGTGAGGAGTTCCCCACTCCGAACACCGATGAGCTCGTCGTCTTTACTTCTTTCTTCTATTGTGGTTTCGGCCTCCCCACTTCTGAGTTCTTTAGGGGTCTTCTTGACTATTACGGCCTTCAACTCTATCATTTGAACCCCAATTCCATGCTACATATTGCTCTTTTCATTCATGTCTGCGAAGCCTTCCTTGGCATCTTTCCCCACTTCCAACTCTTCCGGCATATGTTCTATCTCAAGCCGCATCCGAACAAGGATGAGCCCTGCGTCGTTGGTGGGCCCGGCTTCCAGCTCCGCGGATCCCTCCGTCGAGACTATTTCTCTCTTTCCTTGAAATCCTCCAACAAGGGTTGGCATGCAAACTGGTTCTATGTTGCTAATTTTGAACCCAGTCTGCCAAACTTTCTTGGCCTTCCTCCGGTGCCAAGACCCAACTGGAGCACCGTGCCAGTAGCCCAAGACTGGAATGAAGCCAACAAGCTTCTGGCGAAGATCTTGGAGATGAAGCAGAAGGGTCTTCGGGGCGAGCAGATCACTCGGCATTTTATCAGGAACCGACTGGCCCCGATCAAGGAGAGGTCCAAGCCTACCTTTGAGTACGAGGGCGAGAGGGACCCCAATCGGGAAGACCGCGACTCCCTCAGCTTCGAGATTTTGAAGATCCGTATGTACAAGATTTTCTCGACTGAGATTGCAGTCGAGTGCAGCCTTATGCTGCCGGTTCTCCCGTATAGCCTATATCGCCCTCCTTCTCCGATAAGTTGACTTGACTCTTTTATTGCCTTTCAATCTTGATATCACACTTCTTAGTGTTCAGAGAATCTTTCTTGCAGAAAAATGCCTCCATTATCTCAAAGCCATATAAAATTCATCATGACGACGCGCCGGCTCGGCCTGCCAAGAAACCAGCTGGCAGCATAAAGATCCAGAGCGATCAGATTGGCAAGAGGGTTGCCCCGAGTGAAGACACTAGCAAGCGGGCGAGTAAGAGGAGGCTGATCATTGATGACTCGGACGACGATGTCCCAGCCCCTCAAGCTGAAGCGACCCCTCCAAGGCCGTCACCAAAAATGGCGCCCAAGATTCGCCGATCAACCAGGTACGTCTCACGACTGAAACTGTGCTCTTTGTTGAAAATTTATCCGTCTTCATCCCGATTGCTCCTGTCTTTCTCTTTGTAGGAGGCCTCAAAACATTGATCCCACTAGGCAAAGTGAGGGCCCTACGCCAACTGTAGCGGCTGAGGCGTCATAGCCCGCAGAACAAAAAACCCCAGAGCCCTCTTCCGAGTGGGAGCGCTCCGAGTGGGAGGCCCTCACCTCTCAGTGAGGATGTCCCAAGGGAAGAGCCCTGACCGCCAGCTGGGGTACCCCGACTGGGAACCAGTCGACCGCAGAAGAGCCCCCGGCCGCTACTCAAAGGGCCCCGATTGAAGACCGATCGGGCAAAATCCAAGAAGGAAAAAGCAGCTGGGAAGTGCCGGTTAAAGACGCGGCCACCGAAACCGGTAAGTCTTGAATCAATCTCTAGCTTTCTAATCTCCAGTCCATTTTTCCTGTATCTTCATTCGCTCCTTCTAAATCAATCAGCCAAAGTAGAGGAGATCCCTAGGTTGCAGTCTTCTGAGACCTGGGTCCCTCCAATCAAGATTGAGTGGCGCGATTCCAAAGGCCAGAGACAGGGCATCATCCTGAACAAGCAAATGGAGAATGAAGAAAGAGACATGCTTGTAGACAGCCTGAACAAAGTGACACGGCTGTTAAACGTGAGTTTTGCTCCTTTTCTGTTGTAGCTTTGTAATCGCTTTTCAGTCGATCAATCTTCAGAAATTATGTGCAGAGGGTGTATTGCCGGTCGATGGCCAAATCCGATGCACTCGAGAAGTTGGTCCCGCACTTGAACTCCCTGGAAAACATCCAGCAGGAGCTAAAGGCCACTCAAGAGGAAGCCGCGTCGAGAGAAGCAGCTCTGAGGAGAGAAATAGCCGCACTCCGGGAGGAGAATCTCGACCTCCGGGGTTCAGTCGGGAGTAAGCTCGATCTCCTTAGTCTTTTTATGCCTCTAATTGCAGTCTGTTTTGGTCTTGGTCGTTGTCAACTTTTCTTGTCGCAAAGAATTCGTCGGAGGTCCACTCACTCCAAGCCCGACTGGACGAGGCTGACGCCAGCAGAGCCGAGCTGGAGAGTGAGTTTGAAGTTGAGCTCTTTCAAAACAGCGTTCTTTGTGTTGCTTCATCTTTGAATTCTTTGTGTGATTGTATATCTTTGGCAGCTTACAAGATCAAGACCCGAGCTCAGTATGACATATTCATTGAGAGGGTCAAAAAAGCTGAAAGCGTTAGGGAAGATGTTGCTAACGCGGCGACGCCGATCCTGTTGTCGCTGTTCCATAATGGACTCGGGACCAGCTCATTGGATACCGTCGAGGTCTTTGATAAGCTTAGGCGAGCCCCTGATCAATATTTGGCTAACATTTCCGAGGCAACCATCATGGGAGCGGGCTTCGCCCTTGCACAGACCAAGTCGCTCTACCCCCGAGTGGACGTTGATTCAGTTGGGGAGGGCTTCACCGATGGTACTTCAGATAAGCGGGCCCTGGAATTGATTAGCGAAGCGCAGGAGCCTGCCAAGAAAGTAGCCGTCGATGTAGTGAACCACTTTCGATCTTGATTGCTTCGTGAACATTGTATGTTTGTGACTTTTTGATGTAACTTGTAAATATTCAACTTTATTTATGTTAATGCCTTGATCCAAGTTTTTATGTAAAATTTCTTAAGTAATTTTCGTCCGACGCCACCAAGCCTAAGCTTGATTAGGTCGTCAAAAAATTCTCATCCTTATGCATTGAACTCGAATCAAGGAACATTAAACAGTGATAAACCAAATATGCATCAGAACTCCGAAGAGAACCATGCTTTATTGACATATGTACAGCCCCCGATTGCTAACTCAAGAAGTCATCTTGCTTGAGGTTGGCAGTCAAGAAGAACATAAAACTTAAGGCATTTTAGGCATAGTATCGTCGAAGATGCTCGATGTTCCAGGAGTTCTCCACCATGGATCCGTCTTCACGCTTTAGTCGATATGCTCCTGGCCGAGTCACCTCAGCAATTATATATGGTCCTTCTCATAATGGAGATAACTTGTGACGGTCCTTGGTGGTCTGAATCTTGCGTAGAACCAAATCACCAACAATAAAAGCTCGTGCTCGAACGTTGCGACTGTGGTATCGTTTAAGAGCTTGAAGATATCTTGCTAACTGGATCAGGGCTGCCTCACAGGCCTCTTCCAGTCGGGTGAGGTCATCCACTCGGTCTTGATCGTAGCGTTCGTCAATAAAGCTATGGACTCGGAGAGATTCGTACTCCATTTCATTCGGCAGCATGGCTTCTACGCCATAGACCAAAAAGAAAGGAGTTTGGCCGGTAGCCCGACTGAGTGTAGTCCGCAAAGACCATAGAACCGAGGGGAGCTCTTGGACCCATTTGTCGGCGTAAGGGTTTAGCCGGTCAAACCCTCGGGCCTTGATGCCTTGAAGAACCATGTCGTTGGCACGTTCAACTTGTCCATTGCTTTTGGGATGTGCGACCGATGCGTAGCAGATTTTGATGCTGAAGTCTTCACATAATTCTTTAAAGATGCCTCCAGTGAACTGAGTGTCATTGTCGGTTATTATTCTGTTTGGGACGCCGAACCGATGCACAATGTTGAGGATGAAGTCTCGTGCCTTGTCAGCAGTGATCGTAGAACCTGGCTTAGCTTCGATCCACTTGGAGAATTTGTCAATTGCGACGAATAAATGTGTGAATCCTCCTGGAGCCTTTTTGAAAGGACCAACCATGTCTAAGCCCCATACAGCACATGGCCAGGATAGTGCGTTTGTAGTTCTTGGGCTGGGACATGACTTTACCGAGCAAAAAACTGGCAACCTTCGCACGTGCGAACCACCTTGTCAGCGTCGAAGACCGCCGTAAGCCAGAAGAAACCTTGTCTGTAGGCTTTGCCCACCAGGGTGCGTGCTGCCGCGTGGCTTCCGCATATGCCCGAGTGGATATCTTGGAGTAGTTGTCGTCCTTCCTCAGGTGTGATGCATCTCATCAGGACTCCAGAGGAGCTCCTCTTGTATAAATCGGATTCTACCATGACGTAAGCCTAACAACAACGTCGGACGCATTCCGCCTCATCCCGGTCTTCCAGCAGCTCTTGCTGAGTTAAAAATTTGATGAGCGGCGTCCTCCAGTCGGCGTCGATCATGGCGACTTCGTTTGCAGCTTGCTCGTTGGGAGTTGGTTTGGCTGCAACATTTGGCTCATAGAGATGCTCTATGAAAACGTCTGTTGGAGCGGCTTCTCGCTTGGACCCGAACTGCGCCAACTCGTCAGCTGCCTCATTATTATGTCTCAGGACATGGGATAGCTCCAGTCCGTCAAACCTGTCTTCAAGTTTGCGAACTTCTTGCCGGTAGGCCTCCATGGTGTCGTTTAGACAAGACCAATCTTTCATCACTTGGTTGGCAACCAGCTGGGAATCCCCTTTCACGACGAGCCGACGTATCTCGAGTGAAACTGCAAGTCACAGTCCATGTAGCAGGGCTTCATACTCGGCGACGTTGTGAGAGGCGGAGAAGTGGAGGTGAAGAACGTATCTTAACCTCTCCCCAGTCGGGGAGATCAGCATGACTCCTACTCCCAAGCCGGTGATCCTCTTGGATCCGTCAAAGTGCATGGTCCAATATTGTAGGTCTTCTCGAGGCACATCTTCTTGCTGTTCGGTCCACTCGGCCAGGAAGTCTGCTAGGCTTGTGACTTTACGGACGTCCTCGCCTTGAAAGTTAAGTCCAGCGGCATCAGCTCCAGAGCCCACTTCGCGATGCGCCCAGTCGCCTCCCGGTTGTGGATGACATCGTCGAGTGGAAAGGAGGTGACGACTGTGACCGAGTGACCCTGAAAATAGTGCACCAATTTCCTCGCGGTTATCAGAATGCCATATAGCAATTTTTGTACCTGAGGGTAGCGAATTTTGGCTCCTGCCAATGCTTCGCTAACGAAGTAGATTGGCCTCTGAATCTTCTGGACTCACCCTTCTTCTTCACGCTTGACCACGAGGACCGTGCTGACCACTTGGTGAGTCGCTGAGACGTACAGTAGCAGGGGCTCCTGAGGCTGAGGTGATGCTAGGACGGGCGGTATCATGAGAAATTCTTTAAAGTCTTCAAAGGCCTTGTGGGCTTCTGTAGTCCACTGGAAGTCATCCGTTTTCTTCAGCAACCTGAAGAAGGGCATGC
Source organism: Oryza australiensis (assembly GCA_019925245.2). NCBI lineage: Eukaryota > Viridiplantae > Streptophyta > Magnoliopsida > Poales > Poaceae > Oryza > Oryza australiensis. The sequence continues at coordinate 2,699,175 of JAIFGZ020000342.1, forward strand.
CTCATTCGCCGAGTCGAGAGATGAATCGGCTTAGCGCCGCCATGCAGCCAGTAAGCTTCTGAACATCTTTCTAATTACTCGGGGGCTTCATACTCAGGATAGCATTGATTTTTTCTGGGTTAGCTTCAATGCTGCGATGTGACACCATGAAGCCGAGCAGTTTGCCTGATGGCACGCCGAACGTGCACTTCTCCGGGTTCAACTTCATTCTGAAGGCCCGGATATTCGCGAAGGTTTCTTCTAAGTCAGCGATTAGGTCTTCTTTCTGCTTGGTCTTGATGACGATCGTCGATGTAAGCTTCCACGTTCTTCCCGATCTGCGTCTGAAAACACCTTTGGATCATGCGCTGGTATGTGGCTCCGGCGTTCTTCAGGCCGAAAAGGCATCGTGATGTAGCAATAAGCCCCAAACGGCGTGATGAACGATGTTTTCGGGCGATGGATTTCTTCAAGCTGATTTGGTGGTAGCCCGAGTAACAATCCAAAAGCTTAGGAGCTGGCAGCCGGCTGTTGAGTACATGACTTGGTCGATGCGAGGCAACCCGAATGGATCGTGGGCGGGCCTTGTTGAGGTCGGTGTAGTCAACGCACATGCGCCATTGCCCTGTCTTCTTCGGACGAACGGGTTAGCCAACCGATCGGGATGTAAAACTTCCTTGATAAAACCGCGGTGAAAGCTTTGTGAGTTCTTCCTTGATGGCATCTTTTTGATCTGAGCGAACTGCGCAATCGTTGTTTGATTGGTTTCGCGTCATCTTTGACGTGTAAAGAGTGCTCGATCACCTCCCTAGGAATTCTAGGCATATCAGATGGTTTCCAAGCAAAAACATCTTTATTATTTTGGAGGAAGGTGACGAGCACGCTTTCCTATTTAGGATCTAGCTCAGCACCGATTACAACGGTTTTTGAAGGATCCGATGGATCAAGGGAGATCTTCTTCGTTTTGGCGTCGCCTTGCCCTAACTTGGCTATCTTCTTTGCGGGGATTTCACCCTCTGCAGAAGTTGATGCAGCCAGTCGAATTTCTTCCTGGCCACGCGATCTCTCACGAGATTAGGCCATGTCGCAGCTTTCCTTGTCGCAAGTGAAGGCTTGTTTGACGTTGTTGCGTAAGGTGATGATGTCGTTGGGCCCCGGCATCTTCATGCAGAGGTAGGTATAGTGCGGTATCGCCATGAACTTGGTGAGTGCAGGCCTTCCAATGATCGCGTGGTAGGCCGTCTCGAAGTCGGCCACCTCGAAAGTGATATTCTCCGTTCGGAAGTTCTCGCGAACTCCGAAGGTGACTGGAAGGGCGATGTGCCCGAGTGGCGTGGACGACAGCCCCGGGATAACTCCATGGAAGGGGGCTGAGCTTGCCTTCAGTTCGGCTCTCGGGATTTGCATCTCGTCAAAGGTCTTAGCGAACAGGATATTGAGGGCGCTGCCCCCATCAATGAGGACGCGCTTCAGTTTGATGTTCCGGACCATCGGGTCTAGCACCAGTGGATAGCGCCCCGGGTGAACCACTCGGTCGGGGTGATCCGAGCGGTCGAACGTAATAGCCACCTCCGACCATCGTAGGTATTGTGGGACCTCAGGTTGTGCCGCATTGACATCGCGGTCGGTCAGCTTCTGTTTCCTCTTGGATTCATAGGCCTGCGGCCCCCCGAAGATGTGATTCAACTCGCCCACGGGGTCTTGAAAGGGCTCCGTATTTCCAGCCGGGTTGTTCTTCTTGGTGCCCGATGGACCGACTTCGTCAGTCGGCTTCTTGTTGAGTTGTGCCGCATATTGCTCAGCGAATTGCTTGTAAATGAAGCAATCCTTAGCTGCGTGCTTGTGGTTGGGATGATGCGTGCACTGAGCGTTCATGATAGCGTCGTAGGCCGCGACTCGAGGACGGCATTGGGAGTTGGACGTCGCGGCAACCAGGTCCTCAAGTCGGCGCTTGCGGTCCTTCTGGCCTTGGTTGTTGTTGCCATTATCCTTCTTAGGATGCCAGCTTCCTCCCGACTGCTTGTCGTCCCTTCTGTCAGGTCGGTCTTGGCGCGCCGCTTTGATCGCGTCGCTGGACTTGGCGTACGAGTTTGCCGTCTCGAACATCTGTTTCACCGTCTTCGGTGGCTTGCGCCCAAATTTTTCGATCAACGAGTTCATCACGGACTCCCTTCGGAAGGCGGCGATGATGATATTGTCGGTGATGTTGGGGATCTTGTTGCGCTTTTCGGAGAAGCGCCGGATGTAGTCCTTCAATGGCTCGTCTGGCTTCTGGACGACGTTGTAGAGGTCGAAGTGGGTCTCAGGCCTCTCAAAAGTGCCCTGGAAGTTGGCGATGAAGTGGTCCCTTAGCTCACTCCACGAGCCGATCGAGCCTCTTGGCAAGCTCGTGAGCCAGTTCCTGGCTAAGTTAGCGAGGGCAACAGGCAGGTAATTGGCCATGGCCTTGTTGTCACCTCCTGTCGCACGGATGGCGAGAGTGTACACGGTTAGCCACGACTCAGGTCGGTCTTCCCGTCGTACTTCTCGATTCTGTCGGCTTGAAACCATTCGGCCAATGCACTCGGCGCAGTCCCGAGTGAAAGCGGGTACTCCATCGTCATTCTTTGTTGGTTGAGCCTCTTCGATCTTTCGCGGGAGCGCTGATCTCGTTCTTGATAGCGTCGGTCAAAGACTTCCCGCAGATCACTCGGCGGGGTCCTTGGCAGGCTGCTTCGGTAGTCGGAGTTGTTGCTGCGGTGGACCCGGTGGTGGACGGGTGGTTGTCCATGCCGCTTCTCGCGGGAGTCGGCCGATTGCTCTTGATGCTTGCGCGTGGTCTCATGGCGAAGGTCTCTTGACCTAGCGGTTGTCCGGTCTAGCTCGGGGCTCTTGTAGTCCTTTGACCTCAGCGGCGGGAGTCGGCTTCTGTCGGGCGTTTCTGCTACGGACTCAGTCGGTCTTTGGGCTAAGGTGGAAGGAGAGCAGTTGGCTGTGGCCGCAACAATGGTCTTGATCTTGTCCAGAATTGGTGTCACATTGGCGGGAGCCGTTTCGATCACGGTGTCGAGGAGGGTGAGTGCGGCAACGGCGTTCTGCTGGGGCGTTTGGAAGATATTGGCGTTGTCGACCGCGTCTGGAGTATGGCCTCCCGAGCAGATCGTCCAGTTGCCCTCAGATCCCGCTTTCTTCTGTCAATGTCCTCCTTGCTCCTCCTCTCATCTTCTGCCAGCTTGTGCTCCTGCTCAAGTATGGCTTGTTCTTCTTCTGCGACCCTACGGGCCATGGTGAGTCGGTCTCGGCCACCTCGGCCATGAGGATGTCGAAGCACTTCGGCTCGTAGTCCTTGTCGCATCGGAGTCGTTGGCTTCGTCCGAGGGGATGCCGTAGAGGTCGTCGAAGCCTGAAGAGTTGAGGTATTCATCGAGCTCTGAGGATGAGCATGACCCGAACGGTTGGAGGATGACTGCGACTTCCCTCGAGCCTGGGTTGCTCAGATCTGGATCGTTCTAGTCCGAGTCGTAGCTTGATGACGTGGATCCCTCCGAGTGGGTCGATCTCGACTCGGGGGAGAGGAGCTTGCAGTAGATCTCAGCGGCGTTTGGTAATCCAAACGGTGCCCAGAGGGTTTCTCCCCCGAGTAGATTGGTTCCGACGGGGAGGTGAGAAGACAGCTATAGATATCAGCGGCGTTCGGTAGTCCGAACGGCGCCGAGTGGATTCCTCCTTCAGAGTGGATGGACTACATTTTGGAACTCGGGATTCGGTCGCGAGATCTTGGCGTTGTTCGGTAACCCGAACGGCGCGAGCGGGTTTCCCTCTCGGCGGGTCCGAATCCGAGTCGGGGAGGAGCTTGTTGAAGCTCTTGACGGCGAAGTCGTCGATGCCTGAAGAAGATCCCATCGCGCTTGCCGGCGAGATTGTCGAAGAAGTCTTGACGCGTGGTCCCCTACCTGGCGTGCCAACTGTCAAAACTTGGTTTCAGCAATAGAAATTTGGGGGTGCAGTCAAGATCGCCAAGCTCGATGGGTTAGGTGGAAAACAAGATTTAGACAGGTTCAGGCCCTCTTGTGAGGTAATACCCTACTCCTGTTTCAGGGATTCGATCCGCCGAGTGTTTATTGATCTCTTGAATCTAAAGCTGAAAGCTGATAAAGCATATGAAATCTAATATCCCTCAAGGGACGTCCCTTACCCCCCTTATATAGTCTTGGAAGGCGGGCTTACAAATCGGAAACCCTATCTTACTCTAAGTCGGCTTCCTCAATCTTACCAAACCATGACTATGAGCCGTTGCCTTATCTAACCGGCAACGTAATACCCAAGTCATATCCGGTTTACATATTTGGCAGGCGCAACCTATCTCTATCTCTAGTCGGATAAGCTTGCCACATGGATATCCGATTGCCATAATCTTCACAGTATAGAACTCCAGCTGCAACACATGGGGTTTCATCTAGTTAACCTAGTGCTTTTGAACCATCTATTCTAGTTGGAAATCCACGACTTGGATGATCTCACTCACTCAGTATATGTGGAAAAGAAAACCCTAAGCTCTCTTGAGAGAAAAAGAGGAGCAACCATTGAGTTCAAATACATTAGATGCAAATACCATCATATGTGAGAATTGTGACTTACATGTCAATCATACCTACGATGGTATTTTTCAACCCAAAATTTTTGCGATGGTAAAAAAATTGGCCCAAACAACAAGGTTTATTTAAGGGTTGGTTTAGTAGAGTACCAAACATGAGAAGAGTTTTCTCGGTTCGGATGACAACAATTTTAGTGGAAAGTTAGTTTGAAGGGTCAAACGGTATTTTATGAAGCTAAAATTCTACATCTTGGTATGGACTCGTAAATCCACATTTTTGCCATGTTTCATGTTCCAAACAATGGTTTGCGAGATACTAGCTGCTAAGCTAAGGGGATATAAATTGCTATCTTCTTTGTTTGCCTGGTGGTAAGCCTCTTGTTAGGTTGTCTTGCATTGTTATTTATATTGATGATACCAAGATTATATCTTAATGATGTTGCTGTAGTTGTACTGTAACAATTGTTTATTAATAGTCGTGGAAGCTTGGAGTGTACGCAGTAGTTGGCTCCGTGTTTCTTCCTCCTCACACCGAGGAGTTTTTTCCATGTAAATCACTATGGCACATGTACATATGCCGGCTTGTTGCTTATATTGTGTTATTAGTTGTTGGTTAAAGCAATTCCCATTGGTTCATCGCAAGACGAGAGGTCAATTGTGTTGCTGTTGCCATATGGTTAATTGATCTTTGCACATTTTTGTTGGCATCAACCCATCACTATGGTTGTACTGAACCCTTCAGATAGCACAAATTGCAAGCCGGCCCTACACTCTTGTTGGCTAAAAATGCCTAAAATAAGCTGAAGATATGAAGTTATCATGGGTCAACTTTCTCTCAGGTTTTTCTTGTTCTAGAAAATATGGTTAGATGAGGTGGAGGAGAAACTTGGCCTATATTTTAGACAAGACTCTGGAAGAAAGTATTTGCAATAGAGCATAGGACATACACTTTCCTATTACCAATGTCACAATTTGACATTTGGTGCAAGGACACAATCACTTGACAAAAATATGTGGACATTGACCAAAACATTTATTGTACTGATAAAAATAAAGTTGAACATCTGAGAAATACACCTAAACCATGATCTCCACTTCACACAAAGAAGTCCGACATGTTTCACAGGACATTTAATTTTCCAGGCCGTGATGTGTATTTAATTATTCATATGATGATTCTGTATTGTCATGTGTGATTTTCTCTTCATTTATACTTATACTCTTCTTACGGTTCTATTTTTTTTCCTTTTCTATTTGGAGATGATGCTCTCCATTAACTTTGACCTTTGCATTTCTCAACGCAGGATAATCTTTTATCCGAGGCACAAGCAACCTGCTGCCACATCTACAGTTGACTTGCCAACCAAAGTCTCTGACCATGAAATTAAAATGTGGTTAAATGAAACAAAATTGGAGTACTACTTTATGCAAACCAAGAAGTGTGCCTGAAAATTTAACCAATGTTTAGAAACATTGCAACATTCAGAGTGGACTCGTGGAATTTCTGCGATTTTACAGTATCAGAACCATATTACATATTCTTTCTTTGTTTTTTTTTGAAGGGAAGAACCATATGACATATTCAGTGTCAATGAAGTAAACAACTAAAAGTTATAGTTGAAAATCTGTCAAAACTTGGTTACCACTTCACAGCAAAAATATATCAATTGTCTTCCACGTAACATTAAACCAAACAAAAAGAATATATCAAAATCAGAACAACCTGAGTCAAACATCGCAAAAGAAACTCGAAACATTTCAGGTAAATAATGCACGACCTGATCTCGGCATATCTGATTGATAAACAAAAACATCATGCACCCGGCCATGGCATTAGATTATAGCTAACCACACAACCTCATTCTTTAATCCTCTCTCGTAGAATGCCATTGCCAACATCTTCTCTAATCTTGTCACCTAACATGAAGCCATTAACCCCACAGGTGCTGCCAAGTGGCGAATGAAAATCGTGTCTTCACGACCTGCTTCGTTCCCTTCGGTAGGAGAGATGGCGTGCCATGTAAAATATCTGCAAAACAGGAAGTTATGGACAAAACAAATAAACTAGAATTTCGTCATTTGAATAAAACACACGGCAAATGTTTAAAACAATGCTGTGCCGGAGAGAGAGAGAGAGAGAGAGAGAGAGAGAGAATTGTTTACAATTTTTAATTGAAGAGGAACTACTTAGGAAAATATGAAATGTACTTGGATGGTAATTGCTACCTATAAAATGTCAGAACCATGTGGATCCTCTCATACCAATTCCATGGAATCAACAAGTGTCGGACGCCTGCAAAAGCATTTATTAATTTGCATCATATAGCCTTGCAAACTTTTTGGTGAATCTAAACTAATCTAAAGGACTGCACAACATTTTAGCCTAAAATAGTCCATTTGAATTATTCACTTAGTGAACTCTTAAAATTTTTCAAACATTATAAGGTGGTTTTAGGATGGGAGTAGGAACTGATGAACATAGCAACAAAAGATCTTCTGATAATATTGAAGACAAACTTCTATGCTTAGTGAAGTGTTGAGGATTCCAACCTTTTCAAGGCCAACAGTTTGGAGTTAAACCATAATATTAACAAGGAGGGAGGGATTGATGAAGCCCATGGTTCAGTAAATCCTACACAGAAGCATCAGAGTGACATGTCGATCATATCACACAGCCTTAAACAAAGGTGGGTTTTGTCAACAAGGGTAAAGAACAAACATGCCAGCCACTAAGACCACATCAAACATTGAAACAAACTACAGAATGCAGCATTATGCTCCTATGCCTCATAGAAAACTCAGTCACATCTTAAACTCACTACAAGGATTTCAACAGTAGAGACAGGCACAACATGACAAGTCCCCCACTAACCCAACATCTCAACCTCCCCCTCCCTTAAATTCAGACGCCAGCTCCTCCCTCAAAGTTCAGACCACATCTCAAAAAAACACACAAACTGGCAACATGGACATTGCACTCTCTTAGCTCTCCCTCTCTTATCCATGGAGCTCCAGTTCCAGAAGCCAACAGAAGGCCATGCCCAATGCCACTACCAAGCACCAACCACGACAACGGCCAAGAACAAAGCGAGAAGCAAGTGCAACAGCAAGTTCGTGGGCGTCAGGCAGAGGCCTTCAGGGAGGTGGGTGTCAGAGATCAAGGACACCACCCAGAAGATACGGATGTGGCTTGGCACATTTGAGACCGCCGAGGAGGCTGCACGGGCCTACGACGAGGCCGCGTGCCTCCTCCGAGGTTCAAATACGCGCACCAACTTCGTGACGCACGCCGCACCAGACTCGCCGCTCGCATCGAGGATCCGCACCCTCCTCATCCACAAGAAGCACAAGAAGAACACGCCCCAGCCTACCATCACCTTCAGCACCGCAGTATATCACCATGCTAGTAGTACTATCCCTACTACAACTGCTGCAACCAGCACAAGCACCGTCACCACAACCACCACAAGTGGTGTCAGCCCTAGCAGAAGCAACAGCTCAAGCTTTAATTTTGCTATGAGTGGCAGTGGCCTCCACACTACAAACCTCTCTAATTTTGCTATGAATGGAAGTGAAGAATTGCAGCTGGCTTCACAACATTATGATCAGTCATGGGCACTCAACACCAGCCTACTGGTTGGGGATGGATGTGACATGGTAGGCAGCAATGCTTGCTCAGTGGCCTCAGACCAGGATAAGATGAAGACAGAGAAGCAAGGCCCTCCATCATCCCATGGCATGAATGGCATCCAGGAGCAGGAAACCTTTGATATCATGGGTAATGATCTGTGTGACTCCTTGTGGGATCTGCCCCCTATTTGTCAACTGTCCTGCAAGTCTTTAATGTATTAGACAGACAAAACTAGTGATCCCCATACCAAGATTCCTCCTTTTTGAGTCCACCTTCTGCTTTATGAGCCAATTCCATACGAGAACGTATGAGGAACAATGGCCAGCAAGCAGAGTAATGTGACGGATGTATCTTGTGTTTAGATGAAGGGCTTTTCAAGTGTTAAGTTTTTTTTCTTTTGATTTTGATCTGTCAGGCTACATATTTAGCACTTTTTAACATGTATGGCGGATGCAAAGCAGTATAGATGCCAATGTGCCATAGAGGTTTATCATCCCTAATTCCCTATGTAAGCAATACAGTAAAATTTCGTGATGGATTCTTTCAGAGATTTCGAATTATTTATGAGAAATTTCAAAGTAAAATTTTGTGGTGGATTCTTTTCAGAGATTTAAAATTATTTATAATTTTCATACCGTCACAACCTTGTAGTGTAGCTTCCTACTGCACCAGTAGCACACAATTATTCATGATATTGTAGTTTGGAAGGTTAATACTTGTGTTGACTGATGTAAAGCAAGCAGTTTACTAAGCACATGAGCAAAGTATTTTTGTGACGACAGAAAAACTGAAAATATCGAACGTTTCTGTTTGTCATCTAGATTTGTTCCGCATGACACCTCTGGTTTGCTGCCTCCTCTATCCATTGTCAATGTCCCTGTGGACATACTAACCTGTCAATCATCAACAAGAATACATTTTTTTTAGATAATGATCAAGAAGAACACATGCATCGACAAATAGATGGCAGCCAAAGCACTCCATCTTGACGATACAACTAACAATACAATACTAACCCCGATAAACCTGAACAATCATGGTGAGCTTCGTCACCAACTCTAGGGCTAATCCAGATCTTGATCTCAACTCCTCCAATCTAAATGGAACTAGTATAGTAATAGTTAGGCAATGCTGGCATGCGAGGGGATCAATCAATTCAACAGAATACGATTCGAGAGCCCCGTCCATCGCCTGCCCAGCCACAGCGCCACAGCGGTGACAAGCACAGGTCAGGGAAGGGGAGAAAACCCAGGTAAACCCTAGAATGCGGCGCCGGAAGGGAGGGGCGAGATTTGTGAGGGGGGTGTGCTCACCTCACCTCCTCGGCGCCGTGCGAGGACGTCGGCGGAGGCGGCGGCGACGGACGGCGGGGGCGGGAACCTTCCAGAAGCTTCCGCGGTGAGCTCGCCGCCGTCGCCTACTTCGCAGGTGGGGTGGGTTGGCCTCGACCCAAATCAAGCGCTGCGGGGGCCCGGCCCGAGAAGCGGTGGTGTCCAAATGGGCCGCCGTCTGGCGCCAAATTTCATCTCAAACCAACTTCTTGCACAACTCCTTTAGCGCCATTTGAATGAAATGATTTATTTAGGAATTTTATAGGATTCAAATATTATACTTCAATAGGGAAGCATTCGTTTGAACCATAGTAAGAGAAAGCCCTCTTTTTCACGCGTACAATTTTCCGAAATGCTAAATGGTGTATTTTTTAAAGAAAATCTATAACAATGTTGCTTTTAAAATATCATATTGATCCATTTTTAAGTTTGAAATAACTAAAACTCTATTAATCATACGCTAGTGGTTTATCTCATTGCTTATCTTTTAATCTTTTCGCCTCCTCTCAAACACACCCTAAGACTCGAGAAAGCTGGCGGAGCTTTGAGTTATAATCCGAAGCTGATTTTAATTTTAGAACTTCATTTCATTTTAGGATTAATGCTTTTAAGGGCTTTTCATGATCTCTAACCAGAAGATGTATTTAAATATATGACACTATTGACTTTATTCAACCAAACTTTCAAAATGCTTTCAAAATATTTAGTTTGGAAATATAAAAATTTATATGAGAAGATATTTTATTTATAAGTATTTTTTAATACTACAATTTTGTTATATATTATCATTACATTCTATAGAAATAGTGTTCAAACTTACACATAAAGACCGAATAAAATCAACAATATCATATATTTAAATACAGATGTTGTCGACGGATGGTCGATCGGTCCTGCAGGGGCTACTCGAGGAGACGAAAGAGTGGTCGGAAACGTCATTTGAAAGGGCGTGATGGTCGACTCAAGAGAAAAATTGAGCCAGAGATTTTAGATAGGTTCAGCCCTCCCGGAGAATAACAAGCCTACATCATGTGTTCTTTATTGGGGTGATGTATGAAACAGTACAAGGATCGAGTTCTTTAGGTGAGATTAGATCTAGCTTCTATAGAAACGATCCCCTATCCTCGGACTTGCCCTCCTTTTATAGATCAAGAGGGCAATTACAAGAGAACTTAGGGGCCAAGAAAGCTAAGATTAAAAGCTAAAAAGTCATACAAACAACATCTGAAAAGTACATAGAGATCTCACCGGGTCTTGCACTCCGTGGGTATCTCGCGTTTCATCTTGCCTTGGGATCCGTCCTCCATAGGTACCTTCTGCACAATCTTGTCGGGTGACGTCATCTTCTGTCGGGTTGTCTTCTCCTTGTCTTTTTCACGATCCTAGCGATGCAAGCCTTCTATCTCGAGGAGATCGGAGATCGGGCTGATGAGCCGTAGTCGGGATAGGACACTGGAGTCGGGATAGTCGAGAGGTCGGGGCTCCCGACCCCAAGAAAAGGTCGGGCTTCTGACCCCCTCCCGAGGACTACCAGTCCGACTTGAGCTGATCTTAACTTCGTTCCATGGGCTACCCTGTGTTGATACCCGGTAATACAAATCTACCTAAAATTATTATTGAAAATCAAACTTTAAAATTCACAATCACTTTGGATTATAATCTGCAGCTAAGCCAAGAAAATTTTAAATATTTCCATTCAAAAGATTAGGTCTCCTTTTAAACACAAAGTTTTACATGAATTTCACCATGTAGATTCTTTTTTAAAAAAATACCGTATCATGGGCCCATTATATGCTTAGCTTACTGAGACCCAACCTCTTGTCTTTATTTTCGTTTTTATAGTACAAGTCTACGGTTCTGATAGCTGCACAACTACTTCTACACATAGGTGAGATGATTCATGATAGCTTTTTCTTTTTTTTTCTTTTAGAAAAATTAAAAGTAGGAGCTTTACCATTCATTGAAGAAGAAAACACATAGGCCTTAGGCAAAAGCTTCTTGACACTAACCTGAACTAGTCCACAACAATAAAGTACAACTTGACCCAAGAACCTTGATGGAACTACAACGTAAAACAAAGAAGCCTACTAGGCTACTATCTATAATGGATGGAACAACGCCGCAAAAATAAATCAATGTTGAAACCGAAGACCTTTTCTTTGCCCTGTGAGCTGAACTTTAACAGTTTACTCTGAATATAAGTTTGTTTCAAACCACCATCTCCCCATTTGAAACTGTTTAGTTTATGGTTCAACTCCTGCATGATTATCCATCAGACCATCACTATCTTGGGTGTTATATCTTAACTTTTGATGTGGTTTTCTATAGAAGGTTCTGATTTTGTCTCTCATTATCATGGCCCCTATCCTGGCACCCTGTTGTGTACTCTTCTTCCCTTAAATTTCCTGAATTTTGTACATTTTATTCATTGTCACAACTCCTTTGCTGAATGCTGATGATCTACAGTGTCGTAACGTTGAACCTGTCTGTGAACTGTCCTGCAAATCACAACTTGTTTAATAAAATTACATATATTGAATATTCGAAGAAGTCGACATCTGATAGTGCTCAACATTTCAGGAATGTTCTCAATTTTTCTATCACAACTGAAATGGATAGAGTTAGAAGTTCTTTAGGACAGATGGCATGTTAAGTGAACAATATAATTCTTCGGAGCTACCAAGGGATAAATTCTCAAGCCACTGAATTGTAGTACCATTTATGCAGGATAACTAAAAATCTTTATTAAGAACCAACAAAAGCTTTATTTATTTATTGTTGCATAGCACAATTTGGGTCCACATATTTGCTGGGTTGGATTCTAGGATCCAACACCCATAGCCTCTACAACGAATCGACCGCTGTCAAAACTTGAATTTCAAAACTTAATTTTAGAGTTGAATCGCTAAGAAAAAACACATACATACACATATATATATATATATTATATAAGTTTTACTCACAACTTATTTTTTATCGCTAATAATTCGTTTGGTATATAATCAACTCTTTACCAACCGAAAGGACTATTTAAGTTGGTCGCTAAAAGTTTTACCCACAATTAACAGAGATTGATTGATCAACAAGCCTTAGATATTCTCCACTAGTTATGTTTTTCATACCTTGCATGGTTGCTTCTTTTTCCTATTATGGATTGGTCTGAATAATTCTTGACATGTTTGCCACAATTGTTCAGAGACCTGCCAAGTGATTGATGAGTGAGGAGGAAGAAGTCCCAAGTGGTGGTAGGCCCCAAGCACCATTTTCACTCCCTTTGTCACCTAGCAAGGTAGTACAAGCCCACACACAAAGCTCATTGCAAAGGACTAGCTTCAAGGCTTTGTGGTGACACTGATATCTCCTAGTCTCTAGTCTCTACACCTCTTCTCTTCCCCTCATATATTGCTTCTTTCTCTCTTTGCTTGCCTGCAAATAATAAGAGAAAAAAAATGAGAGAGAGAGATCACTTGAAGCCTTGAAAAGCAGCAACCAAAATTGATGCTTGGGGAGCATCCATTGGAGAGGCTCCAAAGCAAGAATAATTTTCTTTGCCAAGTGATCTGATTGATCACTGCTGTTGTTTATATAGACAAATCTTTTGGTTGTTTTTGGCAAGATGGAGAAGGGAGGTGCTTCGGCTTCCATGGATGCGGCGAGCATGGACATGTGGGACTGGGAGGTCCTGCCTGACCACATGACCTCCTCCTCCCATGGCGGCGGCCATGGCCGGAGCGTTCTTGGTGGTAAGATCAGCTCTTGCTTTTTGGCACGAAAGATCTCTGCTTCTTTTGTGTGATGATTCAGGAAAGGTTGCATCTCATTCGTGTTGTTGATGTGATCGATTGGATGACAGATCAGGAAACCGAGGAACCGAATCTGGACTCCGGCGCCGACATGGCCGTCGACGACGAGTGCAAGGACATCGGCGCCGACGCGCCGGCCGAGACCAAGCCGAGCCAAGACGAGCCCCCATGGCGGCCAAGGCAACAGAGCAGGAGGAGGAGGCGTTCCAGAGCTCCGACGCCAAGGTGGTCGACGGTGGCGAGGAGGAGGAGGCGGCGGCTCTCCGGATCGCCGGAGAGGAGGATGTGGAGAAGGAGGGGAAAGGCAGGAGGGGAAAGAAGGCGCGGGCGGAGTGCGTGGTGTTCAGCGTGGGGAAGCTGCGGGTGAACGGGATCGGGGCGCTCTGCTCGTTCGGCGTCGCCGCCGCCACCGTCTGCATCTTCCTCGTCGGCGGCAGGCTGCAGCACCACCACAGGCAGCAGCAGCAGCAGCACAATATCCAGCTGCAGCTCTATGGCGATGACAAGGTTTGATGACTCATTTCCAGTTCTCTGTTTCTACCAAAATACTTCATTTTTGTCTATGAAAGATTACTTTTTTTTCATCCAAATATGATTATACACCTTGGAACTATGGAACTATCATAATTGCTCACTTTTATGCTCAAATTAACTAATTCGTGTGCATATGTATGTCTTAAGTTAATCAATTAGTTCTTCGCAAAAAAGAAAGTTAATCAGTTAGTTAATTCAGATACATATTGAGCCTTTCTAATATGTTTCCATTAGAAGAACAAGAATAACGATATATTCTTTTCAAATTATTCACTGGACTACTGAAATGAGTTATTTACTCCACGCTTCAAAAATATGTTTTTTTTTAAAAAAAAGCTTTGTTCACCATTTGTTTGAAGTTATTTCCTAAGTTTATTTCTAAAAATATTTAAATTATCTTTATAATTAAGTAGATAATCTATAGCAGCAATCCGCTTAATAATCTAAATTAAACAGGGCGGCCTAATAAAAAAACAGAATCTAAAATGGGCCTCATTTCGTTCTAGGAAAAGGAAATTGGTTACTCGCACTATGTTTTTTCAATCAATTTTCACTTATCCAAAATTCTTACCCATGAGAACTTTGCCTGAATCATGGTTTGATTTGTTGATCTGCAGAGAATGCAGCAGGTTGTGCAGCAGACATCAAGGCTGAACCAGGCAGTGTCATCTGTCATGGGAGGGTGGCTCAACTAGGGCAAACATATCATTTGGTGGCTACTATGAAGGCTTCTGAGTTCTGATCAACCAATTAATTAGAATGTGTAAGATCAAGTACAATTAAAGTTGCCATTGTAGCAAGTAGCAACTTAATTAGATATTGCACCCTAGTGGCCTTCATATATGCCATCACCTTAGCTGTGTGTGCACTACATGTACACTGGATGTAAATAATTGGGTTCTTTAGACCTTGGTACATATAGATGATGAGGATGGAATTATAGATTTATTATTAAGTTGATAGTTAAGGAAAATAACAACTGTTTGACTTGTGCCTAAAGTCAAAACAGGTTCATTAATGATGGAGAAGCTACTTACTGAAGATGAGTTGTTTCTTATTGGTGAGCTGGTCAGAGTAACTATAGTTGGACAAGTTGATATTTTCATATTATTTGCGCTTCAATTTGTGAAAACCAACCTTTCAAGCTAGAAAATATTCAGGTTTATCTTTCAAGCTACCATGCCTAACCATGCACTGAATCTGAAAGAACTCTCTGCTGTCAACTAGCACAGGAATACGTTGCCATCACGAGTTAGCCACTTAAAATTCACTTACTTTTCGCACTGCAATCCAATTAATTTCCAAGAAAAATCAAGGAAAAGAAATATCTCAATAGCAATATTGTAACATGTTATAAAAAATCTACTGTCAATCAGAACAAAGCAAACTCTGACAAGTTTCTTGTGAGGTGAAATTAAATGGGCTGGAATGATCTAGCTGGGAGACCAGTCTCAAAACCGTTGTATAATTGTATTGCTGATGCTGACACCAATAGAAACCAGAAAGAAAAGAAAAGCATTTGTTGCATGTGTTTATTGATATTTGTCTTTTTTGTAGGACATACGGTTGCGTGTACGGTGCATTTGATAGACTTGCTAGTCGCTGTCGTGAAGGAATTTACCGAATTCTTGCAGATTTTAGATGACTGAAAGTTGTTTGTGAAACAAATTGCAAATTCATATCTACAGCAGTTTCAATATAGGGGACAGAGACGGTTGGCAAGAGGAAGGGGCAAGGCTTGTCAGGAAAGGTCCTGTTGAATTATTGGATACAGAAAATTTTCGGAGCCTAAGCAAATCTTATTATATCAGGTGTTTGCTTTTAAAATTTTATCTCAAATTTATCAAAAACATTCAAGCTTGCATTCACATTGTTTTTATATTGTCCGTACATTGCAATGAAATTTTAATTAAAAAATTATCATTAACATGTTATTGCTCTCACTTAATTGTTGTATATATTGTAGAATCAAAATGTGTTTTATTTGTATTTTGCGTGATGAAACATTGGTGGTGATTTGCGATACTTAATATGTGAAATATTGATTTATGGTGATGATGTTTGGATTTGTGAAGTTGTGCACGTTTCGACCGACGGTCGAGCCGTGGTGTGCACTGGCCGCCGGCCGAGGCTTGACCGTCGAGCCGGAGTCATCTCCCGTTTACTATTAATTTTTTTAAATTTCAAAATCATCTATCTATCAATAAGAAAAATAATAGTATTACTTAGACTAAATAAATACTCATTAATTTATTTAATAAAAACTTAATTTGTTTTACATTACAACGTATGGGCTCTGGACTAGTCCGACCGAAAATATTCTTGTCCCTTAGGATTGAACCTATGGTCGTCTTGTCTTTGTCTAGTTCCACTGCTGGTGCAGTGTTCTCCTACTAAATTTTTGGTATTTTTAATTTTATTTTTAAAAGATTTGCAAAACTAATTTTCGTTTCAAACAATTACAAAAATGGTCCCCCACCGCCCTCGAGAGCGTGACTTTTAAAAATCGCCCTCCCAGAGAGCGATTTTCTTGACGCCGTTGACCTCCATCGACGTTTTGAGCGTTTTTTAATTTGCAAAAAAATTGGTGGGTCTAAGTGCAAAAATACGTGCGTCCGCGCGCTGCCAGGCTGCCTCCCCGTGAGTTTTGCACTTAGATCCTCTAATTTTTACAAATTTAAAAAACATCCAAAACGTCGTCGATGAGGCCAATGGTCTCACGGCATGTCACAAAAGTTCCCTGGGAGGGCGATTTTTAAAAATCGCCAAAGAGTGGCGGGGGACTATTTTTACAATTGTTTGAATAAAAAATTTAGTTTTACAAATCTTTAAAAAAAATAAAATTAAAAATGCAAAAAAATTCTTCTCCTACTTGCGGGTGTGGGGTTGAGCCTCGATCGGACAACCTAGGGCATAGCCCAAATAGAAGTTTGGAGACTATGCATGGAAACGGATCCTCTACTACAATGCAGAGAATCACTGTGTGAACAGTGTGTAGCAACAATGATGCTTGCATAGTGTTTGATGTATCCTTCGTAAAGTTATTATACGCATTTTACTGTTTGAAATACTGTATCTTTATCCTTGCCCATTGAATGTGGATCAAACAGAAATAAAAAAAGAAACATATCCTAATGCGTAGATATCTTCTACATTTTGTTCTTTAATGCAAAGAACCCGATTCCATATTATACATACATGCACAAATTTCCTACAATTTGGCCCACCATGTATAGCCATTTTATCTTGGTGAATAAAAAAAATCCAAGTTGTATCCCATCGTTTTGCCTGCACCTGATTATAAGGCTTATACCACAGAAAAGTAATTTGTGGATAATTTTTTATATTTTAGATAATAAAAGTTTTATCGAGACTTAGTCAATTATATAAAGATGATACAATCCAATTAAACCCATCCTGGGTCTCCCTATAAAATACACACTGCCAAAAAGAACCAACTACATCTCCATCCCAAGTACAAAAGTTTGACAAAAATATAAAGATTAGTGGCTATCAATTTGTAGACAACTGTCACTCATGCTTCTAGGTTAAAAAACTCATGTGTCATCTGGTCTAACTGTCGTGATATCATCATAATAGTATCCCAAAGTTTCAGTTTGCGGAAGATAATCTAGGTATATAGCTATCGAGTAACTAAAGTAATAACTTACAAAGGAGAAGTCACCATCTTACTATAAAAAATAACATCATTCCTATTTAGCCAAATGGACCAACAAAAAATAGATTCCTCAAAAATAACATCATTCCTGTTATCAACAATAACATCTATAAAAGTAGATTCCTCATCTTTTTAGGGACACATAAAGCCAACACCCGAACATATGAGTAACATTACGAGGAGGTTTTAAATCAGAAGCTATATGAATGACAAACCACATTAAACGAGATAAACAACAAGGATGAAATCATATTGTTCTTTCAAAATTTTTATATATGTGTTCTTAGTTATATAATGTGGGGGTGTCATCCTGGAGTAGCACTTGGACCATAGTTGAAGTAAGCTGAAGTCGGACTATGAGTCCTCAGGATGTGGTTGGGAGCCTGACTTACCCTCGGGGTCGGCCGTCCCGACCTCCCCTGGGTCCGACCTCGGTACTCTTTTTCTCGACTTTGACTCCTCGACCCGACTCCCGGCTTTCTCGAGACAAGACTTGGTTCGCAAGGAAGTGAGAAGGGGACAACCTGGCAAGGAATGGCGTTACCTGACAGCACAGTATAGGTGGTATCTGCAGAGGAGGGATCCCAAAACAAGATAAGACACAAGACACCCATAGCACGCAAGACCCAGAGGGCATCTCCTTGTACCTTTTTCAGATATTTTTTGTACTTACTTTTTAGATCTTTAGTCTTAGCTTTTTTGGCCCTCAAGTCCTTTGTAATTGCCCCCTTAAACTATAAAAAGGATGTCGAGGGAAGGCTAACGAACACAGACAGACATCACTCAGTTCATAGCTTGATCTTGACTAGCTTGCTCTAAGCCCCAAGAACTCACACTCATAAACCTTGTTCATCATCTATCCCAATAAATAACACTGGACGTATGCCTATTATCATTCGGGAGGACTAAAATAGTATAGATCTCGTGTCGACCATCAGATCCAGAGGGGAGGCGCTTTTCCGACCACTCATTTACTTTCTCGGGCATCCCATTGGAGGACTGCCGACCTACCCGTCGACATATAAAAGCTAAATACTGAAAAATAAAACTATGATAAGAATCCCAAAATCACACCAAAATTAGTTTTAAATTTTAAAATTTCAAAGCGGCATATAAACTGAAAAACAAACGACAGAGGGGCTTATCGATGATGATTTCCTGTTGCAGCCTTTTCAGTTGTTTATCGAAAATCCTGTGGGCATGTCCATGAGGAGCTGCTTCTGCCGCCGGAAGGGAGGCACCCATATTGCCGACATAGTTTCACTGTGGTAATCTTTTTCTATCTAAATATTATCGGTTAGGGGATTTAGCTGTCGGAGAAGCATAAATTCGATCCACTTTATTAAAGCTTGAAACTGTATCCTAAGCTTCTTGATTAGGCATCTCCATGGAGTCCATTCTGCGTACCTTTTTTTTCTTTTATTTTTGAATCAAGCTGAACTTATACATGTTACAGAAGTTTTGGTAACACATCCAGCTGCCTTGGTTGGCTTTATGTGTTACTCACCTGTTCATTCATGCTACTTCTGTTTGTGAAAATATTCAATAAAACAAGGGTCAGGAAACACAAAAGTAAAAAGGGCCAGAAGAACGCTTGGGATGTGGCCAGTAACCCCTTGCTCTGAGGCAACAAATTATGACCAAGTTAACATGTCCTCATGAAGGAATAATTTGGGGCATTTTACAAATTTGCCACTGGTTTTTTATATTCTACAAGAATACCATTCGAATGATAGTTCTGATGGCAGTTTGCAATAAAGATTCAAAATGATGGTAAATTTGCAAATGCTTGAATAATGTAGTGTAAAATCAAAGTGTGTTTTGATTGTTATTTTGTGATGAACAATTGGCATGATAGATTATTGGTTTTGATATTTGGAGATTATTAGCGAAGTAGTTTTTGCTGACTGTATGAGATCGGACAGACCAGATGGACTGGGCCGGTCAGACCGACGTGTTGTGTGCGGTCAGACCAGATAGCCCGATGGTATGACTTGCTGGCTCCTAATTGAAGTCGGTTTCGGGTTGTTTATTTTGATACTTATGATTATCTCATGTTTATGACTTCTAGATGATTTATATACGTATGTAATATTATTATGTGCCGATGTTGAGTCAAGTTAGGAAAGAACTTGTGCTCATATATGGTTTCTTGTTTGATTCATGTGTAGATGTGTCTTGATGTCTTAGGAAAGCATTGCCGGTGATGAATCGGGAATCAATTTGGGAGAAGATGACATCCGAACGATCAGGATATCATGTGAAATGCTTAGGCTAAAGAATAATACACGTGATTAGTGAAGATTCCATGCGGCATACGATGGAAGATTGTGTGCGTATGGAAAGTGGAGTCGAATTTGGAAGGAGTCTAAATTTGGGAAGATTGAAGTTTGAATTGTAATGAGATAAGTTTGTTTCTGGTACGATAAGGTTTCCTACTACATGAGGACTTCTTGTACAAGTTAGATTTGTGGCTTTTTTGCAGCCACTTATAGGTATAAATAGTAGAGGGGTTGAGGCCTTTCGATATCGATTTTGTAAAAATTGAGTTTAGAGAAAAGTTAGGGTTTCAAGTTAAATAATTTTGTGAGAGAAGTGTTGTTGTTGCACTTTATAAACACGAATAGAAGAAATAAAGTTCAATCTACTTTCAAGAGTTCTTCGATTTGTGTTTACTCGGGTTCGACGGTCACACCGGCAAGATACCAGTGGTCAGACCGGCTGCTCCACAGCGGTTAGACTGACAGCGGTTACAAGCAACGGTGGCTCAACGCGTGGTCAGACCGGCACATCTACACTGGTCAGACCAGAGATTCAACGTCGGTTCGATCGATCTTCATCAGATTTCAAGGATAACTTTTAATTCTGCTAAAGTTTGATTTTTAGTGTTCCTACTGTTTACCCTCCTCCCTCCTCTGATAGGTTTAGTTATTGTTGTTCGATCTACATGTAGTACTCCCTCCGTCCCAAAATATATAGCAAACTAGTATGAATATCGTATCCTATACTATATTGCTATATTTTAGGACGAAGTGAGCGATAACTTTCTTTGATGCTGAGAAATCAAAAGGACATGTCAGCATTATTTGTTTATTGACTTGTCAGGTGCAATCAAAATTTAAATATTGAAACTTAATTTTTTAAGTTAATTTTGGGATTTTTCTCATCGTAGTCTACTTTTCAGCATTATCTTTTAAATAGAGAATAATATAGATATAAAAGTTTTATCCATAAAATACTTTTTTGGTCCATTCATATTTTTGTTCATTTTTATTTTTGAGAGAGCTTCCACAAGGCAAGCATCAGATTGAATTTTTAGCTATAGACTACTTAGGTTTCGTGGTTTTTGGATTCTTGGTAGTTACCCGGCCTCTAATTGCAGGGCCAGTCCATATTAGGGGGCCAGGACGATTAAAATATTTGGACCCTCATTAATATATATTTGTTCTATTGAAATTTAAAATATAATTATAAATAATATGTCAAATGTTTATATTAAAAATTAAATAAATGATAGATTTGTCTCGAAAAGTATGATCATTGACATAGTTATTAGATCTTATTCTAATATAAATTGATGGTCGTCAAATATTTTTTGACTGGACGAAGTATTTATTATATTATAAAAATATAAAATTAGTAAGTTAGAATGATAATTTAATTTTTATTTATATTATAAAAATGTATGATGCTACTGCTTAAACACAACATAAGTTTTGAAATATAAATTTGTTCATCATAATAAAAAAATTGTTATCATTCATATAATGCTAATATAATAGTAAAGCTAAAGTTATTGGTGATTATCTTGGAGGCAACACCACGAACATGTAGAAAAGGGCCTTGTGCTTATGCTTGTTTTTTAAGTTATTTTGTTGGTTAATTAAATATAGATTGTATGGTACCACTCTGGAGAAATCATCATTGGTTGAAGTAACAAAACCACATTAGTCCCGGTTTGAGTTGCACCGGGACTAGAGATCATCTCTAGTCCCGGTTTAAAAGTCTATGAATTTCTAGGAATATTAGTCCCGGTTCGTGTCATGAATCGGGACTAAAGATCACCTCTAGTCCGGTTCAAATGTTGTCAGAGTCTGTCAGAGCGCCGGACACCTTTAGTCCCGGTTGGTAACACCAACCGGACTAGAGATGTTATTTTTTGTCCCGGTTGGAAACACCAACCGGGACAAAAGTGAATGTGCTTATTTTTTAACTGAACCTAATAAAAATATATAAATTTTGCTATATGATTCAAATGGCCAAAAATTAATTTAAGAGGATCTGTAATTTCAAAGAGTGTGGTGTTATGTGGAGGTGAGTGATTGAAGATAGAAGGAAGCTTTAATTTTATTATTACATATCATCATATTGTTATTAACTAATGATTCTCAATATACAAAATCTTTTGTAAAATTATTTTGGTGACAATATACGAATCGGAGGGATATACAATATTGATAAGAATATTTAAACCTTGTCGTCACGTCTAGTTTATGCGCGTTTAACAAGTTTTACGCGCATTGTTCCCGTTTCGTCCTCTAACTCGAAGTCGGTTTTTAAAACGACCATAACTTTCGCATACGGCCTCCGATCGAGATGTTCCATATATGAAAATCGATCGAAAAATTTCGGATGCGTTCGTTCACCGCTTTGCCACGTTCGGCGATTTTATTTTCCCTAAAAAGCCTCAGAAGATTGTCTTTTTGAGCCCGAAAGCTTTTTTCCGACTCTGAGCGTGTCTTCTGAATTTTCCACAGGCTTCGTCTTTTGCTTGTTTACGCTCAAATTTTCTGTGTTTACCTCTTGTGTGCTCCTAAGTCCGTAAAAAATAAAACAAAAAAGTCTGAATTTTTCCAAAAAAACAACAACTTCAGATGACTATGAAAAATAGAGAGGGACAAAAGAGGAACACTATCTAGAAGAGCATATTAATGTCTAGGATATCTATGATTGATTAAATTTTAATACTATTATTTTAAATCTATATTTAATGAATTTAATTGGGCCCTATTTACAAATTATTTAATTGTTAACCCTAGTCGGGACCAAATAATTTTGGAAGAATAGCGGAAAATTATCTTTAGTCCTGGTTGGTGACACCAGGACTAAAGATGAATTAGAAATAGCGGAAAGTTATCTTTAGTCGGTTGGTGCCACCAACCGGACTAAAGATAAATTGAAATTAGCGGGAAATTATCTTTAGTCCCGGTTGGTGACACCAATCGGGACTAAAAATTCAGGCTATATATATCCCCAACACGCATCGTCTTCTCCACCGATCCAACACTTAGCACATTTTTCGATCTCTCTCCCTCTCCCTCTTCCTCTTCCCTTGGCAAGCAAGGGGAGGAGATGGCGACGGCGGGGAGGAGGTGGCGGCGGCGGGCGCCATCTCTCACCCGTAGGGCCGGGTCGGCGGGCCCGCGCGTGGCGAGCGGCCGGGCGGGCGGGGCGGCCGGGGTCGGCGCGCGTCCCGCGCGCGCGGCGGGCGGGCGAAGCGCGGGCAGGCGGGCGGCGGAGGCGGCCGCGGGGCTGGCGCGCGGCCGGGACGGACGGAGACGGGCGGTGGGCGGGCCGTGACGGCGATCTGAAATTTTTTTTGATGTTTGATGATATGTGATGTGATTTTGATATGTGATGTGATAATATTTGATCTGTGATTTTTGTGGATTTTGAAGATGTATTTGATATGTGAAAAAAAATGAAAAACATTTGGGATATGTATTGTTCATTGCTATTTGTGAATCTGTGATATTTGATTTCAGTATCTGTGATGATTTTAGGATTTTGACAAGAAAAAAACAAAAGAATCTGAGGACAGTTGGCTGGAGAAAGGGCAAATTAAAAAATTAAAAAAAAATCTTTTGTCCCGGTTGAAGCCACATCCGGGACTAAAGATGCATCTCTAGTTCCGGTTATTTAACCGGGACTAGAGATCGCCTATCTCTAGTTCCGGATTCGTAGTCCTGATTTGACAATTGGAACTACTGAGGGTTACGAACCGGTTAAATCGATTATCCACTAACTAGACCTGTCTAAGTACCTACCTAAATACTAACCCAGTGCGAGGCCCTCGGCTTGACGGGTCCAGTGCAACTGCACCGTTTCCTAGGGCCGGGCCTGACTAATTGCTTCCATGAACCAAGATGCTATCTATATTTCAGTTCCTTTTATTAAATCCATAGTTATAAAGGCAGGAAATGTATGTAGATCTTATTATTGGCTAAACAACGATTTCCCATTGAAGCTCAGGTAGAAATACTATGGGAGAGCAGCAATACTAGTTAGCATGATTGTGTACATAGGGGTGGCAATCCTACCCGCGGATACGGGTACCTGCAGGTTTCGTACCCGACGGGTATGGACATGTATAGTAAAATCCGCCCGTGGGTATGCCTAAACCTGAACCCGAAATTTACGGGTGTGGGTACGGTTCTGTTTTTTACCCGCGGACATACCCAAACCCGCCCGAAAAAACCTAAAAACCCTAGGCGTCGGCGCCCCAAATTCCAAATCCGCACACGTGAGTCCAAATCTGTCCCGACTCCCGCACCCAACCTTGCGCACCTGCGGTTCCTCTCCCAATCTCCACAGTCGACGGCGGCGCACTTGGGCTTGGACGCCTCCCTCGGTTCCTCGCACGTCGGCGCCCCCTCGGCCTCCCTCCCACGTCGGCGCCGCCTCGGACTTCCCTGCAGCCGGCGCCCCCTCGGCCTCCCTCCTATGCCGGTCGGCTCCCTCTCGGAGGCGCTCCAGCCGGCCAGCACCCTCGGCCGGTCGGCCTCCCTCCTGCCGACGCAATCTCGGAGAGCGCTCCGGGCCGGCGGCGGCGGCGCCCCTCGACCTCCTTCCCGTGTCGACGCCCTCCTGGAGGCGCCCTCGGCCTCCCTCCCATGCCGGCTCCCTCCCGCCACCGGTGCCCCCGCGGCCTCCCTCCCGCACCGGCCCCGAAGCCGCAACCTCCATCCCTTCCTCCCGGTAGCTGCAACCTCCAGACCCGCTCACCTTCCAGTACTCAGAGTACAAGGTAAAATTCCACTCATCCATATGGTTAGCATACCATTTTCATTTCTTTGAGTACAAGTTAAAATGTCATTATGTCTCAAAGGAGCAGTATGTTTATTATTGTATTTTCTAAACTACTCCAAATGCAGACTTTTTTACTTGCAAACATGCTTCTTGATTCATTACTAGATACTCTGAACTTCTGAAGCAGGAACATGTATTTGTTGATACCAATCTGAATATGATTTTGCATTGTCTCATATTAACATGCAATATAATGTGAATCGATCATGCAGTGCCCTTACAGCCATTGTGACAGTTTGTTACTTTGTTGGTTTTGATCTGGCACGGATGTCTATGAAGAGATTAATCTTAAGTACTATCACTTGTAAAGAAAAATGTGCTTTAGAAATCATGATATCTCTAACAAGAGTAAGATACCCGTGGATACTCGAAACCCGATAGATACCCGTGGATTTGGGTTTGGGTTTAAATTTACGCCCGTGAGTTTTTTATGGGTGGGTTTTGCTTCGGTTGATGGGTTTAGCCATGGGTGGGTTTTCTTTGTATCCACACCCGAACCCGGTGGATGTCATCCCTATGTGTACATCAGAACATGCAATTGGACATTAGATTCTTGTTAATGAAACAGACCGAAGATGATGCATTTCATCCAGGGCTTTCTGGGGATGAATGACATCTTGTCCTAGCACTGCCGTGTGGTGGCCATGTATACTTTTATGATGTCATACGCACAGAAAAAAACTTGAATTTGCTGTAAAATGATGTATGGTTTTCTCCGGTACCATATTATTTGTAGCAAATCACACCTCTAGGCAGGGTGAACTATTTACTATTTATACAAAGTATAGTTGAATTACTTCATAAATCACAAGAAATGAAATACATATTTAGTCTAAATTACTTTGGCTACCTGTTTCAGTTCTGTATGACAACAAATTTTATGACATTGGCAAATAACTCCACAAGTCTCCGAACATATGATGATTTCTTTTTTAAAAAACTACGTTTACTTTTCTATACTATTTTAAACGTTGATAGTGATGATAGCAGCGAATCTTTGCTCCCTATTTCCAGCACTGCTCCCTAATTCAAACGCTCCCATTCTCAATTCCCATCCATCCTTTGGCAATGCACGGTTAAATCAATTAGTGTTTTTAAATGTTAATTAATAGTGATGATGATTCTATCAGTCATCCATCACCACTGCTATATAAAGCCCCAAAGAATAAGGTTAGTGGACGTATGCCAAGCTAACCATAAAAAATAATATGAATGATACAATTAACAGCTCTTAAATTAGACAGCGTGAAATGATTTTATGAAATATATATTAAGCTAACCTCTAACATTCGACTAATTCAAGTATTATTTCATAATTAGAAGATGGAAAACGGTCTAAGAAGTATGATGAGGTCTCTTGCAAAATCTGTTGTAACGCATCAACCTAGTGGTTTTTTTAAAAAAAAAAATAAGCACATGAGTTCCCAAGTCTTAACAGAGCATTTAAGAAGGTGGATAGGATGTTACAATCTTATTCTTACCTCACATCTATGCAAACCAAACATTAAATTCTCTTTTGCACGTTTTATGATCAGTGATCAACATCAAGCTTAAGCTACCCTTTTTTAGTCAATCCCTTAATTATAGTCACCAGCTAATGCCAAATACCCATATTGAAGCTTTAAAATTTCCTCACCACCAACGATGGGGACGCATATGCTCGAACCACAAAATCCCTACGTTTTAAAAAGAAAAACAGTAATTGCCGACTCAATTGCTGAGCTAGCAGACCACTAAACATTACTAATAACTTTTAGGATTTTAGTATGAACAGCACACACTTTGATCAATACGTTTACATTGGTGCACATACTAGAATAATTTCTCATAGTTTCCTATTACATGAATTTTTTTAAGGACAAACAGACATCACCAACAGAGAGTATCTTTGAATGCTTTTAAGTACATTTTTCGTCTCATAATAAATGTCATTAATTTCAAGCTTTACTTTTTTTTCAAACGATAAGTATTTGCTTTTTACTATTTTTTCTTCAAACAACTCTTATTAAAAAAATTCATCTTATCCCTAACAATCGTCCCACTCTTCATCTTTCTCATCTCGAACTTTTGAATGATTTTTTTCATAGTTTGTGTATTTTATCTAAAAATCTATTAAATATGGAACAGAGAATGTTGATAATAGTATAATATGTTTAGATATATGATTATCAATTTTTAAGACTACTCTAGACATTTCATTAAAGTATTGATAGGGGTTATTTTGATTTATCTAAATCTATTCATACGGATTCGTCTACTCTCGTGACCATCGCCGTCAAACTCTCGATCTCTCTCGTGACCATCGCTGCCGGCCGGCCGGAACCCCGCTTGCTCTCGTTCTCGCAGCTTCCTGTTGCTTAGAACGAACATGCGCCAAACCTAGATTTTGCATAAAGCCTGAAAGAACTAATGGTGTTCCATTGATTCAGAATTCGGATCATACATGTGTGTGAATGTAAATCCTCGTTGACACCTCGCTACTTAGAAAAAAAAGGTTTTCTCATGCAGCCAAAGCAGACCTGTAGAAGAATGCAGAAACCATTTCATCATTTCATGGATATATAATCATGCACGAAGAACTTGGACGATCCTAATTCCTCTCCTAGAAAGAGGCAGGTAGATTACCAATAAATCTTCCATATGCATTAGGATATTACCGATCTATTAGGAGCGCCCGTCCACACCTGCAGTTCGAGAATTACCACAATAAAATACAAGAAATCAATTCTTTGCCAAGCACGATTCTACCCCTCTACCTGTTTTACTGCCCACATAATTAGGTGTAGTATAAATAATCATGATACATTGGATCAAAACAAATGGATGGCCTATATATCCATTCGGGATATTCGAAGGTACCTTAGAAAAACTCTTTTATGTGTTCTATTTTCCTTTTTTTGGGTTGGCGGGGTTGGGAACGGAAATGCTAATCGGCAATCTACCACACGCGCTCAGTTTTGTACGCATCCATACGTATATATATGCATACAAACTTTATATATATAAAAACAAACTTGGTACGTATATGTATAAAGTTGGTACGTGTATTTACATTTTTATAAGTATATGGATATTAGTTTTCGTACGATATGAAGTATAATATTTTTACATTACATATAAACTTTCGTACGATATGGAGTATATTTTTATATGTAAATATACTTTGTGTGTATATATATATATACTTATATACATACATATAAACTTTATACACGTATACCAAGTTTATACTTAAACACATATATACATACGTATATATGTATAGAAGGACTAGGGGAAGCTGATCGCGTACCGGCACCGTGGGAGGGGGAGGAGGGGTTGTTTCACAGTATACGCTTGTAATAATGGACCTTTTAGTCTTATTAGCATGTGTAATTTTTTAAAATATATATAATCAATTTATGAAAAAAAACAATTTGTTGTACTTAAATAATGAACTTTTATACCGCTATCACCTACCTTCTTTTTCATCTCAAAGAAGGTCAATCTGTCTTTGTCAACGGTAGTATATACACACATTGATAAGAGCAGCACACCTGCAGAAGAATAGACCTGAAAAAAAAATAAAAGGTATGTGCTAACAGTCGAGTAGAATATAAATTCAAAAGCTTAATGGTTACTTGAAATACATGATTGGTTTATTTATCTGTGGTAGTAGTACAAACTAAAACCCAACTCTACACCTAGTATTTAAAATATTTTATCCTAATCCAATAGGTACCAACTTCAAAAATTAATAACTCAATTATTTGTTTTCTTTCTTTTTGAAAAAAAACCCCCAAGATATAGCACCAAACATAAGAATGAAGACAAATTCAAGGATGGACCAAAGAACCCTCAAACATGGTATTGAATTATGAAATTAATTTGTAGCCTGCAGAAGTTGCACATAAATAAAAATCATGCGCAAACTAATCATTCCGGTTTTGTACTACCTTGCATTGCTATTCTCTTGGAGAGTTGGAGGTTAGGTTAAAGTGTGAGAAATGGCCGTTCCAATGAGATCAGAAAAATGAGGTAGAAGGAAGACCTAGGAGTGGAAAGGGACAAGATACCAGAATAAATTGCTCATGACACCCCTGATTATTGGGTTGCAAGGAAGCACACAACAATATGGCAGGAGAGGAGAGGGAGGATGATAAAGTGCAATAGACTTCACCTCATCACCAAAAGCAACAAAGCTGATGGTTACCTCTCCTCTCTAACCCTACTACCTTCTCCCCTCTATTTCCTTCCATTTGCACACTGTCTCTTCCTCTCCATTCTTCAATGGGGTGGCTCCACTCCCTCTTCTCCCCTCTCAGGAGGCTCTGGGTTCGCGCGCATTCGGAGCGCAAGAACCGTAAGTTCTCCGCCGATGAACCTGCAAATCTATGCAACATTCTTTCTTCATGATGGTTTGCATTTCAAACTATAAACATTCTTCTTCATGATGGTTTCTTTCTTCATTTGAAACATGTTATTGTCCTATTTTCTCTATGAACATATATATGCATTTCTTGATAGGTAGGGGAATGTATATCTTGTACAAGGATGTTCAGTCCTGCCAGGATGAGGATGTTCATGTCCTGTGGTCGATCCTCGTCGACTCGCACCGTCATCCGGCTCTCATGAAGCTGAAGCTCTGAAGTTTGAGGCCATGGCATGAGCAGCAAAACTTCAGAAACTACTTTGTGTAGACTGCAGAAGGGAAGGGTTTTCCTGAGAAGTCATTCTAGGGTGTGGTTTTTGGCTTTGATGATGATGATGATGATGATCCTGATCCTCATTGGCCATTGTCCTTGCATTCATACACTCCAAAAAAAACAGAGAAAAAAGATCGAGGTTTGTGTCTTCTTTCTCGGTGTCCGATCTGCATGCCGTATTAGTGAACGTGAAATCTGGTCGTGTCATGTGTTGAGGTTGATTAGAGTGTGAGGCTGAGCTCATTTGTACATACATACTTGAATACTTGCTCAAATGCCTTACCCTTGATTGTGGTATTGGAGATAGGTTGGTAGAGTGTATCTGTCTCTGCTTTTGGTTATTTAATAATTTAATATCCTGTCAATTTCTTGTTGCTTGATGTGTCCCTTGCTCTCGTTTTCTCCTGCAAGCGTGCCTGCCAAGTGGTCATGCTCATGAAATTGTATATGAGTACATTTTCTTGGACCATGGTGATGATGTGTGTTTTAGGTGTATTAATTAACGATTTAGTGAGCATGGAATGATGGGATCCAAAGCAGTTTCTTGAGGTTGGAAAGATTCTAGACGCTCAAGAACAAAAACGGCCGTAGAGTACATGACAATACGAACTGTATTTGTTTGTAAAAGAAATTATCAAAAATATCTTCAGTGAATATGGCATGCCGACACTAGCATGAGGTGTTGTGATCACCAACAAGACTAGTATTCTGTTTTTGTATGTGGAGTTGGTGAGCAAAGATTTGGTATCGTTGTTCAGCACAATATTTATTGCAAGGATATGGGATTTGTGGTCTAGATTCTTTACATGTTTCAGTAGGTTTCAGGCACATTTTGTAGAGGTTTCAGATTAGTTTCAATGATGCTTCAGATTCCAATTTTGACATTCTATGGATTTTGCTTCAGTTCTGAAACGGTAAAAAAAAGTATATGAATTTTTCGGATTATCTGTTCTTGCTGTTACAAGAAGTTTCCAGACCGGTTTCCTGAAGATTTCATCATATTGTAGAAGTTCTATTGATGTTTCAGCTTTCAAGTGGTTTTCAACAAGATTCAATAGGTTGGGAGAAGCTTGAAAATTAATTGATATAGCTTTATACGTAACAAGTTTCAGAAAAATATAATACCAATGAATTATTGTAGAACTGTAGTGATAAATAGTACTAAGAGCTATGGATACATATGCTCTGAATAATCAAGAAAGTAACATAATATGGCAATGCATCAGCAGCAATAATCTACAATGCCAGAAATTCATGTAACTTTATTTGCAACTTGCAAGGCCATGACACCAACTTGTTCGGTTTAGTGGGCCACATAAGTACCCTGATCACCTGAAAAAAAATCACATGAAAGAAAAGTCAGTTGTATAATGAAGTAATATGGCAACTTTTGTTTCTGAATTTATGTACGAACTTTAGAACACCATAATTAAACATATGCCGGTGGTGATTGTGACAAAGAAGAAAAACAAAGTTGTGATGCTAGGAAACAAGTTAAAATGAATTTTGGCCATCGTGATGATTAAACAGCAATGGATGTATAACAGTGCTATTGTGCATCTCCTTCTTTATAAGAATTAACATTTAACGTTCAATAATTAACGGATAACATATATAGGTCAATGTATGAGAATACGCCAGGCCAACTACAAAAATGACGTGGGGTGGAAGTGGGAAAAAATCACTTTACCTGTGAGGAACAATGCTACTCCCTCTGTCCCCAAATATATAAGGGATTTGGAGTAATGCTTGTCCAATCAATCATCCATCATTCATTTTTTCTTCCCACCTTACCCCCCACAACAATCCCACTCACCACACAATGAGGGGCATTATAGTATTTAATTAATCTCCATCCTTAATCTCTAGAAGAAAACCTAGAATCCTTTATATTTGGGGCGGAGGGAGTGTATCCCAAAGTTTGGAAAGACCTATGTCTCTGCGTGTAGTTCTTCTTTTGTAAAAAAGGGGGAAAAAAAGACTAGCACGGAGCTGTGGCATTTACTTAAAAAGGATGTAGGTCCAAAAGGTGAACCCTCGGACTCAAACCTCTTTATCAAATGACCAAATGGTCAGTTTCATCTAGAAGATGAAAGATCAAAAGTAGCCAATGGTAAGAAAAAATAGAATTGACATTTGAAAATAACCTCAAACAAATAAATAACCACTATAAGGAGTAGGAAGAAGAGTTATCATACAGACGTGACAAGCAAGCTTTGTAGTATGGTATGACATCAGCTTCTGCGCGGGATAGAGCTCCCAAAGGGGTAACAGTAATCTGGAACAAACAATATATACTTATATGAGGATGAATTCTATCAGAAAATGGAAAGTGTATAGTATTCAGTTTTTTTTTAATGAAGAGAGTAATTAGGCCATTCTTACATATCCATCTACAAGGCACTTGTGGTCGATATCATCCCCTTCCTCTTCATCATGACTTCGCCTCACAAGCTGTTCAGAATTTAATCAGAGCAATTAATTAACAAAATCTTCTCACAAAAAGAACGATCTAATTTTACTCCAATGTTTTCCAAGAATTATCAAATAGCTAGCTAGCATAAATACACCATGGGTAACGGTTATCATTCATGTAAGAGTGCTCTCCATTTATAAGTGTGGAATGTGAATTACCTTATACCTACAGGGCAAGTGTTCTCGTTTAAGCCTTTTTATAAACGGTATGCAATATACCATTGATATTACAGCAGAAATGAAGAATAATTAGGATTTCAAGAGCATGAGACTCAATTCCAAAATCCTCTTATAAACAATTTATGCTACATATCTTACAGTAAATTTCATTTTGCTAGAACACTACCTATAAGATGCAGTTCAAATGTGCTTGAAAGATAAGATAAATTTGAAATAAGGAGTTTCTTGGAGCAATGTGAAATTACCACTCTTTTGAACAATAGGTCATTCTCTGATGAAGTATCTACTTCACTGTCCTTTTCACTGTCAACATCCATGTTTGCTGTCTGGTAACTTTCTACCGCAGGCTTCTTATAAACTGTTTTCTCCCAACCAATTCTGGCCATATACCTTCCTTGCTTTGTAACTTTGTATCCCTACAGATAGGAAGCATAAAAGTATACATAGAGTTGAATAGGTTCTTTAACATCTGTTTGAGAATGGAGGGAGTAATTTACTAAAAAAATTACAGCTAGAGATTTACCTTGTGGTGTGCAGCATCAGTTGGTATATCTATATTCAAGAATGATCCTTGAGGATATGTCCCATTCTTGATCTCAACCATCACAGTGTTTATCAGCGGAATAACAACCTCTGCAGCCACTTTGAGGTCGTTAACACTGCTCTGACTTGCGACCCTGAAAGTTGCAATTGGGATGTCAAACTGTACTCTATTTTTCAGTTTTCACTAACTAGTAACGTTCATAGACTTGAGCACATGAAAAGTGACAATCAAAAGGTGAATTTGCAAACATTAAGCATACACACGTCAAATTAACTTAATGTTTTACAGCTGAAAGTTGGTAGATTTGTAACGAACCAAATGGGCTATTGGGATCACACTGACCTGAGAAGAGCCCAACATGTAGAATGCAGATTAAAGGTTCTACTAACTACTGCAGTTACTTAAAATTTTCCAAAGTGGGAACAGCGAATGCTAAAAGAAATAAATCTTGCTTTATGAATAAGAGTCATTGGCAAATTCGTTTACTTGTGGAGGCTAAAGATCATATGAACCCATATTAGACTAGAATCTACTAAATCATACCATTTGCTAAACAACCATTGAGAAGAAACCTCAAACAATACTATAAATTATCAGCTACTCTGTACATAACTGTACTCCAAACCATCATCGTCCACATTGCAGTCCACTTTCAATGGTATTTTCTCTCAGAATTAGTTATACAATGATAGTACGCAGGATGTACTGAAGAATGGATATAATTATAACTATAAAAATAAGTCCATAGTTCTGAAAGTTTGACCAGCAGATAAACTGTAGAAGCCAATCTATGTATTTATCATTCTACATGAAACAGACAACTCATTATGATGTTCTTCTCATCTAACTAGTAGATGCTGAATATGTGAATGTGTTATTTGAACAATAGAAGAACAAATACAACGAATAATAGCAAAGAAGAAAGTCTTTGCATACCAATCATATGACATAGCTAATGCAGGAATCCCATACAAGAATGCCTCCCTAGCACCGCCAACTGTTCCAGAGTAGACACTGCAAATAAAAGCATAAAGTTCTCATGATCCAGTGCAATTGACAAATTTCTTTCTGACTGTAAAATCAGATAAACAAATTACAGTACTAATTCCTTGATAGTTTAGAGGACACCTCAAACAATGGCATTAGTCAGAACTCTGAAATACTTGTCGATTTTTTTTATGATCTGTACAATCCACACAGTTAATTTTAAAACTATACCACTGGTAAAAAACAGCAAAACTATATCATGGCATTAATTGTGATTAAAATTATAAGAATCTCATTTCACATGGAAATTATAAATACCTCAATGTTAAAAATAATTGCACGTGTAAAGAACCAACAGGTACTTCAAACAAGAGGGAGCAGCAATACGGCAATATGTTTCGGATTATGAATATGCACAGGTAGATGTACTTACACATGGTATCCACAATTGTTGCCAACATTGATTCCACTAACTACCTGCATCATAGATGAAATAAAGTAAAATGGAAACCAAGCATTAGTAGACAAGATTACTAGTAGACCTTTTCATAGTTGAAGATCACATAGAACCATAGAAGGACATGTAATTTATCTATGAAAAAAATTCCAAAACTTGCCAGATCAGGAACCAAACCATCAAAGATCTTCCCAGATATGCCTAAAGAGGCACAGTCAGCAGGAGTCCCTATTGTTATCAAGTGTAGTGTTAGGAATTTGACATGCACTGTCCTTGACATTGAATAGTCCATAAGGGAAAGTTCATAGGTAGATGATATCAGTCAAAAATACAAGACCTGAGGTTGCAAATGCTGTAGCACCATCTATATCAACACGTTTACAGCGGAGTGCAGGGCGCCATGTGATGGAATGGCTAACACCTGACCTGTCTCTGCATATTTCAAGCACAGGAATAGTGCCATAAGAGGAACATGACCACATGCTGCCCATAAATGCTACTGAAAGGACTTTTTTTTTTCATGTCGAGGCATAAAAGCTCCCATACTGTGTTATAGTTATCTTCTCAAGAGTACCATGTTTATAGGTTGATGAAACAACAACTATTTTTGCAAAGGAAACCATCCTTTACTTGATTTATTACACCGATATCATAGTTTTGGAAAACACTTGCCCCCACAAAGGCATTTTAATTTACTACAACTTGGCAACCGAATGATGTATTTGGAGCCAAAAATCAGGTAAGAATATTCTTCAACAGGATAGATTCCATGTTTGCACACAGCATCTTGCAAAACTTGATACCCGTATACTATGATTAAAGCTATTCTTTGTTTCCTTGCTTTTGTGATCCATCATGTCTAAAGAGAATTTCAGTTACAGGTTCCTTGTTCCCCAAATTGCCTCTTCTCGCAAACTTTAACATACCAAAAACACAAGCAAACATCCCCGAATAACAAAAATATAATCACCATTACTACTTTTCATGATCAAAATCCTCCTGATTCTAAATCAGTTTCTGCAATTTGAAGACCAGCAATCAACACGGAGAACATAAACGAAATAAACTGTATAATCTGTAGGTAGCAAGAAATTTACAGCAGGGTTAAAAAAACTCTCCCCCCATTCATATTTCTCGTTCGAGCTGAGAATGCCGAAGATGGAAGCAAACAAGCCCTCCTCATCCGAAATTCTCGCCTGTTCTCTCCCCTGTTCCTCCTTAGCTCCTACAAACTCCAACTCCCAATTCCCAACCAATCGATCACCATTCCCAATCAGCGCCGCCGCCATCACGTGTTCCTCTACCACAGAATCTCAGGAGGAGCAAAGCAGGTTGCGAAATCGGAAGGGCGTGAGAGGGATCGATCACGATGGATGGGAGGGGAGCACTCACGTGTCGGGCGCGCAGACGAGGACGCGGTAGCGCCGGGCGGCGACGAGCTGGTCGACGAGGAAGAGGAGCCCCGGCGCGTCGATGCCGTCGTCGTTCGTCACCAGCACCACCGGCGCTCCCGCTCCCGCCGCCGCCGCGGAGGAGTCCATCGAGGCGAGAGGCCGTAGCACCTGTGGGCGAGCGAACTTCCGTTTCCGTTCACGAGGTTTTCCGTGATTCGTTGGCCGTTTTGGCCCCTTTGCTTTGGGGTTTTATGCTTCTGGAGTTCGCACTCTGAATTTATTTAAGATATTTATGTGATATTTAATATTTTATCGTTCTATCCATATTTTATAATTCATATGTATATGTTATAGACTGTGAGTAACAAATTATTAAAAGTTTCATGTTAAAGTAGCAAATAGTTCCAATTTATTTTATATTCTGGGCTTTTTCTAAAAGTATCGAAAACACTTGTATAAATGTATTGTTCAGTTTTTATGTTAATTTTAGATATGTTTATTGAGTATCAGAGATCTAATTAATCATGGTTATTTAGGAAGATATATTTTTTTTAAAATAATATAGCAAGCTAAAGACCGGATAAGACACATTCTTTCTTCATCTTTTCTACATTTTGGAATGAAACGAAGAAAATATCATATTATACATGTCAAGTCGCATGTTTAATTATTAGTGTTATGTTTTATATGGTTCAGCCTTCTAAATTCTCATATTAAATATAATTTGTTATCTAAAGTAAAGTGATTTGATAATCTAGTTTTAGCCTAAAGGGTGAACAAAACGTCCCACACTAACAAAGTTAATCTAGCTAGCCCTAACTCCAACTCAAAAAATTTCTGGATCTAGAAAAACCCAGCTGTAAAACTTAGTTGGAGTTGTGTCAACCAGTGGATAAATATGTATAATTATATATTTTTAATGATAGACGTCATAACCTTTAATAGTAAAATGTTCATGGTAACTTCATAAATCTACCTAATCTAGAAAATATGCACGCATTGACCACATCCTTCTGCCTACCAGGAGAAGAGGAAGTAGCTAAGAAAAAGTGAGAGAAAACTAATTAATAAACATAGTTTATCAAAGTTGTCTTTTCTACACCAACTAATCCAATCTCCACAGAGTATTCAAATTACGCATTCACCTCGTGAACTTAAAGATAATTTAATCTTTCTCATGCATTTGCTTTACAAAGAAGGACGACAACTGAGCAAATGAGTTCATGCTGCTTCCACGAGAGAAAGTTCTAAGCAGATGAGTGCCTCTTTTCTACAATATTTAATATTTAGTCGTGTTGCTACAGTCATTTATTATCGATGACCAGGTCTAAAATCTCATTCACGGTACAGCTGAACGGCTTCCACAATGGCTCACCCATATACTCCTAGACTATAAGATCATTAGTTACACTTGCATGGCCTCGAGCCTCCTATATATGAATCCTAAACTGCAGTAAAGATAGAGAGCTTTTCTCTGCAATCATTCTCTACATGGTATCAAGAGACATCACGATCTGAGCTCTACCTTCCATTGCCCTCTTCTCGTGCTCATGGCGGCTTCTTCTTCCTCTAGTTAATTAGCCGCCAACACTAACCCCTTTGTTGTCCTTGCCCCCGATCCACTCCCTGTTGCTACAATCGTCATGATCAACATCAAGGCGTGCGTCCCCGTCATGCTCAAGACGGAGGCTGCTCACTTTTGGCGCACCATGTGCGAGCTCACCTTTGAGAAGTTCGGTCTCCTCAACCACGTCGATGTCACCCTCAATGTTGTTCTCATGCGCGACGATGTCGAGTGGATGCAGATTGACTCCTGCATTGTCTCCTCTCCTGGCTCTATACTTCTGTGTCCAAGGAAATTATGGACGTCGTGTACCAGCCCCATCTCTCTACGTACGCCGCTTGGTCCAAGATACTGAACCTCTTCCTCGACAATAGCCTGCAACGCGTCGTGTACGCCCAGCAGGAGTTCCACAGCCTCTACCAAGGTCACATGTCGATCTCCGAGTATACTGGCCGCCTCAAGCAGTTGGCTGACACCCTCTACGATGTGGGCACCACCGTCACCAACCACACGCTCGTCATCAACGTCCTCCGTAGCCTCAACTCTGACTTTAGCTCCGCCATCACCTACCTCAGCTCCAAGGACTCATCCCCGACGTTCCTCTACACGCACTCCTATCTATTGCAGGAGGAGAGCCGTAAGCGCCACACCCGCAAGATGGAGGCGGCGATGGCGCTCATGGCGACTCTCCACCAACAACTTGTCCACCCCACAGCCGTCGGCACCATCCAACAACTCCAACACCAGTGGTGGCAATGGCGGCGGTGATCGCCGCAAGAAGCGCAAGAACCACGACGGGCTCGGTCATGCCTCAAATGGTGTTGACACCACCAAGACAGTGTTTCCTCCCGGTGCACCGCAGTGGACGCAGGCATACAACCCCTGGACGGGGGTCGTGCAGGAGTGGCCGCTGAACTAGTGATGTGCTCCCGCACCTAGCGTTCTTGGCCCTCACCAGGATCCGCGCTGCCATAGGCCATGAGGGCCTACTCGATGCCTCAGTTCGCCTCCACTAACCACGCGCCCTTCCCAACACCTCAGCACACGTCCCGCCGGCTCTGTATCGGTGCTCCATGGACTGTCGACACAGGCTCCACATGGCGGCCACGGCAGCGGCGACTCGTTCATGGACACTTGTGCTTCATCTCACATGGCGTCGAACACCGGTATAACATCTTCATATTCCATTCCTTCCTCTCCATCCTCCATAATTGTCAGTAAGGGTGCTCCTCTACCTATTCAATTTGGGCACTACATCTCTTCCCTCTTCTCCCTCCCCTTTGCATCTTAATAACATTCTCATATCGCCATATTTAATCAAGAATTTAATCTCGGTCTGTGCTTTAACCCGTGACAATTCCGTGTATGTTAAATTTGATCCCCTTGGCTTCTCTATAAAGGATCTTTGTAGCAAGACGGTTCTGCTCCGATGTGGCTCCACCGACGGTCTCTACCCCTTGTCTCCAGCTTCTCCTGCTCGTCACCACAGTCTGTCTGTTGTTGCCGACAAGGGCCTCTGGCACTCACGACTTGGCCATCCAGGGGATGATTCCTTACGCTGCATCTTGAGTTTGGTTTTTCCTGTACAAAATCTGACACACATAGCTGCCACGCGTGCCACCTGGGCAAACATGTGCGCCTACCATTTCACACTTCCAATAATGTGTGTTCTTCTCCTTTCCAAATTTTACATTGTGATGTTTGGACTTCCCCCGTTCCTAGCAATTCTGGATTTCTATATTATTTAGTGGTGCTTGATGATTACTCACACTTTGCTTGGACATTTTCTCTATGCCATAAATCTAATGTGCTTCCTACTCTTATTTCATTCCATGCATATGTTACACAGTTCCAATGAGACATTTAGGTGCCTGCAGACAGACAATGGCCATGAGTTTGATAACACTGCGTCTCGCGCATTCTTCTCCTCCCACGGCATAGTGCTGCTTTTCACGTGCCCATACACGTCCCAACAAAATGGTTGTGTCGAGCGTGCTCTTCGCACCATCAACGACAGCCTATGCGCCCTTCTTTTCCATGCCTCCGTTCCTCCAACGTTCTGGCTCGATGCACTCGCCACAGCCACATATTTGCTCAATCATCGTCCTTGCCGCCCTCGCCAGCACAAGACACCGTATGAGCTTCTCTATGGCTCAACGCCTGATTACAGTCACCTTCGCATGTTTGGCTGTCGTTGCTATCCGAATATAGCAGCCACAGTGCCGCACAAGCTCGCTCCCCAGTCCGTTGTGTGCATCTTCTTAGGCTATCCGGTTGAGCAGCGTGGCTATCACTATTACAACCCAAAAACTCTTCGTGTTCTCACCTCCCGTCATGTCTATTTCGACAAGTTCAAGTCCAGTTTATGTGTATGTTCGCACAATGCTGCAACTGCGGGGGTGTCAACGACTAGGTCTAGGATCTCATCCACGGTACAGCTGAACGGTTTCCATAATGGCTCGCTCATGTACTCCTAGATTATAGGATTGTTAGTTACACTCGCATGGCCTCGAGCCTCCTGTATATAAACCCTGAACTGCAGTAAAAATAGAGAGCTTTTCTCTGCAATCATTCTCTACATTTGTGATGGGTATACATGTATAATATGTTAGCATGTGGCCAAACTTATCCTACTTAATTTGTAGGTGATTTAATTAAACAATAGCATCAGTTTGATACTCTCCCCATCCCAAACTAGATTAATCTAGTGCTCAATTAGACATCACTCAATAGGCTAGTACTGGTCTGATTCATAGTATTTCATGCCAACTAAATTTATTTACAGAAATAATTAATTTATTCTTGGAGACGAGAAAAAAAATCCTTATAATACCATTTTGTGTCATTGACAGGGAATTCAGTGGTCATTTAATACTCATGAGATAACATGTGGAAACAATGATGGCCAATCAATATAGTTGATCCAACTAGGCAGAGCTTTACATGTATAATTTGGTGTGTAAACCTATATATAAAAGAGTGTAACCACTCCTTTTTATATTGATATGGATAGAAGAATATAAACCAAGAGTATATGCTACAATGGTTATAGTGGTAGAATCAAGTTAATTATGCTCTCTAAAGCTCCAATTGCATACTTATATTCTCTCCTGCATGCAGATCATGCTTCAATCACAAATTTGTGGAGGGGTCTAACATGCTAGGAGCCTGACGGCCAACATGAAGCTTTCAGGCCCGGCCCAAATTGGAGTACTCTCGGCCCATACAAGATGAGAAGTATATATGGTAGGAATAAGTCCACTTGACGTCTCTCAACTTTGTGTCGAGTTTGTTTGACATCCCTTATCTGGAATATTAAAAATCTTCAGTCCTAAACTATACAAAACCACGCAATTTATGTCCCATAGCAGTATGGATGTCTAGTTTCGCTGATGTGGCATCCTAGTTAGCCAAAAAAAATTTTAAAAAAATGGGCCCATATGTAAGTGAGAAGAAAAATTATGTGGGACCCACGTGTCAGCGCCTTCTTCTTTCTTCTCTTTTCTTCCCAACCCCAAGCAGGGCTCGGATGTTGGCGCATGAGGAAGACAATCAACGAGCTCGCCCAACCTCTAGGGGAGACGGAGGCGGGAGAGGGGTGAGAGGCGACCGACGATACTAGGAGGAAGGAAGAGGCAGACGGCAAGCCTGGGAAGAAGAGGGAAGCGGGAGAGAGAGGGAGGTGGCTGATGGCTGTGCGGGTCGAGGTGGTTTTGCGCCGCTGGGGACCGTCGCATTGACCTAGCATGGGATCTCACCCACGCGCGCTTCCGGGCGAGGCGTCCCGTCGACTTGCGCCTCATGCTGCTTTCTCGATGTGAGCACGTCGCCATGCGTGACATCGGCCGCGATGGCCAGGGACACCAGATCTAGGTGAACCCGGTCTCCTCGATCCCCATCGTCAGTGTTGTCTCAGCCTCAGTCCGCGTCCCCCGACCTTCTCGATCCCCATCGGTGCGTGCCGACGATCAGAAGCCTGTCTTCTCCGCTCGTCGCTCATCTATCCTCAGTAGAGCCACAACAGGCGCTGTTGTTGAGCTCCTCGCCCTGCTCCCAGCTCCTCCTACACCCACGCTTTTGCCGAGCTTCTCTGCGTTGACGGCTCCTTCCCGCAATGGTGCCGCCACATGATGGCGCCTAAGGCCGAGTCAGGTAGGGAGGTGGCTGTTGCGGGTGCGCTGTCCCTCCAACATGGAGATGAGGGGAAGAGAAGAGATGAAAGTAGATGAGGTGGCCATTTACATGTGGACTCCATAGTTTTAAAATTTTTTCGCTGACTCGAATGTCACGTCAGATAAAACTGCTAGGGTGCATGGTTTTAAATACTTAAGGGATTGATATTTATGGTATTGAAAATTAAGGACGTCAAAGTTAGGGACGACACTTATTCCTACATGGGTACAAATTGGCCCTTTTTAGGCATGTCATGATCATAAGATCATTTTTCCTGAAAAGTCCATCCCTCATAAGATTATTAGACAATAGAGGTTTTGTTTTGTAGTATTGATGTTTTGTAAATGTTCATGCTTACGAGCACACGACTGCATCTAAATAATAGATAATTAATACAACCACACATAGAAAAAGGTGCCTGTAGGAGATATATGGTACTATCTGTTTTAAGTACTCCATCAGTTTATAAATATAAACATTTCTAATCTGTTTAATACAGACTAAGGATAATTAGATAGATTCTCTTTTAATCACCTTATTGGTTAAATTTTAAATTGTTTGGATTCTCCTCCTAAGCACCTGATTAGATGAAAATGGCTTATATTATGTAATTCCTCTGTCCATAAATATAAGAACTTTCAGATATATAAATTGTTTTAAATGGAAAAGGATGAATAGTATAATAGCTTGTTTTTTGATAAATCTAGTAACATAATTCTTGCATAGTTAATTTCTATGATTTTGTTTTCCAGTTGACAATCAAAGTTAAAATTTTTGACTTAGCAATGTTTGAAAGTGCTATATTTGTAACAGAGGGGGTACAAAATTTGAATATAAAAATGCTTATATTTGGGAATGGTTAGATTATATGATGCTGAACCATTTAGAATTCATGAAAAAAACATTTTAAGTCTAGTTGAGGTAAATTTTAAAAGAGTGCAAGCGGTTTTCTATAAATACACTTTGTCGCCGGTTAGAAAACCCCAACAGATGTCGGATTTCCCAGTCGACACCATCAGGTAGCACCGATGTGGAGAATCAAATGTGCTAATTTAGTAACCGACACATTTGAGATTTCAGAAATAAAAAACCAGCCCGATTCGAGCCAATGCTTCGAGTCAAAGAACATATAAAAAACTGAATAAAAAATTCTCACAAATCCAACAACAATAAATAAGAACCATCCTAAAAAATTACACATATAATATTCATCAAAAAACCACCGCTGCCGCTTTTCACCGAAGGCCATCCAACAGAACACAGAGGGGATTTTTTGGGAGGGGTGTATGGGGAAGGGGAGGAGGGGCACCTACTATACCTGTTAGTATTAGGGATGAAAATGGTTCCGAAAGTTTCTGTTTCTAGACGTGTTTATGAAAATGGGAACTATCGATCAAAAATTTTCGGAGAGAGAAATGAATTCAAATTTTTTTCTTTGAAACGAAAACGAATAGGCTACTATCCGTCGGAAACCAGAATCGCTCAGAAACTTTCCGGAAACGAATTCGGAAACTTTCCAGAAATAAACTTTTCCAGAAACATAAACTTTTCATATATATAGCTCACTAGCTTCAGCTTTCTCTACTCTAGATGTTCAGATTTCTTCTAAGTATTGAGTTAGTTAGTTAAATGAAGATATTTGTTTAGCACGGTGCTTTAGATATATTTTTCTTTTGCCTAATTACTTTTTATTAGGCCATGCCGTCCTAATTACAAATATATATAATGTAATACAACTATTTGTATTATTATTAAAATTGATAGAATTTAGAAATATCGATTTATTGTTTTAGAAAAATAATGAGCTACATCTCTTGGTTGATTTGAGAAATTCAGGTTGAGGGGTTTTTATATTTCGATAAATATTAGTTACCGTATTTGCTCTGATTTGTATTTGATAATATTCGATTTCGTTTTCATATCCGGTGTTTCCGATTCCAAAAAAATATGAAAACGGAAACGATAGAGGTGGTTTTTCTGAGCCATTTTCATCCTTACCCGTTAGTCTGCCACCATCATTGCTCACGAGGAGGCGGGGC
This sequence comes from Oryza australiensis, assembly GCA_019925245.2. NCBI lineage: Eukaryota > Viridiplantae > Streptophyta > Magnoliopsida > Poales > Poaceae > Oryza > Oryza australiensis. The sequence continues at coordinate 2,742,292 of JAIFGZ020000342.1, forward strand.
CTGGGGAGGAGGCCATCGCTTGCCGTGATCTACACCGAGCAATGGGCGGGCACAGATCTGACAGCTCCCAAGTCGGATGTGGTGTTGGTGCACCGCCGTCATCGTTGGATGGGTCAAGGGGAGAAGCCGTCGTCGCTGTTGAAGAAAGGGAGGGACGACGCCGCTTGGCTATTTAAGGAGAATCGAGAGAACACGCAAGAGAAAGGGGGAGGAGATAAGGATGAGAAGACGACGACTTAAAAACGCATGTTATGTTCGACTCAGCTAACTCCATCCTAAAGTGTTGGTTTTTAAAAAACCGATATTTTTATCTCATTTAAAAGTGCACCTATGAAATGTTATAGTTGTCAGTTTTGGATTTTAGATTTACGTGAAGGAGAAAAAAAGTTATATATATATATAAATTTTAGATGAACCTATATAGATATATATAATGTCATTTTTTTCTATAGTAACGTGTCCAGGTGGTCCATGAACATGGATGCATACCTAGTTTTCAACAAAAGACGGCTGAACATTTGAGATGCCTGAAAAAATTTAATGTTTGGAGCTTGCAAAAAATCATTTATGTAGTATTTTAACCCGATTAAATAACAGGCACACAAACGGTTTCACCCAATAAAAATTTAATGCACAAAGTGGTTTGCCAGATTTTTTTCTGAAGCTAATGGAGAAATAGTGATTCTTTGCCTTCATTTATTGGTTGGTCTTTTGGAGTTGAAAGAAGCTGAGGTATTGGGTGTCCCAAGTAAACGAAAAAAGAGGATGGTTTGCCGACCATGGTGCTTCACCCACGACCACGATAAGGCGCACTTACTACCGCCCAAACAAATGCAATGCCTCTTCGTCTCTACGACCACACGCTAACTTTCCCCCTAACAATCTAAACATCCAACATATGTGGGGTCCTACTATCAAACACCATGATTATATTCTTTTAAACATGTAGTACTTGATAATTCAGCTGCAAAAATGTCAAGCATGGAATTTAATTACTTTTACAACACAACAATGATGATTATCTCTAACTCTATAATTAACTATTCTGCGAGATCCTTCTAACCAACTGTCTAAAATATTCTATAACTAAAAATTTTCCACAAAACAATTTATGGCCCGTCACTTTCTAGACTTCTTTTAATACACTTTCTATGTGCCATATATCCTTAGTCAAAACATTTATATGCGTAACATTTATTAGATCATTCATATTTTTTACCAAAGCTAAATCCTGTGACTTAAAAGTTGATCATTCTTGTGACTTGAGACTCTGAGCTATATCCTGTGGTCTAGTGGATTCATTTTGAATATTCTTCATGTACTTGCATGGAGTTATATGCAAAATCTCGTTAATATCCGATTTACGAAATGCCGCTGCGAACCCCAAAAGGCTAAAGATGCCCTCGCTATTGTCTATTTCCTATTTGTCACAAATCTATAATTGCCTGTAAATTACATACCAAAGGAAAAGGAATATGAACCATATTCCCACGAGAAACTTCCAGAAAAAAACTCGGGATATGCTCTTAATGTCTTAACTAACAACAATACGTAAAATATCATATAAGATAATATCTCAACAATTATCTAAATAATAGTTAAGCTGTGTTCATTTGTGGGCTTAGAGACTATAAGCATCTGGACACTGGCCCTAAAGTGCCACGTAGACATAAATGATGAGGTAGAGAAGAGAGGTAAAAAGAGAGAGGATAAGTCATCTCTCAAAGCAAGTTTTTATAATAGAGATGGCTACCACCTCTAATTTTATCTCTATCATCTCTTTATAATTAAGAGATAACCTATATAATAAGTTATCTCTAACATGTAAACCCAATAAATCTAATGCTTTCACATATTTAACGAAGTTCATGTAAAAATTGTCCGTTGCATAAGAGATGGTTGCTTTACTCTCTTCTCCTTTCTCTTTTCTACATCAGCAAATTAGCCTACATGATATCTACGAACCCCTCTTTTCTACATCAGCAAATTAGCCTACATGATATCTACGAACAAGTGCTTAAGGAGGTATAATACTTCTCTCATGCAAGAGACAACCTCTTCACAAACTTCAAGGGAGAAAAAGAAAAAAGTGATGTTGATTGGATGCAAGTGATTCAAATAAATAGTTATATTGTATCAGAGGCAATATATTGTTTAGTATATGCTACATCCTAATTAATTAGTTGATGAAGTAGATAAAATTAGAGCTGATAGCTATTTTGTTATAAATTTTATGGATTATTTTGGACGCACTTTCCAAGTTTTCAGAGGTTTTTTCAAAAACTTTCTTCATCAATGTTTCTTATAATATTTTTAAAAAGAATTTTTCAGCCTTATAACATTTAGTTCATTCTCAAATAGTTATCATAGACTTAAAATCGACGATCATCTATCGTATGCTTCAAACAAGTTGTTAAAAAACCATTAGGGACCCCTAATTTCTTATACCGCATTCTCTAGCCGCCAAGCAGGGACAGATTTAGGATTAGTTTAGAGGAAAGGCCAATCCTCTTCTTTTTTTTCAACAGCCTCTCCATCATAGTTAAAATTTAGCATCATTAAAAACACACACTTCAACAGCCTCTTCATCTCATTCTTCAAACCATCCGGATGACCAAATTTTTTCTATCTCCGTGGGTTCTACTACCTCCTATTCATTGTTTGCGAGCAACATGCGGATGTAAACTCATCGTCCGCGACCCACGTGATTAATTAATTAGCATCAATTAACAATTAATTAATTATTTTAATTAGCTTCACTTGTAATTAATTAACAACAAATTATGATGATTAATTGTATCGTCAACGTCGTTCCGGCCGGTTCGCTTAGCAAACCTTCATAATTCACATTGTTAAAAGAATTTTTTTTTGTAATTTTCTGGATTGTCATCCCTAATAAAAATAGCTCGGATTATAATCTTTCTTTTTTAATTTTAAAGTTTAGTTATTTCTAAACCATATTTCAATATAGATTGTAACTATAATATTTTTATTTTTTTATTTTGACTTTTAATTACTTCTAAATTCCTATATGGACTAAATACTCTTCTTCTAATATTCTTATTTTTATAATTTCAAATTTTTGTTATTTCTAATTATATTTTTATATGGACTCTAAACTCGCCTTTCAATATTTTTTTAATTTTTAATTTTAGTTTTTCAAATTATATTTCTCTATGGATATATGGACTCTAGACTCTTCTTTAAAAAATGAAGAGTGTAAATAAAGAGACTGTTGGAATAAGTAATGAGTTGGCTATTTGGGTGTTTAGAGAGTCTGATTTAGGTACTATTATACTGTCAACGAGTCAAATCAAGCGAGCTTTAGAAGAACGTAAGATTAGTATATGAGACTAAAACTTACTATTTTTTATATAAATATAAACTAATTAATAGTTAACCTAGTAGCTCGTTACATCTATGACTATATATATAAAGTAAGTAGTATTTTCATTCAAAATTTTATTCTGTCTGGCTATTTTGCAGAAAATCCCTTGAGTTTATGAGAGCCGCGGCCCAAGCAGCGATCCACCTCGCATTTGATCCAATTTCGAGGCCATCTCGCGCCCAACACGAACCAGACCCGGAATCCCTAATGGACGACCAGGCGCACGGCCCACTATGCATGCGATCACTTCCGTTTTCGGCTCATTGGTTGTTTTAGGAATTTTTTTGGCCCAGTCTGTGCGATCAATTCGACCCGTTATCAAATTTGGCTGCACGTTTTCAAACTTTCTCTTTTGTAATTTTTATGGGCTTCATTATTTAGCAGGCCGGCCTAATTCGTTCACACACATCAAATCAGACTTTTTTTTAGCAGGCCTACTATTCAACCTATGTGTATACACTTTGTATAGATACATACGTATACAAAGTATATATATATCTATAACTATCTATAAAGAAAGTAGCCTCACTATTTTGCAGAAAACCCCTTGAGTGTTTATAAAATTAACCCGCAGTCCCAATGCTAAAAAGAAAGGGAGAGCTTGGATAAAAAAAGACCTCTTGGCCCCTCTCGTCCGTCCTCATCCGCGCCGCGCTACGCGTCCCTCACTCCCGTCGTTGCTCGGAGCTCCCGCGCTGTACCTGCGCCCCTCCCTCCCATTTTCATCCGTATCACGTCCTGGCTTTATCCGTTGCAACGTACGGGTATACAGTAAAAGATAAAAAATGGAACATGCATGTAGTCTCTTTGTAGGATCCGCCTTGGCAGCCAAAAAGACATGCTCACTAATACAAAAAGTGGACATTATCGTGTGTAGACGTAGCACGTCTACCCCATCCTTCATGGTTTGCATAGACGGGCAGTGCAGTGGTGCGGCGTGGTAGTGCCACGAGGCCCCGCGACAAATCCGCGGCCCGACGGCATCTTCGCCTCCTCCCCCACCCGCATCGTCTTCTCCATCCCCTCGCGCTCACGCCATTTATACTCTCCTCTGCCGTCTCTTCTCCCCACTCCTCCTCCTCCTCCTCCTCCTAGCACAAGTGGCGGATTAGCTGGTGGAGTAGTAGCAGTGGCTCAGGCAGGCATGGCCATGTCTGCCACGTCCTGCGCGCCGCCCACTCTGGGCGCGGCGTCGTTCGCCGGCGGCAGGCGGCGGCGGGGCGCTCCTCCTCCCAGGGTGCGCTGCTCGCTCGACAGCAACGTCTCCGACATGGCCGTCAACGGTGAGGGCAGCCGGGGGTTTCTTGGTTTATCCGGTTGGTTTTGTTTTTCTTTTCTTCTTTTCTGTTCTGTCACTCCGGTCTCCCCGAGAAGGCGATAATGGTTTGGCGTATGGATGGAAAGTGGGGGAGAAAAGACTGAAATTGTGGCTGGAATTGGGGATTGCGACTGTGAGCGATACTGAATTTGTGGATTAGTTAGTTGTTGCTTGTGATGAGTCTGACCATCTGTAGCTAGACTCTTCATTTCTTGGTTCAGTTAGCTTTGCGCTGGATTGATGGAATGTGTTGTTGGCCGGTATATCAATTGATTTGGGGATCTTCTCCGTGTTTGGTAGCTCCAAAAGGCTTGTTCCCGCCGGAGCCGGAGCACTACAGGGGGCCGAAGCTGAAGGTTGCCATCATAGGGGCAGGCCTCGCCGGCATGTCCACCGCGGTGGAGCTCTTGGACCAGGGCCATGAGGTTTGTTCAATTCATTACCTGCAATGATGTTCTGTTCTTCCAGGGAAAAAGACAGTGATTCTGATTGTCCAAATTGGGGTGATGTTCCTCTCTTTTGCAGGTTGATCTGTATGAGTCCCGGCCGTTTATCGGCGGCAAAGTCGGTTCATTTGTCGATAGGAAAGGGAACCATATTGAGATGGGGCTGCACGTGTTCTTCGGGTGTTACAGCAATCTTTTCCGCCTTATGAAGAAGGTACTGTGGTATATGCTTCTAGATGGTCCAAGAGATGGCTACTTTTCAATTATTTTGTTTAGCGTAGACTACATTAAGTAGATATTGAACCGAGTGAGATGCTTCTTCCAGCATGATAAGTTAAGAATGCCAGTGAGGTAAATCTGTAGTCCGGGAGTATACTGCGAGGAGAACATGCTATCCTTTTCTTGTCTACATGAAGCATGTAGTCCATTACTTTATTTCATGAGTCGGGCGACTTGTACTTTTGCTTTATTGGCCAGGTTTGACAGTAATTGCTAACCAAGTTCAACCTTATTTTGTTTCAGGTTGGAGCTGATAATAATCTGCTAGTGAAGGAGCATACCCATACATTTGTAAATAAAGGAGGCACGATTGGTGGTATGTTCAGTTATCCTATACCTATGTTCCTAACAATTGTAGGAGTTATGCTGCCATTTTACAGCCATACTGAATTCATTCTTCTTTACTTTTGAGCTACCCTACATAGAAAATTGAACTGTTGCTATTTGCTAATATTTTAAAGTTCACAAGGTGTAAATTATAATGAGACGATTTGCTAGAAAGACTAATCGTTCTTTTCTGCGCGACAAAAAAAATTTGTGCCCTGGTGTGTTATTTTCTTAATTTTGCATTAGGCCACTACTCATAAGGCAACTTGCCATATTTCTACCAAGTGTGCTAAACTAACTTAAGTGTATTTTACTATATATTTATATTCCACATATTTTTCTGAACTTTCATACTATTTGCCTTGCTAATTGCTACACAGAACTTGATTTTCGGTTCCCTGTCGGAGCTCCATTACATGGTATCCAAGCATTCCTGAGAACTAACCAACTGAAGGTAATACTCTAAATTCATGTCTGGTTTGACTATCTTTATTGACTATGTTTAGTTACAAACCTTCGAGTTTCCAACTTGTTGTAATATTCTTGCATTGAAGTCTGTCAAAATCATGCCCGCCCTTCTTACAGTATCCTCATTTTTATATTCTATTTTAGTCACACATCATTACTTTTTGAATGTAGTGCTTGGTACTACGGGGCACAATGTAATCAGCTGAATTGAGTTGTAAATATTCCTTGAAAGCTCCTAAAAGTGATTGGTCTGTTTAATATTGCTTGCAGACTGTGATAATTTATTAAAGATGTGATTTTCTGCTATATTTGTACTGTTTTTCTTACCCTAAGTCATGAATCAAAGCATTGCAATGTCTTCCTACCTGCCTATGTATGCAAATGATATAGCTAGTTCTTGTTTGCCATATCACCAGACAGAATGTGGTGTGGGTTATTCTACAGTTCTATGGATTCTTTTCTGTTGCAGATCTTGTTATAATCATAATTGAAAGATTCTATAAGGGTGATATGCATCAACAGTCGTTCAACTTTGCCCATCCATTTTATATGGTACATATTTTTTAGACTGATTCAGTATATGGATTAATTAAAATATCTGCAATATGTTGCAGGTTTATGATAAAGCAAGAAATGCAGTTGCTCTTGCTCTAAGCCCAGTTGTTCGAGCTCTTGTTGATCCAGATGGTGCATTGCAGCAAGTACGGGATTTGGATGACGTATGTATCTCTCTCCTCTTATTTAAGTGTCATTAAGAGTGTGTATCTACTATCTAGGCAAATTGTATTTCGAATCTGGAACATAGGTTACTAGTGCATTTCCTTCTGTTTCATTCTTATTGCAAATTAGTTATATAAACATATGCACTATCATTATCGTAGAACTGTTATTAATGTAAAATCAGAGGTAGATAGCTTCTTATCTAACTGTAAATTTGCAAGTGTACTTTTTTCAGGTAAGTTTCAGTGATTGGTTCTTGTCCAAAGGTGGTACTCGAGAGAGCATCACAAGGATGTGGGATCCTGTTGCCTATGCTCTTGGTTTCATCGACTGTGATAATATCAGTGCTCGTTGCATGCTTACAATTTTCACTCTGTTTGCCACAAAGACAGAGGCATCTTTGTTACGCATGCTAAAGGGCTCACCTGATGTTTACCTAAGTGGTCCAATAAAGAAATACATAACAGACAGGGGTGGTAGGTATGATGATGAAGACTGAAATTTCTTTTGCATTAGTATGTACTGCACCATTGTAAATTTACATCATTTAACGAATTCTTCAGGTTTCACTTGAGGTGGGGATGTAGGGAGGTTCTCTATGATAAGTCGCCTGATGGGGAGACCTATGTTAAAGGCCTTCTCATGTCCAAGGTTAGGTCCATCATCTATAAAGTGTGGTTCTCTTTTGCATGACTGTACAACTAGACCATCCATGAAAATATGTGCACGGCTGTAGGCTTAATCCTTCTCTTGATACTTCAACTAACACTTTTGCCATGCCTGGACATTTTTAGGCTACAAGCAGAGAGATAATCAAAGCAGATGCATATGTCGCAGGTTCTTTCTCTTCCATTTCATCTTCTTTGACTACCACGTCCAACCATGCAAGATTAAATTGGCTTTGTTGATTGCAGCTTGTGATGTCCCGGGCATCAAAAGACTACTACCTTCTGAATGGAGGCAATGGGATGCATTTGACAACATCTACAAGTTAGATGGTGTTCCTGTAGTCACTGTACAGCTTCGATATAATGGATGGGTTACTGAACTTCAAAATTTGGAGAAATCAAGGTAACTCCAGTCTCCACTCCCCAGTTAGCCAATATTTTTGTCAGTGCCTGTGGCGCACACCTTATATTTTTCATGAAGAGTGCATTTATTTCCGCTAAACAATTGCTGTACAAATGCAGTCTGCGTTTTTGCATGATGCTGAATGATACTTCTGTTTATCTTTGATGTAGACAACTGAAAAAGGCAGTTGGCTTGGATAATCTTCTCTACACTCCAGATGCGGATTTCTCCTGTTTTTCAGACCTTGCCCTTTCATCTCCTGCTGACTACTACATTGAAGGACAAGGTTCCCTGATCCAGTGAGGCTACTTTCTCTTCCATGTTCTTTGCTTTTGTTTTCTGGAATTAAATTTGACCATTTAATGTTCTTGACATTTGATGACATTCACCACCTTGGCTGTTAGTTTGAAATTATCGTTTATCTTTACACAAGCAGCTTACTGGGTAACTAGTGTAGTAGAACTTCTGAATTTCCGGTCATAACTGTCACAATTAAATTCACCTTGCTCTACTATTTGATTTGTAGGGCTGTGCTAACCCCTGGCGATCCTTACATGCCATTGCCGAATGAGGAGATAATTAGCAAGGTTCAAAAGCAGGTGGGTTTGTAAATACCACTATGTTGATCAAATTATTTCTATAAATCAAAAAGCCAAAAACTCTAGAACTGGTTATAGAGATCCCTTTACAAATAATAAAACATGGTTTATTTTCAATCAGGGGCATATCTTCTGCTTTTTAATTATTTATTATTTCGAAACTCACTTCAGTGGGAATCCTTTATGATTCCTGCAGGTCTTAGAATTGTTCCCGTCATCACGAGGCTTGGAACTTACATGGTCGAGTGTGGTGAAAATCGGTCAATCGTTGTACCGCGAAGCTCCAGGAAATGATCCATTTAGACCTGATCAGAAGACGCCGGTTAAAAACTTCTTCCTGTCTGGCTCTTACACAAAACAGGTATTATACATCTAAACCATTGACTTAGTCAAAAGCAATCAATCAGCACTCACCAAATACAATTGTTTTGATTCTGTAAATTTGAATTTTAAGCAGGGAGATTTGTTTGGTAGATATTCGTAAGATTGGATGATACACATATAACTGCTCCCGTAAAAGCATGATCAACGATCCCATGAACTCATGATCTTGCTTTCTTGTTTGCAGGACTATATTGACAGCATGGAAGGGGCAACTCTCTCAGGCAGGAGAACAGCGGCCTACATCTGCGGCGCAGGAGAGGAGCTGCTCGCCCTCCGAAAGAAGCTCGTCGTCGACCACAGCGAGAAGGCCATGGGTAAGGTTGAGGCCCTTCAGACGAGCTGAACTTCCTCAAATGCTGGAGTGAGTGGATTGCAATGCCCAAAACAACAGCAGCTTCCTGGGTGTAGTAGGCGATTCCTGCAGCGACTCTCCTGTAAATCCTACTTGATTGAGCATTTAGGTCCAATCTGCCGCTGCCTTTTTGCCTTGACACGATCGATCGTTCGTTCTTTCACCCGTAAATGGTGTGTTCTTCGTTATTGTGATTGGGAATCAAAGGTGGCATACGGGATTACATCAGGCAGCGTGTGTTTTGTTCAGCTTAACCGATCATTGAACCCATTGATGATGATGATGATGATGTTTATATAAGGCACACATCACTTAAAATCTTGTGAGAGATGGTGCTTAAATTTGGTGAGTACTGATGTACTTTATAAGGCTGCTTCAGATTTTTATTAGGAGTATATTTAAACATTGTGAGATGAGAAATTTTGCGGCGCTCAAAAAAGTACCTCGAGGTATCCAAGTCGGTATCTTCTTAAGATGATAAAATTATCTTTATGAGATGATGTGCTAAGTGAGTGCAACTAAAGTATGGTGTATAAAGTAAAAAAAATCAGAGGTGGTATTGAATTGTTGTGACTGAAATTCGTCGATACTAGACAGTGGAAATCGACTCTTTTCTGCCCTTGCCATGCCTGAACTCTGAAGTTTTCATGTCCTTTTGAAGATGAAATGATCATCAGCTTTTACACTTCGGATTAACACTAAGCATACCTAAGAGCAACCGCATTGTAACGCTAGCTAAAATTGCTCCAATATATAGCACATGCTAAGCGGGACCTTAGGCTTCCAACGGTTGCAAAAATCCAATGTATAGCACATGCTAAGCGGGACCTTAGGCTTCCAACGGTTGAAAAAAAGGCAACGGTCAACTGAGCAGTGCTCTGACACAGGGAATTGTTAAATGTTTGCATCGGGTGTCCAAGTTTACTACCGGTGACAATCGATGCTTAGCTAGCACTAGCACTATCTCCTTTTCCTCTTTCTCTATCTCCTTTTCCTCTTTCTCTCTCCTCAAAGCATCCTCTTAGACAATACGTTGGAGCTGCTCTAAAACACTGAAATTTTAGGTTTGGTCAGAGTATTGGTGGCAGACCACCATGCTCATGGAGGCAGGTGAGGTGACATAAGAATATTATACATTTATACTTCTTGCTTTTATATTATTAGTTGATTTGTTGATTTGACTTTTTTTCATAATAATTTTTAAAAAAATTTGACTAGTTTATAGAAAAACGTAGTAGCATTTTTAATATAAAACAAACATATTATTAAAATATATTTAATATTAAATAAAAAATAAAACTAATTTAATGTTTTAGGTGTTATTAATTTTTTTATAAACTTGATTAAACCTGACTAAGAAAAAAAGTAAAAAGAAAGAGAGGGAGTACTTGTGTTCTCCTTTGGGATCTAAGGCAAAACAGCAACTGGCGTGGCCGGCGTGTCACCTTGAGCACCTCACAATCTGAATCTGCTTGTGCCCAGTAGTGTCAAGTGTGAGCTTGTGGTTGTCTTGGCTGCCTCTCTCCCCAACATGAGAGAGAATAATGCAATGCTTTCCATGTAGGAGTAGCATGTAGTGTGTGAGCCAACTGCAAAGAAAAAAATGGCGCCAAGCTTAACCGCCAAACGGCCTGCTTCCTTCTTCTCTCGCGGCAGCAAGGCAGTTCAGCTATGTTCTGGATCAGAGACGGGGAAAATTCTGCAGAGCCATCGTCTCCCCGGCGGCGTCCGGTGCAGCTCCGGCTCGCCGGACAGCGGCGGCGACGGCGGCGGAACCCCGCCGCTCGTCAGGGCGGCGGTCAGCGCCGTCACCGAGCTACTCAGGGTCCTGTCTCCCAAGAACCCCAGGCAAAACCCTCTGATCTCTGCTCTACTTCATGTGATGTTGTTCACCATTTTGTTTGGAGAATTTTCTTTTGCTGATGATGCAAGAATCTGGGATTTAATTTGAGGGTGCAGAGTTGATGATGATCTTGAGAAGGGAGATGAAGGAGGAGCAGAGTTGGATTCGCCACGCAGCGTGGATGATGTGGTTGCTGTTCTTGAAGCCGATTACCAGCGAGCCTATTTCCTCACAGGTATGAGCCTACTGTCATGGAGAAGATCAGATCAATTGAAGAGTTGAAATTGCACATTCAATTCCTTTTTTTAAAATACTGATAACTACTTCTTTAATCTCAAAATAAACAAATTTTTTATTGGATGTGACATATTCTATTATTACGAATCTGAACAGTTTATATTAATTTGAAATGAAGGGAGTAATTGTTAGATAAAACTTCAAATTTAGGTTAATTGACTGTCATGCATGCCAAATGGCTTCACAATATGAGGTTCAAATTTTGTCATGGTTGAGCTAAAAGAATTCTCTTTTCAGGAAACTTTACTCCGGACATATATACTGAAGATTGTTTGTTTGAAGACCCGACAATAAAGTTCCGAGGTGGGTGATAATTTCTTAGCTAAATGTAATTTCCATTTCATCCACAGAACACAACCGGTCAAGAACTAGAGTGTAAAATTGATGATCCCCTTTCGCAAAGAGAAAAATGAACTTCTATTATGCGAAATGAATTGTTGTTCTTGGTAGGAAGGTCTCGATACTCCCAGAACCTTGCTTTGCTAGTGCCATTCTTCGACAGCCCTTCACTTGAGCTTGAAAACATCGAAAAGGTAAAATTTCTTTCTGAAATTGTCAAGTTTTCAAACGATTAATCTGCAATGCATGTATTTTTTTTCATTCCCTTTTTATTGAATTGCTGCATTACCAACCTACCATATATTAGTACATGGCAAAGGTTGTTTGACCTATATATTTTTGCCACTTCCTGATGCTTTTTAAAACCATGTAGGGGTTGAGGGTTGAAACAAAGTTCATCATGGCAACATGGACACTAAGGTGACACTGTAATCTTAAATCTTTGTTTGGTTAGTAGGTGGAGGAACTAATCATTTTGCAAGTCTATGGAAACTGACCTAAAATTCCTATGAACCTAGAGGGATTTAGCATAATGCTATATCACATAATGCGCAATACCATTTTTTTTCTTGTGTTCGGCTAATATGCTGTTTTTTTTCAGGACATATTTAAGGTTCCCATGGAGGCCCCTCATCGTCATTAGAGGGAACACAACATATGATTTGGATGAAAAATACAAGGTAAGATCAACATTATAGTTTCTTTCTCACTTTCATTTTAACTAAAGAGTTAAGAGTATTTTTATTATGACATATGTTCAGGTCACTAGACATGCTGAGAGCTGGGATGTCTCTGCATTGGAGGCGATTGGCCAGATATTCGTGCCGGCTCCGAAACAAACAGATGACAGCTCATTAACCAGCTAAAGCAAACATAACACTACGATGCTGGTGCTTTGCCACCAGTGCTTCTCAATCTTAATGGATGCATAACTGTATTTTTTTGTGATTTTACATAAGTGCATATATTTATAACTATAAGTGTCAAGATATATTTTTTATATTTGGATTCGTGGTATACAACAATATCATATACTTAAAAATATACGGAAATATATAGTTTAATTAAGGAAATAATGCAGATATAAATGAAAATTATCTTCTCGGAATAGAAGGTGTCAGAGTCCTATTCAAGAAAGACAATGTCTCCTCAATCCGTATCATATTCTAGTTTTTTGAGATCTATTTGGAGGAGAAGGTAATCAACAATATAAATACAGATTTAGACAATCTAAGACAAGCTAATATACATCAAGACAGATCAATGCAAGCCAATACAAGCCTAAACAATCCTAATATGGAGCCACAAAGACCGACATGAGAGATCTAGAGCTACCTACAATCTCACCAAGTTCATATTCGAGGAAAAAAATCACAATAGTCATCGACTACGTGTGAGAGCTTCATGCCGTCAAGTCGTCAAAGACTAGATTAGGTCATCTCAAATATTATACTCGTGTGATATTAATATATAAAGACAACATCAGCTTAGGAGTAGATCTATTACCTATCAGTTAAACAACCCGAACCTGTAAATCCTTGTCTCCTGTCTCTTTTATCTCAATATTGTGTATACCTCGGTTCCAACGATCCCTATATTCTATAAATAACATCTGCGAATACAGCCGGTCGATAATATTATGTTATACCTAAGTAACTTAGTAGTATGTTTTGGTGTGAGTATGATTCCTGAAAGCAGGTGGCAAAAAAAAAAAACACTCGCAAGAACAATAAAAGATACCTTTGGAACATAAGAATTTCACATACCGGGTGATCTTACCCCCTTGATTTTATATCATAAGGTATTTTAGTTTGTCTTAAAGTCAAAATTTTTTAACCGTAACTTAGTTTATCAAATACTATAGTAGCATTTCTAACACAAAATAAACATACTACATAAAATATATATTAATGATGAATTTAATAAAAAACTAGTGTTATAAATAGTGCTACATTTTTCTACAAACTTAGTTAACTTTTTAAAGTTGACTTAGAAAAAACATAAAACCCCTCACAGCATGGAACGGAAGAGTACATGACATTATCATGAAATTCGGAGAAAAAAATCCCATATTTCAAAACAGGACATAGAGGTTAAAAATTTTTCCATTCCAAGGCTCCTTCAAGAAATAAGAATTTTCACAAGAATTAGTTCGATGCCTATAAAGATTGTAAAATTCCGTAATCCATTTCAAAGGGTGCATTTAAGAGGAGAGAAAAAACTCACTATTGTGCTTATGTTTATGAAACTGATAAGTTTTTATAATTTAATTTAAAAAAGTTATTTAAAAATTATATTAATATATTTTTAATTTTAAAATAATTAATACTTAGTTAATCACGTACGAATGACCCAATTCTGATATTCTTTTTATTACAGATGGGCCGACCCATCGGCCCATCACCGCAGAATGTTCCACAAGCTTCACGGCCCAACCCTCCCAACTACCCAAAGCAAATACGGGTCTCTCTCTCTCACTACTCTCTCGCCAAGGCAAACCAAGCAGTGGAGGAAGAAGCACATCGGAGAGCGAGAGGAGGCTTCTGGAAGCTTCTCGAAGATGTTGTCCTCCCTGTCGGCCTGGCTGGTGAACCCGCGCCGGAACCCGCTGGCCCGCCTCCACATGAACGCCGTCGCCTCCCGCCTCCGCAAATACGGTTAGCTGCCCCCTCCCCTCCCTTCGAATTCCGCCGCTAGGGTTAGGGTTTGCCGGGATCTGATTGGGTTTTTGGTGTCGGCAGGGCTCCGGTACGACGACCTGTACGACCCGTACCACGACCTCGACATCAAGGAGGCGCTGGCGCGGCTCCCGCGGGAGGTGGTGGACGCCCGCAACCAGCGCCTAAAGCGCGCCATGGACCTCTCCATGAAGCACCAGTACCTCCCCGCCGATGCTCAGGTTGAATATTTCGCATCCTCCTCGATGTTTTGGTTCAATCCCACATTCTGTATGTATGTGTGCGCGTCCTGTGGAAGTAGAATTGTTTCTTCCATTTGCGTTGTGAATATGAATATGGTCAATTGCGCTGGCCTTACAGAGGCGCGGCTTGTCGATGAGATTAGTTCCTGGAGCTTGCTCCGCGACGATCCGTGACTCGGTGACCTAGGAATTAGAAGAAGGACATCGACGGGGAGACAATTGGTGAATAGGAATGGACGGTGGACAACCAGTTTGATGCTTGTGATAGGGAATGAAATTGTTACTAAATGATGCTATGGCACTGCTAGTTTTGTCCTTGCTCTGATACATCTGCCTGTGTCTCCTTGTTAGGTCTATTTTGTTGAGATCGTTCGGTGAATTTGCTTCAATTGACCTCTTATCCTTTGGTGTTTCTGGGATGTACTTGAGTTCTTTCTTCCTATCCTGTGTTCAGAATATAGTCCTATCCTGTGTTCAGAATATAGTGAGCTTCCATTTGAAGCTATAAGACCAGTAATTCAATGAATCGTATAATGCATTAGTATCAGTTCTCCACATTCATCACATTCTGTTTTGACATTCTTCTGTCAATTACCGTTTAATCAGTTATTTAAAAGGACCCTATGTATGTCTCATATATTGTGATTTATGACACCATTAGTTTTCAATTTTTGGCAGGCAATGCAGACGCCGTTCAGAGGCTATTTATCTGATATGCTGGCTCTGGTACATGTCCTTTTGTTATCACCTTACCTTTCTTGTTACTTGAACCATGAATCACATTACTTGGGAGTTGGCAGTTGGCACCATACATATTAGATAAATTGAACTGCAGCTCATGACAATGTTTTTTAGCAGCCACTTTACTTGATCAATTGTTTTCATTATACATGTTTGTGATAGACTGATACTTTCTAAGTATTGTGATTACAAAGATTAAACTGTGTATTTTGACCAATAATTAGCCAAAGTACCTCTATCTATTACTGCATGAAAAATACTTAGATTTGTTGTTTTAAGATTGGCTTTCAGTACTATGAATTCATGAATGTTGGTTTCCCATGCTGGTTAGTATCTATAGAACTGTGTGCATATATTGCAAAGATGATTTGCTCAAGGCCCCATTCAAATGACTTACTGATGATTAATTGCTATCCGCTGATACTGAGCCATTGGCTGTAGAACCACATCAAATTCTAGTACATATTTACAACTGATGTTGGTGATTGTCCAGAGAAACAGGCTGCTGTTACTGTTATTTTTTGGGTAGTGCACCTTTTATTTCACTCGTTTCCTCTTCTGTTGGCAGTAGAATATCATCATATGTGAGCAGATGTTTCTTCCAAAGAAATCATTCCTTGACTACTCTGACGTGTGGGCCTTAAGAAACGAAGCTCATGTTAAATTTTGTTAAAATCCATCTTTTGCGTGCTATTGTTTGACACACAATGCTTTTCAGGTGAAAAAGGAGAGCGCAGAGCGCGAAGCATTGGGAGCACTTCCCCTGTACCAGAGGACCATTCCGTGAAGTGCCTACTTCGTAAGCCTTATTTTATTATTATTTTCGTAATGAAAGTAATGAAAGCGAATGCAATAAAACGCAGTGGACGATTTTGTACCGTATGTGTTATGCTAAAATCCATCTTGTGTAATGTGTATGCTTATGTGAAGATACCAACCATCAGTCTCCATAGATACCATTTGGTGTGACAACTGGCATATGGTGTGTGCTTTGTAATCAATTTAAAACTCTAAACAGCTTCACTTGGAGCTGACTAGCTGAGAGTTTTCATTGTTACACGGACCCTCTGAGCCGTATTATCCTGCTTCGCTATGTTCATTACTGGGTATTATTTGCATCCAACCTTTGTGTTCTTTCCCTAACAATAAATTTGATGGATTCTAGCATACGCCATGTAAGCATGTAATCTACGTACATTGCATGACATATAATAAAGAACGAATTTCACTTTATCCCTTGAACCAATCATATTTCATACTCTCTCCGTTCATAAATACAAAATTTTAATTTTTCTAGGATTTAAATTTTGTAGATAATGTAAATATTTATGAGACACTTGTTTTAAACATTTTTGGCCAATCAATAGCTTAGAAAGGGAACTCTAGCAATTCAAAATTTAAAATTTGACTAATGAGATGACAACCTATAAGTACTAGAGCGTAAACGTTACTATTAGAGCGTAAACGTTACTATTAGGCCTCGTTTGATAGGGTTTCATATTATGTGATTTTAAATTATGATTCTTTTGAATCAAATCAGAATCGATGCTATTACACTAGGTATGGATTCTATGAGAGGGACTTCGACTTCTAGTTAAACTGTGTATAATACCTCTATTCGATATATGATTATATAAATTTGATAAAACTTATTGTAATACTAAAATTATATGGTTTGCAATACTAAATACTACATGGTTTGTAATACTAATTACATAGTTGTTGTAGCATATTTTTTAAAAGTGACGTCACTGTCCTTTACTTTTTTTTCTTAGGCCAAAAATACGGTTAGTTTTAGCTGAGTAAACTCCCGATCCTTTTATTCTCCAAATTTTTGTCTTGTTAGCGATTGGCCGCTGCTCTCCTTTTTGGTTGATTCTCCTTTTGTTCTTGATTGTTTCTCTCGCGTACGATGCCTTGGTGATCGATCGGAACAGTACAACAAAATGTGTGTGTACTACTAGGCCACATGCATCAACTAATCATTGACAAAAAGGTAGCGTGCATGTGGAGAAAAAAAGGAAAAAGACCTGCAGCGTTTTGACTGCCAGCCGCTCGATCACCTGCATCCTTATAATTTTCCTTGCAGCCAAAATCAAAACCAGAGGGCAAGTACTTTGACAGAAAACTTCCAGTTAACCCATGTAGAGTTCTTACAAAAAAAATAAAAATGCTAACCAAATTTTATATGCATCGAGTTTATCTAGAACCCTATAATGCACTTGCGAGGTCATCACGGAATCTGTCCATAGATATATCACTAGATTGTGAAGCAGAGATATCTGATGTATTTTGGAATATGGTATATCTAGCATATCTTGTAGATATAGTTGGCACATAAGTTGGATCTCAGTCACATCTCCAAAAATATTTATCATTTATACAATTCTGATGTATAGGCACATAGTGGCTGCCACGATCATTACTTGCTTGTCTATTGCATAGGTAGGCATCTTTAAAAGGATTCACCATTTTATCTTTCATACATCAAAAGTGCGCTCAACGACATTACATGTACTTGAGTGAAGCTGCTTGAAATACTCTTGCTCGCCACTTGGTGGAGGGCCTTTTCTCCATTCAGGAACATGGTATCTTTGCCCTTTGTATGGTGCCATATACCCTGGTCTATTTAGGTATCCAGCATAAACAAGATAATATTTACTTAATGGAGTCAATTTTATATTTATTGAAAAATAAATATTTACATGTAAACGAAATATACCTTGTGAAGGATGAGGAAATATATCTTTGTTCATATGTAATGCATGATAAAGGACACTGTTGTCATAAATAGATCCTGGTTGTCCAATAGAGACATATGTAAAGCGCATGTCGAAGTCAACCACTGCCATCACATTTTGAGTTAGACTCTTGTGTCTACCAATATACCTGATATAATCTTATTATGGTTATCTTATTGTGGTGAATTTGCAGTGATATGACTCCCATCAATGACACCAATGCAATTTTTAAAATATGGCCATAATCTACTATCATCCTTAATCCTACTATGAACTTGACGAAAGTTAGGATCTCTAGGACATATATAATCTTTGCACATACTAATCACACTGAACAAGACCTCCTCAAATTTTCTACTAATTGTTTCACCAGAATGTGTGAACCTGTTTTGAACCCTTCTATTGGACTCACCACCTCCAAGTATGAATGGAAAGATAGCAAGTGATTTGAGGCCATAGATATTCACCAATAAGTCATGTAGCTTGCAAAATATATCACTGTTCATGCGGAACATATGTTGACTCTCCCTGGAGTTATAAGAGTCTCTTGTACCCATGTATATCCACTAAGTTGAGATGTTCTTGATTCATTTTTATCAAAATATTTTATAAAGTACTGTCCAAGTAAGCAAGCGGCTGAAAAAGAAGTAGCTTGTAAATCTTGATGACGGCGTATCACATCTAATTTCAATCCATCGTCTTCCTCACTTCCATCAGAATCACTAGATGACATCTGAAACATAAAAAAATGTTGAGCACAATAGTGTCCATGATGATAACAACACATATGAATAAAACAACATACAAGAAAAAAAAATCTCAACATAGAGAACATACATGAATAGAATAACACTTATGAATAGGAAATTGTTCAAACACACATATCATTCATGAATAGGAAATTGTTCAAATACACATAGCTCTCATGAATAGAAATTGTTCAAACACACATAACCTTATGAATAGGAAATTGTTCAAACACACATAGCACTTATGAATAGAAAATTGTTCAAACACACGTAACATGATAGCCACTACTCAACATTTTTGGCCTCCTTGGCTTCATGTTTCATGGTGAGCCATGCAAATCTTTCTTCTGGGCTATCCAAGGTAATGAACATTTCTCTCTCAGATTTTTTTGTGAAAATCTCAGAGGCAATAAAATGTTCTTTGGTACCAAAAACAACATCACATTCTTTGACAAGATTCATGACATCTTTGATGGAAAACCCTGATGTGTCATCCCCCTTGACAAAAGACTCAACAAATGCAGCTAATTTCTATTCGTTGTCAACAAAACGGGTCATTTGTAGAACCAATGCCCACCACTAAATTTTGGTGTCTTGACCTCCTTCCCAGTAGCTTTCTTTCTTCTCTTGATAGGTGGAGAGAAATCTTTGTCGGCACTATCGTTGACTTCAACTTCGTGCACTACTTCTATGTCATCAACATTTGAAATACTGGTAGGTTGGGTTGAACTTGCTGGTAAATTACCCCTAGCAGGATTCCAGTGATCATTACTAGCGTTGCGAAGGTCTTCAAATATATGTTCGAGTAAATGTTTAGTTTGAAGCCCTCTTAACTTGAACTTCAAACAACCTAGCAAAGCCTATGAACACAACAAAGTAATTATTAGAAAAATATTACAAATCAATTACAATAACTTGCAATGAATGTACGACAAAAAATTACCTTTTTTAACATGCCCACCATTCATCGGATGCAACAATGGTGCCCTTAGCTTGATCCCAACCTAAACCAGTCTCCCTAGCTATCAATTTCTTCCAAAGGTTATAATCATTCTTCAACTTGGCCCATTTATTTTTGAATTGGAGCTTTTGATATCGCAAGCCAGTCTTTTATTCGAATTTTGTAATTATATTGTCATACCCAACCTTGTTCAAATGAGTATTAGAGCGATTCCCTGCCCTAACTTGCTCCAAGAACAACTCACAAACTATCCTAGTATTCTGATCGGTCCAATTAGCATTATCCATTGTAGACATTTCAAATCTAAACAACAAAATTTAGGGTCAGCAAGTTGTTTTAAGTGGAAGCATACATCATTTGTGTACTACCGGGTATTGTGCTGCCAGACAGTACAAGACAACCGCATGATCAAAGCTAGCACTATAATAAATGAAAAAAAGCTAGCACTGCACTATAGCATCTTAGTCTATGAACAACAAAGTCTAACCATTAAGATCTCAGGCGTCATTATGAACAACAAAGTCTAATTATGCTTATAACATTTAACATATAGTATTTGCCTCACATTCAAGTATCGACTGAAGAAATATCATGCTCCTATCTGAGCAGCAGTTTAAAAAGGCAACCAAAAGTGCACATCACATATTCTTCATCTCACTATTTGTTGGAAAAAGTACTCACAGTGTGACAGGGAGAGTTGGGGATGGTGGCGGCGCTGGCGAGAGGTGGCGTTGTCGAGGGGTGGGGGTTGGCGATGGCGATCGGGGGAGAGGTCGGCGACGCTGCCGGGGAATCCAGGCGGCCCGGCCGGGAGACTTCGTGGGCACGACCCGGCCGAGGGGAGGGTGGTTGGCGACAACGGCCAGGGAAGAGGTTGGGGGCGGCGTGGATGGGGAATCCTGAAGGCGACGCGGTTGGGGGGACGTTGGGGGCGGCACAACCGGGGCAGACGTCGGGGGTGGCGCAGTCGAGGAAGACGTCGGAGGTGGCGTGGCCAGGGGGAGACGTCGGGGGTGGCGCTGCCAAGAAACCTGAAGCCCTAGCATGTGCGTGCGGGACAGAGAGGCACATCGTGACGGTTCAGCAGACAATGGGGTATACCTAGTGGCAATGGTGGGTAAATTTTTAGAAATGTTATGACTAGTTTCATATTTGGTTGGTTGGATTCTCATGAGAAATAGCAGAATGGGCGATTCTGGTTTCATGTGTAAAATCACATAATCACTCGACCTGATTTTGTCTAGAATCACTTTAAATTTTTGCCCATTTGACTTAGCTCCAACCGATTCTAGTGAGAATCAGGGAGGAGAATCCCTACCAAACCCGACCTTACTATGATCGTGTTTGGATTTGAGAAGCAGCTGATTGTTAGCTAACAATTTGGAGAAGCCTGATTGTTAGCGAACAATCTAGAGAAGCAGGTTTCTGTCTTTTAGTTTATTTTTTGTTCATATATTTCTTATAATTAGAAAGAAAACTAGGGGAGGGTAATCTGTTTAAACCGAGACTTCAGTTCGATTTTTTCCTACGCATAGTTTGGATTGGCATGAAGTGAAAACTGGTCGGTTCATGTATATACGTAAACCGCAAATTTCGGGTTCAGTTTTCGGTTTTTACCTAAACAACCGAACAAGCAGCGAAGCAGCGACGGAGGAGCGCGGAGGCGGCGCGACGGCGGTGATGCGGGATTGAGGCGGCGCGGCGCGCCGAGATGGGCGGAGGCGACGCGGCGCGGCCGGGCGGAGTGGAGGTGGTGCGACGGGCCGAGACGGAGGCGGCGCGCCGGCCGCCGCCGGGCTAGGGTTTCGCCCGCGCGGGCAGCGCCCGTGCCGCGCGCCGTCGCCGCCGGGCTAGGTAGGGTTTCGCTGCGGTTTGCTTATGGTTCATTTTTGGTGGTTCAATTATTAGACATTAAAACCAAAGCCGAACCAAATTAGTTGGTTTATGCAATACCACGAACCAAAACCGAAACCGAAAAACCGCAAACTTCGGTTCGACTCGGTGCAGTTTGTTTTTTTTCGGTTTTTGGTTTAAAAGTGCCCACCCTATGAAAAACTATATTGTTTTGTAGCAATCACAAGCTTCTCAAATGAGTCGACTATGGTCATGTTTGGCTTTGGCATAAATTTGAAGTTTGTACGTTAAGTTATAGGGTTTAAAATTTTAAATTTAATTTTAAATAAAAGAAAATGATTTATCCAAATATTAACAATGTAATCATAGATCTAGGTCCATGAATTTGTGGAGCTAAAAATTCTCATCTGAAAAAAAAGAAACAAGTCCACTTCGACTCTCTCAAATATATGTCGAATCTAATTTGTCTCTCTTAACCATAATACCAGATATCTTACCTCCAACTATCAAAATCGGTGCAAAATGACTTTCTATTTTGGTTTTAAAAGTGGTTTTTGCTGACGTGGCTCGTTGACCTATTCTAACAGGTTGACTCATCATGTGGGCCGCACATGTCATTCTCTTGCCTTCTTCCTCCTCCCTCTCTCCCCTTCCTCGTCCTTCTTCAATCCTTCCTTGCCAGCTCCTCTCGTCTTCTTCTCCACAGGCGGCGCGCGCGCGGACGACGAGGGGAGCGGTTGGCGACCAATCTAGCTTGTTCATAGCTATTTGACCAATCCAGCTTATCTTGGCAGTGGTCACCATGTGTTTGCTCCTTATGCAATGCTATTTGACCATATGCGAAGAACTTCCTGTCTTGCTTTGACAGACACCATTCGCCCTTCCCGAGATCTTTCTCAATGCAACACTTATTTTGTTTTGCTTTCTTGTCTGAAAAAGGATCAACCATAGATCGTTTCAGAGTATGAGTATGCATAGACACGTTTTATACGAGAACGTATCAGGTGAAAACCGGGCTATTGATGCAACCTTGGAAACTTTCCACCAGAACCACACATACTCATCCAACGGATTGACTTTTTTACGTTTTAACCCCCTAAGTCGTCATTTTAACCCGTCCAAACCTCCCTGCGACTGGCGGGCGTTAAAATGCAACAAAGCCAATCTCCTCTCTCGTCTGTTGGATGAGGATCGTGTGGTTCTGGTGGGAAGTTTCCAAGGTTACACCAATAGCCTGGTTTCCACCTGATACGTTACCGTTTTATACACATCCATCTTAGGTAGCAGAAATATGCATGTACCTATGCAATTGTTAATGTCCTAGCATTTTTCTTCCTAACCTAGTGTTCAATACGGGCCACTGGTGGACGCACACCAGCAAATACAGAGCGTAAGGTTCTCAGCTCCCGAGGTCATCAATTAATCCGCGCCATGGTTTGAGACCGACGAGGCGATGACGACTGCAGGTGTTGCCTGCTTCTTCATCCCCATCTCCGCGCCCGTCGCCAACTTCGACGCCGCCACAGTGCACGTCCCCACGGCCGCACGGTCAAGGTTGGTGGGAGTCGGGGAGGAGGAGGCTGGCCGTGCCAAGACCAAGCGCTGGCGGTCTCCCTCACTGTCCCGCTCCACCTTGCCAGCCATGGCGAACCCCCTCTCCTCGTGCTCCCATCCCGACTGCACCGAGTGATGGGCTTCCTCCATGTTCGCCGCCTGCCATGAGCTGTTCCTCCTCGCTGTCACTCCACCGCCGCCACTGTGGAGAACAGAGACGACACGACGACCAGCCGACGAGAAAACATGGGAGAGAGATGGGGTAGAGAAGATAGAGCTGAGTATGATAGGTGGGTCCCACTTTTTTTCCTTTTTTGATAACTAGGATGCCATGTGGACGTCATGTCAGCGAATACCACTATCAATATTACACTTACACTGACATTGTTTTTAATAGTTAAGAAGTCAAAATATCTGGTATTGTAATTAAGGAGATAGAGCTGAGTATGACAGGTGGGTCCCATTTTAATTTTTTCTTTTTTTGATAACTAGGATGCCAGTGGATGTCACGTCAGCGAATACCACTGTCAATACTACACTTACACTAACATCAATTTTAATACTTAAGAAGTCAAAATATCTGCGTACCTATTTTGAGGGAGTCAAAGCAGACTTATTACTTAAAAAAGTGTTGGATTCAGAGTTATGCCAAAAAGAACCATTATATTAGGTGGAGTATACGGTTTTTTCAGAACAAGTTCACTATAGGTCTCTCAATTTATCGACCAGTCTGAAATTCATCCCTAAATCAAAATACCAGATATAATGAGTCCCTAAATTTATAAAACCGGATCATCCAAGATCCTAGACAGTATTATGCCTAGTTTTAGCTGACATGGCTAGCTGTGTCAGCGTAAGACACACATCGGCTCTGCCCCACATGTTAGTGGCTAGCACTTTCTTCCTTCTCTCTTCTCTTCTCCTCCCTCTCTCTTCCCTCTCCCCTGTCTTCTCCTTTCTTTCCAATCCCCTCTAGAGCGACGGGGCCGACGGGAAGGACTGCGTGACGGGCAGCGGAAAGAGGGAGGTGGCCGACAGGGAGAAGGGGTAGCGCACGACGGTGGCCGTCACAACCTCGCTTTTTTCTCGGACATCTACGTGCACGACGCGCGCGGCATCGATAACATCTGCATCTACGCGGCCTAGGACGTGTATGCCAAGTTTACGCTCACGTCTAGCCCGGACGATGTCCGGTGCTCGCCATGCACGTCGCGCGGCGGGTGGCGACTCCAACCCACACTTCGACGAGCGCCTCCCGCCGCTGTGTATTAGGCGAGTACGGCTCGGCACCGACGTGCTCAAGTGTGAGATATATGGATGCGGAGCTATGCCAAGCGGCTGCTCGAGGACCAGCTCCTTGGCTTCGCGCTAGTGCTGCTCGCTGCTGTCGCAGCCGCCGACGGTGCGTGGTTCGTGCAAGACTTCTCGCTGTCGTCCACTGACCTATTCCACTCGCCCGTGGGAACCATACGACTTTTGATTGCCCTCCACTCCAGACCCCCCGACGACGCATGCCCGCTGCCGAGCCGTCGATCACGTCGGAGGTGGTGATCCTCGAGCCAGCGCCACCGGTGGACTACACAAGGATCGAGTCCCCTGACCTTAATACGGTGAAAGAAAATGAAGACATGGCCGTGCAGTAGCTGCCATTCTTGCACCTCGGCGAAGCATAAGCCATGGACGGCAACTGCGAGATTGCCATGAGCCAGTGTGAGGAGAAGCCAGCGTTCTCCGACGGGAGCAAGAACGCCTCGACGTCAACGACCACCATCGTCAGCAACGACAACAGGGTGATCTCTTCCTTCGAGGAGACGCATAAGACACGCCTGACGCCGACAACACTGCCACTCACTGCTGGAGAAACCCACACTAGTCTCGGTTGGTAACCCCCTGTAGTCCCGGCTGTCAAACCGGGACTACGAATCCGAGACTAAAGATCGCCATATTTAGTCCCGGTTGAAATAACCGGGACTAAAGATGACAGCGCCATGTGGCTGGCTCCGTCATCTTTAGTCCCAGTTGGTGTTACCAACCAGGACTAAAGTTTTTTTTTATTTTTTTAATTTGCTCCTGCTATAGCTGCTAGCTTGCTGCCTATATATTACACTTGTATATATTATATTGCGCATACATATTTTACACACATATAAAATAAACTTAAGAAAGGAAATATATATATTACCAGAATATATACACACATACAATATCCATATATGTTTCGTAGTTTACAAAAAAATGTCTCTAATCTACTTTGTGGATTGAGTGCTAAAGTTACTAAAACTTATGTAGACCTCTCCCACGGGATCAATGATATGCTCGTTTATAAATCTCATCAATTCTTCCTGAGCAGCTTGTATGAAAGTCTCATGGGAGAGGTTGTCTCTTACTCGCATAAGCTGTCATTAATTCGAATAAACGAGAAATAAATATATGAAGTGAATAAGAAATCGAGACGTAATGTATGAATGGCTGTTATACGTACATCTATATCGTCGATAGTTGTGACATCGGTCACAAAGCGGTGAATTTAGTCGCAGACGTAGTATCCGCATAAGTTGGTGCCTTACGACTGTTTT
Source organism: Oryza australiensis (assembly GCA_019925245.2). Taxonomy (NCBI): domain Eukaryota; kingdom Viridiplantae; phylum Streptophyta; class Magnoliopsida; order Poales; family Poaceae; genus Oryza; species Oryza australiensis. The sequence goes on from JAIFGZ020000342.1 coordinate 2,768,219, forward strand.
GCACACTAAAGAAACGACGACAGGTTTAATATACATTTCATATTTGAGAACAAAGTAATAATTCAATAGAACTTTGGAGCATGTTACTCACTGGAAAGTTCATCCTCACAAAGAGCTTATCTTTCCAATTTCCGCGAACATTCACCCGAAGCCGTTCTCATGCTCTACGTGCAGTTGAAAGTTAGCTAGTAATTATCCGAGAACAACATATATGCAATAGCAAGTAAGATGGCATTACCTGTTAAACAGTTCAAATATCTTTGAATACGTGGACTCTGGTTTATCCATTGAGTCAAAGACATGGATCCACGAGTGATCCATGTCAATTACTAACAGAACCCAGTGAAATCTGCAAATTGGTTTAGATGACACATATGAAACTTTATGTATAGCCAAGATTGAAATTGGTACGGAAGGAAGAAAAAACTTACACAATGTTGTAAGGCAGAAGGATAAACGACCGGAAGTGGTTATGCACCAAGACATTGTATATGTTGTCCACTATTGGATCAGGAAATTGATCAACCAATACCCCAGTCTTATGTTGTACGAAGGCCTCCCAGTGATCTCTAAGCTTTGGGAACTTGTTGAAGTCTGGGGTCTGGCCCTTCAGGACGTATTTCTTGTGTAACTCCTTCTTATAGTTCCTGAAGAGCTTAACCATCTTCTTTAACATCCAATCCTTGACCTTTGCCTGATTGGAGTTTGGGATGGTGAACGTCTGCAGCATTGTCGTCCAGAGCATCTCTTTCTTTGTGTCCGGGAGATAGCTCTGCTCATCTCCTCCTGTCCTTGATCGCCTCCAGTTGACAACGCTGATGGGCACGTGATCCCTCACCACCCATCCGCTGTGTGCCACAAACTTCCTTGCAACGACCGGACGAATGACCGTACGAACGAACGAACTACCGAACGAACGACCGACCGAACGAAACTCATTCGTTCGTTCGTTCATTCATTCACATCCGTTCCTTCGCTCATCCGTTCGTTCTATCGTCTGGAGGAGATGAAGATAAGAGGAGAGGAGAGAAAGAGAGGAGTATGACGTGAGGGAGATAAGGTGGAGAGGAGAGGAAGTGGAGAGGAGAGGATAGAAAGAGGACGTTGCATGCCGAGCTACGTTCGTTTGACCGAACGAACGACCGACCGACCGACCGAACGACCGCACGAAACTCATTCGTTCGTTCGTTCGTTCACGTCCGTTCGTTCGTTCATCTGTTCGTTCGTCCGTCCTTTCGTTCACGTCCGTTTGTTCACATTCACAAGTCACATTCTTAATTTAAACATAAATACCCTTCATATATAAAGTCATCCATTTAACATCAAAAGTCCATATTTACATAAAGTCCATTTATACATAAACATTCCATTCCATTCAAAATTCTAAAATTCACAATTATTCATCCACTATAATTCACAATTCACATTCACATCAAAATTAATTCACATAATTTCACAGTTTGATCCATCCAAATGTGAGTCGGGAGGCAGAGGCGAGGCGGCGGCGGCGGGGGGAGGCGGGGGCGCAGGGCGTCGAGGGAGGCATCGCGGCGAAGGCGGGGGGCAGGGCGGCGGCGAAGGCGTTGTGGGGGGCGTGCAAGGGCGTGCGGCGTGCGTGCAGCGACGACGGCGGCGGCGATGCCTCCCGGCCCCAAAACCCCTTGAAACCCTAAACTCTACATATATATCATCACAAAGAGGAGCGACGGCGGTGGCTAACCTGCGGTTGCATGTCCCCGGCGGCGCGGCGGCTTCCTGGCTGCCCGCGGCGACGGAGACGGCTAGAAGATGGCGGTGCGTCGGCATCCTAGGGTGTTCGGCGATGGCGATGAAGATGATGAACGATTTGCGAAAACGGCTAAGTGTTTGGATCCCAGTGCGACCCCTGCTATATATAGTCATCGATATCTTTTGTCCCGGTTGAAGCCACAAACCGAGACAAAAGATACTTTAGTCCCGGTTGGTGGCTTCAACCGGGACAAAAGATAGGATCTTTAGTCCCGGTTGGAGCCACCAACCGGGACTAAAGATGGCTCGAAGCCACGTGGCCCGGTAGGTGGGCAACTTTAGTCCCGATTGAAGCCACCAACCGGAGTAAAGATGGTTTCCCACCCATCCAAATTTACCTTTAGTCTCGGTTTTTTAAAAACTAGTACTAAATATTTCAACAATGCCATATATTATAATGTATTTCAACAGTGCCTATTTTAAATTTAAATAATAATATATAATTAACATATGGCCTATTTGAAAAATATTTTAAATTTAAATAACAATATGTTATTAACATTTGCCATATTCAAAACTATTTTAAATTGTAATAAGCATATAGAATTAACATTTGCCCTTCCCATATATAATTTAATAATTTACAATAAATTCAAATGATAACAATAATATTCAATAATTCAATTTAATTTACATCGTCCATACATAAATTTAGCTAAGTGATGTTTGTCCTCACGTACTTTCTCCGCACAATTGTTCCTTCGTTATGATCGTTGCGTGAGTAAGGGGTGTCCTCATTTGATAGGAGGATGCTCGGGTCAACTATCACCACGAACGGAGGTTGCCCGTCAAACTTATCGTAATCTTCGTTAGTTCTATCCTCGACTCCCATAATTTTTCTTTTGCACGGGAGAACCACGTGACGCTTTGGCTCGGCGGACCCTTTCCCCTTCTTTGCTTTGCTAAACATGTCCTTGATATAGAAAACTTGCTGTACATCATTGGCAAGGATGAAGGGTTCGTTTGAGTATCCAACCTTGCTCAGGTCGACCGTTGTCATCCCACTTGCATCAATGGTTACGCCTCCACCACTGAGCCTAACCCACTGGCACCGAAACAGAGGGACCTTCAGAGGTCCATAGTCCAGCTCCCATATGTCATCGATGTTGCTGTAATATGTGCTAGCCGTATCGTCATATCCCACGACATCAATGCGGACAACACTGTTCTGATTCGTGCTCTTTAAGTCTTGGGCCCGTGTGTAAAATGTGTACCCATTGATTTCATATGCCTGGAATATGGTGATCGAGCAAGATGGTCCCTCGCCAAGAAGGCTAGTTGTTGGTCAATGCTCGCGTTGCCCATGAGACGTTGTCGTAGCTGCGCAGAATGCATCGATGTGATGGCGTGTAATCCAGCATCCGTCTTCTATGTTTTCCGAGCGAACAATCGCCAAGTGCTCCTCGATGTAAGGAGCCACCAAGGAAGATTGTTGCAACACGGTCCAATGTGCTTTTCTGTACAACTCATTGTCTATGTTCATTATTGCCTTCCTTCCAAGAGTTCCCTTCCCCCGTAGTCTACCTTCATGGCTTGATTCAGGCACCCCGATGGGACGGAAGTCTTCAATAAAGTCGACGCAAAACTCAATCACCTCCTCTGTTCCATATCCCTTGGTGATGTTGGCCTCCGGACGAGAACGATTATGGACGTACTTCTTTAGAATGCCCATATACCTCTCGAAATGGAACATGTTATGTAGGAATACCGGACCGAGGATACGGATCTCTTTGACAAGGTGGCATAGGAGATGCGTCATGATATTGAAGAAGAAAAGCAGAAAGATCATCTCAAAGCTGACAAGACATTGGACCACATCATTTTGAAAGTCTTCTAGTCTGTCTGGATCGATGATCTTCTGTGAAATTGCGTTCAGAAAAGCACATAACTTTGTTATTGTTGGCCGAACATTATCGGGAAGGATACCCCGAATTATAACGGGAAGCAGCTGTGTCATCAGCACGTGGCAGTCATGGGACTTTAGATTTGTGAACTTCTTATCCTTCGTGCTTATTAATCCCTTTATATTCGAGGAGTATCCAGACGGTACCTTGATGCTCTCCAGGCATTCAAACATTATTTCCTTCTCTGCCTTGCTCAGAGTGTAGCTGGATGGACTTAGGTATTGGGCTCCTTTCTCCTTTGGTTGCGGGTGAATGCTGTCACGTTGTGCCATATGTTTCAGATCGTTACGTGCCTCAAGTGTATCTTTTGATTTTCCGTATACACTTAGGAAGCCCAGTAGGTTTACGCAAAGGTTCTTGGTGAGGTGCATCACGTCGATTGCATGGTGGATGTTCAAGACTTTCCAGTAAGGCAACTCCCAAAAAATTGACTTCTTCTTCCACATCACCACGTGACCACCTTCACTTGCTATAAGTTGGTTGCCGGGTCCCTTTCCAAATACTACTTTGAGGTCTTTCACCATGGCAAACACGGCCTTTCCGTTGCGATGCTTTGGCTTAGTACGATGGTCTGCCTTTTGATCAAAATGTTTGCCCCTTCTCCGGACAAGGTGGCTTGCAACAAGAAAGTGATGATGGCCCATGTACACTACCTTCTTACAATGTTTCAGGTACGTACACTCGGTCTCATCCATACAGTGGGTGCAAGCGTTGTACCCCTTGTTTGACTATCTAGATGGGTTGCCAAGTGCAGGCCAATTGTTGATGGTAACAAATAGCAACCCTCGTAGGTTAAACTGCTCCTGTTTATCCTTATCCCAATGGGAACACCTTCTTTCTTCTACAGCAGTTTTAGATCTTCGATCAACGGTCTCAGGTACACATCGATGTCGTTACCAGGTTGCTTCTGGACTTGAATAATAACCGACATCTGAATGTACTTCCGCTTCATGCATAGCCAAGGCGGGAGGTTGTAGATACACATCGTTACAGGTCAAGTGCTATGCCCGCTGCTCATCTCTCCAAAAGGATTCATGCCGTCCGTGCTTAAGCCGAACCTTAGGTTTCTTGCATCCTCGCCGAAGCCTTTAAATGTTCTGTCGATGTTTCGTCACTGTGACCCATCGGCGGGATGTCTTAGCATGCCATCTTGTAGGCGTTCTTCCGCGTGCCAGCGCATCATCCTTGCATGCTCCTTGTTCCTGAACAGACGCTTCAGCCGTGGTATTATAGGAAAATACCACATCATCTTAGCAGGAACCCTTTTCTTCGAAGGCCGTCCGTCAACTTCTCCTGGATCATCTCGTCTGATCTTGTATCGAAGTGCTTTTACAAACCAGACATGCTTCTAGGTTCTCGTACTCCTCACCACGGTAGAGGATACAATCGTTAGGACATGTTTGTATCTTCTGTACCTCTAGTCCTAGAGGGCAGACTAACTTCTTAGCCTCGTACATTGATTTCGGCAATTTGTTTTTCTCTGGAAGAATGTTCTTCATGAGTTTTAGTAACTCTCCAAATGCCTTGTCACTGACACCATTTTTGGCCTTCCATTGCAAGAATTCTAGCATGGTACCCAACTTTTTGTGCCCCTGTTCACAACCTGGGTACAAGGACGTTTTGTGGTCCGCCAACATACGCTCCAATTTCTGCACCTCCTTTTCACCTTCGCAGTCTCCCTGTACGTCGTGCAACATCTGACCAAGGTCATCAGACCCGTTGTTTTCTTCAGCATCCCCGCCCGCCTCGCCTGCTGTATTCTCTTCAAACCCACCGTATTGACCGCAGTCCGGAATGTTGTCGTCGTCTTCTTTATCTTCTTCCATTGCAACCCCACCTCTTCATGCGATGTCCAGCAATTGTAGTGAGGCATGAATACCAACTGAAACAAATGGGCATGGATAATTCTTGATGTAGAATACTCCTTCTCGTTTTTGCACTTTTTGCATGGACAACGTATGAAATCCTTTTGCTTGTTGGCATCGGCCACACTCAAAAAATAATGCACGCCTTGAATAAACTCTATCGACCATTGATCCGTGTTGTACATCATTGCCGATCCATCTACATGGAATGCACAAAAATCGTAAGAAAAATCTACGAAATTCAAACCATTTAAATATTTTTACAATAATTATATATGTGTAATCGACAATGTACGTAGTGCATATATTTCTAACTATTTTAACGATCTTAAAATTACCTTACTTTTCAAATCTACTATCAAATTTTATATATTTTTTCTTTTGTCATCTATTTTATAACTTTTTTGTCCAAAAGATTCTCTCTCATCATTTTCCATAAACATTTTTTGAGATAAAATTGTACATAACAAATTCCTACAAATGTAACGTGCTAAGCATACTTTTCTTCCTCTTTATTTTTCAAATATTTTTCTCAACACAATGTAATGTGCTTAGTAAAATAATTAGTCCAAACAAATTTTCTCCCTCTTCATGTTTGCATAAAAATCTAGAGATGAAAATATCTAGAAAACAACCATAAAAAGCAAAGTGTTAAGCACGAGATCATAAGAGAAAGTAGTTGCTAACCTTGTAGATAGCAAAGATTTGTGTATTATCACCAAAACAAAATCACAAAGAATTTTGGTAGCACCTTTCCTCTAGCTAGAGCAAAAGTTTGAAGACAAGTGGAGTTGGCTCGGGCTGGAGGAGGAAGAAGAAGTTTAAAAAGAAACCTCATCTTTAGTCTCGGTTGGTGTTATCAACCGACACTAAAGATCAAAATAATCTTTAGTACCGGTTGATAACAACAACCGGGATAAAAATAACATCTTTAGTTCCGATTGGTGTTACCAACCGGGACTAAAGATCCCAGCCTCGACGGTTCGACAAGATTTGAACCGGGACTAAAGATGATTTTAGTCGTTCGTGACACGAACCGGGACTAAAGTTCCTAGAGCGCCGTTGTCTTTTTAAATCGGAACTAAAAATATTTTTTGGTCCCAGGTATAACTCCAACCGGGACTATTGTGGATTTGTTGACGAGAAATCTCTCTCACGCGCTGGCCTGGGAGATTTGCTTGACTCCAGTGTAGGTCCTTCTCGGCGCCTACAACGTGCGGGCGTGCCGATTGATTTGATCTTTTAATCAACAAGAAAAACGAGAGAATACGCGTTAAGTGTTAGGTTAGATCCTCACGGGATCGGCTAAGGAAATCAATGAATGTATATATGCTATTCTAAGCTATATTTAGGCCAAGTGATGGAATGGATCGGCTACACCGAGACAAAGATCGCCGCTTGATCCAAATACGGTGAAGAATAATAAATATACGGTGATAACCTAGCCGATACGAAAAGCTAACAAAGAATTGGCTAGTACTCCGATGAATCTTATAGAAAGATAATATTCCTGAAACAAACGTACAACCTGAAATCGGCCATCGGCTACGGAAAAGGCCGATTTTGGTCGGCAGCGTCCGACAGAAACACGATCTTAACATAAGAGGCAGTCCTAATACAAATCTAATAATAAGCACATTAAAAGAAACATATTAGGGCAGGTAAGGCCGGCTGAAACCCCGGCACTGTCTCTAAATAATATAAATCTCAGATGAACAGATCATTGATAGTTTTAAAGACGACTTAATAGTTCAAACCTTATACATCATTAAGTATAAAAAGAAAAATCCGATCTGTTACAGCCGATTTATACTCCTCGAGACGGTGGATACCGCATCTAAACTACTATTTAAAACACCATATTATCCCTAGCGGGACCCATACCGTGTTACAACTAGAGTTTAACAAATCCCTAGATTACGAGATACAATTGCCGTTATAGGACTCTATCCATAAGTGGCAATATCTTTTACCGCGCAATTAGCAACCGAATCTTCTATTTATCTTCAAGTCTCTACACTAGAAACGGTTTCATCTCTTCCAGACCCAGAATCGGCTGTCGGCTGCTCCCTTTCGATCCATCCTCAGCCGATTAGCCCCACAGCCGATCACTCTTTTGGCCGATACAATTCCTGTCTTCAGCCGATCCGATTCCGCTTTGCCTTTGCGGACTTAGGAACTCAATTACCAAATTTCAGTGTTAACACATGCCCCCCAAGTCCGTAATACGAAGTGTTGCAGATTTGCTCACCTATCCAAACTCTTGCTTCCTTCTTGACCTAAACCGCCTCGGCTTCTCCCCAAGTGCTCTTTAAATATCCACTTCCCTCAACCGAACCGCCTACGCCTTCAACGCGCACTCAGCCTCCTTTACGAACAAGCTTCTTGCCCTCTCTCTCTCCTCCGGCGACTTCATCAGCGCTCGTCGAACTCCCTCACGTTCTTCAGACTCATCTTCAGATTCAATGCCTAGTGCTGATCACAAGATATAATAAATGTAACCAATACAACACACGCACAAACGAAATTTCAGAATTGATGCAAACAAGGAATTTGCTAGGGAGTGGTGGGTTATGGAGAACTCACCTAGCAAGAAATGCACCAAAGGAAGGATAGCAATCTGGTTGTGCAACTTGATGAAAATTTCAGACTTTTGCACATAAACAAACTGATAGCTCTCTTTTTGTTTCAGTACTTTCTTCTTTTTTTTGCAACTTTCTCAACTCTTCTCTTTTTTTGCAACTTTTTAATGATACAAACACGACCAGCTATGATACTTGCACGATATTATGGATAGAACTCAACAAAACCAAAAGCTATCTTGATGGGATAAAAGTTTTCGCAAAGGATGATATAGGCTATAGAGTTTTTTTGGGGGGAGGATTTCAGATATATGAAAAGGCTCAAAAGGACACGCAAAGGATGATATGATCAGCAACTAAACAAAGACTCTAATGAACTTGAAACTTAACAAAACTCACTAGAAAAAACAGATTGGGAAAGGCTATGACAAATATTATGGCTAGGGTGGATAGGACGGACACAAATAAGTATGTAGCTAGGGATAAAGATTCCTACCGTGGCAACGAAAGCTCTGATACCAGATGATGAAGTCTCGGTCCCGATCTTCACGACGTAGGATCTTGAACTTGATAACTAGTGGAAGAACCACTCGATAACTTGCTGCAAGCAGCGATAACTAGTGCAACCTGGCAAATAAAACTCGAAGCCAACCACCGTCTTTAACCGGCAACCTGAATCGAGGATTCGCCCAACCACACTCTCAAAGAACCAACCAACACATCCTACAATCAATCAAGGAAAACCTTGAAGGGAGTAGGAGAACCAATTGGGAGCGGATGAAGCCGCCGCTTCTGTAATCTCACGAAGGAAATCACAAGAGCAAAGGGGTAGAGATCACTCTCTCAAGTTTTGTTAGCACACAGCTGAACAAAGGGGTTTGTATTTCAATTATCAAAGTCTTGCTAATCTCTAAGATACATAGGGTATTTATACTAGGAACAACCCTCCTAGATAGGAGTAAACACGAAATGAAACTGAAGGGATAGAGTATGTGAGAAGGCTTCTATGAAAGCAACTTCCGAAGTGGTCTCGCGAGGCTGTTGGACTTTTGCGCAGCCTTCAGTAAATTTGCAATAACTCCATCTTGGGAAGTCGAAATGATGATACGTTTGTTGGGTTGAAAACTAGACTTAAAGGAGCTTCCAACCATGTATAGCATGCAGCACAAAATGTTGTAGAATGGTACAGTTTTGCACAGGAACTTAGACTTCAAACTGACTGTTGATCTTCTGACCAGTCTGCACTAAAACTAGTCGTACTTCTTTATGTAGTACCCAAAGTAGTCGATCTTAGTGCCATTATAAACTAGACTTCATAAGCTTTCTAAAATGTACTCATTCACCTTTATAACTAATGTGGATCAAAAGTTATGAGTGTTTCTTTCTGACTCTTCTGCTGAACTAGTCTGGCTCTCGAGTAGTTCTTCTTTGTAGTCATTGTTTGGTGTGTCTTTGTCTCCCTCCATGGTGAACCTGAGCAATAGCAATGTGCACGACTTAGGTAGCATATAATTCTTATTAGCATTTAAATATAACTCTGAAAGTAGCGCGTTCACCTCTTGTTGTAGTTTCTCTGCCCGACTACGTGTAATTGGTCCTTGGTTTGTATCGTTGATGTTGATGCGTGAGTTGTTGAACTTGAGGAGGCATGCACGGTTGAGATGTCCTCATCACCATCATAGCCGAAACTAACCGCGTCCCTTTTAACACCGTCAAGCCATCCCTCTCCCACTGGAACGGAACATTCAAGGCGTGGGCATCCACCGATGCAGCCTGGATGGAATGGTACAAAAGGGTACGATCGGCTAAATATGCTCAGTGGAAAGAGAAAAAACTTGCCCAATGCCTGGAATTGTCCATCGCTGGCATGGAGAAAGAAGAGCCGCTCCTATCGGCTACAACCTACTTTTGGAACGACAGTTTCAATGCCTTCATCTTCCGGCAAGGGCTGATGACCATCACATTGGCCGACGTATACATGACAACTGGACTGGACATATTGTGGACCCCCGTTTTTGAGACGGGAATCTTTCGTGTTCATAGTACCATTTTCCTGGATCGAGTAGTTGGTACCCACGAATACAGTACTGGATAATCAGGTGCACATGCACGAATAGTCTTACATCAACATTATTACATCAATAGGCCCGAAGGCAATGTTCAACCCACAGGACCTTATGGTCCGAATACAACACAAAAACAGAATTTAGATACGGCAGCGGAATAGAGGCAGCGGCTTGTCATTCGCCACAGGCAACGACCGGAGCTAAGATCTAGTATGCGCCGTCGTTCCTTCACCCTCCCGGTAATACGCGTATGGGTCCTCCGGCTCTTCATTCCCATCACCTGAAGGTTTGTGCGTATAGCAAGGGTGAGTACCAACCGTACTCGGCAAGCCAACACGGAATTGATGCATATGATAGGGTTATTCAGAGAATGGCTGGGGTTCTTTTGCATAAAGCCAATTTTTCACAATTCTTTTCACAAGCCTATCAACTAGCCAAATCAAGTTTTAATTTCACAGTTCATTAATCCGGTGACGGTTCTGTCTACCATCCATCGTGATTCCAAGGATGGCTTCCCGCCTCCGATTCGTCATGATTTTCTGGGGAATCTACCCCTTCTCGCATCTCGAGAAGTTGATCCACCAGCAATGAAATCATCATGCAAACCCATCCACAGTTTTAAGTTTAAAGTCTAGCCAAGCGAAAGTCTTGTCACGATGCTCATTATCCGCGAGCACGGCTATTCGAATAGATTGATTCACTCACACCGCGGTGGATGTACACTTTACCCGTACTCCGCGACAGCCCAACAAATGAGCCTACGCCTCAACATATGGGACGGTCACGGCAAAGCCTTTCGATAACCTTGCTTTGGCAGTACCCACTCCATGAACTTAACCCCTCATGCACTCTAGCCGTCCTTTTCTAGCAGTGAGAGGAGTTCTGGCGCACCCGGGGTAAGGGAAACTTTCTCAATCTTTAAGTTTAATTAATATCGGTTTAATTCCACCATTCACAACAAAGGCCGCAGCCTCATTCTCATCCCGTAACCACATCATAGAGAACCATCTATGCAAGGATCCGCCTCCGCTCGGCCATCTAGTCGGCTAGGTCTATACCCATTCGAGAAGTACGGTTATGCGGCTCGTTTCCGGCTATCTCATGGCTCGGTCCTTAATTAACCGGGTCGGCACTTGCCTTTTCCGGAATCCACCCAATTCATCCAGCCGCCCAGTCTAAAACATTTGTATAGCATTTTCAATTTTCATCGAGCCTAGTTCAACATTCTCATGGCCATGTGGCGCTCATGTCTCCACAGGCCGTATTTCAACTACCTCCCCGAAGGTAGTTACCCGAGCACAAAGCTTTCTTGCAAAATCATGAGTATGCAGGGATCTAGTGTAAGCAGGGCTAAGCAATTGTACCGAAGTTATCCTCCGGTCATATCACATCGAAGGTTACAAAGAATAAATTCTAATGGTGATCAATATCAAAGCAGGGTATATCAAGCATAGGTACTGTTTGCATAAAGCGTGCAATTTGTAATTTGAAATCAACATCATTTCACAAAGTAGGATCAATATGTTCAAAGAGTGTGATGACTTGCCTTGCTCGCACGCTTGAGGGGTGGTGTCTTGGCGGGTCGATGTCGGTTTCTTCGGGTGCTACCCGTACGTGCGAAAAGTCGGTTGAATTCAATTAGAATTCAATAAAATACCGAGAGATCGAAAAGAACCATAAAGGCCATGAAAACGATGCAAATGTTTTGCCTAAAATTCTACTTGAGTCAGGACAAAGGTCGCTTTTAGGAAAAATCCGAGTTTTGAAATCGAGTCGATTTCCTAGGGTTTTCGCAAAGACGGCGATCGTAATAATTTTGGGAATTTAGGTTTGAAAATATTAGCGGAGGAAATTCGTGCTCGATGTTTGAGGGTTTGATCACAAAAGAGAAGCCTTTTAAATGGCGAGAAAGAATTAAACGGAGTCCGGATTTAAAACGGCGCGAAACGAAATTCCGCAAAACGCCCGATTCCGATTTTTCAAACTTTGCACTGAGAAAAACATGCGAGAAAATAATTTATTTTTGCCCAAAATTTTACTCAAGTCATCCCAAAATATTTTCCCAAATTTTTTTTCTATTTTTCTTTTTTTTTTTTTTCACGGCGCTTGTTCATTTGCCGCCAAGCTGTTCGGCCGGTGACCGGCCGAAACGAGAGCGCGGCGGCGCGACAAAAGGGCGGCGCAAGGGGCTTACCGGCGACGGCGGGCTCGGGAGGAGCAAGGGGGCACGGGGATGCTTTTGCGCACTCGGGAACGGCGAGAAGAGCGGCGGCGGTGCGGCAAAATCGGGCGGGCGCCGCCCTTTATAGCGCGGCCAAGGGGGCTCGGTGCGGGCGCGGGGTGGAAGGAGGGGGCCGGCTCGGCGCGGCGCGGGCGGAGACACGCGGCGGCGCACGGGGAGGGCCGGGTGCGGCGGGCGCAGCGGCGGCGGCGCGCGGCGCGGCGGGTCCGACGCGCGCGTGCGCGCGCGGCGTGGGGTCGGCGTGGCTCGGCCGCGTGGCGCGGGCGCGCGTGCGCGGGCGCGGGGCTGGTACGGGCGAGCGTGCGTGGGCGGCGCGGGCGCGCGGCGCGCGGTCCGCGGCGGTCGGGCGCACGCGCGACGCGTGGCGCGCGTGCCCGCGCGGCGCGTGCGCGCGGGGGTAGGGGCCGGGCGCGGGCGCGCGGCGCGGCGCGTGGCGCGCGCGGCGCGGGCGCGCGGCTGCTTGTCGGCGACGCGCGGCGGCGCGCGGCCGGGGCCGTGACGGCGTCGAGCACCTCTAGCGCAATGAACAGTGCCAGTACCGAAAGGGAAATTAATCACGTCAAAATTTATGCAACTGAGCTGGAAAATAAGAAGCAACAAACCCGAGAAGAAGCAACAAGCGAAGGTTTTTGAAAGTTCCGATTTTTACGTTTCGATTTTGGTTCTTCGATTTTCGGATGTTACAAACCTACCCTAACAATAAATCTCGTCCCCGAGATTTCTTATCGATTCTTGAGTAGGTGTGGGTATTCGTCCTCGGGAACTCTTCGCTCTCCCAGGTAGCCTCTTCTTCTGTGTGATTGCTCCATTGTACTTTGTACATGCGCCATGACTTGGTCCGTGTCTTCTTTTCTGCCTCGTCTAGTATCTTGATTGGATGTTCCGGGTAGGTAAGATCACTGTGGACATGGATGGTCTCTAACGGGGCTTGCTCTTCCGGTACCCGCAAACATTTCTTCAATTGCGATACGTGAAACAGGTGGACATCGGAGAGGTTACGGGCGTTCAACCGATAGGCCACTTCTCCTCTCCTAGCGTTTATCAAGAATGGGCCCACGTATCTTGGTGCGAGTTTCCCTTTGACCTTGAACCTTTAAGTTCCCCGTAGTGGTGAGACCTTCAAATACACGTAGTCACCTTCTTTAAACTCCAATTCTCTTCGGCGGGTGTCCGCGTAGCTCTTTTGCCGGGATTGAGCAGCTTGTAATCGGTCCCGGATTAGGCGAACTTTTTCCTCGGCCTCTTTGATGATGTCCGGTCCGAATACGGTTCGTTCACCGGTTTCTGACCACATTAATAGAGTTCGGCATCGGCGACCAAATAGAGCCTCGTTTGGCGACATCTTGGGCGGCTTGATAGCTATTGTTGTAGGAGAACTCGGCGTACGGCAAACATGTAACATCCTGAAAATCGAAGGAGTAGAATTCGGAACGTGAAAATCGGAACTCACAAAAACCTTTTGGATTAATTGCTTCTTATCGTGTTTTTCGTTCTTACTTGCCAAGCTCGTTGCATAAGAGTTCTTTTTGGATTGCTTTGATATGAAGTTGGATAAAACCCTAAGCTTTGATATCCTAGGTGAGAGTAATAATTCAAAATATATATATTTGGAGAAGGATAAATACCTAATTTTGTGGATTTACAAAAGATTCTTGAAAAGAATATATTTTGGTTTAAACCCTAACTAGTGGAAGAAAATATTTGGATTTGGATGATGAAAATATTTTGAAAAGGAAATATGAATTTAGAAATTACTTAAAGACCCCAATTTATTGATCTTAAAAGAAGAAATAAAAATATGAAAAATATATTTTGAAAAATAAAAAGTGGGGGAAAAGTTTGAAAATATAATTTCAAAATTATTTTGGGAATATTAGAATTCATTTAGAATTTTTAGGGATAAAAGAAATGGAAATGGAAAATAGAATTTTAAAATCGGGATAAATGGAAAAGTGCACTTTGTTCATTAGCTCGGCAGGTGTTCGACCGATTACACCGCCCGTTCGCAGCTGCCGCGCGTCACCCGCCGTACACGAGACCTCGCGCGTGCATGTTCCCGGCGTCATCGGCTCCGGTCACGCACGGTAGTCGCCGTACGGTCGCGCCATGCCGGTGCCCCCAAGTCGCCGCCGTACACGCTAGCCATGCCGCTCGCGTCGGCGCCGCGCGTACACAGTCCGCACCACGCCGTCCTTTGCCGCGGCGCCTGCACTCTCGCTCTCGCGCACTGCCTCACCGCGCTCGCCGTACACGCGTGCGATGGCTGCGTTGCCGCACGTCGCCGCGGCGTGCGCGCGCTCATCAGCCTATCACCGCACTGGGCGCCCGAACCACCTCGCCGTCGACCGCCTATAAATCGGCCTCTCCGGACCCAGCTCCCAACATCGAAAATCTTCCCCTGTGCTCACTCGTGCTTTCCCCCAATTTTCCCCAAGGATTAGCCACTACATTGCGCGAATTTTGGGAAAGATCGGAGCTCGGCCGGAAGAACCCTAATTCGACCGCCCGTGCGCCACTCCGAAATTCGTCACCCTCGGCGATTTCTTCCCGAATTAAAGGTACCATCATCATCCCCGTGCTCTAGGTATTAATTCCCCTAAGCTCCCGAGCCAATTGGTCGCGGAAAATCGCCGGCGACGAACCCTAGAATTCCTCTGTTTCGCCGCCGAACCACCTCGCCGTCGCCGGCCGCTGCGGTGCCTTTCCGGCCGAACCAACCCCACCGTTAGCATCCCTGGGGTTCGCTGAAGCTTGTAGACCCCTCACTTTAGCCGGGCTTCGCCGGATTTTGCCGCCGACGAGCGCCACCGCCGCCGAACCACCTCGCCGTCGCCGGCCCTTTCCGCCGCTTCCCGGTCTCGGCCGAAGGAGGAAATGGAACCCTTGTGGTCTCGGGATGGTGTAGCGCCCCTCCTTTCCCTAGTTCGGCCCTCCTCGCCATCGGCACCCCTCCCTCACCGTCGGCCGCCGGTGGGAAAACAGAAGCGAGCGAGAGGAAGAAAAGAAAAGAAAGGAAGAGAGGGAAAAAGGAAAGGGAGAGAAAGAAAAAAAAGGAAATAGGAAAAAGAAAAATAGTAAAGAAATTAGGGTAAAATATTTTGAAATATTTTGGAAATATTTTAGGATATAAAATAAGGTTTTGAAATATTATTATCTAGGTATGGATATAATATTCTTTTTCCTTCCAAAAGAAATACTTGGAGAAAATAATTTCTAGATTAAATTTTTCCTTTTTATGGATTCAATTATTGTCCGACCTCTAAATTGTTATCGAAGTTCACATGAAGTTTTTTAAAGATTTGTTAAGCATGAATGTCATTGTCCAGGTCGTTAGAATTTCAAAACCCTAACAAATTTAATTGCAATATTAAAGATCAATTATTGGAGATATGGAAATTAGAAATATAATTATTTTAGGATATCCTCGAATTTAGGGACAAAATATATATTTATTTCGAGATGGTTCGCTCGGTTTAACGGGACTCCTTTCTGTTAATTCAACTATTTAAATTTACGAAGTTTGAGGTTGTATTTGGAATCCGCTTTCCGCGATCATTTTGAGATCTCTCTCTTCGTTGATATTGTTGGATTTTAATTGGATTCAACCCTTCTTTTCGCACATACGGATAGCGTCCGAGGAGGCGAACACTGACTACGCGGAAGACCCCACTCAACCAGCGTGCGAGCAAGGCAAGTCTTCACACTCTTTGAACATATTGATCCCAATTGCGAAATGATGTTATTTTAAACTCTAAACATGCATGCTTTACCGAGTTACCTATACTTGTTATGCCATACCTTGCTATCGTTTACCTTTAGAATTACTCCTTGTAACTCGCGATGTGATACAAATAACCGAAGCATAACTTTGGCAAACCGCTTAGCCATGCTGTACTTAGATTTATGCATACTCATGACTTTATGAAAAAGCTTTGTGCTTGGGCAACTACCTTAGGGAAGGTAGTCGAGATTCGGCATGTGGAGACATGAGCGCCACATGGCCATAATGAATTAAGTTTGATGGCGAAAGTACTATACAAATGTTTTAGGCTGCGGCTGGATGATTTGGGTGGATTCCGGAAAAGGCAAGTGCCGACCACTGGTCAATTAAGGACCGAGCCATGAGATAGCCGGAAACGAGCCGTACAACCGTACTTCTCGAATGGGTATAGACCTAGCCGACTAGATAGCCGAGCGGAGGCGGTATCCTTGCATAGATGGTTCTCTATGATGTGGTTATGGGATGAGAATGAGGCTGCGGCCTTTGTTATGAATGGTGGGATTAAAGCGATGTTAATTAAACTTAAAGATTTGGAAAGTCTTCCCTTACCCCGGTGCGCGAACTCCTCTCACCGCTAGAAAAGGACGGCTAGAGTGCATGAGGGCTTAAGTTCATGGAGCGGAGTGCGCAAAGCGAGGTTATCGAAAGGCTTTGCCGTGACCGTCTCATGTGTTGAGGCGTATGCTCATTTGTTGGGCTGTCGCGGAGTACGGGTAAAGTGTACATCCCTGCAGTGTGAATGAATCAATCTATTCGAATAGCCGTGCTCGCGGATATTGAGCATCGTGACAAGACTTTCGCTTGGCTAGACTTTGAACTTAAGAATCTTGGGATGGGTTTTGCATGATGATGATTTTATTATTTGGTGGATCAACTTCTCGAGAATACGAGAAGGGGTGGACTCCCAGAAAATCATGACGAACCGGAGGCGGGAAGCCATCCTTGGAATCACGATGGATGGTAGACGAACCGTCGCCGGGTTAATGAACTATGAAATTAAAACTTGTTTTGGCTAGTCAATAGGCTTGTGAAAAGAATTGTGCGGCTTTTCGCAAAAACAACCCTAGCCATGTTCTTTGAATAACCTTATCATATGCATCATTCGTGTTGGCATGCGAGTACGGTTGGTACTCACCCTTGCTATACGCACAAACCTCCAGTGATGGAGTTGAAGAGCGGAAGACCCATACGCATATCACCGGGAGGACGAGGGGCGACGGCGCATATTAGACTTTAGCTCCGGTCGTTGCTCGTGGCAATGGACAAGCCGCCTCTTTCCGCGCCTTATCTAAACTCTGTTTTTATGTTGTATTCGGACCATAAGGTCTGTGGGATGAACAATGCCTTCGGGCCTATTTATGTAATAATGGTATTGTAAGACTATTCGTGCATGCGCACTTGATTATCGATCTTGTATTCGTGGGTACCAACTACTTGATCCGGGAAAAGGTACTATGAACACGAAAGATTCCCGACTCAAAATCGGGGTCCACGAGTGGTATCGAGCCATGCGACCGTAGGCTAAGACCAAATGGCGCCCTACCCCTAACTAGATGGCTAAAGGGAAATATCCCTACGGTAGGATCAATTTTAAACTATTATTTCCGAAAATGCAAATATATCTTTTCTACACTGTATTTTTTTACCAAATGATTATGATAGCTCCCTTCCGCTAACCCTAAGTTGCTGTAAGCGAGATGTCAAACCACGACGGAACACTGGGAAGTCAGCATTCCCGCGAGATGAGGGGTTCGTGGTCCAACTCCAATCCCTACTATGGTGCTTGAGGTACCCGGAGCCGCCCACCTATCACACCAAAAGGCATGGCTCCGAAGAGTATCCGCGGGGAGGTGTATCCATAGAAGCCCGTATGGGAAGCGAGACATCTTACGCTTCCATACCCGCTACCACCGGGACCTAGCGAAGCGGCTATTCGGGATGCGGCTCGCGAGGCCTTCCTTCGCCTTAATGCGGAACACCGTGCCGAACTCACAATGACGAGTTCGTGCATCATCCTTACCGCGAAGAGGGCAACCCGGTCGCACCGTGGAGGCTACCCCCTGCTGCTATAACCCGATGGTCACGCGTCTATCGCGTTGGGCGGAGACACGGACGACATTACGAGGAGGCCCCGCTCGAAATCAACGATCGCAGTCACACCTCAATGATCGGTCAATGCCACCAAGGCCGTGGAGACCAGATAAGCATCGGACTCAGTGCGCAGCCAATGGTGCTCGACGAGCAACTCTCGGACCGCTACATGGCCCGAGGGGAGGCTCGGTAGAGCTGGAAGAGCAGCTCGGGAAGAGCAAGCGGCGAGATCAACCGGTAGAGGAACATTGCGCACTCGCCCTGTCTACGCTGCAGTACTTCCACCGAGCTGTTCCATCACCTCCCCCCGTGCCCGACCACTATTACCTTATGACTCCAGCAAGCTTAGATACTTTTCAAACTATGATGGAGCAAGCTTTCATGTTGAGCACGAGCACACTGCAGTGCACTGGTAGACCCCAGCTCTTGCCACATCCATGGGACCCACCCGAGCTCGAGTACCGGTACCATCCGAGCCGGGATTAGGAGAGGGTAACCCCATCCGGATCTACACCGATACGGAGTCCGAGGCGAGCCCATGGAGATCAAATGGGAGTCTAGCGACACCGACTCAATGGAGGAAGAAGTTCCCCTCGTCGCGACTCACACGGGAGGCCCCCTCACCCGCCGCCGCGCTCGCAAGAGTACGCGGCCACCGAGTCGGAAGATTCGGCGTGACTCCGAGGCCACCACCTCCGAGCCGTGGGGACTTCGGTTTGCTTGAGCGGACCACCCACTTCCGGCGCTGGCTCTTGCGGGTGGTTGGATGACTAGGCGGAAGGACCTTCCCAGCTCGGCAGCACTTCCTATTTACCCTTAATTAGTCGATCTAGTTGGACGATATAATTATTATTGCTATCCTGGCATGAAGGACTGTGTGTGTACAGTCCATGTACCCCCTTATGTAATATGATGAACCTGGGCATCGCCTTGCGATGTCTTAATTCGTATGCTTATTATTATTTCACCTTGTCTGTTGATTGAAAATCATTCAAAAGAACTTGAAGAAAGATTCCCCAGGAACTATAACCTAAACTAGTCCGATCTCTTGATTCATCTCCCTTCTTCGGATGGCACATCGCCGCAGGGCCGCGCGACCAACGAGAACCCACGAGACCTAACCCTCCACCCGGCGGAGGTCATGGCTATGCACCCGGCTACTCCAAGCGATTGCTAATAATCAAGGAGGTCGAGGAGGATCGAGTCGGGGAATTCATGAGAGCTAAGCCGCCCACTTTTTCCACGGCCGAAGAGCCTATGGATGCCGAAGATTGGCTAAGAGTAATAGAGAAGAAGCGACTCTCGTCGAGTTCGAGAAGCGATAGAGTTGTCTTCGCTACTAACCGTGGAGGGTCCCGCGAGTGACTCGGTGGGACACCTACAAGGAGACACGAACCGAAGACGGCGAACCAACATGGGAGGAATTCACGGCTGCGTTCGTGTGAATTTCGTGCCACTGCAGTGATGAGGATGAAGAAAACGAGTTCGCAGGCTGCGTCAAGGGAACACCTCGTACAAGAATATCGAACAAGTTCACCCGCTTGCCCGTTACGCCACCGGTGACTGCGGAGCGAAGAAGAGAAAAGATAGACAAATTCATTGAGGGACTAAATGACGAACTGAGGGGACCAATGATTGGGCAGGATCACACCAGTTTCCAAAGCCTCATCAACAAGGTCGTCCGACTTGAGCATGACCAAAAGGTAGTAGACAATAACCGCAAGAGGAGGCTCGCTATGGCTCGCCCATTTTAGGGAACGCCACAACGCCCCAAGGGAGCCACCCCGTCTGGATGGAAGCCACATGTTCCGGCAACCGGACGTTCTCCCGCTTCCGACCATGCCAACAGGTCAGCTACACCTCAGTTTCGTACGCCCACACCAACCCTAGCCGCTCCCGGAAGAAGGAATGTGAGCTGTTTCAATTGCGGAGAATTCGGGCACTACTCCAATAGCTGCCCAAAACCACGCAACGCCCCGTGCGCACCGGCGCCAATGCAACGCCCGTCCGAGGAACCCCCCCTGCGGCGGGACGAGGTCTGCTCAGACCCCGCTACCCAACGAGGCGCCACCGGGTTTCGACGTGGTCGGTGAATCATGTGAGGGCGGAAGAAGCTCGGGAGGACCGGAGCGTATTGATGGGTATGTTCTCTATCAACTCTGCACCAGTTAAAGTTTTATTCGATTCTGGAGCCTCGCATTCATTCATATCTTTCCAAGTAAGCAAACAACACCACCTACACCAAGTAGCACTTAAGAGGCCTATGTTGGTATACTCACGGGGAGACATAACCGTACCCTATGCCTGCATTAATGTGCCCATACGGATTAGAGACGTGGTATTTCTCTCAAACCTTATGGTGCTATCACCCCAAACCATAGATGTCATACTCGGGATGGATTGGTTGACCAAAAATAATGGGATTATAGCTGCGAGTCGAAGGGAAGTCACGGTATCCACCCCATGGGGATCACGATGAGCATAACTATGGATCAAAACCCAAGGCTATGTGAGCAAGCTGCAGGAGTGTTCACCATGCTACCCTTAGGCGGAATGCCCGTAGTACAAGAATACCCGGATGTGTTTCCCGAGGAATTACCCGGAATGCCCCCGGATCGCGATGTAGAGTTTATCATCGACCTAAAGCACATCTGCCCCATATCCAAGAGACCTTATCGAATGCCGGCCAACGAGTTAGAGGAACTCAAGAAGCGAGATAAGGGAACTACAAGAGAAGGGATTTGTACGCCCGGCTCTTCTCCCGGGAGCCCCGTACTCTTCGTCAAAAAGAAGGATGGGAGTATGAGAATGTGTGTGGACTATCGATCGCTGAATGAAGTAACTATCAAGAACAAGTACCCGCTGCCCGGATCGATGACCTATTCGATCAACTTAAGGGTGCACAGGTGTTCTCAAAGATTGATCTACGGTCGGGATATCATCGGTTGAAGATTAGAGCCGGAGATATTCCTAAGACGGTGTTCTCCACATGTTACGGCTTATACGAGTTCACAGTGATGTCCTTTGGATTAACCAATGCCCCTGCCTACTTTTTGAATCTGATGAACAAGGTGTTCATGGAATACCTGGACAAATTCGTGGTGGTGTTCATCGACGATATACTCATCTACTCCAAGAACGATGAGGAACACGCGGAGCATCTACGACTCGTCTTGGAAAAGCTACGAGAGCACCGGTGTATGCAAAATTCAGCAAATGCGAGTTCGGCTCAAGGAAGTCGCTTTTCTTGGTCACGTGGTTTCAGCCGGAGGAGTAGCCGTAGACCCCGCCAAGGTCGAAGCCGTTACGGGATGGAAGGCACCCAAGTCAGTGACAGAAGTTCGGAGTTTCTTGGGCTTGGCCGGTTACTACCGACGGTTTATCGAAGGGTTTTCCACGTAGCCCGACCTATGACTCAACTTCGAAGAAGGAAAAGAAGTTTGAATGGAATGAGAAGTGCCAAAAAGCCTTCAACCAATTAAAAGAAAAGTTAACCCTTGCCCCAATCTTGACCTTACCCGACAACCGGAAGGACTTCGTGATGTCTTGTGATGCATCCCGGCAAGGATTGGGAGGAGTGTTGATGCGAGATGGGAAGGTCGTAGCGTATGCCTCTCGGCGATTACGACCCCACGAAAGAATTATCCCACACACGACCGGAATTAGCCGCTTGTACACGCATTGAAGATTTGGAGACACTATCGATCGGGAACCACCGTGATGTGTATACCGATCACAAGAGCCTAAAATATTTCTTTACTCGCTGATCTCAATCTACGACGAGGCGATGGCTGGAGTTGATCAAGGATTACAGTCTAGGAATCCATTATCATCCCGGCAAGGCAAATGTAGTGGCCGATGCGCGAGCCGCAAAGCCCAATGCAATCACATGGAATTGGGAGGTATGGCCGCGAACTTCAAGAAGAAATGGCCGACTCAATGCACTTTGATTCCTCATGGAGAAGTGAACTCCTGGAAATCCAACCCCTACGAGAACTCAAATAGAGGAAGCCCAAAAGGGAATGAGGAAACCCGGAAATCAAGGAACGCATGGCGCTGGACGCGCTCGGGAGTTTTCGGTGGATGACAATGGAATCTGTGGTACAAGAAAAGAATCGTGTGCACGAACGAGGCGGTTTGAGGATTGATCTTAAAGGAAGCCCACGAATCGGCATATTCGTTACATCCCGGAAGCACGAAAATGTACCAGGATTTGAAAGGAGAATTTGGTGGCCCAATATGAAGAGGGATGTAGCCGAATACGTAGCCGTGTGCGATGTGTGCCAAAGGGTGAAAGCTGAGCATCAACGGCCAGCTGGCTTGCTGCAGCCACTCAAGATTCCCGAATGGAAATGGGACGAGATAGGCATGGATTTCATAGTGGGATTACACAAAACTACGACTGGTTATGATTCCATTTGGGTAATCGTAGATCGGCTCACCAAGACTGCCAGATTTATACCAGTGAAAACTAACTACAACAGCGCCAAGCTAGCGGAACTATATATGAGTAGGATTGTATGTCTTCACGGTGTACCAAAGAGGATCATATCGGATCGTGGTACCCAATTCACATCTCATTTTTGGAACAAAGTCCACGAGGCACTCGGAAGTCATCTCGCTTTCAGTACCGCCTATCATCCACAGACTGATGGGCAAACTGAAAGGACGAACCAGTCTTGGAGGATATCCGAGAGCTGTGCATTGGATTTCACCAAGGATTGGGAGAAATGCTTGCCGTACGCCGAGTTCTCTTACAACAATAGCTATCAAGCCGGTTTGAAGATGTCGCCAAACGAAGCTCTATTTGGTCGCCGATGTCGGACCCCATTGATGTGGTCGAAACCGGTGAACGAACCGTATTCGGGCCGGACATAATCGGGAAGGCCGAGGAAAAGGTTCGCGATTCGGGACCGACTACAAGCCGCTCGATCACGACAAAAGAGCTACGCGGATACTCGACGAAGAGAATTGGAATTCAAAGAGGGTGACTACGTGTATCTAAAGGTCTCCCCCACTACGGGGAACACAGAGGTTCAAAGTAAAAGGGAAACTCACACCACGATACGTGGGCCCATTCCGATAAGCGCTAGGAGAGGAGAAGTGGCTTACCAATTGGAACTGCCCGAGAATCTCTCCGATGTCCACCCAGTATTCCACGTGTCGCAGCTGAAGAAATGTTTGCGGGTACCAGAAGAGCAAGCCCCGTTAGAAACCATCCATGTCCACGGTGATCTTACCTACCCGAGCATCCAATCAAGATACTAGACGAAGCGAAAAGAAGACACGAACCAAGTCGTGGCGCATGTACAAAGTACAATGGAACAATCACACGAAGAAGAAGCTACCGGGAGAGCGAAGAATTCCGAGGACGAGAATATCCACACCTATTCAGCAATCGGTAAGAAAATCTCGGGGACGAGATTTATTGTTAGGGGGTAGGTTTGTAACATCCTGAAAATCGAAGGAGTAGAATTCGGAACGTGAAAATCGGAACTCACAAAAACCTTTTGGATTAATTGCTTCTTATCGTGTTTTTCGTTCTTACTTGCCAAGCTCGTTGCATAAGAGTTCTTTTTGGATTGCTTTGATATGAAGTTGGATAAAAACCCTAAGCTTTGATATCCTAGGTGAGAGTAATAATTCAAAATATATATATTTGGAGAAGGATAAATACCTAATTTTGTGGATTTACAAAAGATTCTTGAAAAGAATATATTTTGGTTTAAACCCTAACTAGTGGAAGAAAATATTTGGATTTGGATGATGAAAATATTTTGAAAAGGAAATATGAATTTAGAAATTACTTAAAGACCCCAATTTATTGATCTTAAAAGAAGAAATAAAAATATGAAAAATATATTTTGAAAAATAAAAAGTGGGGGAAAAGTTTGAAAATATAATTTCAAAATTATTTTGGGAATATTAGAATTCATTTAGAATTTTTAGGGATAAAAGAAATGGAAATGGAAAATAGAATTTTAAAATCGGGATAAATGGAAAAGTGCCTTGTTCATTAGCTCGGCAGTGTTTGACCGATTACACCGCCACTTCGCAGTGCCGCGCGTCACCCGCCGTACACGAGACCTCGCGCGTGCATGTTCCCAGCGTCATCGGCTCCGGTCACGCACGTAGTCGCCGTCGTCGCGCCATGCCGATTGCCCCCGAGTCGCCGCCGTACACGCTAGCCATGCGCCGCGTCGGCGCCACGCGTACACGATCCGCACCACGCCGTCCTTTGCCGCGGCGCTGCACTCTCGCTCTCGCGCCTTGCCTCACCGCGCTCCCGTACACGCGTGCGATGGCTGCGGTTGCCGCACGCCGCCGCGACGTGCGCGCGCTCGTCGCCTATCACCGCGGGGCGCCGAACCACCTCGCCGTCGACCGCCTATAAATCGGCCTCCCTAGACCCAGCTCCCAACATCGAAAATCTTCCCCTGTGCTCACTCGTGCTTTCCCCCAATTTCCCCCAAGGATTAGCCACTACATTGCGCGAATTTTGGGAAAGATCGGAGCTCGGCGGAAGAACCCTAATTCGACCGCCCGTGCGCCACTCCGAAATTCGTCACCCTCACCGATTTCTTCCCGAATTAAAGGTACCATCATCATCCCCGTGCTCTAGGTATTAATTCCCCTAAGCTCCCGAGCCAATTGGTCGCCGGAAAATCGCGGCGACGAACCCCTAGAATTCCTCTGTTTCGGCCGCCGAACCACCCTCGCCGTCGCCAGCCCGCTGCAGTGCCTTTCCGGTCGAACCAACCCCACCGTTAGCATCCCTCGGGTTCGCTGAAGCTCGTAGACCCCTCACTTTAGCCGGGCTTCGCCGGATTTTGCCGCCGACGAGCGCCACGCCGCCGAACCACCTCGCGTCGCCCGACCCTTTCCGCCGCTTCCCGGTCTCGGCCGAAGGAGGAAATGGAACCCTTGTGGTCTCGGGATGGTGTAGCGCCCCTCCTTTCCCTAGTTCCGGCCCTCCCTCGCCGTCGGCACCCCTCCTCACCGTCGGCCGCCGGTGGGAAACAGAAGAAGCAGAGGAAGAAAAGAAAAGAAAGGAAAGAGAGGGAAAAAGGAAAGGGAGAGAAAGAAAAAAAGGAAATAGGAAAAAGAAAAATAGTAAAGAAATTAGGGTAAAATATTTTGAAATATTTTGGAAATATTTTAGGATATAAAATAAGGTTTTGAAATATTATTATCTAGGTATGGATATAATATTCTTTTTCCTTCCAAAAAGAAATACTTGGAGAAAATAATTTCTAGATTAAATTTTTCCTTTTTATGGATTCAATTATTGTCCGACCTCTAAATTGTTATCGAAGTTCACATGAAGTTTTTTTAAAGATTTGTTAAGCATGAATGTCATTGTCCGGTCGTTAGAATTTCAAAACCCTAACAAATTTAATTGCAATATTAAAGATCAATTATTGGAGATATGGAAATTAGAAATATAATTATTTTAGGATATCCTCGAATTTAGGGACAAAATATATATTTATTTCGAGATGGTTCGCTCGGTTTAACGGGACTCCTTTACGTTAATTCAACTATTTAAATTTACGAAGTTTGAGGTTGTATTTGGAATCCGCTTTCCGCGATCATTTTGAGATCTCTCTCTTCGTTGATATTGTTGGATTTTAATTGGATTCAACCCTTCTTTTCGCACGTACGGATAGCGTCGAGGAGGCGAACACTGACTACGCGGAAGACCCCACTCAACCAGCGTGCGAGCAAGGCAAGTCTTCACACCCTTTGAACATATTGATCCCAATTGCGAAATGATGTTATTTTAAACTCTAAACATGCATGCTTTACCGAGTTACCTATACTTGTTATGCCATACCTTGCTATCGTTTACCTTTAGAATTACTCCTTGTAACTCGCGATGTGATACAAATAACCGAAGCATAACTCGGCAAAGCGCTTAGCCATGCTTGTACTTAGATTTATGCATACTCATGACTTTATGAAAAAGCTTTGTGCTTGGGCAACTACCTTAGGGAAGGTAGTCGAGATTCGGCATGTGGAGACATGAGCGCCACATGGCCATAATGAATTAAGTTTGATGAAAACTGAAAGTACTATACAAATGTTTTAGACTGGGGCGGCTGGATGATTTGGGTGGATTCCGGAAAAGGCAAGTGCCGACCCTGGTCAATTAAGGACCGAGCCATGAGATAGCCGGAAACGAGCCGTACAACCGTACTTCTCGAATGGGTATAGACCTAGCCGACTAGATAGCCGAGCGGAGGCGGTATCCTTGCATAGATGGTTCTCTATGATGTGGTTATGGGATGAGAATGAGGCTGCGGCCTTTGTTATGAATGGTGGGATTAAACTGATGTTAATTAAACTTAAAGATTTGGAAAGTCTTCCCTTACCCCGGGTGCGCCAGAACTCCTCTCACTGCTAGAAAAGGACGGCTAGAGTGCATGAGGGCTTAAGTTCATGGAGCGGAGTGCGCCAAAGCGAGGTTATCGAAAGGCTTTGCCGTGACCGTCTCATGTGTTGAGGCGTAGGCTCATTTGTTGGGCTGTCGCGGAGTACGGGTAAAGTGTACATCCACTGCAGTGTGAATGAATCAATCTATTCGAATAGCCGTGCTCGCGGATATTGAGCATCGTGACAAGACTTTCGCTTGGCTAGACTTTGAACTTAAGAATGCTGGGATGGGTTTTGCATGATGATGATTTTATTCGCTGGTGGATCAACTTCTCGAGAATACGAGAAGGGGTGGACTCCCCAGAAAATCATGACGAACCGGAGGCGGGAAGCCATCCTTGGAATCACGATGGATGGTAGACAGAACCGTCGCCGGGTTAATGAACTATGAAATTAAAACTTGTTTTGGCTAGTCAATAGGCTTGTGAAAAGAATTGTGAAAACTGGCTTTTCGCAAAAACAACCCTAGCCATGTTCTTTGAATAACCTTATCATATGCATCAATTCTGTGTTGGCATGCTGAGTACGGTTGGTACTCACCCTTGCTATACGCACAAACCTCCAGCTGATGGAGTTGAAGAGCCGGAAGACCCATACGCATATCACCGGGAGGACGAGGGCGACGGCGCATATTAGACTTTAGCTCCGGTCGTTGCTGTGGCAATGGACAAGCCGCGCCTCTTTCCGCTACCTTATCTAAACTCTGTTTTTATGTTGTATTCGGACCATAAGGTCCTGTGGGATGAACAATGCCTTCGGGCCTATTTATGTAATAATGGTATTGTAAGACTATTCGTGCATGCGCACTTGATTATCCAGTACTGTATTCGTGGGTACCAACTACTTGATCCAGGAAAAAGGTACTATGAACACGAAAGATTCCCGACTCAAAATCGGGGGTCCACAAAACATTTCTCCCAATCCTTGGTGAAATCCAACGCACAGGCTCTCAGCATATCTTCTAGTACCTGATTCGTCCTCTCGGTTTGTCCGTCAGTCTGTGGGTGGTAAGCGGTACTGAAGGCGAGGTGACTGCCGAGTGCCTCGTGGACTTTGCTCCAAAAATGAGACGTGAATTGGGTACCACGATCCGATATAATCCTCTTTGGTACACCGTGGAGACATACAATCCTACTCATGTATAGTTCCGCTAGCTTGGCACGTTGTAGTTAGTTTTCACGGGAATAAATCGCGTCTTGGTGAGCCGATCTACTATTACCCAAATGGAATCGTAACCGATCGCAGTTTTGGGTAGTCCCACTATGAAATCCATGCCTATCTCGTCCCATTTCCATTCGGGAATCTTGAGTGGCTGCGGCAAGCCGTGGTCGTTGATGCTCGGCTTTCACCCTTTGGCACACATCGCACACGGCTACGTACTCGGCTACATCTCTCTTCATATTGGGCCACCGGTATTCTCCCTTCAAATCCTGGTACATTTTCGTGCTTGGGATGTAACGAATATGCCGATTCGTGGGCTTCTTTTAAGATCAATCCTCGCAAACCACCTCGTTCGGCACACGATTCTTTTCTTGTACCACGGATTCCCTTGTCGCCTACGAAAACTCCTTAGCGCGTCCGGCCATGCGTTCCTTGATTTCTGGGTTTCCTCATTCCCTTTTGGGCTTCTTCTATTTGAGTCCTTAGAAGGGGTTGGATTTCCAGTGAGTTCACTTCTCCGTGAGGAATCGGGTGCGATTAAGTCGAGCCATTTCTTCTTGGAGCTCATTGGCCATACCTCCCAATCCCATGTGGTTGCATTGGGCTTTGCGGCTCAGCGCATCGGCCACTACATTTGCCTTGCCGGGATGATAATGGATTCCTAGATCGTAATCCTTGATCAACTCCAACCATCGCCTCGTCGTAGGTTGAGATCGAGTGAGTAAAGAAATATTTTAAGCTCTTGTGATCGGTATACACATCACGGTGGTTCCCGATCGATAGTGTCTCCGGATCTTCAATGCGTGAACAACCGTGGCTAATTCCGGTCGTGTGTGGGATAATTCTCCTCGTGGGGTCGTAGCGTCGCGAGGCATACGCTACGACCTTCCCATCCCGCATTAACACGCCTCCTAGTCCTTGCCGAGATGCATCACGGTACATCACGAAATCCTTCCGGTTGTCAGGTAAGGTTAAGATTGGGGCAGTGGTTAACTTTTCTTTTAGTCGGTCGAAAGCCTTTTGACACTTCTTGTTCCATTCAAACTTCTTTTCCTTCTTCAGAAGTTGAGTCATAGGTCGGGCTACGGTGGAAAATCCTTCGATAAACCGTCGATAATACCCGGCCAAGCCCAAGAAACTCCGAACTTCCGTCACGACTTGGGTGCCTTCCATTCCGTGAGCTTCGACCTTGGCGGGGTCTACTGCTACTCCTCGGTTGAAACCACATGGCCAAGAAAAGCGACTTCCTTGAGCGAACTCGCATTTCTTGAACTTTGCATACATGGTGCTCTCGTAGTTTTCCGCATAGTAGATGCTCCGCGTGTTCCTCATCGTTCTTGGAGTAGATAAGTATATCGTCGATGAATACCACTACGAATTTGTCCGGTACTCCATGAATACCTTGTTCATCGGGTTCATAAAATATGCAGGGGCATTGGTCAATCCAAAGGACATTACGTGAACTCGTATAAGCCGTAACGTGTAGAGAACGCCGTCTTAGGAATATCTCCGGCTCTAATCTTCAGCGATGATATCCGACCGAAGATCAATTTTTGAGAACACTGCGCACCCTTAAGCTGATCGAATAGGTCATCAATTCGAGGTAGTGGGTACTTGTTTTTTATAGTCACTTCATTCAACGATCGGTAGTCCACACACATCCTCATACTCTCATCCTTCTTCTTGACGAAGAGTACGGGCTCCCGGGAGAAGAGTGGGCGTACAAATCCCTTCTCTTGTAGTTCTCGTATTTGCTTCTTGAGTTCCTCTAACTCGTTGGCCGGCATTCGATAAGGCCTTTTGGATATGGGGCGTACCGGCATTAGGTCGATGATAAACTCTATGTCGCGATCCGGGGCATTAGGGCAATTCCTCGGGAAATACGTCCGGTATTCTTGTACTACGGCATCCCTCCTAGAGGTAGCATGGTGAACACTTCCGCAGCTTGTTCGCATAGCTTCGGGTTTTGATCCATAGTTATGCTCATCGGTGATCCCCATGGGGTGGATACCGTGACTTCCCTTCGATTGCAGTCTATAATTCCATTATTCTTGGTCAACCAATCCATCCGAGTATGACATCAATGGTTTGGGGTGATAGCACCATAAGGTTTGAAAGAAACACCACGTCCCTAATCCGTATGGGCACATTGATGCAAGCATGGGGTACGGTTATGTCTCCCAGGTGAGTGTACCAACATAGGCCTCTTAAGTGCTACTTGGTGTAGGTGGTGTTGTTTGCTTACTTGGGAAGATATGAATGAATGCGAGGCTCCGAATCGAATAAAACTTTAAGCGGTGTAGAGTTGATAGAGAACATACCCATCAATACGCTCGGTCCTCCCGAGCTTCTTCACCCGCACATGATTCACCTGGCCACGTCGAAACCCGGTGGTAGCCTCGTTGGATAGCGGGGTCTGAAGGACCTTGTCCCGCCGCGAGGGTGGGGGTTCCTCGGACGGGCGTTGCATTGGCGCCGGTGCGCACGGGGTGTTGCGTGGTTTTGGGCAGCTATTGGAGTAGTGCCCGAATTCTCCACAATTGAAGCGGCTCACATTCCTTCTTCTGGAGCGGCTAGGGTTGGTGTGGGTGTACGGCCGAGGTGTAGCCGGCTCGCCGACATGGTCGGGAGCGGGGAACGCCGCTGCCGGAACGTTTGGCTTCCATCCGGACGGGGTGGCTCCCTTGGGCGTTGTGGCGCTCCCCGAAATGGGCGAGCCATAGCGAGCCTCCTTTTGCGGTTATTTTCTACCATCTTTTGGTCGTGTTCAAACCGAACGACCTTGTTGATGAGGCTTTGGAAAGCCGGTGTGGTCTGTCCGATCATCGGCCCTCTCGGCTCGTCATTTAGTCCCTCGATGAATTTATCCATCTTCTCTTCCTCGTCTGTCAGGTCACTTGTGGCGTAACGTGCAAGCTGGGTAAACTTGTTCAAGTACTCTTGTCGAGGTGTTTCCTTGACGCAGCCTGCGAAACTCATTTTCTTCATCCTCATAAGCTGCAGTGGCACGAAATTCTCACGAACGCAGCCGTGAATTCTTCCCATGTCGGTTCTCCGGCGTCTTCAGCTCGCGTTTCCTTGTAGGTGTCCCACCGTCACTTGCGGGACCCTCTAGCGGTTAGTGGCGAAGACCACTCTATCAGCTTCTCGAACTCGGACGAGAGTTAGCTTTTTCTCGATCACCCTCAGCCAGTCCTCAGCATCCATGGGTTCTTCGGCCGTGGAGAAGGTTGGTGGCTTAGCTCGCATGAACTCTCCTAGACTTGATCCTCCTCGACTTCCCGGTTGTTAGCAATTGCTTGGAGTAGCTGGGTTTGTAAAGCCATAACCTCCGCCAGTGGAGGGTTGGGTTCCGGCGGGTTTTCGTTGGTTGCTCTCGCTCTGCGGCGATGTGCCATCGAAGAAGATAGATGAATTAAGAGATCGGACCAGTTTAGGTCATAGTTCCCACGGGATTTTTCTTCAAGTTATTTTTAAATGATCTTCAATCAACAAGCAGGGTAAAATAATAATAAGCTCACGAATTAAGATACCGCAAGCGATGCTCGGGTCCATCATATTATATAAAGGGTACACGGTGTACATGCACAGTCCTTCATGCCATGATAACAACAACAACTACATCGTCTAAGCTGCATTAACTAATTAAGGGGGAATAGAGTGTGGTCCGTCCGCGAGCCGTCCGAACGAGATCAAGGCGGGGTGGTCCTCCCGCCTAGTCGTCCAACCATCCGCAAGAGCCAGTGCGGGAAGTGGGTGGTGCTTGCTGAAGCAAACCGGAGTCCCCATGCCTCGGAGGTGGTGGCCTCGGAGTCATGCCGAATCTTTCGGCTCGGTGGCGCGTACTCTTGCGAGCGGTGCGGCGGGTGAGGGGCCTCCGGTGTGAGTCGGGCGACGAGTGGGAGCTTCCTCCTCCATTGGGTCGGTGTCGCTGGACTCCCATTTGACCTCCATAGGTTCCGCCTCGATTCCAAGTCGGTGTGGATCGGATGGGGTTCTCCTCTCCCGATCCGGGCTCGGATGGCACCGCTACGGAGCTCGAGGTGGGTCCCATGGACGTGGCGGCAGCGGGGTCTATCGAGTACGGCGCGGGCTCGTGCTCAACATAAAGCTTGCTCCATCATGGCTTGAAAGGTATCCAAGCATGCTTGGAGTCATAAGGTAATAGTGGTCGGGCACGGGAGCGGGAGGCGTTGGTACAAGCTCGGTGGAAGTACCCGCAACGTAGACGGGGCGAGTGCGCAGCTGCTCCTCCAGTGGTCGACTTCTTGCTTGCTCTTCTGAGCTGCTCCTCCGCTCTACCGGGGCTTCCCCACGGGCCATGTAGCGGTCCGAGAGTTGCTCATATTGGGCACCATTGGCTTGCGGTGAGTTTGCGGCATGTTTATCGATCCCCACGCCTTGGTGGCTCTCGACCGAGATCATTGAGGCGTGCGCTGGTCGTTGATCTCAAGCAAGGCCTCCTGTACATCATCGCCATCTCCGCCCAACGTGATAGACGTGTGACCATCGGGTTGTAGCAGCAGGGGGTGGCCTCCACGGTGCAAACTGGGTTGCCTTCTTCGCGATAAGGATGATGCACGAACTCGTCACCGTGAGTTCGGCACGATGTATCGCATTAAGGCGAAGAAATGCTTCGCGGGCCGCATCTGGATGGTCCTCGCTAAATCCGGTGATAACGGGTGTGGAAAGAAAGATGCTTCACTTCCCATGCGGGCTTCTATGGAAACGGCTGCCTCCCATGCTGGATATCCTTCGGAGCCATGCCTTTTGGTGTGATAGGTGGGTGGTTCCGGGTATCTCAAACACCACAACAGGGAATGAAGCTGTGCCACAAACCCCTCGTCTCGTGGGATAGTGACCTCCCAGGCTCCGTCATGGTTCGACATCTGCTCTTGAAGGCAACTTAGGGTTAGAGGGAGAGAGCTATTATAATCATTGGGTAAATAAAAGGAAATACAGATGTAGAAAAGGTATATTTGTATTTTCGGAAATAATAGTTTAAAAATGATCCTATGTAGGGATATTTCCCTTTAGCCAACTAGTCAGGGGTAGGGCGCCATTTGGTCTTAGCCTACGGTCGCATGGCTCTGATACCAGCTCTGTGGACCCCCGTTTTTGAGACGGGAATCTTTCGTGTTCATAGTACCATTTCCCTTGATCGAGTAGTTGGTACCCACGAATACAGTACTGGATAATCAGGTGCACATGCACGAATAGTCTTACATCAACATTATTACATCAATAGGCCCGAAGGCAATGTTCAACCCACGGACCTTATGGTCCGAATACAACACAAAAATAGAATTTAGATACGGCAGCGGAATAGAGGCGGCGGCTTGTCATTCGCCACAGGCAACGACCGGAGCTAAGATCTAGTATGCGCCGTCAGTTCCTTCACCCTCCTGGTAATACGCGTATGGGTCCTCCGGCTCTTCATTTCCATCATGAAGGTTTGTGCGTATCGCAAGAGTGAGTACCAACCGTACTCGGCAAGCCAACACGGAATTGATGCATATGATTAGGTTATTCGAGAGAATGGCGGGGTTCTTTTGCATAAAGCCAATTTTTCACAATTCTTTTCACAAGCCTACCAACTAGCCAACTCAAGTTTTAATTTCACAGTTCATTAATCCGGTGACGGTTGTCTACCATCCATCGTGATTTCAAGGATGGCTTCCCGCCTCCGATTCGTCATGATTTTCGGGAATCTACCCTTCTCGCATCTCGAGAAGTTGATCCACCAGCGAATAAAATCATCACGCAAACCCATCCCAAGTTTTAAGTTTAAAGTCTAGCCAAGCGAAAGTCTTGTCATGATGCTCAATATCCGCGAGCACGGCTATTCGAATAGATTAATTCACTCACACCTGCGGTGGATGTACACTTTACCCGTACTCGCGACACCCAACAAATGAGCCTACGTCTCAACACATGAGACGGTCACGGCAAAGCCTTTCGATAACCTCGCTTTGCAGTACCCGCTCCATGAACTTGAGCCCTCATGCACTCTAGCCGTCCTTTTCTAGCGGTGAGAGGAGTTACGCGCACCCGGGTAAGGGAAACTTTCTCAATCTTTAAGTTTAATTAATATCGGTTTAATTCCACCATTCACAACAAAGGCCGCAGCCTCATTCTCATCCCGTAACCACATCATAGAGAACCATCTATGCAAGGATACGCCTCCGCTCGGCCATCTAGTCGCTAGGTCTATACCCATTCGAGAAGTACGGTTTCGGCTCGTTTCCGCTATCTCATGGCTCGGTCCTTAATTGACCGGGTCGGCACTTGCCTTTTCCGGAATCCACCCAATTCATCCAGCCGCCCAGTCTAAAATATTTCTATAGCATTTTCAATTTTCATCGAGCCTAGTTCAACATTCTCATGGCCATGTGGCGCTCATGTCTCCACAGGTCGTATTTCAACTACCTCCCCGAAGGTAGTTACCCGAGCACAAAGCTTTCTTGCAAAATCATGAGTATGCGGGATCTAGTGCAAGCGGGGCTAAGCAATTGTACCGAAGTTATCCTCCGGTCATATCACATCGAAGGTTACAAAGAATAAATTCTAATGGTGATCAATATCAAAGCGGGGTATATCAAGCATAGGTATTGTTTGTATAAAGCGTGCAATTTGTAATCGAAATCAACATCATTTCACAAAGTAGGATCAATATGTTCAAAGAGTGTGATGACTTGCCTTGCTCGCACGCTTGAGGGGTGGTGTCTTCAGCGGGGTCGATGTCGGTTTCTTCAGGTGCTACCCGTACGTGCGAAAGGTCAGTTGAATTCAATTAGAATTCAATAAAATACCGAGAGATCGAAAAGAACCATAAAGGCCATGAAAACGACTCCAAATGTTTTGCCTAAAATTTTACTTGAGTCGGGACAAAGGTCGCTTTAGGAAAAATCCGAGTTTTGAAATCGAGTCGATTTCCTAGGGTTTTCGCAAAGACGGCGATCGTAATAATTTTGGGAATTTAGGTTTGAAAATATTAGCGGAGGAAATTCGTGCTCGAGGTTTGAGGGTTTGATCACAAAAGAGAAGCCTTTTTAAATGGCGAGAAAGAATTAAACGAGTACGGATTTAAAAACGGCGCGAAACGAAATTGCGCAAAACGTCCGATTCCGATTTTTCAAACTTTGCACCGAGAAAACATGCGAGAAAATAATTTATTTTTGCCCAAAATTTTACTCAAGTCATCCCAAAATATTTTCCAAATTTTCCAAAATTTTTCCTATTTTTCTTTTTTCTTTTTTTTTTTTTTTCTCTTTTCCTGGCGCTTGTTCATTTGCCGCCAACCGTTCGACCGGTGACCAGCCGAAACAGAGGCGGCGGCAGCGCGACAAAAGGGCGGCGCAAGGGGCTTACCGACGACGGCGGGCTCGGGAGGAGCAAGGGGGCACGGGGATGCTTTGCGCCGCGGCGCGTGGATTGCGGCGGCGGTGCGGCAAAATCGGCGCGGCGCCACCCTTTTATAGGCGCGGCCAAGGGGCTCGGTGCGGGCGCGGGGTGGAAGGAGGGGGCCGGCTCGGCACGGGCGCGGGGCGGAGACACGCGGCGGCGCACGGGGGAGGGCCGGGTACGGCGGGCGCAACGCGGCGGCCGGAGCGCGGCGCGGGGCGGGTCCGGTGCGGCGTGCGCGCGCGCGGGGGGTCGGGCGTGGCTCGGCCGCGTGGCGGCGCGCGCGTGCGCGGCGCGGGCTGGTAGCGGGGCGGGCGGGCGGCGCGGCGGGCGCGCGCGGCGCGCGGGTCGGCGTGGCGGGCGCGGGCGCGTGGCGCTTGCGCAGGCGGCTGCGGCGCGGCGCGGCGCGGGCGGCGGCTCGGTCGGCGGCGCGGCGGCGCGCGTGGCGGGCCGTACGGCGTCGAGCACCTCTAGCGCAATGAACAGTGCCATTTCCGATTTTCCCGATTTTCCCATTTTATTTTTTTCCATTTCTATTTTTCTTTCTTCTAAAAATTCCAAAATAAATTCCCCTCATTCAAAAATAATTTTTCACACAATATTTTCAACTTTTCTCCACTTTTATTTTCCCACAATATTTTTCATATTTATTTATTTTAAAAATCTCTTTTTTTTCCTTTCAAATTTCAATATCCTCTCCTATATTTTTCCAAAACTTTCCGGATTTGAGTACGACTCGAGAATTTTATTATTTATTTTGTGTCTTAATTTATCTTCTCCCAATCAAAATTTTGTTTTATATTTCCCAAAATGCGTTTTCATAAATCCGCGCTTTTCCGATTTCCTTTTTAAAAACCACGATGCGGTTTCCGCACCTCCATTTTGACAACACCAAATTATCCAAAACACCGAAGGAAAATTAATCACGTCAAAATTTATGCAACTGAGTGGCAAATAAGAAGCAACAAACCCGAGAAGAAGCAACAAGCGAAGGTTTTTGAAAGTTCCAATTTTACGTTCCGATTTCGGTTCTTCGATTTTCGGGATGTTACGGCGGCGTGGCGCGCGCGGCGCGGCGCGCGCGGTACGGTCGGGCGACGCGCGGTGGGCGCGCGGCCGGGCACGTACGCGTCGAGCACCTCTAGCGCAATGAATAGTGCCATTTCCGATTTTCCGATTTTCCCATTTTAATTTTCCATTTCTATTTTCTTTCTTCTAAAAATTCCAAAATAAATTCCCTCATTCAAAAATAATTTTTCACACAATATTTTCAACTTTTCTCCACTTTTATTTTCCCACAATATTTTTCATATTTATTTATTTTAAAAATCTCTTTACTCTTTTTTTCAAATTTCAATATCCTCTCCTATATTTTTCCAAAACTTTCCGGATTTGAGTACGACTCCGAGAATTTTATTATTTATTTTGTGTCTTAATTTATCTTCTCCCAATCAAAATTTTGTTTTATATTTCCCAAAATGCGTTTTCATAAATCCGCGCTTTTCCCGATTTCTTTTTTAAAAAAACCACGATGCGGCTTCGCAGCTCCATTTTGACAACACCAAATTATCCAAAAACACCGAAATGGAAATTAATCACGTCAAAATTTATGCAACTGAGCTGGCAAATAAGAAGCAACAAACCCGAGAAGAAGCAACAAGCGAAGGTTTTGAAAGTTTCGATTTTTACGTTCCGATTTCGGTTCTTCGATTTTCGGATGTTACAATGGCGCGGCGCGCGTGGCGCGCTGTGGCGCGGCGCGCGGTGCGGTCGGCGCGCGACGCGGCGGCGCGCGGCCGGGGCCGGTACGGCGTCGAGCACCTCTAGCGCAATGAATAGTGTCATTTCCGATTTTCCCGATTTTCCCATTTTAATTTTCCATTTCTATTTTTCTTTCTTCTAAAAATTTCAAAATAAATTCCCCTCATTCAAAAATAATTTTTCACACAATATTTTCAACTTTTCTCCACTTTTATTTTCCCACAATATTTTTCATATTTATTTATTTTAAAAATCTCTTTACTCTTTTTTTTTCAAATTTCAATATCCTCTCCTATATTTTTCCAAAACTTTCCGGATTTGAGTACGA
The DNA here is from genome assembly GCA_019925245.2 of Oryza australiensis. Lineage (NCBI taxonomy): Eukaryota > Viridiplantae > Streptophyta > Magnoliopsida > Poales > Poaceae > Oryza > Oryza australiensis. The sequence goes on from JAIFGZ020000342.1 coordinate 2,805,628, forward strand.
CTCCCGAGAATTTTATTATTTATTTTGTGTCTTAATTTATCTTCTCCCAATCAAAATTTTGTTTTATATTTCCCAAAATGCGTTTTCATAAATCGCGCTTTTCCCGATTTCTTTTTTAAAAAACCACGATGCGGCTTCCGCAGCTCCATTTTGACAACACCAAATTATCCAAAAACACCGAAATGGAAATTAATCACGTCAAAATTTATGCAAGGAGTGGCAAATAAGAAGCAACAAACCCGAGAAGAAGCAACAAGCGAAGGTTTTTGAAAGTTCCAATTTTACGTTCCGATTTCGGTTCTTCGATTTTCAGGATGTTACACATATCGTCGGCCGATCCTAGCACCCTGAACCGGAAAGGCCAACATCAGTTCAAGACCAAGGCCATCGGCGGATGGAGTGGCTTCATCGCCCAAAACATGAAGGAAGGGACAGTCGACCACCGGGAGCACACCGCCTTTGTGATGATGTGGCTTGAGAAGTTTGTATTCTGCGGATCAAGCTGCGGGCCGACCGCCAACCGCAGATCATGGCCGAGATTCGGCCGATGGGACGACATTCACGCTGGGGAAGTACCTCCTCTGCTACTTGTATCAAATGCTACATCAAGCCGCCGCGAAGATATCCGCTGACGCTCCAGTCAACACCAGTGGCCCCTGGTGGTTCCTTCAAATCTGGCTAGTATTGGCAACCCAGAAGATAGCCGGTCGGCCCCGTCTGACAGAAGCCGGATTCCCAAGGATGGAGCCGATCAAAGATGATGAAGGTAACCAGATGATGAGGGCACCACCACCACGGTCGTCGGCCGCGCCTGCCCCCAAGAGGGTGAAAAAGACAAAGCCAGGAGCGCCAGCCGACAGCCTCCCCCCCTTGGATCCGGCCGTCGCGCAATTCCTCGACACCATCGCCGGCGAGGAAGCGCCGGCGGCTGTCGGGCAGCGGCCGAACCCGGGATTCCGAGTCCCGAGTCGGTCAATGCTCCAACCGACGTTCCGCCACTCCAAGTCCGCCAACAAAACGTCCCGTAGGTAAGCTTTTACTCCACCGGGCTTGGCTTCATGATGATCACTTGCATCTGATCGAACCCTTGCTCGCAGGTCAAGAGATTGGCCGGTTGCACTCCTCGCCCCGCGCCATCGGTAGTCATCTTCTGCGACCTTATTTGTAGTAATCGATCGGCTTGTCTGTTAATTCTTTCTTCTACAGCCCCGACGGTCTCCATCAGCTGCCCCCCAGGCGTCCGGCGAGCGTACTGCGCCTATTGGGGACAGTGGTGACAACGCCGGCGAAGAGGCCCCGACGGCCCTGGGCAACGATTCGGCCGAACCAACAGCCCCAACCCCGACGCCGATAGTAAGCCAAATAATTTCGATGATCGGCTTTGTCGGCTTAGTATGTCCTTGATCATCTCTCTCTTTGCTGCAGAACGTAGCCGACCTCCTCAACTTTGATTTGTCGGAGTTCGAGGAGCCCGGTGACACGGCGAGGAAGTGCTTGCGATGCCGCGAGGACCCGAGGGCCACTTTAGCCGACATCGGCAATCGGTGGAAGCCTCGTTGGACACGCGGTGGTCGACGGCGGCTCAATACGCGCGTGATTCGGAGATATCCAAGATCAGTCCGAAAGCCGTAGCCAAAGCCATCGTGCGGCGACCTTCATGGAAGCCTATCAATTCAAGTACGAAGGGGCCCGGCGGCGAATAATCGATCGCCACGAGAGTCAAGCGCGATCGGCCACCATCCGTCGACCAAGGATGCCATCGAGAGCGGAAGGCCGCCTTTGACCGCTCAAGACCGGCGGCGGCCAAGCTTGAGCAACTCCGCGCCGCCGGGATCGGTGATAGCCGATCTCGTTCAAGTCACGAATGAGATCGATGTCCATGAGGAGTACATGGGGGCTGGCGGCCAAGATTGAAGCGAGCGCCAATACATCGGGCGGCTATGGCACACTGCGTAACTTGGTGAGGAGCGCCGATCGGTGGCGTGGTCTGAGGCCGACGACGTTAGGGTCATCGAAGAAATCGACCAAATTAGGCGGACGGCGTTGTCGGCCATAGCCGATTTCGTGAAAAAATGAGATTGTAATTATCCGACCTTCCGAGATCGGCTAACATTTCTGTACCATACTTGTCATGGTTTTGTGATGTGATTGGATAACCATCTTACTCGTGCTTATACTTGGCTTCGACTCGCGTGTCATAATTTATCGATTTTCTGCCACTGCGCTCGTAGATATGATCGGCTGTACCTATAGATAAGATCGTCCTTCGGCCGTGTGTGGCGCCTTGACTTGTTCACGTCGAAATCGGCTTCAGCCGCTCGCATCGTTTAGCGTTGCTGACTCCGAGACTATACCATGACCGTTAGTGTTAGCATTCGAACTATTGGCTATCGGCCGGTAATATCCGAGCGCACTGCCGATTTGGTTTCGTAGTCCGACTCATCCGAATCTGTAATTCAAGAACCCGTGAGTTCTGGACGATAGGTATCCAGCCTTGCACAGTCGCGAACCATTCAACGATTCCCGACGCCTTTAATGATGGCCTCTTCGACTCTCGCGTCGGCAGCAACCTTTCACATCTGAAACCGCATCTTTCCTTTCTATAAATGGACTCCTTCGGTCCTTCCTGAATAACTCACGGCCGAAGGAGACACTCGATCTCCAGGAGTATAACGTCCAGGTCTCCAAGCTTTCAGTAGGGCTTCCTATGGCTTCCTCGAGCTCGTCGGTAAACCAGGTGATTCCCCAACTCATCCGCTCACACCGTTCCTTCTATCTAAGTACTTAGGATTGATCCTTCTCGTAGCCGCTTCATCCCCTTCGGGTGATCCTAGAGATCATGAACACGCCGTACGAACTGACGGTCAGCCAAGCACGACAAGTGAGGGCCAACTTGAAGCGCTTCAGGGAGTTGGAGGCTCTCACCCGGCGGCCGCCTCCCATCAACCTTGGCGGCATTCGGCCGCTGTCCCTTCGGCGTCCTCAACGCTCATGCGCCTCGCCAGTGGAAGGAAGGCAAACACGACTTGCCAATGAACTGTTGACTACGACCACCGACTTAAGGGTCACTCGGCTAGAGCACCTGATCTTGGATGCTTTAGAGTTGGAGACTGCGGAGACTATTGAACGAGCCCTGGCGGCCATCAGGGATTATCTAGGGAATATGTAATCAAAGACGGCTTTACGCCGATTATGAATAAAAATCGGCAAGCGTTATAGCCTGACTTTGCGTTGCAATCGGCCCGATGTTGCGATCCGATTTTGCGATCGGCTTTCGATTGTGCAATCGGCTTGTGTGCGTATATGCCCCCCAAGTTTTGTTGATAGCTTTGGTGTCGACAAAATTGTGAGCTCGAGCCGCTCGCGCATCCTGGCCGTTCTTATCGGTCAATCATGAGCCGGTCGTAGGGCGCTTGGTAAAAAGTGATGTGTGAAAATGCCTAAAGGCGATGCCTCGTAAGACATCGGCTATCGTAGATCGGTGATGTAACTATAGCCGACTCACGAATTGATCCACACGCTTGGGTAGTATTTCTTTAAATATTTTCCATTAAGATCCCTTCCGAATATCTCTCCATCCAGTCCTTTTAGCATGTAAGTTCCTTTAGAGACGCATTTGTGGATCTTGAAAGACCCTTCCCAATTTGGTGACCATTTGCCGAACTTGTTGTCTCTAGATCCGATTAGCAGTATAAGTTTCCAAACGAGTTCGCCTTCCTCAAAAGATTTAGGCACCACCTTTTTATTGTAATGTATGGCTACTCGTTCTTTATCTTTTGTGACTTTTTCCAAGGCCTTCATTCTGGATAAAACTAGATCTTCCGACTCGTCCACCATTAGGTGATAATAATCGTCGGTTGTGAGTTGGTCCACCATTAGCTGAATGCGCCTTGAGCCGACGACACTTTCCCATGGCAGCACTGCTTCGTGTCCATAGACCAGTTTGTACGGGGGAACTTGGATTGACCCGTGGCATGCCATCCGATACGCCCATAGTGACTCGGCTAATCGGGTGTGCCATTTCTTAGGATACTCAGAGATCTTTCTTTTAATAAACTTGATCAAGCTTTTGTTTGAGGCCTCGACTTGCCCGTTGGCTTGCGCGTAATACGGCGAAGAATTAAGTAGAATTATCCCCATGCCGTCGACAAACTGAACAAATTCGTCCGATACAAAGATAGATCCCTGGTCTGTTGTTATTGTTTGTGAGACGCCAAATCGGTAGATAATGTGCTCTTTGACAAACTCGATCGCATCCTTAGAATCCACTTTTCTGAGGGGGATCGCCTCCACCCATTTCGTGAAATAATCCGTTGCCACCAGGATATATTTGTGTCCTTTGCTTGAGGGTGGATTGATCTGGCCGATCATATCGATGCCCCATCCTCTAAACGGCCACGGCTTGATGATTGGGTTCATAGCCGATGCCGGTGCTAGTTGTATAGCGCCGAACTTTTGGCATTCCTGGCACCCCTTGTAGTACTTGAAGCAGTTCTCCAGCATTGTCGGCCAGAAGTACCCCGCACGACGGAGTAGCCACTTTATTTTGTGGGCCGATTGGTGCGTGCCACAGATTCCTTCGTGTACTTCTCCGATGGCCACTGTAGCCTGATCGACTCCCAAGCACTTGAGTAGCACGCCGTCAATCGCTCGATAGTACAGGTCTTCATCAAGCAATACGTATCGTAGCGCCTTGTATCATAGTTTCCTTGTGGCCGATTGAGAGGGGTTCTTGAGATAGTTGTAAACGTCAAACCTCCAATCATCGGTTGTGATGGCGGCCACGTCTATATCTACTTCTTTCAGCATCGGCCGATAGCCTGATGCCCCTTGAGCCAAGTCATTGGCCTCTGTATTCTGCTCTCTGGCGATATGCTTCAAAGTGACTAGCCGAAAACCATCCATTAACTCCCGGCATTGTCGGTAATAGACCATAAGCGCGTCGTTTTTGCACTCATATTCTCCTGATAATTGGCTGATGACGAGCAACGAATCTCCCATTATCTCGACTGCGTCGACCTCCACCTCCTTGAGTAGAGCCAACCCTTTGAGAACGGCTTCGTACTCGGCTTCGTTATTTGTAGCGTGGGGGTCAATGGCGAAAGCAAACTCGAAGCTTGCCCCCTGGGCGAAATAAGGACCAAGCCGATGCTGCAGCCGTTGGTGCATACCGAGCCATCGAACGTCAAAGTCCAAGGCATAATCTCCACTGAGCCGATTGAGTCGCTTCTGTGCTCCACAATGAAGTCGGCTATGGCTTGCCCTTTGACTGCCCTTGGTGCCTGGTACTTCAGGTCGAACTCTGTGAGTGCGAAGATCCACTTTCCGATTCTTCCTTTAAGCACGGGAGCCGATAGCATATACTTAACTACATCGGCTTTGCAAATTACCGTGCAAACGTTGGACAGCAGATAGTGCCTTAACTTTGTACATGAAAAATAGAGACATAGGCATAACTTCTCCACAGGTGAATACCTTGTCTCTGCGTCTAGCAGCCATCGGCTGAGATAGAAAATGGCTTTTTCTTTGCTGTCGACCTCTTGCATTAGGACGGAGCCAATTGATTTGTCGTCGGTCGACAGGTACAGCTTGAACGGTATTCTCTTTTGTGGAGGCATTAGAACTGAAGGAGAGCTTAGATAATCTTTTATGTTGTCTAACGCTTTCTGCTGCTCTGCCCCCATGTGAAGGTCTGATCGGCTTTCAGCCGAAGCAATAGTGTGAACGGCTCCATCTTTTCTCAGAGATTAGCTATGAACCGTCTGATGAAGTTTATCTTTCCGATCAACGATTGAAGTTGCTTTTATCTTTCGGAGGTTGAATTGTCTTGATAGCATTAATGCTCCTCGGCGTGACTTCAATCCCTCTTTCATGGACGAGGAATCCCAAGAATTGCCTGGCCGACACGCCGAACGCACACTTAAGCGGGTTCATTTTTAAACCATATTTCCTCGTCCGTTCCAACACTCATCTCAGATCGGCAATGTGGCCTTCTATCTCTTTTGACTTGACAACCACGTCGTCAATGTATATTTCCACTAGTGAGCCGATCATATCGTTCTTTAATTCATGGCCCGTTGATATGTTGCCCCAGCATTCTTCAAGCCGAACGTCATTACTACCCACTCGTAAAGGCCGATTGTGCCAGGACACCGAAAAGCGGTCTTGTGGATGTCCTCTTCGGCCATGAATATCTAGTTATACCCTGCATTGCCATCCATGAAACTGATAATCTTATGGCCTGAGGCAGCGTCGACAAGTAGATCGGCTATTGGCATTGGGTACTCGTCCTTAGGGGTGGCTTTGTTTAGATCTCTGAAATCGATGCACACCCTAAGTTTACCATTTTTCTTCAATACCGGGATGATGTTTGAGACCCACTCGGCGTATCAACAAGGCCGAATGAACCCCGTCGTATAGCCGAGTGATTTCGGCTTTGATTGCGTCGTACATATCGGCCTTAAACCTCCGGGAGGCTGTTTGAACGGCCGATAGCCGCCTTGATCGGCGGTGATGGACCACTACCGATCGACGAGACCGGGCATCTCGAAGTACTCCCAAGCAAAACAATCTTTATATTCTTTTAATAATTCAATAAGTTGGGATCTACAATGAGGAGACAGATTTTTGCTAATGTACGTCGGCCTCGGCTTATCAGCAGAGCCGATGTCAATTTCTTCTAATTTGTCGGCCGACGTGAAACTTTGCCCTAACTTGCCATCGTCTTCGTCCGCGGTGGCTACGCCGAGAACGCTTGAGCCCTCCACCATGTCTTATTCAAAAGCATGTGGCTCATCGTTTCCGATGGGCTGTATTGTTGAATTGGACACATTTAGAAAATTGGCTTACAGATTTTCTGGATAAACAATCGATGTCTTCGATTTCCCAAAGTGGCAAATCGGCACGACGACACTAAGCGGCTGTGGCTGGTGCAGTCTCGATCTTGTCGCCGTCCCATTGGATCGGACTCGATGTATTGTAGAAGGGATGCAACAATTAGCGTGTATCCAGTCCATTCCGAGCAGCAGGCTGTAAGGCCCCTTCCCGTCGATGACAAAGAACGTTGTGGGCATGGTCTTGTTGCCGATGGTCAGTTCAACGTTGAGGACGCCTTTGGTTTCCGATGGGTTGTCGCCGAAGTCCTTGAGCACCATGTTGGTCTTTATCAGGTCTTCGACCCCCTTGCCCAGTTTTCTGAATGTTGCGTAGGGCATGAGGTTGACTGCAGCTCCCCCATCGACTAGCATTTTGGAAATCGGCTTGCCGTTGACGAACCCTTTAACGTACAATGGTTTCAAGTGCCGATTTTTGGTTCCTTCAGGCTTGTCGAAGACAGCCTCGTCTGGTGAGATTGCTAGCTTTGCCAGGTCATCTTCGATGGTGTCTGCATTGGCTTCGGGGGTGCCGAACTCAGCTGGCAACACGAAGACCATGTTAACCGATGCAGAAACTTTGTCTTTCCCTTTGGCTTCCCTTCTGGCTTGATCAGCTGGGCTTTCCTCGGCTTGTTCTTCGTCAGTTGTGGCAGCTTTCCATTTGGGTACCCACTGCCTTTTGATTTTGCCCAGCCGACGGCGCTGCTCGTGGGTCATTTGTTGCACCTCGTCTTCTCTCCCTTCACGCTTGAACCGTTGAACCCTCCTTTTCTGCGTCTTTGTGAAGAGATCAGACGGGCACCATTGGGGTTGGCCGATTCCTCATCATCGGCCTCTTTGTCGTCGTGGTTGTCCCCATCACGGTTTTCGTCGACGAAGAAGTCCTGATGGATCGGACCGAGCCGATCATGGACAGGTCGCCGCCTTTGGTTTAGCTGGACGGCTCTGGGAACGAACCGAGCTAGACTTGCAGGCGACGAGCTTCCGCATCCGTCGTTGTGGCGATCGTTACATGCTACGCAATCATCCAATGTTGGTAGCCTCATGCCGGATTCCAGCAGACTGAAAAATTCGCAATGCCAATGTGGATCGGCATTGTCGTGGTTTACCTTGTATCGTCGGCTCTGAGTACTCGGTTCGTGCCGACGAGGTGCTTCATCGTAGATTTCTTCATGCCGAGACCGGTATTGATGACGGTATCGGCTTCGTTCATGGATCGGCTGACGGCCAACCGATCGATGATCGGGCGCATCATGTTAATTCGCGCGGCGTGGCATCCGGTTGGCCGCCTTACGCCTTGGCCCCGATCGATGTATTGGCTAAGCCGTGCGCCATTACGTTCGTCGATCGGCTTGCCAGGGCCGGCTGGACCGTGTTGGCCGGGAAGGGTTGCCGTCTATCTTCATCGACCGATTTGAGTCGGCGAACTTTAGCTTCCCTGCCTCGATTGCGTTGGAGTTCTTGCTCCGAAGACTTTGCAGTCATTGGTGGCGTGAGATGTGGAGTTGTGCCACTTGCAATACTTCTTCTTCTTCAATTCTTCGGCCGACGGGACGGGATCACATGATTTTCAGGCAACTGAATCTGTTTCTCCTTGAGTAGCAAATCGAAAATCTTGTCGTCCTTAGTGATGTCGAAGTCCTATCTTTCTTCCTTAGCCGTCTTCAGCAGCCATTGGCAGACGATGGCCTTTTTGTTCTTGGCCCATTCGGCTGCTGCAACTTCTGTTTCATCGTCATCGGACCCGTAGTCTGAATCGACGATGACCTGGGTTATATTCTTGACGGCCTTCCTGGTGTCTTGGAAACGCTGCTCGTGGGCCGTCACCTTCTGCGCCAAGTGAGCTAGGCCGTCGAAGTCCTACGCAGAGAATCGCTGTCTGATCGGCGCGATCAAACCATGAAAGGCTAGATCGGCCAGCTGAGCGCCTGATAGCACCAGGCTGTAACATCGGTTCCTCATCTCCCTAAAGCGTTGGATGTAGTCTTGGACCGACTCATTGTGTTTTTGCCTGACGCTGGTGAGGTCCGACAACTTCATCTCATGGTTGCCAGAGTAGAAATAGCTATGGAACTATTTTTCAAGATCGGCCCAACTCTGAATCGAGTTATAGGGCAATGAGGAGAACCAGGTAAAGGCCGATCCTGAAAGAGAAAGGGGGAACAGTCGAACTCTCAAGGGGTCTGTAGCCAATGCTTCACCGCATTGTGCCAAAAATCGGCTAACGTGCTCATAGGTGGAAACGTTGTCTTGCCCTCAGAATTTTGAGAAGTCTGGGATCTTGTATCGGTTAGGCAGCAGGATCCGTTCGAAATGTTCTGGATAGGGATACCGATACATATTCCCTGAATCTTTTGGTTTGAGGCCGAACTGATCGCGCATGACATCTGCAATTAGATCGGCCCACGCTCGGTTGTCTTGCTGTATCGGCTCATATGGGTCATACGGCACGGGTGCTTGCCGCTGGTGTGGTGGCGTCGAGGCCTATAATGGTGATCTTGACGGCCCCTTGTACTGGTAGCGATGGTCGGCGGGAGGTGGCGAGGCACCGTTGTGGCGTTGGTGGTTACGGAAACAAGCGTCGGCCACCGGCATTGTGTCGCTGTCTAGATCAATCGGCTCAGTGCCGATTGTCATTGAACATCTTTGTCGAGTTGACCACGAGACAATGGGCGTTGTCGGTTTAGTATAGTAATCGGGTCTTATAGCCGTTTCACCGGATTCGGTGACCGACTCTCCTCTGGCGGGCTTGGTTGTGCTATCAGTGGAAGCGACCGATTCTGCGTGACTAGAGTCCGTAACCAGAAAATTGGCCATCTGCGAAATACGTGGGCCCCCGTTGCAGCTGTTCGGCTACCTTAGCGTCGACCACATTAGAGATCATATTATTGAGGGTACTGACCAAGATGCTACTTTGGTTGACCAGTGCGTGGTGAATGGCCGAGTCGATCCGATCTTGTAGAGAGTATACAGCCGAATCATCTTGCACCTGGGTCGGTTCTTCCTCCTTCTGTTTGCCTTTTGTGTCACCCGAGGAAGATGACTTGGTATCGCTCAGGCTGAACTTGTACTTTTGGTGGACAGCTCCAGATCTTGTTTGGGTGAAAGATTGTAAATAATTAGTTTGGAGTTCTTCCATCATCTTCTTATATTCGGCTTGTTGTTCAGCCGATAATTGTTCCATCTTCACGGGGACGATGTTGTCCTGCGTGATGCCAGGGCTCTTGGAGTAGATCATCTTGCCGGCAGAGTCTATTCGTCCGAGTCGAGCCGATAAAGACAGTCCCACTGGGCGTGCCAAGAAGCGTGTTGACGAGAAATCTCTCTCACGCGCTGGCCTGGGAGATCTGCTTGACTCCAGTGCAGGACCTTCTCGGCTGCCTACAATGTGCAGGGTGTGCCAGTTGATTTGATTTGTTAATCAACAAGAAAAACGAGAGAATACACGTTAAGTGTTAGGTTAGATCCCCACGGGATCGGTTAAGGAAATCCATGAATGTATATATGCTATTCTAAGCTATATTTAGGCCAAGTGACTGGAATGGATCAGCTACACCGAGACAGCATCAGCCGCTTGATCCAAATACAGTGAAGAATAATAAATATACGGATTGATAACCTAGCCGATACTGGAAAGCTAACAAAGAATCGGCTAGTACTCCGATGAATCTTATAGAAAGATAATATTCCTGAAACAAACGTACAACCCGGAAATCGGCCATCGGCTACCAGGAAAAGGCCAATTTCAGTCGGCAGCGTCCGACAGAAACACGATCTTAACATAAGAGGCAGTCCTAATACAAATCTAATAATAAGCACATTAAAAGAAACATATTAGGGCAGGTAAGGCCGGCTGAAACCCCGACACTGTCTCTAAATAATATAAATCTCAGATGAACAGATCATTGATAGTTTTAAAGACGACTTAATAGTTCAAACCTGATACAACATTTAAGTATAAAAAGAAAAATCCGATCTGTTACAGCCGATTTATACTCCTCGAGACGGTGGATACCGCATATAAACCAGCCAACCTTTAGATCTAGCCCTATTGGCTATATGCTCTTGACAGAACTAGCCAATGGCAAGATAGATCTAAACATTTATCTAATTTATATACGCTATATGCTAAATAACGCAGTAGAAACCCCTGATTCTAATGTATCATTACGATGGAAGCACTAGAAACAACAAATCATACCACTAATGACAAATATTTAACTGGATCTGGGGATCGAGATGATGCAGCCTGAAGCCAAACAAAGTGCTCGTCTAAAGAAAAGGTTGGCGATGCGCCGAAGGTTTGATTGATTGAATTATATTTTACAAGGGGTCTCGGGTCCTTATTTATACCCAAGATACAACTATCTGCAACGACCCTAGACTCTATCTAAACTACTATTTAAAACACCATATTATCCCTAGCGGGACCCATACCGTGTTACAACTAACAGTTTAACAAATCCCTAGATTACAGATACAATTGCCGTTATAGGACTCTATCCATAAGTGGCAATATCTTTTACCGCGCAATTAGCAACCGAATCTTCTATTTATCTTCAAGTCTCTGCACTAAAAACGGTTTCATCTCTTCCGGACCCAGAATCGGCTGTCGGCTGCTCCCGTTCGATCCATCCTCAGCCGATTAGCCCCATAGCCGATCACTCTTTTGGCCGATATAATTCCTGTCTTCAGCAGATCCGATTTCGCTTTGCCTTTGGACTTAGGAACTCAATTACCAAATTTTAGTGTTAACAGGATTTTATCACTTCAACCGAAAATGGTTTCTCCAATAGTGACTGCATCGATGTCGTGTCGCTCGCCGGGCACGCCTACGCCCAACGGCGGCAAGTCGTCGTGAGACAAGGAGAAGGGATTTAGATGAATTGCATGCAACCGTTCACCGAATCGCTGTCCAAGATGAGCTGCTGATAGAGCTAGATGGGGACAACGCGTCATCATCCGAAGGAGGAGAAGAGAGGGTTTAGAGAAAGGGGAGAGAGAGGAGGAAGAAAGTGCTAGCCGCTGACAGTGGGGTCCACATGGCTTCCATGCTGACTCGGCTTGTCACGTCAGTTAAAATCGGTATAATATCGCCTAGTATCTTGGGTTATCTGGTTTTGTAAATTGACGAATCCATTATATCTGGTATTTTGGTTTAGGGACGAATTTCAGAATCGGCGGCAAATATTAAGGGACCTATAGTGAACTTATTCTGTTTTTGAAGAGCAATTGCGTACTCCTGTTCTGGGCCAAGGCCATAGGGATTGGGCCGGGCCTTTGCCTGTGTTTGTTCCCACTCCACACTCTTGGGTTCTTTCCTCCCTTCGCTCTGCTCTGCTTCTGCTCCTCCTCGCGTTGCTTTCTTCTTCCTCTCACGTTTCCCCCTCCCTCCCTTCCGCGCCTCGCCACGGATCCGAGCTCTCAAAGCCCTAGCTACACCTCCTCCCCCCACCTCTCTCCCCCCGCCCCGGCAATGGAGGACGAGGAGATGGAGAAGAAGGTGCATCAGTACCTGCAGCGCAAGGGCTTCCGCATGGCGGAACTCGCCCTGCTGGAGGACCGCAACCGCAACCGCAACCGCCTCTCCACCACCACCGCTTCCTCCTCCTCCCACTCCGTCTCCGACGCCGCGCTCTCCAGGTATACCTCCTACCTGCCCGGCTTCTGCTCTTGCGCCTCTCGGCTCTCCGCGAGAGTTTCGGGGACCTAGCGGTGGAATCTAGTGTTGTGTAGTGCAATTCCGTTGGAAAATTCCCAAGCTGTTTTTCACACTCACCTACTACTACGGGACCTCAATTTGTTGTGTGCTCGTGGTTTCCCACGCGGGAGTAATTTGTGCCATTTTGGGAGAAGGAACAGTAGCTTGATTAGTTCGGGATGGTTTTGTGGAGGAAGCAATTGGTAGGATCAAATTTGAGTGCTCAGCTCTTCTATGGCGAGGTTGAGTGCAGACCCACGTTTTGACGAGAAATTCTGTCGTAATTTTCATATATTGTGTTCAACCACATATTCCTGACTGCATGGATTCTATCGTAGCACTTCTTCTGACTGCAGCAGGGATAATTCTGCACCTAATTCTTAGCTCATTGTATTCTTCCTATTATCTTTACCCTCTATGGCATTTTGATTGTGTCGTCACCTGCAATGATAGGCCAGAAAACGATCCAGCGAGGTACTATGATGGCTATAGCAAACTGAGAACATGGGCATACAGTTCTCTTGATCACTACAAGGTGTGTTACATGTGCAGATTGTAGTTCACTTTCATAACCTGCGCATTTTTTTTTGTATTTCACAACCATACATGTTTTAGCTGTTTTGAGGCATGGAACTGTTGCATCCAATCTGTTCATTTGTTACTGTACCAGCCTACCTTCTTTTAAGAATGATTTCTGTGTTACTCACACAGGGCCAGTCACTTGTTTCTCTTGTTAAAAATGTAGTCTGTTTAATATACCAAGCTTCTAGAGTCACAGTTTGTTGCTTCAGATGGAGCATTTACTTGAAGAGTCCTTTTTCTTGTTTTTTCTGCCATCCATCCACTGCCTCCCACCTTTTGGAAAGCAAAATAGTGTTCCTATAAACATCTGTACTTACTACAAAGGTAGAAAGTATGTTTTGCTTCCTGCGATTTGTTACGTACATAATTAACATTACACTTTTATTTTGTATAATTTTTTATATGCATTTTAATTTAGCTATATACTCTCTTTCTGAATTTTGATTTCTATTGTAGCATGAATTACTCCGCATTCTTTATCCACTATTTGTCCACTGCTTCATGGATTTAGTGGCAGAGGGACATACACAGGAAGGTAATGCTAGTAGGTGGATATGATAATGAATCTTCTGTCAGTTTTTTGCTTTCTCTCAGTTTATTCTGGGAAATTCTTTCTTTGATACCCTAACTTGTGAGCACTGCAGCTTGCTCATTTTTCCACACATTTCGTGAAGACCATGAACATTCGAGGGATCTCAAGAAGCTCGAAAGCATTCTTTCTCCTTTACATTTGGAGGTTAGTAAGTCAGCTTTTCCACATTGCACCACCCTATTTTGAATGAAAACTTTTTTTTGTTTATTTGATTCTATCTCCAAAGTTTATAAATCATGGCTTATCCTTCTAAATATTTTAATTTCAGGAAATGGAAGTGGCTCGATCTTTAAGGCATAATAAATTCAGAATTAAGCTATGTGAGGTTGTATACCATTTCCAAATCCCCTTCCATTTCAACCCTGTACCATGTACTGGGCAGCATTTCATGATAGGCACTGTAATTTCTTGATTGCTGCAAAATTGCTTTTCTGGAAATATAATCAGCTGCTCCAATTAAAGTTTCTGTCTTGTTTTTTTATTGCAGTATTCATATGAATTGCTTCTCCAGTATCTCCACAAAACACAATCTCTTGTGGTGCCTGGAATAATCAATGAACGCATAACTTTTGAAGGCAAGTTTCCCCAATCTGTTATAACTCATGATTAGTGATCTAAATGTTCATCCTGCATTTGCTCCTTGTGAGTTCTCTGAATCTTTTTCTGTTCCAACTTTCCTTTACAATATTGATAGTATCCCCTGGGCAGTCTCCATTAATCGCTGATGACTCGGATGCTGTTGTTCTGATTGGAACTAGCAAGGACTTGACAAAACAGATAAATCAGAAGGAGGTGCATTGGGGGGTATGTTCTGTACCAGTCTGGTGGTTTCCCAATTCTCATCATTTATTTTATCAATAGTCAAGGATACAGACTAAACGAATTAAAATTATATAGATCAATCAGTTAATATTTAATGGGATTCTAACCGTTTTTTATTATTTGTTCACTATGCTCAGACATTTTATTTTTGTGGTTTAAATTCTGTCATGCAGATGCTTGAAGATTCACTTGAAGAACGTATGGAGAAGGCAATTTCAGATTCTGATAAAACCGAAACAGAAAGCAAGGATGCAGACACAGAAGACAACAAGGCAAGAAACTGTTTTGTAGTATGCCAGTCTTTTTTTCATTTTGCTTCATACACCCTCAGTCATTGAAACACAAGCTTTCCTTTTTTTTTTAGTGCGTGCCATTCTGTTAGCAGCCTGTGATTTTTATGTTTGCTTTTTATAAAAAACAGTACTTTCTGATGTGCACTGTCTGTCAGCTGTATCTGATAGCAATATTTCATTGATTTGTTCCACTCTGCAATTCTGCATTATCCTTTGTTCATTGCTCCCATAGGTGCTAGCTGACAGACTGGTTAGCACCTAGCACCTGGGAAGGCTAGGCAGCTGCATAGGGGGAACTATGTTCCTCACTCACCATTGATGTTTCTTGGCCTTCTAATTTCACTCTTTTCTTATTTTTGCTACAGAAAAGATCCTCAGAAGGTGGAAAGCAGGGTGGTTCACATAAAAAGATCAAAAAGGACAAGCTTGGAGGAGCCACAGGGAAAAACATGAAATCTGAAACTAGCATGCTTTCTGTAGCACCACGAGTTAAACCAGAGCTAATGCTTCCAATGACGTATGTCGTACAATACATCTTTAATCACTTCAAATTTTCTTTCGAGAAGTCCAATTTGGTCATCTAATTTTGAATATTGTCTGGTTTGTGACCTAAGGTTAAAAGTTCTCCTGAAATGATTCAGGATTTTAGGTTAGGATAAAATTATAACTTCTTCTGCATCGCATTTCCTGGTCCGTGGTTGGGAAGAAGGCAACCACATGTTTTTTAATTCATATGACCATTGTTTCATTTTTCCTGCAGACTGTCCCCCTTTGGAGCGCAGGATTGAGACAATTTAGGAATATGAAAAACAAAGGAATTTTGTAGGAATGAGTGTTTGATTGGACTGTAGGAAAAACACAGGAATGGGTTTGGATTATTAGAGTAAATTGGGTTGCTTATCTACTTATACACATCTAACCTACACTAATTAAATAGAGAAGTGGCCATGAGCTACTAGATTTGCCTCGATCCAACGTGAGATAGCAAAAACATGAGCTTGGGGTGGATGTTAAATTTCTTACGTTTCCCTCTAGATTTGTAGGAACAGGAAAGTTTCCTGTGATTTTCCTTTCCTCATTCCTACAAATAAAAGGCATGAACAGTGATCTTTCCTATAGGATTTCAATTCTTTTATTTTTCCTCCAATTCAAAGGGGCCTGCATATGCTATGCACCAACATATTTTTATTGCTTCCTCATCCACACTGCTCAAATGATTTGGTTATCCCATGTCCACCTGCCAATATGTTATTGCTTAGATGTTGCTTAACTGTAGAATATTTGAGCCATTCAAAAGCACTTCTGTAAGACTTTAACAAGAGCAAAGATTATATTGCCCTTTGCCTTTCAAACTATCATCACAACATGGCCATTAAGTCCACTGATAAGATTTTTTATAGTGATGTTTTTTTTCTTTTATTAAGTTGTAATAATTTCTTTGTCCACATGTTTATTTTTGTTTGTTGGACATCTTTGTTGACTCATCAGCCTTGCCTTGATCTGTAAGAATCTGATAGATGTTTACTGATTTTTTTTCAGATCTGTTGAAGTTGAGCAGTCAATTCTTGAGGACTTGCGAAACCGTGCACAGTTGAATAGCTTGGCATTGCCATCTGTTAGCTTCTATACATTCCTTAATACACATAATGGGTAAACTTAACTATGGACCAATGTCTGACAATTTTTATTTTCAACTTTTCCTCCTTCAGTTTAATCATTATATGTGGAACTCAGGTTAAATTGCTCATCGATTTCACATGATGGTTCATTGGTCGTTGGTGGATTCGCTGACTCGTCAGTGAAGGCTAGTCCTTTTAGGTGGCATCTTCTTATTATGTGATTTCTGTATTAATTCGTAATAGTAAAAGTGTAAAATCTCCTTGGTGTTCACTAGGTTTGGGATATGTCAAAGATTGGCCAATCTTCCAAAGCATGTTAGTTGTTCTTCACTCCTTATTTTTGATGTTTTGTTCTGCTTTGTGTTATGCTGAAATGCTTATATAAATTTGTGTCCTGTTTATGTGACGAATTAATGATTGCCTTCTTCTTAAAAGTACTACAATGTTACATTCATTTGTGTCATTCAAAGTTCCAGTTACAAGTCCTAAGAAGTATGATGTTTTTCAGTCATACTTGCTGGATGTACTGATGCACTTGTGACATTACAGTATTTGACTCTGGAACCTGTTCAGAACCTTATGATAATCTTAGAACATTAATCATCCTAGCATCAAAGTCATTTATGCAATGATGGTATTTACTGATTGAAGAAACTATAATTTTCAGCTTGTTCACAAGGAGAGAATGGACCCTCCCAGGGTGAGCGTGTATCGACATCAGATGAAGCACGAAAATCCTGTACATTATTCCAAGGTCATTCTGGACCAGTTTATTCTGCCACGTTTAGCCCAATTGGGGACTTCCTCTTGTCATCGTCTGCAGACTCAACGAGTAAAACCTTCTCTCATTGTGCTTGTTTTGTATCCTTCTCTTCTTGTTACTTTATTAATTAGAATTCATAATTTATCCATATTTTTTGACTTGTTACAGTCCGCTTATGGAACACCAAGTTGAATGTGAATCTTGTTTGCTACAAAGGACACAACTACCCTGTTTGGGATGTCCAAGTATGTGATTACCAGTTCTTTTAGTATATCATTAGTGTGGATACAAAGCTGTCTTAAATGCCTAAAAGAAAAAAGGAAGCATGGGTTTCTGTGCGCTCCTTATGAACTATTCCTAACTAGTATTTCATCATTAGTACTCTCCATGATGATGTACTAGGTACTTATATGTCCTGTTGAAAAGCTCACTGTCAAATTCTTTTGGATGCAAGCTATCTGATTCTCTTATGGTAATCCTTGTGCTACAATATTTTGTTGACACTCTTCTGTTTTCTTTTGGCAGTGTAGTCCAGTTGGTCATTACTTTGCTAGTGCTTCGCATGACAGGACCGCTAGAATCTGGTCAATGGATAAAATCCAGCCTTTGAGAATAATGGCTGGGCATTTATCTGATGTTGACGTAAGTGTACTCATGGTTTTGGTCATTTTCTTATATGGGATCACTTAATGTTGGAATATTTCCATGCATGCTTATTATCTGATGTTGATGTCTGCGTTTTTTTAAAAATTATTTTTGCCTGACAGTGTGTGCAATGGCATGTCAACTGCAACTACATTGCCACCGGCTCTAGTGACAAAACTGTAAGACTATGGGATGTTCAAACCGGTGAATGTATAAGGATGTTTATTGGCCATAGGAGTATGGTTTTATCACTGGCGATGTCTCCTGATGGGCGATACATGGCCTCTGGAGATGAAGATGGAACAATCATGATGTGGGATATATCTTCTGGTTGTTGTGTTTCACCACTAGTGGGACACAGCTCTTGTGTGTGGTCGCTTGCTTACAGGTAATCATCATTTGATGCTGTGGTCCACTGGTAAAAATATAATATCTATCTAGCCGATTTCTTTAATATGGCAATAGAGTATGTATTATGGAACTATGGCACTATGCTAGTTATAGCATGGCTTGGTGAACTGACTTGGAAAATCATTTGGTTTATTTAAATTGAGTAAGCATGATCTATATACAAGAAATCAGCTCGTCGTTTCTTCCATCCTCGTTGATAGGATTTATTAGGAAGGTTGCATAATACTAGATGTGTTTAAATTATATCACAAACAAGGGCACTAGAAACCAGATCTGGCTGTGTCTGGTTTTTGCCTTTTCAGTTTTAGAGTTGGGCTTTGGGATATACACTTATACAGTGGAAGAAAATTGGAGTATTTTGGTATAGAACTATAATTTCAAAGAGCGTTATTAGAGGGGTGAACCCGAGGAGTTTTAATGGTAGCAAAAACATCCACATATCTAGTTGTTTCCAGTTTCAAGGCAAGTTACCAGCTGTTAACTGGTGATTTTTGGAACACTGGTCATATATTCTTAAGCCTGTAAGAATATATTGATCCCTCACTCCCTCAGTTAAAATTACTACTTTGATATGCAATTTTGACGGTCAATGGTTTGTCTTTTTGCCTTGACAATCTGCTTTGAATTTCTTGAATAAATCAATGAGATTAGTACAGACTTCAAAGTATTATCATTGCATTGGCATGTCAAAACCTTGCTGTTAGCAGCAACACACTTTCTTTTGGGGAGAACAATAGAAACAAACATGGTTGTTGGTCACAAGTGATTACATATGGAATATTTTGTTTAGACTATCCTGTAAATGATCATTTATTGTTATGCTTTGCTTTCTTCTTTATTTAAGCTGCGATCTAAGGCCTTTTTTACTCGGACAATGCTTTCCATGTATGGTGCACATGTTTTGTGTATAGAAATGCTCGCTGTTATTTCTTTCAGAGGGAGTCATGATGTGCTGTTTTGTGATGTCTGTAAGTTGCGTTCTGTAGTAGTTTTAGGGAAAGTATAGTTTATCTTAGTTAATACATTCTGCCATTATTTTAGCTGTGAAGGGGCATTACTTGCATCTGGATCAGCCGACTGCACTGTGAAACTATGGGATGTCGCCTCCAGCACAAAGACTCTTAAGATGGATGATACGTGAGTTGATCGAAGTGTTTATAAAGATGCTTGTACCAAATCATTGCCTTACTCTTGTTGAAAAATGTCATTGTACAGCAAAGGTGGTTCAGCTAACCGACTGAGGATGCTGAAAGCCCTCCCTACCAAATCAACCCCTGTTTACACTCTGCAGGTGAGATTCCCCCCCTCTCCTCCTCCTTTAGTCCATTACATTGCATAAGTTATGCTTGTTACTTTATGCATTGTAAACATAACTGCTTTCATCTTGTTGCAGTTTTCTCGGAGGAATCTTTTATTTGCGGCTGGTGCTCCCTCGCTTGGCTCCTAAGCTTCTGTATGTTCTATAGAGTAGAAGTAGCATTATTTCAGTTTTTGGTTTTAGTAAGTTGATGTCTACTGGGGTGGCAGCCGGCAGGTATTGTAGCATCTACATTTTCCATTACTGAATCCCAGTGAACCTAGGGGTAAATTATAGCACGGGGGCACTGCAGTTCGTTGCAATGTGTGTAGTGATGTAGCGTTAGCCAGTTCAAAATATATGCAATTTCCAGTAATGATACATCTAACTTGACTCTACATGTGCCATGCTGTTTCAACCAATCATTCTTTCCTCAAATTCTACCCTCTGTATGGATGGGATCAAATCTGAACTGAGGTATAATCGTGTAACCTCATTTTCTGGATAGACCATGCCCATGCGGTAACTCCTTTCGTTTTCTGTTTTTATTCTCACTTCACAGAAAATGATTAAAGCAGAGTTACTTATGTTCAGATTTCTGGCAATTTTAATTTGGTTCTAACTCGCTTTGGTACCAAACAGCAAGCTCCACTGATCCACTGCTCTTAGCTAGCTGCTACTGATGCTTACTGATTGCTCTACTGATGGCCTGGCCACCTTGCCAACAGTCAACCAGCCCATGGATTAGGTGCTGAGACGCCACAGCGAACAGCTCTGGATCTCCACTGTTAAAAAAAATTTAGAGGGTGAGAGGGCAGGAGGCTAACTCAAATCTTTGTCAATCTACCAATGATCATCATGTAGAGTGGTACAGTCGAGTGCATCAGATTCATGTCTTTACCTGTGAAAATGATGGCGGATTTCGGCAGAAAATTGAATTGGTGACGGTGCCTGTCTTTGTAGCTTCAATGTTCAAATGATTTGGTCTCCCGGCACCTGTGTCCATGCAAAAGCACTCCATATACCAGTGCCACTGCGTCTCTGTCTCCCAGTGTACAAGGTTATGGATCTATCAGCCTGACATTTCACTCTCAGCTGCAAACTTATTATGATGGTCCACACTCTCAGCTTTCTCCCATCACACCATTGCTTTCGCAATCCATCTAAAACGAGTTTTTCTGCCTTTTTTTTTCAAATATAAATATATCCTGGTTTGAACGGACTACAGACTGTCCAATTAGTATGATAAGTAAACTTTTTTCCCATGAAATTCATGTAAACTCTTTTGTTTCTCTAGCCGCATGTCTCAGTGGGAGAAGTGAATGGCTAGTCCAATGTTGGTGAAACCGAAACCTTGCCAACTTGTCAACTTCTCCTTTACATAGCTATAAGCTTTCAACTGTCTGCTAAAAGATGTGTGTGCCATTTATCCAAATCCTTGTGTTGGCCTTACTTGCCAGAAAGACTAGACACACCAAACCACATAAAAGGTAAATTTGTATCCATCTGCAGAGTTTACAAGCAAACAACTGGACTGTCATTGGGTTTTGGATCCCTCCTAGCATGCATGTGACTTTTTTCTTAGATAAATGGAAAGCAATGCATGTGACTATCTGGCTACCTAACACATATTTTGCTGGTATCCTGGTGAATCTTTGAGCAGAATACTAACCACTTCACCAGAGGATGACACAGGCATAAAACTACCATATTACTGCTAGGTTGCCATCAATCAGATGAGATCCCTCATGAAACAAACTTACCTTTCACAATTGCTGGTTGTATCAGTGTATCTTCTTTTGTGAGTAATTAGGTGATCAACATGATTGGAAAAAAAGCTCTACTTTTTTCATATCCATCTATAAAAACCAGTTGGCATTGTGTGGATGAAATGCAGCTTTCAACATCCTGCATTGCATAATTTGCATTGCCTGCTTCAGATGGATTAGAGAGCATGCAGGGTCCTTCTCCAACCTCCATGGGACCTATGTCCCAAAGGTGAGCAGCTTACCTAGTTGGTACATGGCAGGATCAGCTTGCAGCCTCATAAGCTGTGACAGTGTGATGAGGGTACTGACTACTGAGGTCCCACTCTACCTCTGTTCACCATGTATCATACACAGTACCAGCAGCCTTTTTGGAGTCCAGACATTGCTCCATTATTGTGTATGTCTCCTAGGCTAGAGTACTAGACCCTTGGCATTTGGCTTCTTCTTCTAAGGACAACTGCCATGAATCTCTGTTCTCAAGTTCACATAGTGACTTGCATGGCTTTTTTTTTCTCTTCTTCAGCTGTGGTGGTGTTATTATAGCCAACATTCAACATTTTGGTTTAACTGGATTTCACTGTTAGTTTAACTGAAGATGATTTCAGTGCAAATATTGCACTTTTCAAAATGACATTGAGGATATAGATGCATAGGATGCAGCAACTATTTGTTTGGTCACGAAACCAAACAACCCCTAACATCATACGTTTTGAGTGATCTTTGCGAGTGCTCCGTGCTAAGAATACCAAAAGGATTAAGCTGATCTGATGATAATGAACTGGTCCTTGCACATCTCCTACCGCCCACCCACTTGTGGTAGGGCATGCCTCTTATCATTTTGTGGACACAAGTGATTTGGCAACTTGATCACACTAACTAATCAGATCAAGGTGCTTAATTAGTTTTCTGCAATATTCCCCTTGGTGGTCAGGGAGGAAAAGATGCTCCTTTTGTAAGTTGTGTGGTTATTGATCAATCCATGATGTGAGTATCGATTTCTTAAAAGGATATTGGAGAATGATTGGCATATCACAGTAGCAGCAGTGTAGCACTAGCGAGAAGCAGAGGCATTGTGAGTATTTTGAGTGTCTGAACCATTCAACCAATAATATAATAACTCACCTGCCAATAAATTTCAAGGTATTAGAGCAGTCACACTGATCACTGCATACATTTACAATTTTCTGTAACACTACATATATGCATGCATGCATCATCATGTGAGAATCTTCACTGTGCATTCCTGTCATCCCCATGAAGTAGGAGCATGGTGCCCTAGATTTTTCTTCCATTTTCAATTCATTCCAAGTTTGTGTTGCAGCCTTGCAGAGGAGCTAACCATGGCTCTCTACTCTTTTCTCTCTCAACAACACAGGAAAGATGATGGTAGGAAGATCAGAAGGGGGGCACTTTTTTTGGGCTTGATGACATGAGTGGACAAATCTACCCAAGCCAAGGTTAGTGGGAGCAACCCATGTGATGATGGTGGAGGTGCAATTGGATCATGTCATCTTCCCTTTTTTTTTCCTCCCCTTCTTTTCATCTTGTGTGGCAAAGTGACATGGCCTCATGTGATGATGCATGGGAGAAAGGAATTCTTTTTAGTAGCAATGCAAAGTGTGCTCTCTGCTGAAAATGCAAGAGGAAAGTGGCTTTTGTGCAAATGGCATAAAACCTAAGATATGTGGGGGTGAATTTCATGAGTGCCTTGCATTATAGAACCATAGATGTGTAGCTAGCCTTTTTTGTGGTGCTTTCTTTTGATAATTGTGGCAGTGCAGATGCACAGTGGCATCAATCTACTTGTTAGTGCAATAATTCATTTTGGTGAACTAGTGTTATTATGGTTTTGTTAGTTGGGATATGACACAGTGTTAACAACATCCCTAATTTTCTTTATTTATAATGAGATATCAATTATAGCAATATTTTTTAAAAAAAGAAAAATGGATAGAACTATACGAAAAATGCCTTTCAAGTTCTGTTGTTACATGAAAAGTGAACTTGTGTTATTATGGTTTCGTTAGTTGAGATATGGCACCACATAATGTTAAGAAAATGCCTAATTTTCTTTATTTATAATGAAATTAGCAATATTTTCTTTGAAAAAAATAACAAAAATAGAGAGAACTCTAAGAAAGATGCCTTTCAAGTTGTGTTGTTACATGAAAAGTGAGAAGATTGCTATGCCCTTTTCTTGTGTGTATGGATTCCATCTGTTGATTGATATGGCTATATATGCTTTTTAGGAAAGGATCCATGCCGTCCATCTTCAACAACACGCAAATGATCAGCAAAACATGACCGAAGTTGCTGCCCAACAAACCCTAGCGAGTTTCGTAGATGAAAAAATATTAGCACATCATCATCAGAAAGCAAGCTTTTATCATATGCCCCTACAAGACTATAGGGATGGACGCATCTCACTCCACTTTACGGTTACCCGTCGTCTCACCCTATATACACCGGGATAAATTCATAAATTTTAATTGATTTTTGTTAAACTAGATGGATCAATGGGTATCTTCAGAGCGACTCATGCTCACCCCTCATAACTTATATTTAGGTTATTATTATTTGTAAAAATTAGATAAATTAGCTATGATATTAGCATGTTTGTCTCTGAACAATGAGAATAAGTTACATCGTCTTGTCTACCGTTAATTATATAATTATAAGTCGTAAGGTTTATTAACAATAAAAATATGTATACATTAAAACTTTTGTATATGGGGTTCTCAATGACTTGAAAAGTTAATATTAAAATATAAATTACAATAGAATATATTAAAATTAACTATAAAACTTTTGGTGCGGCTGATGGGCCGAAGACTAAACGATGGAGCTGCTTGAAGAGGTAATTAAGGTGTCAAAAAGAGAGCCTATAGGCAGGGAGAGTGTCGTTTGGACCTTGAACATGTGAAAGAACAAAACAGTTAATTTAATCCTAGAGAGTTACTGTTACAGAGTGTGAAAAACCTTAGGATTCCTGAGCATGTTTTACTCCTGATGGGTAAAAGGACAGGGTGATTAATTAATGTCTGGTAGTGGGCCCATCCAAAACCAATCATGGTGGAGCTGCAGTAACTGTTACTCCAATATTGACCAGATGTTTGTGTGTACGTAGTATGTATGACCAGCTAGCTAGTGAGACTCCAATGGAAGATAAAAATAACTGAAAACAGGAGTACAGAATAGTAATACCTACTATAACGACTACTGAGTGAAAGCAGGAGTGTACTGTTGTACGTGTTTCACGTACTGGTGCTTTCTTCACGTTCTGTTTTAACTGAAAGCAGGCGATGTGTTTTGAGTTAGATAAGACATAAGTCTAATAAATATATAGTCTGTTCAGATTTATATAGCACTAACATATATAAAGGAAATACCTGAAAAGTGAAAATGGCTGTGGACACGTGGAGAGCAGCTGTTAGGCAAGATCAATGCAGCCTAGGCATATGTGGAACATCAGAGTGGTCTAAAATCTGGTTCTAGTGTACAAATGGTCTCAGGAGTTGCTTTCATTTTTTATTTTAGCCCCTAACACTTCTATTTTTCATTTCAGCCCCTAACACTTTCTATTTCAGTCATCATATTTTTTTCAATTTATGTGGAAGTCTAAAATTTACACCGAACACCTTAAAATCAAGAGAATAATATGAATCCCAACCCTCACCCACCACCATCGGGTCCATCCCTAGAAGCCTCTCCACTTCCCCCATCCGCCTCACCTTAGTGAGTTCACTAGCGACGAACTCCACCGCCTCCAGCCTCTCCCCACTCTCCCCACCTCGGCAACGAACTTCGCCGTCGTCGGCCTCTCCCCACTCCCCCGCCTCGGCGATGAACTCTGTCGCTGCTCGCCTCTTCCTACTCCCCCACCTCGCTGACGAACTCCACCACCGTTGGCCTCTCCCCATCGACACCTTTCCACTCCCGAACGATGCTCAAGCCCAACCTAACAAAGCCAGATCCAGCACCATCGCCCAATGCTATGGTCGGATCTAGCCTTGAGCTCGCTTGGGCCAGCGACCTCCATGACGGGACAGATTGGGGACGGAGAAGCCAAGAAGGACAACGGTCGAGGACTCAAGCAGATCGGACCAACAACGAGCAAATTGAGAAGGCACGAGCTTGCGACCTCAATGACCGGGGATGGTATTAACGGAAAAATTTGGTATAGCGGTTGGTCAACATAGGTCAACGGAAGTAATTGACGTTGTAAGTTGAGTTCGATCTAGTTGGAAAGTGCATCAGATTGATTAAATACTCTTAGATTTATGTTTGGAATTAGATGTCGTAATTAAGCAGGTTTTTAGTTTCCTTTTCTTTTTATGAGATAAATCTTCAGTCAATCGAATCGTATTCGAATTGGACTTAGTTAGGTCAAGGATATAAATATAAGTGCCCACAAGCCTTGTAAATTATCAACAGATCAATATACAACTGTTGGCGCATCGTCATCCTTCTGACGAGTTCTTAGTTTTCGAGCAGGGTTGCATCTGGTTCGATCTCCGGCGAAAAAGTAAGTTCCACCAACTTTGTTTATATCAGCTTAGTTAGGACATTTTTGGTGTAGTCCGATATTCTAATTAAGTTGCTACAAATGTTGCCTATCTGATATATCGACTGTTTCTTTGATTGCATTGCTATCTTAGGTAGATTTATATCAACTACTCATTACTATCAAACTCATACTATCTCGGTTTGGTCAAATCTATTAGATTATAGTTAATTAAGTAAATTTTGTTAAGTTTAATAGATTCTACCTAAGGTTTCATCATAGTTCTAGCTGATAAATTATCTTATTGTAATTTTTGAATGTTACATCGGCTTATATTTAATCTTGTACATTCATTAGTTGGATTTCTCCTTATAAACTTTAATCTTATACTGTCTCAGTTCAATCCAAATTATCAAGGTTATTTTAATAAAGAAAATTTCTTCAATGTTTGTACATTATTTAATTCTAGCTAATGATAGTATGAATATTTTTCATTTATTTAATTATTTAAGCTTACATCGAACATATAGTCGTTGATCCAAACCCTATCGGCATCGGCTGGCCAAACTATGTTACATCGGCCCATTGGTTGATCGTCCCTTTGATATAGTATGATATTTTTTTATCTATCTTGTTACTTACAGGATCAAACTATATCGCATGCTTTAAACCCCAAAATTAAAGACCTGCACTAGAGTCAGCAATTCTCTCAGGCCTTCGCATGTTGGGTCAAATTTTGAGTAACAGATGGCCGAGGTCATTGCCAAAAGGGAGCTTAGTGGCGGTGCGGAGTGTGCAATGAGCTCGACGGCATCTGTGGAACATCCATGGTGACGATGACAATGGGTGTGGCGGCACAGACGTCGGTGGTGCCGTAGCGACGTCAGCCACAGAGTTGGAGCAGCGACTGTTGACGCTGCCGAGCTTGACGCAGAGGAGTTCTGGGAGGGACTCATATGTTCGATTCTTCTTGTTCTTCTCTAAATCTCTCTAATTCTGTTCAATTATCGTTGTTTTTCTTCTTAGTTTGAATTTGATTTCTTCTTCCATTCCATTCTTCTTCCCTTCAATTAGGTTAGGTGTGATTTTCTTTTAGTCGTCGCCGCCATGCCTTGGCTCGCCGCTAGGGACCATTCGCTCGCTTTTTCAGAAGAACTCGTGCCTCTGCAAAGATCTGAGCTTCCCTGGGAAGAAACGGTCTCCACATTCTCTCACCTCCACGGCAGCAGGCATCCTACATGGCGAGGTGAATCCACATGCCAAATAGGAGCTCTCTGAACGGCCTTACATACTCTCCCTACTAAAATAAATCAACCTAATATGGGATATGATACATTCTAATACCATAAAATTGAATAGACCTATGTTTAGACCTTGTAAACATATATACATATACATATATATATATACACATATACATATACATATATATGTGTGTATGTATGTATATATGTGTTGACGCCAAATCAGTACCGCCACTGTTGTGCCAAAAGATGTGTTGACGTCAAACCACACGCTCGCCTGGGAGATCTACTTAGCTGCAGTGCAGGTCCTAAAATTGATGAAGTGCGGGTATGCCAGTCAGTTTGATCCTGCCACTGACAAGATATATAAAACAACATAACATAAACCAAAACAGCCGATCAGCCGATAGGCCGATAGCGCAATCCCAGCCGATGCTGATGTCAGCCGATGTAGTTAGAATTGTAATCCATCGGTTGTGTGTTGAGCAAACATCTATAATAAAGACAATCTGCTGTCGATAACACAATGATAAAATAAACATGATCTGAACATTGAAGCATACATCGGCTGGATATCCGATGGCATAAAATCCAACAGATAAACAATGATCAATGAACGCTTTGTTGTCATCGGCTAAAAACCAACTTATATGCAATCCTTACAAGCTGATGCAACGTCCATGAGAAATTAGCTTTGCCCGATCGGCTCTAGATATCAATAGTATATAATCTAGGTCTCGAAATATGTTTAAACCAAGTGACTGAGATAGATCGGTAGCATACCGAGATAGTATAAATCACTTATGTCTAAACATACCTTAAGATGGAGATTATACGTATTCATAGCATAGCCGATGTCATGTTCAGATAACTCATCGGCTAAAACTCCGATGAAACCCTTAGTGGCAGCCAACAGGCAGGCTAGAGATTACGTTTCTAATCACGATTTAGTAGGTCAAACTGAATTGATGCAACACTAAGTATGAAAAGAAACGCAATATCTGGAAAATCAAGCCCTTGACCGATTTTAGGGTGGTACATGCCTAAGCTAATCTAATCTAGTAAACAATTTAGCCGGTATCGACAGAAATCCTAAAGTGAGAAACAGCCGAAAGAGCTAAATCAAGACACTAGGACTAGATTCAATAGAGACATATGATAAATAATCAGGCAAAGATGTTAACTAAATCGAAGCAATCCAAGAGGTCGAATGTACTGATGCAGCCTTGGACGACGCCGACGCAGCCAATACAATTGCCTAGGCCGGCAAAACCTTGGACTTACCCCTTCGCCGGAGATCAAAGCCGATGCAGCCCCGCGTCAGGTGCCAAGTTCCGCCGGATGATGAATAAAGTAGAAAAGATAAAAAGGTGGCGATGCGCCGAATTGTATTGATCGAGAGATTCATCTTACATGAACCTCGAGCCTACATATTTATACCCGTAGGCTAACAAAGATCCAAACAGATTACAAACCAAACTTACCTAAAGATAAAAGGAAACAAACTGAGTCCTCATCGGATACTAACACACTTTTCTAAAGATAAAATAGAAAGCTAACAAACTTTTTCTAATTAATAGATACAAGCCGCATCCTTCCTAAACTCGGTCTCTTCTGGATAATATTTTCTCAAACCGAATCTAACAAGAATCCGACTGGTAAGGATGTTGACAACAGAAAACCCTCATCGGCTGATGCAGAACTCTAAGCCGATTCTAGCTTTGAGCCGATATGAACATTTAGCCGATGGGGACACCGGTGCTTACCAAATTCTGGCGTTAACAATATGTATGTATGTATGAATTCATATATCCAAATGCAAAAGAATGCATATCACAAAAGAAAGTTACCATTCCTCTAGGAGATTTTTTTCTTCCAACTATTAAAAAAATGCCTTACACCAGGAAAAACACAAACAAGTTCGTATGCAAAGCATGCTTATTGGATAGTATCACTAGTACAAATCCAATCCTCAGTGACGGGCCATCACATGCCTGAGATTTGCGGGTCGTCACAACGAAGTCATCTCAAACGGACCTAAAAAAAGGCCGACAAAGATATACACATGCAGACATGTTAGATATGCATAAAACTCAAGCCCGTCACGGATGACAGATATCGGTGATGGGCCTCAATAGAAGTCCGTCCCCGATACCAAACATCGGTGACGGGCTCAAAATTACCACCCGATTGAGATAAGAACTATGGCCGAACTTATGGCCCATCACCGATGAGAGCATCGGTGACTGGCTAATACATATGCCCGATTGAGATAAGATTCTCAGTCTATAAATACGCCTGTCACCCATTGTATTGTTGATCCCATTGTGGGTGGAGGAGGGGGCGAATTTTTGTCTTTTTTCCAAGAAAATTTGAAAAATAGTAGGTCAGTGCCCTTGTAGCTCCATGACCTTCTCATCCTCTAGCTTCTGTCCCCATTCTTGTCGCCATCTTTGTCGTCCTTGTGATAGGTTCCTTCTTCCATGTTACCCGAAGTGCTGAGGATATCTTCGTCGAAGATGGTGTAAAGCTCGTCTGCATTGACACGTAAAAAATGCATAAAATTTTCAAAGCTTTATACCGCATACTTGCTTGAATACATGATGCTCCGTTGTTACTCGGTACAAACACTTGTATTACCTTGCAAGAAGCTGCTTTGAATACTAGTATAGAAATGGCGAGTGAAAAAAGGTGCATCCTCTCCCAGCTGGTAATAAAGATTCCATTGACCGCGACTCGCTCGATTGTGACATTTGCTTCCTGTATTTTGAAGCTCGAGTTTACATGGTAATCCTAAACATTGCACCGCATTATTTTGAATAAGGCGAGACCGAGGTAGGCGAAAAAGGTGTCGAGGCCCCTTCATGGACCAGCAGCGGCATGCGATGCGGATGCCGACGATACGACTAAAATGACCTACTCCATTGACAGCGACTCGCTCGAGTGTGGGATTTGCTTCATGCCTTTTGAAGCTCGAGTTTACCACCACCTCGGTAACAAACAACTACATGCATGTGTTGCAAAAAGTCATGACTGAACTGACATATGATTATGGAATAAGACGTGGTCCTCCTGGCTTTGAGGGGAAGCTCTTCAAAGCTTGCAAACTCAAATCATGCCTTTGTGGCTCTAAGCACTGTCGAGGTTAGATGGATTTTGCAGTTCAGTATTTGAACATCTGAGATGTTTCATGTAGTCATGTTTGGGGTAACATGGAAGAAGGAACCTATCACAAGGACGACAAAGATGGCGACGAGAAAAGGAAAAGAAGCTGGAGGATGAGAAGGTCATGGGGCTTCAAGTGCAATGACTCCCCTACAGGCGCGGATTAGGGAAGAAGCCTCTTCTCCCATCATGCACATCCAATATATATCTCTTTTCATGATTTACTGTATATTTCTTCATTTTTTGTAGGAGTCGTAGTGCCCTGTTTGTACCCATACATCCATCATTGCTCAAGGAAAGCTTTATGCTTGTAGTTATGAATGAAAGCTAGTATGGGAAACAGGATCAAACTCAAGAAAGCATCTACTACTGCGGATTATTCTTGAAGCGCAGAAGAACATAAGAAAGTCAAAGCTCGATGTGATTTCAACTCCAAAATCTTTCGAAAAGATGGTGTCCTATTGTCTCTAAACAGATGGAAATATCTGTTTAAAAGGGAACTTGGCCTGGTCATTCATAGAGCCAAACCATCCCTTAAGGTGAATTGAAACTTGGTTTTGTAATTTTCACTAGCATGAATTTCTCTTTATCTGTTTGGGCCTGAGGCCTTGTAATTTGTACATATTCTTTTATATATAATGAAAATCTAGTAGGGGCCTCCCCTGATGTTTCCCTCAAAAAAACATAAGAAAGTCACGAGTTAAATTCACATGCCAAAAAATACGGGAACATGAATGGTTAAGGTCTTTTTCCGAACATTCTCAACCGTTTTCACCCCTACTTGCAGTATACATCCATCATTGCTAAAGAAAAGTTAAAATAGTATTTATAGTAATAGTATTTGCAATATGTTAGACTAAATATTTAGAAATATTATAAATATTTACAGTTTACAGGAACATTTAATACTTCTGAAAAATCAATCTAATCGGGTTTAATATCTTAGCCCATCACCGATGAAAGCATCGGTGACGGTCATTAATTACAGCCCGATAGAGATGTTGATCTTATCCGATCGGCGTGAATCTTCAAGCCCGATCGGGCTTGAACCTCTAAGCCCGATTGAGATGATGAGCTCATCCGAACGGGCTTGAACCTCTAAGCCTGTCACCGATAAGAGCATCGGTGACGGTCATTAATTATAGCCCGATAGAGATGTTGATCGTATCCGATCGGGCTAGGTATTTAAGCCCATCACCGATTACTACATGATGACATGCTTTGGTTTTAGCCCCTTCACCGATGGAATTTTCCCATCGACCTCACGCGCTGAACTACACCTTATCTATGACGGGCATTACATTAAGCCCGATTGAGATGATTCATCCCAATCGGGCTTAATCAAAAGCCCGTCATGGATTTTCTTCGAATTTCTTTAAAAGAGCACGCTGATTCAGATCTACACGATATCACAAAAAATTTCTAAGTCCTCGAAGAACCCTAGTGCCGCCGCCGTCCCTCACGTCCTCCCTCGCCGCCACCGAGCATCGCCGGCCGTCTCCGAGCTCGGCATCGTCCTCTCTCACCGCCACCGAGCGCCACCGGCCATTTCCGAGCTCGGCGCCATCCTCTCTCGCCGCCACCGAGCGTCGTCGGCCGTCTCCGAGGCCGGTGCCGTCCTCCCTTGCCTCCACCACCGAGTGTCGCTGTCAGGTTAGTCCATAGATCCGTGATGTACCTTGATTTGTGTGGGCTACATGTATATTAGACTGCGTTCTTCTCCCTCTCCTCGGCCGTTCCTCTCCCCTACCGACGTCCCTCCCTCTCCCCTCCGGTCACTCCTCTCCCTCCCTCCTCCTCCTCTCCCTCCTCTCCCTCCTCTCCCTCCCTTCTCCTCCTCTCCCTTTCCCGGCCGCACTGCCTCTCTCTTCCCGGCCGTCGCACACCACACGCCTCCGCACGCCGCTGTCGCACACCATCGTCACCGTCGCCGCCGCATGCCGCCGTCGCTGCTGTGAATCTTGAAGTGTTTGAATATTGAATATTGAACTAATATATGGAGTGTATGACTGCGAATTTTGATTATATGATTATGGACTGTGAGTCTGTGAATTTTGAATATATATATATAGTGTGAGACTGTGAATTTTGAATATATAAGGACTGTGACCTCTATGTTTGAAAATTAATTTTGAATGTTAATTAATTTTGAATGTGAATGGACTTTAAATTTTTCTGATGGCTATGTACATTGTTAATAATAGTGTCAGTGGCTCTACAAAATTTCACTTCAAAATATGACTTTTATCTCCCTCGCCATTCCACCTCTCCTCTCATCCACTTCTCTCAACCTTATCTCCCTCACCTCATCCTCCTCTCTTGCTCTCTCTCTCTCGGCGCATCCTCCTCAATTTCTCCCTCTCTCTCGGTGCATCGTCCTCTCTTTCTCTCTCTCGGCGAAAGACTAAATAATCTAATAGATGAATATGTAGATGCAATCCGGCAAATACTCGATCGAATTGGGCACATTCAAATGGTGACATTCCTCATAAGTCTCTTCTAGGATTGAGAGAATCCATTGCGATTCTGAATCCTCCTCATCATCAAAAGGAAATCATCATAGCGATGAAGAACACAGTGCCAATGGACTCTTGATGCGGAGTGTGGACTCTGCATGAAGAGTCCCTATTTCCATTGTGTTCTCCATCGCCATGATGATTTACTTTTGATGAGGAAGAGGATTCAGAATCACAACTGATTCTCTCAATCCTGGAAGAGACTTCTGAAGAATTTCATCATACTGGATGTGCACAATTGGATCGAGTATTTGTTGGATCTATATTTTACTCGGTTATATTATTTAGTGTTGATTTCTTCATTTTGTGATTTTGTAAGCTATTTAGAGGATGGCTCAGCACGGCGAATCAATGTCGACGACAACTAGTGGGTCCACAAGGACACAGTCCCTTAGAAACCCTAATAAAATCCCAAAAGAACGTTACACCATAACAGAGATGGACCTCCTAGGAGTGTCGTCCGCTCCCCTGAATATGCCCACGAAGTTCAAGACGATCTGCGGGATAATAGGGAGACAAACCTTCGTATTTTGCATAATCACATCATGGAGGTGTCGGACGTGGAGAAGGAAACTGCTTGGCTGAAGTTCAAGAAGAGCTTCAAATATCCTGCAGCTGACGAGGACAGGCTAAAACGAATGGATTTCTAGACAATGGGACATGCTTGGAAGAGCTTTAAGTCCAAGCTGGTCACCGACTACGTCCTCAAGACCAGCATTGTGGTGTCACCTCAAAGAGGTCAACTCCCATAAATATCACATAACCTCCCAGGAGTCTGGTTATGTGAGAAACAGTACAGATGCAGAAACTTCGTATATTAATACAAGCTTTTAAAGTTTAAATATAACTCCTACAATATAAGAAAAACCGCGAAACTTCCACAGGGATAGCCCAAGTGTAGAGTCGACCTAGAATTCATACTCGTCTTCCCAATCCTCTAAGGCAGTTGGGAATTCTTCTTCTGCTTCGGGGTTACCTCAGTATAGTCATGAATGAGTGAGCACCGAAGGTACTCAGCAAGCCAAACTAAATACAGTTTTATTTAGCTAACAGTGCATGCTATATCGACAAGAGAAGTAAATGAACAAAGTAACTTTATTATGTTATTGTATCCTATCCTTTGTGTAGCATAGCATATACTCATATTCAAAAATGTAAAACATGTATCTAGATTCATGTTATATCCTATCCTAGAAGGACTTAGGTATGCATATTTAAATTTTATAATATTTTAAGAAAATAATTCATGCCATTTTACTGGAGTCACCCATAGACATAACTCCATTGACCGGGAGTACGACGTATTCAAATACAATCAACTCTTTGTTTGCCTAGCTTTACCCGAGAATTAACCTTAGTTGGCTAGAGTAAGGGTAACATAGCATTTATATATTTCTAACCTTTTCTCTATGTATGAACGAGACAGGCAGACTATCTTAATAGGGGTACCAAACCTAACCAGAGAATGATACATCAGTTCCTTATTTAATAGTTATTCGTCATACACTTACCCCGGCTTGGAGAGACCTGTGGACTATCTTACAAACGGTACTGATCTGGTTAGCATCGACGTGGTTACCCGCTGTTTACATAGTTGTTTTCCAATTAGACTTCTGCGGGCCACATAGGGCAAGTCCCCAGAGAGATCGAAGAGAAACATATAGTTGCTACGTCGGTGCAACCGATCCATCGGATGGCGAAACTATGTCCTTATTTTGGCACAAGTATTTTTATATTTTTTGGTATTTAACTATCACATGCATTGTCTAGCCATTATTTTATTTAATTCAAGAAATAAAGAATTCATTTCCTATAGTTTTACATGAAATGATACATGTGATGATGATTGTTTTATTATTACAAGTTATCAATATTGTCTAAGGAGAAGGAGAATATATCTATTAACATGAAATAATAGCCTTCTTCTTTATGCATGAATTATTATATGTCTCTAAAGCATGAAATAATATTCTATATGAACTAGGGTGTATGCAATGTTTCTAAGGCATGAATTTATATTCTATATGCACTAAATGTTAACATATAAAATCTAAAGAACATGATGGATGATATAAAAATGATGATTTATAACTATCTAACCCATCCCGCGAAATATTTCTATCTAAACTAAATATATTACTAAAACATGATAATTTATTATTTTAATTTAAATGCTTAAAACAGTTTGACTTGCCTTGAGTGTCGTCGGGTTCTAAATATTTATCTGATTGGAGGGTAATGAGGATGTTTACATCAACTTTCGGTCGAGTTCTAACTCTTCTGCGAACTCGACGTCGTGATCTATCGATAAAATAAAATAGAATAAAAGAATTTATTAAATAATTATCAAAATAATCATGGAATAAAAGAGTTTGAATAGATTTTATAATGATGGTTTATAGTTTTTTAAAAGTTCTTATTTTAAATTAAAAGTTTTTATCTTAAGTAAAAACTAATACTAGAAGTTTTGAAATAATTATTTTTGAGAGATTCAAAAAGTGAGTAAATAAACTTTAAAAGGTATAGAATTTTTTAAAAAAATGAATTTTTGAAAGAATTGGATGAGTCACTATATTTTTCTAGGGTTTTTATTGGGATCTTCTTAATTTTTAAACCTTAAAAAATAAAAAAAATTCAAAAAAAATTGCTTGTGGCTAGGGTCTCTGCTCAGGCTCTACCACTGAGCTATCAAGCGTTTCTCTCCCCTCTCCGTACTGTTTCTCTTCTTTCTCTTCCTCTCTGGTTCTTCTACCCGTGTTAACACTCAAAAGATTTTGTGATGCGCAGGATTCAAGGTTGTTTGGATCGGCGATTTGGTTTGATTTTCACCATCTAGGATCTAAGGGGATCTCATTTTTTTATTTGGTTGAGTCGATGGGATTTAGGGATGGGCCGGCGGCAGTGGCGTGCTGGCGGCGGTAAGGGAGCTTGTCGCCGGCAAACTTTGGTCCTGATTTAATCAAACCAACTTGCTTCAGAGCATATAGGGCCTATGGGGATCACTCCTATGTGCTTGGTTTAATTGGAGAAGCTTGAGGTTGTCCTAGCACCGTGCTCCGTCGGTCGAAGAACAGGGGAGGCGCCGGCGGCCATCGGGGATGGCGAATTCTAGCCAAGATTTGATTCAAAAATCCTAGTGAAATGAAAAATATAGTACAATAGATTGACATTGTACCTTTAATTGAAGAAGAACTGGATTGGGGACGTCGAATTTTTGAGTTTTGGTCCGGGCGGCCAAATTAGGGTTCTTTGGGACCTTCCTTCGGTTTCTTCAAAATTTGGGCAGTGTGATGGTTAATAGATGGGGTAAACTTACAGAAGAAGATGTTGATCAAGTTTTATATGCAATTCATGGCCTATTATGGTCTATTTGTAGGGTTTTGATGTCGGTTTGGAAGCTTTGGATAACGCCGGCAATGGCGGTTCGCAATGTCGGTTTGAATTTGAATAATTTTCAGTGAGGTGTTCGTTGCAATCATTCTCTGCCATATATACAAGAAGATAAGGGTTTTGTGCAGCTGATCCTAGGTTTCCATGGACGCAGCTGGTTGCTTTGTGAAATGGCAGTAGTAATACAACGGCTTCAACGGTTTCTTGATGTCGGTTCTCTGGATGAAATTTTGGGGAGGATGATGATAACCAAGACTGAGGGATATACATATGAACTATAGCGGTGATTTGAAGTCGGTTCCTGGTTCTTCCCGTGGGCGAGATTGGTTTGGGTTGCCGGCTATTGATCCTGCGGCTGCCGCGGTTCGGAAGAGGAGCCAGGCAGGAAGAAAGGAAGGAGGAAGAAGAAGAAAGAAAAGAAAGAAAAATAAAAATAAAAAGGAAAAGGAAAATTAGAAAAAATAAGAAAAGAAAATAATAGGGATTTTGAAAATGTTTTTTTAAAAGTTGAATTTAAGTTGTGTAATTAATTTAGATCCAATTTTCAGAGATTCTATCTATAATATTAATTTTAAAGTTTTTCAAAAAATATGATTAACCTCAATAAAAATTGGTTCTCTAATTTGAAAATAAAAAGGAAAAAATGATAAATATTAAAGATTTTAAAAGTTTTAATTACTGAACATATAATAAATTATTCGTAAAAATTTTATTCATATTTTTACATATTTTCATAGTACAAAATTTGGAATGTTATAAGCACCTGGAGGTATTTGAGAAATATCCTTTATCACGCAACCGTGTGGGAGGAGTTCTACGAAAATAAATCAACTGTCGAATCCCGAGCCAGAAGCGATGCTTACAGGGCACTCCAGGCTCGGCACGTGCACCCGCACTGGCTTGGCAGCGGAGGATATGCGGGGAAACAGGAGCAATGGCAGAAAGAGGATGAGGCGGCAGAGGCATCGAACGTGCCGCCTCCATTTGCCGATATCCCGCACCCACGTGCAAGGAGCTGGACAAGGGCAAGTGTCGTAAGAACAGTGATGGGACATTTACTCTGCCAAATCCCCAAGATCAACAAGTTTACGAAAATATTGTAAGTGTTTTAGTCATGACTATGTTTAGTTTCTTTACACATTTTGCACAATCGATTTATACCGATCTCACTTGTAATGCAGAAAGAGTTGGTTGCCTTGAGACAGTTCTCCCAAGAGGCCTACACCGATAGACGCGAGGATGACATCCTCACGCAAGCGTTGGGCACCGACGAACACCGTGAACAGACAAGGGGCGTTGGCTCTAATGTCCCCTGGAAATATGGACTTCCAGAATACGTCGGGCAGTATAAGATGTGGACCATTATGAAGAAGGCGGAAAGAGATGCACACCTGGTTGAGAGGATCCGGGAGCAGGTTAGAGCCGAACTGAGCTCAGAAATTAAAGAGCAGCTAGACCATGTTGCGGAACGGATTAGACAGAGAATCCTAGCCGAGCAGCAGACCATCACGCGTACCATCGCTCCGCAACGAGAAAGTCCAACGCGAAGGCGGAGCAGTTGTGCATCAACTGAGGCGGTGGAAAATCAAACACCGGTCCTAGCCGCCGTCGACCATATAACGGTAAAAGTCTAGGCCAAAATGCATAACACTCTTAACAAATCCATTTTCTATAATTTATTTAAAAATTATGTTTGGATCTATCGCAAGAACCGACTAAGCGTGTGCTAAGAGTTAAGGTGATGCCCTTTTCACGTTTCGGCGGCCAAGGGACTAGCATTCAAGCCAAACGCCGATACAAGAGTGCACGGTTTGCAACTTATGGATGGATATGCAAAAGTGCAAGTGGACACAGTGAACGATGAATGGGTCCATCTGCCGCTGCAGCATCCACCGAACGATGAGATCCTAACCCTAGGAGCTACACGAGGAAGCTTTATCCAATGGCCGAAGGAGCTCATTGACATCAAATTAACTCTGATGTCAGCCTCTCCATCTCCCTTAGGTGATCCAACCTCTCCACAAGATAACTCAATCGAGCTGCAGTATAACACCGACTTTAGCGGGTCTGGCCCTAAATGACCTGCTCGCTATGAACCATCATCTTTGGAGAAGGGAAAGAAAGCGGCGTCGGAGCCATCTGTGTTCGTGCTAGTTGAAGTACAAGACCACTTTATTCGCATGGCAAGGCCACCAACACCAAAGAAACCAATTTCGAACTACCGATGCACGGTCAAGAAAAGAAAATTGCGACAATTTTCCGGGGAAGAGTTCGTGAAAGACATGGCATAGAAATATGAGCAACCACTCCTGGAAAATTCAGGGGTGAAGAGTAATACTGGTGTGCATAATATTGCGAAGGCCCTTCAGCCAACTAAGTTCAAGTTCAGTGCTCATTTGATCACACCTAAATATCGCAACGTAGTTGGAAATTACGCTTGGATGAGAAGGGTAGAAGAGTGGTACCTATAGATGGCAAAGGAGGGTAAAGAGACATTCACCATCTTTTATAGGGACGAGGACTTTTATCACGAGGATGGTATAATCTGGGTCCCATTTGAGAAACTATATCAGCTATACAATCTGAGGACCTAGACATATCGATATTTCAGCTATGAGCATTGTAAGTATACTCGAACCCCTCACTATTATTTCTAAGTTGATATCCTCATAGAGTGTCTAACTTATTTCCTTATGCAGAATGGGGACGCTTGAATGTAGAGCAACTTATAACAAAGTAGGATTCCTCGATTCAGGGGTTGTCAATTCCAATCATATTAATGATGATCCAAGGTCCCAAAAATGGGTGCTGGACTACCTTTACAACTCCTTTGTTAAGCTTAAGGACATAAATATGATCCTTTTGCCCTACAACTTTGAGTAAGTGTG
This sequence comes from Oryza australiensis, assembly GCA_019925245.2. NCBI lineage: Eukaryota > Viridiplantae > Streptophyta > Magnoliopsida > Poales > Poaceae > Oryza > Oryza australiensis. The sequence goes on from JAIFGZ020000342.1 coordinate 2,844,704, forward strand.
ACATTTGTTGTTGTACATACCATTTGTGCATGAAGGTGTTAATTGCTCTCTCCCTTTGTATGCAGCCATCACTGGATCCTTCTCGCCATCCATTTAAATGAATCCAAGATCCTCTTCATGGATGGATTGAGAGAACCGCAAGAAGCTTTCCAATCTGTCATTGACATCCTAAATAAGGCACTTGTGAAGTATAATAAGAAGTGTCATCGACACGCTCCATGTGTCGATACATTCTGGGTTTGCTGCCACCGTTGGTGCCAATGTCAGGAACTAGGCACGAGCATATGTGGTTTCTACGTGATGAAATTTATGTGGTTTTACCTGGAGGACCACAACTGACACATTTCGGATTCTGAGGTTCGCCATATTTGTTAAGACGTAAATACATATTTCTAAACACATATTACGTTTTTCACATATTCAATCTTTTCATTTGCAGAAATTAGATCTCCCGACAAGTCGTTATTGCCACATGTTTGCTTAGCCCTTGCTGAACAACTTTGCGATTTATCTTCGACATGTCATCTCGTCGGGTGGCGCATATCACGTTTCGAGGGCTTCAAATGAGTTAATGGCTTTCCTTGAGGCTGGCAGCCCGGTGACACTTTAGACGGCCGATCGACGACAAAAATAAGAATTAGAGGTGATCGACCACAAAGAACAATTTTGATAATCATTTGTAAACTACAATTTTATCAAATGTGTTAATGAGAAGTATGTGAATAATGGATGTGTTTGTGGATAGATGTATGAATGTCAGATGTATGTGAATTTCATATATATGGCTAGCAAAGGTCAGAGGCTAGCCAAAAAGTAATATATTTTTTCTGTGAAAAACTCATCGGTGACGGGCTTTAAGCGAAGCCCGATGAAGGCGACATCATCCGTGACGGGTGTAAATTAAAACCGATTGTGATGTTAGTCACCATGACGGGCATAATTGAAAGCCGATTGAGTAGTTCATTAATCTGTGACGGGCTTTAATTGTGACCCATTTGAGAATGTACAATCGGTGCCGAGCCCTTGTTTGACTGGTCTTGTTGGTCAAATACCCGACAAAGATAATGTAAATCGATGATGGACTTTTGTCCGACAGAGATGACTACTTACATCAATGATCTTGTGTCTGACGGGCGCCATACACGATACAGATGAGGGTTATCGCTTGATTGAAACGAGGATGACCGTGGTAGTGTATTTGTTTGGGATAAGATAGTTATATATGCCATATTTAGAGAGCTTGTGGCAGCGGTAGGTAATTCAGAGTCTTCCGCTGACTCGAACAGTAACAGTCTAATTCTCGCTTAGATTTTGTGAATCAGTAGCCAACTTCTTCATATTCACCTCCAAACAAGACAGTTCGTAGGGTAGATTAGTCAAATCCAAGCTTGGGTTCGCCAGTTTGGTGCATGTACCTTTTTAGTGAATTCTAGTGAGATCTAGAATGTGTTACTGGTTTTCGTGTTTTAAATCGTGTGTTAGAGGATGTATTTATCTTCATGGGGATAGCGAGCTGCCTCTTATACCCATCACCAGAGTTTACCTCTACGAACCTAGAGGATCCACACTTTGCACAGTACTTTGCTTTCGTATGCTTTTTCCTAAATAGGATACATCCGTTCGGACAAGCATGTATCTGCTCATATGGCATCTTAAGTGCACGAAGGGGTTTTTGTGCCTCATACATGCTCTTTGGAAGAAAGTGACCATTCGGAAGCAGGCTACCAACAACTGTCAGCATAACATCAAAGGCCTCTCTACTCCAGCTAAACTGGGACTTTATGGCCATTAGCCGTGCAATGGCATCCAGTTGAGAAACCTTTGTATGCCTATGAAGGGGTTGCTCTGCCGCAGACAACATGTCGTAATACGCCTTTGCGGTAGGCTCCGGCTCCTCCTCCCTACATCCTTCATCGGAGTGTGCTTCATCATAGTCATTTAACATGTCTCCTACCCCGGCATCAGAATCAAACTCCTCGATGCGTTGTCGGACGACCTCGTCTCTCCCACGGTAGGCTTCACCATGGAATGTCCACCGGGTATAATCCGCTGTAAAACCATTCTTGCAAAGGTGTTTGCCATGATCTCTTTTGTTTGTTGCTTCATGTTACCACAATTGCTACAGGGATACCAAGTGTTACTTGCTCCTTTAACCTTGGCAAATGCAAGTTTCAAGAAAGCATCGTTCTTCTCGATCTATTCATCGGTCAACGAACCGTAACTTGAGCGGCTCATATACATCCACTCACCGTCATCCATCCTCTATCATATCGAAGAATCATATAAATATTATTTGCATCTACCGAGGGCCTATACTGTCTAATAGGTAAAGATAGGTACTAATCCCGCCCGAGGATGTGTAGATGAGTTTACTTCCCATGCTCTAGTACTTCGCTCAGCACCTCCCCGTTGTTCTCCAAATACACGTCCCGACAGGGAGATTGTGTATCCGGAAAACAACTGGGAGATACTGTCGAAATTCTGAGTCGGATCAGAATACTAGATCATGGAAACTAAAATCATCTACACATCCTCAGGCTGTCCAAAAAACATGGACAATTCAAAACAGATACGGTTAAAGATATGCAAGAAGACGTATATTTTTATCCGTATCTCTTTCGAACGGGATACGCCTAAGGTTACGTTATACACAAACAAACGATGGTGAAGACAGCGACACCTGCAAAATAGGGAAGCACGGCTTGATGGCCGGCACACAAGCGACGGCATGGCTGCGCGAAGCGACTCCATTCATCATCTTAAAAAAAGGCTTCAAACATACGTGCATACAATAAACTTCAAAATATATATGTGCATATAGCATATATTTTCTACGCAAATCAAAGGAGTATAGATATGTATCTAATAAACACCATTGTTTTTTACCATATCATTGTTTCTAATAAATACCTAAATATCACTCGTTTTAATAAACACCTAAATACATGATATTATTTCGATGTGTTAATAATAACCTAAATATTGCCACAGTTTAAACTAAATGTTTATACAATAACAAATCTAATTTTGTTTGAACTAAATGTTGCAATAACAAAGAAATAACAAAGAAAAGACGTGTTTACCGCGAAGATGCGAAGGGGGTGGGGGCATCGGCCTGGGTGGGGAGGAGGGCGTCGGCGGGGGTGCGGCGGGAGGCGGGCCGACGGAGTGGCGTCGGGCCGGCGGCGTCGGGCGGCCGGGATGCGGGCGGCCGGGCGTCGGGCGCCGAGATGCGGGGTGATGGGCCGGTGGAAGTGTGGCGTCGGCTGGGGAGAGAAGGGGAGGACCGGGACAGCGACACGGAGGCGGGCGGTCGCCGGGGCGATGGGGCGCCGGTAGTGCGGCGCCGCGGCGGCTCGTTGCGGTGGCCGGCGCGCGTGGTGGTTTGGGGAAAAAATGTCTAAGTGCGAAAAGCTTGGGCGGGGAGGAGCGGCCGTATATAACAACATTCGCCGAGTGCCCTGTATGCCGAGAGTCCCGATCTCAGCACTTGGCAAACACTTTCTTTGCCAAGTGCGAGATCAGGGGCACTCGACAAAAATAGACTTTGCTGAGTGCCCTACCCTGGCACTCGGCAAAGTGTTCCTCTGGGCTTTTTTTAAAAAATTTCCCCGTGTGTATTTTCTTTGCCGAGTGCTACTCTCGGCAAAAAAACATTACATTTTACACTTCTAATAATTTAAAAATCATCAAACTGATTCGAAAAATTACCAAATTTTTCCATAAACTAATCTACGCTTATTATTGCCTATGGAAAAAAATTTTAAAATCAAACGATAATTCAACCGTCACTTTCTCTTCAAATCTAACTTATCTTTCTCAACACTTATAATCTTCTTCGGATAATCCTCGGTTTTATGAACGTCGTACCTGATAAAATATTTGAAACCTTCTCAATTTTTTACGAGAGCCTCGACATATAATATCATGATATTCGGACAATTTTCATGTTTTGCCGACTTCGTTTGCTATTTTTATATTTTTAAAATCATTCGATGAATAGGTTCCTAGTCATGTTCCGTGAAGAAAATTTTTAAATTTAATCTCATTTTGAGGATAATGACTCAACAGGTCTAAATAACATCAAATATAATTTTTTTTACTTATTTTATTCCATTTTTTTATCACTTGCAGTTCAAATTTAAGACTTGGCAAAAATTATGAAATAAAATAAATCAAATATATATAGCAAAACAAAATAAAAAATTACCAAATTTTGTAATTATGATTGACATGTTGTATTTACATATTAGAGAAAGTTTGGAGGGTGGAGAAGAAAATTTTTTAAATTTTTTGCCAAGTGTCGGGGAAGGCACTCGGCAAAATTGTCTTTTGCCGAGAGCCTTGGATAGACACTCGGCAAAGTTTCCTTTTGCCGAGTGCCATCTCCGGCACTCGGCAAAGACCTTGAGAAAACGTCGTTTCGGTCGTTGGGTGACGACCGTTACACTTTTGCCGAATGTTTCAAAGTGGCACTCGACAAAATTAACCTTTTGCCGAGTGCCGCGAGCGGGCTCTCGGCAATAATATATATATATATATATATATATATATATATATATATATATATATATATATTCGTCGAGTGTTTATACTCGGCAAACTATAAATTTTTTTTGCCGAGAGTACACTTAATAAAATAAATAAATATGTAGTTCGTCGAGTGTTAAAAAAACTTTTAATAAACAATAAAACACTCGATAAATAAAGACTTTCGATAAATAAGGACTTTCCGTAGTACCATCTGAGCAACCATAACTTGCATCTTTCTTGCTGCTTGAGCTGCCGCCTTGGCGTCGTCTTCGCCGCTGCACTGCCATTATCCTCCTCTTATATATTTTATGTATCCTTTTGTTTAGCAAACTTAATTTTATTTTACATGCTTGAATAGATGTTTAGAGAACCTACTTGATAGGAAGTCTAGCTATATGACACAGAGATAGAGATTTATTTTGATCCATGATAAATAAATATGATCATATGATAACAAATTATTTGCTCTGACTATGTTAAACCTATGTAATTTATCATGAAAGCCAAAATTATATAATTTTACTGTATGCATATCATGTTATCAAATTTTCTATATTATGCGTATGTACCTGCGTCGTTCTACCAAATTTCTTATATTACGTGCATGTTGTCATTCAAAAACAAATTAACTGCATATATGTTATTGTATTGTTTTACACATGTCATTGGAAAATCCAATTATAAGAATTTTTTTAAAATAATTTTGTAAGTTATTTTTATACAAATTTTACAAAAGCATACTTTATTATAAAATATGGTACTAAAGGTGTTAGCTATAAATTGTTATCCCTAGCATATTCCTAATTATTTGATAATATGGATATGCATTTTGTACTTATGGGGTCAGTTTGTATATTACATTTTATTGTATGACTAAAATGCAAAAAGGTAATTACATCTAACATCTGAAATTTGAAATTTATTTAGGCCCTGTTTGGGACTGCTTCACGAACTCTGCTCCACAAACTTCACCGTGAAGCTTCACAAAAAGCTGGAGTTCGTGGAGTACCTCTTTAGGTGCTCTCACAACTTTCTTTTTTTAAGCTACGTGTGTGAAGCTGAACAAATATAAAGCAGAGTAAAATACAGAGAACGGAGCAATGTCAAACAGACAAATCCCTCTGTTTGACTGCCTTTCTCTTTTTACATCAGGCGGTTAATAACTTAATATTCATCCCCCCTTTCCTTTGCTTCGGAATCTCATGGCCATAAATTAATGTATATGACGTGGTGAAATCTTGAAATTTATTTTTTACTAATGTAGATAGGAATAGTTGTTTTTTTTCTGGAGTGCAACTGTGCATGGTACAGTGTCTCATAGTCCCATGATCTCATCCTCATCGCCATGCCTTCGCCTGCATTATCTCTGCGTGCATCGCAAGAGGCGAGGCGAGAAGGATCCAATGCTGCTGACACGGTGGGTCCCACATAAAACTGACACCGCAGCGGTAGGGTAGCACGCTTTCCAAGGGAGCCTCTCTCCCTCTCCGGTCTCCGGTGAGCGTGCTCACTCACGGTGTCTCCGCCTGGGCCCTGGACCGGGGGGCAGCGCGTGACCTGTGAATGACAGGTGGGCCCGTCCAGCGCGTGGGATCAACTGGTCAGGGGGTCGGTGCTGGGCTCTGGGCTTTGCAGCTGTAGCTCGCACGTGTCGCAGGGCGGACGGGGACGTGTCGATGGGGCCCGTGCTGGCGCCACACGCGTCAGTATGTGGGCCCCGCGCACTACCCTCATCTCACAACCACCAGGGGCGGAGGCTAAAACAATATAGGGTGGGTGTTCTTCGTTTTACTTCATTTAGATGGAGTTTCGGTTGACGCGAATGTCTAATTTTATATTAAAGGAATATATATATATATATGCAAAATGTCTGTGTTGCAACGGGACGACGACGTAGGGAGGAAAGCACGTGAAGGGCGAAGGTCTAGGTGGCGGCTTCAGGAGCTCCGAACGGCGATGGGAGGAAGGAGTGCCGCCGCGGCGTGGGGTGCGACGCAGGGCGCGACGTAGATGGGGACAAAAGAGAGGAATGCAGAAGGTCTTTTTTCATCCAAGCCCTTCCTTTCTTTTGAGCATTGAGACTGCATGTTAATTTTATAAACACTCAAGAGATTTTCGCAAAATAACCTCCTTTTCTTTTTAATTGGGTTTTTTTAAATAGTCAGGCAGACTGTGGGTTAATTTTGAAAAAAAACTCAAGGGATTTTCTATAAAATAACCAGGCAAAACAAAATTTGGGTGAAAACACTACTTGTTTTATAAATAGTTAGTATTAGTATTATATATATACACGATAAAAGCAGATGAATTATAGCTAAAATATTTTGTTGACCGGATTTCTTGGCTCGTCACCCCTCTAATAGTGTACCTTCGTCGGACATTTTTCTTTTGCTTTTTGTCTTTTTAAGTTTTTCACAGCTACACGTAACATTTAAAAAAATTTAAAAAATAACTCGATGTTGTCGCCATTGACGTCGAGGTAGGTCCTGGAGCCATGTTGGCATCAAAACAGAGATAGTGATGACATGGCACCAAGCTTGACGCCATGAATCTTGGAGCCAAACTCGGCGCCAACGATAGTGACACTAAACTTGACGCCAATTAGCATGACGACAAGCTCGATACCAAGATCCATAACGTTGAGTATATGTTTTAAATCCCCCGAGTCTGTTTCTTTTTTTCTCCACTCTTTCGTGTATTTTCTTTTTTCACTTCGCCCTACCTCACGAATCGATATATTGGACCATGAAAACTTGAAATTGATTCGTAGATATTCGAGAGCAAGGTATCCTCTCCTCCCTTCTAGTTTTTGTGCATTAGTTCGGTATATATTAGTCATATTTTTGACCGTAAAAATCATCATTACTTAGAGTTTCATGCCCTACTTAATATTTGTATGTTTTATACAACCGTAGGATGTCAAGGTGTGGAAAAGCTAGCAAACCAAGGTAACATCAGCGGCTCTTGTGATATTATCCGTTCATTGCTGTGCATCAAATGATAAACCCTAGGTTTACGATTTAATGTTCTTACTTTCGGTTCTTAGAACAAAACTGCTTGATTTGTAGTTTGGCCGGATGACCGCGACCCATTGCCTTTGCCTAGTGGTGTTCCAGTGCCCATGTGTTGTTGTGGTGATCCTTGCAAGGTAGCCAAGTCCGATGAAGAGGACATGTATATGCAGAGGTATTGGATGTGTGCCAATTTTGAGTGGAGCCTACACTTCGTCAGCGCCGTATTAACATGATGGTGAGAAATTGATGTTGTGTAATAATTATTTTGTATATTAAGAAGTTTTGCATGATTTATTTATTTTGTAACTATTGCATTTGTTGCAGATCCCTCCACCGCTATGTGATTTTGAGCAGTGGATCGACACTAAGATCAACCCGGAAGATAAGGAGTGGATGTATAACATGTTGCAGTGGGAGGCAGAGCACAAGGAGAAGATGAAAAAGAGACGGAGAGAGGAGGCTGCAGAAAAGGAGCACAAGAAAGAGGAGGAAAGGAGGCGTGTTGATGCGTACATGGAGAAGAGAGAGAAGAAGTTTGAGCATGCACGTCGAGCGAATGCAGGGATGGAGGAGAATCCCGATGCCCAGAGGAAGAGAAAGTGGCCTCGTTGCACTCGGTAGTCTGCATGAGTTTGTAGTTCTATGGTTTATTCATGAACATTGTTGTCTAGTCTTGAACTTCGCAATGTGTTGTGACGTAATGCATTTTAAATGTTATTTAGTTTATCGTCATGTACTTGAAAAGTTATCATGTTGTGTAATGTACCTCATTATTGAACCTATCATAGTGTTGTTGGTTTTATTACTTATGTTCATAATCTCTACTCCTTGAAAGGAGGCGTTTGGTCTCCAGAAGTTCAGCAGTTCACACGGTCCAAGCTAAGTTGCAGCCATGTCTATCTAATTCGACATAATGAATAGGGACTCAAGCCAAAAGGTGGTGACACTCTAAATTGATCCAAATTTAGTTGGTAAGGTCTAAATCTTATATTGTGTACTCCTATGACCCAAAAGTTCCATTTTGCTCATAAAAGCTCAACCTCTACATATAAACTCTTTTACAAATTTAAAATCAAAATATTCCTTTGGGGCTACTGTTCTATTAGTGGAAGGACCAACCCTTTTGCTGTTTCAGTAAAAAAAGGGCATTGCAATCACTCAAAAACATTCATCCCCTCCAATTATCTTTCCATTGCAAAAGGTATAGGCATGTAACTCCATTCCACCTCTAATCACTCATTGCTTGGATACAATTTACCTTCAACATGAAAAGATCAAACTGTGACCCAAAAGTTAATTGTCCGAGTACAAAACAAAGGATGACAGACTCTACAAATCTTTAGCTAGCACTTTCCTTCTTGTGACATTTGACGATCAAATTTTTCTGTCCTGTTCTTTCTTTGTCCCTATTACACAGCTCATGGCTTCTATGGAATTCAAGGCCTATTTGCTTCTCTCAAAACGAACCAAGTGTATAACCAAATATTTACAAAAACTTAGGTTGACCTTTGAGACCAAAGTCTAAAAATTCATACTTGAGGAGCAATTTCAGCTGTACTGGAAACAACACCCAATTCAATCTTTGGAGGCTCCGAAAAATTATAGAACTTGCTATTATGTGTCCAACAACTCGTCCAATAATACAAACACAACTCATAGTTAATTTACATTACAAAACAGGACATATGTTTAATAACATTTTTCTTTAGAATTCAGCCGCAAATGTCGCTAATCAATTTTGTTTTCGGCATTTCTGTTTTTAGACGATGAATAGTAAAATGTTGTTCTTCCTTTTGTCAATTTTGGTTGAGGCATTTGTAGTTGAAGTTTACATTCCAATTTCCTTGCTCTAAGTTCCAAATACTTCAATGGCCTCATTTCATATATTTTTTTGAATTTTTGTCCTTTCAAATTCTCAAATTTGTCCAATTAGCAAAAATCTCTACTCCTTTAAAGCAGGTAGTGAAACCAGTTCAGGCAGAAAATTTTTGCAGAGTTTTCCCTCTTTTTCGATTCAATCCTTACACAAATATCACGTTAACATATGACATCAACAAATATAGAACACATTCATCTCAACCCATATACATGAGCATACTAAAAGTCCCTAGAGTTCATAATAGTCCATAAAGTCCATAATAATTCATACAGTCCATAATAATAATCCATACAGTCCATACTAGTGTGTAATAATAGTACACAGAGTCGATAAATAGTCCATAATAACATCTAGCAGAACCTCTACCATAGGTCTCACTACCTCCTACTCTTACCCTTACCCTTGTGGCCAAGAGCGTCGGTTCCTGGAGTGAAATGGTCGGGTGCCCGGCGTCGCCTGGTCCCTAGATGTTGCGTAGGCCGAGTCGAGGGAGCGTCATGTAGCTGAGATGGTCCAATCTCCTCGTGCCTCTGGTCCACCTCCTCCTTCTCGTCATCATCCTCCTCCTCAAAGGCAATGCCTCTGGACCCTGTAGGTGCCTAGCTAGACGAACCGACGCCTCCTGTGGATGCAGAAGGCATGTGCACGTTGTCGACCCTCGTTTTTGAGGACGGGAATCATTCGTGTTCATGTTACCATTTCCCTGGATCGAGTAGTTTGGTACCCACGAATACAGTACTGAATTATCAGGTGCAAAGTACACGAATAGTTTTACACCCAAAGGTATATTACAATAATAAGCCCGAAGGCAATATCCAACACATATGTAGGTCCTCATGGACTGGATACAACCAAATATAGAAAGTAGGTAAGGCAACGGAGTGGAAGGTAGCGGCTTGTCGATTGCCACAGGCAATGACTGGGTACTAAGACCTATTAGGCACCTTCGTCTTCCTCACCCTCCTGGTAGTAGGCGTACGGATCTTCAGGGTCTTCATTATCCACGTCTGAATATTTATGCATATAGCAAGGGTGAGTACCAAACGTACTCAGCAAAACAACACAGCAAAGATGCATATGTAGGGGATTCTCAAAGGATGGTTGTGGTTCATTTGCACAAAGCCAACTTTGTAAATCTTTTCACAACCTTAACTTCTAGCCTGGTCAAGTTTTATTACCATAGTTCATTAAGTCGGCAACGGTTCTGTCCACCATCCATTGTGATCCCAAGGATAGCTTCCCACCACCGGATCGTCATGGTTTTCTGGGGAGTCTACCCTTCTCGTATCTTGAGAAGTTGGTCCACCAGTATATAAAATTTTTCATGCAAACCCATCCCATCATTTTAAAATTTAGAGTCTAGCCAAGAGATAAACTTGTCACGCCGCTCATTATCCGCGAGCACGGCTATTCGAATAGATTGATTCACTCACACTGCAGTGGATGTACACTTTACCCGTACTTCGTGACTGCCCAACGAATGAGCCGACGTCCCAACACATGAGACGGTCACGACAAAGCCTTTCGATAACCTCGCTTTGGCAGTACCCGCTCCATGAACTTAAGTCCTCATGCACTCTAGCTGTCGTTTCCCGTTTTCTAGCAGTGAGAGGAGTTCTGGTGTTCCCGGGGTAAGAGAAAGACTTGCTCCATCTTCAATTTCCAACCTTCATCTTCATCTCCTCATATTGATCATATGACCCAATCTCACCCATGTACCTACCAGCGGTAAATCCCCTACTGGTAAGCCGTTAACTCAGCCCAACACCTGAACCACTACGCAGGGATACTGCTTCCGCTCTTATCTACTCCGCTAGGTCTATACCCATTAGAGAAGTACAGTTGTACTGGCTCGTTCCATGTTAAAAGTCTCATGGCTCGGTCCTTAACTGACCAGGGACGGTACTTGCCTTTGCCGAAATCCACCCAAATCATCCAGTCGCCCTAGTCTAAATATTTGTTTTGTATTTTCAGTTTTCATCAAATCTCATTTTATCATTCTCATGGCAATGTGGCGCTCATGTCTCCACATGTCGTATCCAACTACCTTTTCCAAAGGTAGTTGCCCAAGCATATAGCTCTTTTGTAAAAGCATGAGTATGCATGAATCTAATATAAGCATGGCTAAGCATTTTTACTGAAGATTTCCTTCAGTCACATCTTATCGAGGGTTACAAAGAGTATAACTAAAGGTAATCAACATCAAGGCATAGCATAACAAGAATAGGCATTCTTTTGTGTATAGCATGCACATTTTAATTTTTGAATCAACACAAGTTCGCAAGTAGGATCAATATGTTCAAAGAGGGTGATGACTTGCCTTGCTCACGACCTTCTTGACTTGTGTCTTCAGCGTACTCAATGGCTCCCGTGGATTCTATACATACGTGCGAAATATCCAATTGAATTCGATCAGAATTCAAATAAAAACCATTAAAACCAAATAAATCACAAAAGCGGTCCCTACGACGAATCTATGGTTTTAAACGGATTAATGATCGGGTTTTGCTAAAGTCCGAGTCGAAACGAGCGAATTGCATTAATTTGAACTTTTGTGTTTTCTCTGATTCAACCTTTATGGGGTGGCCTCATCCCCAATTAATTTAAGTTTAGAGGCACTATAACCGACGATCCAAAATGTTTATTTGACTAAAGGGTAACGAGAGTGTTTACGTCGACTTTTTGGGTTGGATCAAATTTCTTTGGTGGGCTTGGTGTCGTGGTCTACCGATAAATGGTTTGGGAAGGATTAAATACAAAACATATATGTATATATATTTATATATATATATATAGGGGAAGGGTTGATTAGGAATTATAAAGATAGTTTATAATTCTTTGGAAAATGTTTCTATTTGTACATATAAAACTAGGTGTATAAATGAACTTCTCAAAAGATAATAATGTTGGAAATTGAATAGGTTAAAAAGTTTGAATATAAAACTCATAGTTATTTGCAAAAGAAACTTTTAAAAGTGAATGAATAATAATCTCTTTAAAAGATGAAAAATCTTTGTAAATAAAGTTTAGGGAGTTAAAAAGAATTTTAATATTTTTCTAGGATTTTTATTAGGCTTATTCTTATTTTTAATCTCCTTACAAAAATTAAATAAAAATTTTCAAAAATTTTGCCTAAGCCAGGGTCGAACCCGCGACCTCACACTATCTCGGCTCAGCTCAAGCCACTGGGCTACCGAGCCTCTCTCGTTTCCTTCTCTCCTTTCTTTTTTTTCTTCCCTCCTTCACTTCCTTCTTCTTCCCCGGCGAGGCCGACGGCAGAGCGAGGGCGAACAATGGCGAGGATGGCCGAAGCTCGGGATCTATTGGGCTCTACACCATCTAAATGACACGAGGGTCTCATTCCAAGGCACGGCCGGGCCGGGGAGGCGGCGGAGTGGTCTGGAGATGGCGAGGCGGCCGTGGCAGCGGAGGCGCACGGTGCGGCGGCGCTCTGGTGACAATGCGGCCGAACCAAGGGGTCCTAGAGCATCTACGGGACACAGGGGTGCTAGCTAGGGGTCGGCTTGGCCGGAAAGGGGCGGTGGTGGTCTGGCGACGTGCGCACGGCGATGACCGAAACAGAGGGTTCGGCGGCGCTCGTCGTCGGCGATTTCCGACGGCTATTTGGCTCGGGAAACTTAGGGGAAATGAAGCTCTTGACGTGAGGATTGTAATAGTACCTTTAATTCCAGAAGAAATCGACTGAGGACGACGAATTTCGAGTTCTTTGTTCGGGCGGCCGAGTTAGGGTTCTTCCGACCGGGCTCCGATCTTTTGCGAAATTCTAGCGTTGTGGTGAATGGATTTTGGGGAAAATTGGATAGGAGCTAGATGAGACGATATGGCACAAATTTCGTGTTGAGAGTTTCGGCCGAGGAGCGCTATTTATAGCCGACCGCGCGAGCTCAAGCTCGGCGGCCACGGCGGCAGCACTAGGGTGACGCGCGCGCGAGTAGGGGAGGGGAGAGGCCGACGCACGGTGGGCATGGCTACAGTGCGGGCGGAACGGGCACGGTGGTACGGCGCGGCGTGGGCTGACGTGGCTACAAGCGACGGCGTTGACGCGGGCGCGCGCTGTGGTACGGAGACGCGATGGCGATGCGACAGCGGGCGCACGGCGCGGCATGGGCGCGGCGCTGTGGCTGACGTGAGTGGTGGGGGCGAGCGGCGTGGCTGACGCGAGCACAGGCGCGGTGGTATGACGCGTTGACGACGGGGCGGGCTGGGAATGCGCGCGTGTGACGCGCGGTGTCGCGGCGACGTGCGCGCGATACGGCAAGACTGGCGTCGAACACCTGGCGGGCAATGAACAGTGTGATTTCCGATTTTCCCGATTTTCTTTTCCTTTTCCATTTTCTTTTTAAATTTTCATTTCTATTCATTCCTTTTATTTTTCTCCTAATATGAAACATAATTTGGCCATTTTATAAATTTAGTTTAACTCCAAATTTTCAATCTTTTGCCCAACTTTATTATATATTATTATGTACATATATATATAGTCCTTCTATTTCTATCCTTTCTTTTATTCCATTTTATTTTGTTTTGTTTTTGTATTTTCCAAAATATAGTTTTGATTCAAATTAAATGCTTATCAACCTTAGTTTTTTTTATAATTGTAGATTTTAAAATTTTTTATTTACTTCGGAGTTTTATTCCCTTTTAGGGTTTCAGCCCTTTTGATTTCTCTTATTTTCAAATAAGTGTATTTTTATTTATAACAAGCAATAAAACTTGCAAATAAGAGGCAAATAAGTACAACAAGATGCGATGCTTCAAAAAGTTTTTGTGGGCTACGGTTTTTAAGTTGTGATTTTTAAGTTCCGATTTTCAGGATGTTACACACGTCTTGCGTCGTCGGTGTCCTACAACCACAACGAGCAGCCGCATGCATCGTGGGTGTTCCATCCTTCCATGCGTCTAGTCTAGGGATGTACTCATAATGCATGTCTGGATTCACCGCTTTGATTGTATTGAAAAGTACTAGAAGCTGCTTGTAACCATCCTCCCAGTCCCCAATATCATCTTCCATGCCCGCTTAGCCCTCCAGGCTTTACCATAAGTTATGACATAACCCTGATACATCTCCTTAAATGTCTAGATAATTGTCCTGACCTTCATGTTGGGCTCTCCTTGTAATATTCCCATCAACCGTTTGGCAATGAGGGTAGATGTCAACTGTCGATGCTTCATGTTTAGGTCAAGTGAGGCACACGTATGTGGCCGATAACTCTTGTGACCTTTCACTTTCCAGTGACCTTTTGCTTCCTTGCACAAACCCTCCATGGGCAACGTTCCTGGTCATACACAACCATGTAACGTCGCTCCGCATAGGAATGCAGGACCTTGTAAGGTCTCTTGCATATCACTGCAAATGCCTGCAACCACCTTTTTAATGCAAGAAGGTCCTTGAAAACCCTGTCCTTCTCAATTTTCATGCTAGGACCACCTCTGGAGCTTCCTGCAGCTCATCATCACATCCTTCGTTAAACGCTTGATCGGAATGAGTAAGTTCACTGAACTCGTGAACTCTAGGATCATGATGGCCGGAGAAGATACGCCTCAGCATCTCAACATCACTCTCCTTCAGCTCTCCAACAAGACAATCATCATCAGAATCAACAACCTGCGATCTCATATGGCTCTGAATGATTCATAATTTCAACACTATTGGAAGCATGAAATCCATCACCAAAGTGCACTTGAGCATCAACAGGAGGAGCACCCACATTGTCGGGAATGTCTCCTACAACATAAGCACAGATACGAGGAAAGAAAGAGATAAATAGATGAAAAGAAGAGGGTAAACTGCAAAGAACGATGCATAATTGACATTTACTTGGATGATTCTGTGTCAAAGGGATCTCCTGAAGAGGATCTGCCACATCATCATGAGTCCGACAAGCATCTCCAACAACCTCAAAAATTTGGACCTCATTGGGGGCCGATTGGACATCGGGAACCATACAAGCAACCTCAACATCCATATCAGGTTCCAGGACCTCTATGTCAAGGTATGCCTAATCATCGGTGGGAAAAACCCATGAGGAATGGGATCAACCAACACCCGACGCACAACCAGGTCCAAACTTTGGATTGACTCTTCATAGCCAATCTCACATTGTTCTCCCACTGATCTGCACACCCAATTGGGATCATCTTCCTTAGGATGTTGGGAGGGGAACCTAGGTGAAGTACATCGTCAACTGTGATGCCATCATCTCCATTGCAATGTAGCTCCTCCCGAGCCCTACCAACCAACTTAGTAAATGTTGGCTTTCATTAACTAACACAGGCACACTTTACATGTCAACAAACTCGACATATCCATAGCGATCTCTTTCCACGGTGCCTCCATGATATATGGTTCCTAAGTTGTCCATCTAGTAGTTCAAAAAAATTGAAATACAATTTGTTTAGTCCAAAGTAGTTGCTATATAGTACCTCTCTTGCTCTACTTACTACTCTTACTTATTAAACATTTTCTATTTACTACCCCTTCTTTCCGTAGTATTTTCCTGAGTCACAATCCATATTCTCATAATAAAGCAATGGTTAATTATGTTATGGTCGGAGTCCCACTCATGGTGATTTGGTTGAATTGGAAGAAGCTGTTCCTTTACCCGATAAACCCAACTACTTATTCTTTCTCGAAACCACTGAATTTTTTAAAAACCTGAGAATTTTTAAAGCAAACTCTGTCCCGTAGGAAATAAATCAATCCTGAACTTCATTATTGGAATAGGAGATTTTGGTATAAGATCTACCTCCGCCCTACGCCTTCCATCGAAGGATGTACTAATTTGAGTCGACCTAAACGAGACCCCCTTACTCATTTCAAAGAAGAACTTGTAGCAGGACGGTATCCTTTAATCAGTCCCAATCGTTATTTTATTCAATGTTTGTTTAATACATACTAACCAACTACACACTAAGTATATAAATATAATATATTAACTGCATAGCTAAATCATACCTAAATAACTATGTCACCAGCTATCTAACTATATTTATCTAACTATAGTTATCTCACTAACTAAATCAACTAGCTAACTAAGCAAAGTTGCACTACAATTCAAGCTTACTAAGTACCTCCATTGCAAAATTTTACCTGTCCAAATGAATGCAACGAGGAACGGTCGGGGCGCGGGCTTCGGCCGATGGCCCCCGAAATGGCGGGGATCGGCGCGGTGGGGATGGGTGGCGGGCTCAGCGCCGGGGAGGGGCGGTGGGCGCCACAGCCAGAGAGGGGCGGCGGCGAGCGTGGCGGCCAGAGAGGGATGGCGGGCTTGGTGCCGAGGACGGGCGACAGGCTCGGCGTCGGAGGCACAAGCACGAAGAGAGAGAAAAAAGATAGGAAAATAAGGAAAGAGATAGAGAAAGGAGATGGGACCTACCTGTAAGCAAGGCTCGGCGCCAGGGGTGTTGGCGCCAAGCTCGACACCAAGATCCACGACGCCGAGCTGGCTGCCGTGTCATCCCCACCCCTTTTGTGATGCCGACGTGGACAAGAGACCTAGGCGCCAATTTGGCTGGCGCCGTGATGTGTGACCTCGGCGCCAATAGTGATGGCACCGAGGTCGGGGTCCATTTTTTGAAATCTAATTGATAGGGGCGTATTTGTGAGAAGCTTAAAAAAGGGCCTAAAAGCAAAGAAGTCGGTACCTCTGTCCTTACATTTGTCACGTGAGTGGTGACAGATTTTAATTCACCATCCAGGATGATGGTGTGATTTTTTCTCAACTGATATATGGGATTGTCGGAGCCCGAGCTCCTTTAGCGGGAACTAGAGAAATCCATAAATTATGAATTTGACCTAGGAGCAGGTGTGCGGAGCTAAGTTTCGAGCATGTGAGAATGCAAAAGACAAACAATTTATACTAGTTCGAGTTGCTTGGAGGCATAATACCTTATTCTTGTTGTGTTCTTCAGATATCTACCTCAATCTTTCACAAGGTGTGAAATTTTCTTAGCTAGAGCTACTACAATCCAACCCTTCTTGTCTGGCCTTGGTCCTTCCCTGATAGTTGTTTTTTTGATACCATAATGGCTCTCTTACGAAAGATTCCCCCACAAGGGAGTTAGATGGAAAAATCTAATCGCACACCAATAAGTAGGGCCCGTTATAGGCTCTTGGGGCCCATAGCGGAGTTGGCTTTGTGCGAGGTGGGTCCTTCCTAGCTGCTTGTCCTTTGCACCAATGCATGGATTGGGATAGGTGACTAGGATGCAGATGACGTCTGATGGGGCCACATGTTAGCTTAAAGCATTGGATGTTTTGGGCTATGGTGGTTCGGTCAGGCGACGTGACAGTCAACCACGTCGCCTCACAACCCACACACCTAACTTTTGAGGGGTAATGATAGCTTATTTCATGGTCGGTATGCGTTAATTTGTCACTCATCGCTTCCATGCGTAGCGGATGGATTTGTATCCTTTGCATTAAATGTGAGAGCAACTAGACGAAAAGGAGCATCTATAGTCTGGATCCTATCATATTAATGGCGTAGCAAGGGCCCTGAACAACCAATGCCCCGAGCTCACGTCCTGAGCTTGGGGTTCGGCTCGTTAAAATTAGATATTGAGTTTGTGTGGCGTGGCCCGATGCCACGTGGCCTGGTCCAGAAAGCCTTGGTGCCTCGAGCAGCTGATGGTAGAGAACCGAGTCCCCACTTCTCAGACAGGTATTGCCGGTACATAAATACCAAATCCGGCCGTCAATCCTTGCATAAAAGAAAATGAAATAAAACATCAAACTTATATTAAGTGTTCTAGTACTAGGGCTCTGGACAAAAAGAAGGAAATTTCTGCGCGAGGCTAGAGTAGTAATCGGTAACTTAGACATAGTGTCTAGGTTAAAGGTTATATTTATTTTTTGTGTGCTCCATGGAAAGCAGAGAAAGATGGCAGGTGGTGATAGCCCTATCCATGCTTCGTATTCTTCCACATTTGGGTACATCATAGAGCTATGGGCTAGAGTCTCTTGGCAGACCAAGAGTGAACCGGTGCCTGAAGTAATTGAAAGAGTTTTACCTTAACATAATTAAGATTATTAACCCATAAAAATCTCTCTATCCGAAGACTACCATTTAGTTGTTGTCTTTGAACGAATCATGTTCTTAGATTATACACACATGTTTCTTGTGATTCAATATATTTGGAATACTCTAAGCTGAAGCGCTATAGCAGTGTCCATACGCTTGTTTATTTATCTTGTGACCGTAAGAAATACCAACAATAGTGATAATTCAAGTCACTGAATACTATATTCAGGTTAGCAAATTGTAAATCACTCACATATTAAGAATAAAATTCAAATGTCCCTGTGTAGTTTATCCCGTCAAAGTTTCACTTCTTCTTCCTTTTATTAGTAGTAAAGAAAATTTACAAAATACAGTCATAGAAATAGGTGAGTTGTAAAATATCATCGTATATGAGAATGACTTATAGGGACTGGCTCACATGTTAACAACAAATTTTTTAATAATTAAATTCATTGCAGTCTTTAATTTAGAAAAGCTACAACCAATTATTATAGACAATACATATCAAGTGACTATCAATTACAAATCTCAGCTTGATTAAAAAAACTAAACTGCTTAAAACATTAGCCTAAAAATAGAGATAACGCCTATTACTAAGCCTCTATCTACTATGGGCGAAAATCGACACAACCGTTGTTTCTGGGTAGTGAATTGCAAGTTACATGTAATCCTTGTCTTTCTCAAGAAATAGAATCTTCAAAATCAGGGATCAATCATTGTGTTGATCAAATTTTACACACATCACTGTTGGACATCGAACCAAAATATAAGATATCATCGGAGGGTAATCGAGATGTAAACTAGGTATTCGCCCAGATATTGACACCTCCACAGCCATCGAAGCGCGACAATGATGTGACGAGCCGCATTTCCCGCCAAATACCACCCATGGGTGCCATTGTGGTTCTCAAAGGACTACTAAAACGATAAATTTCCTCAATGACACCTTTAGGAAGAATATGACGCCAAATTGCACCGTCATCGTCGCCCAACAACTGGGCTAGATTTCCCCCAGAGAATCTAACCATGACAGGATAGGGAGGCACAACCAGATGCCTTCAAAGAGAAATATATGCCTGCACGCATCGCTGCCAGGATTTCACCCTAGCCTCCACCGAACCGCCAATGTCCCACATCTACTAGCTCCAGCATCACCGCCGCCACCGTAGTAGGGGTACCTATTGTCGCCGCCATCCGTGACCCAGGTGGGTGGCCACACCAACCACCTCCGTGCAGCGAGATTCGAGTCCCAAATCGCCAAATACAACCAGTGGATGGGCGGGCCATTGCCTTTCCGTGGCAAATGCCTATCTCATCGGTGAGTCGGTGACGAAGACATCAACCACCTGCCTATTTGATACATGGGAGATCCTCGCGAGGAATCTCATTGTTCTACGCAACCCTGTCGCTGCCATCCTTGTGGCCTCAGCACCGCCAACTAGCTCAAGCAGCGGCAGGGAGTGATTGGATGATGTTGGCGCTCTTGCTAGGGTTGTCGGTCTCATCCGCCCATACAATACACCATACATAGGATGATATTTTCTAACTCTATAAAAGTAGCTAAATGCTCGTGTGTTGCAACAGTATTTTAAGAAAAAACAATCTTTTTTTCTAAAACCATTCCGATTAGCCTAATTTTAGTGGATAGTCCACATTGTCTAAAAAATGATCGCTAATCAAGATTATAAATAGTTTCTAAATTTTAGAATTAATTTTGTAGCATTTTTGTCACTTTCGCGCATGCTCTCTTAAAGCAACTGCTAAAAAGACAAGTAAGAAATCTAATTAAAAATATTCTTTGAAATCAAAATTAAAAAATTTAACATACTTACAGTTATTTTTTAGCTTCTAATGATGAAGAGTAGACATGGATCATTGTAGAGCTTTTTCTACTAGTGTTCAAACAATCTCCTTGGTTTTGTTATTTAAAGCCTTGGTTCGTTTATTCTTATGCTTATAAACCAAAATTTAAATTTTAAAAGTTAATTTATGATTTTTTTTCATCGTAGTTTATTTTACACTGTCAGTGTTATGGATAAGACATCACTAATGCTTTTGTATTATGCTCGATGGGATCCACCATATATCAAGTCTTATACGGAATAAAACCTCATATGTGAAAGGTGTTTCGGATAGAAAAGAAAAGCAGTCCTACTTGAACACTACAACGACTACTCGGATCATATCCATACTCCTTAGTCCTACTTGACAAGGGGCACCGAGGGTATAAATACAAGGCATCCCTGGAGGAGGAGAGGAGATATGCGAAGACATGCCTAGACAGATCAAGATAAGCCAATACAAGACAACTCTAATATTGTTGAGTTCGTATTCGAGGAAGTAGAATACGCTAGTCGTCAACCACATGTGAAAGCTTTATGTCGCTAGGCTGATAGAGACTAGATTAGGTCATCTTTTATATTGTACTAGTGAGATATTAATATATAAATGTAACACCTTCTTCTGTCAACAAGATTAGGGCTATTATTCGTAAGTTAGGGGGCCCGAACATGTATAAAAATCCTTGTCGCCCATCTTTTTTATCACAATCTCATGTATACCTTATTACCAATCATCCCTACACTCTACAAATACCCTAGACGGGTACAACTCGTCGACAATAACATTTGATTTTGGGTAAGGACATGTATACAAAAGTTTTACCCACGAACTATTCTTTATTGCTAATATACCATACAGATAAGTATAAGCATGAGATAAATATGAAGCTGTTATTATAATCCGTATAAAGATATGGCCATCATGGTCATTCACAGCACAAGACACTATTATGAGGAGCATTAGACTACCACGTAGGATAAAGACACTCGTCTTAAATCAATTTCTCCCATAGTGCAAAGTGGCTCTAGGGGTGTTTATGCATGTCAGCCCATGTCATTTCTATTTTAGTCCTCATGTTTTGTAATTTATAGAGAAACCAATATTTTACACCAAACACCCTGGAAATTAGAAAAAATGAATTCGTCCTCCATCCTCATCCAGTCATCCCATCACTCCCTCCGACCTTTCTCCTCTCTGTCGCTCTCCCCAACACCAGCGTTGCTCTCCATCCCTATCTCTACCACTTCCCCTCCTCTCACCGTTGGCACTGCTCCCCTTTCATCCTACCACTGATGTCGCTCCCCCTTCTTCTACCGGCGACGCTGCTCTCCCTCACACCCCCAACGTCGGCACCACTCTCCCTTTTCCTTCCGCCAACGCCACTCCCTCCACCTTTCCTCCTCGTCGGGACGCCGGCGCCTACCCTGCTCCTCGTCGAATCTGGCCTTGGGCGGCAGCAGCAGCAGCTCAACCGAGCCACTGCCGATGGGCACCCTGTGTCTCCTTCTTGTTATATCTGACCTAAGGCTCACTGGATCTGGCCTTGGGAGGCGGCGGTGGCAGCTCGAATGTGGACGGTGGCCATGCGAGCTTCTCCTTGACCTAGGGTAGGTTCCATGTGAAGCGTGCTTTTCG
Source organism: Oryza australiensis (assembly GCA_019925245.2). NCBI lineage: Eukaryota > Viridiplantae > Streptophyta > Magnoliopsida > Poales > Poaceae > Oryza > Oryza australiensis. The sequence goes on from JAIFGZ020000342.1 coordinate 2,866,651, forward strand.
GAAAGATGAGCTTGGGGACGGGAAGGAGACCGTGCTCTAGTGCTTGGTAGGGCCGAACGAACACGCGGCTGATGGGGACGCGGCTGGTTGAGGGGATCGTCGTTGCTTTGTTCGCCTGCTCACCTTCCTCCTTCTGATCCTCGGTAAACAAGAGTACACGAGGTTGAAGAACAGGTCAGAGTCTCAGAGAGATAGAGATGCTTGGGTTTCACAAGTCAGACGGTGGTGGTGGAAGGAAGATAGAATGTACATCACCACTGGAAACATTTAAAATTAAACGAGTATAGATATAGATTTACGATGGTACTAAACAAATTGGCGATGGTACTAAACAAATTGGCCCCCACTACTACTTAAAGTACTGGTAGTACTTGTAATCCGTATTTAAGAACGTGTTTGATTTTGTTATGAATGCGCTGATTGTTTTGTTTTGTTGCCGGGAATAAACTGGTTATGACAGCTGATAATAAGTAGTACTTATTACCGTCGAAGAAATAATCTAGCAATAAAACATTTACATACGTGCACTTAACAAATTGTTGTTAAAATCAATGTAAATATAAACTACGATGAAAAAAAATCAAAAGCAAGGTTTAAAATTCAAATTCAAATTTTGGGTTGCGGCTGATAAGATGAAGAGCAAACATATTTTTTTATGGTTGCCGTATTATCGTGCGCACGCTTCATAAGTCACTAAATAATAGTTTTTTTTAAAAAAAAATCATCGATATCTCTTAGAATTTTTTTTTGAAATTTATTTATCAACTTTCTAATTTTTCATTTATTCGTTTTTGCCATCCATTAGTACTTCCAAAAAGGTCATTCAAAGTTTAGTTAATTTCTGAATTCTTTTACTTCCATTAAGAAGTGTAGATAGTACCTAGTGTTAGTTTTTTAGGGCTCTGGTATATTTGTCCTTATTTTGTATTGAAACTAGAAAAATACCTGTGCGTTGCAACGGAACGATGACGCAGAGAGGAAAGCAGGCGGAGGGCGAAGGTCCAGGCGGCGGCGCGGGAGCTCCGAGCGGCGATGTGGGAGGAAGGGACGCAGGCGCGGCGCGGATGAAGACGGAAGAGAGGGACGTAGGAGGTCTTTTTATTTTTGTTGTTAGTCATTTATATATAACTTTGAAAGTAAGGGTGTCTTCAACTTTGTGTACCACTGAAACTTGATTAAGAAATAGTATCATATAGACATTTAGTCTAAGTTAATTTAATTTCACCAAATTTAAGTCAAAAATATAATGAAAATAGATATTGACTTACTAATACTTTAAACCGATTAGAAATTTGGTAAAAATTTAAAATATTTACAACTTGGATATTATTAGTTAAAAAGTATATTGATGAATAGGATAAGTTGTATGTTATCATCAACAGGCATGTGAATCCTTGCATCTCCTTATAATTTACTTATCCCAGTTGACTATGGTCAAACATCACAACCAATGGGGCCTAATGTAGCCTCTAGGACCTGTCTGTGATTTACCACAAATATAAAATTGCCAAAAGCTACAGGATGTCGTCTTCCTCCCTTCCTCACGCGGAAGGTGACAACGCTCGGCCATGCCTTTGGCCGTCGGCGGTAGGAGGACGTCAGGGAGGCATCCTGCCTCACAGGTGCTTCTCTCCCTTGTTCGACGGTGACGCGCTAGCTCACGCGTGCAGCGTGTGCTCGGCGCCGCTCAGGGCAATGCACGGCGAGGCAGGAGGCGCGTGAGTCGGGCTCGCCTGCTGGAGGTGAGGAAAACGAGGCAACAATGGAGCGAAAGGTTATACGGATCGGGAATTTTATAGATTTGGACGAAAAAATGATTTGATGATCGAAGAGTTATAGATTTTTTAAGTAGTTAAGATAAGCTCTATCGTACGTATAACTGGGTTTTTTTAAAAATAGCCAGGCAGACTACGAGTTAATTTCGGAAAAACTCAAGGGGTTTTCTATAAAATAGTCAGACAGAACAAAATTTTGGGTGGAAACACTAATTGCGCTAGCTCACGCGTGCAGCGTGTGCTCGACCTCCGCTCAGGGCAATGCACGACGAGGCAGGAGGCGCGTGAGTCGAGCTCGCCTGCTGGAGGTGAGGAAAGCGAGGCAACAATGAAGCGAGAGGTTATATGGATCAGAAATTTTATAGATTTGGACAAAAAATTTGATAATTGAAAAGTTATAGATTTTTTAAGTAGTTAAGATAAACTTTATCGTACGTACAACTGGATTTTTTAAAAAAAATAGCCAGGATGACTACGGGTTAATTTTGGAAAAACTCAAGGGGTTTTCTGCAAAATAGCCAGGCAAAACAAAATTTTGGGTGGAAACACTACTTGCTTTATAGATAGTCATAGATAGATTATGTTTTTGTCCCTGTTTTTTTAACTTTGTGAATTTACCCTTATGTTTTCGAAATAAAGCAGCACATTGCCCCCTATTCCGTTATTCTGCTGTAACGGTGTTAACTTTTTACAAAACGACCAAAATGCCCATGTGATACCTAACAAAAAAAGTTTATTTCCAGCAGCAAAAATATGTGTCCATGTGTGTTTACACCTACAAGCAAGCTCACGGTTTTAGCGTCAAGTCGAGCTGACGCGTTTGGTCTTCTCCATTGTGTGTCCACTAGCCGACATTTCCACCGTTCCACCCCCGCTCGCCGCCATCACCGGCCACCGAGATCGCCAACGGCGCCTCGCCGTGAAGCACGCACACCATCCACCCCGACGATGCCGACACGAACGCGCCATGGTGGAGGGCGACAAACGACGCTTGGTTGCCGCTGGCCCCGAGCCGCCGCTCTATCGCCGCGCCCGAGTCGCGCGCATCGTCTCCTCCGCCGTTGCGCCATGAACCGTCGTCGTCGTTGCCTTCGCCTTCCTCCTCTTCGAGCCCCGAGCCGCCGCCGCAGCGCCCCGTTCGCCGAGCCGCCGCCTCGCCCGAGCCTGCGCCGCGCGCCCTCACCCCGTCCCCAAGCCACCGCCACATCCCGCCCGCCGCGCCCGAGCCGCAAAGCACCCCCATCCCCGCCTCCGCCATCGCGCTGCGCCCCGCCCGTCGCGCTCGAGCCACCACTACCGCGCCCCACCGGCCGCGCCCGAGCCACCGCCGCCGCAACGCCCGCCCGTCGCGCCCCCACCCGCCTCCCCGCTCGCCGAGACGCGCACTCGCCCATCGCCGGCGTAGCCCTAGCGTCAATGGAGTGCTTGCGTGAGAGAGGGGATGGATTCATATATAGAAAACGAGGGTAGTTTGTTCTTTTCACCATTATTTGATAATTTTTTAATTCGTTTATTTTATATCATCTAACGCCCATCGAAACCAGGGGCAAACGATAACTTCATTTCAAATTCACGAGGGCAAAATCACAAAGTTAAAAAAACAATGGTAAAGTTACAATTAGACCGGTGGATGGGATAAAATGACAGTTATCCCTAGTTTTTACTCTCCACTCCTATTTCGCAACATTGCTGGTTACGCGTGAGCAGATAAAAAATTATAGTAGTTCTTGTTAGATAGATGTAGAACACTTTGTACTGAATTTAATCCCAAAATATTTAAAAAATATAGGTGGTCAAAGTTGAATGTATCAAACACACGTATTACAAAACGTTATCCCCCAATAACTGGAGTAGTTTTAAAGAAAAATGCCATAATTTTGTTAGACGCTTACACATGTCTTCTATTTTAAAATTTTTACATAGGTTCTTCAGTAGGGGTGAAAATGGAGCGAATATGGATGGATAATACTCATACCATATTTGTTTTTATATTATTTTTGCTGGATATGAAAATAAATACGAATAGCTTGGATAAAACAAATACGAATTATCTCGAATATAACTATGGATCGAATATGATCGGACATGAATACGAAAACAAATATTTATCGGAGCATGAAAACCACCTAAACTTCTAAACTTCTAATAGAAACAAATACCATATCATATAATTTTGTTTTATATAAAAAATTTAATCATAGAGAAAAAATACTAATTATGTTCGACATGTACAACATTATTGGTATAACATTTAAAATTTTAAAAATTTTAATAGTATCGACTAGTGTTGTGAGATCGACTACTATTACAATCTAAAGAGATAGGTTAAAGGTTTAGAGTTAGAAAAAATTATGTTTTGTGTCTTTCACGGATATCCGAATAATAGTGTTCAATGGATATCTGTATTATTATCCGTATCCGGTGAAAACTCTAATACTATAGTCGTATTCGTATATAGAAAAAAACTATATTCAGATCTATATGACTATCTAAGAATTATCTACTCCACATAGTATCCGTATTCGTTTTATTTTGAAACAGATAGAAACTATTCGTAACTATTCGCTCTGTTTTCATCCCTAGCCATAGTAAGTGGAAGAACACCCGGCCCTGCACGGCCATCGCGTGCGCTTAATTCATATAAATCCTCGATTTATTATTGTTTTTAAGCTTTCTTATTTTTACAATAAATCTTTTTAAAATTTATTTTCAAAATAAGAAACTTTTAGCCATGCCAGCTTGTGGCAAAATAACACTATCGCAATCTTTAGGAAGCGTGATAATTTTATTCTATCGTGCTAGCCAGGATGAATGACTTGGTAGAAGTGGTAGAAGAATGTTGTTTTGTCAGTTAGACAAATGTAGCCAAATAGCGTTATCACTCTATTTAGGTCGCTGTGGTAATATTGTTTTTGTCGCGTTAGCTTGATTGACGTGCCCAAAGAAGTATTGAAAAAGTCTACTTTTAAAATAAAAATTAGAAAAAGTTTAGAAAATAAAAAAATGTAAATCATGGTGGTAGGCGAGGGCAGTTTGGTCAGAACCCAAAAGAATTAAAGCTCGGAAACGGCAAAAGCTATGGCGACCGACCGGTCACTTCCCACTTCCCACTTCCCAGTGAGCAGCCTCCACTCTGCCACTCCACTCCCCAGCACCACCACCACCACTCGAATCAGCATCCATCTCCAACTAAGCCGAATCCGACCAATCACCGCTGCATTGCTGCGGAGGCATCCTGAGATCAGCCCTTGCCGTGTGCGGTCGCCGGCGGCGAGGCGGCGGAGGGGAGGGCCTTCTTGCAGTTTGGCCGGAGGGGGAGGGGACGAAGGGAAGAGAGAAGGTGACTGAGCTGAGGTGAAGTGGTGCAGCGAGTGGGGAAGCTTGAAATCGGCCATGGCAGCGGCGTGGGTGCTGGCCGCGGCGGTGGTGTTCGCACTGTGGGCGGCGGTGGCGGAGGGGGCAAGGTCGCCGGCGGCGAGGGTGCACCGGCACCTCAAGAGGCTCAACAAGCCGGCCGTCAAGAGCATCGAGGTTGGGCCAGTTCTTGAAAAAAGTTGCTTCTTTTGTTAATTCTTTTGGGGTTAGCGCTGAACATTGGATGAAATGGGAGTTCAAACTGTGTTTTTTTTCATTTGATTGTTTCCTTTGTATGAGTTTTGGTTTAGTAGTGTAGCTGCATTTGATGTGATTTTGAGCTGCATTGATTTGACCAGTTGTGCACTTTCTCATTCAGAAAAAAAAGTTTACCCCTCTTTTCTGTGATTCTTTTGGGCTGTTCTTGGTAGTTTTATTTCTCATAGCTGCTTCAAATATTTTTTTCGAAAAAGTTGCAATCTTTTGGAGGTACATTTGGCGACTCGAGCAAAGAAGGCAGAAAAGACGTGCCCTGCTTTCAGGCTGGCTCTGGCAAAGTTGTATTATTCTCCAATGAAATAAGGGGTTGAATGAACAATTCCTTTTTATCTTTCTTTACGTTTCCGAACAACGATTTCGGCGTTTTCTGAAAAGTTGAAAACCTGAAGCGTTTGTCTCTCTTTTTTTGTATTTTTGTTATTATTATTTGTCATGAACAAATGTCATATCCGTTTGAAACTGTTTGCAAACCGATGCAGAGCCCAGATGGAGACATCATCGACTGCGTGCACATCTCCCACCAACCAGCATTTGATCATCCTCTACTCAAGAACCACACTCTCCAGGTAAAATGCTTCACTTTGTAATCATTTCAAAGAACTCAAAACCTGCGGTTACCATAGTACATCTGTACATGGTCCAATCTGTTGCATTCAACAATTTTTTTAAAAGCTCTGTCAAAATCTTTATCCTTGCAGATGAGGCCGGCCTACCATCCTGAGGGCTTGTATGATGATGACAAGAGAAGCGTAGCCTCTGACAATGCCGGCGAGAAGCCGATGCTCCAGCTATGGCATCAAAAGGGGAGGTGCCCGGAGGGCACTGTCCCGATCAGGAGAACGAAGAAGGATGATCTGCTCAGAGCGAGCTCGTTGCGCCGGTATGGCAGGAAACGGCATACCGCCGCGAACCCGCTGTCCATTGATCCCAACATGCTCAATGAGGGTGGCCACCAAGTATGTAGGAATACAATGACATGTTGAGTTGAAACCAATGGAACATGGTAATGGCATCCGGTTGTTTGGTACTTAATGAAACTTTTTTTTTGTTGCAAAATTCAGCATGCCATAGCGTACGTCGAGGGGGATAAGTACTATGGTGCCAAGGCCACCATTAATGTGTGGGAGCCCAAGATTCAGCAGCCTAACGAGTTCAGCCTGTCCCAGCTCTGGATCTTGGGGGGATCATTTGGTGAGGATCTCAACAGTATCGAGGCCGGGTGGCAGGTACTACTGGAAAAAAAACCTGAGCTCATATGATCTTCATTACATTCACAGTTACATGAATTGAATGATGACCGTTTTCGCGGTCGGCTGTCCCCTGCCATGATGCATGGATGCAATTGCAACCTGAGATGTGTCTGATCATTTGCGCTAACCGCCGTCCTTTGATTCATCAGGTCAGCCCAGATCTCTATGGCGACAACAACACTAGGCTGTTCACATATTGGACTGTAAGTTTCACAAACTCAACAATCCATATTCTTATACTATTGATGGTACATGGCTATACTATTAATGTTCTCTGCTTTGGCAAGAGACATTCTGTTGTTGATGCATTAACTTCGGTGTCCCTTACGTTTGCTTTCGCATTGGGGCCTTTTGTAGAGTGATGCTTACCAAGCAACAGGGTGCTACAACATATTATGCTCCGGGTTCATTCAGATCAACAGCGAGATCGCCATGGGCGCGAGCATCTTCCCCATCTCGAACATCGCTGGCTCGCAGTATGATATCAGTATTTTGATCTGGAAGGTGAGTAATTCTTAAACTATCACCAAGGCATCATCACATGATGACATGCTTAATGCCTTGAGAATTAGCACAAGAACTCAATGGGGCCAGAGAATCTTTGCGCACTTTCTGTAGTGCTCCTTCACACATCTGGTTTTTTGAAAACTATTTCCTCCAAATCACATGTACTAGGCATGCATAATTAACACTAATGTGGCATCTCTAGTGACTATATTATAAAAAAAATTCTCTAATTATTATGTTCTTTGTGCTTCATTTGTGGGCAGGACCCAAAGGAAGGAAACTGGTGGATGCAGTTCGGCAGGGAGTATGTCCTCGGCTACTGGCCGTCCTTCCTCTTCTCCTACCTCGCGGACAGCGCGTCGATGGTCGAGTGGGGTGGGGAGGTGGTGAACTCGGAGCCCGACGGCACGCACACGTCGACGCAGATGGGGAGCGGGCGGTTCCCGGAGGAAGGGTTCGGCAAGGCGAGCTACTTCAAGAACATCCAGGTGGTGGACAGCAGCAACCAGCTGAAGGCGCCCAAGGGGGTGGGCACCTACACCGAGCAGTCCAACTGCTACGATGTTCAGAACGGCAACAATGGCGACTGGGGCACCTACTTCTACTACGGTGGCCCGGGGAAGAACTCGAATTGCCCATGAATTTGGTGACGATGAAGCTGTTGATGATATATCTATATATATGATGAAGTGTGCAAGTGTAACCAAGCATTTGATCATGTGTGCAATACAGATTGATCTGCATCTGTTTCTTAATTTAGCCCTAGGTAGTATATTTGTATCTGCCCTAGTGATTTTCTTTTTCTTTCTCTTCATTAGTTTTTTTCCTTCTTTTTCTGATGTGCCATGTAAAAGTTTCTGAAGAGAAGCATGGCGTGAGGTGGTGGTGCAGGGGTGATGATATGACATTTGATTTGTGGATAATTTGCAAGTCAAACGGCTTGTGATCACTGATCAGTGCTACTTCTATACGTGGTTTTTTTTTTAATATTTTAGACCCTTTTGAAAATTTATTTTACAAACAGATATATTAAAATAACTTATTTATCCTGGAAATAGATCCTTTTTGTGTTTCTAGGCGTCAATGTTGTGGTTTAATATGACGACCTCGATGGCAATGACGTTGGCTTTTTACGTTGGATGGCAATGACGTTGGCTTTTTACGTTGGCTTTTTGTGTTTCTAGGCGTCAATGTTGTGGTTTAATATAACGACGTCAATGGCAATGACGTTGGCGCTGTGGTGTCAATGTTGTGATTTAATATGACGGCATTGGCGCTGTGGTGTCTTGTGATTTAATATAACATTGTCAATGACGTTGATGTTATGATTTAATAGGATGACGTTAATGATATTGATGTTGTTTTAGGAGATGGTGTCTTGACGTTGAGGATCGTTTTTAAAAGGGTTTTACAAATAGGTTTTTTGTCGACATTATTGGTATTTTTTATATTATATTGAAGTTTTTCTAAATTCTTTTTTCTAAATAGGCCCTCGATGCCGATATCATTGGCGTCGACTTAACTTCTTCGAATAAGTTAGGGACGGTGCCAATGTCATTGGTGTCGTATCACGGTTATAATAACGTTGGTGTCACGGAAAAGATTCATTTTCGAAATAAATTTTTTCGGAGGTTCATTTGTAAAATAAGTTTTTACAAGGGAAAAAATTGAAAAATCTAGACTTCTATACTCCTGTCTTATTAGCTGTGTGTTAGCTGATAAAAATGACTTGGTAGTAGACAGTTTAGTTCTGTTGAAACGTGAGAAAATTTGAAAGATTCGAATACAGATTCAAAGCAAGGGGGAAGGGAGCTTGGATTAGATTGTCAGAAATTGATCAATGTACACGAAGAGTAAATAAGTTCTTGAGGTGGCCTACCTGCTATGGGAACATGTTTGTTCTCAGAAGAGTGTCGGTAGTCTGAGAAACTCTGAATCTATGGTTGCCACCTCCATTTTATATCAGACTAACAACGGAAAGCAAATTAGGTTCATATAGCTTATTAAATCAATTAAACATATATTTAGTTAGTCTAAATAGTATTTTTATATTTTTAAGGTGATTTTGAAATTTAGGAAGAAACGGTAATGAAATAGGAAGACTAATTAAAAGATGATGTAATGATATAGATTATAAAAAGGTAAAAATGACATGGCAGAACATACACCATTACTAACAACATTAATTAGTGTAGATACATAGCACTAGCATACAATGTCATTTTTGTGCATACGATGTCATTTTAATGCAATAGTTGTATTGGGTCTTGGGGAGGGAAAATGGAAAAGGATGGACGCTAAATTTATAGGAAGATGCCAAATTTTTATATGACACTGTTAATTTTTAACATGATCGTTTATTTTATTTAAAAAATTATATATAAATATTATTTATGTTGTTGTAACATGGTTTATCATTAAATTAATTTTAAGTAAGATTTACCCTTTTAACATATTTACACAAATATTTTTAATAAAATGAATAGTGAAATATTATTTTAAAAGCCAACGACGGTATCGTCGAGGTAATATCAATTACAGAAGAAGAAAAAGGGAAAAGAGCGAGAGGAAAAGGAGGGCAGGTGTGAGGCGATGGAGGAGACCTAACCATCGCCGGAGCTGTCTGCCGTGGCCGGCGGCGGCATGAGCCGAAGCGGTGCCGGCCACTAGTTGGGCCAAAATTTGGGCTGGTCCGAGGCTTCGAGCTAGGTCACACCACCATTCATTCATTCGCATTCATCGCTGCCCAAATTAAGTTTGTAATTTGCACCCTACGTTAATTACCGCTATGATTGTACCGGTCCAAAGTTTGTCATTCCGCTCTCTGTGTGTTTGGATTGATGTCATTGATTGCATGGAAATGCTACCATGCCATGCCTGGATATGATATATCATCATACCAATAATTGTGATATTAACCCGCTTAATAGAAATAACACCGGCTTAAGTCTCCTGTGAAGGCTGGAGAAACGTCTTAGCTACCAAATCTGGGCTCGTTGGATCTGCCACCCTAAACTAAAAACATAATGATTTCTTGCCGTTATCTATTCTTACTTGTAATTTGTACGATAAATACTTTGTAACAATAGCCTGAACCAGTCCCTTATATATTATAGGCACGACTAGCAAAATCATATGCTAGTGATCGGTTCTCATAGGATCATGGAAAAGCCTTGTTCAGCATGCATTTTTCAAGAGAGGAACAAAGAAATGATTCTGATTGATCCATCTCATTTTGTGCCATGTGAAAACGTAAGTAATTTAAAATTTCATTTTGTTAGTTTCTTTAATTAGGCAAACTAGATATCATAGGAATCGGGCATTTGCCAAAGTATTTTGACTAGTTTATCAGCGTATCTCGGATAGTACTACCTCCGTATTTTAAATGTGACACTTGAGACAAGCTAATTAAGCTGGTGTCATTAGCTTCTCTTAAACGCCATATGTTAAATATGATTTTTTTATTTTTGAACTTTTTTTAGTTTTAAAAATAAACTCAGCTCGCCTGGTGTGACCAAAACACGTCGCACACAGCATTCGTGACAGTTTTTCTTTGTCATGCCAGTGAGGGTGGCATGGTCACGTAACGTTGCTACGCCGCGACCGACGTGATAGTGTTGTCTTTTCACGTCGCACGGTCGATGTGGCCAAAGGTTCGATTGAAATAAGTTTTGAAAGGATTTATTTTTAAAATTAAAAATCTAAAAAATTTAAAAAATAAAAAAATTCTTAAAATAAGGGGTAATAATGATTAAGAGATGCTCCCGTAAGAAAAGAAATGGTTCATACTGCCATGGAAAGAGAAGTTCCGGTTAGTAATATTAGGGTCGGGTTCCTTTCCAGGCTTCAACCATTGATATGGAAAGAAAGTGGAGCCATGAACTTCTCTTGACAGCAAGAACAATAATCAATAGAAGACAGGAGCAAGGATGTTACGGATTGGATGGAGAAAAAAGAAATACCAAAACAACCTAAGGTTAGGGTTAGGGTTTGTACCGTGAAACCGGAGCACCGGAGTTGCTGTTGAAGATAGAGATCCACGGATCTACAAGAAGACAGGAGGGAGACTAGGACTTGGGGACGGGATGACGAGCGTGGACATCGATCCGACGACCGGAGACGAAGAGCTCGTGGATCCGGTGACTAGAGACAAAGAGCTCACGGATCCGGCGAGGCAACTAGGGTTAGGGTTGAGAGAAGACAAGACTACACGGAACTACGAGGCGATTAGGGTTAGGGTTGAGAGGAGATGAAGAGCTCACGGATCTGGTGAGGCGTTGATCCAGCGTCCAGAGACAAAGAGCTCAGGGATCCGGCGAGGCGGCTAGAATTAGGGTTGAGAAGAGACGACACGGAACTGCGAGACAACTAGGGTTAGGGTTGAGACTTGAGAGGAGATGACATGACACGGAGCGACGAGGCGATTAGGGTTAGGGTTGAGAGGAGACGAAACTACGACTTATATATGGCTTCACGTTCTATTTAGGTCGAGCAGGCCGCAACCACAGGCCGTGCCATGCTGGGCCGATCCATCGTGCCAACCGTTAGGCCTAGGCAACCCATCGTGCCGATCGTTAGGCCGTGTCGTGTCGAGCCAGCCCATCGTGTCGAGATCAAGGCTCAAACACGGTCCAATGGTCGGGCTAAGCCGACACAGGCCTGATAATAGTCGGGTCATGCCATGGGCCAGGCCCGACGGCTACAGGCCGTTTGCACATCTATAGCTATGGCTGCCAATTTTGCTTGTTAAAAGAAGAGAGAAGTCGGAGGAGAAATGATTGGATACAGTTTAGTACCTGAGAAGATATGGTGGGTGGGTGCAGTAATAAATGAGCTCAAATTTTGTACTTGGCAGGCTGTGAAAAAATTTCAAGAAAAAAAATAAAAAAAATGAGGGGCCACCTTGAGCTGATGTGGCACCTTCTCATAAGAGGTTCCCTTGGAACTCACGATGATCTCTAGGGAAACATTTGAATCCCTTGGGTTTGATACTTACGTTTTGTATCCTTGGGTTGCTTTAGCAGCTTTAAAGCATCCCAACAAATTTTCAAAAAACAATTCTCAAAAAAACTTCTTTAAAGAATTTCTAAAAAGTTTAGAGAATGAAATCAAAAATTGATACGAGATTTTCAAAATTGATTCTTTATTTTCCTTTTTCCAATCACAAAACTCGTGTTTGCATCGTATTGTACATCCATAGCAGCTGAAAAATGAATAGGCTTGGAGATTTCACTATGCCTGAGTAGTAGCAGCACCGATTTTTTTACATACACGGATGACTAAACCGAGTAGCCAACTGATGCAGACGGTGGCATGCGCCAAGATGCAACGGCAAGCTTTTTCGACGAGACGTAGGATGGCGGCAGGCGGCGTAGGCACCAGACGACGCAAATATGTTTTTTTCGTGTAGGCCTCGCAGTAAAATAATTCTTACGGTGACATGAGCTATTTTAGAGAACCAAGACTCTTCTCAGTTTTGAGCATGAGATTTTGATTTTAGAGAACTTGAGATCTATATTAAGTCTCTGTTGGAGCTAGTTTTTTAAAGAAAATTTTCTAAAACAAAATTAGAGATTCATTTAGAAACACTCTTGGAGATTCTTGGAGATGCTGATCATTTTTAACTCTAGGGAAGCCATGAAATTCGTAGTGGCCACGTTGCGTAGAAAACCTCCACCGAGCTAAGAGAAGGAAGGTTTTGGGGTTACGACGCCGCTACTTTATTGATACTAAAATTATGGGAAAAAATTATGACTTAAGAACAGAACCACGATTAGGGAGCATTACACATTGATTGATGGACGTCACACAGACGAACAAGCAACAGGATATGAAAATAAAGTGATAATGATGAGGTCACCCGGCCGGTTTATTTAGGGATCGGTGTAGCGACGGAAGTAGTCGTAGCTAGTTGGGCGTCCAGGTGACGCAGACCTCGACGTCGCCGCCGCCGCCGCCGATGATCACCTTGGAGGCCACCCATAGGGTCTCGAGTAGAACAGGGCATGGTCGGATGCGATCCGCTCGTCGGCTGACATTTCCGCGACGTTGGCGGTGGCGCGCAGGTCGGCGCTTATGGTGATGCTCGAACAGAGCGGCACGACGGCGACGTCCCTCAACAGCGGCAAGTCCCCGCCGGCGCGCACGGAGGCGGCGTCCTTCCACTCCCTGTCGAAGAGCGTCACCTTGTCAGCCGGGCCGAACACGTCCGTGGCGGCGGAGACCGTGTCTGAGCTCCACGGTGGCCACGACGGCGCCGGAACAACCCCTCGAACACGTACTCCTCCACCCGGCCGGCCGTACACCATCCGCGGCGCGTCGTACGTGTTCCACACCAGCCTCCCCCGAGCCGACCTCCGGGAAGGGCGTCAAGATGTCGACGCGCATGGCGACCTCGCCGGCCCGGCGAGCACCACCGGGCGTCGGGCCGGCCACGCGAAAGAACAATCCGGGTTGCCGAGGCCGTCGTCGATGTGGATCTCCACGAAGGTTTGCCCAACCTTGTCCATGGCTGCCTGACGCCTGACACGAGCAAGACGACCGCCGCCATCATCATCATCATCATCATCGCAACGACTCCACATGCCTCGTCGGTGTCGGCACAGATGTCACGCACATGATCGTACCGGCCGTGCTGGTCGCCGTCGGGGTCGCGGGCGTTGGTGACGACGACGGCGGAGACGTCGGCCCAGTCGTGTATGACGGTGAGCATCTTTGGTGTGAGCCAGCCTTCGCTCAAGTCGCGCCGGGAGACGGGCAATGTATTGTAGGCGCAGACCGTTTATAGCAACTCCGTTTCTTTTCACTCGTAAATATGTCCAGTATGTTGCAACGGATGTCATTTTATTTTATTATAATTATTTTAAAGTTAAAGTCTTATATAATTCTAATTTATATTTTTTTCTCTATGTCTTCGCTTGGCTCGGGCGTCCGTCTCGGGTCGACCGAGCGACGAGCCGATGGCGAGGACGACGACACAAGGAGGAAAGCAACGGCTCTTATGTATCGGAATGTGATACCAATGAAATCGATAATATGAAAGCTCAGAATTTCACTTAGGATTAAGATTTCACTTTGTTATATCAAAGGATTGCTCTTAACAAAGGACAATTTGGTTAAAAGGAGATAGAAAGTATTAAGTGTTGATGACGACGCAAGAAGAAAAGCAGCGGCTCTTATGTATTGGAATGTGATACCAAGGAAGTTGATAATCTAGAAGCTCAGAATTTCACTTAGGATTAAGATTTCACTTTGATTTATCAAAGGAGTGCTCTTAACAAAGGACAATTTGGTTAAAAGGAGATAGAAAGTATTAAGTGTTGTTTCTGTAGTTGTGAAGAATCAATTCAGCATCTCTTTTTTATTGTCATGTTGCTCATTCGGTATGGAATGCTTTTTTTCGTGATTCTAGAAATATAAGTGCCTACTTCTGCTGCTAATCTTCTAGGTGGTTGATCAAGGGGCTTAGTAACTAAGTTTAGGGATCAACTTTTCATGGGAGTTGCGGCTATGTGTGACACTTTGGCTTGCTAGGAATATGTAGTCTTTACTGGCTCTGAACTAACTCTATCTTGCAGGTTGTTTTTAGGTGGACACATTGGACGGGTCAGTGATCTTTGCTTTTTAAAAAGGGTGACGAGGAAGCTATGAAGAATGAGTGTCAAAAATTGGAAGATAGCGTTACATTTTGTTTCACCATCAATAACCCCTTGTTTTGGCGTGGTTGCATGTTACATTTTTTGGGGGTTCGTTGGTATCAACGACTCCCTTTGTGTGTTAGAATGCTGTAAGCTACAAATCTTATATTGTAATTTTCTATACTCACCATGCAGGAGAATTATGTTAAAAATCGATCAATGATTTATGATTTCCTACCAAAAATACTAGTGCAAATTAACCCACAAGTTAAAAAAAGAAAAACACAATAGAAGTAAAAAAAAAAAGAGCGCGCGTGCGTACACAACAAACCCTCTTGGGTTTAGAGCACCACGAAGTTACTTGACATGTATGTTTTACTGTCTTATAAATTCCTGGCTAAATAATATGAACATGTAACCAGAGTAATAATATTGACGTATAGTGCAACGACACTTTTTGAGGCTTATAGCTAAGGAAGCAATTGCAGTAGTGGATGGAGGGAGGAACAAATGGTAAGAGAAGATGTACGCACAGAACTAACCCTCTGAATATCGTGACAAGCTGAGTGAATGCCAAATAAATCAGCTTCAGGATGACAATCTTTGCCACTGTTTGCTGACATGCGATGAAATAGTAGTCAGATGTTGCCGTTAGCGATATCTATTGACTGCCAATTTCAATGGTTGCTGTATCGTTACCATATGTCACATATTGAGCTGATATATTCCCTGGAGTCCAACTAGCAAAGAGAGTCTAAAGAGGTCTTGTATTCTTCCGGAGCCAATCGAGAGAATGACCACTCAGCAACGGGGAAACCTGAAAATGGTTATGAACCCAATGATTCCAAGATGGCGTAATTAACTGTGGGGAAGCTAATCATATGATCTTGAAATGATGTATACAAGGAATAATTTTGCTCCCCAAGAAACCATTGACGATTGGCATCCTAGTGATAGAATAAATTGGAAAAAAACTATATAACAGTCAAAACCATGTGCATATGCTGCAAATTTGTTGTTTATACATGCAACATTCTGTCCTAAAATTTGCATAACATTGACATTTCAAAAAGAAAAAGAGCAGCTCTTTATCATTTTAAATAGTCACACCTCAAGCAGGTCTAAAAACAAATTTGTAAATCAATTATTCAAAAATAATTTGCCTCAAGTATATATAACTCACCTTTTCCCAGACTTCATCATGATATTCGTTGATCCAATTAATCTCTGAAGGTGATAGTAAGGACAAATCAATAAGCTTGCTCTGAAATTACCAAAGAAAACAAAAATAATCAATGTCATGAAATGAACGTATAAGGTGGACGATAATAAAAAGACAACAGCAGGTATAACTGAAAAACATGATCAATGACAAAGCAGCAGAGAAGTGTACATATAGAACAGCACACAAAGACTCAGGTAACCAGTCCTTAAAATAATTCTATGGGAAGTTATTAATTCATAGGCCAAAGTAAAATTATCCAAGCTTGATTACTCATTAGTAAGATAGTGTTATCTGGATTGATGCCATTATTGCAATATGTTTCCACAAAAAAATAACATCAAAGGATTCAAATCAAGGTGACTGTACCTGAATTGGAACAAAAGTTAATTTCTCAAAACCAAGGTATGAGATGCCACCAAACGAATTTGGCAAATTAACCTCCTTTACCAGAAGAAGATTCTGCAAGATACAAGAGAAGAATAATGAGAAATGGTTATTCGAAGTAGGGGGATTTGATGATCTGCCACTCTTTCTATAGATTGTGGATTTGATAATTTTTCATCAGGCGCACACATCATTGACTCAGAGGGTCCAACATGTCATTGTCATGGGGTGGCAAGTGGCAATCTAAAGAGTGGCAAATCATCAAATTTCAATCTGTACAATTGCTCAATTTAGTCCAGAAAATTTAGGACTGCCATGAACAAAGAATGGGAAAACCTACCTCTATACGAATGCCAAATGAATTATCTTCATAATAACCAGGCTCATTGCTTACGATCATGCCCTTCTGTAAAGCTGTCAAATTTCCATATCGATAGCTTATGCTCTGAGGGCCCTCATGGACATTTAGTGCAGCTCCAACTCCATGACCCGTGCCTGGAACAAGGGAAAAGTTGACCATCAATTTACATTGCATGCCATAACTTCCAGCCTTCAGAGATGGTTTAGCCTTAAGATATTTCTATGTGCTTAGAAAAGGTACCATGTCTGTAATCCAGCCCAATCTTCCACAGAGATGCACGTGCAAGAACATCTAGTACAAAGCCAGGAGTTCTCTCTGGAAATACTGCCTGATCGAGAGCTATATGTCCCTGAAACAATAAAGCGTCATGACTCGAATAAGGTACGAATGACGTAAAACAAGTGTTGAGTGAGACAACTATCATAGCACACTGAAGGCAACACATACTAAATAACTGTTACAGTTGAGTAAAAAAACTATTACAGGTCTAAACAAAATTAAACAGTACCTGCAAAACCCTTGTGAAGCATTCCTTTTGTCTTGCGGAAGGCTCACCAAAGTGAACAGTCCTTGTTATGTCAGTAGTTCCATCAATATATTGAGCACCACTATCTAACAGAAAGAGATTGTCGCTTCCAACAGAGCTGCAGCACTCTGGAGTTGGTCTGTAGTGTATTATAGCACCATTTGCACCATAACCTGAGTGGGAAATTTGAATACATATTAGAAGTCAAGAACTGCAGATATCACATGGCATTTGCAGACTGGCAGTAGTCCAATGTGACATTAAACATTCCCATGGCGCTCAGCATGAAAATTGAGATAAGTCTAAACCATAACATATATTGTACTCCCACCACATATCTATACACCTTTTAAAAGAAACAAGGTAGTGGTGGCACTGAGGGCCTGTTTGGCACGGATCCAGCTCCACCTCTTTTAGAGCTGGAGTTCAGCCAAACAGTTTCAGCTCCACCTAAAATAAGAGTAGAGCTGGTTGGAGCACTCTCACAAAATGAACTAAAGAGGTGGAGCTGGGTTTAGGTTGCTCCATAACTCCACTCTAGACACAACTCCTGGAGTTAAATTTAGGAGTTAGAGCTCTACCAAACGGACCCTAAATCTGCCAACCCACCAACTCTGCAGTACATTTGTACCAACTACTTCTTGGAGTTCTTTAATATTGTTAGTATCTTATTCCATCTCTAAATCCATGAAAACGTTTATGGTGACAAAAATTGTCACATTCTACCTCTGTCAATATAAGGGATTTTCCCATGTAATTACATAGACAAAATCCCTTATATTTAGGGATGAAGGTAGTATATAGTATAAATGCTAATTTACAAATAGAGTAATGAAAAGGCATAGATAAATTGCTTGAGAATAGTCACAAAGTTTCCGGGTCGATTGGGTCGAGGAACGTGGTGTGCTACTTGCAAGAGGTTTTTACAAGGTGGGGATGAAAATGTCCACATGTTCCTTGGACAGGAACGGCATTCTTGGGTCGAGGAATGCTGCCTTCAACCCTGTTTCTTGTGACTAACCGTTGATGTATGCATAATTACTCCTTAATATATACAATGAAAAAATGCAGTAGGTTCAAGCTGAGTGAAACATGTTACACCCCTCCCTATCAAATTACGCTGTAATAAAAAGGTTTCAGAAAAGCATAATAATAAATACCTAAAGACCCTCTGCAAACTACAAACAATCAATCCAGATAGTAGACAGCAAGGATATTCAAGAAGCTTTTCGAGGATTTTAGCCATGTAAAACAGTTCTCAAGGATTTTACTATTGCAGGGAGAAGTTGAAATATACCACTGATAGTGTCAAAGCTTGTATCTATAAAGCCATCTTGCTTTTGACGAAATTCAAGAAGCTTTTCAGAAACTTGCACTTCTGTAAGTGGTATACTTTCATGAACTTCCCCTTCTAGCCAGCACCAGAATTCTGCTAAAGCAGCAGCATCTCTGCAAATGTATTTTGACAGTATAGACAACGCAGTGGTCAGCTGGATCCATATTAACAGAAAAAGGAATAATAAGAAGATGGTTCCTTTACGTAATGAAAGAAAATATCCAGCTGCTGCATTGGTAAGTGCAGAAAGCCAAAGAACAAGAAGATGATGAAGCTGAAAGTGATGACGAATAAAAGGATATTGCAAATGTAAAACAATTAGTAATAATGGTAGTAGGTTCAGGACGTCCATTTCCTGTGGAGAATGACATCATCTAAAGCTTTGTATTTAATCTCTACTATGACTTGCTTGCCGCATGAGAATTTTGCACATGATATCCATATTTAGGATACCTATTTGTGTATGATGAATAGGTAAGCAGGCACTGTGTTTCCATTGCAAAATTTTGTGACCTAATGATATATACTGGGAAACTGATATATTCATATATTAGAACTTGCAGTATTATTTATTTCACATCAGCACTACTATGGGATTTGTCGGAGTCAAGGGGAAAGATCGGAGTCAAGGGGAAAGATGGTTAGACATTTTTCCATGAGTGAAGGTTGTGATATCACTAGACATTTTTCCATGTATAAATAACTATAGAGTTTACTGGACAAGTATAAAGAAAAGAATAATTGAAGTGAATCATCCATACAGGGAAAATCACATTCATATTGTTGCTACAATGCAATAACCAGACTATATGGTTGCCTCAGGTATGGTTCCTCTTTCAATTCCAGGAAATCAAGGTTCTGGTTTCACTCTTCAGGCATTTTCAACAGACAAAAAAATAAGAATTCAAAAATATTTTTTAAAAACGATACCTTAGGTGTGAACTCTTCATACCCTCAATTTCTGCTTCATTCTTAACTGCTTTGGCTAGGGTGGCTGGTGAAACTTTGTATAGAGCATTTAAAGTTCCATTCTGAACAACAGAGCTTCCGGTAGCTGGATCACTTTGAGATGGTTCTTTTCCAATTTGTCTCCCTGCTTTTCCTCTCTTTTTCACATATCTGTCACAGCTTGATCTAAACACATTAACTATGGCAGCATTAATACTTGAAGAATCCAGCCAAAGCTTAGCACCATTCTCTGCCAATCTAGAAAAAGGAAACCATTTCCAGACTCAGATAACCATGGAGGAATTTAAGAGGTGAACATTGAAAATTTAAATTAGTCGTTTTCATATATAATCACATTTTAAGTTAGAGCTATTAAAATACAATGGTAAAATTTAACAGAAATTGATTCAAGCATACTGACTGTAACAGCACACTAATACTGCGTCATCGAGAAAAAAAACACACAAGTACTGTACCAGACCAAGGACTCGTGAAGTTGGCATATTATTAATAATCAAATACTATGGCTAAGTGCCTTTTTCAAATTTTGGGATCTCAAAAACATGTTTGATGTTCAATCCGTAACAAAAGCTCAAATCCTTTTGTGCGGCATACGTGAAATAATGTGATATAATTATTATGTATTTTCTTCAAAATCCTGTACATCATTTTAAGTTCACAAATGAACACCCTTCTATCTGATAGTTTTGAGTTTTACTAAACAAAGCAATATCTGACAGGAAGAACAGGTAATCCAACCACTTCAGGGCAGGGAAGAATTTAGATCAAAGTTGATGAACACGGAAATGACATAATGGAATGGATCATTGGTTTCAAAAGGTCATCAACTTACAAAATTTATGATCAGAAGTGTATATCAGGCTAAAACTAATAAGCACACTCAACTACCAAAGTAATTAAATGTGGTTCTTATCTAATTCCAAATATAAAGGGAGATGATAATTGATTTTCTGAAACATAATTGCTTTTCTGAAGAACTACCTTTCAACATCAGACAAAATCGTTTCATATGGTTTTATTTTTACTCCAGCCTTTTCAAGGTGCTCTAAAACATCTTCAGATACTTTGTTGTTATCCACGAATAACGTAGCAGCGGTATCCTCCACAATAAGGTAGCTATAAAATACAGGTGAATTTGGAACATCACTTCCTCTCTGCATACCAAAATGTGACAACCAATAGCTTAACCATAATAAACAAAAGTGCAAGCATGCTTAACATAGTAGGAAAAAAAGCAAACTCTGAATAAGAATTATCAAGTGTGTAAAGTGCTAATATATCCTGCCACTTTGCAATTATGGATTAATGACCTCCATAATTTGCATAATAAGATAGTAATACAGCAGAAAACAAGTTTACAACCATCAAAGCACAAAACAAAAAACATCCTTCAAATTATGAAAGTACCAAGCGGTAAGCAGAACAGTTTGTTGAAAACAAACTTTGGTAAATATTAATCTTGAGCTACCAATAGTTGAAAAGCCATAAAAAGGAAATAAAACAACAAGCTTAAGCGTCAAGTCATAACAAACGATATAACTGTGAGAGCGAAAATATTACCATGTTTAACAACCATGCAACTTCATCAAGCAACGAAATGACCACAGCATGACACCCATTTTCGGCAAGCTGTGATCTAACAAAGGACAATTTTGATGGCACATCAACACCAGCATATTTGATTCCATGCACCCTAGTTTGTTCTTTTGGGGGCTCTGGCCTTGATTCTCCCCATATTTCATCAACTAGATTCAAATCATTGATTAAAATTAACTCATGGTTCTTCTCGGAAATAGCATCCTTTAATTCTTCAGCTGCATCAAATGAGAAAAGAAACTGCATCCTTCAAACAAAGTAAAAAAATATTAGGACAAGAGTAAATAAAACAAAAAAAAAATTCAGAATGCGCCTGTATCTGTAACTAACAAGGAAGACGAAATGAAATGAAGTTCTTGGTCAGAATGTAATGTTTACAGAGTAAACACAACATGGTTTCAAATGAATGTAAATTTTACTAACAGTACATATTCATAAAACGGCTAACTTCTTGTCATGGATATATAAAATTTAAATAAAAAATAAGATCACAGATTTTAAGATGCATGTGTGTCACAAAAAGATTCAGGATATGATGTTGCAATTTAATTTTAGCATCAGTCCATGCTTCACTTCTAACATCTATACATTAGTTTGTGATTTTTTTCATGGGCATGTAAGAATTTGAAGTGCAAAAACTGCATGAAAAGAAGACCCACTAGAATAGAAAAAAAGAAGATACCATTTATCACATGATAATGGCATGATAAAAAAACAAATTAGCAAAAACATCCATTTTTAGTTTGAACTGAAGATAAAACAAGATCTCACCGGGTCAATGCCAACTCGGCAACCAGATGGTAAGACCTCATTCAACCACTCGCTAGTGGTAGGAACACCATGATTTCCACTGCACATGAGTGTCCAATCATTGCTCAGTTCTTTCTCAGCCTACTCAACAAAAGAACAGAAGATGAACGGTTAGCCACATGCGACCATGGTTGCTAAGAAATTAATTTGCAGTGTGGGCATTGAGTACCTGGAGAAAGTACCGGCCATCGGTCCAGAGAGCAGCTTTATCTTTTGTGACCACAGCCGTACCAGCACTACCAGTGAACCCAGTCAGGTAAGCACGCCTCATGAAGCACTCTGCGATGAACTCGCTCTGAACAAAAAAGACATTAACTAAAGCAGTTAAGTGGGAGGGGGCATGTAGTTTCATGAGTTGAAGAACACGTTGAGGTTTTCTACTTTCTAGTACTGTGCAGAATCATTAGCTTCACCAATTCACAACCAAACAGCGTAGACACTATAAATCATGTGATCTCATGCATAGCACGCCGATCATGATTTTTCACAACACCAGGTTAACAGACTAACAGATATAGATGCCTTGTTTCAGATTCAGCAGAAATGTCTGCTTTCTCTACATATAAATGACTGCTTGCTGCATCAATAAGTGAGATATGTTCAGACAACATAACTACTTGCCGGATACAACGAACAGACATACCCATGACCCATCAATCATTTCTTGTTCTACTAAATATATCTCGACACGGTTGAAATCGTCTATCCCTCTGTCTGCAGTAACTGCATCATCAAGTATTCAAGCCATCATTGCTCACCACTTTTGCGCTACTTTGGTGTCACCATTAGTGTACGGTTTATTTCTTAATACAGAAGCCAGAATTCGTGGGGCAGATGTGGAGACCTGGTGGGCGTCCTGGGAGGGGACGATGTAGGCGTCGATGGCGACGTCGGGCCGCGCGAAGAGGCGGCGGAGCGAGTGGAGCTTCTCGTCCTCACCACCACCGCCGTCAGTAGCAGCGGAGGAGGCGCCCCGGCGCTTGCGGAGCTCCGACGAGGGTAGGGCGACGGCGCGGCCGTCCCCGCCCGCGGCGGCGGCGAGGAAGTAGAGGCCGCGGCGTGGGAGCAGGAGAGGGAGGGCGCGGCGGAGAGGGAGGACGACGGGAGGAGGGCCGCGGCGGCTGAGGATGGCGGCGGCGGCGAGGGATGGGGAGAGGCGCGCGGCTTCGATCGCCATTGGCGCGGAGAGTGGAGACGGGCTGCGACTGCGAGCGAGGGAGAGATGATGAATTGATGATAAGGGAGTGGAGACTAGAGAGAGAGAACTAGCCCTCGAACGGCTGGGCCGGCACTTGTCAGGGCAGGGACGGGCCGGGTTTGGGCCCAAAGGATTAGCGGTTATCCGTCGCTTTTGGTGTGTTTTGTTACTGGAAATTGAGATGAGACGATGGTCATCCTCACATTTCACCCTAAAATATTTGTTTGTCGATTTTGCTATATATTTATCAACAAATTTTATATAACTATAGTGTATTATAGTGTAATTATATTGTAGTTTGTATATAACTACCATGTAACTACCATGTAATTATATAACTACCATGTAACTTATATGTAACTTTTACATAATTTTAAACTGTTAAATTTACCTCAAGATTCATGTAAGTTGGGGAAGAAAAAAAATCATAGCGTGCATACGGTGAGAAGATTTGGTCTTGTGACCTCTGGTCCACGAAAATAGCATGTTACTATAGGAAGTTACACACAAGTATTGTAATTACATGCTAAGTTACAATTGTAATTACATATAAGACTATGATTATAATATATTTACATATGTCAAAGTTTTAGGAGAAATTTTTTTGATAAATATATAGCTATTCCCTTTGATTATACTGTTATATTGGTTTAAGGGCTAAAGTTGAAAAAAAAACCGATGAAAAATCACCCAGAATAATTTAACATGAAGTTTGAAATTTTAAATTCTAAACACCTAGAATATAGCATTTCTAGGAGTACAAATGTCCAAAATTCAGAAACTAGGGCTGGAGCTTGAGATTCTGAGAAACAACTAATGGGAAGCTAGCTAGTTAGAACGTAGAAATGTCGGGTTTCCTATCTTTCGGTTACTTTCTGAGCTTGTAGTTCATTTTTGAAATTCTATAATTATATATTCTCAAAAATACTGGGTTATAACTTGATGAATCATTTGGAGGAGCTGGAGGTTTTAGGAGAAATTATTACTGCACAAGCTTCCCAAATATGACCTAGACTGAACCACAAGAAGCGCCCAGGCGTGAATTCACCAACTTGATATTTTTCCGGAAGGCCGAAAGACGGTGGCCATCCAATTTCATTAAGTAAATTTGGGAGAAAAAATTATTTTGGTACAATGGCATTATGATGTCGGCCCCAGCCCTGCGAAGCAGAGGCGAGGCCAAAACTGTAAGAAAACACAAAGAGAGCGAAAAACAAGAGGAGCAGCGTTCGCCCTGCATTAACCTCCGATAACTAAGATGTGATCTCCTTGAAGATTTCCGCCAACTTCCAAATCTCTATCTCGTCTACTATAGCTTCAACTACCGCAACTGATGTCATACATTTCCAATCAAACACCCTTGCGTTCCTCTCTTTCCATAGCATCCAGCAAACGACGAAGAAGACATTGTCAAACGAAGCATTGTATCCCATCCGAAAATGAGTTCTTGCTCGCAACCAGCAGTCTACAAGAAGTGACCCCTGCTCCCCAGGCATTGGGAAATCTATCCCAATCCAATTTCGCATCCGCTGCCATACATCCACAGCAAAGGGGCAATGGACGAACAAATGATGGCCATCTTCCTGATCAATATTGCATAGAACACATCGCGCTCCATGTGGCCAATTTCTTTTCGCCAAATTATCAGCTGTTAAACAACGATTTTTGAAAGCAAGCCACATGAAAAACTTAACTCTTGCCGGCTCTGCGGACTTCCAAAGCAAATCTCCATGGCTGCAGTCCTCTCTAGTTTGGAAGAACATAGTATAACCTTTTTCCACCGAGTATGAGCCGTCTGCTGAGAAGTTCCATTTGATGATGTCCCTGACGCCTGTGGCTGTCAGCTGCTGTACCTCATCCCACAACAGGAAGAATTGCGTCAGAGCTTCAGAGGATAAAGAACCTTGGATGTCTCGCACCCATCGGTGATTTACTAGCGCTTACCGAGATCTTGGAGGGACGCACATAAGTGCTAAGACAAGGCCACCTGCGAAGAATACTTCCTCTCCCTGACCAGTTTGCAGTCCAAAAAGGCGTGTGTGTCCCATTTCCAACAATAAAGTCTACAAAGGAATCCAGGATTTTAGTGGTATCATTATCAAAACGGTATCCCACCTTTGTCCACGGTCTGTCTTCAAGCTCAATTCTGTATGTTGGCCACTTGAGTCGAAGAGCCAACCCAAACAGATATAAGTCTTTAACTGCAAGACCTCCCTTGTCAATTGGTGCACAAACTGTCTTCCACGCAACAAGACAATGTCCCCCATTTACATTTTCATTCCCCTTCCAAAAGAAACCTCTGCATTTACGGTTTATCTCCTTGATTGCCCATTTTGGGAGCTGCAACACTACAATATGGTGAACTATAACCGCTGTCAGAACCGATTTAACTAAGCACAGACGGCCGTCGATTGGAAGAAGCTTTTCCAGCCGGATACTCTATATGACAGCTTGTCCAGGAGGAGTTGCAGCTTTGCTTTGGTTGGTTTTCTTGTCAAAAGCGGCAATCCCAAATAGACTATTGGGAACTGCTGCACTGTGCACTCCAATATACTCTAGATTGACATCAGGTTTTCTTCTTGACAACGAATTGGGGTTATGGGGCTCTTATGGTAGTTTGTTCTCAAACCAGTTGCCTCACCAAACAAGCTTAAAATTGCCTTGACTGTCTGTGCTTCCTGAGGCACTGTCTTGAATAGGATGACTGCATCATTAGCATATACTGAGATGTTTGGCAGCATGGCTGATCTGCTTAAGGGTGTGAGAAGCCCCTTGATTTGTGCTTGCCTGATCATTGCCTGAGGCGCATCCATCACTAAGACAAACAAGAGAGGGGACAAAGGATCTCCTTGTCGTAGGCCTCGGGTCGGCTTTATAGTGTCTGAAGTGAGCCCATTCGAAGAACACTCGTATGGGAAGAGAGAAGTATAGAGGAAAGCATTCTCCTGCATCTTACCCCGAAACCTCTATGCTTTAACATATTCATCAAAAATTTCCAGGACACAGTGTCGAAAGCTTTGGAGATTTCAAGCTTGAGCAGTATGGTGTCCTTCTAATGTCTATGCAGTAGCTGAATCAGGCCCTTCACAAGGATGTAATTTTCATGGATTGTGTAGAATCAAATGTGTTTGATTTGTATTTTGTGTGATAAAACATTGGTGGTGATTTGTGATATTTAATATGTAAAATATTGGTTTATAGTGATGATGTTTGGATTTGTGAATTTGTGCACGTTTCGATCGGACGGTCGGACCGGCGGTGCGGCAGTCGACCGGCGGGCTTGACCGAGTCGAGCCGGGTGTATGCGCACGGTCGACCGTAGGTGTGTGTGCGGTCAGACCGGCCGAGTCCGACTCACATTCGGTCAGGCCGACTCCAACTCGTGGTCGGACTCCGACTCACAGTCGGTCTGACCGGCAGACTTCGGTTTTGGTTTACTTTTTCAGTTTCGGATTGTTTCTTTGTGGATTTGATTTCTAGTTGATTTCTATGCATGTGGTTAATATTGTTATGCTAATGTAAGTCAAGTTTGGACAAACTTGTGCTCGGTATATCGTTTCTTTGTCGTATATGTGCAGGTATCTCTTGAGGCCTCGGATAGTATTGTCGGTGTCGGATCGGAGTCGACTTGGGAGAAGTAGACGTCCAGCACGCGGGATACTAAAAAGCTAGAGGATAATGCACATGGAAGATGGAGAATCTATATGGCATACGAGAGGGATCGTATGTGGAGTCGAATTCAGAAGGAAGTCCAAATTCGGAAAGTTAGATTGAAAGTGTCCTATTAGGAATAGGAGTTCTACTTCTACTATGAGTAGGAGGTTGAGTACTATTGTGAATAGGAGTTCTACTCCTACTTTGAGTAGGAGGATTTTGTGGTATAAATTGAGAGGGAGGGTGTGCCTCCTAGACATCGATTTTGCAAGAGAGAAAGTTGAGAGAAAGTTAGGGTTTCGAGTTTAGTTCGAGATTTTAGTGAGGAGTGTTGTTGTTGCACTTTGTAAACACTTTTAGATGCAATAAAGTCGAAATAGTTTGATCTACTTCTTCAAGAGTTCATCTACCGGTGTTTTCTGGATTCCGGCGGTCTGACCGCAGGTGTGCTGACCGGTGGGTTGCGGCGGCGGTCCAACCGGAGTTGTGGCGGCGGTCTGACCGGCCAGGAGGGGCGGTCTGACCGGCCAGTATACAGCGGTGTGACCGACGGCGACTCCAATAGCTACGGTTTGATTTCTTTTTCTAGATTGATTTCATTGGTGAGAGGTAATCTTTTAATTCCGCAAAAGATTTTTGGTTTTGGTTTTTCCTACCATTCACCCCCCCTCTGGTAGGTTTGTTTACTCTGTTTTCATCCTACAAGTGGTATCAGAGCCTCGTTCTTGATTCGATATTTGTTGTTTTTCTGATCTATTTTCCATGGCTGAAAAGTTTCCAAACAAACCTCATATTTTCAATGGAACCGATTTTGATTATTGGAAGAAAAATATGGAATCTTACATAACATCTCAAGGATATGATATTTGGTTAAAAGTTGCACAACCTTATGAAATCCCTGAACGCATTGATACTCCTGCTCTCAAATTAGATTTTGAAAATAATTGCAAAGCTCGCAGTGTTATTCTTAATGCAATTTCTCGCTCTGACTTTGATCGTGTTTCGCATCTTGCTACTGCTAATGAGATTTGGAAGGCTTTGAATGATTTTCATACTGGATCTTCAAACATTAAAGAGTTGCGAAAAGACGTTTTCAAAAAGGAGTACATCAAATTTGAGATGACACATGGGGAGTCCTTGGATGACTATCTAGGTCGGTTTAACAAAATTTTGAGTAATCATAGATCTGTTGATGCTTCTTATGAGGTTAACTATTCTCAATTTGAGGTTGCTCGTCACTTCATGAATGGTCTTGATATGAAAATTTGGGATGTTAAAGTGACTTCTATTCAGGAATCGGTTGACATGAACACTTTGATTTTGGATATTCTTTACACCAAATTGAAAACCTATGAGATGAACCTTCTTTCTAAAAGGACCGATTCGAACTCTTCGCTTTGGTGTCTTCTTACGCATCTTCGATTACGCTTCACAGTCAATGTTTGTTGTCTTCTCGCCATGTCCGATGATCAACTGGAGGAAATCAGTGGGGAGGACTTGGTATCGCTTGCTAACAGAATTTCTCGAGCTGTGAATAATGTCAAGTCCAGGAGGAGAGGAGTATCAATCCATTGTTTCGGGTGTGGACAACCAGAACACATTCGATCTCAGTGTCCCAAGGCTGGAAAATGTACACTGGAGGAGGCAAAGCCTCAAGATGGATCCAAGGATGCTAAGCAAAACAAAAGGCAGGCGAAAAATATGAAGATGAATAAGTTTTACCAAAAGGAAATTGATGCAACATGTGAAGCGGTTCGAGAATCAAGTGATGTTGATTTTGAAAGTGATGAAGATGATGACAAGAAGAAAAATATTGCTGGGATTTGTTTCATGGCCAGTAGCATTGATGAAGATTCTTCAAGATGTTATTGATAGACTTGGTTACAAGATTTCTGAATTTGAAAGGAAGATTAATCAACATGAAGTAGTTATTGATTCTCTTAAAGCTGAAAATAATAGATTGAGATCTCTTGCTTCGATAATAATGATTGCAAATCATGTGAAGTTTTATTTCTTGAGATTAATTCGTTAGAGAAGTCAATTTAACTACTTGCAAAAGGCTTGATGCTGAATCTAAGAAATCTAAGAAGCTTGAATCTTGTCTTGCTCTTAGCTTTGCCATGAACACTAGATTGACTGATGAATTGTTTTTAACAAAAGGAGCTTTAAAGAAATGTCAAGTTGCCTTGTTTGCTAGCTCTATTTTTAATGCAATTAGCTCTAAAAGGTTAAAACAATCTAATGCAAAACCTTGCTCATCATGTCTTGCTAATGAATTGAAATTAAAAGATGTCTTAGGTCGTGTTAGGCATATGGAAGAAACTGTTAAGCAAGACGAAGTGTTTTCTTGTCAAACTTGTAGAAAACATAAAGGTATTTTGGATGCTTGCAAAAATTGTGCTACTTTGACTCAAGAGATTTCTTACTTAAAAAGTTCTTTGCAACATTTTTTTGTTAAAAAAAAGAATCTCAACATGATTTTAGATCAATCAAAGGTTAGCATAGACAACCAAGGTTTAGGTTTTGATCCCTATGTTTACTTTTCTAGGCATGCCCCTGTTGTTTTGAGTATAACTGAGAGAGGTAAAATTTTGACTAAACCAAATCCTAAACCCATTGTGTTTAAATCTGCTGGCATCATGACTTCTTTGAATGCATAATCTTCCAAAACCAATCCTGTGATTGCAAAACCTCTTGTTGCTACTTCTGTTGCTAAACCATATGTTTTTACTTGTGCTTCTAATCATCGTGAAAAATACACTTGTTCGTTTTGTGGAAAAGGTGGACATTTGGTTGGATTTTGTTTTAGACTTGCCCGTAAACAGAAAAAGGAAAGAGAAATTGATTTTGCGAAATGACGATGGCAAAAATTGGGTTTTGGTTCAAGGAGCACGGTTAGACCGACATTGACTAGTCGATCAGACCAGCCAGCGGTCAGATCGGCAGCTAGGCTCGGTCAGACCGCAGGTACAGTGGCGGTCAGACCGGCCTCGGGGCTATTTTTTTGCATAATTCAAATCAGACTTTTGTGAAGCGACAAGGTAAGGTTTTAGGTAAGTTTGATTCTGATTTTGTTTGTGCATATGTACCTACTAGTTTTACTCGTTGTGTGACTCAGTGTTGGATTCCAAAATTTCTTATTTCTAACCCCAACACGGAGGCCTCAACATCTTCTTGTTCGTAGGTATTTTGATGGCATACTCTCCATGTGTGTGCAATGTGGAGACAACGATTGTCAATTGTTTTTCACGGTAACATCAAGGTAATTTTGGATTGACATAATTTTATTAGCTTTTAATATGCTAGTGTTTGAGATAGTAGTTTTGGTTAATACAAGTGGATACATTGCTTTTCTTGAGAATCTTGATGATATCAATGGGAATTGAATGTTTTTTCTTTAAAAAAATATTTGTTTTCTTCTTGATTTTTTTTTGGGGAGAATTAGAGGTTAATTTGAGGGGGATTATATGTTTTTTTGTGCATTCTTGTTTATTTTCACCAAACTGTTAGATTTTTATCGTTTTGCTTTTCTTAAGGGAAAATGTGTTATTCATCCTTTTGGCATTAATTGAGGGGAAGAGTTGATGGCTCTTTGTTGTATGCACATTTTTCTTCTCCTTTTATATTCATGTTTTTAATTCATGCATGGTGTGATAAAAAACAAAAAAAGAAAAAAAAAGAAAAGAAAATAAAAGGTGGATGAGCTATGTTTTATATCTTTAGTATATTCTAGTGCTTGCTAGCAATGCTTATTAGATAATTTGATTACTATATTAGCTTGTGTGCATTTTAGTAATAATATGAGCTCTTGATATTGCTTTTAAGGGATATGATACATGACACATAATTATTTTACTTGAATTAAAGAAATATTGCAATATTGAAGCAATATGAGTTGTTATTCCTCATATTAATCCTTATATTCCAATCACCGCAAGAGTACATAAATGCTTATTTATATGAGAGAAAAAAATGAATATCGAATCCTTGGAAATAGTCTTGACGACAAGGACGTATTCACAGTGAGATAAAAAAGGGTGTCGAATCCTTGAAAACAGTTTTGACGACAAGGACGTACCCACAATAATTGAGAGAGAAAAAAAGGTTCAAAAATAAAGAGCTAAAAGTTCTCTTGGTTATTTTTGGAGAAGGAAATAATTTGAGAAAGAGTATCAGTGTCATAAGTATATATACTTGGGTTTTTCTTTCTGCCTTTGCACTTGTGAATATATTGCATTTTAAATCGTTGAAATCATGAATCATTAGTGTTGAATTGATCTTAATTGTAATATTATAGGTTCATGTTTTTTAGTCTAGTGCATGCTTGTTAATTAGCTAGTCACTTTTCTACCTTGTTATTGCAAAACATGTATTTGATTTACTTTATATATACTACAATGTTCTTCCATGCTCCAGATACATTGATGAACTCATTGTCAAATCTAAACTTCCTCTCAGTCTGGCATCCATCTCCACATGTGAGTAGTAGTGGGCAATGGTCTGACACTGATGTACTCAGAGCTTGCAGGTTAGAATCAAGGAATCTCTCATCCCAGCCTGTTGAGACCAGGAGTCTATCCAGTTTTACCATAGTTGGTTGCTGTTGTTCGTTACTCCAAGTACAGCGTCGACCAAACAGATATACATCTCGAAGTTCAAGCTCATTCAGTTTATGCCTAAAAGCATTCATCAACCTTCTGTTTATTCTGTTGTTGTTTTTATCAGCAGCTGAGGCTATAAGATTGAAGTCTCCAGTTACCATCCATTCCTCACCACACATGTGCCAGTCAATTCCTCTAAGAAATGGATCTTATCTTCCTCCAGTTGAGGGCCATAAACCACAGTCAGGAACCAAGAAATCTCCCCAAAAAACCAATCAAGCTTCACTGTGATGGACCATTGTTCCTAATGCACAAGGCTACCATTGAAGATGTTGTCTTTCCAGGCCACTAAAATACCTACCCTTGTTTGCTGTGCTGGCAGGAACAGAAAATTTGCAAAAGTAGAACCACAAGAACTAGACACAAGATCACTGGTTACATTTTCCAACTTAGTTTCTTGCAAACATACAATCGAGGCCCTTGAAGAAATGACTACTTCCCTGACAGCCACTCTCTTGTGTAAATTATTCAATCCCCTAACATTCCACCCTAACAAGGCAAAAGAACTTACAGAGGTAGACATAGAAAAAAGACGCATAACACCCCCACCCCCAGTGCTTCACAATTGCAAAGGCAATTAGACAAAAATCGGCTCATCAGCCGACAACACCATAGCTTACTTTGCTTCCTGAAAATTATGTGGAGTTTCTTCTATGTTCAAATCTAGCAGCTCAGCCAAAGCTGCGATGTGCTCTTGAGAGAGGGCATTCTGAAAGAGCTATGAATAGCGTTGCCATGCTTCTGTTTTATTCTTTTCCACCTCCTTCCAGAGTCCCAGCCTCTTCATCACCACTTCTTGTGCCTTGGTAATTGTGTGACGCCTAGCACCATCTCCTTGTTGTTGCAGCCGGTTGCTTCTTCTGGGAATGAAATTTGAGGGGATAGAATTTCACTTCTTTCCCTTTGGGGAGGTGATAGTCAGTTCAGGAGGCTTGTTGAAGATTGGTTGGTCCGGCGCAGAAGCTATGTAGTCCATAAACCTTTGAAGGCTGATGTCTTGT
Source organism: Oryza australiensis (assembly GCA_019925245.2). Lineage (NCBI taxonomy): Eukaryota > Viridiplantae > Streptophyta > Magnoliopsida > Poales > Poaceae > Oryza > Oryza australiensis. Next base: position 2,899,174 of record JAIFGZ020000342.1, read on the forward strand.
TCTGTCTGTAACTAGGCCGGCACGGTGTCGGCTGCGTTTGTGGCCTGTAGCCCGTCCATTGTCACCGCTGAAGATTGCCTTAGCTGACTTCTTCTGATGTAGACTCTAGGGAAATGCTCGGTCCTTGTGACCAAGACCTCACTTGTGGCCCAACTAGGCTGGAACTGGGCTTGCGAATGGGGCAAGGAAAGCTGGCCGATTAGCTCCCGCATAACAGTCAACTGAAGCACCGGAGGCGGATGCAAATTCCCATTTCCCGCCAACAACATTGAACTGCTCCCCACCTCCCAACCAATCCTCCACAGTAAATGCCTGGGACTGTGCGATGCATTCCTGTTCCCAAACTCTTGCAATTGCTCATGAGGGACTGTACACGCCTAGCTATCGCCCGCCTGGCCCCATCAGCACATTGGCCGCACCATGGACCTCGTCCACCAGTTCAACATCTTGCTGGGTCAAGCTTCTGTCGTGCTCTTCAACCGCCTGCTTCTTCGAACTGAGATCATCCGAACGTCGTAAGGAATCTGGCCAGGAAGAACCGCCCATTTGTTCTGCTTCAGACAGGATCAACGCTGGAGGGCTTCGGAGAGCACCATCGTGGCTAGTTGGCTGAAGTAAGCACAAATCTGGGACTAAGATGAGCTCACACTGTTCTTCAACATCAACATACATCCTTCTGGAACTTGCACTTCTTGCAGAGGATGCCCCTAACTTGCGGAAGTCGCGGGGTGACTTCCTGGAGCTGATCCTGTCCCAAGTGGAATCGATTCCAATTCCCTTTCCACAAGCTGAACTCCATTTCTTTCTAGATCTGGACTTCCCACCTAAATCATGGCCAACGATGACCAAGATCTCCCCGGCAGTCCTCCGGCAATTCCTAAGCTGCCACCATATGATGAACTTCCCCATATCCGAAAGCGACAAGGCCCCAAGCCATCCACTCTCCTCGCCCAGCAGGAAAAAATGACTCGCCTCGGTATGTCGTCGTCAAAATCCTCCTCATAATCAGTACCCAGAACAGAGACAATATGGATGGGTGAAGGATCGATGGGCTCTTCAATATATATCAAGACTTCATACGTCAACGTCGCCTTTTGTAGAGGCGCCTTTGGGATTAACTGCTCACCGCGGATCCGTGCCCAACGCGGAGGCCCCCCCGCCCTTTTGGGGATCTCCACTTCCATGATTTTCGGCACTTGTGAGGTATTCCGCAGCTAGGCGAATAGAGTAAGCACCCTCGCGTCCGTCGGGGACATCAGCTCAACTATCTCGCCGTCGATTCCACGAATCAACTAGGATACCGCACCCTCCTCCCAGGCGTGCTGCGGCAGCCCTTTAATGGAGAGTTTGGTGAAGAAATGCCATTTTGTACTCTACGCTAGCGATCTCCTATCCCATATCTTGAAAGCAATTGACGCATCTTTGCAGAGGACTTTCCAGACGACCACAAGGAAATCCTCGGGCGCTGTGACCCCTACTCGGAAGCCAGCAAGACGAATGCCGCAACTCACCAGCATCTCCGCCATTTCCTCGGGGGAGACTGACGACCGCCTGCCTAGGACCGTTACGAGCAAGGCCTTCTGCTGCCGTAGAGCCTCATTGTCCACCATCTTGGGTGTCCAGGATACCGCACACCGGCCCCTTGCCGGGCGGGTCCCGGGCTCAGCGGTGTACCACTCCTCCATCACTCGTGCTGGCTGCTCCGCCAAGAGCTGGAAACCAGCCATGGGGACTGGCGCGGGGTCTTCTTCTGTCGCCTTGGAACCTTGCGGCCCTCCAGCTGAGGCAGAAAAAACCTCCTTCGCGGGGCGAGAAGCTAGATCTGGTGCTTGGGGTCAATGGCCGCCTGACTTCAGAGCGTTGATTCGCAGTAGCTCGGGCAAGTTGGCTCTGGACCGAGGGCTCCTCTTGTTTGTTGGGTTTTTGGGGCAGGAAGACGCCAAGTGCCCCATAAACCAACAGTTGTAGCAGCGGATTTGCTCTCGCGCATGCGCTTTTCTGATGTCTAATCCCCAAACAGTTGAAGCAACGGTCTTGAAGCCAACGGGGAATTGGTTTTGCCGTCTTGAAAGAAGCCTTAACTATAGGTGGCCAGATGGGCCGGGCCGAAGTGGGTCGACACGGGCACGGGAGGTTCCTATAGCAAAGCACGCACGACACGGCACGGAGGCGAACGGGGCGGCCGTGCTTGGGCGGCCGGTCGAGCCGTGGGAAGCGCACGGCACGGCAGCTCGCGTGCGTGCGGCACGGCACGGCATGGCGGCGGGCCGACACGACACGGAAGGAGGAAGCACGGCGGTCGGCGCCGAGGACGGAGGACTGGAGGAAGCCGGACTGAAAGCGCGGCACGACGCGGGCAACCGGACGGGCGGCGGAGCGGCACGGCGTGGAGGAGGAATCGCGACCTCGCGGGCGTGGGCGCGTGGCGGACGGCGTGGAGGGCAATGGGTGCACGGTCGCGGCGCCGGCGTCGGGCGGCGTCGGCCAAGGCGGCTAGGCGAGGAAGCGGCTCGCGTCGGCGGCGTCAGCGCTTGGCCGCTCGGAGCGGCGAGGCACGGCACGGCGTCGACGGAGGCGACGAGGCGTCGGAAACGGATCCGTAGGCGCGGACGGCGGTGCGGTCGGCCAACGCCGACGCGAGTGGCGCGATAAGGCTGGCCGCGCGCGTGGCTGCGCGATGACGGGCGGAAGGAGTTAGGGTTCGGTAACGTTAAGGGGTGCTCCGGTGTGATTTTACCAAAATGCCCTTAGTTTATGTAGCACACAGTTATAAAACTACTCGTATAAAATGGTAATTTCACGTTACAGCCCAAATGGGCCGATCTTAGCCCATGGGCTGTTTGCGTGCCGTGCCGACACGGACACGGCCCGGCCACTTGTGGGCCATGCTTGGGCGGGGCACGGCACGTGGGTCGGCACACGGCACGGCCCGTCACGAGCCGTGCCTAACGGGCCGTGCCGTAACGATCCATGCCGTAGCGGGTCATGCTGTAGCCATGCTCGGGCCGAGCCGTACCGTAGTCGTGCTTGGGCCGGGCCGGACCGTGCGGCCCATTTGTCCACCTATAGCCTTAACTCTGGTGTTAGCCTTAACTCTGGTGGTTGGGGCAGCTGGCCAGGGACTTGAATTCTGCCTTCCTCTCCGGGTGACCTCGATCCAGGGTCCTTCACCATCGTCAGCCCTCATAGCCGTCCTGCTGGCGACCACCTCACTCCACGAGCGCGTATGCTGGCTAGACATGGCCGGAACGGACACGGAACGACCTTGGAAATGAACTTAGGTGTGGTGGGCGCCGGCGCCGGAGCGGCCACCGGCGCGGGGGGCTCTCTGGCTCTCTCTTGGACCACCCTCCCCAACCTGATATTTCACGATTCTTCATGCTAAGTTCTGCATCTGAAACCAGAGCCCATGCACTGGTCAGTAACTCACAATCCTAGATACACGAGGAAAAATAGATCCTCTGCAGCATTATCTTCTAATTTATATTATACCCATGTTAAAAGACGGTACTGTAGAGAAGAGTCATCCGATACACAAATAGTCAACAACAGACCTTGGTGTCAGGCCGGTGTAGGTGTTTTACACCGTGTATGACTGTATGTCAGCTGGGTGAAAGGGAGATAAATATGCTCCTGCTTACCAGAATCATTACAATAGAAGTTGTGAACAGGGAGGCTTCTCTTTCTGGCACAAGAAAGAAACCTCTTTTCTCTTAGACACCAATTTCGTGATGATATAATCTGCAAGTTGCAGCATGTGACACAAGTTACATACATACATACACATACATGTACAGCTCGTGATAGAGGCACTGCTCCCCACAGTTCCTTCTCTACACGTTGCAATGGCAAAAACAAATAAAAAGAATTAACCTATATTATATACCGCTATACATAAAGAACGAATCGAATGGGTGTTGAATCCGGTTGACCCTCTAAGACCATGCACACGGATGTATATTCTTCTGGAAAAAAAAAACGAGCCGAGTCAATCGTCATCGGCTTGAGATTTTTCTCATCCATGTGAAGAACTTGGTGGCACGATAGACTTGCTGCTGCAGGCTCAACCTCTAACAGCCAGCAGCCCTGCGAAAATTGTCGTACGGGCTTGATGCCGGCAACCTCAGGAAATGTTGCTGGGACTGATCATAAACTGGCTGCGGATTGGCTTCGTTCATGTACTGGGGATAACCATACAGGTTATCGTCAACGAACGGATTCGTGTTCGGCACCCCAACCTGCTCAGAATCAAATTATTGGCGTCAATTTATATATAAATGCACTATGTATGCTTTTCGGTAAAGAAGAATGACATTTAGAGATGAAATTGTTCTTTGAGATTCTACCTGAGGCGGATATGGGTCATGGAAAAGAGACAAGTCGGTCTGGCAGGGCTGATTGGTTGGCATGGGATCCACTGGTATATCCTGCTGGAAGCTCATGAAGGAGGCCATCTTCTGATGTTTTCCGACAGTGAGGGCTTCGCATTGGCTAGTCATCTCCTTGAATGGCATGTCTGTTGATACAGATACTCGTTCTACATGAGGTGCCGGGTCTGTGACAACCTGTGAAATGCCAAAGGATGAAAACATAAGTCAAAGCGGTTATCATGCCAAGTGAATGGAACTTATAGACCAAGCATTCGTTTACTTTTCAAACAGGTGTTGTTCTTTAATTAGGACGGTGAAAGAAATAGATTAATTTGACATATGGTTAGACGATATAGCATTTCAGGCATGGATCATTTGTATTCTCTCAATGAAAGGAACATTGACTTTGATGTATCACATGGATGCAGGTCTTGGTTGAATTTTACAACTGGAAATCCTCACCATTCTGCTGAGATCTTGTAACTTTCAAACTACTACTGTATACCTGCTGAAAATTTGGTGGGTGTTTTCCTTGGTATCCTACTAGAAAGCAGACTATCACACACAATAGTAACTTTATTCATGCCAGGTTACCTCATCATCGAGTACACCAAAGAACATAGAAAATGAGTTTAAGAGAGCAAGGCATACTGTTTCAAGAAGCTGATCGATGCTCAGAAGATCTGTTACAGGCACAGAATTTGCAGAAGCAGCTGTACTTTCTGAAGCTTCCCCAAAGATATCGTGGTCATTTCCCAGGTCGATCAGCACAGCCTATTGAAAATACACAACTTCAGCAATTTATGTGAGAGAAAATAAATTTGCGAGCCTTAAAATACCTCTGGATGGTGACCATTATCATGAGATCCTGGTGATGAGTTATCACCATTTGCTTCAAAAAACTGAGTGCTCGTTGGACACATGTCATCGGGAGAGAAATCACTTAACAGTTGATTCTTCACACTATGCAACTCCGCCTGCAGAAACAGAGTCATCAGCAGTTGCATTTTTTTAGCGAATACAGCAGTTCCATTGATCTCGTGTTCAAACAATGAATTTAGGAGACAATTGAGAAGATGAACATTACATCCAGCATATTTGTTATGTTGTTCATGATTGTGGAGACAATGCATTCTCGGGATTGACTCTCTGATAGTTCTATTGCTGAAAGGGACTTCAGTGCGTTAGTATTATCCTCTGGTGATCCATAGATTTTTGACGGATCATCCAAGGAATCTTTCACAGCCTGAAGCTTGCTCTCATCCACCAAATGGAGGAATGGATCACCCTAGACAGAAAAGGACACACATGTCAAAATAGGACTATGCTATTCATGAAGTCAAGATGCTGCAAAAATGCATCCAATAGCAATATTATGATTAATTGTAGTTTGCTTATCTCCATACTAAGGGCTCCTTTGAAATGCAGGATTAAGAAAACAGAGGAATAGGAAAACATAGGATTTTTGACAGGAATGTACGTACAAAATAGATGATCGTTTGAATAGACAGTAGGAAAAATGTAGAAATTAGATGAGAGAGATAGACTCAAAAGGAAATTTTCCAAGAGGTTGGAGCTCTTTCAAACTTTACTAAAAAATCTGCATGCATTGAGCCATTCCTCAGGAATTTCATAGGACTTAGAAAGCTCCAACCCTTCATTTCAAAGGGCCAAATAGGAAAATTTTCCTACAAAATTCCTACACAGATCCTTTGATTCAAAGGGGGCCTAAATATAGATGCAATTGAAATCCAACTTTTGTATATGAATTACACAAATTTGGGGAAACGATTTTAAATCATGGTGGCAAGCCTGCATTTTTGATATTATTATCAATGTACTCTAACCATACTTACAAAGAAAAGTATATATAGGATAACAAGGAAAACATAAAAAGAAGGGATGGATAAAAAGATTAAACTAACGCAACATAAAAAGCTTAAAACTAAAGAGTAAATTAGGTCCATCAATTTGATACTAGCATGTATTCTTATCACTTCAAATAGGTAAACATCTCAGTTTGCAAAATTAGGTCTTTGTTTAGAAGGTTACACTACAGAAGGAAAAAAAATGCACCAGACAACATTTTGAATATACATACCATTCTCTCATTCAGCATTTGTTTACATATAGGAATAAGAGGTGACACGTTGAAAGTTCTTGAAGAGAAAATGATCATGGCTGTAGCAAGAGTAAACAAGGAACGGCGCCGAGATGGTGGTAATGAATCTGCAAGGCTTAGAAAAAGAAAAGTTAGGCACCCTCATTCATTTACAACATGGGACCAAGTTTTCATGATGCATGGAACAATGCATTTCTGTTTACTACTGCTACTTCAAGGCAACTTGGCTACCTGCTTCAGTCAGTGAATAGCCCCTCAGTGAAAATGCAACCTGAAAACTCTGAGTAAGAGCCTCAAAAACTGATGCCTGGAAGAGCAAAAGGGAGAATAAGAAAATAGGAAATCATGATAGATATCCTTATGCTTGGCAAAAATTAATCAATACTAGCCCCTGATAGTAGGGTTTAGTTAGGATGATTCATCAATAATGTAACAATAAGGAGGATTACCTTTGCTCCAGAGAACAACAGAAGCAAACTGTAAGTGTGAGCAATGGCTTCATAGTTTGCTGGAGTATTTTCAGGAGATGTTGCTTGAGCCCAAATGGATGAAAGCAAAAGTGTGATCTGGCGACTGCTCAGCTTCAGCAAAACTGATTCCTGAGTGCATTCAAGATATTGCAGAAACAATTATGTGATTTTAGTTAATACATATAGAATTTAAGAATATGCCAGATTTGATTAAGGTACCATTTCATCTTCTGGATGGCTTGAGGAACCATGGTCTGCCTTTATAGACATAGAAGGTGCTCTCAAAGACATAGAAGGTGCTCTCAAAGACATAGAAGGTGCTCTGAGAGATATGGAGGGGGCTCTAATGGCTACTGAAGGAGCTCTCATAGCCATTGAAGGACCCCTCTTCATGGAAAAATTAGGAATTTTCATGCTACGTCGACGACTTTGAGACACAGGTAGGTTTGGACGTTTGGGATTACTAGTCTCTTCACTGATACTATGCAAGCCGCTGCTATCACCTTGTGAGTTGTCTGAGTGCTTGTCCCTTTTCAACTTGTCAAAGATGGCAGCTGAAGATGAAAATACCGAGACAGCCCTCGAGAGTGTCCTCTGCATGTCATGTTTCTTAGCCTGGCCTGAGACACTTGCTTGAATCGAGGGGGCAACGGAAGAGGGGACCAAGACAATAGCGAAAATGCGGTGCGCAGCTACTCGAGCTTCATGATCAGGGTGGATCATCGTTAAGAGCAACTGATGAAACAGAGCTTCTGGAAACACCTGACATCAAATAAAAAAGAAGATAAGTCTTCAAACCAGAAAAAAGTACTGCAGCCGGAGATAGTATTCTATCTGTTAGTTTTGACAATATACCTTATTCTGATAGGTAATATTAGGTACAGAAGCAATTATTTGAGCTGTACGATAAACAGCAGCTGCAGTTGATCTAGCTACAACAGGAGTGCTAGCAATATTTTCTAGCATCACAGCCATCATGTCAAGAACTGGTCCAGCATCAGTTACCTGTTCAACAAAATACCCTTGATAAACCTTCTGTGCATTGTGGATAGATCTTCTGAAACTAATCATAGCATTGCACAGAACAGAAAACAGACTGCTGAGGGGCATCGACTGAATCAATCACATTTATATAAACAATATGATGGTGATGTAACAGGTATAGGAAAACATAAAAATTCACAGAGGGAGAGAAAAAGAACAGACCTTCTTTGCCAGCTGTCCTAGACATTCATCTATAGCCTTTCGGAACTTTTCATTCCATTTTACTAGCTCCAAATCTTTGCTGCCAAGAGTAATATGGAATGTCCTTTTCAAATGCCTGACAAGATCACTTATGGCACCTATAGTTGCTGCTGAAGCCTGAGCAATGGATTGTTCTGCTAGGGTAGCCGCTACCTCCACGATACTAAGCTGCATCTCCTGTTGCTTCAACATGGTCTTGTGTTCAATATGCTTTATCAGTAGAGACAACATTAAGTGCATGTTTTGTCCTGTAGAAGTATTTTAACAAAATAAATATCTAGGTTCTTTGCATATGATAATTTTAGTATCTGTGTGGAAAAAGTGCAAATGAAACACCTGCGTTTTCCACTAACAGTTGCATGTCCAACAATACACACAGAGCAAGTCCATTTTCCGGTGACCATGAACTGTTGTTGCCAAAGTACCGAAACAAAGACTCCAGGATACGACGGAATGTTGTTGCCTCCCTGGAAAGCCTAGCCATATTGTGCACACATATTCTGGACCAAAACTTAGGATCCTTTGCTTCCTCCCTGCATCACACAAGTCTGTTCAGAAACCACCTACTGAAAAAGAAGAATTGATAAACCAAATCAACAGAGTAGAAAGAGATAATATTACACAGGAAGGTTAACTCCTCCCTTAACATTAACTATGCTCTCCCACAAGGGGACAGCGGAGATGACAAAGGGGGAAGAGTCCTCCGTTTTGGAGTCCTCTGTTTTGGAGTCCGTTTGGGGGGCTTCTTGCTCCAACTGGTCGCTTGAATCCTTGGTAACTTGATCATTTTGCATCTTCTGAGGTCGGTAGTTTTCCAGTACTACTTGAACTACCTAAGAATGAAAATAATAAAGAAAAATCCGTGATGGAACATTTGGAACTGTAATATGCTTGTGCAAGCAACCTAGTTTTCCCATACTACTTGAACTACCTAAGAATGAAAATAATAAAAGAAAAAACCATGATGGAACATTTGGAACTGTAATATGCTTGTGCTAGAAACCTACTACATGAAATTAACCTAAATGGAGAGAAGGAAGAAAACTGTATGCATCACCCAATTGCATAATTATTTCAATATTTCTGCAGGATTGCTGGAGATAACACTTCATGACTTATGTGCCAAGATCATCTTATGAGCAACAACTAGTTGATGTTTGGCTAAATATGCATAAATAAATAAGATTAAAAAAGTACTATAGTAGCTGGTGTAGGATTTAGATAGTCCACCTCAGAAGGCATAATTTCAATAGAATGCAGTCCTAACTATTATGGCAGTCCAAATTCACGCATGATCCAGATCCAGGTATCTAAAAAGGTTTAATTACATATATTCCATTTTTGAGTCGCATGCAATTTAAAGTAAGATGCTATCTGAAGATTGTGAAATACATAAGCACAAAACTAAGAACTACCAATCAGATATAACTTACATTATCGAATTCCGATGAAATATGTGAGAGCTCTCCCATGAACCAAATCTGCACAGCATAAGAAACTAAATGATATTATGACTGACAAAAGTATTTGGTTTTGCAAAGTTTAAATGTTTAGAATAGTTGGTGCATACATTTGAAGCGAAATAAAATAGACAACACAAGAACAGAGTATCCATTTACATCATTATTGTGAAAGATAATTTACAGTAAAGCAATGAAGCACTATACTGTTGCAGATTAGTTTTATGAAAAGAATATAGTGGGAACAAAATGGATCAATCTAGAAGTTATGTTGCAAAATAGTTCCTGGAAGTAAGTTGATAGTAATATATGTAGTCAGTACTTAATACTTAATGATTATTAGCTCCCATTTATCACATAGGAATGCATCAAATCTCAGACGCAAACTAATGTGTTTTGCAACATACGTGTTAGTGTTTGCTTAGAAGTGAAGTGTAACTTGAATCTCTTCTGAAAATGTAAACAGTACTTGCATCTTTTTTTCCTTCCTAGTCACTTCATCATCGTTTTTGCAATCAGTGGTAGACGTGTTACATGTGAAGTATGATTTGAATCTCTTATGGCAACAGTATTCCCACATATTTTTTTCCCTTCCTACTCATTTGTTCTTTATTTTAACAATAGGTTAAAGCATATATGAAAATTTCATATGGCTTAACAGTAATTACCATAGCTGAAAGGGCTTGCAGGGCTGCAGCGCGTAGGGCAATGGTCTTCTCATCCTCTCCTACTTCTTGAGATAGCTCACATAGTCTTGGGACCAACCCTTCCAAATTGAACTGATATGTACCATCCACCTAAAATAGACGGAAATAAAAGCATGAACCAGATACATCATGTCTTTGAAAAGAATCCTGCAGGTGAGGAATGGTATCACTGATCATCAGGCTACGGAAATACCTGATTGACCGCAAAGTCAAACAAGGTTTCACATCCTATGATGCGCATATCATCTTGCCTCTTTTGATCTAAAAGAGTGTGTACAATACTTAATAAGCTACTTGCAAATAGTGGCCTGCATTGAGCAAACCAAATGATAGTATGAACATATGATGAATAGCACCAGCATGTTACAACATGTTGTCAACAACTTGTTAAAGGAAAAAGGCAGCACGGGAAGACAAAGAAAAAGACTCACATCTGCTCTTTACAAGAAACCAACAATCTACGGTATATTAGCATCACCACTTTTGCAAATCCATACTGTTCACATCTTAATTCCTTGTAAATCCTTTGCTCCAAGGAAACCGTAATCTGCTCATATACCAATATGAAAACAATGAAGTTAAAGTGAGTTTTGAATTTCTTGAGAAAAGATTGAGGTGAATTTGTGTCAATCAATATATGATGAACAACAACGAGAGCATGACAGGAACAATGTAACTATTGATAAAAACATTTTAGCTCCATCAGGAGGCGAGGGCGCGAACCTTGGGCACTCGGAGAGGGTTTCTCGAGCAATACTCACACAACTTCCCGATCCTTCTCTCGTTTGGTTCTTCATCCTACAGCATGAAAACGTGCAACAACAAGTAATTAGCTAGCTCCGGAGCATCTATTGTCCAACAATGCGGCTTGTATAGAACAACAAGCCAGAGATTGGGATGCAGCAAGGCCCAACCTGCGTTTTGGGGAAGATCTCAGCAAGGATCGTCTTGTACCTCTTGACAGGCTGCCTTGATCTTGCCCTCAACGCGGGGCAGAAATAGCAGAGGCTCCCGCACGCCGGCAGGACCTTCCGAGATATCACGCCCATCCCCTTCTACTGCAAGCAGAATTAATTGGCAGAGCAAATGTTACTACAATGATTGCAAGCACAACCAACCACACACATCAGGAATTCCAAACTCCCAACAATTGCGTCAATGCAGCAGCAAAAGGTGGAGACACCTCGATTGCAATCGTAATTTTCTATCCCCAACCAACCAACCGACCGATCGATCAATCTAGCAGCTGCATGTGAATTTTCTTTTCTCCAAACCAATCAAACACATTAATTTTTTTAGTATCAAATATTGTGGAGGCCATTCCTAACGGAAATCGAATCAAAAACTAAAAATTGGAGCTGCAAGCATGATTGCTACGAAAAACAATGAAGAGATGGATCGATCGATCGACCGAGGATTACCGCGAGAGAGGCCGCCCGGCTGGCCGGCCGGGACCGGATCGATCAAGGGAACGAACACGGCCTCCTGCCGCTCCGGCCGATGGAGAGATGGGGGATGATGGAGAGGGGAGGGGAGGGGAGGGGAGGGGGACGCGGGGTGGGAGGGAGAGAGGAGGCTGGCACATGGCCTGCTTTGCCCTTGGCGAGGAATGGGGGAGGGGTGGCCGCCATTGGTGCTGGCGAAGTGGGCGCCGGAACTCCAGGCGCCTGCGCCTGCACGACCTCCATTGCGCCAGCAAACGCCAGGTGGGCGTGCATGTCTACTATTTAGCATTCCTTCGTGGTTGAAAGGTCGAGCATACAAAACCCAATAAATTACTACTAATTACTATAAAGTTGAAATTTTGAATTTTAAATAGTTTTCTAAGGAATCAATTGATAGGATTTTATTTTATTTCTTTGAAAATCATATTTTTAGAAGCTTAAGAAGAAGAAAATAACCAGTGATAAATAATGTATATATGTTCATCTACGGTAATTACATATACACGCTCAGGCGTCCAATGATACTATACATGAAAGCATAAAAAATTATCTAAGTATTACATAACCCTTTTGACACGTAAATTAGTTTAAAAGAGAGACAGGTTAAATTCAATACCCCGTGCGGAAGGCCCCATATGCCAGGGTAGACCCACCTTGTCGTCCCCTGACGTTGACTGGATGAGCTCGTGCTCACCTCAACGTTGTACTACTACTCAAGCCCAAGCAAATTGTTTACACCCAAAATTGGCACCTAGGGTTTAAATAGGAAGAATTGCCAATATTTGAAAAATCTGTCGGTTTCCTCCAGAAGGCCGGTTTGACCGCCATATATGGGCGGGCCGATCAGACCGGGCCTAAGGGCCGGTCAGACCGGCAGAGTCCGAAACCGAGTCGATTTTATCGGTACTCGGGTTCTTACTCCATAAGGTATGTTTCGGGTTTCCTAAGGTGTCTATCCCAAATTGGATGTAAAGGAGGGCCTGTAGAGGGCAAGACCAACCCCTATTTAAGGGCTAAGGCCGGTTCAATCGGCAATAGACATAGACAATACTCAAGAATCAATCTAGTTTCTAGTTTTTAGCCAATTGAATTGTTCTTTTACTTTTTTCCACATTAGTTCGTTCATCTTTGTCGATTTACGCTGTAAATCATCCGCCGCCACTGTGAGAGTGCGACATCTCTTTGTAGGCTTGTTCTAAAAACCTTCCGTTTGCCCACGAGACAGATATTTATCCATCGTTCTACTCAAATCGGCTTCTCTAGCCGGTTTAATCTACAAAACCCATCTTGATTTGGCTAGATCGAGGTGGTTGACGACTTCAGATCACCGCAAGGCATTTAGGTGTGTCGATCGTGTTCGTCTTCTTGCCAAAAAAGTTGCCAACACAAATCTTACCATCGCTGCTCACATATTTAGCTCCCAGCTGCACAAGCTCTGCCATCGGCCGGCACGACAGCCACCGAGCCTCAAATAAAGTCCTTCGAGCCTTGTTGTGCGAACTCCTCACTGTTGCTTGCTAGCACCATCAAGCGAGCTCCGCTAATTGCTGACTAGACATATTAGCCAATGGGATGTATGGAAACAAATGCATTTGCTTACTTTATGTTGTCTAAATGCAAAGCGTATTTGTGAGTTGTATGCTTTGATGTCCGTATGTATTCTCAACTTCTCATAGTATATGGTGGAAGCATTGTTTACTCGTTATTTTTAATCATTGTATTATTATATATAAGTATGTCATATTTATCGTAATTCACATGACTTCAATATAAATGTCTCGCGTGTCTGACCCATCTAAATTTTTGGGTATGCTCCATCACTGAATCTGGTGGTGCGGTGGTAGGAGCTCCGAGGCTCTCCAACAACAGCGATAACAAGTTCTCCAATGGCAGTGGTGGCCCATACAGGGAGGGTGTGGAAGGGGAGAGGTGCTAACGGCAACCGCATTTGAAGAGATAAGTACTTTTTCTCTATCCCTCTCTTTCTCCTCTCCCTCTCTTTCTCTCTAAGCCTTCTCTCTCACATCTGGTCATCATGGAAATGGTGGAGGAGGGAGGCTAGCCGGTCTCGCTGTGAGGACAGATCTTCGAGCAGCCTGGTCCAGACGACGCACTGAAGGCTGATGTCACGATTAGTTTCTTCCTCTTTTTTGCTTTTTTTTTGTTGGAACAAGTTATTAGTTCTTGTTGTTTCTTGCAAAGTTGAATTGCAATGTCAATTGCCTGCAATTACGTGTTTTATTTTGAATATGTGGAAGTTAGTATGAAATGGTTGGATTCTGAAATGTTTACACTTGGAGAACACTCCTCTTCTTGCAAATCAATCTGTAACTCATTTAAACAATTAGAGAAACTAGATAGATAATTATTTATATGCATGCGGTCCACTAGACAATACATCTCATCATAAAAAGAAGATATATTCAAATTCGAACATATACCCTATGCACAATATACTCTCCTTTATTATCATAATTGCCAATAATATGAAAAACTACATGAGAAGGACATGACAATTCAAATATATCAAATAACTTCTTCTCTAAATAGTTGAGTGAACAGAAGATAGCAGTTTAAACTTAGCACAATTCAAATCTTTTTATTCTCGCTAGCAACGTGAATACCATGTTTAAACTTAGCACATGGTGGTTTAGCTACAGAATTAAAATGTTCATTCACTAGTTATGGCATGGATATAGGTGAAGCATTGCACAATTCTTCTTTATCACCAAAAACAACAAACAAATTATTCTGTGACCAATGTATTTTAGCAATTGTTTTCACTATGGGTTGCTCAAATGTGGCATAAATAGTGGACATATTTAGCACATCAAAACTATTCATACCTTGAGTAAATGTAGCACCATTTATCATTACCTTGTGTTCTCATTTTTAGAAATGGTGGGTGCTTTCTCAATTAAACTTCCTTGCAACATGCATGAAGCAACGTGTAGGTCTTCTTTTCCTACGTCTTTCTTATCTTTCTCAAGATAATTATCTTTGTTGTTCCCAAATACTTGCAAAATGTTAGTACCCAAAGCAAGAGCTAGAGCATGCGGCTCCTCCTAAAAACAAGTTGTTTATCTTTGCAAGTAGTTACATCTAATTAAGGATCAAAATTTTCTTTCATGAGTACTTTCATTTGCTTCCAAGTTTGAGGCAATTCAACATGTGAATACAAGGTTAAATTCTGCCACCATATTAATGCACGATAAGTAAAAGCACTAGTGACATTCCTAATCTTCCATCTTTCACACACACGATCGTGCAACAATTTGATCTATTGTATTTTTCAATTCATTATATTTTTCACGACCAAATCCATCGTGAGAAAGAACAGACGAAAGGATGTACCCGGACCTCGATGAAGTAGATGCAACAATAGGAGTATGACCCTCATCCAACTTCTTTATCTCTTTTTCGTCTTTGATTTGACCTGCCATGGTTAGTGGAAAACATACGATAACACAAAAATATTATCTCTATCAACTACTAGGTAGTGGAAGGTCACAAACTCTCAAGCATTTCACCACACTCTTACAAGTGTTCTACTTACGCAACAAGAGATGCAACCGGCGGCTAGTTGAGACAACGTAGGAAGTTTAATGTAGAAATTGCGAGAGAACATTGTCAGTGTTATAGATAAGACATACCTAATACTTTTTTGTTAGGTTTGGTGAGGCCCACCATATACCAAGTCTTATTCGGAATCAAGCCTCATATATGGAATGTGTTCCGAATAAGAAAGGAGATGTAGAGTCCTACTCGGACACTACAAGGACTACTCGGATCGTATCCATACTTGATTTCTTAATTCTACTTGGACAAAGGGACAACCGAGGGTATAAATATAAGACCCCTAAGTGGAGAGGGGATATGGCAATACAAACGAACACAGAAGACAAGCCAATATAGTTCTAGACAAACTCAATATAGGACCACAAAGGTCGACATGAGGGACCTAGAGACAACTCCAATCTCGTCAAGTTCATATTTAAGGAAGAAGACTACAATAGTCGTTGACTACATGTGAGAGCTCCATGTCGCTAGGCCGACGAGACTAGATTAGGTCATCCCAAACATTGTACTCATGTGATACTGATATATATAAAGGCAACACTGGCTTCGTCCAACAGGAGTAGGGATATTACCTGTCAGTTAAGGGGCCCGAACCTGTATAAAAATTCCTCTGCCATCTCTTTTACCTCAATCTCACGTATACCCTGTCACCAATGATCTTCATACTCTGCAAATACCATAGACAGGTATAGCCTGTCGACAGATGTCAATTCTAATCAAGAGTATGTGTAGCTTGGAAGGCACATATATAGTAGCAAAAGAAAGCAATTGCACTAATCAAAAAAATGCAAAGCTGAATAATCGTTTAAAGTCAGTATCATGTTGGTCCTAGGCTAGATCGCACTAGAGACACGAGCCTAGACACAAACGATATCACAAGATAACACACGAAACAACTAGAGCACAACTCTGATATATGAAATCAAGCTCAAAGATAACAACTGAATTTCTCTTTTCTTTCTTTTTTGATCTTTGCTTCTTTTATTTTTGGGGTGCAACTTTTTCCCTTTTTTAGCGCCTTTAAGCCTTTCTTTTTTCTTTTTTTGAACAAAAACAAACGCAGGGACCTCAAAAGCAAGATTACGGGGACTCAAACATAAATATGAAAATTACATGGACTTAACTATAAAAGTGCAAACCCTAAAATAGAACTCTACAAAAACGGAATGCTCTCCTCATTTTGATTTCATTTTTTGCAAACAAACCTCAAATCCGACACCATAAACAAAACTGATCTACTAAATCTCCAACTTTGTCTTCCTCCCTTACATGCAACATAAACACGACACAACCACGAAACATAAATCCTAAACATGATACAACTCCAAAACCACCCGACAAAAACTTATGAGAACTACAAAAATAGAACCCAGCGGTGAGGCGATTCTATTTTCGTAGGTCCCAACGACAAAAAGATAAGGCGGCGCAACGACAATGGTACTATATGTGACCTGAGCTCGAAACTCTAAATGAACTAGATTCTAAGACCAACAATATTGACATGATGACACAACACAAAACTCAAAAAAGAAAAAACTAATAGAACAATGCAGCGGCTCAAATTGTCTAGGTAAAGGATAATTTTTTATGTGTGGCAATTTCTGGTTATAGGTAGAAAAATTACCTAACGGTCAACCTGGTGCTCTAATACCACTTGACCACAACTAGGGTCCCAATCTTCCATTAGGTACTGATAAATTAATTGTGGAGACTCAACGTTGATGATCCAAAGGCTCCGATCAAGATGATCGAACCCCTCGCAATCACTACACCACCCCTCCGTTGGTTATCACCCGATCTAAAACAAGGTTGACCTTGCTGATAAGGCTATCTTCTGCAAGCGAATCGAGAACACAAGCAAGACAGTAGAATATGCTATCTGAATATATTGCGAATTTATGATGAATCTCACAAGTTGGGGTTTCACAAACCGATAAACGATGAAACTTCAATGGTAGAATAATCTAAGCAAAACCCAGCTCTAAACGATGATGGTTACTAAATAATTATGATTAAGGACGTCCTAGGGTTAGCACTAGGGCGTCCACCCCTTGGGCTTAGCCCACGACACAATTACAAGGCCCAAGTCCCAAATCAGTCTCGGACTGGATGAGGTACGTGGCTTGTTTTGCAAATTTCCAACAGCCTAGGAGGAATTTTGATGTGGGACTAGAACCATTTGAAGGTAGACTCCATAAGCTTTTCAACAAGTACTCATGGCCCCGAGAGTCCTTCTAGATCATCGGCTAGGTCCATTTGAAGTTGATGCTGTCAAGAGGCCCAAATCTGAATCCAAAACGTGTAGAACTTCATCTCTTGCCTTCTATGGACCAAAAGTGACATGCTGATGTAGGAATAGACTTAGGAAAGATCTTGGTTTGGTCCCCAATCAACTTCGTTGATCATTCAATCACTTCGTGAGACCGCTCTCATTTCGCTTCACCATGCAAGTATTTCTGCAAACGAGAAGATAGAAAACTCATGGCGCAATAACATTTGTTCAAACATATAAGAAGTAAACCTAATATAGAACATATGCACCTTTAGCTTGTTGAAGTGTAACATAAGCATGTTTATATCCGAGACAGTGATGTCCTCATCATAATCTATGCTAAGTAACTAGATAAAAAGTAATACGATGCACATATATATACAAGTAGTGACATGAGGTTAAGATGGTTAGATCATTGAAATTAAAAATGAAAATGATATATTCAAGAGGCTTGAGTTCAAGGACAAGCAATTGTAAGAGAAATGATAGTTTTTCCCTCTTTTTTACATTGGTTTGCTGTGGTTGTAGCAGATCTTAATGCCTTTAGAAAATGCCTCTACTCTCTTATAGACATAAAAGGTGCATCTATCAAAATGCCAGAAGGCACAGAGACATTTTATAAAGTGCCTCTTCATTTATAGAGTCAATTCATTAGAAGGCATTTATGAGGCATTTTTAAAAATGCATCGTGAATACATTCAAAAAGTGCTTCTGTAATACTAGAAAAATGCCTAAAGAAGACATTTTTGTTGTAGTGGGTGCTTCTGCATTTTGTTTTCTTTTTCTTTTTTGTTCTCGGGAATCACTACCACCGCTCAGGAACCAGCAACGGTAGCGGTCAAGCATTAATGACTCTGCCTACGCCGGCTTCAAAACCAACAATGATGCCAGTTTGGAGTCGACAATGAAGTTTGTTCCTGTGGTAGTGCCTAAATTGAACGGAGGAGACCACAATGGCAGGAGGTGAGAACTTACATTACACTGATTCACACCCTGCAGATCCAGCTTTGGTCGTTCCAGATGACCATCGTGCTTCCCTGCAGCGCCGCCAGCCACGCCACCCTCAGCGTTGCCCTCCTCATCACCTAAGTCGCAAAGCACGGGTTCTAGGGTTTCGGTCAACAAGAGAGGGAATGATGCGCATGAGCATCAACCAGATTTGACTTAGCTAACGGTGGCCCACTATCAGCTAGCCTTGTGAGACAACATAAGCTAACTTAAACTTTTTTACCATGGTCAACATGCCATGTAAGCAAATACTAGCTTTAATACTGCCTTGGCAGACATTTTATACTGGTTTTAACAATTGGAGAATCATTATACCCAGTTTTAGATTGAGGGATAAAAAATAGATCCGACTTATACTTGAGAGAGTTAAAGTGGGCCTTTTCCATCTGTGTGTCCATCGTGGCCCTTTGCGGTGGAGAAAGGCCAAAAAAGTACTATAATGGGCCATGGCTTTGGTTTGGCCCAATAAGAGATCACACATCAAAGGAATAAGTTCACTTTAGATCTCTCAATTTGTCATCGAGTTTGAAATTCATCCTTGAACCACAATGCAAGATGTGACACGTCTCTCAATTTCCAAAACCAGTGCAAATAAGCTTCTAAGGCGGTTTGGATGATGGTTTCTGCTGACATGGCATCTATATGGCATTGACGTGGCACTTAAAGTCAGAAAAAACCGTGAAACCCATATATCACTGAGTGTTTGCTTAAAAATAAAAAAATTACAGTGGGATCCATGTCATCACTCTCTCTCTCTCCTCTTCTCTCCCTTCTCTCTCTCCCTTTTCTTCTTCTCTCTTCTCTCTCACGTGCTCAAGCACGGCGGCAACCCAGCGGGGCTTAGTGGCAGCCAAGGATGGGTCTAGAGAGGCCACCTCATCCTGAAGTTGGTGGCAGCGACGCGGAAGCGGTGTGCGTCTGCCGTGCGGGACCTTTATCTTCTCCCTCCAACTCGTGTCGTCCCCTAACCCCGCTGCCGAGCTCCACCTCACCGACGGCGTCTCCGTCAACTACAACGGCAACTTTGCTCCCGCCTCTGAGTCCATCCTCTTCGTCTCTGAGCGCAACGGCTCCCTCAACCTCTACCTTTCCCCCATTCCCGCCTCTTGCCATGAGGCACTCGAGGTGGCGTTGATGGTGGCGCCGTCTCTCTCACTGCTCCTCCCATGGGAGCCCATCGTGCTCAAGGAAGTGCAGCCGAGCCAATTCAACAAACTCGCATCACTGCCGACAGTGGCATGGTGGAGCTAAAGATGGCAACGGGCAAAAAAAACCCGCGTACCCATGGGCACCCCACTCGGCGGGCGCGGATACAGGCACGAACCTATGCCCGCGGGCACCAGCGCCGGCATAGGGTTGTGCCCAACGGGCATTTGTATACGGGTAAAAAGTGAGTATGCCGCACCCGCAAACCCGCATACCCACTGACATGTGGTACCACGAAAGAAGAAGTATATAAGCTCAATCTAGGGTTTCTCATTCCCCACCCCCACCACCCCGCAGCCCCTCGCCAATCCACGTTCGGTGCCCACTCTCGCACCCCTGCGGTCGCCCCCTTCCTATTCGGCGCCACTCCCCACCCCGCGCCCCGCCCCACCGGCGCGCCGCTCTCCAACCCTGCGCGCGTCCCCACCGGCGCGTGCCGCTCCCACCTCGTAGCTGCCCTCGTCGGCGCGTGCCGCTCTCCCCTGTGCCCCAACTCGTAGCCGTCCCCGTCGGCACGCGCCACTTCCCTGTGCCCCACCCCGCATCCGCCCCGCCGACGTGGCCCGGGCTAAGCCTCCGACGGCGGGCAGTACTCCCCCAAGCCCTCCAAGCCGCTCTCCTGGCTCTCCCGCGCCGCTCGCTACACCGCCGCCAAGCACCGTCCCATCTTCGCCCTTGCTGGGATGCTCCTCGCCACCGCCCTCTTCTCCCTCTATGCCTACTCTGGCGCCTCATCCGGCGGCGCCGTCGCGACCGCCACCTTCAGCCACCTCTCCTCGCTTCCTTCGTTGGCATCGCTGCACGGGTCTGCCGAGGGAAGGTGCCGCTGGGCCTTCGCGGGCATGTGGGTATGCCCGCGGGCACGGGCGGATGTTGCTACCCATGGCGGGTAGCGGGCATGGGCACAAAAATAATCTTGCAGGTATGGGTTTGAGATACAGGTATCCGCATAGATTTTACCCGTTGCCATCTTTAGGCGGAGCTGCGGTACGCCACGGCGGCGACGGCGATAGAGACACGTCGAGCTCGCCAGCCAAGCACAATGCGGAGTCCTTCACCTCATCCCCTTTCTTGGCCTCCTCCTCCCCACATGGCAGCAGAGGTGGGGACAAGAAGGATGGGGAGCTGCGTTCATCCTCGCTCCACTACTCCTCCACAAAAGGTACCGTCTCCTATCGTCGGTTCGATCGCTCCTCACGCTGGAGGACCCTAGGTCACCGACCACGTCGGCATCATACCGAATTCTGGTCGCCGTCGTCGCCTGCCCCTCACAAAGAGAGAGAGAGAGAGATGGGAGGAAGGGAATGAAGAGAAAAAAGGAGAGGGGGTGATGACATGGGTCCCATTGAATTTTCGTTATTTTAACCAAACACTTAATGACATGTGGGTCCCTTGTTTTTTCTGACTTTAAGTGTCACGTCAACTCCACGTAGGTGCCATGTCAGCGGAAATCATCATCCAAATCGCTTTAGGAGCTTATTTGCACTAGTTTTTAAAATTGAGGGACGCATCATATCAGACTGCGCGACAAATTGAGAGACATAAAGTAAACTTATTCTCACATCAAATGGATGCCAAGATTGGAAGATTAATATTCAATGATGACGTAACGAGCTGAGGAGCAAGCTTAATTTATAGCAACCATGATTGTAGCAGGTGAAGAATGGATATATTAAGATCAATTTCATGGCATGCACCAGCAGTGTTAATACATTCAAAGCAATAGTTGCTTCTTCGAACATTTTAGGCATACTTAAAATATTTCACTTAAAAACACTACTGTATGCTATATATATACAATTATTCACAAGAAACCCAATTCAGAACTCACACATGACATTCATATATTTTTGAAATGGAGGAGAATGAATATTTGAATTTATCTCAAATCTATACATGTGAAATCTCGATTGACCAAATGCCAAATTTATCCTTCTCCATCTTGTGTTTTGCACCATTCCAGTTATTGAACTCACCAATGAGCTATGCTTCTCTACATGCATAAAGTAAAAAACCTCCAAGTTAAATGCATCGAATATCTCCCCACAAAAAATGTATTAAATTGTTACAAATACTGGTAAGTGTCTTGACAAAAACAAAAATTAAGTAATCACAACCTCACAAGTTCAGAGACAACTACACAATCAGACATAGAACATAATTTTCTCTCTTCACTGCATTATGCTCTACGCCCGATACTTACCTTAAACAGCCAAGACATTAGAACTTACTGTGCAGCAGGTGCCCATTCATGATATATAGTTGCACCATCAACCAAAACAAAATTCAAATTATCTCAGATCTATACATTGCTCCTCTAGATATTGTTCCTCCTTTGCCCCACTCTATTTTCCTTTTTGATCTACTATTGACCAAGAAAGCAAAAGTTCAACTTTTTCCTTTTATTTTTTTATGTTTTTTCTTGACTTAGGAGCACATGAGAGGTAACCACAAAAAATTTTAGCCTAAACAAGTGAAAAACGTGGCCGGTGGAAAATTCGAAGACACACTCAAAAATGAAAAAAAAGCTTGGCTCAAAAAGGCAACCTTCTGAGCCATTTTTGGGGAAAATAAAATCGCTGAACACGGCGAAGCGGTGGACAAAGGCATCCAAAAAATTTTTCTGATTGATTTTCATATATGGAACGTCTCAATCGGAGTCCGTATGCAAAAGTTATGGCCGTTTTAAAAACCGACTCCGAATTAGAGGACAAAACGGGAACAATGCGCGCAAAAACTTGTTACACGCGCACAAACTAGACATGACAACTAGGGTTTAATGGAAACAAATGAGGGAAGCGACGGATACATCTCAGATGTATACATGAGGGACTTACCTGGAGCGTGGTGGCGCTCGGTGGCTGGGCTCGAGGATGACACGCTCGGTGGCGGTGAAGGAGAACGACATCACCGGGCTCGGGAGGGCGCGAGGGACAACGACAACTAGCTCCGAGAGATGGCGGCGGTGCTAGGGTTCGCAATGTGAGGACTTAGAAAATTTTCGCGCTCATGTGTAGATCTGAATTGGCTCTCGGGCTAGGTTAAATAATTTTGAAGCATATCATGTGTTGAAGCCCGTTACCGATGATTCTCATCGGTGACAGACCTAATTGTCATCTCAATCGGGCTTCAGGTTAGAGTTCGTTACCGATGACACTCATCGATGACGGGCCTAACTGTTATCTCAATCGGGCCTCAGTTGGTGCCCGCCACCAATGAGTGTCATCGATGACGGGCTTGTTAGGGCCCGACAAAGATATCGTAGGTTATCTTTGTCGGGCCGTGATTTGAGCCCGTCACCGATAGGTACCATCCGTGACGGGCTCGAGTTTTTTGCACATCTAACATGTATGTGCGAGTATTTCTTTATCGGTCTCTTTTTAGGCTCGTTTGAGATAACTTTGTTGTGACGGTCCGTAAATCTAGGCATGTGAGAGCCCGTCATAGATGAGAGGATCTGTACTAGTGTAGGTATCATATTGGAATGGAGGTAAGATCTCACAAGTGTTTTTTTAAATATCAGTTCAGTTGCCTTTCTTTTCCTGGTTTGGTCGATCCATTTGCCACAACAAGTGGATTTGTGAAACTTATCTTCCACCTAATCGGAGTACAAATGATGCGAGTACAAATGATGCGCAAAAGCTTATGCGCCATTCCTTAAAAAAGAAGGACATGTCTAGCAGTTGCAATGTATAAGAGTTGCTTACTCCAGCAACATCCTCATGTTGCTAAAAATGTACATTTCTACTGTTGATCTTGAAGGGTTGCTAGTATGTGTGGGGTGCCACCTCCATGTGAAGCAAAACTACTCCATATGAATGAAGTTTGAGAAACACCATGCTTGAGTAGATGCAGTTAGCAGATGGTCACTCACTACTATAAAATAGGTTATATAGGTGTCGGTTGGGAACCAGCCATAGGTGCCGGATTTTTCAACCAACACCCAGTAGGCGGCCCCTTTAAGGAGGACTCAAATGTGCCAGTTTAGAAACCGACACCTTTAAAGTTCCAGGAATTTAAAATAAAAGCTGGCTTGATGCATCGACCCAGTTCGAGTCGATGCATTGAGCCTCTCCTCGTTACACTCACACCATCATCAATCCAAAATCCCCAAATCATATAGCATAAATCAATCCAAAAAAATCCCCAAATCACATAGCCC
The DNA here is from genome assembly GCA_019925245.2 of Oryza australiensis. NCBI lineage: Eukaryota > Viridiplantae > Streptophyta > Magnoliopsida > Poales > Poaceae > Oryza > Oryza australiensis. Next base: position 2,923,220 of record JAIFGZ020000342.1, read on the forward strand.
AAACCGCCCCCACCACTGCCACCGGTGGATCCACCCCCAACCACCGTCCTGCGCGTCGGCGATGCTGGATCCACCGTGGGAGAGGCTGCTGACGCCGCCCCGCCCACCGTCGATGTCGGATCCATTGCAGGAGCCTCCGCCGATGCCGATCTCGCCATGGGAGCTGCCGCCACCACCGTCCCGCCCACGGGAGAAGCCACCGACGCCGGATCCGCCGTGGGAGCCACCGCCAACACCGTCCCACCCACCATCGACGCTGCCCCGCCTGTGGGAGAAGCCGTCGATGCCAGATCCATCGTGAGAGCCGCTGTCGACGCTGCCCTACCCGTGGTAGAAGCTGTCGCCGCCACCAATGCTGGAGATGGAAGGAGGAGGGAGGAGAGGGGAGAGAGAGAGAGAGAGAGAAAGAGAGAGAGACGGGTGAGGGGAGCGAGTGGATAATCCCCCCTCTCGGCCCCCTTTGAGCTAAAAAAAGGGGAGATTCTGGGCTCGGCTCATCTTGGTTTTTACGAGTGTCGGTTTTTTAAAAAACGGCACCTATAGTTGCTTAAAGATGCCGGTTGTATATCTTTTTAGCTCGCAAAGATGAGAAAAAGTCTATAGGTGTCGATTTTAGTACTTCTGTCACCTATAGTGCCGTCCTCTTTGTGCACTTCTTTAATAGTGACTTTGTGTTTTTTTTATCCTAGTAACATGCTATACACTACAACGGGTCCATATGATTGGGATAAGTTGCAGGTGCCTATATGGCGTATTGGGATAGGTTGGGAGTGTGAATCAAGATCTAACCGCTTATGAGCGGTGGGGTGGGAGAAGGGGTCGGAAGGATAATCGAGATCCATTTGTTTACAGGCGGTGGCGGGAAGAGGAAGGAGGACGGCTCTGCTTTTAATGAGAAGTAGAGATACACAGTTGTAACCTACAATGAATTCATATGTGCGATGATATTTTTGTTGCACAAATAAATCTACAAATGATTCTCTTTTGCAACTGAAAAGTTTGATTAGATAAAATTCATGAGTCATAGATGGTGGGATTTAGCAACATATTTGTAGGTTTGGCTCTTGCTTTGCATGGAGCTTTTCTTTTGTGGGTATGTACTCTAATTCATGTTTACAAGGCAATATATGTCTGCAATGGATTGTAATCCAATCTCTTGAAACAATGGAGTATTATCCAAGTTTTGTTTTAGTGCACTGAAGTAAAGATGAGGGACTATCAAGAGCTTTCATATTGCAATCCAACATGGCGCAAAGGAAACAATTGGCCCTTCACACATTTGGTGTAAAATGCAGGCTACTCATATAGATATTTTTATAAGGCATTCCTATTACTTTACTACAATGGTACACTTCCATTATTTTTCCCAAGGTATCGATGGGATTTATTACACCATTTTCAATGTATTGAGATAATTAATGCTACAATTTCATTACATCCCATGTGCCCAAAATAAGGCTCTTGATCACATAAGGAAGACCTTAGGGCATGTACAATCCACAGACAAGGTGTTGTCTGTAAGTTTTTAGGAACACGTATATAGACAACTAAACAGACAATATGTACAATGGGTTGTCTATTGACCTGTCTATAAACTATTTAATGCATGCATGTAACCATGATCAAGGATGCATATGCTCTGTATATATCATTCTGTTGCTTCTCGATGAAAAAAATCACGTCTAAATAACCCAACTAAAAAAATATTTAACAGAAGTTCGTTCTAATAAAGGCAAATATTAGAACAAAAGTTTGTTGTAATAAATAACACAACTAAAATATTTAACAAAAGTTAAACATATAAAATTTAACAATTAACAGTTAACATTTTGTACCTTATATATATATATATATCAATTTGTGGCTTATAAAAATTAACATATATATGTACCAATATATATGTGGACCAACATATATATATATTTATGTGTGTATATATATGTTTATATACATACATACTACCATAATATTGTGAAACATCACAGACAGCACCAACATATATTTTTTCCCATATTACTACTGTGCATGTATACATCTTTCAGCCTTTTCCAGAACAATCTACAACACGCGTTCTTGAGCAGGAGCGAGCAAGATTTCAGCCTTTTCTAACAATCTACAACGTGCGTTCTTGAGCAAGAGTGAGAGGAGAGAGAGCTGAGAAAATCGGCAGCGGCGGCGTACAAAATTGATCGTTCCGCACAGGATCCGCATCTCGCCGATGAGTCTGTACAACACGACGTCTTCCGTCGCTTCAGACCTCGGAGCACGAGCCACCCTCGTCGCCTCATGAGACGCCGGGCTCGGTCGTCTCCACGCTTACTAGAGGTTTTTTGCAAAAGTTAACCGCTTACAGACAAGCTTAAAAACGCGCTGTATATGTCTTTATTGGCACTCAGTAGAGAAAAATTCTCTTATCCGGATATTAATATTTCTTCTCATTTTTCGCAATTGTTTTTTCTCCTCCCAGAAATTGACATGTTGAAGGCTATTTTACAAAAAGCTACTCTGTGTACGTACAGAATCTCGTTAACACCATACCTCCATTTCCTACCCTCTCAATAGAAAGCCACATTATAACTATAACCAGCAGTATGCATATTGGCAATACAGCTGCATTAACTAACAAAGAGAGCTATCTTATTAAAAGAAGTACATGGATCTCTAAAACCACAACTATCCGATCAATTGCTCTCCTCTTTCTGCAGCACAAATTTTGCCACAATGTTGTGATCTAGGAATGGGATGCATTAGGAGAAGATATGGGTATTGTTCTCCCCACTCATGCTGCCCCTCTAGAGCTCATCGAAGCTCCGGATTGTTGGTACTAGGATATAGTTGAGCACCATGCATCATTAGCACAACGTATTCTTCATGGATAACAGATAAACAAATTGAAAGGGAGCGTCATCTATAAGATTTCTGTCCCTATAGCTTCTAAGTCAGTAAAAACGCAGCAGTTATATGATCATGCCAACGCTGATCGGCTACCTGACCATGTAAGATATCTAAAGTTCATACAATTACTTGTATCCCTGCATTAACAGCTAGCTGATCGCTGAAACAAATTAAAGGAGAAAGAACCCTATGCACATATACATGATAGTCCTAATCCATCATGTATATATTCTGGATTTTATAAATTGATTTCACATAGCCCTGAGAAACGTTACCGACAAGGGATTGGAAACACACACTCACCATATAACTTTGATTAACAAAATGTTCTCGTCTAGATTTACAAATACAAAACAAGATCATTTATCACCTATTAATGTACATAAATAATTATCCCTGAAACTTGATGCAAGGAAACAGTTCCCATTATCCACCTATCTCCCATTCAGCAAGTACAGTATGAACCAAGAAAACTCTGTGTGAAGACACAAGTTGATTTCTTTTTCCTACTTTCGGGAACATAGCAAGCAACATTAACCAGCAATCTCGCAGGAATTTTAACTGAATCCAGGGGGACGCAAGTAATTTCCGTGAAACACATTTGCATGTGATGCATTTGGGAAGAAACTAGGCGATGATGGCATTCATCCACTTCAACCAATTGATTGTTGAATGGTGATATCCACGGTGAAACTCACTTTATATTCCAGTTCCCCATAATTGTCACAAGTAAGCTAGGAACAAACTATAGGATCAAATAAGACCAAACAAAAACAAACCTACCAGAGTAAGGTGAATGGTAGGGAAAACCAAAATCCAAAAATTTTTAGCGGAAATAAAAGTTACCCTCGAATCAACGGAGTTCTCGACGTAGTCCTGTCGCCGCCGGTCAAACCGCTCTCCTGTCATCGGTCCGACCGTCGTTACTGCGCCGGTCAGATCACCAAAACACCTGCGGTTAGACCGCCGCTTTCCCACCGGTCAGATTGCCGCCTAGCGGACGGTTAGACCATCGGGATCCAGAAACACCGGTAGATGACAAACTCGAAGATGTAGATTAAAACTTTCGACTTTATTGCATCGACTAGTATTTACAAAGTGCAACAACAAAACACCTCACCAAAATCTCAAACTAAACTCAAAACCCTAACTTTCTCTCAACTTATGTCTCTCTAAAAACGATACCAGGAGGCCACACCCAACCTCTTTATTTATACCATAAAAACCTCTTACTCAAAGTAGGTGTAGAACTTCTATTCCCAATAGAACTCAAAAGCTCCTATTCCCAATAGGACTCAAGAACTCCTATTCCCAATAGGACTCAAGAACTCCTATTCCTAATAGGACTCAAGAACACCTATTCCTAATAGGACTCAATCACTCTCTTCCCTTATCTCAATCTATCTTTTCAAATCTGGACTCCCTTCCAAATTCGACTCCTATTTTCATACACACACGATTCCTTTCGTATGCCATATGGATTCTCCATCTTCCACGTGCATTATCCTCTAGCCTTTTAGTATCCCGCGTGATCTCTTGATCTCTGGACGTCCACTTCTCCCAAGTCGACTCCGATCCATCACCGACAATACTATCTTGAGGCCTCAAGCGATACCTTCACATCAACTTGACTCACATCAGCACACAATAGTATCACATACAAATAGAAACCATCTAGAAGTCATATCCATAAAGAAATCTAGAAATCCAACGAAAACAACCCGAAACCGACTCCTACTCGAAGTCAGCCGGTCTAACCGTCGGGTAACCCAGTCAGACCGCCCGAACACCTCCGGTCTGACCGGCGACACCCACTCGGTCCGACCGGCCACACATGCCAACCTATACTGTGCATCAACCGAAAACACTATTAACCGTTTTTTTCATAAAACACTTACCTTTGACAATTGTTCATCACATAGATTAAATCATCACATGACTCTACAATCTCCCCCTTGATGAACACATTGGCAACATCTCAAAATGTAATTTGGTGTTTTTGAAAAACTAAAAACAAAAACAAATCAAAAAGCACAAACGGCTCACAAAGGATGTTTTCAAATGCAATGAAAAAACAACTCTTCCCTTTTTTAAAAGAAAGAATTTTCTCTCATGAATTGCAAAATCAACTATTTTTAATATGCATTTTGTATATCTTTCTCCTCCTTTGACAATGAATTCATCAAGAAATTTAAAAGAGAAAAACATAACCAATAAAGCATAAATGTTATGATAGTCACTTGTAAAACCACTTCTTTTATTTTTTATTTTTTTGAGCTTTGAAGTGTAACAAAAACAATTCGAAGTCATGTTTTGCAAGATAAAAGAGATACATTCATCAACTAGTCAACATGGATGCACTATAGTATAAACATGAAGCAAAGATATTACAATTGAGCTCAACTTAGGAATAAAGATTCACGATTTCAAACAATTTATAATGCAATATATTCACAAGCACATAGGTTGAAAGAAAAACCTCTCTATATAAACCTATTGCATTTATCACTCTTTCTCAAATTAGCTCTAAAATCAAACAATCAAGAGAATTTCTGAAATTTATTTGAACCTTTCTGATTTTGCTCATTTTTTCTCAATTATTTTGGGCACGTCCTTGTCGTCAAGACTGTTTCCAAGGATTCGGCACCCATTATTTTTGCTCACATCTAATACGTCCTTGTCGTCAAGACTGTTTCCAAGGATTCGGTATTTATTTTTTTCTCTCATAGAAATAGTTTTTATTCTCTTCAACAATGAACAATTAAAGAGCAATTTGAGGAATAACAGTCCAACAAGCATATATATATAAGCATTAGTCATCCAACCTATGTACAAGCTTCAACATTGCATATTTTCTTAATTCAAGAATTAGTGTCATGCATCATCTCACTTAAAAACAATATCTAAGCCTCATATAAAGACAAAAATGCACACAAGCTAACACAAAGAACAAATAAACCTCAATTATTGTGCTAGCATGCATAAGAATATACTAGATGTATAAAACAAAGCTCTTCTTTTACTCATTTTTATTTATTTTCAAATTAAAAAACAATGCATGAAAATAAACATGAATGCATGAAAAAAACATAAACTCCCCCTCAAATTAACCTCCTATTCTCCCCAAAGAAAAATTAAGCGAGAAATCAAAATTTTTGAAGAAGACATCCAATTGCCAATGATATCACCAAGGTTCTCATAAATTGACATATATCCACTTGTACTAACAAAAACTACTACATCAAACACTAGCATATGAAAAGCTAATAATCAAGAGAGTAGAGCAAAATTATGTCAATCCAAAATTACCTTGATGTTACTGTGAAAAACAATCGTTGTCTCCACATTGCACACACATGAGGAGTATGCCATCAAAATACCTATAAACGAGAAGATATTGAGGCCTTCATGTTGGGATTAGAAATAAAACATTTTGGATATCAGACTGCCACTTTCCCACCGGTCAGATTGCCGCCTAGCCTGCAGTTAGACCATCGGGATCCAAAAACACCGGTAGATGAAAAACTCAAAGATGTAGATTAGAATTTTCAACTTTATTGCATCAACTAGTATTTACAAAGTGCAACAAGAGCACTCCTCACCAAAATCTCGAACTAAACTCGAAACTCTAACTTTCTCTCAACTTGTGTCTCTATAAAAATGATACCAGGCGGTCACACCCTCCCTCTATATTTATACCACAAAAACCTCCTACCCAATGTAGGTGTAGAACTCCTATTCTCAATAGGACTGAAGAATTCATATTCCAATAGGACTAAAAAACTCCTATTCCCAATAGGACTCAAGAACTCCTATTTCCAATAGGACTCAAGAACTCATATTTTCAATAGGACTCAAGAATTCCTATTCCCAATAGAACTCAATGACTCTCTTCCCTTATATCAATCCATCTTCTTAAATCCAGACTCCCTTCCAAATTCGGCTCCTATTTTCATATGCACACGATTCCTCTCGTATACCATATGGATTCTCCATTTTTCACGTGTATTATCCTCTAGCCTTTTAGTATTCTGCATGATCTCTTGATCTCTGAACGTCCATTTTTCCAAAGTCAAGTCCGATTCATCACGACAATACTATCTCGAGGCCTCAAGCGATATCTGCACATGAACAACAAAGAAACTCCATATTCAAGTACAAGTTCACACCAACTTGACTCACATCAACACACAATAGTATCACATACGAATATAAACCATCTAGAAGTCATATCCATAAAGAAATCTAGAAATCCAACGAAAACAACCCGAAACCAACTCCTACTCGGAGTCAGCCGATCTGACCGACGGGTAACTCGGTCAGACCGCACGAACACCTCCGGTCTGACCGGCGACACTCACCCAGTCTGACTGGCCACACATGTCGACCTATACTGTGCATCAATCGAAAACACTATTCATCATATTTTCATAAAACACTTACCTTTGATAACTGTTCATCATATAGATTAAATCATCACATAACTATACGCAAACCCCTGATGAGATCAATCATTTTATGCATTTGCAACATTGTCTTGTAAAATAAATAGACTTTGATTTGTGATGCCGGAGTACTCTGCGCACATCTAGTAGGTCCTGGAGGAAATTTTTTTCCCCGATACTTGTTTTTTTTTCTTGCCTAACCTCTGTGCCTTTGTTTAATATACTTGATCTGCCCAAAATTAATGGAAATTATAATTGTTCATGATTACGAACCGTAAATACTTGTTTTTTTGCTTGCAAAGTACACACATCTCTATCTGTCGTGAATATGAATTGTGGAGATTGTGGTAATCGGGTATCTACATGGCAAGCTTATCCGACTGGAGGTAGGGATAGATTGTGCCTGCTATATCTGTAAGCCGAACTTGACTTGGGTGTTACGGTTGCCGATAGAGATAAGGCAATCGGCCTATAGTCACGGTTTGGTAAGATTGAGGAAACCAACTTAGAATAAGATAGGGTTTCCGACTTGTAAACCCTTCCTCCCAAGACTATATAAGGGGGTAAGGGCGTCCCTTGAGGGATATCGATTCTAGATTAGAAATTCCTATAGGAGGTTAGCTTTTAGCCTTCATCTTTAGATCACGAGATCAATAAAGACACTCGGCGGATCGAATCCACCGAAACAGGAGTAGGGTATTACCTCACGAGAGGGCCTGAACCTGTCTAAATCTTCTTCTCCTTCTAACCCATTGTGCTTGGCGATCTCGACTGCGACCCCATAAAATATATTGCCGAAACCAAGTTTCGACAGTTGGCGCGCAGGGGGCGCGCGCCGAGACTTCTTCAACAATCTCGCCGACAAGCGTGATGGGATCCCCCTCAAGACTCGGCGACTTCGCCGCCAACTTCACCGACGACTCCTCCTTCGACTCGGATTCGAACCAGTCGGAGGGAAAGACCTACTCGGCGCCATTCGGGCTCCCTAACAACGCCGAGATCTTCGACAACATCTTGAAGACCAAGATGCGATCCACCTTCTCCGACGACGGACTTCACTCGGCATCATTCGGATTACCGAACACCGCCGAGATCTGCGCCAATCTTCTCGCCTCCCCGACGGAAGCAATTTACTCAGATGAAGACCTCTCGGTGCCGTTTGGGTTACCAAACGCCGCCAAGATCTACAGTCAACTTCTCTCCCCCGAGTTGGCGGCGACCCACTCGGAGGAGCCCACACCCCCAAGCTCTGACTCGGACTGGAACGATCCAGATCCGGGTTACCCAGGATCAAGGGAGGTCGCCGTCATCCTCCCGTCATTCGGCTCCTGCTCATCTTCGGAGCTCAACGGATACCTCAGCTCCGCCGGCTTCGACAACCTCTACGGCATCCCTTCCGACGAAGCCAACAACTCCGACCGCCGCATGGACTACGAGCCGAAGTGCTTGACGTCCTCATGGCCGAGCCGGGACGAGTCCGACTCAGCCATGGCCGAAGGCTTGCAAGAAGAGCGAGCGAGTGGAGCTCGAGCGTAAGACACCGAAGAGGAGAAACAACGCAAGGACGAGGCCGACAAGAGGAAGCGGGATCTACGTGCACTGGACGATCCGCCGAGGCCATCCTCCAAACACGGGTTCGCAACACCAACATCTTCCAGACGCCACAGCAGAACGCTGTCGCCGCACTCACGCTCTTGGACACCGTCATGGAGACGGCTCCGGCCAACGTGACTCCTATACTTGATAAGATCAAGACCATCGTCGCTGCCACGGCTAACGGCCATCCCACCACTTCGGCGCGAAGGCGGCGAATCCGTGGTCGAAACGCGGATAAAAGCGGCTTCCGCCTCTAAAGTCGGGAGACTACGGGAGGCCCGAGCCGCTCGGTCGACAACCGAGCCAAGAGGCCCGCCTCGCGAGTCTACGCCGAGGCACCAAGAGCGACGGCCGACTCCGCGACAAACGACATGGACGTCCACCCGTCCACCACCGAGTCCGCCGCAACGGTTCCGGCTACCCAACCAGCCAACCGAAGACCCCGTCGAGTGATCTACGGAAGTCCTCGACCGCCGCTACCGGGAGCGCGACCAACGCACTCGGGAAGATCGAAGGGGATCACCCAATAGCGGCGACGATGGAGTACCGGCCTTCACTCGGGAGCTCCGCCGAGTGCATTGGCCGAGTGGCTTTAAGCCTACAGGATTGAAAGGTACGATGGCAAGACCGACCCCGAATCTTGGTTAAGCGTATATACTCTTGCCATCCGAGCTGCAGTGGCGACAATAAAGCCATGGCCAACTACCGCCCGTGGCCCTCGCGAACTCAGCCGAAATTGGCTCACAAGCTCGCCAAGAGGCTCAATCGCTCGTGGAGCGAGCGAGGACCACTTCATCGCCAACTTTCAAGGCACCTTCGAGGCCCGGCACACACTTCGACCTCTACAACGTCATCCGAAGGCGGACGAGCCCCCGAAGGATTATATTCGGCGTTTCTCCAAGAAGCGCAACAAGATCCCGAACATCACCGATGACATCATCATCGCCGCCTTCCGAAGGGAGTCCGTGATGAGCCGCTTATCGGCAAGTTTGGACGCAAACCACCGAAGACGGTGAAGCGGATGTTTGAGACGGCGAACTCATACGCCAAATCCAACGACGCCATTAAGGCCGCCCGTCAAGACCGGCCCGACGGAAGGGAGGACAAGCAAGCGGAGGAAGCCGAAATCCTAAGAAGGATGGCGGCAACAACGGCAACCGGGCGAAAGATCGCAAGCGCCGATCCGAAGACCTAGTGGCCGCGACCTCCAATACTCAACGCCGTCCCGAGTCGCCGCCTACGACGCCATCATGAACGCCCAGTGCACCCACCATCCGAATCACAAGCACGCGGCGAAGGACTCGCTTTATCTACGAGGGTTCGAACAATACGCGGCGCGACTCAACAAGAAGCCGATCGACGAGGTGGCCCGTCCGGCGCCAAGAAGAACAACGCGCTGAAAATGCCGAACCTTTTCAAGACCCAGTGGGGGAACTCAACCACATTTTCGGGGTCCGCTAGCCTATGAGTCCAAGAGGAAACAAAAGCTAACCGACCGGGAGGTCAACGCGGCTCAACCCGAAGTCCCTCGATATCTGCGATGGTCGGAAGTGGCCATCACCTTTGACCGCTCGGATCATCCGACCGAGTGGTTCATCCAGGCGCTATCCACTCGTCCTGGACCCCGTGGTCCGCAATATCGAGCTCAAGCGCGTCCTCATCGATGGGGCGGCGCCCTCAACATCCCTGTTCGCCAAGACAATGGACGAAATGCAGATCTTGAGGGCCGGGCGAAAGCAAGCTCAGCCCCTTTCACGGAGTTATCCGGGTGTCTTCAACACCACTCGGGCACATCTCCTCCCATCACCTTCGGAGCCCGAGAGAATTTCCGAACGGAGAACGTCACCTTCGAGGTGGCCGACTTCAAACGACATATCATGCCATCATCGGAAGGCTGCGCTTGCCAAGTTCATGGCGATCCCTCACTACACTTACCTCGCATGAAGATGCCGGGTCCCAACGGCGTCATCACTCTTCGCAGCGACGTGAAGCAAGCCTTCACCTATGACAAGGAGAGCTGCGACATGGCCCAATCTCGCGAGAGATTACGCGCCAACTAGAAGTCCGATTGGCTGCATCGACTTCGGCGAGGGCGAAGTCCCCGCAAGAAGATAGCCAAATCGGGATCCGGCGACGCCAAGACCAAGAAGATCTCCCTTGATTCGTCGATCCCTCCAAAGCGTAATCGGCGCCGACCTAGATCCCAAATAGGAAAGCGCGCTCGTCACCTTCCTCCAAAATAATAAAGATGTTTTTACTTGGAAACCGTCTGATATGCCTGGAATTCCTAGGGAGGTGATCGAGCACTCTTTGAACGTCAAAGATGACGCCAAACCAATAAAACAACGATTACGCAGGTTCGCACAAGATCGAAAAGACGCGATCAAAGAAGAACTCGCAAAGCTCTTGGCTGCGGCTTCATTAAAGAAGTCCTTCATCCCGACCGGTTAGCCAACCCAGTCTGGTCCGCAAGAAAACGGGGCAATGGCGCATGTGCGTTGACTACGCCGACCTCAACAAAGCTCGCCCCAAGGATCCGTTCGGGCTGCCTCGCATCGACCAAGTCGTCGACTCAACACGGCTGCGAACTCCCGAGCTTCTTGGATTGTTACTCGGGCTATCACCAAATCAGCTTGAAAGAATCCATTGCTTGAAAACATCGTTCATCACGCCATTTGGGGCTTCTTGCTACATCACCATGCCTTTTGGCCTCAAGAACGCCGGAGCCACATACCGGCGCATGATCCAAAGATGTTTCCGACGCAGATCGGTAAGAACGTTGAAGCTTACGTCGACGATGTTGTCATCAAGTCCAAGCAGAAAGAAGACCTGATCGCCGACTTAGAAGAAACCTTTGCAAACATCCGGGCCTTCGAATGAAGTTGAACCCGGAGAAGTGCACCTTCGGCGTCCCATCGGCAAAGCTGCTCGGCTTCATGGTATCACATCGCGGCATTGAAGCAAATCCGGAGAAGATCAACGCCATCTTAAACATGAAGCCCCGAGTAACCGTAAAGACGTCCAAAAGCTCACTGGCTGCATGGCGGCGCTAAGCCGTTTCATATCCCGACTCGGCGAACGTGGCATGCCCTTCTTCGACTACTAAAGAAGACAGACGACTTCCAGTGGACCTCGGAAGCCGACAAGGCCTTTGAAGATTTCAAAGAATTCCTTACCACGCGCCCGTCCGGCCGCCTCGGCCCAGGAACCCCTGGTGACGTTTCAGCCACTCACCAAGTGGTTAGTACGGTCCTTGTGGTTGAACGCGAAGAAGAAGGACGGGCCCGAAGATTCAAAGGCCAATCTACTTTGTTAGCGAAGTATTGGCGGGAGCCAAAATCCGCTACCCTCGGTACAAAAATTGCTTTATGGTGTTCTAATAACCGCGAGGAAATTGGCACACTACTTTGGGTCACTCGGTCACCGTCGTCACCTCTTTCCCACTCGGCAACGTCATCCACAACCGCGAGGCAACCGGGCGTATCGCCAAGTGGGCCTTAGAACCGATGCATTGGACTTAACTTTTAAGCCAAGGACGTCCATTAAGTCACAAGCCTTAGCGGACTTCTGGCCGAGTGGTGACGGCAAGAAAACGTGCCCGGGAAGACCTCCAACATCTGGACCATGCACTTGACGGATCCAAGAGGATCACCGGCTTGGGAGCAGGAGTCGTGCTGATCTCCCGGCGGGGAAAGGCTAAGATATGCCCTTCACCTCCACTTCTCCGCCTCACACAACGTCGCCGAGTACGAAGCTCTTCTACATGGTGCGCCTCGCAGTCTCACTCGGATTCGTCGGCTTATTGTGAAAGGCGACTCCCACTGGTCGTCAATCAAGTGATGAAGGACTGGTCCGCTTAAATGACACTATGGAGGCCTACCGACAAGAGGTCCGCAAGCTTGAGGACAAGTTTGATGGGCTAGAACTCTCACATGTCCGAGACATAACAACGAAGGCGATGAGCTAGCACGGTTCGGATCTAAGCGCGAAGCTGCCCCAACGACGTCTTTGTCGAACATCTCTACGAACCGACGTTATGGCAAAGACGGCTCCTAACGAACAAACCACCAACGAAGTCGCCATGACCGACACCGACCGGAGGACGCCGCTCATCAAATTCTTAACCAAGCAAGAGCTCGGATGACCGGGATGAAGCGAACGCGTCCGGCGTCGTTGCCAAGCATACGTCATGGTCGACTCCGATCTATACAAGAGAAGCCCCTCCGAATTCTAATGAGGTGCATCACACCCGAAGAAGGGAAACAATTACTCCAAGATATCCACTCGGGCATGCGGAAGCCACGCGGCGCACGCACTCTGTCGGCAAAGCTTACGGGCAAGGATTCTTCGGCTTACCGCGGTCTCCGACGCGGATAAAGTCGTAAGAACCTGCGAAGGCCGCCGTTTTCGCCCGACGAGCCATGTCCCGGCTCAGAGCTTCAAACAATCCCACTTTCCGGCCATTCGCGGTATGGGGCGGACATGGTTGGCCCTTTCAAGAAAGCTCCAGGAGGTTTCACACACCTCTTCGTCGCAATCGACAAGTTCTCCAAGTGGATTGAAGCCAAGCCGGTCGCCACAATCACTGCTGACAAAGCACGAGACTTTTTCCTCAACATCGTGCACCGCTTCGGCGTCCCAAACAGAATCATAACTGATAATGGGACCCAATTCACGGGAGGCATCTTCAAGGAATTCTGCGAAGACTTCGGAATCAAAATCTGCTATGCATCAGTAGCTCACCCTAAAAGCAATGGGCAAGTCGAGCGAGCAAACGGCATGGTCCTTCAAGGCATCAAGGCTCGCGTTTTCGACCGGCTAAGCCCTTACGCCGGCAAGTGGGTCCAAGAACTTCCCTCGGTTCTATGGTCGCTGCGAACCACACCCAGTCGGGCTACTGGCCAAACTCCTTTCTTTTTGGTCTATGGCGCAGAAGCCATGTTGCCAAACGAGATGGAGTATGAGTCCCTCCGGGTCCGCAGCTTCAACGATGAACGCTACGACCCCGACCGAGTGGATGACCTCACCCGATTGGAAGAGGCCCGTGAGGCGGCTCTCATCCAATCGGCCAAATACCTTCAAGGGCTCGGAAGATACCACGGTCGCAACGTGCGAGCACGAGCTTTCATTGTTGGCGACACTGGTCCTACGCAAGATCAGACCACCAAAGACCGACACACAAGTTATCTCCCTTATGGGAAGGACCATACATAATCGCTGAAGTGACTCGGCCCGGTGCTTACCGGCTAAAGCGCGAAGACGGGTCAATGGTGGAGAACTCCTGGAACATCGAGCATCTTCGACGATTTTACGCCTAATTTGGCTAAGGCCTCATGTTTTCCTTGACTGCCAACCTCAAGTAAGATGACTTCTTGAGCTAGCATGGGGCGTACACATGTCAATAAAGCTCAAGTTTTCCTCATCAACTTTTGTGCATAATTTGGTTTATCATTGTTTAATGTCCGTTGACTCGAGCTCGGTGTCTAAGGGACCGAGAGTTTTCTCGATGACCTAATCGAGCCTAGGCTTGATGACGATGACGAAAACTACTTAAGAAATTTCACGCAAAAGCTCGAATCAAGGCATTGACATAAATAAACTAAAAATAGTCACAAAGTGCCACGTCAAAATGTTACGGTTACATGACATTTACAAAGCAAAGTCAGAATACGATCGAGTTTGAAGTTGTTTACTACATCCAGAGATATCTTCTTCGCCGCCTCTTGCGCCTCACTCGGCATATCTAAGGCCCGCTCGTCCGTTGTCCCCTAGCGAAGCCCTCCCGGACCGAATGAATATCCACTCGGGGTAGAGGACTTGTACGTGCAAGAGCCGAGACCAGCCCCCATGTTGGCCGCTTCGGTGATATTCTTGGTATCGTTCGGGCGCGCCCGAAGCTTGTCGAAGATCTCGATCGGCTCCAGCGAGCTGGCCCCAACTCCTTGATCGAACAAGGACAACAAGATCGGCGTGGCGGCGTTGGCAACCTCTTCCCGTATCTCGTCGCTGGATTTGATCCGCCCAAGCAAGACGTCGTATTGGGCTCGGGTCGTCATCTTATAAGCTGCAAAAAGTCCTAGATCATTCAAAGCACTCGGAAATAAAGCAAGACACGAAATTCGACTTCAAAGAAGGTTACCTTCAAATTCGGCCTCCATCTCGGCCTTGTCAAGGCTGACCGCTTCTAGGTGGACTTGAAGCGAGTGGACCTCCGAAGAATTTTCTACAACAAAAGAAGATTATCAATAGCCAAAGATCAACATGATAATCATGATGAAGCTGGAGAGGCGGGCTTACTCCCAATAGATCCGCGGAGGTCGAGGTTGGCTTCCCGAAGCTCCGAAATCTCCCTCCTTAAAGCCGCCTCCTTGATGCGGCCTCCTCCGAGTGGCCTTCTGTCGCGAACGTCTTCCAAGGAGTTTAAGTGGGGGACCAGCTTCTCCAAGACTTGAGATTTTGCCATTGAGCGGCAATATTCCTTCGCACGCGAAAGCAAGTGGAGTGACCGACGAAAGATAACGATGATATAATCAAAGAGAAAGACAAAAGGCTTACGTTGAGCAGTTGGGTCGCCTCATTCAGGCTCTCGACAAGGGCATCCCTTTCATCCTTTTCGGCTTGCCGGTCTAGGATGATGCCCTGTCTCTCGCCTTCCGAATCCCGCCACTCGATCCCGATCGGGGAACCCAGTCTCGAAGCGCACACGGGATCTCTTCTACCGTGGTGGCAAGCAAGAAAGACAAATGAAGACATGAAAGATTCAAAATTGAAAGAACGAAGGAATGCCTCGAAGCAAGTCTTACAGGTTTCGGAGGCCGCCGCCTAGGTGGAGCGGCCGGGCTTTTCTTCTTCTTCGGGCTCGCGCCGAGTGACCCCCAGTCGGGGGTGCTTGAGCCGCAGCCGCGGTTCCCGGCCGACGCGGTTTCCGGTCGGAATATCCCGGCCCGCGTCGGGGCTCCTCCAAGGCGTCCTCCTTCGGAGGCGAAGGTTGTTTCTCGGAACGCTCGCACTCGGTTGCGGGCTCCGGGTTTTGGCTCTACGGCCTTGGCACTTCGGGAGCAGCGGCCGGAGTCGGCCCTTCACCCCCTCGGCGGGATCTATGTCCTGGGCCTCGCGAAAGTGAAAAAGCAAAGATAAAGAAAAGTTTTCCGCGAAAGAGTTCAGGACTTCGGTTTGAGCATACCGGATGATGCGGATCTTTGGTGCCGTCGCGGCGATCGCCTTAGAGGCGGGGTCTGGCTGGAGGAGCGGGACGTCGTCATCCGAATCCTCGATGATCGGCCTCCTTTTGCTCGCGCGCTTGTTCGAGTCCTCACTCGGTCGCCCGCTTCCCGACGGATCGGCTTGGATTTTGATCCCGCCGGTCGCTTCTTCGGGCGACGCGGCGCGTCATCATGAGCCACCTTATATGGCATGGACGTGATAGAGGCGTTTTCTGCGAGAAGAGAGAAAGTGCAACATTAAGAGACAAGACGTCAAGATTGAAAGATACTATGAAGCAACCAATCGGCTTACGGAGGAGGAGGTCGGTGGATGCTGAATGGAAGGATCGCGAATGAGGGCCCGCTCGACGCAATCCCGGATGAGAAGAGTTTGTACATCCGAATCTTCGGATCTCGTATGTGAGTGGATCGGGTCTTCCCGATTGGGATCCGTCCCGCCTTCATACTCGAAGGCCGGCTTCGACCGCTCCTTGATCGGCGCCGGTCGGCACTGATGAAGTGCCGAGTGATTTGTTCCCCGCGAAGATTCCTCTTCTTCATCGCCGGGATCTTCGCGAGCGATCATTGGCTTCGTCCCAATCTTGGGCTACGGGACGGTGCTCCAAGATGGCTTGGGGACAGGAGGAAGACCGACGAGGCGAGCGAGCGGGTTCGAGATTGCGATGTAGAACCAGCCCGCGTGCCGGCCTTTGTTGGAAGATTTCAAAGGGAGAGAAAAGTAGTCTTTGCGGAGAGATCCGCGAATGGAAGCTCGCTCCGCCAACAACGCAAGGTTGGTCCTTGTTTGGATGGGGTTTCGGATAGAACATACGACGGAATAGATTGAAGTGAGGAAGAATGCCGAGAAAAGCTTCACACACATGAATAAAGAGGGCTATGTGGAGCATTGAGTTGGGGTTCAGATGATAGAGATGAAGTCCATAATAGTCAAGAAGCCCCCGGAAGAACTCGGAGGTGGGAAGGCTGAACCCGCAGTAGAAAAAGGAAGTGAAGACAACGAGCTCACCGGTGTTTGGGGTCGGGAAGTCCTCCCCCGCCGCCGGGCGCCATCCCACGAGTTCCTTTGGCGGAAGCACGCCGTGCTTCACCATCTCCTTGAGGGTAGATTCCCTCACTTCCGAAGCGGCCCATTGGTCGAAGGGAATCCTTTTTTCCTCCGCCATGAGAATGGGTTGATGGGAAGTGGATCTGGCTGGAAAAAGTTGGATCTTTGGCGATGGAACGTGGGAGATTTGGCTGTGGAGGCTGGTTGTTGCAGAGAGCGAGCTCTTAGATGGATGGATTTGGGAGCGCGCGAGTCTAGGGTTCTCCGCGGTGAGCTGTTGAACAGTGCCGTGAGAAGGGGAATCGTTTGGAAGATGAAGAGGCGGGGACGACCTCGCATCTTTATAGAAAGATTTGAGGGTTGTGCTAGGTTTTCTGGTGAGTGGGCCGAGCCCATAAGAAAATCTACGGCCCGGCTAAGGTGTGGTCCGATGCGTGTCCTTAGGGACTTAAGCGGATGAGCTTAAGCAGATTTGCCACGGCAATATGCGCGTGTCCGAGTGCCCTATACCTTTAAAGATCCTTCCATACCGCGGTTTGCGACTTCATGAGAAGCGGCACGATGCAATTTGGAAGGTGACCAACAGCTGAGTTTTTATAGCTGCCTTGGTGAACAAGGGCTGTTTGATTTTTTGGCATTTGGTCGGGTAATCTTACCGATGCTGTTTGTTTTCCACCTTGGTGAAGATCTTTATAGATTGAGACCAGTATTATGGCAGAAGCTATTTAATAACTTGGTCATATTTTTTATATGATTGAAAGAACTTGTTCTCCCATGAGGGATGAATGAAATATTTATTCCGGGATTACACGGGCAAATCCACTCGGATGAGCAAGAGCCTACCGAGTGCTTTTTACCCATGAGGGTTGATTGAATTATTTGTTCTGAGATGACTCGGGCAAATTCACTCGGATGAGTATGAACTTGCCGAGTAATGAGATTTCAGTGATTGCTTTAGCATGAGCTAGGCATCTACATGAGAATAATTTTTTATAGTTCTTGACTATATGTTTAGCCTATTTTTGACTAATCATATAGTCGGGGCTACACTAATTAGGTGCATCGGGAGATGCACCTAGATATTTATTTTTAAGAAATTTTTCAGCCCTTCACAGTCTTTGGAGCCACTCGGGAAGATTCAGGCAGAGATGATGGAATCACTCGGCGCCAAAAGCACTTGGTCAAAGAGATTTTTGGTTGAGTGCTTGTTTTGGTCGAAGCGAGTTGTCTCGTCGACCGAAAAGGACTCGGGGCTCTGTGGAGATTGTGGTAATCGGGTATCTACATGGCAAGCTTATCCGATTGGAGGTAGAGATAGATTGTGCCTGCTATATCTGCAAGCCGAACTTGACTTGGGTGTTACGGTTGCCGATAGAGATAAGGCAATCGGCCTATAGTCACGGTTTGGTAAGATTGAGGAAACCAACTTAGAATAAGATAGGGTTTCCGACTTGTAAACCCTTCCTCCCAAGACTATATAAGGGGGGTAAGGGGCGTCCCTTGAGGGATATCAGATTCTAGATTAGAAATTCCTATAGGAGGTTAGCTTTTAGCCTTCATCTTTAGATCACGAGATCAATAAAGACACTCGGCGGATCGAATCCACTGAAACAGGAGTAGGGTATTACCTCACGAGAGGGCCTGAACCTGTCTAAATCTTCTTCTCCTTCTAACCCATTGTGCTTGGCGATCTCGACTGCGACCTCATAAAATATATTGCCGAAACCAAGTTTCGACATGAATATCATCCAAGATTAATCCAAAATCCAATGGTTCATGATTACAAACTGTTAAAGATATTAGTGAATCACCGTATGGGACAAGAACCATTGAAGATTAGCCTCCAAATCACGGATGAAATTAGATATTGCTGTTTTCAACGTTTAGAGATTGGGTTTCAGCTATGTTGTCTCGCTAGCCACTGCTACCCTCCCATTGAGTGATATACCTTGGATCGGAAGAGAGTACTCTCTAGTAAAATTAGAGGGACGTGGATCACTCACGTGTAGGACCATAAAAATGAGCTCCATTTATTAGGGATCGACGTTTCTTTGATTTTACGTCAGATTTTACGTCAGAGGAGCCGCGTCCCCTTTGGATCATATAAAGTTATTCAATGCTGTGTTACAGGTTTTTCGGAAAAAAAGGTTTGACAAAAATCTGAAAAAGGAATAAAAATAAATATAAGTTGAAATATGCATTTATGTTAACATGGAACTTCACATCATAGAAAATATATTTTCAAATATTACTCGTGCAGGTGCGTGTACATCAGGTTTGATAATTAACACCATTAGTACTACTACTTAAATGTTAACATATCCTTGTACCATACATCACCAATGTTAGGGTATGGATCGGTGCAGTCAATATCAATGTTGTAAAATATTTTTTCTTTTGATTGTGGAGGGTTGCCAATATGGTATGCCACACTCCTCGTGAAGAAACCTAACAAAATTAAGGCACTAGAAGCCTAACATTAAAAGAAGAACCCTGAAACTTTTCATAATGACAAAACTAGAGAAACAAAATAATAATAATAATAATAATAATAATAATAATAATAATAATAATAATAATAATAATAATAAGCTTTACTAAAGCGACACATACCCATATAAACTAACACCACATCTCAGGATCTATCCTGGCCCTAAATACAACACCCACTTTGCTAAAGCAACAGTTTGTAGTGGTTAATAACTCCATTGCTCGCCATATGTGCAAAAAGTTGTTGCGTTTAGAATACATAAGAGTTGTAGATAAAGCTACTGCAAAGATTTGTGTAGAAATGAGAAGCATTCAAAAAGGAAGAGTATTTTCAAAGGAGGTACTACTATACTAGTATGAGCAAAAGAGCACCGTAAAATGGGTGATCACGTCGTTTTGCTAGCATTATTTGACAAAACTAGAGGTTAGCTCCGATGGATTTTTTTTTGCGCTGCAACTTCTAGATGATCTGCCACCGATTAACTTCTATAATATATATCACTGAGTTAATCACAGTGAAACGATTTGATGGGGTTTCAAATGATGAAGTTGTAGGTCATCCAAGTTTGCTGAGAAGCAGACCCGATGTTTAATCTGTCAAGAAAACTATGATGGGTAACTACCATTCCCTTGGTAGAATCACCACAAGTTCTTCGCCTTCGCCTCTTCCTACTAGTATTCTAGATCTAAAAATTAGCAACAAGATACTCTTGATGTAATCCATAAAATCCCACAAAAGCTTGTATTAACAATGACTAGGGTTAATTAAAAACATTGAATAAAAAAAGTAGTGAGTAAGAGGTATTATTGACTCATTTGGTTCATTTGCTTCATAAGAGAAATTATGCTCGAGCCATTTGAACCTAAAGTCTGGTCGATCTAAAATTTTGGTTGATGTTACACCTATTTTGTTTTAAAATATGTCCGGTTACTGCTCTAAAGATTTCTACGGGTTTGATGATGCACCGTAGTATAAAGTGAAATTTAATTTTTCATACTCTGTTGCGAAGTGAAAACATGTGCTAAATAAGGTGCAAAAATAAAACAATGTGCACTGTACATGGCGTAAAATTCAGTATATACTCATAAGTGTCAGCGATGGATGGAATTCACTACGTCAATCTCTTTCACGAGGTACAGTGACAATGCTACAATTTCCCTGCATCCCCTGTTAAAAGTGCTGGAGTGAGGGCTCTCATTAGTTCTCACTATCCATTCACATTAGGAAGACCTTAGTTGTTGGCACTCACTAGTGTGAAGTTTCTAACACCATACCTCCATTTTGTACCCTCTCACTAGAGAGCCACAGTACAACTGGCAGCAGTGAATGTTAATTCACAGTATAGCTGCATTTACTGGCAAAGTGGAAGGCAATGTGCAGCTTATAAGGTGTATACATGGATCTTTGAAACCACAACTATCCAATCAATTGCTTTTCCCCTCTCACAGCAGCACATATTTTACCACAATCTCATGGATCTCGGAATGGGATGCATCTGAAGATCTGAAGATACAGAGGTTGCTCTTTTATCTTCTGCCTCTCCGGAGGTCAAAGAAGCTTTGGCTTGCTGCTATGAGGATCCAAGTTAGTAGTATCATGCATGGTTGAACATGCTCCATTGCTAAGTGATCAACGGACATAATGTGAAGGTTGTCGATTTTGAAAATCGGTAATAAAAAAAGAGGTAGTGTACGAGACCAAAAATGGATGAGTAAAGGGACAAGGTTTAGATAGGTCCAGGCTTTCTCGATGAGAGATAATATCCTGTTTCGGAGATTGAATCCGCCAAGTATTATATTGATCTGACGATCAGGTTGTGGCTTATTGTTTCTATCTGTTGCTATGTTCTTAGAGGGCTCCCTACCCACCTTATATAGGTTGAGACGTAGGGTTATAAAGAGAAAAATCTAGCCAGATATGACATCAGTTTTCTAATCTATTATATGTTATTACTCAATCGGGACTTCAGGTCATGCCATAGAACACAAAACAATACTGTAACCGAGTCCTACTCTATTACATAATAGATCTAACCTGCCTCGTATCTCTGATCGAATATGAAGATAGTGTAGGTATCTGGTATCCATATTCTCCACAAAGGTCAACAACATGAAAAAACACATGAGCTCAACAATATAAAAAAACTGTGCATCTGCATCGGATGAATGACATCTAAAAGTCTGCATTAACCAGCAGCCTCCTGCACAAGAATGGAGAGGACTGAATATCTTGATCTAGTAATATTTGCTTGGGATGCATCTGGGAAGAAATTAGGGACAGTCACATGCTTATGCTTCCACTTGAACCAACTGATTGAATAGTTAGATCCAGGGTTAGCAATCTTGGAATGAGGATTTTTAAACGGGGAGGGGGGGGGGCGAAATTACCAAAATTTTGAAAATTTTGGTATTATTTTGGCCGAATTTTTTTGAAAATTTGACGAATTTTGAATGAATTTAAATAAAATTTGATCAAATCAAAAAAATTTGGACAAAACCAAAAATTTCGAGCGAGATATGTGCTTACCAGGGGACCGAAATTTCGTAAATTTTTAAAATTTCGTTCCAAAACTGTAATCCCTAGTTAGATATCTGACGAAGCTAGTTATACATTCCAGTACCCCCATCTAATAAGTGTCATAGACTTACGCTTAACAATTCCTATGAAGAAAAAGCACCAACAGAGATTCTTTTACGCACTGCAACATTGTTTTTTTTTCTCCAAAAAAATGGCAGAAAGCTCTATAACTCACTATAGATGTAACACTACAGCCCGTTAGGTCCTTAATGGTATTGATCTATGTGGCCCAATTGTGATTGTAGTCGTTGGTGGCTTAGTACCACATTTGAAGTTTAGGTGGGTGGGAGTTATCATATAAGAGTTAGCACTTTAGTCATAGTACTCAGATTAACTCTTTTATACAAATTAAGAATAAGAATAAAAGTGTAAGCGGATAATATGTGCTCTATGTGAGACAGGACAAATGCAAATTTTGGAGGTGTGTGTTCATACTACAGTCATCTGCAACCCTGTGTTTGTTCGTAAGAAGACTACAGTCATCCGCAATCCGTACTTGCCTGGGATGAGCACCAACCTAATCACCCATCCAGCCATAAATAATCAAGCCCTCATAAATTTTGGAGGAATAATCAGGAACTCCCAAAAACTCCCAAAAATCGATAAAATATACTCTCTTTGTCTCAAAATATAAATGTATTTTGGAGGAATAATCAGGAACTCCCAAAAAGTTGTTGAGTAGACTAGAAAACCCTACATCCTCACCGATAAAATATACTCTCTTTGTCTCAAAATATAAGCATTTATAGGGGTTTAACAAATTTTTTGGTTAAGTAGAAAAAGTTATGATACCTCTGGAGGGTATCATCCTGGGATAGCCCACACATTAGAAATAAGATCGGATGGGTAGGATCACGAGTCCTTGAGCTGGGGTCGGGAGCCGGGCCTCGGGCAAGTACGGCCAGCCCGACCCCTGCCCTCGGACTCGACCACGGCTTTCCCTGGCTTGACCTGCGTGCATGGCCCCTACCACAAAAGGAACGGGTCGTCCTCGAGAGAAAGGCTTCCATAGTAAGGCTTGCAAATAAAGCAAGAAGGGGATAAGCGACAGAGGATGACTGTTAACACTAAAATTTAGTAATTGAGTTCCTAAGTCCGCAAAGGCAAAGCGGAATCGGATCGGCTGAAGACAGGAATCGCATCGGCCAAAAGAGTGATCGGCTGCGAAGCCAATCGGCTGAGGATGGATCGAACATGGGCAGCAGATAGCCGATTTTAGGTCCGAAAGAGATGAAACCGTTTCTAATGCAGAAACTTGAACATAAATAGAAGGTTCGGTTGCTAATTGCGCGTTAAATGATATTGTCACTTATGGATAGAGTCCTATAACGGCAATTGTATCTGTAATCTAGAGATTTGTTAGACTGTTAGTTGTAACGCGGTATGGGTCCCGCTAGGGATACTGTGGTGTTTTAAATAGTAGTTTAGATAGAGTCCAGGGTCTTTACAGATATTTGTATCTTGGGTATAAATAGGACCCCTTGTAAAAGACACATTCAATCAATCAAACCTTCGGCGCATCGCCAACCTTTTCTTTAGACCAGCACATTGTTTGGCTACGGGCTGCATCGTTTCGATCCCCAGATCCAGGTAAATGTTTGTCATTAGCGGTATGATTTGTTGTTTCTAGTGCTTCCATCGCAATGATACATTAGAATCAGGGGTTTATACTGCGTTATTTATCATATAACGCATATAAATTAGATCAATGTTTAGATCTATCCCGCCATTGGTGGTTCTAGCAAGAACTTGCACCAACAAGGCTAGATCCGAAGGTTGGCTGGTTTATATGCGATATCTATCGTCTTGAGAGGTGTAAATCGGCGCAACAGATCGGGTTGTTCTTTTTATACTTAATGTTGTATCATGTTTGAACTATTAAGTCGTTCTTAGAGTCCGGTGATCCGTTCGGATAGATTTATGTTGTTTAGAGACATGCTGGGGTTTCATGGCCTTATCTCGCCCTAATATGTTTCTTTTAATGTGCTTATTATTAGATTTGTATTAGGACTGCCTCTTATGTTAAGATCGTGTTTCGTCGAACTGCCACCGAAATCGGCCTTTCACCGCCGATGGCCGATTTCGGTTTGTGCGTCTCGGTCGAATATTATCTTCCCATAAGATTCATCGGAGTACTAGCCGATTCATTGTTAGCTTTCCAGTATCGGCTAGGTTATCGATCCGTATATTTATTATTCTTTATTGTATTTGGGTCAAGCGATTGATGCTGTCTCGGTATAGCCGATCCATTCCAGTCACTTGGCTTAAATATAGTTTGCAATAACATATATATGTTCATGGATTTCCTTGGCCGATCCCGTGGGGATCTAACCTAACACTTAACACATATTCTCTCGTTTTTCTTGTTGATTAACAGATCAAATCAACTGGCACGCCCTGCATGTTGTAGGCAGCCGAGAAGGACCTGCACTGGAGTCAAGCGGATCTCCCAGGCCAGCGCGTGAGAGAGATTTCTCGTCAACACGCTTCTTGGCACGTCTGGTGGGACCTTCTTTGTTGGCTCGGCTCGGACGCATAGACTCAGCCGGCAAGATGGTCGACTCCAAGAGCCCTGGCATCACGCAGGACAACATCGTCCTCGTGAAGATGGAACAATTATCAGCTGAAAAGCAAGCCGAATATAAGAAGATGGTGGAAGAGCTCTAGGCTAATTATTTGCAATCTTTCACCCAAACAAGATCTAGAGCCGTGCACCAAAAGTACAAGTTCAGCCTGAACGATACCAAGGCATCTTCCTCGAGTGACACAAAAGGCAAACAGAAGGTGGAAGAGCCGACTCAGGTGCAAGATGATTCGGCCATATACTCTCTACAAGATCAGATCAACTCGGCCGTTCACCACGCACTGGTCAACCAAAGTAGCATCTTGGTCAATACTCTCAATAATATGATCGCTACTGTGGTCGACGCCAAGGTAGCCGAACAGCTGCAACGGGGGCCCACGTATTTCGCAGATGGCCAATTTCCTGGTTACAGGACGCTAGTCACGCAGAATCGGCCGCTTCCACTGATAGCACAACCAAGCCCGCCAGGAGGAGTCGGTCAACTGAATCCAGGTGAAACGGCTATAAGACCAGCGATTACTATATTGAACCGACAACAGCCGTTGCCCCAGGGTCAACTGGACAACATGTTCAATGACAATCGGCAGCCGGAGCCGATTGATCTAGACAGGCGGCACAACGCCGATGGCCGACAGTTGTTTCTGGAACCACCAACGCCACAACCGGCGCCTAGGCCACCTCCCGCTGACCATCGCTACCAGTACCAAGGAGGCCGTCAAGATCACCATTATAGGCCTCAGACGCCACCACCGCTGTATCGGCAAGCACCCGTGCTGTATGAACCATACGAGCCGATACAACAAGACAATCGAACATGGGCTGACCTGATCGCAGATGTCATGCGCGATCAATTCGGCCTCAAGCCAAAGGACTCAGGGAATATGTATCGGTACCCCTATCCGGAGCACTTCGAGCGGATCCCGCTGCCTAACTGATACAAGATCCTAGACTTTTCAAAGTTCTCAGGGCAGGACAATATTTCAACATACGAGCATGTTAGCCTATTCTTGGCGCAATGCGGTGAAGCATCGGCTACGGACCCCTTGAGAGTTCGACTGTTCCCCCTTTCTCTTTCAGGATCGGCCTTTACCTGGTTGTCCTCATTGTCCTACAACTTGATTCAGAGTTGAGCCGATCTTGAAAAACAGTTCCACAGCTATTTCTACTCCGGCAACCACGAGATGAAGTTGTCGGACCTCATCAGCGTCAGGCAGAAACACAATGAATCGGTCCAAGACTACATCCAACGCTTTAGGGAGATGAGGAACCGATGTTACAGCCTGGTGCTATCGGATGCCCAGTTGGCCGATCTGGCCTTTCACGGCTTAATCGCGCCAATCCGAGAGCGATTCTCTGCGCAGGACTTCGACAGCCTAGCCCACTTGGCGCAGAAGGTGAGGGCCCACGAACAACGATTCCAGGACACCAGAAAGACCGTCAAAAATATAACTCAGGTCGTTGTCGAATCGGATTACGGGTCCGACGACGATGAAACAGAAGTGGCGGCAGCCGAGTGGGCCAAGAACAAGAAAGCCATCGTCTGCCAATGGCTGCTGAAGATGGCCAAGGAAGAAAGATACGACTTCGACATCACCAAGGCCGACAAGATTTTTGATCTGTTGCTCAAGGAGAAACAGATTCAATTACCCGAAAATCATGTGATCCCGTCGGCCGAAGAACTAAAGAAGAAGAAGTATTGCAAGTGACACAACTCCACATCTCACGCCACCAACGACAGTAAAGTTTTCAGACAGCAAATCCAGTCAGCAATCGAGGCTGGGAAGCTGAAGTTCGCCGATTCAAATCGGTTGATGAAGGTAGACGGCAATCCCTTCCCGGTCAACACGGTCCAAGCCGGCCCCAGGCAAGCTGATCGACAGAACAGAAAGGCGCACGGCTTAGCCGATACATCGATCGGGGCCAAGGCAGAAGGCGACTAGAATGAATGCCGCGCCGCGCGAATTAATATGGTGCGCCCAGTCATCAGATCGGCTGACCGACAATCGATCCATGAACGAAGCTGATACCGTCATCAATACCGGTCTCGGCATGGAGAAATTTACGATGAAGCACCTCGTCGGTGCGAGCCGAATAATCAGAGCCGACGATACAAGGTAAACCACGACAATGCCAATCCATATTGGCATTGCGATTTTTCAGGTACTGCTGGGAATCCAGCATGAGGCTACCAACATTGGATGATTGCCCAGCACGTAACGATCGTCGCGACGTCGGACGTGGAAGCTTGTCGCCTGCAAGTCTAGCTCGGTTCATCCCCAGAGCCGTACAGCTAAACCAAAGGCGGCGGCCTGTCCATGATCGGCTCGGTCCGATCCATCAAGACTTCTTCGTTGATGAGAACCGTGAAGGGAACAACCACGACGACAGAGAGGCCGATGATGAGGAGTCGGCCAACCCCCAATGGTGCCCGTTCGATGTCTTCACAAAGACACAGAAAAGGAGGGTTCAACGCCTCAAGCGTGAAGGGAGGGAAGACGAAGTACAACAAATGATCCACGAGCAGCGCCGTTGGCTGGGCAAAATCAAAAGACGGTGGATACCCAAAAAGAAGGCTGACATAAGTGACGAAGAGCAAGACAAGGAAAGCCCAACCGACCAAGCCAGGAGGGTAGCCAAAGGGAAAGGCAAAATTTCCGCATCGGTTAACATAGTCTTCGTATTGCCAGCCGAGTTCGGCGCTCCCGAGGCCGATGCAGACGCCATTGAAGATGACCTGGCAAAGCTGGCGATCTCACCAGACCAGGTTATCTTCGACAAACCCGAAGGAACCAAAAATCGGCACTTAAAGCCGTTGTACATTAAAGGATTTGTCAACGGCAAGCTGATTTCCAAGATGTTAGTCGATGAAGAAGCTGCAGTCAACCTCATGCCCTACGCAACATTCAGAAAACTGGGCAAGGGGGCCGAGGACCTGATAAAAACCAACATGGTGCTCAAGGACTTCGGCAAGCAACCCATCGAAACCAAGGGCGTTGAACCGACCGTCGGCAACAAGACCGTGCCCACAACATTCTTCGTCATCGACGGGAAGGGTCTTACCTGCTGCTCGGAAGGGACTGGATACACGCCAACTGCTGCATCCCTTCTACAATGCACCAGAGCCTGATCCAATGGGACGGTGACAAGATCGAGATCATGCCAGCCGACAGGTCAGTTAGTGTCATCAATGCCGATTTGCCACTTTGGGAAATCGAAGGCATCGATTGTTTATCTCGGAAAATTTGGCAAGCCGATTTTCTAAATATCTCCAATTCAACGATACAGCCCATCGGAAATGACGAGCCACAGCTGCTGCTTTGAACAAGACATGGTGGAGGGCTCAAGCGTTCTCGGCGTAGCCACCACGGACGAAGACGATGGCAAGTGAGGGCAGGGCTTCACGTCGGTCGACGAGTTGGAGGAAATCGACATCGGCTCTGGTGATAAGCCGAGGCCGACGTACATTAGCAAAAATCTGTCTCCTCGGTGTAAATCCCAGCTTATTGAATTATTAAAAGAATATAAAGATTGCTTTGCTTGGGAGTACTTCGAGATGTCCGGTCTCAACCGATCAATAGTGGTCCATCACGCCGACAAGTGCTATCGGCCGTTCAAACAACCTCCCGGAGGTTTAAGGCCGATATGTACGATGCAATCAAGGCCGAAATCACTCGGCTATATGACGCGGGATTCATTCGGCCTTGCCGATACGCCGAATGGGTCTCAAACATCGTCCCAGTGTTGAAGAAAATGGTAAACTTAGGGTGTGCATTGATTTCGAGAGATCTTAACAAGGCAACCCCTAAAGATGAATACCCGATGCCGAGGCGATATGCTCGTCGATGCGGCTTCAGCCACAAAGTTATCAGTTTCATGGACGGCAACACAGGGTATAACCAAATATTCATGGCCGACGAGGACATCCACAAGACCGCTTTTCGGTGTCCCGGCGCAATCGGCCGGTATGAATGGGTAGTGATGACGTTCAGTCTGAAGAATGCTGGGGCAACATATCAACGCGCCATGAATTACATCTTCCACGACCTGATCGGCTCGCTGGTGGAGATATACATTGACGACATGGTGGTCAAATCTAGGGAGAGAGAAGGTCACATTGCCGATCTGAGACAAGTGTTGGAACTGACGAGGAAATATGGTCTAAAAATGAATCCGCTTAAGTGTGAGTTCGACGTATCGGCCGGGCAGTTCCTGGGATTTCTCGTCCACGAAAGAGGGATTGAAGTTACACCAAGGAGCGTGAATGCTATCAAGACAATTCAACCCCCGAAAGATAAAAAGAAACTCCAGTCGTTGATCGGGAAGATAAACTTCATCAGACGGTTCATAGCGAATCTCTCAGAAAAGATGGAGCCATTCACACCACTGCTTCGGCTGAAAGCCGATCAGACCTTCACATGGGGGGCAGAGCAGCAGAAGGCGTTAGACAACATAAAAGATTATCTTAGCTCCCCCCCAGTTTTAATGCCTTCACAGAAGGGAATATCGTTCAAGCTATACCTATCGGCCGACGATAAATCAATCGGCTCCGTCCTAATCCAAGAGGTCGACGGCAAAGAAAAAGCTGTTTTCTATCTCAGTCGACGGCTGCTAGACGCAGAGACAAGGTATTCACCTGTGGAGAAGTTATGCCTATGCCTCTATTTTTCATGTACAAAGTTAAGGCACTATCTGCTGTCCAATGAGTGCACGGTAATTTGCAAAGCCGATGTAGTTAAGCATATGCTATCGGCTCCGGTGCTCAAAGAAAGAATCGGGAAGTGGATCTTCGCACTAACAGAGTTCGACCTGAGGTACCAGGCACCAAGGGCAGTCAAAGGGCAGGCCATAGCCGACTTCATTGTGCAGCATAGAAACGACTCAATCGGCTCAGTGGAGATTATGGCTTGGACTCTGACGTTCGATGGCTCGGTCTGCACCAACGGCTGTGGCATCGGCTTGGTCATTATTTCGCCCAGGGGGGCAAGCTTCGAGTTTGCTTTTGCCATCAACCCCCACGCTACAAACAACCAAGCCGAATACGAAGCCGTCCTTAAAGGATTGCACCTACTCAAGGAAGTTGAAGTCGACGCCATCGAAATAATGGGGGATTCATTATTGGTCATCAGCCAATTATCAGGAGAATATGAATGCAAAAATGACGCGCTGATGGTCTATTATCGACAATGCTGGGAGTTAATGGATGGTTTTCGGCTAGTCACTTTGAAGCATATCCCCAGAGAGCAGAATATAGAGGCCAATGACTTGACTCAAGGGCATCAGGCTATCGGTCGATGCTGAAAGAAGTAGATATAGACGTGGCCGCCATTACGACCGATGATTGGAGATTTGACGTTTACAACTATCTCAAAAACCCCTCTCAATCGGCCACAAGGAAACTACGATACAAGGCGTTACGATACGTGTTGCTTGATGAAGACCTATAATATCAGACGATTGACGGCATGCTACTCAAGTGTTTAGGAGCCGATCAGGCTACAGTGGCCATCGGGAAAGTACATGAAGGAATCTGTGGCACGCACCAATCGGCCCACAAAATGAAGTGGCTACTCCGCCGAGCGGGGTACTTCTGGCCGACAATGCTAGAGGTCTGCTTCAAGTACTACAAGGGGTGCCAGGACTGCCAAAAGTTCGGCGCTATACAACGAGCACCGACATCGGCTATGAACCCAATCATCAAGCCGTGGCCATTTAGAAGATGGGGCATTGATATGATCGGCCAGATCAATCCACCCTCAAGCAAAGGACACAAATATATCCTGGTGGCAACGGATTATTTCATGAAATGGGTGGAGGCGATCCCCCTCAGAAAAGTGGATTCTAAGGATGTGATCAAGTTTGTCAAAGAGCACATCATCTACCGATTTGGCGTTCCACAAACAATAACAACAGACCAGGGATCTATCTTTGTATTGGACGAATTTGTTCAGTTTGCCGACGGCATGGGGATCAAGCTACTTAATTCTTCGCCGTGTTACGCGCAAGCCAACGGGCAAGCCGAGGCCTCAAACAAAAGTTTGATCAAGTTGATTAAAAGAAAGATCTCTGAGTATCCTAAGCAATGGCACAGCCGATTAGCCGAGTCACTGTGGGCGTATCGGATGGCATGCCACGGGTCAATCCAAGTTCCTCCATACAAACTGGTCTATGGACATGAAGCAGTGCTGCCATGGAAAAGTGTCGTCGGCTCAAGGCGCATTCAGCTGCAGGATCAACTCACAGCCGACGACTATTATCACCTAATGGTAGATGAGTCGGAAGATCTCGTTTTATCCAGGATGAGGGCCTTGGAAAAAGTGACAAAAGATAAAGAACGAGTAGCCAGACATTACAATAAAAAGGTGGTGCCTAAATCTTTTGAGGAAGGCAAACTCGTTTGGAAACTTATACTGCCGATCGGATCTAGAGACAACAAGTTCGACAAATGGTCACCAAATTGGGAAGGGCCTTTCAAGATCCACAAATGCGTCTCTAAAGGAGCTTACATGCTAAAAGGACTAGATGGAGAGATATTCGGAAGGGCTCTTAATGGAAAATATTTAAAGAAATATTACCCAAGCGTGTGGATCAATTCGTGATTCGGCTATAGTTACTTCAGCCGATTTACGACAGCCGATGTCTTACGAGGCATCGCCTTTAGGCATTTTCACACATCATTTTTTACCAAGTGCCCTATGATTGGCTCATGATTGACTGATAAGAACGACCAGAATGCGCGAGCGACTCGAACTCATAATTTTGTCGACACCGAAGCTATCAACAAAACTTGGGGGCATACACATACACAAGTCAACCGCAAAATCGGGGCCGATTGTGATGCAAAATCAGGCTACAACATTAAACGATCTTTATTCATAATCGGCGCACAACCGCTTTTGATTACATGTCCCCCAGGTAGTGTCTGAAGGCCGCCAGAGCTCGGTCGGTGGTCTCCAGGGACTTCATCTCTAAAGCATCCAAGATCAGATACTCTAGCCGAGTGACCCTGACGTCGGTGGTCGTGGTCAGCAGTTCGTTGGCAAGTCTTGTTTGCCGTGCTTCCAGCCGGTCAAGGCGCATGAGCGTTGAGGACGTCGAAGGGAGCGGCTGGGACACTACCGAGGTTGATGGGAGGCCTGGTCGTCGGATGACGAGCCTCCTATTCCCTGAAGCGCTTCAAGTTGGCCCTCACTTGTCGTGCTTGGCTGACCGTCAGTTCGTATGACGTGTCCATAATCTCTAGGATCACCCGAAGGGGATGGAGCAGCTGCGAGAAGGTTCAATCTTGGGTACTTAGAGAGAAGGAAC
Organism: Oryza australiensis; assembly: GCA_019925245.2. Taxonomy (NCBI): domain Eukaryota; kingdom Viridiplantae; phylum Streptophyta; class Magnoliopsida; order Poales; family Poaceae; genus Oryza; species Oryza australiensis. The sequence continues at coordinate 2,955,381 of JAIFGZ020000342.1, forward strand.
GGTGAGAGTGGATGAGTTGGGAAATCACTGGTTCACCGACGAGCTCGAGGAAGCCATAGGAAACCCTGCCGAAAGCTTGGAGACCTGGACGGTGTACACCTGGAGATTGAGTGTCTTCTTCGGCTGTGAGTTATTCAGGAAGGCCCGAAGGAGTCCATTTATAGAAAGGAAAGATGTGTTTTCGGATGTGAAAGGTCGCCGCGACGCGAGTCGAAGAGGCCATCCGAAAGACGTCGAGAATCGTTGAATGGTTGGCAAGTGCGCAAGGCTGGATACCTATCGTCCAGGACTCACAGGTGCTTGAAATGCAGATTCGGATGAATCAGACCATGAAACCAAATCGGCAGTGCACCTGGAAGCATTGGCCGATAGCCAATAAGACCAATGTTCGAACGATAACGCTAACGGTTGTGGTGTGGTCTCGGAGTCGGCAACACGGAACGATGCGAGCGGCTGGAGCCGATTTCAACGTGAGCAAGTCAAGACGTCACGCACGACCAAAGACCAGTCTTATCTACGAATACAGCCAGTTTTAGTTACGGACGCAGTGGCAGGAGATCGATAAATTATGACACATGATTCAAAGCCAAAGACAAGCACGAGTAAGATGGTCATCCAATCACATCACAGAAACATGTCAAATATGGTACAGAAGCGTTAGCTGATTTCAAAAGGGCGGGACATTACAATCTCATTGTTTCAGAAAATTGGCTATGGCCAACAACGCCGTCCGCCTAATTTGGTCGATTTCTTCAATGGCCCTAACGTCGTCGGCCTCAGACCCCGCCACCGATCGGACGCTCCTCACCAAGTTGCGCAGGTGTGCCACGGCCACCCTGATGCCTTGGCGCTCAGCTTCAATCTTGGCCGGCAAGCCAGCCATGTACTCCTCATGGACATCGATCTGTTCATGACTTGAACGAGATCGGCTATCAGCTGATCCTGGCGGGCGCGGAGTTGCTCAAGCTTGGCCGCCGGCTCGGTCTTCAGGCGGTCAAAGGCGGCCTTCCGGCTCTCAATGGCATCCATGGTCGACTAGATGGTGGCCGATCGCGCTTGACTCTCGCGGCGATCCATTATCCGCTGCCGTGCCCATTCGTACTTGAACTGATGGGCTTCCATGAAGGTCGCCGGCACGATGGCTTTGGCTACGGCTTCCGGCAGCTGGTCTTGGATATCTCTGAATCGCGCGCATATCGAGCCCCTGTCGACCACCAGCGCGTCCAGCGAGGCTCCCAGCCGATTGCCGATGTCGGCTAAAGTGGCCCTCAGGTCCTCAGCCGGCATCGCAAGCGCCTCCTCGCTGGTGTCACCGGGCTCCTCGAACTCCGACAAGTCAAAGTTGAGGAGGTCGGCTATGTTCTGCAGCAAAGAGAAATATGATCAAGGACATGCTAAGTCGACAAAGTCGATCATCGAAATTAGTTGGCTTACCGTCGGCATCGGGGTCGGGGCTGTTGGTTCGGCCGGATCGTTGCCCGTGGCCGTCGGGGCCTCTTCGCCAGCGTTGTCGCCACTGTCCCCAATAGGCGCAGACGCCGCCGGACGCCCGGGGGCCGCCGATGGAGACCGCGGGGCTGCAGAAGAAAGAATTAACGAACAAGCCGATCGATTACTACAAGTAAGGTGGCAGAAGATGATTACCGATGGCGCGGGGCGAGGAGTGCGACAGGTCAGTCTCTTGACCTACGAGCAATGGTTCGATCAGATGCAAGTGATCATCATGAAGCCAAGCCCGGTGGAGTAAAAGCTTACCGACCGACGTTTTGTTGGCGGACTTGGGGTGGCGGGACGTCGGCTGGGGCATTGACCGACTCAGACTCAAAATACCGGGTTTGGCCGCGCCCGATAGCCGCCGCACTTCCTCGCCGGCGATGGTGTCGAGGAATTGCGCGACGGCCGGATCCAAGGGGAGGCTATCGGCCGGCGCCGTCGGCTTTGTCTTTTTCATCCTCTTGGGGGTAGGCGCGGCCGACGACCGTGGTGGTGGTGCCGCCTTTCTCTTCTGCGCAATCGGTTGACGCACCTGCCCTAGTAGCGCGACGCCGCTTGGCGCCCCGCCCGATGGCCGACGAAGTAAGACCGCCCTCATCGAGGACCTTGAGTTGTATTCGATGGGGCGTCCGGAGTCGCTTACCGTCGGCCGCTCCATCTCCATCTCCTGCAAAATCAAAAGACGAACATTAATCGACCGTGTCACCGATGAATTGGAAGAAGAAAATTGTTTGAGTTTGAAGCAGAAATGTACCGAGGGGATCTCGTTGGGCGTAAGTGTCGATGTAGCAAGACGATCGTTGGTGGAAGATACGGCACTTAATTTCGGACCACCATCGGTCATAAGCGGCGCTTCTCCTCATCGACAATGTTATCACGCCGACGTGTTCAGCAGCCGATTCATTATTAAGTCCTGGCCGACCGCCCCCCTCGTTTCAATCTTATCGGCGTAGAAAAAGCCGATGGGCAGCTGCCCGAGACCAAGCTGCCTCGCCGCCGACACCGGGTAGTAGAATTCATAGCTTCGGCCACCGATCGGCCTTGGTGAACCCCACTCGGCAAGATGCGGGGGACAAGGTGGCGATGAACAGCTCCCTACACCTTGGGTTGTCGGCTGAGTTGAGGTCGTCCCAATTGAAATCAGCGGGCAACTCAAACTTTCCCCGGTCCGGGTAAAAGTACCAGGTGCGGTTATCGCGGGACAACCCGTCGTAAAGGGCTATGAACCATTCGGCCAACAGCTCGGCCGATTGCTTTGAGCCTTCATGGGCGGCGGCTGCCTCTCCGTAACTCATGCATCTCCCGGTGGTAATCTGGTTGCCTTCATCATCTTCAATCTGCTCCGCCTTGGTGTAACATCCCGAAAACCGAAGGAGTAGAAATCGGAACGTGAAAATCGGAACTCACAAAAACCTTTTGGATTAATTGCTTCTTATCGTGTTTTTCGTTCTTACCTGCCAAGCTCTGTTGCATAAGAGTTCTTTTTGAATTGCTTTGATGTGAAGTTGGATAAAAACCCTAAGTTTTGATATCCTAGGTGGGAGTAATAATTCAAAATATATAATTGGAGAAGGGTAAATACATAATTTTGTGGATTTACAAAAGATTCTTGAAAAGAATACATTTTGGTTTTAAATCCTAACTGGTGGAGGAAAAATAATAAATATTTGGGCTTGGATGATAAAAATATTTTGAAAATGGAAAATATGAAATTAGAAATTAATCAAGGACCCCAATTTGTTAATTTTAAAAGAAGAAATAAAAATATGAAAAATATATTTTGAAAAATAAAAAGTGGGGAAAAGTTTGAAAATATAATTTCAAAATTATTTTGGGAATATTAGAATTTATTTCGAATTTTTAGGGTGAAAGGAAATGGAAATGGAAAATAGGAATTTAAAATCGGGAAAAAGCAAAAGTGCACTGTTCATTAGCTCAGCAGTGTTCGACCGAACCGTCGGCCACGTCCGCGCGCGCCACGCGCCGAGCGCCGTGCCGCGCCGTACCAGGACGCCTCGCCCCGCGTGCTCTCGCGACGACACCGTTCGCGCGCACACGCTGCGCCGCTGGACGCCGCGCCACTCCGCGGTCGCCGGTCGCCGCCGACGCCGCGCTAGGCCGTCGCCATGTCGTCGCCGATCGCCCGCGTGAGCGCGTGTCTATACGACCCGCATGCTCCGCCTCGCCGCGCTCACCGTACGCACATACATCAGCTGCAGCTGCCGCACGTCGCGCACGATATCCCTGCGACCGAGCCATGCCGCTGACGCCTGCGCCATTGCTGCCGTCGCGTCGCCCTCGCCGTCGACCGCCTATAAGAAGCCTCCCCAGACCCAGCTCCCAACATCAAAAATACTCCCCAGTGCTCGCTCGTGCTTTCCCCCCAATTTCCCCCAAGGATTAGCCACTACATTGCGCGAATTTTGGGAAAGATCGGAGCTCGGCCGGAGGAACCCTAATTCGACCGCCCGTGCGACACTCCGAAATTCGTCACCCTCGGCCGATTTCTTCCCGAATTAAAGGTACCGTCATCATCCCCGTGCTCTAGGTATTAATTCCCCTAAGCTCCCCGAGCCAAATGGTCGCCGGAAAATCGCCGGCGACGAACCCCTAGAATTCCCCTGTTTCGGCCGCCGAACCACCTCGCCGTCGCCAGCCCGCTGCAGTGCCTTTCCGGCCGAACCAACCCCACCGTTAGCATCCCCGGGGTTCGCTGAATCTCGTAGACCCTCACTTTAGCCGTGGCTTCGCCGGATTTGGCCGCCGACGAGCGCCACCGCCGCCGAACCACCTCGCCGTCGCCAGCCCTTTCCGCCGCTTCCCGGTCTCGGCCGAATGAGGAAATGGAACCCTTGTGGTCTCAGGATGGTGTAGCGCCCCTCCTTTCCCTAGTTCCGGCCCTCCCTCGCCGTCGGCACCCCCTCCCTCACCGTCGGCCGCCGGTGGGAAAACAGAGCAGAGCAGAGGAAGAAAAGAAAAGAAAGGAAGAGAAGGAAAGAAAGGGAAAAAGAAAAGGAAGAGAAAGAAAAAAGAAATAAAAAAGAAGAAAAATAGTAAAGAAATTAGGGTAAAATATTTTGAAATATTTTGGGAATATTTTAGGATAAAAAGATAAGGTTTTTGAAATATTATTATCTAGGAATGGGTATAATATTCTTTTCCTTCCAAAAAGAAATACTTGGAGAAAATAATTTCTAGATTAAATTTTTCCTTTTTATGAATTCAAATATTGTCCGACCTCTAATTTGTTATCAAAGTCCACATGAGACCTTTTTAAAGATTGGTTAAGCATGAATGTCATTATTCGGTCGTTAGAATTTCAAAACCCTAGCAAATATAATTGCAATATTAAAGATCAATTATTGGAGATATGGAAAATTAGAAATATAATTATTTTAGGATATCCTCAAATTTAGGAACAAAATATATATTTATTACGAGATGGTTTGCTCGGTTAAACTGGACTCCTTTTCGTTGATTCCACTATTAAAATTTCCGGTTGAGGTTGTGTTTGGAATCCGCTTTCCGCGATCATTTTGAGATCTCTTTCTTTTCGTTGATATTGTTGGATTTTAATTGGATTCAACCCTTCTTTTCGCACGTACGGATAGCGTCCGAAGAAGTGAACGCCGACTACGCGGAAGACCCCACTCAACCGGCGTGCGAGCAAGGCAAGTCTTCACACCCTTTGAACATATTGATCCCAATTGCGAAATGATGTTATTTTAAACTCTAAACATGCATGCTTTACCGAGTTACCTATACTTGTTATGCCATACCTTGCTAGTGTTTACCTTTAGAATTACTCCTTGTAACTCGCGATGTGATACAAATAACCGAAGCATAACTTAAAGCTTAGCCATGCTATACTTAGATTTATGCATACTCATGACTTTATGAAAAAGCTTTGTGCTTGGGCAACTACCTTAGGGAAGGTAGTTGAGATTCGGCATGTGGAGACATGAGCGCCACATGGCCATAATGAATTAAGTTTGATGAAAATTGAAAGTACTATACAAATGTTTTAGACGGGCGGCTGAATGATTTGGGTGGATTCCGGAAAAGGCAAGTGCCGACCCCGGTCAATTAAGGACCGAGCCATGAGATAGCCGGAAACGAGCCGCACAACCGTACTTCTCGAATGGGTATAGACCTAGCCGACTAGATAGCCAGAGCGAGGCGGTATCCTTGCATAGATGGTTCTCTATGATGTGGTTATGGGATGAGAATGAGGCTGCGGCCTTCGTTATGAATGGTAGAATTAAACTACTGTTAATTAAACTTGAAGATTGAAAATGTCTTCCCTTACCCCGGGTGCGCCGAACTCCTCTCACCGCTAGAAAAGGACGGCTAGAGTGCATGAGGACATAAGTTCATGGAGCGGGTACGCCAAAGTAAGGTTATCGAAAGGCTTTGCCGTGACCGTCTCATGTGTTGAGGCGTAGGCTCATTTGTTGGGCAGTCGCGGAGTACGGGTAAAGTGTACATCCACCGCAGTGTGAATGAATCAATCTATTCGAATAGCCGTGCTCGCGGATATTGAGCATCGTGACAAGACTTTCGCTTGGCTAGACTTTGAACTTAAAAGTACTGGGATGGGTTTGCACGATGATGATTTTATTTGGTGGATCAACTTCTCGAGAATACGAGAAGGGGTGGACTCCCGGAAAATCATGACGAACCGGAGGCGGGAAGCCATCCTTGGAATCACGATGGATGGTAGACGAACCGTCGCCGGGTTAATGAACTATGAAAATAAAAACTTGATTTGGCTAGTCGATAGGCTTGTGAAAAGAATTGTGAAAACCGGCTTTACGCAAAAATAACCCTAGCCATGTTCTTTGAATAACCTTATCATATGCATCAATTCGTGTTGGCTTGCCGAGTACGGTTGGTACTCACCCTTGCTATACGCACAAACCTCCAGTGATGGAGTTGAAGAGCCGGAAGATCCATACGCTTATCACCGGAGGACGAGGGAACGACGGCGCATATTAGACTTTAGCTCCGGTCGTTGCTCGTGGCAATGGACAAGCCGCTGCCCCTTTCCGCCGCCTTATCTAAACTCGTTTTTATGTCGTATTCGGACCATAAGGTCCTGTGGGATGAACAATGCCTTCGGGCCTATTAATGTAATAATGGTATTGTAAGACTTTTCGTGCATGCGCACTTGATTATCCAAGATCGTATTCGTGGGTACAAACTACTTGATCCAGGAAATGGTACTATGAACACGAAAGATTCCCGACTCAAAACGGGGTCCACAGAGCGGTATCGAGCCATGCGACCGTAGGCTAAGACCAAATGGCGCCCTACCCCTAACTAGATGGCTAAAGGGAAATATCCCTACGTAGGATCAGTTTTGAACTATTATTTCCGAAAATGCAAATATATCTTTCCTACATCCGTATTTCTTTTTGCCAAATGATTATGATAGCTCTCTCCAGCCTAACCCCAAGTTGCCTATAAAAGCGAGATGTCAAACCACGACGGAACCCGGGAAGTCAGCTTCCGCGAGACGAGGGGTTCGTGGTCCAACTCCGTCCCTACTATGGTGCTTGAGGTACCCGGAACCACCCACCTATCACACCAAAAGGCATGGCTCGAAGAGTATCCAGCCGGGAGGCAGGTGTATCCATAGAAGCCCGCATGGGAAGCGAGACATCTTACCGCCTCCACACTCGCTACCACCGGGACCTAGCGAAGCGGCTATTCAGATGCGCTCGCGAGGCCTTCCTTCGCCTTAATGCGGAACACCGTGCCGAACTCACAATGACAGAGTTCGTGCATCATCCTTACCGCGAAGAGGGCAACCCGGTCGCACCGTGGAGGCTACCCCCGCTGCTACAACCCGATGGTCACGCGTCTATCGCGTTGGGCGGAGAGCAGACGATTACGAGGAGGCCCCGCTCGAGATCAACGATCAGCATCACGCTCAATGATCCGGTCAACAGCCACCAAGGCCGTGGAGACCAGATGAGCATGCCGAGACTCACTGCAGCCAATGGTGCTCAGATGAGCAACTCTCGGACCGCTACATGGCCCGAGGGAGGCTCGTAGAGCTGGAAGAGCGCTCAGAAGAGCAAGCAGCAGATCAACCGCTAGAGGAACATGCGCGCACTCGTCCCGTCTACGCCGCAGTACTTCCACCGAGCCCGTACCATCACCTCCCGCCCCGTGCCCGACCACTATTACCTTATGACTCCAGCAAGCTTAGATACTTTTCAAGCTATGATGGAGCAAGCTTTATGTTGAGCACGAGCCCGCACCGCACCGGTAGACCCCACCGCCGCCACATCCATGGGACCCACCCCGAGCTCCGTGCCGTACCATCCGAGCGGGATCGGAGAGGGTAACCCCATCCGGATCTACACCGACACGGAGTCCGAGGCGAGCCCATGGAGATCAAATGGGAGTCTAGCGACACCGACCCAATGGAGGAGGAAGCTCCCCTCGTCGCCCGACTCACACGGAGGCCCCCTCACCCGCCGACCGCCCGTAAGAGTACGCGGCCACCGAGTCGGAAGATTCGGCGTAACTCGAGGCCACCACCTCCGAGCCATGGGGACTTCGGTTTGCTTCAGCAACAGACCACCTACTTCCGGCGCCGGCTCTTGCGGGTGGTTGGATGACTAGGCGGAAGGACCTTCCCAGCTCGGCAAGACTTCCTATTTCCCCTTAATTAGTTGATGTAGTTGGACGATATGATTATTATTGCTATCCTGGCATGAAGGACTTGTGTGTGTACATCCGTGTACCCTTATGTAATATGATGAACCCGAGCATCGCCTCGCGATGTCTTAAATTCGAATGCTTATTATTATTTCACCTTGATCGTTGATTGAAGATCATTCGAAAGAACTTGAAGAAAAATCTCCCGGGAACTATAACCTAAACTAGTCCGATCTCTTAATTCATCTACCTTCTTCGGATGGCACATCGCCGCAGAGCCGCAAGCAACCAACGAGAACCCGCGTAACCCAACCCCTCCACCCCGGCGGAGGTCATGGCTTTGCGGACCCGGCTACTCCAAGCGATTGCTAATAATCAAGGAGGTCGAGGAGGATCGAGTCCGGCGAATTCATGAGAGCTAAGCCACCCACTTTTTCCACGGCCGAAGAACCTATGGACGCCGAAGATTGGCTAAGAGTGATAGAGAAGAAGCTAACCCTCGTCGAGTCCGAGAAGCCGATAGGGTTGTCTTCGCTACTAACCAACCGGAGGGTCCCACAAGTGACGGTGGGATACCTACAAGGAAACACGAGCCGAAGACGCCGGCGAACCAACATGGGAGGAATTCACGGCTGCGTTCCGTGAGAATTTCGTGCCGCTGCGTTATGAGGATGAAGAAAACGAGTTCCGCAGACGCGTCAAGGGAACACCTCGGTACAAGAATATCGAACAAGTTCACCCAGCTTGCCGTTACGCCACCAGTGACTGGCGGACGAAGAAGAAAAGATAGACAAATTCATTGAGGGACTAAATGACGAACCGAGGGGACCAATGATCGGGCGGGATCACACCGGTTTCCAAAGCCTCATCAACAAGGTCGTCCGACTTGAACATGACCAAAAGGTGGTAGACAATAACCGCAAGAGGAGGCTCGCTATGGCTCACCCATTTCGGGGAACGCCACAACGCCCCAAGGGAGCCACTCCGTCCGGATGGAAGCCAAATGTTCCGGCAACCGGACGTTCTCCCGCTTCCGACCATGTCAACAGTCAGCTACACCTCGTTTCGTACGCCCACACCAACCCTAGCCGCTCCAGAAGAAGGAATGTGAGCTGTTTTAATTGCGGAGAATTCGGGCACTACTCCAATAGCTGCCCAAAACCACGCAACGCCCCGTGCGCACCGGCGCCAATGCAACGCCCGTCCGAGGAACCCCCACCCTGCGGCGGGACAAGGTCTATTCAGGACCCCGCTACCCAACGAGGCTGCCACGGGTTTCGACGTGGTCGGTGAATCATGTGCGGGCGGAAGAAGCTCGGGAGGACTGCCACCGGGTTTCGACGTGGTCGGGTGAATCATGTGCGGGCGGAAGAAGCTCGGGAGGACCAGAGCGTATTGATGGGTATGTTCTCTATCAACTCGCACCCGCTTAAAGTTTTATTCGATTCGGAGCCTCGCATTCATTCATATCTTCCCAAGTAAGCAAACAACACCACCTACACCAAGTAGCACTTAAGAGGCCTATGTTGGTGCACTCACCGGGGAGACATAACCGTACCCCATGCCTGCATTAATGTGCCCATACGGATTAGAGACGTGGTGTTTCTCTCAAACCTTATGGTGCTATCACCCCAAACCATAGATGTCATACTCGGGATGGATTGGTTGACCAAAAATAATGGGATTATAGACTCAAGTCGAAGGGAAGTCACGGTATCCACCCCATGGGGATCACCGATGAGCATAACTATGGATCAAAACCCAAAGCTATGTGAGCAAGCTGCGGGAGTGTTCACCATGCTACCCTTAGGCGGAATGCCCGTAGTACAAGAATACCCGGATGTGTTTCCCGAGGAATTACCCGGAATGCCCCGGATCGCGACGTAGAGTTTATCATCGATCTAATGCCCGGTACGGCCCCCATATCCAAGAGACCTTATCGAATGCCGGCCAACGAGTTAGAGGAACTCAAGAAGCGAGATAAGGGAACTACAAGAGAAGGGATTTGTACGCCCAGCTCTTCTCCCGGGAGCCCCGTACTCTTCGTCAAAAGAAGGATGGGAGTATGAGAATGTGTGTGGACTACCGATCGCTGAATGAAGTGACTATCAAGAACAAGTACCCGCTACCTCGAATCGATGACCTATTCGATCAACTTAAGGGTGCACGGTGTTTTCAAAGATTGATCTACGGTCGGGATATCATCGTTGAAGATTAGAGCCGGAGATATTCCTAAGACGGCGTTCTCTACACGTTACGGCTTATACGAGTTCACAGTGATGTCCTTTGGATTGACCAATGCCCCCGCATACTTTATGAACCGATGAACAAGGTATTCATGGAATACCTGGACAAATTCGTAGTGGTGTTCATCGACGATATACTTATCTACTCCAAGAACGATGAGGAACACGTGGAGCATCTACGACTCGTCGGAAAAGTTACGAGAGCACCGTGTATGCAAAATTCAGCAAATGCGAGTTCGCTCAAGGAAGTCGCTTTTCTTGGCCACGTGGTTTCAGCCGGAGGAGTAGCGTGAGACCCCGCCAAGGTCGAAGCCGTCACGGGATGGAAGGCACCCAAGTCGTAACGGAAGTTCGGAGTTTCTTGGGCTTGGCCGGTTATTACCGACGGTTTATCGAAGGGTTTTCCACCGTAGCCCGACCTATGACTCAACTTCGAAGAAGGAAAAGAAGTTTGAGTGGAATGAGAAGTGCCAAAAAGCCTTCGAGCAATTAAAAGAAAAGTTGACCACCGCCCCAATCTTGACCTTACCCGACAACCGAAGGACTTCGTGATGTACCGTGATGCATCCCGGCAAGGATTGGGAGGAGTGTTAATGCGAGATGGGAAGGTCGTAGCGTATGCCTCGCGACGATACGACCCCACGAAGAGAATTATCCCACACACGACTGGAATTAGCCGCGGTTGTACACGCATTGAAGATTTGGAGACACTATCTCGATCGGGAACCACCGTGATGTGTATACCGATCACAAGAGCCTAAAATATTTCTTTACTCGGCTGATCTCAATCTACGGCAGAGGCGATGGCTGGAGTTGATCAAGGATTACAGCCTAGGAATCCATTATCATCCCGGCAAGGCAAATGTAGTGGCCGATGCGCCGAGCCGCAAAGCCCAATGCAACCACATGGGATTGGGAGGTATGGCCGCGAACTTCAAGAAGAAATGGCCGACTCAATCGCACCCGATTCCTCACGGAGAAGTGAGCTCACTGGAAATCCAACCCCTACCGAGAACTCAAATAGAGGAAGCCCAAAAGGGAATGAGGAAACCCAGAAATCAAGGAACGCATGGCCGCCGGACGCGCTCGGGAGTTTTCGGTGGATGACAAGGGAATCCGTGGTACAAGAAAAGAATCGTGTGCCCGAACGAGGCGGTTTGAGGGGATTGATCTTAAAGGAAGCCCACGAATCGGCATATTCGTTACATCCCGGAAGCACGAAAATGTACCAGGATTTGAAAGGAGAATACCGGTGGCCCAATATGAAGAGAGATGTGGCCGAATACGTAGCCGTGTGCGATGTGTGCCAAAGGGTGAAAGCTGAGCATCAACGGCCAGCTGGTTTGCTGCAGCCACTCAAGATTCCCGAATGGAAATGGGACGAGATAGGCATGGATTTCATAGTGGGACTACCCAAAACTACGACGGTTACGATTCCATTTGGGTAATAGTAGATCGGCTCACCAAGACTCGCCGATTTATACCGTGAAAACTAACTACAACGGCGCCAAACTAGCGGAACTATATATGAGTAGGATTGTATGTCTTCACGGTGTACCAAAGAGGATCATATCGGATCGTGGTACCCAATTCACATCTCATTTTTGGAGCAAAGTCCACGAGGCACTCGGAAGTCATCTCGCTTTCGCACCGCCTATCATCCACTGACCGATGGGCGGCGAAAGGACGAACCAAGTATTGGAGGATATGCCGAGAGCTTGTGCATTGGATTTCACCAAGGATTGGGAGAAATGCTTGCCGTACGCCGAGTTCTCTTACAACAATAGCTATCAAGCCAGTTTGAAGATGTCGCCAAACGAAGCTCTATTTGGTCGCCGATGTCGGACCCCATTGATGTGGTCGAAACCGGTGAACGAACCGTATTCGGGCCCGACATAATCAGGAGGCCGAGGAAAAGGTTCGCTTGATTCGGGACCGACTACAAGCCGCTCAATCACGACAAAAGAGCTACGCGGATACTCGACGAAGAGAATTGGAATTCAAAGAGGGTGACTACGTGTATCTAAAGGTCTCACCACTACGGGGAACACAGAGGTTCAAAGTCAAGGGAAACTTGCACCACGATACGTGGGCCCATTCCTGATAAGCGCTAGGAGGGAGAAGTGGCTTACCAATTGGAACCGCCCGAGAATCTCTCCGATGTCCACCCGTATTCCACGTATCGCAACCGAAGAAGTGTCTGCGGTACCGGAAGAGCAAACCTCGTTAGAAACCATCCATGTCCACAGTGATCTTACCTACCGAGCATCCAATCAAGATACTAGACGAAGCAGAAAAGAAGACACGAACCAAGTCGTGGCGCATATACAAAGTACAATGGAGCAATCACACCGAAGAAGAAGCTACCTGGGAGAGCGAAGAATTCCTGAGGACAGAACATCCACACCTATTCAGCAACCGGTAAGAAATCTTGAGGACGAGATTTATTGTTAGGGGGTAGGTTTGTAACATCCCGAAAACCGAAGGAGTAGAAATCGGAACGTGAAAATCGGAACTCACAAAAACCTTTTGGATTAATTGCTTCTTATCGTGTTTTTCGTTCTTACCGCCAAGCTCGTTGCATAAGAGTTCTTTTTGAATTGCTTTGATGTGAAGTTGGATAAAAACCCTAAGTTTTGATATCCTAGGTGGGAGTAATAATTCAAAATATATAATTGGAGAAGGGTAAATACATAATTTTGTGGATTTACAAAAGATTCTTGAAAAGAATACATTTTGGTTTAAATCCTAACGGTGGAGGAAAAATAATAAATATTTGGGCTTGGATGATAAAAATATTTTGAAAATGGAAAATATGAAATTAGAAATTAATCAAGGACCCCAATTTGTTAATTTTAAAAGAAGAAATAAAAATATGAAAAATATATTTTGAAAAATAAAAAGTGGGGGAAAAGTTTGAAAATATAATTTCAAAATTATTTTGGGAATATTAGAATTTATTTCGAATTTTTAGGGTGAAAGGAAATGGAAATGGAAAATAGGAATTTAAAATCGGGAAAAAGCAAAAGTGCACTGTTCATTAGCTCGGCAGTGTTCGACCGAACCGTCGCCCACGTCCCGCGCGCCACGCGCCGAGCGCCGTGCCGCGCCGTACCAGACGCCCTCGCCCGCGTGCTCTCGCCGACGACACCGTTCGCGCGCATGCCGCCGCCGCTGAGCCGCGCCACTCCGCGGTCGCCGGTCGCGCCGACGCCGCGCTAGGCCGTCGCCATGTCGTCGCCGTCTGCCGCGTGAGCGCCGTGTCGTACAGTCCGCATGCTCCGCCCCTCGCCGCGCTCACCGTACGCACATACATCAGCCTGCGCATGCGCACGTCGCGCACGATATCCCTCGCGACCGAGCCATGCCGCGACGCTGCGCCATTGCTGCCGTCGCGTCGCCCCGCCGTCGACCGCCTATAAGAAGCCTCCCGCACCCAGCTCCCAACATCAAAAATACTCCCCGTGCTCGCTCGTGCTTTCCCCCAATTTCCCCAAGGATTAGCCACTACATTGCGCGAATTTTGGGAAAGATCGGAGCTCGGCCGGAGGAACCCTAATTCGACCGCCCGTGCGACACTCCGAAATTCGTCACCCTCGGCCGATTTCTTCCCGAATTAAAGGTACCGTCATCATCCCCGTGCTCTAGGTATTAATTCCCCTAAGCTCCCGAGCCAAATGGTCGCCGGAAAATCGCCGGCGACGAACCCCTAGAATTCCCTGTTTCGGCCGCCGAACCACCTCGCCGTCGCCAGCCGTGCAGCGCCTTTCCACCGAACCAACCCCACCGTTAGCATCCCCGGGGTTCGCTGAAGCTCGTAGACCCTCACTTTAGCCGGGCTTCGCCGGATTTGGCCGCCGACGAGCGCCACCGCCGCCGAACCACCTCGCCGTCGCCGCCCTTTCCGCCGCTTCCCGGTCTCGGCCGAATGAGGAAATGGAACCCTTGTGGTCTCGGGATGGTGTAGCGCCCCTCCTTTCCCTAGTTCCGGCCCTCCTCGCCGTCGGCACCCCTCCTCACCGTCGGCGGCCGGTGGGAAAACAGAGCAGAGCGAGAGGAAGAAAAGAAAAGAAAGGAAGAGAAGGAAAGAAAGGGAAAAGAAAAGGAAGAGAAAGAAAAAAAAGAAATAAAAAAGAAGAAAAATAGTAAAGAAATTAGGGTAAAATATTTTGAAATATTTTGGGAATATTTTAGGATAAAAAGATAAGGTTTTTGAAATATTATTATCTAGGAATGGGTATAATATTCTTTTTCCTTCCAAAAGAAATACTTGGAGAAAATAATTTCTAGATTAAATTTTTCCTTTTTATGAATTCAAATATTGTCCGACCTCTAATTTGTTATCAAAGTCCACATGAGACCTTTTTAAAGATTGGTTAAGCATGAATGTCATTATTCGGTCGTTAGAATTTCAAAACCCTAGCAAATATAATTGCAATATTAAAGATCAATTATTGGAGATATGGAAAATTAGAAATATAATTATTTTAGGATATCCTCGAATTTAGGAACAAAATATATATTTATTACGAGATGGTTTGCTCGGTTAAACTGGACTCCTTTTCGTTGATTCCACTATTAAAATTTCCGAAGTTGAGGTTGTGTTTGGAATCCGCTTTCCGCGATCATTTTGAGATCTCTTTCTTTTCGTTGATATTGTTGGATTTTAATTGGATTCAACCCTTCTTTTCGCACGTACGGATAGCGTCCGAAGAAGTGAACGCCGACTACGCGGAAGACCCCACTCAACCAGCGTGCGAGCAAGGCAAGTCTTCACACCCTTTGAACATATTGATCCCAATTGCGAAATGATGTTATTTTAAACTCTAAACATGCATGCTTTACCGAGTTACCTATACTTGTTATGCCATACCTTGCTAGTGTTTACCTTTAGAATTACTCCTTGTAACTCGCGATGTGATACAAATAACCGAAGCATAACTTCGTAAACCGCTTAGCCATGCTATACTTAGATTTATGCATACTCATGACTTTATGAAAAAGCTTTGTGCTTGGGCAACTACCTTAGGGAAGGTAGTTGAGATTCGGCATGTGGAGACATGAGCGCCACATGGCCATAATGAATTAAGTTTGATGAAAATTGAAAGTACTATACAAATGTTTTAGACTCGGGCGGCTGGATGATTTGGGTGGATTCCGGAAAAGGCAAGTGCCGACCCGGTCAATTAAGGACCGAGCCATGAGATAGCCGGAAACGAGCCGCACAACCGTACTTCTCGAATGGGTATAGACCTAGCCGACTAGATAGCCGAGCGAGGCAGTATCCTTGCATAGATGGTTCTCTATGATGTGGTTATGGGATGAGAATGAGGCTGCGGCCTTCGTTATGAATGGTAGAATTAAACTACCGTTAATTAAACTTGAAGATTGGAAATGTCTTCCCTTACCCCGGTGCGCCGAACACCTCTCACTTGCTAGAAAAGGACGGCTAGAGTGCATGAGGACATAAGTTCATGGAGCGGGTACGCAAAGTAAGGTTATCGAAAGGCTTTGCCGTGACCGTCTCATGTGTTGAGGCGTAGGCTCATTTGTTGGGCTGTCGCGGAGTACGGGTAAAGTGTACATCCACCGCAAGTGTGAATGAATCAATCTTTTCGAATAGCCGTGCTCGCGGATATTGAGCATCGTGACAAGACTTTCGCTTGGCTAGACTTTGAACTTAAAAGTACTAGGATGGGTTTGCACGATGATGATTTTATTTGGTGGATCAACTTCTCGAGAATACGAGAAGGGGTGGACTCCCAGAAAATCATGACGAACCGGAGGCGGGAAGCCATCCTTGGAATCACGATGGATGGTAGACGAACCGTCGCCGGGTTAATGAACTATGAAAATAAAAACTTGATTTGGCTAGTCGATAGGCTTGTGAAAAGAATTGTGAAACGGCTTTACGCAAAAATAACCCTAGCCATGTTCTTTGAATAACCTTATCATATGCATCAATTCGTGTTGGCTTGCCGAGTACGGTTAGTACTCACCCTTGCTATACGCACAAACCTCCAAGTGATGGAGTTGAAGAGCGGAAGATCCATACGCTTATCACCGGGAGGACGAGGGCGACGGCGCATATTAGACTTTAGCTCCGGCCGTTGCCTCGTGGCAATGGACAAGCCGCTGCCCCTTTCCTGCCTTATCTAAACTCTGTTTTTATGTTGTATTCGGACCATAAGGTCCTGTGGGATGAACAATGCCTTCGGGCCTATTAATGTAATAATGGTATTGTAAGACTTTTCGTGCATGCGCACTTGATTATCCAGTACTGTATTCGTGGGTACCAACTACTTGATCCAGGGAAATGGTACTATGAACACGAAAGATTCCCGACTCAAAAACGGGGGTCCACAGAGCTGGTATCAGAGCCATGCGACCGTAGGCTAAGACCAAATGGCGCCCTACCCCTAACTAGATGGCTAAAGGGAAATATCCCTACAGTAGGATCAGTTTTGAACTATTATTTCCGAAAATGCAAATATATCTTTCCTACATCTGTATTTCTTTTTGCCAAATGATTATGATAGCTCTCTCCAGCTAACCCCAAGTTGCCTATAAAAGCAGATGTCAAACCACGACGGAACCTGGGAAGTCACTGTTCCGCGAGACGAGGGGTTCGTGGTCCAACTCCAGTCCCTACTATGGTGCTTGAGGTACCCGGAACCACCCACCTATCACACCAAAAGGCATGGCTCCGAAGAGTATCCAGCCTGGGAGGCAGCTGTATCCATAGAAGCCCGCATGGGAAGCGAGACATCTTACTGCTTCCACACTCGCTACCACCGGGACCTAGCAGAAGCAGCTATTCAGGATGCAGCTCGCGAGGCCTTCCTTCGCCTTAATGCGGAACACCGTGCCGAACTCACAATGACAGAGTTCGTGCATCATCCTTACCGCGAAGAGGGCAACCCGGTCTGCACCGTGGAGGCTACCCCCTGCTGCTACAACCCGATGGTCACGCGTCTATCGCGTTGGGCGGAGACAGCAGACGATCAGTTACGAGGAGGCCCCGCCGAGATCAACGATCGCTAGCCACGCTCAATGATCCGGTCACAGCCACCAAGGCCGTGGAGACCAGATGAGCATGCCGCACTCACCGCAGCCAATGGTGCTCAAGATGAGCAACTCTCTGACCGCTACATGGCCCGAGGAGGCTCGTAGAGCTGGAAGAGCAGCTCAGAAGAGCAAGCAGCAGATCAACCGGCTAGAGGAACAAGCGCACTCGTCCCGTCTACGCCGCAGTACTTCCACCGAGCCCGTACCATCACCTCCCGCCCCGTGCCCGACCACTATTACCTTATGACTCCAGCAAGCTTAGATACTTTTCAAGCTATGATGGAGCAAGCTTTTATGTTGAGCACGAGCCCGCACCGCACGGTAGACCCCACCGCCGCCACATCCATGGGACCCACCCCGAGCTCCGTGCCGCACCATCCGAGCCGGGATCGGAGAGGGTAACCCCATCCGATCTACACCGACACGGAGTCCGAGGCGAGCCCATGGAGATCAAATGGGAGTCTAGCGACACCGACCCAATGGAGGAGGAAGCTCCCCCTCGTCGCCCGACTCACACGGGAGGCCCCCTCACCCGCCGCACCGCCCGTAAGAGTACGCGGCCACCGAGTCGGAAGATTCGGCGTAACTCCGAGGCCACCACCTCCGAGCCATGGGGACTTCGGTTTGCTTCAGCAGCAGACCACCTACTTCCGGCGCCCGGCTCTTGCGGGTGGTTGGATGACTAGGCGGAAGGACCTTCCGCTCGGCAAGACTTCCTATTTCCCCTTAATTAGTTGATGTAGTTGGACGATATGATTATTATTGCTATCCTGGCATGAAGGACTGTGTGTGTACTCCGTGTACCCCTTATGTAATATGATGAACCCGAGCATCGCCTCGCGATGTCTTAAATTCGAATGCTTATTATTATTTCACCTTGACTTTGATTGAAGATCATTCGAAAAACTTGAAGAAAAATCTCCCGGGAACTATAACCTAAACTAGTCCGATCTCTTAATTCATCTACCTTCTTCGGATGGCACATCGCCGTAGAGCCGCAAGCAACCAACGAGAACCCGCCGAACCCAACCCCTCCACCCCGGCGGAGGTCATGGCTTTGCACCCGGCTACTCCAAGCGATTGCTAATAATCAAGGAGGTCGAGGAGGATCGAGTCCGGCGAATTTATGAGAGCTAAGCCACCCACTTTTTCCACGGCCGAAGAACCTATGGACGCCGAAGATTGGCTAAGAGTGATAGAGAAGAAGCTAACCCTCGTCGAGTCCGAGAAGCCGATAGGGTTGTCTTCGCTACTAACCATGGAGGGTCCCGCAAGTGACCGGTGGGATACCTACAAGGAAACACGAGCCGAAGACGCCGGCGAACCAACATGGGAGGAATTCACGGCTGCGTTCCGTGAGAATTTCGTGCCACTGCAGTTATGAGGATGAAGAAAACGAGTTCGCAGCTGCGTCAAGGGAACACCTCGGTACAAGAATATCTCGAACAAGTTCACCCAGCTTGCCCGTTACGCCACCGTGACCGGCGACGAAGAAGAAAAGATAGACAAATTCATTGAGGGACTAAATGACGAACCGAGGGGACCAATGATCGGGCGGGATCACACCGGTTCCAAAGCCTCATCAACAAGGTCGTCCGACTTGAACATGACCAAAAGGTGGTAGACAATAACCGCAAGAGGAGGCTCGCTATGGCTCGCCCATTTCGGGAACGCCACAACGCCCCAAGGGAGCCACTCCGTCCGGATGGAAGCCAAATGTTCCGGCAACCGGACGTTCTCCCGCTTCCGACCATGTCAACAGTCAGCTACACCTCGCCGTTACGCCCACACCAACCCTAGCCGCTCCAGAAGAAGGAATGTGAGTGTTTTAATTGCGGAGAATTCGGGCACTACTCCAATAGCTGCCCAAAACCACGCAACGCCCCGTGCGCACCGGCGCCAATGCAACGCCCGTCCGAGGAACCCCCCCCCCGCGGCGGGACGAGGTCTATTCAGACCCCGCTACCCAACGAGGCGCCACCGGGTTTCGACGTGGTCGGTGAATCATGTGCGGCGGAAGAAGCTCGGGAGGACCGGAGCGTATTGATGGGTATGTTCTCTATCAACTCGCACCGCTTAAAGTTTTATTCGATTCGGAGCCTCGCATTCATTCATATCTTCCCAAGTAAGCAAACAACACCACCTACACCAAGTAGCACTTAAGAGGCCTATGTTGGTGCACTCACCGGGGAGACATAACCGTACCCCATGCCGCATTAATGTGCCCATACGGATTAGAGACGTGGTGTTTCTCTCAAACCTTATGGTGCTATCACCCCAAACCATAGATGTCATACTCGGGATGGATTGGTTGACCAAAAATAATGGGATTATAGACTGCAATCGAAGGGAAGTCACGGTATCCACCCCATGGGGATCACCGATGAGCATAACTATGGATCAAAACCCAAAGCTATGTGAGCAAGCTGCGGGAGTGTTCACCATGCTACCCTTAGGCGGAATGCCCGTAGTACAAGAATACCCGGATGTGTTTCCCGAGGAATTACCCGAATGCCCCGGATCGCGACGTAGAGTTTATCATCGATCTAATGCCCGGTACGGCCCCCATATCCAAGAGACCTTATCGAATGCCGGCCAACGAGTTAGAGGAACTCAAGAAGCGAGATAAGGGAACTACAAGAGAAGGGATTTGTACGCCCAGCTCTTCTCCTGGGAGCCCCGTACTCTTCGTCAAAAGAAGGATGGGAGTATGAGAATGTGTGTGGACTACCGATCGCCGAATGAAGTGACTATCAAGAACAAGTACCCGCTACCTCGAATCGATGACCTATTCGATCAACTTAAGGGTGCACAGGTGTTTTCAAAGATTGATCTACGGTCGGGATATCATCGGTTGAAGATTAGAGCCGAGATATTCCTAAGACGGCGTTCTCTACACGTTACGGCTTATACGAGTTCACAGTGATGTCCTTTGGATTGACCAATGCCCCCGCATACTTTATGAACTGATGAACAAGGTATTCATGGAATACCTGGACAAATTCGTAGTGGTGTTCATCGACGATATACTTATCTACTCCAAGAACGATGAGGAACACGTGGAGCATCTACGACTCATCTTGGAAAAGTTACGAGAGCACCACTGTATGCAAAATTCAGCAAATGCGAGTTCGGCTCAAGGAAGTCGCTTTTCTTGGCCACGTGGTTTCAGCCGGAGGAGTAGCAGACCCCGCCAAGGTCGAAGCCGTCACGGGATGGAAGGCACCCAAGTCGATAACGGAAGTTCGGAGTTTCTTGGGCTTGGCCGGTTATTACCGACGGTTTATCGAAGGGTTTTCCACCGTAGCCCGACCTATGACTCAACTTCGAAGAAGGAAAAGAAGTTTGAGTGGAATGAGAAGTGCCAAAAAGCCTTCGAGCAATTAAAAGAAAAGTTGACCACGCCCCAATCTTGACCTTACCCGACAACCGAAGGACTTCGTGATGTACCGTGATGCATCCCGGCAAGGATTGGGAGGAGTGTTAATGCAGATGGGAAGGTCGTAGCGTATGCCTCGCGACGCACGACCCCACGAAGAGAATTATCCCACACACGACTGGAATTAGCCGCGGTTGTACACGCATTGAAGATTTGGAGACACTATCGATCGGGAACCACCGTGATGTGTATACCGATCACAAGAGCCTAAAATATTTCTTTACTCAGCTGATCTCAATCTACGGCAGAGGCGATGGCTGGAGTTGATCAAGGATTACGATCTAGGAATCCATTATCATCCCGCAAGGCAAATGTAGTGGCCGATGCGCCGAGCCGCAAAGCCCAATGCAACCACATGGGATTGGGAGGTATGGCGCGAACTTCAAGAAGAAATGGCCGACTCAATGCACCCGATTCCTCACGGAGAAGTGAGCTCACTGGAAATCCAACCCCTACCGAGAACTCAAATAGAGGAAGCCCAAAAAGGGAATGAGGAAACCCGGAAATCAAGGAACGCATGGCGCGGACGCGCTCGGGAGTTTTCAGTGGATGACAAGAGAATCTGTGGTACAAGAAAAGAATCGTGTGCCGAACGAGGCGGTTTGAGGGATTGATCTTAAAGGAAGCCCACGAATCGGCATATTCGTTACATCCCGGAAGCACGAAAATGTACCAGATTTGAAAGGAGAATACTGGTGGCCCAATATGAAGAGAGATGTGGCCGAATACGTAGCCGTGTGCGATGTGTGCCAAAGGGTGAAAGCCGAGCATCAACGGCCACCTGGTTTCTGCAGCCACTCAAGATTCCCGAATGGAAATGGGACGAGATAGGCATGGATTTCATAGTGGGACTACCCAAAACTACGACTCGTTACGATTCCATTTGGGTAATAGTAGATCGGCTCACCAAGACTCGCGATTTATACCGGTGAAAACTAACTACAACGGCGCCAAACTAGCGGAACTATATATGAGTAGGATTGTATGTCTTCACGGTGTACCAAAGAGGATCATATCGGATCGTGGTACCCAATTCACATCTCATTTTTGGAGCAAAGTCCACGAGGCACTCGGAAGTCATCTCGCTTTCGCACCGCCTATCATCCACGGCATCGATGGGCGACGAAAGGACGAACCAAGTATTGGAGGATATGCCGAGAGCTGTGCATTGGATTTCACCAAGGATTGGGAGAAATGCTTGCCGTACGCCGAGTTCTCTTACAACAATAGCTATCAAGCCGTTTGAAGATGTCGCCAAACGAAGCTCTATTTGGTCGCGATGTCGGACCCCATTGATGTGGTCGAAACCGGTGAACGAACCGTATTCGGGCCCGACATAATCGGGAGGCCGAGGAAAGGTTCGCTTGATTCGGGACCGACTACAAGCTGCTCAATCACGACAAAAGAGCTTCGCGGATACTCGACGAAGAGAATTGGAATTCAAAGAGGGTGACTACGTGTATCCGAAGGTCTCACCACTACGGGGAACACAGAGGTTCAAAGTCAAGGGGAAACTTGCACCACGATACGTGGGCCCATTCTGATAAGCGCTAGGAGGGAGAAGTGGCTTACCAATTGGAACGCCCGAGAATCTCTCCGATGTCCACCCGTATTCCACGTATCGCAACCGAAGAAGTGTGCAAGGTACCGGAAGAGCAAACCTCGTTAGAAACCATCCATGTCCAGTGATCTTACCTACCCGGAGCATCCAATCAAGATACTAGACGAAGCGTAGAAAGAAGACACGAACCAAGTCGTGGCGCATATACAAAGTACAATGGAGCAATCACACCGAAGAAGAAGCTACGGGAGAGCGAAGAATTCCTGAGGACAGAACATCCACACCTATTCAGCAACCGGTAAGAAATCTTGAGGACGAGATTTATTGTTAGGGGGGTAGGTTTGTAACATCCCGAAAACCGAAGGAGTAGAAATCGGAACGTGAAAATCGGAACTCACAAAAACCTTTTGGATTAATTGCTTCTTATCGTGTTTTTCGTTCTTACCGCCAAGCTCGTTGCATAAGAGTTCTTTTTGAATTGCTTTGATGTGAAGTTGGATAAAAACCCTAAGTTTTGATATCCTAGGTGGGAGTAATAATTCAAAATATATAATTGGAGAAGGGTAAATACATAATTTTGTGGATTTACAAAAGATTCTTGAAAAGAATACATTTTGGTTTAAATCCTAACTGGTGGAGGAAAAATAATAAATATTTGGGCTTGGATGATAAAAATATTTTGAAAATGGAAAATATGAAATTAGAAATTAATCAAGGAACCCAATTTGTTAATTTTAAAAGAAGAAATAAAAATATGAAAAATATATTTTGAAAAATAAAAAGTGGGGAAAAGTTTGAAAATATAATTTCAAAATTATTTTGGGAATATTAGAATTTATTTCGAATTTTTAGGGTGAAAGGAAATGGAAATGGAAAATAGGAATTTAAAATCGGGAAAAAGCAAAAGTGCACTGTCCATTAGCTCAGGCAGTGTTCGACCGAACCGTCGCCCACGTCCGCGCGCGCCACGCGCCGAGCGCCGTGCCGCGCCGTACCAGGACGCCTCGCCCGCGTGCTCCGGCGACGACACCGTTCGGCGTGCACCTGCGCCGCTGGTCGCGCGCCACTCCGCGGTCGCGAAGTCGCCGGCGACGCCGCGCTAGGCCGTCGCCATGTCGTCGCCGCACTGCCCGCGTGAGCGCCGTGTCGTCGAACCCGCATGCTCCGTCCTCGCCGTGCTCACCGTACGCACATACATCAGTGCAGCGCCGCACGTCGCGCACGATCTCCCCGCGACCGAGCCATGCCGCCGACGCTGCGCCATTGCTGCCGTCGCGTCGCCCTCGCCGTCGACCGCCTATAAGAAGCCTCCCGCACCCAGCTCCCAACATCAAAAATACTCCCGTGCTCGCTCGTGCTTTCCCCAATTTCCCCAAGGATTAGCCACTACATTGCGCGAATTTTGGGAAAGATCGGAGCTCGGCCGGAGGAGCCCTAATTCGACCGCCCGTGCGACACTCCGAAATTCGTCACCCTCGGCCGATTTCTTCCCGAATTAAAGGTACCGTCATCATCCCCGTGCTCTAGGTATTAATTCCCCTAAGCTCCCCGAGCCAAATGGTCGCCGGAAAATCGCCGGCGACGAACCCCTAGAATTCCCCTGTTTCGACCGCCGAACCACCTCGCCGTCGCCCCCTGCGCAGCGCCTTTCCGGCCGAACCAACCCCACCGTTAGCATCCCCGGGTTCGCTGAAGCTCGTAGACCCCTCACTTTAGCCGGGCTTCGCCGGATTTGGCCGCCGACGAGCGCCACCGCCGCCGAACCACCTCGCCGTCGCCACCCTTTCCGCCGCTTCCGGTCTCGGCCGAATGAGGAAATGGAACCCTTGTGGTCTCAGGATGGTGTAGCGCCCCTCCTTTCCCTAGTTCCGGCCCTCCCTCGCCGTCGGCACCCTCCCTCACCGTCGGCCGCCGGTGGAAAACAGAGCGAGAGGAGAGGAAGAAAAGAAAAGAAAGGAAGAGAAGGAAAGAAAGGGAAAAAGAAAAGGAAGAGAAAGAAAAAAAGAAATAAAAAAAGAAGAAAAATAGTAAAGAAATTAGGGTAAAATATTTTGAAATATTTTGGGAATATTTTAGGATAAAAAGATAAGGTTTTTGAAATATTATTATCTAGGAATGGGTATAATATTCTTTTTCCTTCCAAAAAGAAATACTTGGAGAAAATAATTTCTAGATTAAATTTTTCCTTTTTATGAATTCAAATATTGTCCGACCTCTAATTTGTTATCAAAGTCCACATGAGACCTTTTTAAAGATTGGTTAAGCATGAATGTCATTATTCGGTCGTTAGAATTTCAAAACCCTAGCAAATATAATTGCAATATTAAAGATCAATTATTGGAGATATGGAAAATTAGAAATATAATTATTTTAGGATATCCTCGAATTTAGGAACAAAATATATATTTATTACGAGATGGTTTGCTCGGTTAAACCGGACTCCTTTTCGTTGATTCCACTATTAAAATTTCCGGTTGAGGTTGTGTTTGGAATCCGCTTCCGCGATCATTTTGAGATCTCTTTCTTTTCGTTGATATTGTTGGATTTTAATTGGATTCAACCCTTCTTTTCGCACGTACGGATAGCGTCCGAAGAAGTGAACGCCGACTACGCGGAAGACCCCACTCAACCGGCGTGCGAGCAAGGCAAGTCTTCACACCCTTTGAACATATTGATCCCAATTGCGAAATGATGTTATTTTAAACTCTAAACATGCATGCTTTACCGAGTTACCTATACTTGTTATGCCATACCTTGCTAGTGTTTACCTTTAGAATTACTCCTTGTAACTCGCGATGTGATACAAATAACCGAAGCATAACTTCGTAAACCGCTTAGCCATGCTATACTTAGATTTATGCATACTCATGACTTTATGAAAAAGCTTTGTGCTTGGGCAACTACCTTAGGGAAGGTAGTTGAGATTCGGCATGTGGAGACATGAGCGCCACATGGCCATAATGAATTAAGTTTGATGAAAATTGAAAGTACTATATAAATGTTTTAGACTGGGACGGCTGGATGATTTGGGTGGATTCCGGAAAAGGCAAGTGCCGACCCTGGTCAATTAAGGACCGAGCCATGAGATAGCCGGAAACGAGCCGACAACCGTACTTCTCGAATGGGTATAGACCTAGCCGACTAGATAGCCGAGCAGAGGCGTATCCTTGCATAGATGGTTCTCTATGATGTGGTTATGGGATGAGAATGAGGCTGCGGCCTTCGTTATGAATGGTAGAATTAAACTACGTTAATTAAACTTGAAGATTGGAAATGTCTTCCCTTACCCCGGTGCGCCGTAACTCCTCTCACCGCTAGAAAAGGACGGCTAGAGTGCATGAGGACATAAGTTCATGGAGCGGGTACTGCCAAAGTAAGGTTATCGAAAGGCTTTGCCGTGACCGTCTCATGTGTTGAGGCGTAGGCTCATTTGTTGGGCTGTCGCGGAGTACGGGTAAAGTGTACATCCACTGCAGTGTGAATGAATCAATCTATTCGAATAGCCGTGCTCGCGGATATTGAGCATCGTGACAAGACTTTCGCTTGGCTAGACTTTGAACTTAAAAGTACTGGGATGGGTTTGCACGATGATGATTTTATTCGCTGGTGGATCAACTTCTCGAGAATACGAGAAGGGGTGGACTCCCCAGAAAATCATGACGAACCGGAGGCGGGAAGCCATCCTTGGAATCACGATGGATGGTAGACAGAACCGTCGCCGGGTTAATGAACTATGAAAATAAAAACTTGATTTGGCTAGTCGATAGGCTTGTGAAAAGAATTGTGAAAACTGGCTTTACGCAAAAATAACCCTAGCCATATTCTTTGAATAACCTTATCATATGCATCAATTCTGTGTTGGCTTGCTGAGTACGGTTGGTACTCACCCTTGCTATATGCACAAACCTCCAGCTGATGGAGTTGAAGAGCCGGAAGATCCATATGCTTATCACCAGGAGGACGAGGGAGCTGACGACGCATATTAGACTTTAGCTCCGGTCGTTGCCTGTGGCAATGGACAAGCCGCTGCCCCTTTCCGCTGCCTTATCTAAACTCTGTTTTTATGTCGTATTCGGACCATAAGGTCCTGTGGGATGAACAATGCCTTCGGGCCTATTAATGTAATAATGGTATTGTAAGACTTTTCGTGCATGCGCACTTGATTATCCAGTACTGTATTCGTGGGTACCAACTACTTGATCCAGGGAAATGGTACTATGAACACGAAAGATTCCCGACTCAAAAACGGGGGTCCACACTTGGGAATCGGCTTCTGTCAGACGGGGCCGACCGGCTATCTTCTGGGTCGCCAGCACCAGCCAGATTTGGAGGAACCACCAGGGGCCACCGGTGTTGATTGGAGCGTCGGCGGCTATCTTCGCGGCGGCTTGATGTAGCATTTGATACAAGTAGCTGAGGAGGTATTTCCCCAGCGCAATTGTCATCCCATCGGCCAGAATTTCGGCCACGATCTGCCAATTGGCAGTCGGCCGCAACTTGATCCACAGAATACAAACTTCTCAAGCCACATCATCAGGAAGGCGGTGTGCTCCCTGTGGCCGACTGTCCCTTCCTTCATGTTTTGGGCGATGAAGCCGCTCCACCCGCTGATGGCCTTGGTTTTGAACTGATGTTGGCCTTTTCGGTTCAAGATGCTGGGATCGGCCGATGATTCGATATCCAGTCCAGTTGTCATGAATATTTCGGCCAAGGTGATAGTCATCGGCCCTTGTCGGAAGATGAAGGCATTGAAACTGTCATTCCAAAAGTAGGTTGCAGCCGATAGGAGCGGCTCGTCTTTCTCCATGCCAGCGATGGACAATTCCAGGCATTGGGCAAGCCTTTTTTCTTCCCACTGAGCATACTTAGCCGATTGTACCCTTTTGTACCATTCAATCCAGGCTGCATCGGTGGACGGCCATGCTTTGAATGTTCCGTTCCAGTGGGAGAGGGATGGCTTGGCAGTGTTATAAGGGATGCGGTTGGTTTCGGCTATGATGGTATCGGCTGGATCTGTATTGCCGATAGGTCCGAGGAAGTACCTCTCTGCTTGTGTCGAATTTGGGATGAGTACTTGATGTGACAGGTGCTACAGTTCAGAAAAGAGGAGAGAGGCGCTAATCAAGAATGGTTGCGTATTACGGTTCGAGAAAAGGAAAAGTACTAATTGATAAGGATGTGAAGTAAAATGCTACTTGAAGGATGGCCGAATGTAATGTTGATGCAAAATGTTTGAAGAGGCAGATTTCAAAGTAAAATTATAGATCGGAAGAGAGTACCTCAGGGAACTCAGTTGCGGCGGCGGCTGAAACGGCGGCGGACGGCGTGATGGCTACAGCTGGTGTGGTGGCGATGGCCGGTGAAACGGAGGTGTTCAATGCAGCAGCGGTGGAGGCCATCGGGATGCTCGGAGATGAAGATGGGTCTGACGAACGTGAGGGAGTTCGACGGGCACCGGTGAAATCGCCGGAGGACAGAGAGAAGGCAAGAGGCTTGTTTGTGAAGGAGGCTGGGTGCGCTTTGAAGGCGTAGGCGGTTTGGCCAAGGGAAGTGGATATTTAAAGAGCGCTTGGAGAGAAGCTGAGGCGGTTTAGGTCAAGAAGGAAGCAAGAGTTTGGATAGGCAAGAAAATCCGCAACACTTCGTATTACGGACTTGGGGGGCATGTGTTAACACTAAAATTTGGTAATTGAGTTCCTAAGTCCGCAAAGGCAAAGCGAAATCGGATCAGCTGAAGACAGGAATTGCATCGGCCAAAAGAGTGATCGGCTGCGAGGCCAATCGGCTGAGGATGGATCGAACAGGGGCAGCCGATAGCCGATTCTAGGTTCGGAAGAGATGAAACCGTTTCTAATGCAGAAACTTGAAGATAAATGGAAGGTTCGGTTGCTAATTGCGCGTTAAATGATATTGCCACTTATGGATAGTCCTATAACGGCAATTGTATCTGTAATCTAGAGATTTGTTAGACTGTTAGTTGTAACGCAGTATGGGTCCCGCTAGGGATAATGTGGTGTTTTAAATAGTAGTTTAGATAGAGTCCAGGGTCTTTACGAGATATTTGTATCTTGGGTATAAATAGGACCCGAGACCCCTTGTAAAAGACACATTCAATCAATCAAACCTTCGGCGCATCGCCAACCTTTTCTTTAGACCAGCACATTGTTTGGCTACGGGCTGCATCGTTTCGATCCCCAGATCCAGGTAAATGTTTGTCATTAGCGGTATGATTTGTTGTTTCTAGTGCTTCCATCGCAATGATACATTAGAATCGAGGTTTATACTGCGTTATTTATCATATAACGCATATAAATTAGATCAATGTTTAGATCTATCCCACCATTGGCTGGTTCTAGCAAGAACTTGCAGCCAATAAGGCTAGATCTGAAGGTTGGCTGGTTTATATGCGATATCTACCGTCTTGAGAGGTGTAAATCGGCTGCAACAGATCGGGTTGTTCTTTTTATACTTAATGTTGTATCATGTTTGAACTATTAAGTCGTTCTTAAAGCGCTGGTGATCTGTTCGGATAGATTTATGTTGTTTAGAGACGATGGGGTTTCAACCGGCCTTATCTCGCCCTAATATGTTTCTTTTAATGTGCTTATTATTAGATTTGTACTAGGACTGCCTCTTATGTTAAGATCGTGTTTCGTCGAACGTCGCCGGCCAAAATCGGCCTTTCACCGAGCCGATGGCCGATTTCCGGTTGTGCGTCTCGGTCAGGAATATTATCTTCCCATAAGATTCATCGGAGTACTAGCCGATTCATTGTTAGCTTTCCAGTATCGGCTAGGTTATCGATCCGTATATTTATTATTCTTTATTGTATTTGGGTCAAGCGATTGATGCTGTCTCGGTATAGCCGATCCATTCCAGTCACTTGGCTTAAATATAGTTTGCAATAACATATATATGTTCATGGATTTCCTTGGCCGATCCCGTGGGGATCTAACCTAACACTTAACGCATATTCTCTCGTTTTTCTTGTTGATTAACAGATCAAATCAACTGGCACGCCCTGCACGTTGTAGGCAGCCGAGAAGGACCTGCACTGGAGTCAAGCGGATCTCCCAGGCCAGCGCGTGAGAGAGATTTCTCGTCAACACGCTTCTTGGCACGCCTGGTGGGACCTTCTTTGTTGGCTCGGCTCGGACGCATAGACTCAGCCGGCAAGATGGTCGACTCCAAGAGCCCTGGCATCACGCAGGACAACATCGTCCCCGTGAAGATGGAACAATTATCAGCTGAACAGCAAGCCAAATATAAGAAGATGGTGGAAGAGCTCCAGGCTAATTATTTGTAATCTTTCACCCAAACAAGATCTGGAGCCGTGCACCAAAAGTACAAGTTCAGCCTGAACGATACCAAGGCATCTTCCTCGGGTGACACAAAAGGCAAACAGAAGGTGGAAGAGCCGACTCAGGTGCAAGATGATTCGGTCGTATACTCTCTACAAGATCGGATCGACTCGGCCGTTCACCACGCACTGGTCAACCACGGCAAGCGGATCCCGAGGATGTTCTCTTGCGCTTTTCAGCCTTGATATATACTTATTTTTACTTTATGACCAGGCTTCCTTGCGCGCCAAGCCCTATGTGACTGTTCCCCTTGGCCTATAAAAAGGTGGGCAGAGCACGCGCGCAAGGGGGGGGCGAGCGGCCGCATCCAAGAACTCTCTCTCTCTCTCATTTGTTCTAAAACCCTAATCTCACACCACCATAACAAAAACACAGGAGTAGGCTTGTTAGTCTTCGAGACGATCGAATCTGTCTAAAAAATCTTGGCTCATTGTGTACTCAAGTCGACCATCAGGCTCGTTGGTAGGATGCCCCGACCACTCTTTCATCTTCTCGGATAGCTCCCTTGTAGGACTGCCGATCATCCCGTCGACAATACCCTTATTGAATAAGCGATGGTTCCGAGTGGGATGGTTGTTGGGCGTGTAAGATGGAAAGAAAATTAAATAAGAGTGATTGATAGGACATGTAGTATTTTAGAAGTGCTTATATTTTGATACAAATTTCAAATGCTAAAAGTAATTATATTTTAGGAATAATGGATGTAGTAGTAAGATAAATGTACACTACAAAACACTGATGACAATGTCATTACAGCATATAACACATTAAAAGCACTCCTAGAAATTTATATTGGAGAACAAATACTCCTACCAGTCTCACTCACATAATATATCATCAGTCCACCACTAGTCACCAGTTCCCTACGTATAAAGCACTTGACCCTACATCACCGCATCTATCTATTATTTCCCTCTCAATATAGTGCAGGGCAGCAAAGGCCTTATATCATGAAGAAAGATCAGGAACTAACTAAAGAGAGCATTGCAAATGTAATGTATGGCATATTGTTTTCGTGGGAACGGGATGTAGTGGGAAGATGATGATGACAACAACAGCAGAAACACAATCTACGTGTGCATCGCCAGCTGTAACAAATCTTTCTTCATCTTTTATTACCGGTGCTTCATCTGCAAGAAGCCTTTGATTCTCAACAAGTTCTCTACTAGAACTATAAATAGAAACAAGATTGTTTACCACCTTTGGTCTACCGACTGATGCACATAAAACATATTGTAGGTATTTGCTAGAACTTAGGTGCATGTCGTCTGGAATTGTATATTGCTAAGTCTAAAGTTGCATTACTACTATGCAATATTTGATTCTAGTATATCTTAACTATAGTTTTTTTACGTGGGTTTACCTTATTTTTATGCATGTTTGAATATTTGCGCATGTAATCTTGTATTTTTAATTGATCTTTAGTTTATTCTATGTTTAGGTTAGAATAATTTATTGTTCAGACTTTTTTATCTAAGAAAGAAATAACATTGTTTAAATAAGTAACAGGAGAGTAATGATAACTATTGGATTTTCATCCAAGTGCCTAATTTCAGTCACCTGAAATCTAGATACTTCAAAAATTATAAGCATCTCCCTGAAACTTGATGCAAGGAAACAACCACTCCTCCCACCCACTTATCTCCCTACATCAATAATGAACCAAGAACTCCATTTGAAGTCAAAAATTTTGTTTCTTTTTCCCACTTTCAGGAACATATGAAGCAACAACATCCAGCAGTCTCACAAGGATGGACACATACTTGGGAATTTTCAGGGAGATGCAGGTAATTTTCATGATCCAATAACATTTTCTTGCATGGATGCATTTGGGAAGAAAGTAGGAGGCGATGGCATTTATCCACTTGAGCCAATTTCATTGAATTGCGATATCTCTGATGAAATTCACTTTTTGTTTGCATGTACTGTCCCAAGTAAGCTAAGAACAAGGCTCTGGTGAACTCTAAAACCTAAAGTCCTGCTGATATTCTTCCATGCATTTGTAACTTTGTTTGCTAAAGTAAATATTGCCCATTAGTTCTAGCATTCACTTTAGTGATAGGACTGGAAACTGTGTGAGTGGGACTGATTTAGATAGTGACACAAAAATATCATCTGGCCACTGTGTGGGTGAAAGTAACATAAAAGTTTAAATGGAAAGACACATTACCTACTCCAATTATTCCTATTACAATTCATTGGAAGGAACGGAATTTGTTCTAAGAGTGATTTTAACATCCTAGAGGAGGCATCGTACCGTTCTATATTAATTTGTGTTACCTCTTTAGACATCTCCCGAACATTTTAAAAAATCACCAGCGAACTCCTTCATGCCTTTCACGTGCTGTTTCCAAATGAATAGATGAACTTCATGGAACAGAACAAAAGTGTTGATTTAAGGAAATACAGATATCAATAGATATCAATAGTGATGTTATAGTCTGTATTGGAACGAAATGCGTAGGAAGAGGGGCAGCCAAATGACGTGATCTTGACTAGGGGCATTCGGCAGACATGGATTTGCATGTATACATCTGCTATCTCTATCTGGATGTGGATGTTGAGGCCGGGTTTTAATCTGTTATCTAAAAAATCAGTAGACGTCGAATGTATTCCACTTGATAACTCCTATAAAAAATGACATTAGTGTCGGTTCGTAATTGGCATGAGTGCCAAAAATGGATCCGACATTAAACTTTCGGCATTATTGACCCCACCTTATTAGTGCCAGGTCAGACGACACAAATGGGGCCTAGGAGCACTTAGGCTGAATCTGGATAGACTCATCTGTGCTGGGTATCTGTGAATTAACCCAACACTGATACCATCCCTCATGTATACACGAATCCCCAACCACTCTAGTACCTATTTTTGCAAGTCAAATACAATTCTTATTATGGTAAGGATTCGAACTTAAGACCTCTCCCTCACATGCTTATACTTACCAACTCACCTACACATCAATCATGTTAGAAAATAGATATTTTCCCTTTTGAGTCTTCCTAACCGAGATTTGAATCATGAATTTGAGTATATAAAATAATTCAAATGAAAAGTAATTAACTACAAAATCATAGATCTTGTCGAGATCTACAATTTTTTACATAAACTTTGTCGCAATTCTAGTTTGTATGAAAAATTTAAATTCATATATCCCAAGACAGCACTAATATGGTGAGGGTCATCACTGCCGGGTCATAAGAATACCCGACACTGATGAGAGCGTGTTGACATCAAATGCATCGTAACATATGAAGGCCTGAGATACCTGCTTAACTCTAGTGCAGATTCTATCAAATCAGATTCAAGACGTGTCATTTAGTTTGCTAACCTGCAACTAACGAGATAGATAAATGAAAGGTTAGATCACAATAGCCAATCGACAATGGGCTAATAGGAAATCGAGTGCCTAGCCGATGCTGATGGAATTTCATATCATTGGCTATAACCTATGGATGTTGAGTATAAGATAAGCATACATTGGTTGGAATTAAATTAGATATAATTACTAGCAATTCTTTATTAGAAACAATCTTAATAGATTGTATCAAACCGTGGCAATATAAGATTGAAGATAATAGATATATGCATTAGATAATTATATGATCATAAATGTAGGCCGATGCAGAACAATAAACACGAATAGAGCCATAAATAAATTGATATCGATTATGAATGAATATCATGTAATTACTTACCAACTCACCTACACATCAATCATGTTAGAAAATAGATATTTTCCCTTTTGAGTCTTCCTAACCGAGATTTGAATCATGAATTTGAGTATATAAAATAATTCAAATGAAAAGTAATTAACTACAAAATCATAGATCTTGTCGAGATCTACAATTTTTTACATAAACTTTGTCGCAATTCTAGTTTGTATGAAAAATTTAAATTCATATATCCCAAGACAGCACTAATATGGTGAGGGTCATCACTGCCGGGTCATAAGAATACCCGACACCGATGAGAGCGTGTTGACATCAAATGCATCGTAACATATGAAGGCCGAGATACCGCTTAACTCTAGTGCAGATTCTATCAAATCAGATTCAAGACGTGTCATTTAGTTTGCTAACCCGCAACTAACGAGATAGATAAATGAAAGGTTAGATCACAATAGCCAATCGACAATGGGCTAATAGGAAATCGAGTGCCTAGCCGATGCTGATGGAATTTTCATATCATTGGCTATAACCTATGGATGTTGAGTATAAGATAAGCATACATTGGTTGGAATTAAATTAGATATAATTACTAGCAATTCTTTATTAGAAACAATCTTAATAGATTGTATCAAACCGTGGCAATATAAGATTGAAGATAATAGATATATGCATTAGATAATTATATGATCATAAATGTAGGCCGATGCAGAACAATAAACACGAATAGAGCCATAAATAAATTGATATCGATTATGAATGAATATCATGTAATTACTTACTAGTTTTGTCCTTATTAAGATAGATCGGATTTAACCAAGACAATATAAGATTGAGAATAATAAGGATTGGCTAGATAAGTAATTATATGAACTTAGACGTTAGCTGATATAGCAACTTAGGTAACTATCAAAAGATAACTCATCGGCTGAAACTTCAATGAAACCTTATACAAAACTTATCAATCTTGTATAAATCTAATAAACAAGTTAAAACCTGGCAAATTGGACCTAACTGAGACAGTGCACGATCAATAAAAGGCTTGATAGATTTAATAAGTTGGTAGATATTGTATAATGTGACTGATGTATCAGCTGAAGTAAAGAAAGAAGAGCAATCTAAACAAGACCCAATATATCGAATAAGCAACACAAGCAAAGACCTAACCAATATATCAGACTTGATCGAGAAAGTACTAACTTGGCGGATATAAGCGAAGTTGAAGGAACTTACTTTCTCGCTAGAGATCAACATTGATACAACCCAAACTCGAAAACTAAGAACTCGTCAATAGTAAAACTAGGGTGGCGGTGCGTCCAATGTTGTATATTGAACTGTTGTTAGATTATACAAACCCTGGGTAAACATATTTATACCCTCGGGTTGCAACGAGTCTAACTTAGACACGACCTGATCAGCTCATGACTCTATCCCTAAAGAAAGAGAAAATCCAAGAAATGCTATTGACAAGCGTCTAATTCCAAGAAATGCCATCGATAAGTACGAGTTCCATGAAATGTCATCGTACAAGCGACTTTGTCCCAGAAATGCCATCGCCGTTAGGGTTCCATTAGCAGCCCTCTGTTAAGTGCTATAGGATAAACAGTGCATTTAATGGCTTGGAATGGACGGAACCCTAACGGCGATGGCATTTCTAGGACAAAATCACTTGTACGATGGTATTTTATGGAACTCACACTCATCGATGGTATTTCTTGAATTTGTGTTTTTGTCAATGGAATTTCTTGGATTTTCTCCTAAAGAAAAGAAAACTGATAGACTTTCCTTGATACATAAGTAAAAACAAAAACCGACTCTAGCTCTGACTACACGAGTTCGATATGATTTCCTGTCGCTGCTCTTATGATCACGTTGTCAATCTCTCCTATTGACTCAGTTTTTGACTAATGGTGAGTGCCAAATCTTGCCGTTAACATGGTGGCATTAGTGCCGGGTATTCTAAAGACTCAGCACTAATTTTTTTTTGCCAAAAGTGAACTTATCCCGCTCCAACCAACAAGACCAGACGATGTGTTACTCATCAATACCGGTTAGTGGCAAGACCTGACATTGATATGTTGTCGATTAATCAGTGTCGGATGGTTATAAGACCCGGTACTGATATCTCCTCATCGGTGCCGGGTGAAGCATGTACATAATGCGAACTCATTTTTTAAGGTGGGAAACCATCATCAGTGCCAGGTTCTATTGAACCAGCAATGATGATGGGGGCACTGATATGTTGTCTGTGGTAGTGGACATAAACTTTGGTTAGAGGATTAGATGATTTGCAGGAGCGAAGGCCCCAGAGAAATGCAGGTGTGCTATTTGATTTGAACATGTTAATCATAATGATGTTGTGTCGTGGAATGAAATAAGATACATCTGTTGAGGAAAATAGAGAGAAGCCAAAGAAAAGAACAACATGAGCAATTGAGCATCAGAAACCAATCATAGTATAAACAAGCCAACACTGGCTACTCTGTATAGACATCCGAGTGAGGACAAACATGAACACAGTTCCTCAATGTTTAGGTGAATTAGCCTTAATTATTAATTTTGAGTAAGAAAATGGTGATATCATGTTCATTTTTAAGTATCAAATTATCATAATATTTGCATTTAATATTCTAACATGAGGAGAAACAAATGGTCCCATGGATGGGCACCCACCTACTAACCTATCCATCTCTCATGGTGCGCATATATACCATGTACAAGCTAGTAGCAACTCGCACAAACATGGTTCAGATTGAACCTAACTGCCTAAAGATGCAGATCAGTCATCATAGTATCACAAATATAGGCATTAGATGCATCTTGGAACACTACAAGAAAATTGTGTAGGATCGAATACCCAAACTAAGCCAACCAGAGGGGGGTGAATGGTTAGTATCCCCAAAAAAACCAAACTTTCAGCGAAAATAAAAGTTACCCTCGAAATTCGATGTAGATCGGTTTGACCGAAGTTGTTTCATCGGTCTGACCGCCTGTATACCTTCGGTCTGACCGCATGTGTAGATCCGGTCTGGTTGCTAGATGTTGCTGAAGTCGCTACCCACCGTGCGCCGGTCGACCGCAGTACTCCGAGCGGTCCGACCGATGAGAAGTCGCCGGTCTAACTGCAGCTATTCCTCCGGTTGGACCACCACATCCGAGAAAACACGAAATCGAAGAACTCTCAAAGTAGATTAAAAATATATTACTTCTCTCTGTGTTTACAAAGTGCAACAACAACACTCCTCAAAAAATTTCGACAAAAACTCGAAACCCTAACTTTCTCGCAACTCAACTATCTCTAAAACTCATATCGGCAAGCCACACCTTCCCTCTCTATTTATACGTGAGGTAGGCAGCCTAAAGCCACGAATCCAACTCATACAAGAAGTCCTAATCCACTAGGAAACCTTCCCGTATAAGAAACAAACTTTACAAACTCCAATTGTAATAAAACTAGACTCTATCCAAAATATAACTCCGCCATTCCATACGCACACAATATTTCCATCGTATTCCATATGGAAACTTCATCAACCACGTGCATTAATCTTTATCCTAAGTATCCCGCGTGATCTCTTGCCATCCGGACGTCACCTTATCTCCAAGTTGACTCCAAATCCATCACCGGCAATACTCTCCTGAGGCGTAAGATTACCTACACATGAATTAAACAGAGAAACCATATCGAGCACAAGCTATCTCCAACTTGACTCATTGTTAGCACACAACAATATTCATACGCATAGAAACACGAAATAATCATAGATATCCAAAGAAACTACCCGAAACCGAAATCGACACGAGTCGATCCGGAATTGGACTGAATCAATCGGTCTCGACGGCAGACAAGCCCGGTCGACCGCGCCTGACCTCCGGTCCGACTCGGCAAGACATGCCCGGTCGACTGACCACGAAACAAGAAACCACCTGTTCACCATCCGAAAATCCAATCATCTCCAAAACCACTTCGCCAATAATCTCCAAATATCAAAACCAATAAACACATATGCCAATTGTTCATCACCATAGAAGAATCAAACACACTTTGATTTTACAATCTCCCCCTTGATGAACACATTGGCAAACCAAGTAAAAATGTTTTGTTTTGGTGTTTGGAAAATTAAAAACAGAAATGGTAAAAAGCATCGGAGTGCTCAAAATTCAAAGAAAATTTCTCCCTCTTTTTCAAAGAAGAAAATCTCTTGACTCTCTAACTTTTCTTTGTTCTCTCCCTTTTGACAATGATTTTCATCAAGCATAAGAATTATGTACATTAATACACAAGAGCTAAGCATCATACATAGAGCAAGTCATGTCATGTGTTGCAATAATAAGAAGATAAACCCATCAATTATATAGCAAATATGCATTAGAGTATAATCATGAATCAAAGATTCTACAAGTAAGATTAATAATACATTAAAATTCATGGATTCAAACGATTTATAATGTAACATCTTCACTAGCACATAGGTTGAAAAATAAACCCAATCATATATACCTATTGCAACCATTACTCTTTCCCAAATTAACTTTTTACACAAAACGATCAAGAGAATTTTTTCTCATATTTATTTGAGACAAGTTTTGCTCATATTTTTCGCTCAATTATTCCGGGTACGTCCTTGTTGTCAAGACTGTTTTCAAGGATTCGCACCCATTATTTTTGCTCACTTCGAATACTTCCTTGTCGTCAAGACTGTTTCCAAGGATTCAGTTTTTTTTTCTCTCATAGATAATTTTTATTCTCTTGCACAATGAGCAATTTTAAAGCAATTTGTGGAATAACAATTCAACACAACATATATAAAAGCATTTACAATCCAAACTATGCACGAGTATCAACATTGCATATTTCATTAATTCTTAAAGTGTCATGCATTAGATCACTTAAAAGTAAAATCTAGGCCTCATAAAAAGACTAGAATACATACAAGCTATGCTAGTGTCAAATAAACCTTCATAGTATTGCTAGCATGCACATGAAAATACTATATGTATCAACAAAGCTCTCTTTTTCAATTTACTTTATTCAAAAATTGCTTGATAAAACCAAGAGCACAAAACTCCCCATCAAATCATGCCAGAAGGATGAATAATTCCCAACACTCCACGAAGAAAAGCAAAGCGAGATGAATCCAATGGTTTAGTGAAAATATCCGTAAGTTACAACTTAGTATCCACACATTTCAATTCAACATCTCCCTTCTCAACATGATCCCTCAGAAAGCGAAAGCGAATATCAATGTGCTTTGTGCGTGAGTGTTGTACATGATTCTTAGCAATGTTAATAGCACTTGTATTGTCACAATAAAGAGAAACCTTCTCAAAAGTAAGTCCATAATCTTTCAAAGTTGAAATAAGCCAAAGAATCTGAGAACAACAACTAGTAGCAGCAACATATTCTGATTCAGCAGTTGATTGAGCTACACTAGATTGTTTCCTAGAAGACCATGCAATTAATGATGTACCAAGAAAATGACATGTTCCACTAGTACTTTTTCTATCAATTCTACATCCTGCAAAATCAGTATCGAAATAACCACTTAAGCATATAGAAGATGGACTAGAATACCAAATTCTAAAACTCAAGTGTATGATTCAAATACCTCATTATTCGCTTGACTGCCTGATGATGTGAAGCACGAGGAGAAGCTTGAAAGGGTGCACACAAACACACAGCAAACTGTATGTCTGGCCTAGAAGCAGTTAGATACAACAAAGATCCAATCATACTTCTATACTCTTTTTGATCCACAGCTTCACCATCTTCATTAGGATCCAACACCACAATAGAACCAATTGGCGTAGAAATTGGCTTGCTATTCTCCATCTTGAAACGTCTCAAAAGATCCTTGGTATACTTCGTTTGATGCAAACGTACCTTGAGGTGTTTGCTTAATTTGCAATCCCAAAAATACGATAACTCACCCATCATGTTCATCTCAAATTTCCTCGCGCATAGTCTCAGCAAACTCTACAACCAAAGCGTGAGTTGAACAACCAAAGATGATATCATCCACATAAATCTGAACAAAAAGTTGATTTTCACTATGCTTAAGAACAAAAAACGTTTTGTAAATCTTTCCCATTTGAAAACCTTTTGGAAGCAAAAAGTTCTTAAGCCTATCATACCATGCTTTAGGTGCTTGTTTCAAACCATACAAAGCTTTAGGCAATTTAAAAACATGGTTGGGAAAATCGGGATTTTCAAAACCCGGTGGTTGTTTAACATAAACTTCCTCCTAAATATAGCCATTTAGAAAAGCACTTTTAACATCCAATTTAAAACTTTTTGAAGTAGCAAAAGCTAACAAAAGTCTAGTTGCCTCAATCCTACCAACGGGAGGAAAAGTTTCATCAAAATCCAAACCCTCCACCCGAGTAAAACCTTGAGCAACAAGTCTAGCAGCTTTATTCTTAACAATTAAACCATCTTCATTTTGTTTATTTTTGAAAACCCACTTGGTTCCAATAATGTTATGTCCTGAAGGTGGTTTGACTAAAGTCCAAACTTTATTTCTCTCAAAATTTTCAAGTTCTTCATGCATGGCGTTAATCCACGATTCATCGGTCGGTGCATAAGTAACATCTTTGGGTTCAAAAGAAGCAACAAATGTGGAATTTGCACAAACATCATGAATAGTTACCTTTGATCATGTAGTCCGCTCACCTATATTACTGATTATTTGTTCCAGCGGATGTCGTTGTTGAATATGCAAAGGAGCAACAACTTCTGAGGTGGATTCACATTCTATACCTTCACCGGTTGTAGCTTCGAAGAGCCACCTTGATCAGCATTGATAGAACGCGAAGTGGACGGCCCCGCTGGTTTGACCACGCCTCTTGCCGATTTGACCGAACCTCCTGCTCCGGTCTAACCGACGACACTTGGGCGGTCTGACCGGCCAGGTCGACCTCGTCATCGTCGTTGTTGCTTTCGTCCTCAAAATTATGACCATCCTCCCCCTGAATCTGTGACAATGTACCTGCAAGTTCTGGTCTAGTACCTGGACTAGCCTCATCAAAAGTGACCTCACAAGTATCAACAATTTTGTTAGTTTCTAAAACAAGTACACGATAGCCACGAGAATGTGCAGGGTAACCAAGAAACAATCCATCAGTAGAACGTGCCTCAAATTTATCCAAATTTCTAGATTTCAAGACAAAGCACTTGCAACCAAAAACGCGCAAATGTGAAACTTTGGGTTGATGTCCAAATAGAAGCTCATAAGGCATTTTCCAAGTTTTGATCTCAAGAAAACACGACTGGAAACATAACATGCAGTGTTAATAGCTTCGGCCCAAAATTTCCTAGGAGTGTGATACTCATCAAGAATTGTTCTAGCCATTTCAACTAAAGAGCGATTTTTCCTTTCAACAACACCATTTTGTTGTGGAACACGAGGAGAATAAAATTGATGTTCAAGACCTTTTTGTTGCAAAATTGTTCAAAAGAAGCATTCTTAAATTCACCTCCATTATCACTTCTAATTCTCTTAAAGAACTAGGAATTTCACAATTCAATCTAAGATACAAACTCTGAAAGTGTCCAAAAGCCTCATCCTCAGTTGCCATAAAGAAAACCCAAGAATATCGAGAAAAATCATCAACAACAACCAACACATACCACTTTCCTCCAACGGATTGCACTCTAGCTGGACCAATAGTGTCCATATGTAAAAGTTGTCCCGGTGCATCCGTCATCATAGAAATAATAGGGGTATGTGAAGAAGCAACCATCTTACCATGACGACACGATGTACAAACCAAATCAAAATCTTTTTCAAGTTTAGGCAAACCACGAACAAGATCCAAACCACTAAGCCTAGTGAGATGATTAAAACCAACATGTCCAAGGCTGCGATGCCAAACTGATGGTTTGCTCTTTGTATGCATCTACGCCTTCCCGGCTGGCCTACTCCACAATTGCTAATGGCAACATCGTCTTCATCGTCGGTCACCTCCATCATCATCGACTGATTGCTTCGTCTCCACGGTTGGTGGACTCCGTCGCCGCTGCTGATGGCGACATCGTCTTCAACGTGGGTTGCTTGCCGCTGCTGTCTGGTGCCAACGCCTTCATGGTTGGCCTATTACGCTGCTGTTGATGGGCGTATTCGTCATCACCGCTGGCCACCTTCGTTACCATCGACTAGTGTCTTTGCCTTCACAACTGGCCTATTACACTGCTGCTGATGGGCGTATTTGTCATCGTCGGCGATTGCTTCATCTCCACGTTGGTGGACTCCGTTGCCGCTGCTCATGGTGACATCGTCTTCACCGGCGGTTGCCCGCTCCGTTGTCCTGGGTGCCTATGCCTTCACGGCTGGCCGTCTTTGTCGTCATCAACTGGTGTCTTCGTCTTCACGGCTAGCCTATTACGCCGGTGTTGATGGGCGTATTTGTCATCACTGCTGGCCACCTTCGCCGCCATCGACTAGTGTTTTTACCTTCATGGCTGGCCTATTACACTGTCGCTAATGGGCATATTCGCCATCACCACCGTCTACCTCCGTCGCCGTCGACCGGTGCCTTCATCTTCGTAGGCCGTGTAACTCGCCACCGTTGCGATAATGACATCCTCTTCATCGTCGACCACCTCCGCCGTTGCCGACTAGTTTCTTCGCTTCCACGGTTGGTGGAGATAGTGACATCGTCTTCACTGTTGGCTACCTCCGTCGCTGCCAACTGGTGTTGTCGCTTCCATGGTTGTGCATCTTCGCCACGTTGTTGGGCGATATTGTCTTCACCACGGCTTGCCTCCGCCGCTATCGACTGGTGCCTTTGCCTACACAGCTGGCCTATTCCGCCGTCGTTTTGCTGGGCATCATCGTCTTCACTACCATCCATGGTTGGTGTCTTCGTCGCCATTGATGGACGACCTTCTCCCTACATCGGCTACCTCTGCCATCATCGAGGGGAATACCAAAAAGCTAAGACATCATTAATTTTCTTCTTTATATGATATTTTCTTTTTTCCTTTGCCTCGCTACCTCAACTGGTTCTCCATTGAGTAGTGAGTCGGGGGCTACAAATGTTATATCATATTTATGCAACAATTTTTATAATTTTTATCTTGATTGCTTGCAAATAAATCCGAGTAAAAAAAGTACCGAGTAGTGAAGCTCTATTTTTCGATGCTTCCTGTTTAGTGTGTTGACAAATGGTTGCCATGAACCGATTCTTAGCACCCAGGGGCTTGTCAGTTAGAGTGTATAACATAAGGTGCTAAGTACTACTCGAAAAAAATCAAAAGCATAAAGATAAAATAATTTGTTTTCTAGTCTTAATAATTGTAAAAGTACCCGAGTAACACAAATTCTGTAAAGCTTTTTTCCATGAAAGACAAACTCATATCACTCATACGCACATCTGGGAAGTGCCATGAGTCGACTCCCGATGTTTGGGGATATAACTAGTCGGGCAGAGTGTTTAAACATAAAGAGTCAACTACTCGGTGAAATTAAAATCGACAAGAGGATAAATACATATTTATAAATATTTAAAATGCTTGAAATTTTTTCATGTATTATATTTGCATCAGATACTACTTATCCTACATCTTTATACTACAGGATGCAAATCCAGATACACATAATAGGGATTCATGGCCATAAGCTTATCTCCTACGCTCCAGTAATGGATTAGTCATTTAAACACCATCGGCTTGCCTCTGTCGCCGCTGGCTGGTTTCTTCGCCACCACAGCTGGTGGATTTTGCCGCCGTTGCTGATGGGGATAGTGTCTTTACCACCACCCCTCCCCCATATATAACCCCGTACTACGCCTGCATGGCCATCATCACACAACCCTCCTTATTAGTATGGTCATAGCGATGGAGAAGTGATAAACAGTACCACGGCGATTTTTTACGGTATCGACAAATATTTCTTTTTTGGGCCGAAGCCCGTTAAGAGTTTGCAGCCCATTTTTAGGTGTGTCTTGTCACGTGCCTTTAGGGATTTAGGCATGTTTGCTTTTAGCAATATGCGCGTGGTTGAATGCCCAATACCTTTAAAATCCTTTGTATCACCTGTTACACAACTTTTTTTATAAAAGTTGGTACAATGCATTTTAAAAAGGTGGCAAATAGTGAAGCTTATATATAGCTGTAATATTAACATTTTTCTGTATAAAAGTTAAGCACTGTTTGGTTTTTTACAAAGCGATTGATCGGATACTATATCATTGCTTTTAGGCCATATGTGTGCATTTTTCTAAAATACCAATATTATGACTTAGGTTGATTATAATATTTTTTTTCATTGTTATATAGGCAGTTGGTAAATCTATTAATGAGTATTATGGACTAAGATTTTACACCACATGTGCCATATATTTTTAAGTGTGATGAAGCATGTGTCTTATAATGACTTAAGCATATTTTTCTTGCGATATGTGCACGGTATGAACCCAATACCTTGAAAAGGCTTTTTGTTAAAGTCATTTGCTATACAACTTTTAAAGGTGACCAATAGTATTATTTATAAGACACACTTGACCTATGGTTATGCGCATCATATTTTAGAGCAGTCGGTATATCACCCGGGTGATGTAATTCGATGGTACACACCGCATATGCTATAGATCAATATTAAGTCATTCATTTGGCTAAACTTATTTTTCATTAAAAACCACTTGGTTGGTTAAATTATTTTTTATTCCTTGACTGTATACTTAGTTTGTTCAACTAACCACATAGTTGGGGGCTATACCTAATTAGGTGCATCTAATCGATGTACATGGTATATATTCTTTATTATTTTTTGAAATTTTTTCAGCCCTTCATAGCCTTATTATTTGGTAAAAGCACTCGGGAGACAATGGCGAAGGTAATTAAAGCACTCAGCTTTGCATTAATTTGATTCGAGAGAAAATTATCTTTTCAACTCTGAAGGTCTCAGGGGCTACTATAGAGATTATGGGTACCATATACCGGCATGATTGGTCTATCCGATTGCATATAGGAAGTAGATTATGTCTATATAATATGTAACAAGTCATGATTTGGGTTTTACATTTTATTATA
Source organism: Oryza australiensis (assembly GCA_019925245.2). Taxonomy (NCBI): domain Eukaryota; kingdom Viridiplantae; phylum Streptophyta; class Magnoliopsida; order Poales; family Poaceae; genus Oryza; species Oryza australiensis. Next base: position 2,999,922 of record JAIFGZ020000342.1, read on the forward strand.
TATTACGGAATGACCTATAGTCTTGGTTCGGTAATATTGTAAAGTGGATTAAGGAAATTGATATCGTGCCCGGTTAGGTGTCTATTCTTGTAATCCTGCCTCCGGTCTTATATAAGGTGGGCAGGAGGTCCCTTACAGGGAGATAGAGAAACTGAGAGATAGCAACAGGGAAAACTCATAGCTACAACTCAACTGTTAGATCAATACATTACACGGCAGATTCAATTTTTGAAACAGGAGTAGGGTATTACTTCTCAACGAGAAGGCCTAAACTTGTCTATACCTTTGACTCTATATCCATCTACTTTAGGTCTTGAGCGCTACCCCCTTTTCTCATATCCAATTTCTAGAATTGACACCGATGAACTTGCTGGCGAGAAATACATTGCAACCAATGAAGTACCGGTGAAGTTTGAAAATGGCAAAGCATTCTGGCTCGATTATGCGTTTGAAGAAGGTCCATGGGAGATGATAAGAATACATAAATGGTACATGGACGCGAGCAAAAAAGGCTTATGCCCATAATGGTTCGAACACCCCATACTTTCATGGGTGGTGAAGGTTTTTTGTGGCTCGATTTTGCTGACCTTCGAGCTATGTACCATCGGGAAAAGGTGGATGTGAACTTTGTTGCTACATGGTGCCTAAGTATAAACACAGATTTATACAAATAAATAACAAAAATATAATACCAAAATGATTAATAACCTTTTTTCTTCGTAGGATGCAATACATGGATGCCGAGAAGACACGGCAACCCATCCGTTACCCTGCACCCAACATGGATATGCAAACCGATCATACCATCACTCTCCAAGAAAATTCCAAGCAGCTAAAGAACAAGACACTTGAAGAGATAAAGGAATATAATAAGGGTTTGCACAAAACAAAGTTGCTTACTATGGTCGTTTACATTCGACGAGTGTTGATGGTTGTTAAGCACCAAATCCGACCGTCACAGACATTGGAAATAAAAGGGAATTAGCATCCTTTACCGGCATATAGGTTTAGAATTATTAAAATTCCACATGTCCTTGGAGATTATTAGAATGCAGTAACATTTATCAATAAATAAAGTGAAGACGTGCTCGCGTGGGCGAAGAAACACAATTCCAACCAATTGACAATCACCACGTCAGCTTCCCATGGATCGGAGGGCCCACAAGTCAGGTGAAACCACCTTAAAGTGGGGCCAAACACCCGGGAACCGCCTTAAGGGCCCACATGAAAGTGACTGAAGAAGGTCGGTGGAGAGGGGAGCCGACCAGGGTTCGGCCGAACCCTGGCTGCAGCCCCTCATCTCCACCGACCACATGGACTCATCTCAGCCACTCCCAAAGTCGGTTAGGGGGTTATGGCGGTTTCCAACCAGCATTACAACCACCATTTGATGCTATTTAAGAAGGGGAGCTCACTTCACTCAACACACACCACAAGAAGTAGTTCCTACATTTATATCTTAAGTCTCTAGGCTAATGGAGTTTAGGAATAGTTTAGAGTTTATACTCGGTTCCCGAGTTGCCTTCAGAAGTCGGGTATGTCTTTTGTATCTTTCTTTCTTTGTACGACTTTGAGCTGATCAATATATTCATCTTCTAGTTTATTTGAGTGTGGTTCATACTCTACTTTCGTAGATATGTGTTCCATTCATAGTTTATATAATAGTTATGTTATCGTTAAACGAGTAACTCTATTGCCACGGACACGGTCCTATGTGCAATTAGGATTTAGGTGTGCCTTTGCCTTAGTCATTGATGTCCTAGGAGGTAAAGATATGTATAACAATGTAAGCATGGTGCTTAGATTGTTTCATAGACATTGGTTATGACTATATTTCATGGGTTGTAGGGGTAGGCGACAGGAGATGACACCTCTGTCCATCCATTGTAATCCTCCATGTTTGGATATGGTGTAGGGCGAACAGTAAGAGATCGCCTAATGGTGGCAGGCCAGGCCACTGGGAGGCGGTACCCCCATAGTCCTGGGAGTATAGAAGTTAACTGGATAACTAACCATGACTATAACTAGTTGTATATCTATATACTCATACTAGAAGAACTATAGGAACCTAACTATAAATACTATTCTTCACTTAGCTCTAGTGTACTATTTAATTGGGACTCTTCTGTGTGTCACACTATCTTTATCCATCTATCTCTTAGCCCTGTCTAGACTTAGGCATCTTAATTATAACTTATGAATATCCATAATACCTTAATATTCTCTTTCAAACCACAGTATTTCTTTGGAATAAAATAAATAATGATATCCTTGGAATACTCCCTGGATGAAATGATACAACGGTATATCCGTGCACTTGTGGATTTATTTATAAACGTAAGAAATACCAACAACGAGCATTCCTCAACTTTCAAGATAAAAGAGTCATAATGGTCGCATACAACTTTAGGTAAGTCTGATAGGTATATATATGTATTATTTGATCTGTGACTAACTGAACTGTCATTAATATGTAGCAATCATTACATTTGCTTCTTGCTCTACCTGAAGACTCTTATAGTCCTTGACCCCCTCGATTATAATCACAATTCGAACAGACAATTCCTAACGAAATCCATGCATGTGTACTATTCATGAAGCATTCATAATTATTAAATTTTGTTCATAATATAAAACTTTAATAGAAAGGTTGCTAGTGTATACATGTTGGCTAAACATACTCTACACACTTATTAATTATTTTTTTCCTGCACATATAACTAATTCCTTCTATGTGTATGTCATAATAAAGTGTCACAAGTAACGTGACATTGTCCTTTTTGGATATTACACATGCGAGTTTCTCGAGGTTAATGGAAGGTACACGACAAACCCAGAAGATGTACGTCTCTCAACTCAAAATATAAGTTTAATAATAAAATGCACATCTAATTGATATTGCTATATATTCTCATGCTTTCATGCATGCAGTTACCTAGAACCGAACATCGAACTAGCTTTGACAACTTAGGCATTAAAAACATACAACGGAACCTCTACCACTTCATCCACCGCAAGTGCTGCCATAAAGATGAAATGTTCTTCGACCCCGAAGGCAGCCTAGCGATGAGCGAAGAATACAAGTCTCTTTGAGAGTGGAGTCACGTGGTTGTGTAATTAACAATATAATTCAAAATGACAGTACGGTAAATATTATTATATGACAGACACTTTTGACTAATACATTCAATATATGTGTATTATATATGTATTATATGGTTGTTAGCTGCTAGATTTATTTACATACTAATTAACTAATTAATTGTAACATCATTGATTAAAAATTAATATTAAAAAATTTGTCGGGATAATTTATATTTTGGCACAAACATTTTTCCAGGCGGCTGTCCTACTAAAATGAAAGCCGGGCTATGCATTTTGTAGGCAGCGTAATCCAATTTCATAGGCGGCATATTGTGGCTTTCGTCGTCAAACGGATTAAAAAGTTCGCCTGCGAAAATGAACAATTTTCACAAACCTTTTCCTAAAGACGATCGGCCGTCCACCCGTGAAGACCTATTTTGGTCACCTACAAAAATTGTTTTTTCGGACCACAAGCAGTGATACTGCAGCCCGAGGGGCGACATGGTGAGAACCGAAGCTTGATGGCGTAGACACATGCTCGAAGACGATTAGTTGCAGAAGTCGTCATGTCCGCGCGCTGCGCGCTTGATCGTGTGATCATGACAAAGATACACAAAGCAGGATGATGAAGTCAAAGCAGAGTCGATGCCAGACGCGCAGATGTCGACGAGGCGGTGAGAAACACAAACCCGATTTCTGATCGTAAAAAAAACTTATAGACACCAGCAGCAAGAGTTGCAGTACGGCAACTCCATGTGTCCAGCACTCTCAATGCAGGCCTTTGACCAGGTCAAGGAGTCCTCTGTACCCATCATGTCTCTGCTCTCTTTCTAACCACAGCAAAGAGAAACATACAGTACAAGAACGAGAGAAGCAGGGCAGCAGGAGATCGACGACCAGAGGGGGTAGGAGCCGACGGGTCGGCCGGCAGCAGTGACGAGGGAGCCTAGGCTGGAGGGTGTCATGGCCGGCGAGCGGCCCAACGAAAGCTCTGGTTCAGCTGCGCCCTCCTCCCGGCGGCGGTGGAGACAAGTCTCCCGGCCGGCGATGGGTGCTCGTCTCCCCATCTTCGGCGAGAGGGTGCTGCCGACGCAAGGAGCAGGCGCCCTGAGCGGAGTAGAGGACGGTGTCATGGAGGCAGATGGCGACAGGGAAGCTGACGCAGGGTGCACACGCCGCGACGAGCCGAAGGCCACGACGGTGATGACGAGGTCCCTAGTGATGACGACCCTAGATTCGATCTGCGTGGAGATAGCTAATGGTCTGCCAGCTGCTGCATGTTGACGACGATGAACAACAGACGGCGCCGACGACGGGGATCTAGGAGGCGCGGTCGACGGGGTGGCCCGGTGACGCGGACGACCAGATTGGTGAGTGGCGACGTTAGGGTGGCGCACACCTGAGTCCAGCCGGCGTGAAAGAGGGAGGCGGCGAGTGCTGACTGCTGATGACGATGAAGAACTAGGCCCACCACAAAGAAGATCGAGATCGATTTCTCATGAGGCGAAGCATGACGTCGAACAAAAAAAGAAAAATGGTGGCCGTCCCTGGGAGATCGATCCCCTGGGACGACGGCGATGAAAGTGTGAGAAAGGTGACTTAGATCACACGCTCTGATATATTGAATAGTCCAGGAAAAAAATATACTATAGATAATTGGACATATTATATCGAATCTTTAGGTATCAGTATATATAGATTATATGGAAGCAATCTCAAAGAGATAAAGATCAAAACTAATTCTATCCTACCATCGCAAACCAAATACAATCCGATCCTATCCGTATACTCAACATTTAGTAATTTCATTATCAATTCCTTCCTATCTACGAGCTGCCCTATAAAGTCCTAAGTGTGCTTAGGTGAGTAAGGCGAAGTGGTGATTGGTGATATGTGAATCTATCACTACGGAAGAAACCATTTTCAGTTGAAGTGCTAAAATCCACAATAGTCCCGGTTGGAGTTATACCCGGGACGAAAAAATATTTTTAGTTCCGGTATAAAAAGGCAACGGCTCTCTAGGACCTTTAGTCCTGGTTCGTGTTACGAACTGGGACTAAAGATCATCTTTAGTGCCAGTTCAAATCCTGTCAGAACCTGTCAGAGCGTTGGGGATCTTTTGTCCCGGTTGATAACATAAACCGGGACAAAAGATCTTATCTTTAGTCCCGGTTAGTGTTACCAACCAGGACTAAAGATGGAGTTCCTTTTTATACTCCTTCATCCACCTCCAGCCCGAGCCAGCTCCACTTGTCTTTAAACTTTTGCTCTAGCGAGAGGAAAGGTGTTGCCAAAATTTTTTGTGATTTTGTTTTAGTGATAATACACAAATCTTTGCTATCTACAAGGTTAGCAACTTTTTCCTCTTATGGTCTATGCTTAGCACTTTGCTTTTTACGGTTGTTTCTATACATTTTCATCTCTAGTTTTTTATGCAAACATGAAGAGAGATAAAATTTGTTTGGACTAATTATTTTACTAAGCACATTACATTGGGTTGAGAAAAATGTCTGGGAAAATAAAGAGGATGAAAAGTATGCCTAGCACGTTACATTTGTAGGAATTTATTACGTACAATTTTATCTAAAAAATGTTTATGGAAAATGATGAGAGAGAATCCTTTGAACAAAAAAGTTATAAAATAGATGACAAAGGAAAAAATTAGATTAGAAAAGTAAGGTAATTTTAAGATCGTTAAAATAGTTAGAAATATGTACACTATGTACATTAAAAGGAAATTTTAAAATAATTAATTAATTTTATGTTTACCACTTTAAAAGACCGTTTATGTCAAGTCTAAGACCAAGCGATGAGATGAGAGGTACGCTGTGCAGTAGGACATCTTGATATACTCTACATTGGTTCCTTTTTATACTCCTTATTCCTCCTCCAGTATATAATTATTGTCTGATTACATATATATATATATATATATAATTATTGTAATAATATTTAAATGGTTTGAATTTCATGGAATTTTCTTATGATTTTTAAGCATTTCATGTAGATGGATCGGCAATGGATGTACAACGCGAATCGACGGTCGACAGAGTTTATTCAAGGTGTGCATTATTTTTTGAGTGTGGCCGATGCCAACAAGCAGAAGGGTTTCATACGTTGTCCATGTAAAAAGTGCAAAAACGAGAAGGAGTATTCTACATCAAGAATTATTCATGCCCACTTGTTTCAGTCGGGATTCATGCCTCACTACAATTGCTGGACATCGCACAGAAGAGGTGGGGGTTGCAATAGAAGAAGATGAAGAAGACGACGATAACATTTCGGACTATGGTCAATACGGTGGGTTTGAAGAGAATACAGTAGGCGAGGTGGGTGGGGATGCTGAAGAAAATGACAGGTCTGATGACCTTGGTCAGATGTTGCGCGATGTACAGGGGGACTGCGAAGGTGAAAAGGAGGTGCAGAAATTGGAGCGTATGTTGGCGGATCACAAAACGTCCTTATACACAGGCTGTGAATAGAGGCACAAAAAGTTGAGTACCACACTGGAATTCTTGCAATGGAAGGCCAACAATAGTTTCAGTGACAAGGCATTTGGCGAGTTACTAAAACTCGTGAAGAACATTCTTCCAGAGGGAAACGAATTGCCAAAATCAACGTACGAGGCTAAGAAGTTAGTCTGCCTTCTAGGACTGGAGGTACAGAAGATACACGCATGTCCTAACGATTGTATCCTCTACCGCGGTGAGGAGTACGAGAACCTAGAATCATGTCCGGTTTGTAAAGCACTTCGATACAAGATCAGACGAGATGATCCAGGCGAAGTTGACGGACGGCCTTCGAAGAAAAGGGTTCCTGCTAAGGTGATGTGATATTTTCCTATAATACCACGACTGAAGCGTCTGTTCAGGAACAAGGAGCATTCAAGGATGATGCGCTGGCACGCGGAAGAACACCTACAAGACGGCATGCTAAGACATCCCGCTGATGGGTCACAGTGGCGAAACATCGACAAAACATTTAAAGACTTCGGCGAGTATGCAAGAAACCTAAGGTTTGGCTTAAGCACGGACGACATGAATCCTTTTGGAGAGATAAGCAGCGGGCATAGCACTTGGCATGTAACAATGTGTATCTACAACCTCCCGCCTTGGCTATGCATGAAGCGGAAGTACATTCAGATGTCGGTTATTATTCAAGGCCCAGAGCAACTTGGTAACGACATCGTTGTGTACCTGAGACCGTTGATCGAAGATCTAAAACTGCTGTGGAAGAAAGAAGGTGTTCCCGTGTGGGGTGATGATAAACAGGAGAGTTTAACCTACGAGGGTTGCTATTTGTTACCATCAACGATTGGCCTGCACTTGGCAACCTATCCAGACAGTCAAACAAGGGGTATAACGCTTGCACCCACTGTATGGATGAGACCGAGTGTATGTACCTGAAACACTGTAAGAAGGTAGTGTACATGGGCCATCGTCGCTTTCTTGTTGCAAGGCACCCTGTCCGGAGAAGGGCAAACATTTTGATCAAAAGACAGACCATCGTACTAAGCCAAAGCATCACAACGGAAAGGCCGTGTTTGCCATGGTGAAAGACCTCAAAGTAGTATTTGGAAAGGGACCCGACAACCAACCTATAGCAAGTGAAGGTGGTCATGCGGCGATGTGAAAGAAGAAGTCAATCTTTTGGGAGTTGCCCTACTGGGAAGTCTTGGACGTCCCCCACGCAATCGACGTGATGCACCTCACCAAGAACCTTTGTGTAAACCTGCTAGGCTCACTTGAGGCACGTAACGATCTGAAACATATGACACAACGCGATGACCTTTACACGCAACCAAAGGAGAAAGGAGCCCAATACCTAAGTCCACCCAGCTACACTCTGAGCAAGGCAGAGAAGGAAATAATGTTTAAATGCCTGGAGAGCATCAAGGTACCGTCTGGATACTCCTTGAATATAAAGGGAATAATAAGCACGAAGGATAAGAAGTTCATAAATCTAAAGTCCCATGATTGCCACGTGCTGATGACACAGCTGCTTCCCATTATAATTCGGGGTATCCTTCCCAATAATGTCCGTACAACAATAACAAAGATATATGTTTTCCTGAACGCAATTTCACAGAAGATCATCGATCCAGATAGACTAGAAGACTTTCAAAATAATGTGGTCCAATGTCTTGTCAGCTTTGAGATGATCTTTCCGCCTTCTTTCTTAGATATCATGACACATCTCATATGCCACCTTGTCAAAGAGATCCGTATCCTCGGTCCGGTATTCCTACACAACATGTTCCCTTTTGAGAGGTATATGGGCGTTCTAAAGAAGTACGTCTGTAACCGTTCTCGTCCGGAGGCCAGCATCGCCAAGGGATATGGAACAGAGGAGGTGATTGAGTTTTGCATCGACTTTATTGAAGACCTTCGTCCCATCGGGGTGCCTGAATCAAGCCACGAAGGTAGACTACGAGGGAAGGGAACTCTTGGAAGGAAGACAATAATGAACATAGACAATGACTTGTACAGGAAAGCACATTGGACCGTGTTGCAACAATCTTCCTTGGTGGCTCCTTACATCGAGGAACACCTGGCGATTGTTCGCTCGGAAAACATCGGTAAGACGGATGCCTGAATTACACGCCATAAAATCGATACATTCCCTGCTTGGCTACGACAACGTCTCATGGACAACGCGAGCATTAACCAACAACTTTCCTTCTTGGCGAGGGGACCATCTTGCTCGATCACCACATTCCAGGCATATGAAATCAATGGGTACATATTTTACACACGGGGCCAAGACTTAAAGAGCATGAATCAGAACAGCGTTGTCCGCATCGATGCCGTGGGATACGACGGTACGGCTAGCACATATTACGGTAGCATCGATGACATATGGGAGCTGGACTATGGATCTCTGAAGGTCCCTCTGTTTCGGTGCCAGTGGGTTAGGCTCAGTGGTGAAGGCGTAACCATTGATGCAAGTGGGATGACAACGATCGACCTGAACAAGGTTGGATACTCAGACGAATCCTTCATCCTTGCCACGTGGCACCACCATCTTTAGTCCCGGTTATTTCAACCGGGACTAAATATGACGATCTTTAGTCCCGGATTCGTAGTCCCGGTTTCACAACCGGGACTACAGGGGGTTACCAACCGGGACTAGTGTGGGTTTCTCCAGCAGTGGATATTTCAATGAAGCATTTGCATTTGACAATTTGTGCATTAGTGAATGTGTTGTTGACTTGCTGCTGTTGTAGTTTGTAGGATTTGTAAAACATGAAGAGGAGTGGGAATTGGGGATAGAACCATGAAGCTATTTGCATCGCCATTTAACTAAACTTGTCTTATTGATATATTTGTATAGTCATTTAACTAAATTTGTACTAGTATATAGGATTTACGGTGTAAAAATTTTGGCATGTGATGTTGAACTTCAGAAGTAGGGTTCCTGGCTATGCCACTGCCTGGATTGCATGGAACATCCGCATTTTAAAAAATTCTTTATTGAAAGATGCAGTGAAGGTATTATGTCTTGAAATCTGTGAACAGAAATGAACTCCACACAATATATATATATATATCAGACCCAAGAGTAGTAACTAGGAAACTCCTGTGGTCCAGACTGCCATCTATTTCTTTCCTTACATGCTTAGGTCCCGTTTGGTAGGGATTCTTCTCCCCGATTCTCAACAGAATCAATAGAATCCTTGCCAAACGAAATATTTTGTAACTGATTCTGAGAAGAATCACTTTAAGTGATTCAGCAGTTTTACATAGGGAGTGAGAATCACCTAAAAACAATTTCTCCCCTTAATCATCGAAACTAGTTTTTCCAAGAATCACCAAAAATATTGTTCTAATGATTATTTTATTATATCGATTCGATTCTCTTCGTAATCTGATTCGAAAAATCAGAATCTAAAATCAGAGAATCAGAGAATCAGAAGCCCTACCAAACGGGCCCTTAGTAACTCAACAGAAACCGTCGGCTAGAAGTTTTAGTACATAACTGCATCAGCTTACAGCAAAGGTGGAGTGGCCCCAGGAGAAGTGAAAATGTGAATAGTGAACATGAATGCCATAATATAGGAATGAGATGCGTCGAGGAGGATTACAGGAGTGACAATGTAACACCCAGCTGGGCAGTAATAGTAACCAGCATATAAATCTGCATGTTCCAATTCTTCTAGCTCTTCTGGGTTAACTCTTTTCCATGCAGCAAGGATAGTAAAGTGTATATATTCCCAGAAAGAGCTGGGCTATGTGGGTTTTTCAAAACTAAGATGACAGCATCGATACTAACTTTAGTGGAGAGCCAGTAAGTTCTATCATTTATGATGGAGAGAAATGATCAGATTCTCTGTGAGTTCAAAAAACCAATCAGCAAGTTCTTCTGGGTAGTATGGTCAGCAACCTACATGATTTCGTTTGAACTTGTTCCACAACTTGTTTAACAGAGTTGCATTATTCTACCACGAAAAGAAACCATTGTAAAACATCTATATTTTCTCACATCTATTACAGTATGATGTGAATACACTATCCGCCAGGTGAAATTCACACACTCAAACTCAAGGCCGGCCTAGAGCCTTCCCCATGCCAGTTTATCTAAAGAAGGGAATATTGTTTTTCCTGAGGAAAAAGAGACTAATATTTAGAACAGGAAAAAAATCATGAATGTTTTCAAATTAGGATGTGATGATAACAGAAAAGATGAAACAGTATTGGTAATACATGTTAGTCATTTCAGAAAACAGTTGTTGGCAATACACATGTGCAGATGTGATTATCATTGATCCCTTGAACTAGTAAAAAAAAATCCAACTATAACATTTAATAGTGTGTCTAAGCTAAAAAAGTATAATCCATCCGTCCCAAAATGAGTTAATTTTTATACACAAATGAGGATAGGGGTTATGTCTAAATTCATGTACAAAAGTTTATTTAATTTTGGACGAAGGAAATATATATATTCTGAATGTTATCAATCAAGAAGTGGACAAGTATGAAATTTTTTTGTTTAAACACTAGAACAACTTATCATGTTGTAGTCAATTCATGTTTGGTGTCTGGGTTGTTGTCTTCTGGAACACATTTGTATTCATGATAGAAAAAAGAGTATCAAATAATTATAATCTTGAAACTATCGAACAATGTGATTAAAAAAAGACAAGCACAGAAACACACAACAGACATGGCTAAAAATTTCATAAGTTATTGAACAGAAGAGTAGGTTTTAATAATTCTTTACTTTCCATTATTAAAATTGAAAATTAATATGATTGCTGTTTTCTCGTATTAACAAGCGGTGAATGTAAAAGGTGACCATAACTCTCAGGAACAACATTCACTAACCTTCCACTTATTCATCAGTTATAAACAACCAAACACTTCCCTTTCATTTTTACCAATGCCACTTCCTTGTTTTCTTCCTTTCTACAATCACAATAATTAAACTTGAAGCAGTTACCACAAAGCAGTTGAATTGTTGTACCACCACACAAAAATAGGATAGGAATAAAGAGAGAGGAGTAATCTCTACCAGATAACGGGTACATGTGCATGTGAGCTTCATTGGTTCACTCTCATTTGATCTGTTCTGGGGATGAGATGCACCGAGGAAGAGAAGAAAAGGCATAATGACATTAGCGGGAGTAGTTCAAGAGATAGCAGTCTGTGCATTATTACTCTATGAATGGGATTCACATGTGTCTCACACTAGTTAGGACAATTGTACTGGGTTTGAATTGAGCTCGTTAACCAATTAGTTACCTGCTTTGAATATGACCACCAAAGAGATAGCTAACACAGCTCACTCTGCACAGCTAAGAGAACAGCTCACCGGAGGCAGCAGAAGAACAAGCAAACTCCGTCCTCGTGGCTTGAATGTGTGAGAACTCATTGCAATTGATATGTTAACAGTACAATAGAGATCAATACTGACACAACGGTTCATTAGGTAATTAGTCCACAGATAGTAAGTCATAATTAAGGAAAACGAATTTGGAGCAGCATGTGTTTCTTTCCGGTATCTTTGCATGGAAAATGTCGAAGAAGGCTCTGGCTGAATTTGTCATACTCTGCTACAGAGCGAAAATGTCTGCTAAATATGGTGCAAAGGGGAACAATGTGCACTGTACAAGGCGTAAAATGCGGTTTACTCATCATAAATACATAATTTCTTTGGCATATTCAATATTTTGATACAATGGTATAGTTCCTTAATTTGTTTTTATCAAGTTATGGATGGAATTCACTACATCATTTTCTTTCATTTGAAGCGTAGTGATAAACTGATAATGCTATAAATTTCACTGCATCCCTTGCCAAAAACTGATAAGGCTCTCATAAGATTGGAGGAAAGACCGATGAATCCTTGGAGATGCAACTAATTTTTGTGATCCAGTAATAATTGCATGGGATGCAACTGGGAGGAAATTAGGGGATCGGGCAGCTCCATGATCATTCTGGTTAGATGGATCCAACTACCATGCATGCTGTGTATGTTCATACTTGGCAATTCCTTGCATATGCCATGGATCATCAGCAATGAGGTTAAATTGTTAAGCGGATATTGTTGTACTCTAATACTAGCTACTTGAATAGAAATGTTGGAGTAGCTGTATGATCAATGCTACGGTAAAAATAAGTTGTATATAATTAAAGAATGTACGAAAATTGGTTAAAAATACTAAAAGATAACAAGTGTACCAATATATATATATATATATACACACTAGCTAATAAACTTTCATCAATATGTTCAGTAATGTTTTCTTCAGTTTCATAAGGCAATTGGATAGGTAGTAAGACGTGTTGTTTTTGTCCTCACGATGAAACCATCCATCGTTTATTCTTTAAATGTCGTTTGCCTCGCTTGTTTGGTCTGTCATCCACTTTGCTTTTAATATCAAACATCCTCGTATTGTTGGTCATATGTTTGGAAGATGGCTATCAAATGTTCCTCACGATATGAGAAACCTGCTTTTGATGGATGCAACTATGGTTTGTTGGTCCATTTAGTTAAGCAAGAATGGAGTAATCTTTGATAACAAGATGATATATTCTCTTTTGCAGGTCATCTCTTTAGTTACCTGGTGGCTTCGTACTTGGATCATTCTATACCAACCTGGACAACGGAGTATTGTTTTGGAGGTGTCACGACTTTTGGACCAGGTGGCATAGGAGTTTTTTACCCAGGAACATGGCTGACGGTCTAGTCTACGGATTACTAGCCACTAAGTTTCTGTCTTTGTCTTTCTATAGGAGTGGATTGTGTCCTTCTTCCTTCTTCTTTTTTATCTTTTTGGCTATATGCGTTTTTGCAGAGGCTGGAGGTGGCTCAGTTCAATTGTATCACCTTGATGTAATTAACTGAGTCTAAATAAAGCTTTCATTATCTAAACAATATAGTACTACCATTAGATATTATATTGTATGGAGTGCACTATATATTATACCCGTGAGCTTTCATCAATAGCTTTAGTGATTACATTATCAATAGAAATGAACTTGGCCCAATGCTCCAAGACTCCTCCCAACATATAATGCATCTAAAGGAGTAGATAGCAAGCAAACTCCTATGGTTTAGACCACCATGTATTTTTTCCCTTACATCCTTAATAGTGCAACTGCAACCAGATGCTAGAAGTGGTAACACATCTAGGGATGAAAAAGGACGGAAACGGTCGGAAAAACCCTATTTCTACTTTCATTTCTATATTATTTAGCAGAAACGGGATCCGGTTCGGAAAATACGTGTTCAAAAACAAAATCGGGATATACGGGTGCACGGAAACGATCGGAACCTGAAACTTAAGTCGGAATTTACATATCTTCTAACCACGTCTTGTTCATTCTTTTCATAATTAACGAGATAATTAAGATAATTCTACCAACCAGTCAGGATTATAAGATAATTGATATGAACGGTCTGTGATGACATACAATCATTCACTTCAAATCAAAAGGATTCCGACGGATGGAGGATAGGGTAGGTTTTGTTGAGATGGGCCTAGACGGCTGGGCCTTCGAGACACAAATATTGATGGGCTTGAAATTCGGGTTAAATCCGGATACAATCCGGAACAATTCCGATCAAATATGGAATTCCGTGAAAACGGACGGAAAAATGTCATTTCTACTTCCGTTCCGTTTTCGGATTTTTTTCGAAAATACGGAAACGGTCGGGTCAAATGTAGAAAAACGGGCAGGTCGGGACAGAAAAAATTCCGTTCGTTTTCAACCCTAAACACATCATTGCATCAGCTTAAAAGCACAGGAGGAGAGGCTCCAGGGGATGTGATTACATAGTAATTAACATGAATGTAATAGTGTTGGAATGAGATGCATCAAGGAGGATATGAGAAGACTCAATTTAACACTCCGGCTCACTGAGTATAGGTGGATTAGTCTCAGAAGTAGTGTGTGTATAAATGGCTTGAGACTGCATAATAACCAATGGATTCCAACTACAGTTTTTTAGGATCGACCCTTTTACATAAATTGAGGATAAAACGTAAAGGGTATTATGCATACATGAGCCTATTTCTCAGAAAAAATAGTCAATGTGGGTTTTAAAAGATAAGGTAATTGCTCCAAGAACATCTTCATGTTGCAAAGGACATGCTTTTATACCCTTGATCTTCAAGGGTCACCACCTAATTGTCAGCAAGGTTGTGCATGCTCATCATGGAAAACTATTGACGAAAGCGTGGCAAATGTGAGAAGGGGACAATATGTAAAATCCAGTAAAATCCAGTTTACTCGTAAAGCTAAGTTTATTTGGCATATTCAGTATTTTAATACAATGCTACTGTTCCATTGTTTTTTTCCAACGGATGGATGGGATTTACTACACCATTTTCGAGGTACAGAGATAATGCTACAATTCACTACATCGATCCCCTGTCCTAAACACTATCGTGAAGAAGCTGTCATTAACAGCACACCTCTATTTCAGATTTTTCTACCCTCTCACTAGAGAGCCACATTACAACCAGCAGTAGTGCATATTGACAATACAGTTGCATTAACTAACAAAGTGGAAGACACTGTAAGCTCGCTAACTTAAAATGTGGAGTCTCTCAAACCACAACTATATATCCAATCAGTTGCTTCTCCCTCTTTGTACAACACAAATTTTACCAATATCTTATGATCTTGGAATGGGATGCATTAGGAGACGTTGCAGGAGTTGTTCTCCCCATTCGTGCCCCTCTAGAGGTCACCGAAGCTCAGGATTGATTGGTCTGATATGGTCTAAGTGGGCAAGGTGCATGATTAGGAACTGAAAATAGCCTCCATTGCTGATAGATAAATAAGTTAGAACATGGCGAAGTCTATAAGCTTTCGTTCCCTGTAGCTCAACAAGCTGCAAATACAGTGAAAATGTAGCAGTTATATGATCATGCCCATGTTGTCGGCTATCTGATCATGAAGTTTATGGAAATACTGTTAACAGCAAGCTGATCATGAAGTTGTGGGAATACTGTTAACAGCAAGCTGACGGCTGACCAACTGAAAAAAAAAAGAATAAAGAACCCTATGCACATTTGCATCATAAAAATTCATCACATATTCTGGATTTCATAAATTCATTACACATTCTTTCTCCATTCAAACAATATAGTAATCTAGTATCACTACCTAGTACTACGAATCGGTACAGGTTGCTATATTTTGAAACTGAGGGAATAGAAAAGTTGCCGACAAGAGGATTGGACATACACACTTATTGTATCACTTTGATTCATAAGAAGATCTCTCGTCTAGATTTGCAGATATAAACAAGACCGTATATCAATTTGCAGGAATATGATGTACATTAACAAATGTAAAACGTAAGCAACTGATGCAAGGAAACAACTTCTCCTATCCACCTATCACCCATATTCAGCAAGAATGAACCAAGAACTCTGTTTGAAGTCACATTTTTATTTGTTTTTCCCACTTCAGAGAACATAGCGAGCAACATTAACCAACAGTCTCATAGGAATGGAGAAGACTGAATAAATGGAGACGCAACTATTTTTTGTGGTGATCAAGTAACATTGGCATGGGATGCATATATTTGGGAAGAAACTAGGAGATAATGACATTCATCCACTTGAACCAATTGATTGAATAGTGATATCTTCAGTGAAACTCACTTTTCATTGAAGTTCCCTATAATTGTCACAAGCAAGCTAGGAACAAACCTCAGGTGAACTTGAAAACCTAAAGTCCTGCTGAGAACCATCATGTGCATTTGTAACTTTGTTTTCTAAAACAAACATTGGCCAATAGCTCTAGCATTCACTTTATTCATAGGACCAGAACATGTGTGGTGGAAATGTTTCAGATAATGAAAACAAATAACATCATCTGGCCATGGTGTAGGTAAAAGTTAAATAAAAAAATAAATGAAAGGAGACATTGTCTACTCCATTCATTCTTAGTCTGGTTCATGGAAAGGGATTGGATTTGTCCAAAGGGTGATTTTACTGTCCCGGAGGAAACATATTTTTTAGTACAGATTTGCATTACCTCCTTGCACCTCTCCTGAACATGTAAAAACATCACCACTGCATCTACATGAACAGATGAGCTTCATGAAACAGAGGAAGAGTATCGACTTAAGGAAATACATATATCAACTGTATGTTAGAGCCATATGGAATGGAATGCATATAGGGGAAAGGGGGAAGCCAAATGACAATCATCATGAAATCGTGCAATCCAGTAGACATGGAAAAGGGCCAGTATGGTCATGCACCTACCGGACTTCATTTGAACTTGTTCCATAACTTGTTTAACAGAGTTTCATTGTAAAACATCTATATTTTCTCATGTCTATTACAGTATGATGTGAATATACTATCAGTGGTGGAATTCACACCCTCAAATCCGAGGCCTTGAGCCCTACTACCAGTTTATCTAGACGAGATTTTTTTTCCAAGGAAGAAGAGAATAATATTTTAGAACATAACAAATCATGAAAGTTTTCTTGAAAAAGAATGAGGTCATTAGAATGTGAAAACTAGTTATTGTCTTCTAGAACATATTTGTATTCATGATACGACAAAATAGTATCAAATAATTATAGTTTTGAAACCATCGAACAATGTGATTAAAAAAGGGGCAGAACCAAAGAAAAACAAAGGTGCATGGCTCAAATTTTATAAGTTATTTAATAAAAGAGTACACCCTCCGTCCTAAAATAAATCAATATATACTGACTATAACCCTAGACATAGCCTGAACTTGTTGAGGTTCGTAGGCAGGATTTGATATTTTTTGGGATAGAGGAAGTAAGTTTTAATAATTTTATACTTGGCATTATTATAATTGCAAATTAATATGTTTGCTGTTTTCTCAAAGGAACAGGTGGTGAATGTAAAAGGTGACCAAAACTCCCAGGAACAAAAAATCATTTACCGACCTTCCACTTATTCATCAGTTATAAATAACCAAATACTTGCCTTTCACTTTTACCAGTGCCACTTCCTTGTTTTCTTCCTTTAGCTAGTAAACTTCCACTTATTCATCAGTTATAAATAACAAGAACTAGTAAACTCTACCGCAGCAGGTACCAAACAGCAGATGAATTGCTGTACTATCACACAGTAGGTAAAGAGAGAGGAGTAATCTTTACGGCAAAATGCATGGCATGCAACTGAGCTTCATTGGTTCACTCTCATCTGATCTGTTGTGGCGATGGGATGCATTGACAAAGAGAAGAAAAGCCACAATGGCATTATCTGGAGTAGCTCAAGATCAATCGGTCCTGCATTATTACTTTATGAGTGGGATTCACTAAAGTGATACACTTGTATCTTACACTAGGACAATTGTACTGAGGTTGAACTGAGCTCGTCAATCAGTTACCTGCTTCCAATATGACCGTCAAAGAGGTAGCTAACAGAATTCACTCTGCACAGCTAAAAGAAGGGGTCACTAGCTGCAGAAGAACAAGCAAAGTCCCCCATCATGGCTTGGATGTGTGAGAACTCATTGCAATAGATATGCTAACAGTACCATAGAGATCAATTATGAAAAAAATGGTTCATTAATTAACTAGTCAAAAGATAGTAAGTCATTATTAAGTGCCAACAGCCAAATTTGACACATCCCGAGAAAACAGATGTTCCTATTTGCTAATCCGGATACCCCGGTTTTGGGTAGTTCAAAAGGAAAGTTTGTATTTCTTCATGAATTCCTTATGGATTCAACTTGTAAAAGGGGTATGACCTCTCCACCCTATAAATATGAAGGGTCATTTTCGACGGGTGGGTCGGGTCCTCAAAGGGGGGTGCCCAAAGAGGTGAAAGAGAACGGTAGAGAAGTTGTCCTCCGACGGATCCGATGGTCGACTCGAGTCCTAAGACGAGCCAAAAAGCAAAGACACAGAGGGTTATACTGGTTCAGCCCTCCCAAAGGATAATAGGCCTACGTCCAGCGTACTTTGTTGGGGTGTGTGATGAATAAGAATTACAAAGAAGAGTTCTTAGCTGAGAATGAGAACGCTAGAGTTCGATCGGAATGTGTCCCTTCCTCCTCTGGCCACCTCGCCCTGCTTTCCCTTTTATAGCTCAAGGGGGGCAGTTACAGGAGAACTTGGGGGCCAAGGAAGCTATGTTTAACATGCTAAAAGGTGAGTACAAACAACATCTGAAAAGGTACAAAACGGTCTGCTAGGTCCTATACACTGTGGGCATCTTGTGCTCTTTTTCTCTTGCCTTGGGATCCCTCTTCCACCTAAGACGCTTGTACTGTGCTGTCGGGTGACGTCAGTCTCTACCGGGCTGTCCCCTATCCCTTCCTCCTTGCGTGCTAAGTCTCGTCCCGAGGATGGTCAAGGTCGGGCCGCAGTTGTCGGGGTCGAGAGAGGGAAACCGAGGTCGGACTCGGGGAAAGGTCGGGACGTCCGACCCCGTAGAAGGGGGTCGGGCAATCGATCACGTCCCGAGGACTCTTGGTTTTGACTTCAGTGGACATAGATTCCAGTCCATAGGGTACTCGGGGTGACACCCTCATAGCAGCCCCTGAGCCTAAGGAGGAATGGAACATCCATCCTTAGGATCAGAGTTTCTTCTTTGCTACCGTCTTCAAAGGATCCTCAAAGCATTGAGCCGAGGTTTTGGTAGGTGCACCGCCCCGGTGCACCTGCCAGGTGTAGCCCCCGAGCCTAAGGGCGAATGGAACATTCGGCCTTAGGGTCAAGTTTCCTTCCAAGGTGCTAGTTCCCTGCAGGTTGTCAAGGTTTTGGGAATTCTCGATTTTATAGGTACATCCGCATGTGTAGCCCCCGAGCTTAGGGTCGGATGACATATCCGAGCCTAGGGTCAAGTCGTCAAGAGTGTCTTTCATTCACCTTCTGACCTGAGCGTTGTCCGGGATCTAACGAAGGCTCTTTTGGATCCAACGGGCTCGCTACCCGGGAGCATGTAGTGGTCCTTGTGTTGTCCTCATCATGGCCCGGAGGCCACGGACGGAGTTAAGGATACCACAGCCCGAAGACAAGTGGTATTTGGTGTGCCGGTCGGGTCCACCCCCGGGGGCAGCAAGTGGCCCGACTCTGACTGGGGATTCTCCCGGAAGCCAGCCCTCGAGTGGGTAAATGCCACTACCCCGAGGTAGTGGAGGTCAGTCGTGAGGTCGAGACTACTGCCCGGAGGCCTATAGTAGTCCCGACCCCGACGGTCGGCTAGCTCGGAAGCCCACACACGAGTCCTTAAAATCCATTATCCTGAAGCAACGGAAGTCAGCAATGTGATCGGGACTACTGCCCGAAGGCTTCTGGTAGTCCCAAACTTGACTGGGGGTTGGCCTGGAAGCCAGCCCCCGAGTCAGTGATTGCCACTGCCCTGAGGTAGTAGTGGTCGGTGGTGTGGTCAAGATTACTTCCCGAAGGCCTATAGTAGTCCTGACCTCGACGGTGGGCTAGCTCAGAAGCCCACGCACGAGTCCTTGAAATCCATTGCCCTGAAGCAACAGAAGTCAGCGAAGTCAAAGAGGAATTCTCCTGAACCTTATCGCCAGGTGGTTACTTGGCCTCAAGGTCTGCCCCTTATCCGTGGCCCCTCCTGACAATTTGAACGACGTGCCCGGCTGTCTTATCAAGGACCGCGAAAGTTGAAGTGGCACAACAGCTAGCCATGCTCTCACTTCCCCACTTTTACCAAAGTGTGAAACGAAGCTGACGGCTGAGATGGGAGAAAAGGGGAGGTGCTCGCTGGCAATTTCTTTGGAAGTTGTAACGACAACTTTATGGGTGCCGTTACTCGCCCCGGAAGATGAACGGTTCGGATCCAGCGCCAAGGCGACGTGGCCTACCGAAGAGGAAGATGAGCGGGCAAGCCTCGGATGCTCCGTGCACGTCATTAACGGTGTCACGTGTTTTCCGAAATTGGCGCCACCTGATTCTTCATTGCCCCCTTATAAACCCTGCCACCGCCCGAATTCCTCTTCTCCTTCACGCTTTTCCCCATTGAAGAAATCCCTAGAGACTTCTGAGCCTCCCGCTCTCACGCCTCCATTCTGGCTCCACCTCGCTTCAATCGCCAGAATCGCCATCCCCATTGCCAGTGCATCGTCTGCTATCGCAAGGGTCGCAGAATTTTTTGGCTGAAGTCGATGGCGCCGAAGAAGACATCAAAGAAGGCGGCGAAGACTCCGTCGATGAGCCGGGACGAAGTCGAGGCTGTCTCGACCTTCACTCCCTCGCGCACCGAAAGGACGATGATAGAGGGGTTGGAGCGAATGGGCGTCCTTCCTAATCGGAGCATCTCCCTGTGGCTCCCTGCACAGGGGGAAACTTTCCTGGCCCGAAAACCAGTAAGTTGGTGGTTTTCTCCGCCTTCCTTTTTCACGGCTTCGGGGTTCCAGCCCACCCTTTCGTCCAGGGCCTGCTCGAGCACTACGGTATCGTGCTCTGCAACCTTAACCCCAACTCCATCCTCCAAATTTCTATCTTCATCCATCTCTGCGAGGCCTATCTCGGGATAGACCAGCATTGTGCTCTTTTTCGTCATTATTTCTGTCTGCGGCGAACGGGAAGTGACGGGGTTGTCGGCAGGGCCAGAATCCAATTCCGGAGAGGGATGTCGAAAAGCTACATCCACGTCGGTGTGACCTCATCAAACAAGGGATGGCACACCGAGTGGTTTTACATCGAGAACCACGATCCAGCACTCGTCGTCGACACCCATCGGGAGCCGACCCCCAATCCCAACTGGACATCTGCCCCTCGCGCCTGTGATTAGGACCAGGTCGACGAACTCGTCACCTTGGTCGAGGATCTGAAGAAGCAGCGCCTGACCAGCGCCCGAGTGGCATTCAACTTTGCCCTCCGCGACGTTCAACCTTGCATGAATAGGGCCAACCCGACATATCTATGCAGGGACGATCACGACCCTGAGAGGTCGGTCCCCGTTGAGCGCGTGAACTAGCGATTGTCGGGCTTTTTTCATGGCTCGGCAGACTTCAGCGTGGGGGGTCCAGCCCCTTTTAGAGCGCTCAATCCTCGCCCCGAGGTAAGCTCGACCTTCCTTTCCCTCTTGCTTGTCCTAATTGAACTTTTGCGTTTTAGCCCGAAACCTCACCTACCAGGAGTCGGTGCTGACAGTGTTGGGAGGCGTATGTATCCCTTGCCCTGATCCCTGGGACGCACTTGGTCGACAAGCTGAGGGCTCGGAGTCCTCCGGCAAGGTCGGAGAGAAGGGGGAGGGGAAAGGAGCTTAGGCTCCTCCAGATAGCCGGGAACCAGTGAGGCAGCGTCGGGGGGCACCAAGCGGAAGCTGGTGCTTTCCTCCTCCGAGGAGGAGTGGAGCAATGACTCGTCCGGTTCGGACGCATCGAGACAGTAGCCGACCTCGCCACCAAAGAAAGTGGTGAAGTGGATCGACGTAAAATTCAAGGCCTTCACCTCGTAAGTGCTGTCCTTGGATCTCTCCCCCTTTTTATTTTTAGTATTATTTTTATTGGTTCTCTTCTCAACCAGGCCTGCCGAGGGACACTGGGCCTTGCACCGAGGCAACCTCGAGGGCGGCCGAGGTCGTGGCTCCAGGCGAAGCGGGGGCGACAGCCTCAGCTCCCAGTAGCCACTTGGGTGGAGGAACTCCCGTCGGTAGACATCGTCGTCGGGGTCGAGGAGGCGGCGACAGCAGGCGTGGCCGAGTTGGCAGCCAAGGCGACTACTGAGGCCGAACTAGCGGTCGTAGTGACCACGGGGGACGAGGTCTCCGGATGGGTAGTGGAGGCCGCCTCGGGCATGGCCGAGTTGGCCATGGGGGCAGCTGCAAGAGTTGCGGGCGGCCAAGTGGTGGACGAAGGGGAGGGATTGGCCGACATCAACTAGGACCGGTTTCCCCAAATTATTGCTGGTTACAAAGAGGATGCTGGGACTGAGCCGGTTGTTGTGGGGTCATCCGACCCGCTCGCCGTGGAGACTGTGGCTCTGCCGGTGGATAACGTCGAGGAGAAGCCCGACTCTAGGGTCGAAGAGCCAACCCTTTGTAGCGCTGCTGGCCCAGGGGCCCCCGTAAGCATGCTGGAGGTCGGGGATGGCTCTGGGTCCCCGCGCACGCTCTTACCGGAGCTCGACTGCCTTTTTGCGGGCATCCGAGAGCTGTTCTTAGTGAGCCTCAAATCCCTTCGCTTTTGATTTTTAATCTCTGCTGACGTTTCGCCATTCCAGGGGTGCCCTCGATCGTCTGGACCTTCGATGGCCGAACAGGAGCTAGAGAAGAAGCTGGCTGAGGCTTGTCGCTGTAAGCTTGCCTCTCTTGCTCTTCTGCCCTTCTCTTATGCCCTAAAATGACACGTGGTGCTTTGCAGATGCTGAAGAAGCTTGCAAGCAGGCTGAAATATTTCGGGCGGAGCAAGACAGTGCCCGGGAGTTTCTCGGGCTCTCGAACAATGCCCTAAAAGGATGGTCGAAGCCGCCCAAGATTTGGTAGAGGAGAAGCTCGAGAAAACTCTAGCTGACCTCACGACCACAAAGGTTGAGGCTGAGATAGCCAAGGCCGAGGTGGAGAGGATGGCTCGGTCCAAAGCCGAAGCTGAAATGGCCAGGGCCGAAGCTGAGACAACCAAAGCCGAGGCGGTGGCTGCTAAGGCCGAAGTGGAGGCAACAAAGGCCGGGGTGGATAAAGAGCTTTCCGCCACGAAGAGGTCGATGGACGACCTCGCCAAGGAATTGAAAGAGGCGAAGGCCGCCAAGGCTTCCGTCGAAGGTAGGCACTATTCCCGGTGCCCTCCTGTTAATGACCAAATTTGGTAACCAAATCCCCGGGTTTGAAGCAGAGATTGAAGAGAAATCAAAGGAGATGTGCGATCTGCGGAGAAACAGAGGCCGTGTCGGCTGAGTCCAAATCAGCTGCGGAGCCCGTCGGCTAAGCCCGAATCAGACCAGGATAGCCGATAGCTGATTCCGAGTTGAGATAGAAATGGAGCCAGTCCCGAAAGGGAAACATGAAGATAAAGCGTTGGATTCGGTCTCCAAATTATGCGTTAAAGATATTGCCATCTACGGATAAGGTCCTGTAATGGCAATTGTATCTGTAAATTAGGAAGTTGTATAGATATTCCTTTTGTAACGCGGCATAGGACTGTGTCCCGAGATATTGTCGTACTGTAAATAATAGATAAGGTAGAAATCGTGTCCTACACGGATGTCGTTGTACTTGGGTATAAATAAGATCCGAGGGTTTGTAAAAAAACAACAACATACAATCAATCAACTTCCGCGCATTGCCACCCTTTTATTTTATTCCTTTCGACAAGTTCTTGCTCTTGCTCAGGTTGCATCGGCTTCAATCTCCGAACAAGGTAATTCCTTGTTACAAGTGATTTGTATCATCATGGTTAGTGCTTCCATCATTATGATACTCTAGTTTCGATGTTATAGACTGCTTAATCTATCATATGCGGCATATAATCTAGAGCAATGTCTAGATCTATCTTGCAATCGGCTGATTTCTCTCTGAAGACAACAGCCGATAGAGTTAGATCCAGAGGTTGAATTAATTATATGTCGTGTCTACCGTCTCGAGGGGTTCTCATTAGCTTATACAGATCTAGTATTTCTTTTTGTACTTAATGTTGCATCTAATCGACCTGTTAAGTGGCTTTTAGAACTATAAAGATATGTTCGGTTTAATGTTTATCATTAGAGACAGTGCCAGGGTTTCAGCTGGCCTTACCTGTTTTAGTTATCTTCTAATATTAATTGCTATTAGATATATTAAATCCACCTTTTAGATTAAGATCTCAATCTATTTAAATGCCCTAAGCCGATATCAATCTGTCAAGTTACGTTGACAGCCGATTGATCTAGGTTTAGTGCATTTAGGTTAGATTAATATCTTTTTATAAAATGTATCGGAGTACTAGCCAATTGACATTAGACCTAC
The DNA here is from genome assembly GCA_019925245.2 of Oryza australiensis. Classification (NCBI taxonomy): domain Eukaryota; kingdom Viridiplantae; phylum Streptophyta; class Magnoliopsida; order Poales; family Poaceae; genus Oryza; species Oryza australiensis. The sequence goes on from JAIFGZ020000342.1 coordinate 3,024,370, forward strand.
AGCATCGGCTAGGTTATCAATGTAGATAATTATTATCCTAATATGCCTTTAGCCTAAGTGATTTATATTATCCCAGTATACTACCGATATATCCCAATCACTTAGTATAAATGTGCTTTGGGATAACAATTATATGTTTATTGATGTCTTCAGCTGATCCAGTAGGATCTAATATTAACTTAACACATATTTCTTGTTTTCTTGTTGGTTACAAGATTAAACCAACTGGCACGCCCTAAATTCACCAAAGGCGACCATCTTGGACCTGCACTAGAGTAAAGCAAATCTCTCAGGCCAGTGCGTGGGAATCGAATTTCTCATCAACACGATTTTGGCACTCCCAGTGGGACTCATTTGCAGATTTCCAGGATCGACGCGATGGTCAACGTCAAGAACCCAGAGATCAACGAGGAAAACGTCATCCCGGTGATGATGGAACAATTATCGGCCGAACAACTAGCCGACTACAAACAGATGGTTGAGCAGCTGCAGACTAATTACCTGCAATCCTTTACCCAGACCAGATCTGGGGCTATCCTCCAAAGGTTCAAATTCAAGATTGAAGACCTTAACATGTCCTCCGTCGAGGACGAAAAAGGAAAGAAGAAGATGGAGGACAATAAACAGGAACAAGATGATGGGACCCTCCACACTTTATAGGACTGAATCGACTCGGCTGTGCACCATGCTCTCATCAACCAAAGTGGCATACTAGTTAATACCCTCAACAACATGATAAGCACTGTGGTTGATTCGAAGATAGCCAAGCAACTGCCAAGGGGGCCGACCTAATTTACTGACGGTCAATTCCCGGGCTACAGGGTGCTGGCGACACAGGGCCGGCTGACACCGCCGCCAGGGCAGCAGAATCCACTAGAGGGAGTCCCAATCTAGCCGACTGTGCATGCATCGGCTTCAAGGCTGCCACCCATCATCCCGACCGACAAAGCCCCGCACTAGGAGCACAGCGCCCGAACGGTGACCCAGGTGCAGGTGGCAAACATGTTTGACACCAATCAGCGACCTATTGTATCCAACGAGCCGGTTGGCAACCTTGTTCGAGGGCCACATCACAATTCTGGTGGCCATCGGATTACTCCTGAACAGACACCACCACTGGCGTCTCGGCCGCCTCCCATTGTGAACCAATTCCAGTACCAATACCCGGGAGGCCGATTCGAGCAACAAAACCAGCCGCAGACGCCACCACCTCAGTATCGGCAAGGACCCATACCATATGAACAATACGAGCTGATACCCCAAGCTCAAGACAACAGAACTTGGGCCGATCTGATTACTGATGTTATGCACGATCAGTTCGGCCTCAAGTCGAAGGACTCCGGCCACATGTACCAGTACCCATATCCAGAATAAGGGTGTCACTACTGAACCGGTACAAGGTGCCGGATTTCTCCAAATTCTCTGGCAAGACAACGTGTCTACCTATGAACACGTCAGCCGATTCCTAGCTCAATGCAGGGAGGCATCGGTTACAGACGCGCTCAGGGTTCGCCTATTCGCGCTATCTCTCTGAGGATCGGCTTTCACCTGGTCCTCATCATTGCCATACAACTCAGTTCAAAGCTAGGCCGATCTTGAGAAACAACTCCACAACTACTTCTATTCCGGCACCCACGAGATGAAGTTGTCGGACCTCACCGGCATCAGGCAGAAGCATGAGGAATCGGTCCAAGATTACATCCAGCGCTTCAGGGATATGAGGAACTGATGCTACAGCCTAGTGTTATCGGACTCTCAGCTAGCCGACTTGGCTTTTCACGGCCTCTTGCCACCGATGTGTGAAAGGTTTTTGGCTCAAGACTTTGACAGCCTGGCCCACTTGGCCCAAAAAGTGACGGCTCATGAATAAAGATTCCAGGAGAGTCGTCAAGAAGGTTACCCACGTCGCCTGCACAACGGATTCAGACTCAAGCGACAGCGACGTGGAGGTGGCGGCGCCGAGTGGACAAGGAACAAGAAGGCCACAGTCTGCTAGTGGTTTAAAAGATCGGCTAAGGAGGAGAAGTACGACTTTGACATAACCAAAGACGATAGGATCTTCGATCTGTTGCTGAAGGACAAGCAAATCCAGCTTCCGGCCAACCACGTCATCCCATCGGCCGAAGAGCTCAAGAAGAAAAAGTACTGCAAGTGGCATAACACCATCTTCCACAGCACCAACGATTGCAAGGTCTTCAGGCAACAGATCCAGTCGGCCATTGAAGCCGGGAAAATAAAGTTTGAAGAATCGGCTAAGCCAATGAAGGTTGATGGCAATCCTTTCCCGGTAAACATGGTCCAGGCCGGCCACAGGCGAGCTGATTGGCAGCACAGAGTGACGTACAGCTTAGCCAAAACATTAAAATCAGTGAAGGCCGAGACAAAGCTGAGTGGAGACAAAGCCGCACCAGTCAACATGGTGCATACCACTGGCCGATCGGCTGATCGTCGACCCATACGCATGGATAGCCGATGCCGGTTTCAACTGCAAGTGCAACAAGAAGAAGAAGATCGACGCGACAGGCCGTACCAGAGAGTACCTAAGCGGGTAGGACTGCAATATGTCCGACGCCATAGTGACTGCGACCCGCATTGGCGCTACGAATTCTTTCGATTCTGCTGGGAATCGGGCATGAGGCTGCCTACGATCGAAGATTGCCCAGCGTGCGCGAGTTTAGAGAGGACGAATACAGGGATCCCCTACGCAAAATCCCGTCCGATTCATCCCTAGGGCAATACAGCTTAACCAAAGACGGCTGCCCGTGCATGATCGGCTGGGTCCAATCCATCAAGACTTCTTCGACGACGAAGACGACGAAGAAGAAGAGGCTAATGAGGAGCAATCGGCCAATCCGCAGTGGTGCCCCTCTGACCTGTTCACCAAGACGCAGAAAAGAAGAATCCGGAGGCTGAAAAGTGAAGGGCAGGAGGAAGAGGTCCAACAGATGATTCAACATCAACAACGTCGGCAGGGCAGGAAACAGTGGCACCCCAAGAAGAAGACCGCCCCAGCCGATGAGAGCCCAGCCGATCAAGCAAAAAGGGCGGCCAAAGGAAAAGGAATAGCTTCTGCATTGATCAACATGGTATTCGTGTTGCCAGCCGAGTTTGAGGCTACCGAGGCCGATGCAGATAACGTCGAGGCGACCTTGGCTAGACTGGTTCTGTCCCCAGAACAAGCTATTTTTGAAAAACCTGAGGGGACCGAAAATCGGCACTTGAAGCCACTATACGTCAAAGGATTCGTCAATGGCAAGCCGATGTCCAAAATGCTAGTCGATGGAGGGGCTACCGTCAACCTAATGCCCTATGCGACTTTTAGAAAGCTGGGAAAAGGAGCCAAAGATCTGATCAAGATGAACGTGGTGCTCAAAGACTTTGGCGGCAACCCTTTAGAAGCCAAGGGAGTTTTAAATGTCGAATTGACCGTCGGCAGAAAAACCATGCCCACTACGTTTTTCGTCATCGACGGGAAGGGGTCATATAGCCTGCTACTTGGGAGGGACTGGATTCACGCCGACTGTTGCATCCCTTTCACAATGCACCAAAGCTTAGTCCAGTGGCAAGGTGACAAGATAGAGATCGTGCCAGCCAACAGGTCAGTGAATGTAGCTAGCGCCGATTTACCACTGTGGGAAATCGATGGTATTGATTGCCTGTCTGGCAAAGTCTGGCAAGCCAATTTTCTAAAGGTGTCCGATTCTGATATACAGCCCATTGGAGATGAGGAACCTCAATTACTACTTTGAAGGCGTCGTGGAGGGCTCGAGCGTCTACAACAAGGACACCGTGGACGACAACGACGGCGAACTCGGGAAAGGTTTTATGTCGGCCGACGAGCTAGAAGAGGTTGATATAGGTCCAGGAGATAGACATAGGCCGACATATATTAGCAAAATTTTGTCTTCTCGTTTTAGGTTTAAGCTTATCGATTTATTAAAGGAATATAAAGATCATTTTGCTTGGGAGTATTTCGAGATGTCTGGTCTTAGCCCATCCATTGTTGTGCATCGGCTGCCTATAAAGCCTGGATATCGGCAATACAAACAGCCTCCCAAGAGGTTTAAAGCCAATATGTATGATGCAATCAAAGCCAAAATCACTCGGCTATACAAAGCTGGATTCATTCGGCCCTGCCGATACGCAGAATGAGTTTCGAACATAGTTCCAGTACTGAAGAAAAACGGCAAGCTCAGGGTGTGCATCGACTTTAGAGATTTAAACAAGGCCACCCCCAAGGATGAGTAGCCCATGCCTATAGCCGACTTGCTGGTGGATGCCGCCTCAGGCCACAAAATCATAAGCTTCATGGATGGCAATGCAGGTTACAATCAAATCTTCATGGCCGAGGAAGACATCCACAAGACAGCTTTCAGATGCCCAAGAGCAATCAGCCTATATGAATGGGTCATCATGACGTTCGGTTTGAAGAATGCTGGAGCTACATATCAGAGGGCCATGAACTATATCTTTCATGACCTGATCAGCTCCCTGGTGGAAATCTACATTGATGATGTCGTTGTTAAATCCAGGGAGATAGAAGACCATATAGCCGATCTAAGGCAAGTTTTGGAGCGAACAAGAAAATATGGCTTGAAGATGAACCCTACTAATTGTGCGTTCGGCGTATCGGCTTGGACAGTTTTTGGGATTCCTTGTTCATGAGAGGGGGATCGAAGCTACCCAGAGAAGCATCAACGCCATCAAGACGATCCAGCCTCCAAAAGGCAAGAAAGAGTTGCAATCTTTGATCGGCAAAATCAACTTAATCAGGCGATTCATCGCAAATCTTTCGAAAAAGATGGAGCTGTTCACACCATTGCTTCGGCTGAAGGACGATCAAGCATTCACCTAGGAGGCAGAGCAACAAAAGGCCTTGGATATTATCAAAAATTACTTGAGCTCGCCTCCAGTGTTAATTTCTCGACAAAAAGGGGTGCCATTCAAGTTGTATCTATCAGCCGACGAAAGATCAATCAGCTCAGTTTTGATTCAGGAGATCGAAGGAAAGGAAAAGGCTATCTTTTATCTTAGTCGACGGCTTCTGGACGCTGAAACAAGGTATTCACCAGTGGAGAAATTATGTCTTTGCCTGTATTTTTCATGCACAAAGCCGACGCATTATTTATTATCCAATGAGTGCACCGTGGTATGCAAAGCCGACGTAGTAAAGTACATGCTATCGGCTCCAGTGCTAAAAGGACGAGTTGGGAAGTGGATATTTGCCTTAACGGAGTTTGATCTGAGATACCAGGCACCCAAGGCAGTAAAAGGACATGCTATAGCCGATTTCATAGTGGAACACAGAGATGATTCAATCGGCTCAGTGGATATCATGCCTTGGACATTAACTTTTGATGGCTCGGTTTGCACAAAAGGATGCGGCATCGGCTTGGTAATAATTTCTCCAAGGGGTGCAAGCTTCGAGTTTGCTTTTTTAATCACGCCCCATGCCACAAACAACCAAGCCGAGTATGAAGCCGTGCTGAAAGGGCTACAACTGCTCAAGGACGTTGAAGCCGACGCCATCGAAATAATGGGAGATTTACTGTTGGTCATCAGCCAGTTATCAGGAAAATATGAGTGCAATAATGACATGCTGATGGTCTACTATCAAAAATGCCGAGAATTGATGGACGGTTTTCGGCTAGTGACATTGAAGCACATCACCAGGGAACAAAACGCAGAAGCCAATGATCTAGCTCAGGGGGGCCTCAGGCCACAGGCCGATGACAAAGGATATTGAAGTGGAGATCGCCACAATGTCAGCCGACGACTGGAGATTTGATGTCTACAACTACCTACAAAATCCCTCCCAGTCGGCTTCAAGGAAATTGCGCTACAAGGCTTTGAGATATGTTTTGCTTGACGAAGAATTGTACTATCGGACGATCAATGGTGTGCTACTCAAATGTCTCAGTGCTGATCAAGCCAAGGTTGCTATCGGGGAAGTGCATGAAGGGATTTATGGCACACATCAATCAGCTCACAAGATGAAGTGGCTACTTCGGAGAGCAGGGTACTTTTGGGCGACTATGCTGGAAGATTGTTTCAAGTATTACAAGGAATGTCAAGACTGTCAAAAGTTTGGAGCTATCCAAAGGGTGTCAGCATCGGCTATGAACCCAATTATCAAGCCTTGGCCGTTCAGAGGTTGGGGAATCGACATGATCGGCCAGATCAATCCATCCTCAAGCAAAGGACATAAGTTTATATTGGTGGCAACCGATTATTTTACCAAGTGGGTAGAAGCAATTCCCTTAAAAAAGGTTGACTCTGGGGACACAATCGAGTTTGTTAAGGAACACATCTTATACAGATTTGGCGTCCCTCAAACTATAACTACGGATCAGAGATCTATCTTTGTCTCCGACGAGTTTGTTCAGTTTGCCGACGGCATGGGGATCAAGTTGTTAAATTCTTCGCCATACTATGCTCAGGCCAACGGGCAAGCAGAAGCTTCTAATAAAAGCCTGATCAAGCTGATATAAAGAGAAAGATCACTGAGTACCCGAAGCAATGGCACAGCCGATTAGCCGAATCACTGTGGGCTTATCGGATGGCTTGCCACGGATAAATCCAGGTGCCTCCATATAAATTAGTCTACGAACATGAAGCAGTCCTGCCATGGGAAAATATCATCGACTCAAGACGAATTCAACTACAAGACCAGCTAAGCCGATGAGTATTATAATCGATGGTAGATGAATCGAAAACCTAGTCCTATCAAGGATGCGTGCCTTGGAAAAAAGTGACCAGAGACAAGGAGCGAGTAGCCCGTCATTATCTATATCTATACCACTTATAATGCACCTTATTAACGGTTCAGATCCAACCTCTTTCTCTCACTCACTCATCATCCGACAGACGAAATCATCCACATTGCGCCCCATCCCCATCTCCCATCGCTCCATCCCCGCGCCCCACGCGCCATTGCCATCTATCGCGCACGCATCGTGTCGCTCGCTTCGCCGCCGCGCACGCCGCCGCCCCCATCCACCGACGCCGCGTGCCCTCCACCGCTTCCTCGCCTCGTCGTCCCCCTCGCTACTCACCCTCCACGCTCTTGCCGTAACCTCCGGCCTCTCACCGTGCCCCGACTTCGCTGCCAAGCTCGTTTTCGCCTACTCCTCTGCCGGCCGCCCGGGCCTCGACGCGCTCGCCTTCGCTGCCTCTCCTTGCCCGGACACCTTCCTCTGGAACTCCCTGCTCCGCTCCCACCACCGCGTCTCTGACTTCGCCTCCGCGCTCTCCGCGCACCGCCTCATGCTCGCCTCGGGAGCGCGCCTCCGCCGCAACGGAGCTCGGCGCCCTCCTGGTAGGCGCCGCCGTCCATGCATACTCTGTCAGTTTAGGCCTCCTGGAAGGTGATGGTTCAGTCGCGGTCGCATCATCGCTGGTCTACATGTACGCCAGGTGCGGCAACATCTGCGATGCCGTGAGGCTGTTCGACGAAATGCCCGAGAGGGATGTGGTCGCGTGGACCGCCGTGATCTCCGGGTGCATGCATAACGGGGAGTGCGTGGAGGGGCTGAGCTGCTTGGTGCGAATGCTTATGTCTGCAGGTGATGGCGGGGCGAGGCCAAACACGCGGACAATGGGGAGTGGGTTGGAGGCCTGCGGGGTGCTAGGGGAGCTCTCTATTGGGAGATGCTTGCATGGGTTTGGGGTGAAGAACGGGGTTGGACACTGCCCTTTGGTGGTTTCATTGCTTTTTTCTATGTACACGAAGTGCGACAGCACTGAGGATGCATGGATTTTGTTCCCAAAGTTGTCGAAGAAAGATTTGGTTTCTGGACCAGCTTGATTGGAGCGTGCGTAGGAGAGGCCATGCTGAGAAGGCGTGAAGTTGTTCTGGACATGGAGGATTCAGTCGCAACGACGAGGATGTTGTCGGTTGTTTGCTTGCGGGGTTGGGTAATAATGCTAATGTGCGTAGAGGGAAGACGTTTCATACAGCTTTAGTGAGGAGAAACTTTGGAAATAGTGTTTTGATTGGGAATGCTTTGATCTCGATGTATGCAAAGTGCAAATAGGTTGATACTGCAGCCACGATTTTTAGAATATTGCATCAACGAGACACAGACTCATGGAGTTCAATGGTTGTAGCATACTGCAAAGCTAGACTTGAATTGAAATGCTTGGAGTTGTATCGAGAAATGTAGTTCAGAGACAAGGATGAGTTTGAATATGACACCAACAGTTTGATTTCCATAATTTCTTCTTGTTCAAGGCTTGGTGGACTACGATTAGGTCAATCAGCACATTGTTATTCAATCAAACACTTAATCAGTGAAAATTCTTCAGTTGCAAATGCATTGATTAGCATGTATGGAAGGTGTGGGAATTTTGACGTTGCACTAAAAATATTTGGTCTGGTCAAAACAAAGGATGTTGTCACATGGAGTGCATTAATTTCCAGCTATTCTCACCTGGGGCATTCAAAGGATGCTTTGTTACTGTATGATCAGATGCTCACTGAAGGTGTTAAACCCAACTTAGCAACTTTGGTCTCTGTCATTTCATCTTGTGCAAATTTGGCTGCATTGGAACGTGGAGAGCTCATACATTCTTATGTGAAAGATATGGGGCTGGAGTGTGATTTATCAATTAGCACAACACTTGTTGACATGTATACGAAATGAGGGCAACCAGGCATCGCAAGAGAAATGTTTGATTGCATGCTCAAAAGGGATGTTGTTACTTGGAATGGGATGATATCAGGCTGTGGGATGCATGGTGAAGCAATACAAGCATTAAAAACTTTTCTTATTAAAAAGGTCAGTTGCTTTCATCAATTATTAAGCTACCATGGCGCTTAGCTTAGTCGAGACCAGGCAGCCAAATCCTGTTATTGCTGTATATGCACATCAGGAATGCATAAGCAAATTTTCATTTGCCTATATCCTCGTTTGTGTTGTTCTTACTACTTAGAAACTGTGTGAACTGCACATTGCATGAGCACCACCTGCATGCAATTTTGCATTGATTGGGTTGTGCAAAACCAGTTAACCCGGTTTTGAATAGCCCTAATAATAATAGCACATCTGCTTTTGCTCTACTAGGGTTTACTTCCTAAGAGCCTATCAGAATCCATGTATGTCTCATTCCTGGCTGGGTGCTTCCGATCGATCCGCTTTGGACTAGAAGAAGCTCATGGGTGAGGCTTTATTTTCCCTGTTAGCAATCTAGAAGAAGCCTAATAATATTTCAGGATTATCGTCAGACTGCTATTGTTCCATGGTGCATGAGATCACCGGGGAAATGCATGAATGTATTCCGGATTATATTTATGGTCATATACAATTGCATGAGACAAAAAACTATGAAAAGAATTTTGCCGTCTGGTTGTTTTTAAGTTCATCCCTTAAATGAAACTGTGGCGTTAGCACGGGCGCTATACTAGTAACAAGAAAGTTGTGCCTAAGTCTTTTGAAGAGGGCGAGCTCGTTTGGAAATTAATATTGCCGATTGGATCAAGGGATAACAAATTCGGTAAGTGGTCACCTAACTGGGAAGGGCCTTTCAAGATCCACAAATGCGTCTCTAAGGGAGCCTAAATGTTAGAAGGATTGGACGGAGAAGTTTTTGGGAGGGCTCTCAATGGCAAATATCTGAAAAAGTATTATCCCAGTGTGTGGATCAACTCGTGAATCGGCTAAGGTTGCCGATCCATGTTAGCCGATGTGTTCTGCCAATACATACATCGCCTTTAGAACGTTTTTACTCTAAGTTTTTCTCCTCTAATTTTTTCTATATCGGCTCGACCTAGCCGACAACTACAAGTCATTTGGTTTACTAATTTTATCAATGCTAAGGACGTCATTGACAAAATTAGGGGGCATGTTATATAACACAAGTTCAGAAATCACAGACGAGAGACTTCAAATTTTGAAGGATTTTTCAAAAATTTTTATTCTTCAAAATTTTCAAGGCATTCGAAACTTGGACATAATTGAATCAGCAAAAGGAAATCGACAAAGGGAATATGATTAAGAGCCAGCAAGCTGATTGCAAAAGTTGTTTACACAGAGTTAATATAATACAAGTTTCAAGAAATACGTCCTATTACATTCCGACGAACTCGTCTATAGCCGAAATCGCCGTGTTCTTGATAGCATTTACTCTGTCAACTATGGCCAAGTCTTCCTCTTCGGAGCCAGGGACCACCTTAGCCGTCTCGTGCAGCTCTTTTAGGTGCTTGATCGTGGCCATCAATCTGCTCCTTTGATCTTCAGTGGCCTTCGGCAGATCGGCTTGCAGCTATTTCTCCGCGGCAATTTTCGCTCTACATTGCTCCAGCTGCAGCAACAGGCCGGCTTCTTCGAGCTCAAGTTCAGCAAGCCGGGCTTGTGAAGTTGATGGACCGGCTGTCAGCTCATTAAGCTTAGCCTTTTCAGCCTCCACGTTCTTTACCGTGGCCTCAATCCTATTCGCCAAGTCGGCCTGGGCTTCTCTCTCTATCATCCTCTGCATCGCCCGTCCCAGCTTGGACCAATGCTGGTCGATGTAGACAACCTCCAAGATTTTGTTGGCCAGGCCTTCAGGGAGTTGGCTTTCAATCTCGAAGAATCGTGACCTGGTTGATCCGCACTCCACGACCAGTCGATCTACATCATGTCCAGCCGATGGTGAATGTCTTGAAGCTTGTTCTTGAGTTCGTCGGCTATGGTATTGTCGGGACTGGTTGCTTTGGCCTCTTCATCGCCGAGGAACTCCTTGATGTCAAATGACAGCAGATCGGCTAGGGCCTACAATAAAGATGGAGGGGTCAAACGAAGAATAAGCGGCCGATTATTAAAGGATTGAAAAGAAAAGAGGAACAAGGCTCACTCTTGCCGCAGGAGCTGGGGTGACTACTTCTTCGGCAGCTGGGCTGGTTGGAGCGACGGCCTCCTCGTCATGATTGCTGACCGAAGCGGCCACCTCCTGAGTATGCCGGCTGGTTGGCCCAGCAACTTCTTCGGCATCGTGGCTGCCCACAGCTGACTGAGTGCACTCGCTCGAGACATGGGGGGCAGCCGATGGAGACCAAGGAGGCTGCACAGAAGACAAGTGTCAGTTGTGATCGGCTAAGAAAAATGAACAATGGAAAGACAGGGTCAGAGGTCTACTGATGAAGCAGGACGGGGAGTGCGACCTGCTAGCCTTTTGAAGTACAGAGGAAAATTTGGTTAAGAATTGAGGTGATCAGGGTTGGTGAGCCAAATTTGACAAGAAAAGAACTTATCGACCGTTTCTTGGCGGGAGGGCTTGGAGGAGACGAATCGTCGCCCGGCCGCTTCAATTGTGACTCGAGTCACTCGATTCGGCCGCCTCCGCGACCACTTGGGACATTTCCTCATCCATGACCTCTTTGTTGAGGAGTTCGTCGACGCTTGGGTCGATGGATGGGAGGCTATCAGCCGATGCAATCAGCTTCTTCTTCTGCCTCTTGGCGGGGGTGGCCGATGGCTTTGTAGCAGGAGCGGCTCTCTTCTTCCTTGCTATCGGCTCGTGCGTTTGCCCGTATAACAAGATCTTCAACTTCGGTGCCTCCCAGCCGATTGCCGACGGGGCCAATCCACAGCCACTGGGTAGAACACCTAGACGGTATTCAATAGCAATCCCAGAGTTGCTCACCGTCGGTGGGTCCGTTTCTGTCATCTGCAGAGAAGAAAAAGGCTCAAGTGTTAGCAAACCAAGATAAAGCCGATCACTCGAAGAAGGAAAAATGTTCAAAATTCAAGAACTTACCGAGGGGATCTTGTCCGGCAGCAGGGTGGTGATATAGGAGGAAGATTGTTGATGAAACAGATGCCTCTTGATTTCTACCCACCACTTGTCATATGTTGTTCTCTTTTTGTAGGACAGCCCCATGACGCTGATGCTACCGAGAGGTGGGCCTCCTAACTCCATCAGCTTGTTCATAATTAGCTTATCATCCACCACCCCTCGGGTTTCGATCTTATCAGCATAATAACAGCCGATGGGCAGTTGTCCAAGTCCAAACTGCCTAGCAGCCGAAACTGGGTAGTAAAACTCACATGTCTTCACCACGTTCCGGCCTTGATGGATCCCCGTCGGCAAGATGCATGGTGTGAGTGTTGTGGTGAAGATCTCTCGGCACTTGGGGTAATCAGCCGAATTGATTTCTTCAAAGTTCAACTCCATCGGCAGCTCGAAGAGTTGTCTGTCCCTGTAGAAGTACCAGCACCGGTTGTCCTTGGCAAATTGTGGACCCCCGTTTTTGAGACGGGAATCTTTCGTGTTCATAGTACCATTTCCCTGGATCGAGTAGTTGGTACCCACGAATGCAGTACTGGATAATCAGGTGCACATGCACGAATAGTCTTACATCACCATTATTACATCAATAGGCCCGAAGGCAATGTTCAACCCACAGGACCTTATGGTCCAAATACCACACAAAAACAGAATTTAGATACGGCAGCGGAATAGAGGCGGCGGCTTATCATTCGCCACAGGCAACGACCGGAGCTAAGATCTAGTATGCGCCGTCAGTTCCTTCGCCCTCCTGGTAATACGCGTATGGGTCTTCTGGCTCTTCATTTCCATCAGCTGGAGGTTTGTGCGTATAGCAAGGGTGAGTACCAACCGTACTCAGCAAGCCAACACAGAATTGATGCATATGATAGGGTTATTCAAAGAACATGGCTGGGGTTCTTTTGCATAAAGCCAGTTTTCACAATTCTTTTCACAAACCTATCGACTAGCAAATCAAGTTTTAATTTCACAGTTCATTAATCCGGTGGCAGTTCTGTCTACCATCCATCGTGATTCCAAGGATGGCTTTCCGCCTCCGGTTCGTCATGATTTTCTGGGGAATCTACCCCTTCTCGCTTCTCGAGAAGTTGACCCACCAGCGAATGAAATCCTCATGCATACCCATCCCAGCAAATTTTAAGTTTAAAGTCTAGCCAAGCGAAAGTCTTGTCACGATGCTCGATATCCGCGAGTACGGCTATTCGAATAGATTGATTCACTCACACTGCAGTGGATGTACACTTTACCCGTACTCCGCAACAGCCCAACAAATGAGCCTACGCCTCAACACATGAGACGGTCACGGCAAAGCCTTTTGATAACCTTGCTTTGGCAGTACCCGCTCCATGAACTTAAGCCCTCATGCACTCTAGCCGTCCTTTTCTAGCAGTGAGAGGAGTTCTGGCGCACCCGGGGTAAGGGAAGCTTTCTCAATCTTTAAGTTTAATTAACATCAGTTTAATTCCACCATTCATAACAAAGGCCGCAGCCTCATTCTCATCCCGTAACCACATCATAGAGAACCATCTATGCAAGGATACTGCCTCCGCTCGGCTATCTAGTCAGCTAGGTCTATACCCATTCGAGAAGTACGGTTGTACTGGCTCGTTTCCCGGCTATCTCATGGCTCGGTCCTTAATTGACCAGGGTCGGCACTTGCCTTTTCCGGAATCCGCCCAAATCATCCAGCCGCCCCAGTCTAAAATATTTGTATAGCATTTTCAATTTTCACCAAGCCTAATTCAACATTCTTATGGCCATGTGGCGCTCATGTCTCCACAAGCCGTATTTCAACTACCTTCCCTAAGGTAGTTGCCCGAGCACAAAGCCATTTTGCAAAATCATGAGTATGCAGGGATCTAGTGTAAGCAAGGCTAAGCATTTGTACCGAAGTTATCCTCCGGTCATATCACATCGAAGGTTACAAAGAATAAATACTAATGGTGATCAATATCAAAGCAGGTATATCAAGCATAGGTATTGTTTGTGTAAGGCATGCAATTTTGTAATTTTGAAATCAACATCACTTCACAAAGTAGGATCAATATGTTCAAAGAGTGTGATGACTTGCCTTGCTCGCACACTTGAGGGTGGTATCTTCAGGCGGGGTCGATGCCGGTTTCTTCAGTGCTACCCGTACGTGCGAAAGATCAATTGAATTCAATTAGAATTCAATAAAATACCGAGAGATCGAAAAGAACCATAAAAGCCATGAAAACAACTCCAAAAGTTTTGCCGAAAATTCTACTCGAGTTAGAACAAGGGTCGCTAGGAAAATCCGTGTTTTGGAATCGAGTTGATGACTAGGGTTTTCGCAAAACGGCGATCGTAATAATTTTGGGAAATTAAATTTGAAGATATCAGCGGAGAAAATTCGGGCTCGAGGTTTGAGGGTTTGAGCACAAAAGAGAAGCCTATTTAAATGGCGGGAAAGAATTAAACGGAGTCCGGATTTAAAAACGATGCGAAATGAAATCCCGGAAAAACGTTCGATCCCGACTTTTTTTCAAACTTTGCACTGAGAAAATATGCGAGAAAATAATTTATTTTTGCCCAAAATTTTACTCAAGTCATCCCAAAATATTTTCCAAATTTTCCAAAATTTTTCCCAAATTTTTCCCTATTTTTCTTTTTCCTTTCCTTTTCCTTTTTCTTTTTTTTCTTTTTCCCTGCGCACTATTCATCGCTCGCAAGGTGCTCGACCGGGACCTGGCAGAAACAGAGGCGGCGGCCGGCGCTAGCGCATGTGGAAAAAGGGCGGCGGTGGGCTTACCGGCGACGGCGGCTCACGGCGGCTAGGGCGGCGGGAGCTCCGGCGTCGGCGGCGAGGGCGGCGGCGGTGGCGTTCGGGAGAGCAACGAGGGAGGCGGCGGCGGTGCGGGAAAGGGGCGGGGTTGCCGGCCCTTTTATAGGCGCGGCTGGGGGCGAGGGGATGGAGGAGGGGGGGACCGGCGCAGCTTGGGTGCCACGCGGCGGCGCTGCGGTTTGGGCCGGCTCGGACGCGCGCGGCGTGGCGAAGGGCGCGGCGCAGCGCAGGGCCGCGCGACGCGTCGTGCGCGCGGCGCGCGCGGCGGGGGGCCGCGCGAGTCGGCGACGCGCGGCGAGCGATAGCGCGAGGCGCGGGCGCGGGCCGGGCAAGACGGCGACGGCTGGCGGGCGCGGCGGGGGCCGGATGACGGGCGGGCGCGTGGCGGCAACGGCGCTCGCGCGCGGCGGGCGGGCGCAGCGCGCGCGGTGACCGGGCCGGGCGCGGGCGCGTGCGCGCTCACGCGACGCGTGGCGCGCGCGGTGCGGCGCGGTACGGCGGGCGGCGCGCGGCGGGCGCGAGGCCGGTGCGGGACGGCGTCGAACGGCTTGTGACCGATGAACAGTGCACCTTTTTATTTTCCCGATTTTCCATTCCCTTTTTAATTTCCAATTTTTCCTTCACTCCAAAATTTCAAAATAAATTCCACTATTCCCAAAAATTTTTTAATATTATAATTTCAACTTTTTCTCCACCTTTATTTTGCCACACACATATATATATATATATTATTTATTTAAATCTTCTTTTTTTTAATTTCATAAGTCACTATTTTTAAATTCCAAAAATTTTCTAGATTTCATGTAAATCCCCTAAAACATTTTATTGTCTATTTTATACCCTAATTAATCTTCCATAATCACCATTTAATATTTTATTCCCCTAATACGCATTTTCATAATCCGCGTTCTTCGATTTCCCTTTTTAAAACCCTGGTGCGGCTTTCGCACCCCCGTTTTGACAACTCCGAATCATCCAAATACACCGAAAAGGGAATTGATCACGACTACATTTATGCAACTGAGCTGGCAAATAGGAAGCAACAAACCCGAGAAGAAGCAGCAGGCGAAGGTTTTTTTGAAAGTTCCGATTTTTACGTCCCGATTTCCGTTCTTCAATTTTCAGGATGTTACACAAATCCATCATATAAGGACATAAACCATTCGACCAGCAGGTCAGCCGATTGTTTGGATCCAATATGTGTGGTCGCTGCTTCGCCGTAGCACGAGCATCTTCTGGTGGTTACTTCACCCCCTTCCTCATCTTCGATTGGCTCCAGCAGGGGGAAGCGTGCCTCAGTCAATTGTGGCCGACCGACTATTTTTTGTGTCATCAGCACCAGCCACAGTTAGAGAAACCACCAAGGACCCCCAGTGTTGATATTGGCGTTGGAGGCAATTTTTGAGACAGCTTGGTTCAGGGTTTGATACAAGTAGCCAAGCAAAAATTTGCCTAATGGGATCTTCTTCTTGTCTACCAAGGCTTCGGCTATCACTTGCCAATTTTTCGTTGGCCCACAGCTAGATCCGCAAAAGAAGAACTTTTCCAGCCACATTATCAAGAACGCGGCATGCTCTCTGGCACTGATCGGCCCTTCCTTCATGTTCATGGACACGAAGCCGTTCCAACCCCCTATGGCCTTGGTTTTGAATGAAAATTGGCCTTTGCTTGCCAATCAGTTGGGGTTAGCCGATGATAGGACATCTAATCCGGTTATCATAACTACATCGGCTAGGATAATGGTCATTGGGCCCTGTTGGAAGACGAAGGCATTCCAGGTGTTGTTCCAAAAGTAGGTGGCAGCCGACATCAGGGGTTCATCTTTTGTCATATCGGCTACAGACAAAGCAAGGCATTGAGCTATTCCAACTTCTTCCCAGTGGCTTTGCTTGGCTGGCTGCATCCTCTTATACCATGCTGGCCAGGACTTGTCCATTGATGGCCACGACTTGAAAGTGTCTGCCCAATGACTTAAGCTTGGATTCCTCATCCTATAGGGCATCCTCTTGGTTTCAGCTATTATAAACTCAGTGGGGTCCTTATTGCCGATTGGCCCTAGGAAGTATCTCTCATTTTGCAGCAGGCTAGGGATTACTACTTGGTGAGCAAGATGCTACAATCAGAAAAAAATGCAAATTTCAGAATTGTAAACCTTAGAATTCAGATCTACAAAGGGGAAGAAGCAAAAAGAAGGGTTTTAGCCGATTAGGGCATACCTTAGGGAACTCGGCGGGGGATGAAGTCGATGGAGCGGCGGAGGTCGCCATTGGGACGCCTGGGGTCGCCGGAGGAAGAAATCACAACCGTGAGCTTGGGGGAGCCGGAGGGGTCGCCGGAGAGCTCGAGGATGTTTGATGTTGTGGACTTGTGTTGACGGCGTGACTTGTTCGGTGGGCGGTAGGCGTTATTTAAAGAGTTTTCATAACGGCCAAAACAGAGTAGACCTAGGGTTGCGCGTGGAATTCGGATTGTACAAAATCCGCAATATTTTCATATCGCGGACTTGGGGGGCATGTGTTAACGACCAAATTTGGTAACCAAATCCCTGGGTTTGAAGCAGAGATTGAAGTGGAATCGGAGGAGATGCGCGATCTGTAGAGAAACAGAGGTCATGTCGGCTGAGTCTGAATTGGCTGCAGAGCCCATCGGCTAAGCTCGAATCAGACGAGGATAGCCGATAGCCGATTCCAAGTTGAGATATAAATGGAGCCAGTCCCGAAAGGAAAACATGAAGATAAAGCGTTGGATTCGGTCTCCAAATTGTGCGTTAAAGATATTGTCATCTACGGATAAGGTCCTATAACGGCAATTATATCTGTAAATTAGGAAGTTGTATAGATATTCCTTTTGTAACGCGGCATGGGACTACGTCCCAAGATATTGTCGTACTATAAATAATAGATAAGGTAGAAACCGTGTCCTACACGGATGTCGTTGTACCTGGGTATAAATAAGACCCGAGGGTTTGTAAAAAAACAACATAAAATCAATCAACTTCAGCACATTGCCATCCTTTTATTTTATTCCTTTCGACAAGTTCTTGCTCTTGCTCGGGCTGCATCGGCTTCGATCTCCAAACAAGGTAATTCCTTGTTACAAGTGGTTTGTATCGTCGGGATTAATGCTTCCATCATTATGATACTCTAGTTTTGATGTTATAGACTGCTTAATCTATCATATGTGACATATAATCTAGAGCAATGTCTAGATCTATCTCGCAATCGGCTGATTTCTCTCTGAAGACAACAGCCGATAGAGTTAGATCCAGAGGTTGAATTAAATTATATGTCGTGTCTACCGTATCGAGGGGTTCTCATTAGCTTATACAGATCTAGTATTTCTTTTTGTACTTAATGTGCATCTAATCGACCTGTTAAGTCGCTTTTAGAACTATAAAGATCTATTCGGTTTAATGTTTATCATTAGAGACTGTGTCGGGGTTTCAGCTGGCCTTACCTGTTTTAGTTATGTTCTAATATTAATTGCTATTAGATATGTTAAAGTCACCTTTTATATTAAGATCTCAATCTATTTAAATGCCCTAAGCCGGTATCAATCTGTCAAGTTATGTTGACAGCCGAGATCTAGGTTTAGTGCATTTAGGTTAGATTAATATCTTTCTATAAAATGTATCGGAGTACTAGCCAATTCACATTAGACATGCAACATCGGCTAGGTTATCAATGCAGATAATTATTATTCTTATGTGCGTTTAGCCTAAGTGATTTATATTGTCTCGGTATACTACCAATCTATCCCATCACTTAGTATAAATGTGCTTTGGGATAGCAATTATATGTTTATTGATGTCTTCAGCCGATCCAGTAGGATCTAATATTAACTTAACGCATATTTCTTATTTTCTTGTTGGTTAATCAAACCAATTGGCACGCCCTAAATTCACCAAAGGCGACCATCTTGGACCTGCACTAGAGTAAAGCAAATCTCCCAGGCCAGTGCGTGGTAATCGAATTTCTCATCAACACCTCCTCCACTTTCTTGATTTCCTTTGCCCGCACTGATCCTTCTTCCAGACCTTGACTTGCGTAGAGCGCGCGTCGATTTCCCGTCAGCAGATCGGGCACATCAAGGAGCGCAGAGCGCGTGTCAATTTCACATATGCGGGATGGCCCTGCCACCTCGAAATCTTTGTAAGGGACGCCGCGAAGGCTGGCGCAGCAGTGGTCCTTGGCATCCTAAGCCATCAACATCCAGAGGTTAGGATACCCAACCTCGGTGATGGGTGGTCATCAAGCGTGCAACCCGACGACGTGGACAATATCCTTGCCGAAGTCGAGGCGACCGCCAACAAGATTGCCGCCCTCCTGGACTTTTAGCCATCTTGCCCTATACCAGCTCCAGTCAAAAGAAACTAATTCATTTAAACTTTGGAACTCGAAGTCCTTTCTTTTTATTATTAAGAATTTTACATTTTTGGCTGAATATACTAAGGCTGAATGTAAGTAAAGATAGCTTCGTCTACTCACATCGTTCCCGACAACCGTGCTTCAGATAGAAACCTTTGCCCGCGGCGTCCAGGAGGATTCTCTGACCGGACCCCGACAGTTTTCAGAGTGATCCTTAGTGTAGTTGTCATTCGCTTTGCGAAATAGGCGAATTTAAGGGTCTCGAAAGACCAAGTCCCCCGAATAATTTGATATTGCACCGAGCCATCGTGTTTCGGAGCCCAACCCAAGTCCAACTCGGGAGCGATAAACCAACTTGGACCGGAGGGCATGGGATCGGGCCACTACAACGGGCTGGGATGCATCAATCTGGTACTCGGGGGAACTTTCCAAACTGTCAAGTAAATTCAGACTTCCCCGATAGACTTCCTTCCTAGGAACCCGGACCAAGAAGGGTCGGGGCTGCAAATCTCGGAGCTGGTCATGAGTACTTGTGTGGAAGCTATCGGGACTAGAGATGGCAACAAGCAAATACCCGATGGGTAGTGGCCACCCATACCCATACCCGCCAGGGTAAATTTTACCCATCGAGTTACCCGTACCCGCATGCAGGTAAGAAAATACTTCCATACCCATACCCGTGCAGGTAATTCTATCCGACGGGTTACCCATACCCGGCAACGCACCCGACAAAGTATGTACATGCAAGTCATCCCACACACCAAATCCTTCCATTTCAACCTCCAAATCCATTGCAAGGCAGCAAGGTTCACAGGTCACAACAGAGTATGTAGATGCAGATCATCCCACACACCAAATCCTTCCATTTCAACCTCTAAATCCACAGCAGGCAGCAAGGTTCACAACAGAGTATGTACATGCAGGTCATCCCACACACCAAATCCTTCCATTTCAACCTCCAAATCCACATCAAGGCAGCAAGGTTCACAATTCACAGTTCCAGGCATCAAAGTTCACAGTTCACATAGTTCAAAGTTCACAGTTCAACCACCAATCCAGACAACTAAAAGTTCACAGTTCACCTAGTCAAAAGGGAATTAACAGACAAAGCATCAAAAGGAACACAGTTCACAGTTCAAAGTTAACAAGTTTCAAAGTTCACAAATGCAATTAACACAAGTGGGGATATATCAATATATCATGAACATCCAAATGTATCAGAAAAGAAATACATGCATACATACAACACATGCTCTATTTTGCTTACCCAAGTGAACGTTTCAGGTGTTGGTTTCGCACTTTTTGAGCAGCTGTAGTCATACTCGTCAGAGAAAGGGGAGGTCGACCAGCTGGCTTCTTGGCCGCTGCCTTCTTGTCCGCTACCTTCTTGACCATCCCACCAACAGGAAAGGCCTTCGGCTTAGTAGGATCGGCTGCTACAGCTCGCACAGGAGGTGGCAGCAGGAGGAGCGGCGCAGGCGTTGGCGCAGCCGGTGCTTCGTTCTTCCTCGTCTCCTCCGGATCTAGAGCTCGCAAAACGGCGTCCCTTCGGGACGACGTGGCATCAGAACAGGGCAAACGGCTAGATGAAGAAGAGCTGCATAGGGTTAGGGATGAGGAAGAGCATCACCAATTGTCATCTTCTCCTATCCCGGAGTTCTCCACCATGGCTACCAGCGGCGACGACGTGGGAGGCTATGGTGGCATCGGACGGCGTGGCGGTGGATCGACGTGGCAGCGGACGTCGTAGGGGCAGGGGCATAGCGGTGGATGGCGTGGCGGCGGTCGAACGACGTGGCCACGGTCGGACGGTGAGGCGTCGGTCGGATGGCATGGGAGCGCAAGCCGTGGCGACGGTTGGACGGCCCGGCGGTGGACGACGTCGTGGCGTGGGGGCGTTTCGCTGGATAGAGAAGGGGCGCCATCGAGATGGGGCACTGCCGGGAGTGGCGCCGGGATGGGGCGCCGCCGAGATGGAGCGCGACGCGAGTAGAGGTGCGTGTGGCGGCTTGGTTGGGGGAATGGATCGGGACTTGAGAGGAAGAGTAAAACTAGGGTTTCACTTGAGAGAGGGCTTATGGGCCATATAGGCTAAATGGGCTGAGGGAGGGCAGCTAGACTTCTTTATACGGGTATTTCTTACCCGCCGGTAGACAGGTATGGGTAGTACATACCCACACTCGTACCCAACATACCCGATGGGTATGTGTTTTCATCCAAAAACGAACCCGCGGGTAGAAAATTCCTCCCATACCCGTCTCTTTATCGGGTAAAACCTGTCGGGTACTCGGGTTTCGGGTACCCATTTTCATCTCTAATCGGGACACTGGAATGTTTCTTGACAGTCAGGGGAAAACGCCGAGTCCCCGGGCAGCAAAGGTGAATTCAACAAATCTTCCTTCTTGGGAACCCGGACCAAGAGGGGTCGGGGCCACGAGTCTTAGAGCTGGTCATGAGTATTATGGGCGGAAGCCATTGAGTGCGCAAAGGCTGCCCAACGGCGGGGCGAGAAAGCAACAAGTGATAAGAAGACAAGTATCAAGGCTGCTTTCAAAGGTAGAGAATGGGGGCAGAACACGTATCTTTCCAAAGTCTGGCACCATGAAGTCGGTGGAGATGGAAACCGCCATCGAATCGCCTATGACGAAGAACAACGCCCCTACCTGGCGCTCCAACTGTCGATGGGTGGGTCGGCAGTCCTCAAAGGGGGTGCCCGAAGAGGTGAAAGAGAACGGTAGAGAAGCTGTCCTCCGACGGATCCGATGGTCGACTCGAGTCCTAAGACGAGCCAAAGAGCAAAGACACATAGGGTTAAACTGGTTCAGCCTTCCCGAAGGATAATAGGTCTACGTCCAGTGTACTTTGTTGGGGTGTGTGATGGACAAGAATTACAAGGAAGAGTTCTTGGGGCTTAGAACAAGCTGGCCAAGAACTGAGAATGAGAATGCTAGAGTTCGATCGGAATGTGTCCCTCCTCCTCCGGCCCCCTCGCCCTACCCTCCCTTTTATAGCTCAAGGGGAACAGTTATAGAAGAACTTGGGGGCCAAGGAAGCTATGTTTAACGTGCTAAAAGGTGAGTACAAACAACATATAAAAAGGTACAAAATGGTCTGCTAGGTCCTATACACTGTGGGCATCTTGCGCTCTCTTTCTCTTGCCTTGGGATCCCTCTTCCGTATGAGACGCCTGTACTGTGGTATCGAGTGACGTCAGTCTCTACCAGGCTGTCCCCTATCCCTTCCTCCTTGCGTGCTAAGTCTCGTCCCGAGGATGGTCGAGGTCGGGCCGCAGTTGTCGGGGTCGAGAGAGGAAACCCAGGTCAGACTCGGGGAAAGGTCGGGATGTCCGACCCCACAGAAGGGGGTCGGGCCATCGACTACGTCCCGAGGACTCTCGGTTTTGACTTCTGTTGGACATAGATTCCAGTCCATAGGGTACCCCGGGGTGACACCCCCCATCTATAACTTTTACCTTTTTCTTTTATCCCTTTGCCATTTACGCTTCGTCTCCATGGCAATTGAAGGCACTCTACGTGGCCTGCTGATCCTAGGGTAACCCTAGGCGCACAACCCTGACGGGGTCCCTCTCGGGTAGGTGTTCATAGTTTTTTACAGCAAGTCAATCAAAACAGGGTGCTCCGGTCTCCATAACTAGGTGGTCCTGTTTAGATCATCCGATTGTGATCCGCACGCCCTAGTGATTTGGTGTTTGGCCAATCCCTGCGCCAACATTAAGCAAAACGAATTTGGAGCAGCATATGTTTCTTTCTGGTTTCTTTGCATGGAAAATGTTGAAGAAGGCTCTCGCTGAATTTGGCATACTCTGCTGCAGAGTGAAAATGTCTACTAAATATGGTGCAAAGGGAAACAATGTGCACTGTGCAAGGTGCAAAATGTAGTTTACTCCTCATAAGTAAATATTTTTTGGCATATTCAATATTTTAACACAATGGTATAGTTCCTTAATTTGTTTTTATCAAGCTAAAGCAATGGATTGAATTGGCTTAATCATTTTCTTTCATGTGAGGTAGGTGATAATGCTACAATTCCTCTCCATACCTTGCCAAAAGTACTGGAGTTAAGGCTCTCATATGTCAGCGCTTGACTACTGAAGGAAGTCTTTTCATTAACACCACACCTCCATTTCCAGATTTTTTTTCTACCCTCTCACTGGTGAGCGAAAGCACAAACATCAGAAGTGCATATTGGCAGTATTAACTAACAAAGTGGAAGGCAATGAAAGCTTAATAGGTGTACATGGAACTCTAAAACCGCAGCTATATATCCAATCAATTGCTTTTCCCCTCTCGCTGTAGCACAAATTTTACCGCGATCTCGTGATCTTAGAATGGGATGCATACCCAAAAGCTTTGGCTTTCTGTTACGAGGATCCAAGAGAGCACCATGGATGGTTGAACCAACTCATCTAATAGACACTACTAGAGAAACAGTTTTTCTGTACGAGGCACCCGATAGGTTCTAGACGGATCATAAGTGGTTGTGCCTGAAAAAACCGAAGATGCATTATCCCGTGCGGTCCACTTAAGCGACCGCACGGGAAAATGGATTATCCCGTGCGGTCGGTTAAGTGGACTGCACGGATAATACCGCATTATCCCGCGCGGCCCACTTAAACGACCGTATGAGATAATCCATTTTTTCGTGTGGTCGCTTAAGTGGACCACACGGGATAATCCATTTTCCCGTGCGGTCACTTAAGGGGACCGCACGGGATGATGCCCACGTATTTTTTAAACCAATTTAGAGATGTAAGGTTTTAATTATCTATAAACCTATTGAATTCTCCATCTAATTCTTGGATATGGGATAGAATCAAATAGAAAAAATATTTTTTCACAACACAAGTAGCAATATAACTTCATATGTTATGATATTGAGTTAATGTTAAGGTTATGTACAAATATAAGTTGATAACTTCTTATAAGGTTTATAACTTGAAACTTAGAGTTTATTTAGATGAAATTAACACAGAGTGGCTTCCACTGCACATATAATGCAGTTTGTGCGTGTGTAATAAGTTTTTCAGTCATGTGAAAAATATGACCAAAATATTAAATAGCTCCTGCCATAATATTGGTCTTAATCTAAAAAGATCTTCACCAAGGTGGAAAAAATAGCATAGATATAATCATTTAATCAAATGCTTAAAAACCAAACAGTCCCTATCATCAGGACAGCCATGAAAAGCTTAACTGTTTGTCACCTTTCAAATTGCATCGTGCCAACTTCTCATGAAGTTATGCAAACCGCGGTATGAAAGGATTTTAAAGGTATTGGGCTATGTAACACGTGCATATTGCCAAGGCAAATATGCTTAAGTCCATCCACTTAAGTCCCTAAGGACACGTGTCAAGCCACACCTTAGCTGGGCCGCAAGTCTCTCATGGGCTCGGCCCAATCACGAGACGACTTAGCAAAAACCCTCAAGTCTTTTTACGAAGCTTCGAGGTCGTCCCCACCACTTCATCTAATCATCTTGGTCTCTTTATGCCTCCGATGTGATCTTGTAGGTATCTAGCTTATTTATGTTGATGCCTTGACTGAGTCTTCATAGAAAATTTCTTAAGTAATTTTCGTCCGATATCACCAAGCCTAAAACTTGATTAGATCATCAAAAATTCTCGTCCTTATCTATTGAACTCGAATCAAAACAATAAACAATGATAAACTAAATATAAACAAGTTATCAAAGAAAACCATGCTTTATTGACACGTATAGCTCCGATGTCAACTCAAGAAGTCATCTTGCTTGAGGTTGACAGTCAAGAACAACATAAAACTTACGGCAATTTAAGCATAGTATCGTCGAAGATGTTCAATATTCCAGAGTTCTCCACCATAGATCCATCTTCGCGCTTTAGTCGAAATGCTCTTGGCCGAGTCACCTCGGCGATTATGTATGGTCCTTCCCATAGTGGAGATAATTTGTGATGGTCCTTGATGGTCGGATCTTGCGTAGAACCAAATCATCGACAATGAAAGCTCGCGCCCGAACATTGCGACTCGGTATCTTCTAAGTCCTTGAAGATATCTTGCCGATTGGATCAAGAAAGATTTTCTTCGTTTTGGCGTCGCCTTGTCCCGACTTGGCTATCCTCTTTGTAGAAATTTCACCCTCTTCGATGTTGATGTAGCCGTCGGATTTCTTCCTAGCCACGTGATCTCTCACAAGATTGGGCCATATCGCAGCTTTCTTCCGTCGCAGGTGAAGGCTTGTTTGACGTCGCTGCGCAGGGTGATGACGCCGTTAGGGCCAGACGTCTTCATGCAGAGGTAAGTGTAGTGTGGTATCGCCATGAATTTGGCGAGTGCAGGCCTTCCGATGATCGCGTGGTAGGCCGTCTTTGAAGTCGACCACCCCGAAGGTGGTATTCTCCGTTCGGAAATTCTCGCGAACTCCGGAGGTGACTGGAAAGGCGATGTGCCCGAGTGGTGTGGGCGACAGCCCGGGATCACTCCGTGGAAGGGGGCTGAGCTTGCCTTCAACTCAGTTCTCAGGATTTGTATCCCATCTAGGGTCTTGGCGAACAGTAGATTGAGGACGCTGCCCCCATCGATGAGGACACGCTTCGCTTGATGTTCGAACCACCGGGTCAAGTACCAAGGGATAATGCCCTGGTGAACCACTCGGTCGGGATGATCCGAGCGATTAAACGTGATGGCCACCTCCGACCATCGTAGATGTTGTGGGACTTCGGGTTGTGCTGCGTTGACCTCGCGGTCCATCGCTTTTGCTTCCTCTTGGACTCATAAGCCCGCGGCCCCGAATATGTGATTCGGCTCGCCCACGTGGCCTTGAAAAGGCTCCGAATTTCCGGTCGGGTTGTTCTTCTTGGTTCCCGATGGACCGGTTTCATTAGTCGGCTCCTTGTTTAACCGTGCCACATATTGCTCTGTGAATTGCTTGTAGATGATGCGTGCACTGAGCGTTCACGATCGTTCATGATTGTGTCGTAAGCCGCAACTCGGCGACGGTGTTGAGAATCAGATGTTGTGGCAACCAGGTCTTCGTGCCGGCGCTTGCGATCTTTCGAGCCCGATTGCTGCTGCCGTTATCCTTCCTCGGATGCCGGCTTCCTTCCGAGTGCTTGTCATCCCTTTTGTCGGGCCGGTCTTGGCGTGCCGCCTTGATTGCATCGTTGGACTTGGCGTAGGAGTTCGCCGTCTCGAACATTTGCTTCACCGTCTTCGGTGGTTTGCGCCCGAACTTCCCGATGAGCAGCTCATCACGGACTCCCTTCTGGAAGGCGGCGATGATGATGTCATCGGTGATGTTCGGGATCTTGTTGCGCTTCTCGGAGAAACGACGAATATAATCCTTCGGGGGCTCGTCCGCTTCGGATGACGTTGTAAAGGTCAAAGTGTGTGCGGGCATCTCGAAGGTTCCTTGGAAGTTGGCGATGAAGTGGTCCTCGGCTCGCTCCACGAGCCGATTGAGCCTCTTGGCGAGGCTCGTGAGCCAATTCTCGGCGAGTTTGCGAGGGCCACGGGTGTAATTGGCCATAGCCTTGTTGTCGCCACCTGCAGCGCGGATGGCGAGGGTGTATACTGATTAGCCAAGATTCGGGGTCGGTCTTACCGTCGTACCTTTCAATCCCGTAGGCTTGAAGCCACTCGGCCGGTGCACTCGCGAAGTTCCCGAGTGAAGGCTGGTACTCCGTCGTCGCCGCTATCGGGTGATCCCCTCCGATCTTCCCGAGTGCGTCGGTCGCGTTCTGGTAGCGGCGATCGAGGACTTCCCCGGATCACTCGGCGGGGTCTTCGGTTGGCTGGTTGGATAGCTGGAACGTTGCGACGGGCTCGGTGGTGGACGGGTGGACGTCCGTGTCATTTGTCGCGGGAGTCGGCCGTCGCTCCGGTACTTCAGCGTGGACTCGCGAGGTGGGCCTCTTGGCACAGTGCGTCGACCGAGCCGGCTCGGGCCTCCTATAGTCTCCGACTTCGAGAGGTGGAAGCCGGCTCTTGTCCGCGTTTCGGCCACAGATTCGTCGGTCTTCGTGCCGAAGTGGTGAGATGGCCGTTCACCGTGGCAGCGACGATGGTCTTGATCTTGTCGAGTATTGGAGTCACGTTGGCCGGAGCCGTCTCTATGACGGTGTCCAAGAGCGTGAGTGCGGCGCGGCGTTCGCCGTGGTGTCCGGAAGATATTGGTGTTGCGAACCCGTGTTTGGAGTATGGCCTCCTAGGCGGATCGTCCGCTGCACGTAGATCCCGCTTCCTCTTGTCGCCTCGTCCTTGCGTTGTTTCTCCTCTTCGGCTGTCTTGCGCTCGAGCTCCACCCCGGCTCGCTCTTCTTGACAAGCCTTCGGCCATGGTTGAGTCGGACTCGTCCGGCTCGGCCATGAGGACGTCAAGCACTTCGGCTCGTAGTCCATGCGGCGGTCGAGTTGTTGGCTTCATCGAAGGGATGCCGTAGAGGTTGTCGGCCGGCGGAGCCGAGGTATCCGTCGAGCTCCGAAGATGAGCAAGAGCCGAATGACGGGAGGATGACGGCGACCTCCCTTGATCTGGGTAACCCGGATCCGGATCGTTCCAGTCCGAGTCGAGCTTGGGGGTGTGGGCTCCTCCGAGTGGGTCGCCGCCGACTCGGGAGAGAAGTTTGCTGAAAACCTCGGCGGCGTTTGGTAACCCAAACGGCACTAAGAGATCTTCATTTGAGTGGATCGCTTCCGTCGGGGATGCGAGAAGATTGGCGCAGATTTCGGCGGTGTTCGTTAATCCGAACGGTGCCGAGTGAAGTCTTTCGTTGGGAGCGAGCAGATCGCATCTTGATCTTGAAGATGTCGTCGAAGATCCCGCGCTATTGGGGAGTCCGAGCGGCGCCGAGTGGGTGTTTCCCTCCGACTGGTTTGAATCCGAGTCGAAGGAGGAGTCGTCGAAGGAGTTGGCGGCGAAGTCGCCGAATCCTGAAGGAGATCCCATCACGCTTGTCGGCGAGATTGTTGAACAAGTCTCGATGCGCGGTCCCCCTCCGGCGCGCAAGCGTCGAAACTTGGTTTCGGCAATAGAAAATTGGGGGTCGCAGTCAAGATCGCCAAGCACAATGGGACAATGGGTTAGGAGGAAAAGAAGATTTAGACAGGTTCAGGCCCTCTCGTGAGGTAATACCCTACTCCTGTTTCGGTGGATTCGATCCGCCGAGTGTCTTTATTGATCTCGTGATCTCGTGTATCTAAAGCTGAAAGCTGATCTAACTTCTCGTGAAGCATATGATCTAAAGCCGATATCCCTCAAGGGACGCCCCTTACCCCCCTTATATAGTCTTGGGAGGTGGGCTTACAAATCGGAAACCCTATCTTACTCTAAGTCGGTTTCCTCAATCTTACCAAACTATGACTATGAGCCGTTGCCTTATCTAATCGGCAACGTAATACCCAAGTCGTAGTTGGTTTACATATTTGGTAGGCACAACCTATCCCTATCTCCAGTCGGATAAGCTTGCCATGTAGATACCCGATTGCCATAATCTCCACAGCACAAACATCAGAAGTGCATATTGGCACTATTAACTAACAAAGTGGAAGGCAATGAAAGCTTAATAGGTGTACATGGAACTCTAAAACCGCAGCTATATATCCAATCAATTGCTTTTCCCCTCTCGCTGTAGCACAAATTTTACCGCGATCTCGTGATCTTAGAATGGGATGCATACCCAAAAGCTTTGGCTTTCTGTTACGAGGATCCAAGTGAGCACCATGCATGGTTGAACCAACTCATCTAATAGACACTACTAGAGAAACAGTTTTTCTGTACGAGGCACCCGATAGGTTCTAGACGGATCATAAGTGGTCGTGCCTGAAAAAACCGAAGATGCATTATCCCGTGCGGTCCACTTAAGCGACCGCACGGGAAAATTGATTATCCGTGCGGTCGGTTAAGTGGACGCACGGATAATACCGCATTATCCCGCGGCCCACTTAAACGACCGTATGAGATAATCCATTTTTTCGTGTGGTCGCTTAAGTGGACCACACGGGATAATCCATTTTCCCGTGCGGTCACTTAAGGGGACCGCACAGGATGATGCCCACGTATTTTTAAACCAATTTAGAGATGTAAGGTTTTAATTATCTATAAACCTATTGAATTCTCCATCTAATTCTTGGATATGGGATAGAATCAAATAGAAAAAATATTTTTCACAACACAAGTAGCAATATAACTTCATATGTTATGATATTGAGTTAATGTTAAGGTTATGTACAAATATAAGTTGATAACTTCTTATAAGGTTTATAACTTGAAACTTAGAGTTTATTTAGATGAAATTAACATAGAGTGGCTTCCACTGCACATATAATGCAGTTTGTGCGTGTGTAATAAGTTTTTACGCGCATGGTTCCCGTTTTGTCCTCCAACTCGGAGTCGGTTTTTAAAACGGTCATAACTTTCGCATACGGACTCCGATCGAGACGTTCCATATATGAAAATCGATTAGAAAAAAAATTTGGATGCGTTGGTCCATGCTTTGTCGTGTTTGGCGATTTTATTTTTCCTAAAAATACCTCAGAAGGTTGCCTTTTCGAGCTAGGAAGTTTTTCTCGATTCGAGCGTGTCTTCGAATTTTTCACAGTGCCACGTCTTTTGCTTTTTAGGCTCAAATTTTTTATGGTTACCTCTCGTGTGCTCTTAAGTCAAGAAAAAATATTTAAAAAAGAAAAATAAAAATCCAAATTTTTTCAGTCTTGGTCAATAGTAGATCAAAAGGGAAAATAGAGAGGGGCAAAAGAGGAACAATATATCTAGAGGAACACATAGTCTAGGATTACAATGTAATTATATATGAGTTAATTATATATGAGTTGTCACATTAATCATAGCTTCTTATAAGGTATATACACTTTGAAACTTAGAGTAATGTTTAGATGAAAAGAGGTGTAACCATTTATGAACAACATATAGTCTCACTTGATCAAAACTGGTTGAATTTTTTATGATAGTGTTATGGAAAAAAATAAGTTGTCATGTCGATTTATAGAATTTTCTGACCAAATTAAGATATTATTATAATTTTTGTAGTCCAATTTAGAGATGTAAGGTTTATAGATCATCGTGTGCGGGCGGCTTAAGAGCCCGCCCGCATGGAAAGATAGTTTTTCCGTGCGTGCCCGCCGCCAGGCTCCTCCGCCTCCGGCCTCCACCACGGCCTCCCCGCCACCGGCCTCCTCCGCCTTCGGCCTCCACCGCCACCTCCACCGCCGCCGCCGTCCACGACAACGACCGCGGAGACTTCTCGGGTGTGCCGGTGCATTGCCTCCTCCACCGCCCGCCACCTTCACGTCCACCGCTGCCACCTCCACCCCCGTCGTATCCACCGACCGCCGCCTCCACCAACCGCCATAGCTCTTCTCGGCGTACCTCATCTTCGCCATGTAGCTCGGGTTCGCCATGCTCTGCGCGGGCTTCGTCCGCGCCAAGAACTTCATGAACATCATGCTCACCAACGTACTCGACGCCACCGTCGGCGCGCTCTTCTACTACCTCTTCGGCTTCGCCTTTGCGTTTGGGACGCGTCGAACGGCTTCATCGGGAAGTAGTTCTTCGGGCTAAAGCACATGCCGCAGACAGGGTACGACTACCGCCACTGCCACCGACGACGACGATGCCAATTTAGTTGTCAATTTAATTATATATGTGAAATTATTTGTAAATTTGATTGTAAAAAAATTAGTTGGAAAGTATATATGTGAAATTGTGATGTTGTGAAATTAATTTTGTGTTATTTGTGATGTGATATTAGTTGTCGATTTAATGTCATTAAATCATTCAATAATTCAATAATTCATATCCCATGCGAGCCACTTAATACGTCCGCACGGAAAGATCTATTATCCCATGTGGGCGGCTTAAGTGCCCCGCACGGGATAATAGATCTTTTCGTGCGGGCCTCTTGCCGCCCGCACGGGATAATCGATCTTCCCATGCGGTTGGGCCGTCCGCACGCGAAAATTTGATTTTTTTTCAGACCTTCTTGTGCGTGCGGGCCGGCCTTCCATACGGAAAGATGTCTTTTGATCGCACATAAAAATCGTTTCTCCAGTAGTGAGATCAACAAAAGAAATGTGTAAGATCTGTCTGTTGAGCTGAACAAGCTAATGCAAAATCATGAGAAGTATGCAACATGCTTGCATGTGATGGACGACATTTTAGAAGTCAGCCAAAGCTCAGCACCCAACATTTTTAACCCCAGCAGCCTCCTCATAAGATTTGGAGAAGTTAAAAAAGACTGATGAATCCTGGTAGATGCAGCTAATTTTTGTGATCCAGTAGTATTTTCATAGGATACATTTGGGAGGAAATTAGGTGATTGGAACAGACCATGATCATTCAAGCAGATATTGTCATACATTAATGCTGCTGGTTGAATAAAAATGTTGGAATACCTTGTATGATCAATGCTACAGTGAATTGAAATAAGTTTTATAAAATTTAAAAAATGTATGAGAATTAGTTGAAAAAAATACAAAAGGTGATTGATGTGATAACAAGTGTACTACCATATTTATAGTACTCCCATTAAATGTTATACAAATGGAGTGTGCTATATATTATACTTGTGAGCTTTCATCAACAGCTTTAGTGATTACACTGTCAATAAAAATCAACTTCTCACAATGCTTCAAGACTCCTCCCAACACATATATATCATATAGAGGAGTAGATAGCTCGTAAACTCTTATGGACTATACCATCATGTGTTTCTTCCCTAACATCCTTATTAGTAGTGCAGCAGCAACCAGAACCTAAAAGTGATAGCGTACCATTGCGTCAGCTTAAAACATATGAGGTTAGGAGTTAACGTGAATGTCGTAGTGTAGGAATGAGATGCATCAAGGAGGATATGAAGGGACTCGATTTAACACCACGGCCTACTGAGTATTGGTGGATTAGTCTCAGATGCAGTGATTGCATATATAGTTTGAGACTGCATATTAACCAATGCATTCCAACTATAGCTCCTTCGGAATGATCGTTTTGCATATAAAGCGAGGACAAAAGCATAAGGATGTTATACGTACCTATGTACATGCATGAGCTTACTTCTCGGAAAAGCTGAGTCAACTTGCGTTTTAAAAGCTAAGTTAACAGCTTCAGCACTACCTTTAATACAGGGACAATAAGTTTCGTACATTTGTGTTCACGATATGATACATAAGTACTAAATAATGTTAATCTTGAAAGCCATCAGAACCATGTAGTTCAGAATAAGTTTCTTAAGTTTTTAATTTTAAATAAGAAAATCTATTTGCCATTGCCCAAATTTCAAATTAGTGCGGTCGACGTTTTCTGGAAGAAATAGGTGCCATTACAGCTTCCAAAGGATAGTGAATTTAAAAGGTAACAATAGGGTGGCAGGGGGGCAGGGTCGCCAGGTGCACAGTGCCCCAAATCCTAATCCACAACTAAGTACTATACTAGATCAATAATGTAGGCTAGTGTGGGCCTTTTAAAACGAAGGTAACTGCATCGGCACAAACTTAATAAAGAGCCAGAAATTTATGTCATTTGTGGGAGAAGAATGATCAGTATCTATGTAAGCAAACAACCAATTAACATGTTCCTCTGGTCAGTACGGTTAATGGCATGGACCTACAAGACTTCATTTGAACTTGTTCCACGACTTGTTTAACAGAATTGCATGCCATTTTTTTTCTCGCATCCATCACAGTATGATGTGAGTACACTATCTGTGGTGGAATTCGCAGCCTCCATACCAGTTTATCTAGAAGGGGGGATAATTAATGTGTTCTAGATTGGAACAGATCGCGAAAGTTTTTCTTCAAAAAGTTATGGTCATTAGGACACGATGGATTTCAGGTAACAAAATAGATGAGATGATCATGGAACCCTTGAACTAGTCCAACAATTCAGCGCCAACATTTAGTACAGTGTAATTAAAAATAAGACACAACCACAAAAACACACAGGGGATGTTTTTTAAACTCCCTTTTCTATTTCGCATTATTCAAATTCCAAACAAATATGATAGCTCTTTTTCTCAAAGAAACATATGCCATTAGGATGGTCGCAGCACTTCACTTAGAATGGTTTTCACACTGCTTGGAGAACCCCACAATAGTCTCGGTTTATAACCTCCTGTAGTCTTGGTTCTCGAACCGGGACTACGAAAACAGGACTAAAGATCAGTATTTTTAGTTCTGGATGAAATAACCGGGACAAAAGATGGCGACACCACGTGGCTGACTCCGTCATTTTTAGTCCAGGTTGGTGTTATCAACCAGGACTAAAGTTTTTTTCTTTTTTATTTTGCTTCTGCTGCTTGTTTATATATTATGCTTTGACATCTTCTAATGTTTTTTTGTTTTTTCATTGTATTTTTGCTATGGAAATCAAATTCACATATCAAATCTTCTCCACATCACAAATTCATATATCACAAATCACAAATCACAAATCACATATCAAAGCATTAAATGATCGGTCATGCACGGTCATGTAGGATAAAACATGATGTGGCATTCTATTAAATTAGGAAAGATAAGAAAATTGGGTTTTGCGTGATACCTAATTTCTACACACCTTCCAAAATTGATACGAGAGGGGTGATAATTCATTAGCATATCGAATCAGTAGTATATTTACATTGGGAGAGTTAGCACTTGTGCTAGTTCCATAATTGTTGATGAGAATTTTTCCTACGCGTTGGTCTAGGATGTCTGTTTAACTTCAGTGCAGGTCCAAATTGGTTGCCTTTGGTGATTACGCGGGCGTGTCAGTTGGTTTGATCCTGCAACCAACAAGAAACAAAGAATAAGTTATTAAGTTAAAATTAGATCCTACTCGATCGGCTAAAGATATTCATAATATATAATTACCATTTCAAAGTGCATTTAGACTAAGTGATTGGGATAGATCGGTAGTATACCGAGACAGTATAAATCACTTATATCTAAAAACACACTAGAATACTAATTACATATATTTATAGCTTAGCCGATGTCGTAGATCTAATGTAAATTAGCTAATACTCTGATATGTTTTATATGAAGATATTGATCTGAACTAAATACACTAAACCAAGATCAATCGGTTGTTAATGTAAATTAAAAGATTGATATCGGGCTTAGTATATTTAAATAGATTAAGATCTTAATATAAAAGGTAGTTTTAATACATCTAGCAGTAATCATACATAAAAGATGATTAAAACAGGTAAGACCGGCTAAAACCCCGGTGCTATCTCTAATAATAATCATTGAGCCGAATATGTCTATATGATTCTAAGAGCGACTTAATAGGTCGATTTGATGCAACATTAAGTACAAAAAGAAGCACAAGATCTATTTAGACTAATGAGAACTTCTCGAGATGGTAGATACCTATATAACCTAAATCAACTCATAGATCTACCTCTGTCAGCTGCTATCTTAAGGGAGATATTAGCCGATCGGGAGATAGATCTAGACAATGATCTAGATTATATGTCGCATATGATAGATTAAGCAATTTATAACATCAGGATCAGACTATCATGATGATGGAAGCACTGACCCCGATAACACAAACCACTTGTAACAAGAAGTTACCTTGTCTGGAGATCTAATCTTGATGCAGCTCAAGAACGAGGCAAAAACTCGTCGAGAAAGTAAAAATGAAAAGGGTGGCGATGCGCCGATGTTGTATTGATGTGTGTTGTTATTTTTACAAGGTCTCGGGTCATATTTATACCCGGATACACAATGAGTCCGTAACGGACACGATTCCTATTACAGATTAGATTACAAATATCTCTAAGAAAACCGACATTATCTATAAAGGAAACTATATAAAATATCCTAACTTAAAGATACAATTACCGTTGTAGGACGTTATCCGTAGATGGCAACATCTCTGAAGCACTTTTGGAAACCGAATCCAATAATTATCTCTAAGCTTTCTTTCCAAAACTGGCTCCTCCATCTGCTCCCAATCGGAATCGGCTATCGGCTATCCTGGTCCGACTCGAACTCAGTCGACTGACTCCGTAGCCGATTCGTACTTAACCGAAGCAGCCTCTGTTTCCAAGGATCGCATGTTTCCTCCGATTCCGCCCCAATCTCTGCTTCAAACTCAGGGATTTGCTTACCAAATTTGGTCATTAACACATGCCCCCCAAGTCCGCGATATTGGTAATGTTGCAGATTTGTACAATCTTATCCTCAAGAAAACCCTAAGTCGAGTCTGTTTCGGCCATTACTAAAACCCTTCAAATAGTACCTCGGTTGCGCCGAACAAACTCACGCCGTCATCTTTCCAATCCACAAGACCAGCAAACATTCTTGAGCTCTCCGGCGACTTCCTCGGCTTCTTCGAGCTCACCGCAGCGATCCACTCTCCCCGACGACAAAAACTGAGGCAATGGCGGCCCCCGCTACTCCATCTGGCTCTGCTCCCGTCGAGTTCCCTGCGGTACGCCCCATCGGCTGAACCCGTTTTGTTTCCGCCTTGAGCCACAAATCTGAATTCTAGGTTTTCCAAGTCTTAATTTCGCTCCCTTTTTCTGATTGTAGCATCTTGCACATCAAATAGTGATTCCCAGCCTTATCAACAACCAGAGATATTTCTTAGGGCCTATCGACAACAAGGACTCCACTGAGTTCATAATAGCTGAAACCGATAGGGTGCCCTATAGGATGAGGAACCCAAACTTAGGCCATTGGAATGGCACCTTCAAATCCTGCCCTTCAACTGATAAGTCCTGGCCGACATGGTACAAAAGGATCCAACCTAGCAAGCAAAGCCATTGGGAGGAAATTGGGATAGCACAGTGCCTGACCCTCTCAGTAGCCGACATGCCCAAGGACAAACCATTAGTGTCGGCTACCACTTATTTTTGGAACAACACCCTTAACACCTTCCTTTTCCAGCAAGGCCCAATGACTCCAACCCTAATCCTAATCGGCTGGATAGCAAGGGTCACTTTTCCTTTAAAACTAAGGCGATTGGAGGCTGGAACGGGTACATTGCCATGAACATGGGGACTGGGCCCATCAATGCTAGGGAACATGCCGCATTCCTCATGATGTGGCTGGAGAAGTTCGTGTTCTGCGGTTCAAGTTGTGGCCCAATTGCAAACTGGCAAGTAGTAGCCGAAGCCCTAGTTAACAAGACAAAGCTTCCTCTAGGCAAATTCCTCCTCGGCTCTCTTTATTAGACATTAAGCCAAGCAGTGACCAAGATAGCAATTGATACAACAATTGACACTGGAGGCCCCTGGTGGTTCCTACAGCTATGGCTTGTGCTGTTAACCCAAAAGGTCTCTGGTCGGCCAAAGCCAGCGGATGCTTGCTTCCCTCTCTTGGAGCCAACTGAGGATGATGAGGGGAACAAAATGACTACCAGGAGATGTCTGTCCTTTTGGGAGGCCGCAGCCACTCACACTGGATCAAAGCAATCAAGTGAACTGTTGGTTGAGTGATTCATTTCCTTTTATGACGGCTTAGCAAAGAACAATCGGACTTGGTTTTTTATGAAGACCGAGCAACATTTGAGTTGTCGATTGAGTTAAACTTGGACAAAATCAACTCAAACGAATACCCCAAGTGCAGAGAGATCTTCACCATGGCACTAACTCCATGCATACTACCGACGGGAATACACCAAGGCCGAAACGTGCTGAAAACTTATGAGTTTTACTACCCTGCATCGGCTGCAGACAACTGGGTCTTGGGCAGTTGCCCATCGGCTGTTACTATGACAATAAGATTGAAACCCGAGGGGTGATTGATTCAAAGCTTATGTTGAACAAACTAATGGAAATAGAAAGCCCACCCCTCGGCAGCATTCGGGGTCATGGAGCTGGCCCACAAAAGGAGCGCGGGTGGGAGGAGATCAAGCAACACATCTTCCATCAACGCGCCTCCATGTATCTGACCACGCTTCTGTCGGACGAAATCCCCTCTGTAAGTATTTATATCCTTAAACACTTTTCCTTGAGCAATCGGTCGTCATCGTTCCTTAATCACCTTTTCCCTTTGCAGACGACAGACTCGGATCCCCCCTCAGTAAGCAACTCGGGTATTGCCATCGAGTATCGGCCAGGCATCATCCCGAAAAGGGGTGGCTTTGCTCCATCAGCCATCGGCTTCAACGCGCCGAAGGTGAAGACGCTGCTCTATGGCCAAACCCGTGAGGCCATATCAAGGAAGAAGAGAGCCGCTTCATCGGCTGCGGGTCCATCGGCTGCACCTGCAAGGAAACAAAAGAAGCCGAAGCCCGCTGTACCAACCGACAACCTACCTTCTCTCGACCCCAGCATCGAAGAAGCACTCATCGAAGAAATTAGGGACGAAGAAATCTCCTAGGCCATTCAAGAGGCGACAGCATCAAGCACCTCAGATCAAAATGCAACCACGCCGCCAACCGACGAACAGGTTCAGAAGACCCCCTCACCTCCAAAGCGGTTGGTATGTGTCTTTGCTTTTTCATTTTGATCTTCAAATTATAATCCTTCGATTCCTGACCAAATTCTTTCTTGTAGTTCAAAAGACTAGCCAGTCGGCCTCCTCATCCAGCTTCACCAGTAACCTCTAAACTTGTCACTTCTTTTCACTTATTTTTTGCTTGACCGACTAATACTAACACTTGTCCTTTTTATAGCCTCCTCGGTCTCCGTCGGCTGCCCCCCATGTATCAAGCGAAAGAACTCCATCGGCTATGGGCAGCCACCATGTTGAAGACGAGCCTGCGCCAGTCCCTGCCGTCCAAGTAAGCATACTTTCCTTCTTCTTCCAAGAACTCATATTGGCCATCACGTCCTATTTCACACATCTTAATCTTTTCTGCAGACTCTAGCCGATCTAGTCCCATTTGACATTAAAGAGTTCATCGACGAAGAAGAAAAAGTAACTAGCCAGGATCAGGCCGCTATAGCCGACGACCTTAAGGAAAAACTTCAAGATATCCATCGTCGGCTAGATATCAATGTGGACCAATTGGTCGTGGAGTGCGGGCCAATCCGAGCACGCTTCAATGACATTCAAAATCAGCTTCCTGAAGACTTGGCCAACAAGATCTCCTAAGCCGCATTCATCAACCTTCACCGGTTCAAGCTGGAGCGGGCCATGCAAAGAATGACCGATAGACGAGTCCAAACTGACTTGGCGGCTACAATTGACGCCACGGTGAAGAACCTTGTGACTGAGAAGGCCAAATTGGACGAGCTGGCAGCCGGGCCATCGGCTACACAAGAAAAGATCCACCAACTCGAAGCAGAGGAAGCCGATTTGCTGGCAAAGCTGGAGTGGTGCAGGACCAAGATCGTTGAAGAGAAACAAGTACTAGCTGATCTCCCCAAGGCCACCGAAGAGCACAGAGCCAAGGTGACTTCCACCATCAAGTTCTTGGGAGATCTCAACAAATCGGCTACGGTGACCGCAGGCACCGAGGAGGAAGACCTCGCAGCAATCGATCAGATCAAAGCGATCAAGGACAACGTGATGTTGGCCATTGAAAAATTCTTAGGGATGTAATAGGGCTTAGTCTCATAAACTATTTGTGTCTTGGCTTGTACATATGACTCGTGCAATCGACCTGTTGTGCTCTAAGTATCAATCATATGTCTTTTGCCGATTAGCTCAGTCTTCACGTCTTTCGCGTCTTCAATGCCTTAAAAATTTTCAAAGCCCCAAAAATTTTGAAGTCTTTTGACTCTGATTTCTGACTTTGTATAGTATATGCCCCCCTAATTTTCTCAATGTTGCCTTCAACATTGATAAAATTATAAGGCAAAACCATCTAACACGTGTCAGCTAAACTCAGTCGATTTGATAAAATCAGAGGGGAAACACTTGAGTAGAAATGTCCTAAAGGCAATGTGTGTATAGCCTCACAACACATCAGCTAGCATGAATCGGCAAGAACATAGCCGAATCATGAATTGATCCAAATACTGGGGTAATATTTTTTAAGTACTTGCCGTTAAGAACCCTTCCAAACACTTCTCCATCTAACTGTTCTAGCATATAGGCTCCCTTAGAGACGCATTTGTGGATCTTGAAAGGCCCTTCGCAGTTAGGTGACCACTTGTCGAATTTGCTATCCCTTGAACCGATCGGCAATATCAGCTTCCAAACGAGCTCGCCTTCCTCAGAAGACTTAGGCACAACCTTTTTGTTGTAATGACGAGCCACTCGTTATTTATCTTTTGTCACTTTTTCCAAGGCACGCATCCTTGACAAAACTAGGTCTTCGAACTCATCCACCATCAAATTATAATAGTCGTCGGCTGTCAATTCGTCCTGCAACTGAATCCTTCTTGAGCCAACGATATTCTCCCATGGTAAAACTGCTTCATGTCCGTAGACCAGCTTGTACGGAGGCACTTGGATTGATCCGTGACAGGCCATCCGATAAGCCCATAGTGATTCGGCCAATCGGCTATGCCATTATTTTGGGTACTCAACGATCTTTCTCTTTATCAGCTTGATTAACCTTTTATTTGAAGCCTCAGCTTGTCCATTAGCCCGAGCATAATATGGTGAAGAATTTAACAACTTAATCCCCATGCTGTTGGCAAATTGAACAAACTCGTCGGAGACAAATATAGATCCTTGGTCCGTCGTGATAGTCTAAGGGACGCCAAATCTGTATATGATATGTTCCTTAACAAACTCTATCGCATCCCTGGAGTCGACCTTTTTCAAAGGAATTGCTTCCACCCACTTGGTAAAATAATCGGTTGCCACCAATATATACTTGTGCCCTTTACTCGAGGGTGGATTGATCTGGCCGATCATGTCGATTCCCCAACCTCTAAACGATCAAGGCTTGATGATAGGGTTCATAGCCGATGATGGTGCCCTTTGGATAGCTCCAAACTTCTGACAATCCTGACAGCCTTTATAGTACTTGAAGCAATCTTCCAGCATAGTCAGCCAGAAGTAGCCTACTCTTCGAAGTAACTACTTCATCTTGTGAGCCAATTGATGAGTGCCATAAATTCCTTCGTGCACCATTCCTATGGCAACCTTAGCGTGATCAGTACTTAGACACTTGAGCAACACGCCATCAATCGTCCAATAATAGAAGTCATCGTCGAGCAAAACGTATCGTAAAGCTTTATAGCGCAATTTCCTTGAAGCCAACTGAGAAGGGTTCTGTAGATAATCGTAGACATCATACCTCCAGTCATCGGCTGAAATGGCTGCAATCTCCACTTCAACTTCTTTTGTCATCGGCTTGTAGCCCGATGCCCCTTGAGCCAGATCATTTGCTTCTGAATTCTGCTCTCTAAGGATGTGCTTTAAGGTTACTAGCCGAAAACTGTCCATCAACTCTCGGTATTTTTGATAGTAGACCATCAGCGCGTCATTCTTACATTCATATTCTCCTGATAACTAGCTGATGACCAACAGTGAATCGCCCATTATTTCGATGGTGTCGGCTTCAACTTCCTTCAGCAGCTGTAAGCCTTTGAGAACGACTTCGTATTCGGATTGATTGTTTGTGGCGTGAGGCGTAATGGAAAAAGCAAACTCAAAGCTTGCCCCCCTAGGAGAAATTATCACCAAGCCGATGCTGCATCCATTTGTGCAAACCGATCCGTCGGAAGTTAACGTCCAAGGCATAATATCAACTGAGCCGATTGAATCATCTCTGTGTTCCATGATAAAATCGGCTATGGCTTGCCCTTTCACTGCCTTGGGTGCTTGATACCTCAAATCAAACTCTGTTAAGGCAAATATCCACTTCCCAACTCATCCTTTCAGAACTAGAGCCGATAGCATATACTTTACAACGTCGGCTTTGCAAACTATGGTGCATTCGTTGGATAATAAA
Organism: Oryza australiensis; assembly: GCA_019925245.2. NCBI lineage: Eukaryota > Viridiplantae > Streptophyta > Magnoliopsida > Poales > Poaceae > Oryza > Oryza australiensis. Next base: position 3,065,110 of record JAIFGZ020000342.1, read on the forward strand.
TAATGCCTTAACTTTGTACATGAAAAATATAGGCATAAGCACAACTTCTCCACAGGAGGGTACCTTGTTTCTGTATCCAGAAGTCGTCTGCTAAGATAGAAAATCGCCTTCTCCCTCCCTTCGACCTCCTGAATCAAAACTGAGCCGATAGACTTCTCATTGGCTGATAGATATAGCTTGAACGACACTCCCTTTTGCGGAGGCATCAACACTGGAGGAGAGCTCAGATAATCCTTGATGTTGTCCAAAGCCTTTGGTGCTCTGCCCCCCAAGTGAACATTTGATCGGCTTTTATTCGCAGTAGAGGCGTAAATGACTCCATCTTTTCGGATAAATTGGCTATGAAGCGCCTGATGAAGTTGATTTTGTCGATCAAATATTGCAACTGCTTCTTGTCCCGCGGAGGCTGAATAGTCTTGATAGCATTAATGCTTCTCTGTGTCACCTCGATCCCCCTTCGTGAACAAGAAAGCACAGGAACTGGCCAGCCGATACGCCGAATACACACTTTGTGGGATTCATCTTCAGTCCATATTTCCTTGTCCTCTCCAAGACCTTCCTTAAATCGGCTATGTGATCTTCCACTTTCTTGGATTTGACAAGACATCGTCTATATAGATTTCCACCAGAAAGTCGATTAGGTCGTGAAAAATGTAATTCATGGTCCTTTGATATGTAGCTTCAACATTCTTCAACCCAAAAGTCATTACAACCCATTCATATAAGCCGATCACTCCTGGATACTTGAAAGCTGTTTTGTGAATGTCCTCCTCGGCCATAAAGATCTGATTATAACCAGCGGCTGCCATCCATAAAACTTATGATTTTGTGGCTAGAGGCTGCATCTACCAGCAAGTCGGCTATAGGCATAGGGTACTCATCCTTAGGGGTAGCCCTATTTAAATCTCTGAAATCAATATACACCCTAAGTGAAACCCACTCTGCATATCGGCATGGCCGAATGAAACCAACATCATATAGCCGAGTGATTTCGGCCTTAATCGCATCATACATATCAGCTTTAAACCTCCTGGGAGGTTGTTTGTATTGCCGATATCCAGGCTTAATAGGGAGCCGATGTTCAACAATCGATCGGCTAAGACCAGGCATCTCAAAATACTCCCAAGCAAAACAATCTTTATATTCATTTAATAAATCAATAAGCTTGGTCCTAAAATGAGAGGACAAATTCTTGCTAATGTATGTTGGCCTAGCCTATCTCCTGGACCTATGTCAACTTCCTCGAGCTCGTCGGTCGACATAAAACCTTGCCCAAGTTTGCCATCGATGTCGTCCATGGTGTCCTTGTTGTAGACGCTTGAGCCCTCCACGACACCCTCAAAGTAATAGTTGAGGCTCTTCGTCTCCAATTGGCTGTCGGCTGGCACGATCTCTATCTTGTCGCCTTGCCACTGGATTAAGCTTTGATAAATAGTAGAAGGGATGCAACACTTGGCGTGGATCCAATCCCTTCCGAGCAGCAGGCTGTACGACCCCTTCCCATTGATGACGAAAAAGGTTGTGGGCACGGTCTTGCTGCCGACGGTCATCTCGACGTTCAAAACTCCCTTGGCCTCTGATAGATTCCCGCCGAAGTCCTTGAGCACCATGTTGGTCTTGATCAAGTCATCGACCCCTTTGCCCAACTTCCTGAAGGTAGCGTAAGGCATGAGATTGACAGTGGCTCCCCCGTCGACTAGCATTTTTGACATCGGCTTGCCATTTACAAACCCTTTGACATACAGGGGCTTCAAGTGCCGATTCTCAGTCCCCTCGGGTTTTTTTAAATATGGCCTATTCTAGAGACAGCACTAGCTTGGCCAAGGTTTCTTCAACGGTGTCTGCATCGGCTTTGGCAGCCTCAAATTCGGCTGGCAATATGAACACCATGTTGACCGATGCAGAAGCTACTCCTTTACCCTTTCCTGCCCTTTCGGCCTGATCGGCTGGACTCTCATTGGCTGAGGCATCATCTTTCTTCATGTGCCATTGTTTAATTGGGCGGTTTTGTTCTTTTTTCTTCCTCAGCCAGTAGTCGATCTCGACCTGGACTTCTTTCAGCCGACCCTCGCTCTTCAGCCATTGCACCTTCCGCTTTTGTGTTTTTGTGAAAACGTCGGAAGGACACCATTGAGGGTTGGCGATCTGCTCTTCTTTGTCTTCTTCCTCATCCTCGCCCCGAAAGAAGTCCTGGTTAATTGGGCCAAATCGTTCGTGGACGGAGAGTTTTCGCTGGTTGAGCTGAATGGCTCGGGGGATGAATCGATTGGGGCTCGCAATCGGCTCTTGCCTGAGTTCGTCCTCCCCGAATTGGCTGCAGGCTAGGCAATTTTCCAAGGTGGGCAGCCGCATCCCTTGCTTCCAGCAGAACCTAAAGAACTCTCGTTGCCAATGGGGGTCGCAACCGTCATGGCGACGGATGTAGGTCGTTCCCAGCCGATCAGCCGTTCTCTGATAAGGTTTGCCGCACCGGGCTGTCTTCTTCTTCTTGAACTCTGAGTTGAAAGCGTAGTCGGCTGTCCATGTGCTTGGGTCGACGATCGGCTGATCGGCTGATTGGCCACTGGTGTGGACCATATTGATGGGTGTCGGGTTGGTTCCGGTCGGCCTCTTGGATTGTTGCTGCCAGTCCTTGTCGGCCGTGCTTCCTTGTTGGGCCTTGACTAAGCTGTGCACCATTCTGTGTTGCCGATCAGCTTACCTTGGGCTGGCATGGACTACATTAACAGGGAAGGGGTTACCATCGACTTTTCATCGGCTTAGCTGATTCTTCAAACTTGATCTTCCCCGCTTCTATAGCTGACTGGATCTGCTGGCGGAAGACTTTGCAATCGTTGGTGTTGTGGGAAGTGGTGTTGTGCCACTTAGAATATTTCTTCTTCTTGAGATCCTCGGCTGATGGGATGACGCGGTTGGCCGAAAGTTGTATTTGTTTCTCCCGCAGCAGCAGATCGAAGATCCTATCGGCTTTGGTGATGTCGAAGTCATATCTCTCCTCCTTAGCCGATTTCTTCAGCCAATGGCACGTTATGGCTTTCTTGTTCTTGATCCACTCGGCCGCTGCCACCTCTGCGTCGCTATCACTTGAGTCGGAGTCCAATGCGTAAGCGACGTGGGCTAACCTTCTTGAAGGCCTTCTTGGATTCTTGGAAACGTTGCTCATGAGCTGTTACTTTTTGGGCCAAGTGGGCCAAGCTCTCGAAGTCCTGAGCCGAAAACCTTTCCCTGATGGGGGACAAGAGGCCATGGAAGGCTAAATCAGCTAGTTACGAGTCTGATAGCACCAGGCAATAACATCGGTTCCTCATATCCCTGAAGTGCTAGATGTAGTCTTGAACCGATTCCTCTTGCTTTCGCCTAATGCTGGTTAGGTCCGACAGCTTCATCTCGTGCGTGCAGGAGTAGAAGTAACTATAAATCTGCTTCTCGAGATCCGCCCAACTCTGAACGGAGTTGTAGGGCAACGATAAAAACCATGCGAAGGCCGATTCCGAGAGAGACAGTGGGAACAATCATACTCTGAGCGCATCCATAGCCGATGCTTCTCCGCACTAAGCCAGAAATCGGCTAACATGTTCATAGGTCGAGACGTTGTCTTGCCCAGAGAATTTTAAAAAATCCGGCACCTTGTACGGTTTGGCAGGGGCACCCTCTCAAAATATTTAGAATACGGGTACCGGTACATATTGCCGGAGTCTTTCGACTTAAGGCCGAATTGATCACGCATGACATCTGCGATCAAGTTGGCCCAAGGCTTGTTTTCTTGAGCTTGCAGCTGCGGTATCGGCTCGTACTGCTCGTATTGCATGGGAGGCTGTCGATACCGTGTCTACGGGGAATGAGGTTGGTAGAACTACTCGTAGTTGCCCCCCGGGTACTGATGTTGGACTTGATTTACAGGAGGAGGCGGCTCTGACATCAGCGGAGGCTGCTGCTCAGGGGAAGGCCGAACACCGCTGGAGTTGTGAGGTGGGTCTGGCACGTAATTGCCGATCGGTATTTTGTGCAAGAGAGGTTGCCGATCAGCGCTGAACAAGCCTTCCACCTATTCTTGGGGGAGTATTGGAGCCCCGTGGCCCTGATGCAAGGGCTGTTGTGAGCTTGGGCGTTGGTTTTGCAGCTGATGATTGTACATTCGGCTGAATAGGGGCTCCCCCTAGAGGAGTCGGTTGTCCCAATGGAGGAATTGAACTCCCTTGCGTTGACAGAGTCCTGTAAGGTGGGAATCAGCCATTAGGGAAATAGGTCGGCCCCTTGGCAGTTGCTCGGCTATTTTTGAGTCAACCACTGTGCTGATCATGTTGTTTAATGTATTGACCAGTATCCTTGACTGGTTGACGAGGGCGTGGTGGACAGCCGAATCGATCCGATCCTGGAGCGTGTGCAGCCCTGAGTCACCTTGCTCCTGTTTGATGTCTTCGACCTTCTGTTTCCCCTTGTCCTTGCTGGAGGCGGCTCCAGAGTCGAAGTCTTTAGGGATCTCAAATTTGTACTTTTGTAATCTGGTCTGGGTGAAGGATTGCAAATAATGAGACTGCAATCGTTCAACCATCTGCTGATAGTCGGCTTGTTGCTCAGCCGACAACTTGTCCATTGTGACGAGGATGATGTTCTCCTGATCCAGCACCGGGGTCTTGAGGTTCACCATTGTACTATACTTGGACATGGCAGTAGTCCCACCGGGCGTGCCGAAAACGTGTTGATGAGAATTTTTCCCACGTGCTGGCTTGGGAGGTCTGCTTAACTCTAGTGTAGATCCAAATTTGGTCGTCTTTGGTGATTACGCGAGCGTGCCAGTTGGTTTGATCATGCAACCAACAAGAAACAAAGAATAGGCGGTTAAGTTAAAATTAGATCTTACTCGATCGGCTAGAGATATTCATAATATATAATTACCATTCCAAAGTGTATTTAGACTAAGTGATTGGGATAGATCGGTAGTATACCGCGACAGTATAAATCACTTATATCTAAAAACACACTTGAATACTAATTACATATATTTATAGCTTAGCCGATGTCGTAGATCTAATGTAAATCGGCTAATACTCCGATATATTTTATATGAAGATATTGATCTAAACTAAATACACTAAACCAAGATCAATCGGCTGTTAATGTGAATCAACAGATTGATACCGAGCTTAGTATATTTAAATAGATTAAGATCTTAATATAAAAGGTAGTTTTAATACATCTAGCAGTAATAATACATAAAAGATGATTAAAACAGGTAAGACCGGCTGAAACCCCGGTGCTATCTCTAATAATAATTATTGAGCCGAATAGATCTATATGATTCTAAGAGCGACTTAATAGGTCTATTTGATGCAGCATTAAGTACAAAAAGAAGCACAAGATCTATTTAGACAAATGAGAACTCCTCGAGATGGTAGATACGCCATATAACCAAAATCAACCCATAGATCTTGCTCCGTCCGCTGCTATCTTGATGGAGATATTAGCCGATCGGGAGATAGATCTAGACATTGATCTAGATTATATGTCGCATATGATAGATTAAGCAATTTATAACATCAGGATCAGAGTATCATGATGATGGAAGCACTGACCCCGATAACATAAACCACTTGTAACAACAAGTTACCTTGTCTAGAGATCAAAACTAGATGCAGCACGAGAACGAGGCAAAAACTCGTCGATAAAGTAAAAATGAAAAGGGTGGCGATGCGCCGATGTTGTATTGATGTGTGTTGTTGTTGTTACAAGGTCACGGGTCATATTTATATCTGGATACACAATGAGTCCGTAACGGACACGATTCCTATTACAGATTAGATTACAAATATCTCTAAGCAAACCGACATTATCTATAAAAGAAACTATACAAAATATCCTAAATTAAAGATATAATTGTCGTTGTAGGACGTTATCCGTAGATGGCAACATCTCTAAAGCACTTTTGGAAACTGAATCCAATAATTATCTCTAAGCGTTCTTTCTAGAACTAGCTCCTCCTTCTGCTCTCAATCGGAATCGGCTATCGGCTATCCTGGTCCGACTCGGACTCAGTCGACTGACTCCATAGCCGATTCGGACTTAGCCGATGCAGCCTCTGTTTCCAAGGATCGCAAATTTCCTCCGATTCCGCCCCAATCTCTGCTTCAAACTCAGGGATTTGCTTACCAAATTTGGTCGTTAACAATAGTTAATGCTTTGGACAATGTTAAAATTCAACAATTAGAACTTTGACTATTCCGCCTATAATGAGAATAGGTCCCAGTTCAAGCGGCCCATCTTTCATCATCATCCATACCAGCTGTTAACGACCACATTTGGTAAATCATGCATCGGATTTGGAGTTGAGGCCGAAGCAGATTTGAAGGAAATCGTGATTCTCGAAAACAGAGTATGCGCCAGTTGCAAACCGAATCGGCTAAGGTGTTCATCGGTTGATACTGAGTCAAACAAGGTAAGCCGATGTAGCCGATTCCGGTAAGATGACATTGGAATCATTGTCGGATCAGGTTGATGTGCTTCATGAGCATTGCCATATATGTATTGAGTCCAAAAAGGCAATTGTATCTATTAATTAGGTTATTTTAAGTAATTTTCTTATAGATTATGCCGGTAAGAGTCCGCCTAAGAGACTTGTTCATATTTTGAGTTGTAATAGAGATAAGAGTTGTGTCTGACAAGGACATATTATGTATTTGGGTATAAATATAGCCCAAGACTGTGTAATCAAACAACAATCAGTTCAATAACACCTTCGACGCATCGCCACCTTTTCTACTTTCGTTTGTTTCGACGAGTTCTTGCTTTCGAGTTGGGCTGCATCGGGTTCGATCTCCGACAAGATGTAAAACTTGTTATGGCGGCTTGCGTTCTCGGGATTAGTGCTTACATCTTTATGACACTCTAATCTTGTTTACGTAAATCGTTGAGTTATCATATATGCTATATAATCTAAATCAATATTGCTATCTAACCCCAATCGGCTAGCATTTGTTACTAGACAACAGCTGACAGGGTTAGATATCAACGTTGACCTAGATTATATAGTGTATCCACCATCTCGAAAGGCTTTCATCGATTTGTTTAGACCTTATGCTTCTCTTTATACTTAGTGCTGCATCGGTTAAGTCTGACCTATTAAGTATTATCTAGAATCATAATATCTATCTTGTGCTATGATTGCTTCGAGAGATAGTTTCGGGATTTCAGCCGATCTTACCTAGTTTAGTTATCTTGTTTCCTACATGTTTACTTGATATGCTAAATCTGTCCTTTATATTAAGATCTCATTGTGGAAAAATATATTAAGCTTGTTATTATTCTGTTATGTCATCTTAACACTTGATTGATTCTTGTTTAATATATTTAATCTATATTGATATCTTAGTATAAAGTGGTATCGAAGTATTAGCCGATACGTGTTAGATTTATTACATCGGCTATGCTATAAATACATATAATCTCTGTTTTAAAGTACTTTTATACATAAGTGATTTATACTGTCTCGGCACACTGTCCGATCTATCCCAATCACTTGGTTTAAACATATTTTGGGACATACATTATATATTATTGATATCTACAGCCAATCAAATAAATCTAATTTTTTCTCTGCTTTATCCTTTATTGCCGATCCTATGCATATTGCATCGGCTCAATATTGAACGATACATCATCGGCCATTAGCCGATCGGCTATCGTTTATAGATTTGACTTTGTTTTCTTTCTTTGTTTTTTGTTGGTTGAAGGATCAAACCAACTGGCATGCCTTTGAAACCCAAAAGCAAGATTTAAGTCCTGCACTAGAGTTAAGAATATCTCTCAGGCCAGTGTGTGTTTTTTACATTAACACGCTTCCGGCACACCCAGTGGGACCTGATTAGAAGTCAGACATCATGGTGGACCTCAAGACGATGTTGACCCAGAGAACATCATTCCTGTAACAATCAACAAATTGATGCCAGAATAGATGTCTTTAGCCTGGATCTTTGCTCTTCGATGGCCCTGGGAAAATTGGCAAGCTTTTGTTCTTTCGATGCTAATTCGGCATTACACTTCTCTAGTTCGGCTAGTAGTTCTGCCTTGCGATTTTTCAGTCGATCAATGTTGGCCTGAGTGGAGTTTGGCCCAGCGATCATCTCATCAAGTTTGGCCTTATCTGCGTTGATTGACAACCGATTAGCTTGAATAGTGGCTTCAAGATCTTTTCTTTCTTGCCGATCGGCAATTCTTTGCCTTGCTTTTTCCAGTTTGAATCGGTATCGTTCAAGAAATACCACATGAGAGATGATATCGGCCAGGTCTTCTAGGATTTGGTCTTGGATTTCAAGGAACCTTGCTCTGATCGGCCCACAATCAATGACCAAGGCATCCAAAGAGCTCTCTACCCGATGTGCAATATCTAACAGTATAGCTTTCAGATCATCTGCAAGGGGAGCTAGGGCTTTGCTTGTAGTTTCTTTTTCTTCATCCATGAACTGCCTTATGTCAAAAGAGAACATATCAGCTAGAACCTGAAAAAGAGAATGTTAAGATTGTTAAGTGTTGGAAAACTCAGAACAATTGATATGAATTTTAGAACAACTACATACATGTCATATATCCAAATTCTAGGGTTGATTAAATTTGATCCAAATAAAATAAAAGAAAAAGTTTTTCAATTTTGTGAGCCAAAAGTTTTCTTTTACTAACTTAGGTTAAAGGATTTCCACCTAAACCTAGGAATAGCCACCCTAATTCCCTAGAATGGACCACGCGAGATAAAATCACGGAACAATTCATGTAGGTGCCAAATATTATGGACAACTCAAATATAATTTTTGAACTATTCAATAGTTAGGTTTGGTACCCAAACAATTTGGACAAAGACAGACGAATAATAGGCAAATTAGCATCCCAATCGGCTAAAAAATACAAAATGCCTAAAATGAAATTAAAATGCACAAAAACATATATAGCAAATAATTTATTCAAATACTATGGTAAACATCAAAATTTAATATAATTTTTCTAGAATTTTTTTGGACTGTTTGAACCCTCTAAAAATTCAAAACAGATTCAAAATATCCAATCTTTGCCGAATTTTTGGGGGCAAACCATCAGTGATCTTTGAGTAAGACCAAGGAAAATGGATTCTATGTTTGCTTCCCTAACCCCAGAGAAATTTTCATAAATTTCCCAAACCCACACAATGAGTTACAGGGCTGCAAAGTGAGAGAGGGAGAAATAATTTGGAAATAAGTATGAAATCCAGCTGCACACCGAGACTTACCCATCCCTCACTCCTATGCCTTGAGTACCGCGGACTTGGGCCCATTGTCAGAGTCTGTAGCTAGCTCCCACTCCGTACCACACCTTCTCCACCGCTGAAGGCGCCAGAGCGCGGGCCGACAGCCATAGGACGCCGACGATGCGTGGCCATGACGTGCCGGCGTCCGATCATCCCTCTCGTCTCCTAGACCTCTCCAGCCGCGTCGCCTACTCCCACTCTCCATTTGAACACCGAGAATGCTGAGAAGGGAGACCATCTCCTATGCCTCCACCATCATCCTCGTCGCCGGCCGTGAGGACGACAACGGCCGCCGTCGCCAAGGAGCCACGGTCAGCTCTAATCTTTATGCGTTCCATATTCTCCTCGCCATGTCGAGCAAGATCCAATTATATGCCATCTCGTCTCATCCATTGCAGCACCGGGAACATGCCCCTCGCCATCGACGTTCCAGAGTAAGTACCGAGCACCGTCGTCGTGTTGTCATCTCTGTTCCGGCCAACTCCGACCACCACCGGCCGAGCCACCCCGCCAGCAGCATCGCCTCGCCACCGGGAACATACTCTTAAAATTATTTATGTTAAAATGGTGGATTATATGTAGGCTGAACTTTAGGAATTTATATAAAATTCATCTTAACTCCTTTTTGAGTAAACTCAAGTTCTTTAGATTCAAGAAACCCATACTTTCAAAATGTAAAATAAGTACATATGCCTACTGTATATTAATATCACCTAAATAATTATATAGAGAATAAACAACTTAGATGTACACTACAACTTGTAAAATTGGTAGAAACCTCCTTTTTAATTCATCTTGAGTGAACCAAGCTTCTTTAGAACCAGCAAGTATATACTTCAATTAGGTAAAATAAAACATGGCAACTCATACACTAAAATATGTAAGAAAACCATAAACAAGATAATCTAGGTAATAATCAATATTTAGGATAAACACCATGTGCCTATATGCATAGGTGTACATATAAATTATATCCTAACTCTAAGTAGATCAAAATAAAACATGTTGGACCAGAGAACAACCATAGTTGCCTTCTCCTTCACTAAGGATTAGAACACCTAACTCATATATCAGTTCCTAGGCTAATGTGTTAAAGAAATTAACTTAGAATTCCCTCTAGTCTACACAACACATGGTAGAATGACCTAAATTCTAAAATTATGAACTAAGACTAAATAGGTTAACAAAATCATTCATTTTGTTCATCCTTAGAAAATAAAACAGGTTCTGGACCCAAAGACTCTATAGCCATATATATAACACTATAGGCCTAAGACCCATCGTAAAATTATAAAATTCCTAAGAAATTCATAATAGCTCTAAAATTATGAAACCAATTGCATTAGTCTTATAAAACCTATATCCACACCACTATAGAGTCAAATTAACAAAAATTAAATTATAGCGTGCTGTCCAAACAGCGCCTAACCCGATACGACATATACCGATAGAACTTCAAAAATTTATAACTTCTAATTGGAATAGGATAAATTAGAAATTCTTTCACCTAAATTCACTTTAGACCAGTATCTAATTAAAATGCGAATATCATGCATTCTAGAGCATTTTTGATTTTTGCCCATTTTCGGTATTTTAATTGCATACCGTAAATTTTGTTTAGATAATTGCGTACGCACAGGAGTGGAAGGTGTGATAACATTTTCTCCAGACCAAGGCAAGTTCTTGCCCCTCCTTTGACCACTTTGAACCCATGTTTTTGGGCAATATGCTTTGTTTGTAAATTTGTATGCGTATTTTATCTAATCGTCGTTTTAACTACGCTTGGTAGATATATCCTGAAAATTTGCATGGAACCTTTTAAAAATACTTCCTTGCTGTTTTGAACCCTAGGGATTAAATTAGTGTACTCTAAAAGGATACTCATATGAAAAATGCTACGCTTTATAAAAGTGATATACTTAGCCTTGCTTAGTATTCATCAAAATATGGGCATGGATCGTTTTCTAAAACTATTTGGAAAGAACTTTTGTGTGATCTGAACTAAATGGGGAGAAACCCCAATTATTTGTGAAACAAAATCAAAATATGATTTTAGACTTGGGCGGCAAGTGGCATGCAATTGATGTATTTGCATTGCCGATAAGGGGAGTGTTCGCCCGAGTCGATTAAGGACTGAACTACATGTCATTCATTGTGTGTACCGTACATCCATATGTGCTAGTATGGGATAGCCTTAGCCGAGTAATCTATTTAGCACCTAGCCTTGCATTATGGTAGGCTGAAGTGTATGGGTTCGGATAACCCAGAGGAACTTTCTATTTACCCCGTCGTGGTAGTTTAGGCGACTAAGTCTATCCAATACAACGGTATCATGCCACGTGGGTGGGTTCTTGTCGTGTCCGTCACCACGACGTTAAGTCAAGGTGTGGGCCCGCCACTTAACGGTTCTAGGTCTTATTCCAGTATGACCTAGGATGGAGGAAACACGAATCGTGCTAGTGCAAGGCTAGAGACTAAATAGTATAAAGGCTACGTTATGACCTCTAGATCGCACTCAACAAGAAGAGTGTGATAGTCTTGCAAACTCGAAACAAACTAGAGTGTTCATATCATGTGGGTAAAGCTGTACAAACTCTGCAGAGTTAATAAAACTAATCGATTAGCCGTGCTCACGGTCATGAGCGACATAATGGAATGCTATGGGTATAAATTTTAATTTTTTGAGTTTACCTCAATGTTCCTGAAACCAACGGTTTTGTGCTAAAAATGATGATATTTTGAGCAATGTACTTGCCTTACTCCCCGACGTGTGTAAGGGATTATTATCTATCGATTTATGATTAACACCATGCCATGTTTAGAAAGAATTTATGTGGTTGCTGAAAATGCCTTTGTTAAAACTATATTGCAAAATTATTGTGAACTAAAATCTGCTTTACGCCAAAAATTAAAACTACTATCAGCCTTTCTTTGACTTAGAGTTGTCATGTACTTAGGGTTGATCGTGTGCTTGCCAGTACATTATTTCAAATAATGTACTGACACTTGCGATTGGAATATCCATTTTGATGCAGGTCATAGACTTAGCTTCTGAGAGTATGCGGGTAAATCGATTGTTTCTTCTAGGATGAGAACTTAATGGGGTAAACCCCTAGTCGATGTGCTTGTGGGATGGGTAGACAAGCCACTGCTGTTCGCTGCTCTCTGATATATTTATTTGGCCGGTCGGCCTATGTAATTATAGTGATGTAATCCCTTAAGCTCTTTTCAATTTAATTGTATTCGCTTTGCGTATTCATGCTTGAGATGAAAGTGAGAATCTAGCGCATAACTGGGAGCTAGATTCACACGAGTATGAGTTAGGAATATTTGAGACATTGTAGATCTTTAGCCAATTTTTTCAAGTCTCCTAAACGTGTAACACATCTGGTCGTCGCCTTCGAGTGGTTTGACGGGCATGTCTCAGGCTGAAGTTGACTGACAGGCTAAAGGCCTAGCAATGTCTCACTTATCCCTCTCTCGAGACCTCGGGTGTTTCGTTTTACTTGTCATATGAGCTGAACCGTTTCAACTCATATTGCAAATAGAACGGAAGGACCGGGCGTGCCCCGACAGGTATGGTATCAGAGTAAATACTGACTATAGGAGCCCCTTAAGTTGGTCGTTTAGAATGGATTCTCAAAAATTATTTTGAGGGCTTCGCTCTCAGCTACAAATCATTTGTGAAAAACCCTATTCAATCTTATATCTCATCCCTCTCTAGAGATTATTTTTCTTTATATCTCTATTTCAATTTTAAAACTCTTATCTTGCTCTATAGGATCGCAACCTTTTAAAAATTGTACTTCTGAAAAATTAAGTTTGAAAACACTTAATTATCACAACTAATCAATACCAAAGAGTTTTTAAAAGTTTTGAAACCCCTTTGCAAAATATTCCTATGTGCTAGAGCGATTTTGCAACTTATCGGGTTAAAAATAGCCTCTAGTGAATGGGTTTGAAATGGGTTGTTGAAAACTTAAAATTTGTTAGACATTATAGGGAATTCCATCTCCTCATGTTATCTCTGCACCAAAAATGATTAGGTTTGGTTTTGATCTCCTCTCTCTCAACTTTTCAAAATTCTACCGATATGGCCTAAAATGAGTAAATTGAATAGGACAAATTTGTGATGCTTAAGCCTTAGATTGTTTGCTTAGATGGACCACCCAAAATTCATATAGATTCTGGACCACTCTAACATAATGCATTTAAAAGGTAATACATTTAGACACCATAAAACTTGAGAGGGCTTTCATTTTGTGCCGATTGTCTTTTTCTGGAAATCTTGAGACTGTCTGTTTGAAAAATTTTCATAGGCTAAACCGTAGATGGTAAAACTGAGAAATTTTACAAAAAACATGTAGACTAACTCAGTAAGCTTCATGAATTTTTGCTAAATTTTTAGAGCCCTTCATCATAGTGAAATAGGTCCCTTCATCATAGTGAAATAGGTCGATCAGTTAGCCTGACCATGTTCTGAAACCTATCGGCAGCCGCATTCATCTTTTTATACAAGCCAAACCATACATGGTGAAACATGCATGTTTTAACAGTAGCTCCTAGACCTGTCCAGTATGTTCTACGAATTTTGGTTAAAATTTTGGATCCCTACATCATGATGAAATCAACTAGTTAACTAACACGGTCATGATCTGGAAATTTATAGCCACTGTCTTTATCTTTTCCTATAGCCCGAACCATGCCAGCTGAAATATTCAACTTTTACCAGTAGCTCCCAGACATGCCCTGGAAGCACCACGAATTTTATTAGAATTTCTAAGCTCCTGCATCAGGATGAAAACCATCCACTTAACTAGCATAAGCATGTTCTGAAAAACTTATAACGGCTACTTTTATCTTTTCCTATAGCCTAAGCCATCCCCGCAAAAGTATACACCTTTTGACAGTAGCCTATAGACTTACTCAGTATGCCCCACGAATTTTGGTAGAATTATTTTTGAGCCCCTGTAACATGCCCTAAAAAAATTCATATAGTCTAGGAGAACAGAGATCGGAAACCCGGTATACCGTAGGTTGTTAAATTTGTCCAGACGGAACAGTAGGTGATAAAATTCTAATTTTCCTAAGGTAGTTCACAAACTTATTTGCCTACCTCCCTGATTTTTGCCCAAATTTTACACCTTTGGGATCTAGCCCAAGGAGACCGATAAAGACAGCAAGCCCATATTTTCCAGCACCTTGGCTCTTGCCCAAACCGTTCCCTGTTGTACAGCACCGCCATCGTAAAAATCACCAAAGTATTTCCAGCCCCAGGGAAACATTGTTAGGATGCCCAGAATGGATGCCAATTAATCTTGAAGCCTTTCCAAATTGACCGCTAAGCTCTATACCTACCACATCGACATATAGATGTACCTAGGGCTATCCTCATGAATTTGACCTCTATTTTTCCAAGTTCTCCTAACCAAGAGCCTTTTTATTTTAAGGGGATAGTTTATCATGGCCTTACAAAACCAGAGACAAATAGTAACCTTTTCAAGCCCCACAGGCCTAAACAGAAATGTTATATTAGGAAACAAGTCATAACCGAATTATGTGACTTATGTTGAGATGGCTCAATGCGCAAATTTTGTGCTCCTTTTCAGATGGATGCAAAAAATTATAAATCGTAGCAACTCACAAACATAGTTTGGAGACTTGACTTGTAGCTTTGATAAACCTCCAAATATATATGTATATACACACATATTTGTTCTATGGCATGAAGGCAATGCAAAAATATTTTTCATAAGCATTGAACCATTTCATTCATTCATCACATCATTCATACATCATGATATCATAGCATTCATATATATCTTTTTCGCATAAAAGAAAAAAATATTGCCACACATGCCATATAACAATCATTTCCTACTATGACCCCAGTATATAAATATGAACCCAAGAGTAGTCGCGACCATTTTCCTATGCCCATGAAGAATTCCGAGAAGAATCAATAGGCCCGCAAAACACCTTTTGGGAAAGACTGTCCTTGAGCCGGATACCACCACGACCTAATACCTGGTTAAACACTATGCCTTGATCTCCACAGAACAAGGTGCAGATAAACCCGGAACTACCGAACCAGCTCATTCTCCATTTCGCGAATCCTCCTAGCCATAAATTTTTTTAAACTTTAAGGGGGATAGCGTGGCTTGTTAAACCCAAGCACTCAAGACAGCGCCTATGCTGCCATTACTCGCCTTTGCTGTAAACTGCCCAAGCAAGGAGAGTTCTACTACTATTTTCCTATCTTAGCCTAACGAACCTTTAAGGAAGAAGGTAATAATAGACAAGGACCCGTTGACCTCTACTTCCATAGCCTACATACTCGCTGCTCTAAAATATAAGCTTGACCGAGCTACGGTTGACCCCAGATTTTCCATCATTATGCCCGAAATGAAGACCTGATGCCACCGAACCTTTTGTACCAATTCTCCATCGCCCACTAGAATAACTGGCAGCAACCACGCTCGTCAAGAACACTCCCCTCACCTCCTCAGTAAAGGTTTTTCCCAACCTTAGTTAAGCAAGTCTATTATACAACTTAGGAAAAACTTAACCTAGGAGTATTAAATGTTGTATGTTTGAAAAGTTTTCAAACAAACAGGGAGCCGATAAAAACCACGTTATCCGAAACATAGTGCCCGCTGCAATAGCATCCCTTTCGGTATATTCGAGACATTTACCCATGCGCCTTACCCAGTCCGGACTACCCAACCCAACGTCGTCGTCCCGCCATAACCGTCAAACAAGGACTAGTGAGTATGCTACCCAAGACGGTAAAATTTGAATAACCAAACAAATGTACCGCACCTTTGCCCGCACCCACCGCCAAGCGGCAAACAATTTTCCCCAGAATATAACCTCCTTGACCAAGGCGCCTCGGCATCCCTATTATCTGAGTGTCGTCGCTGACAACAAATTTACCCGTTTCCCTAAGCCAATTAGGAGACTTCCTTTTCCTCCTGGATCCTGCGACCACAGACCCCCAATCGTCAATCAAACCCACATTATCCTAACGAGTGTCCTACCCATCAGAATGATAGGATAAAATTCTAGGTACGTCAAACCTAGTTAAACCGACAACCCTCCGACCATGACACAACCCAAATCTCGGGGACGAGATTTCTTTTAAGGGGGATAGAGCTGTCATATACCCAAATTCTAGGATCGACGAAATTTGATCCAAATAAAATAAAAGAAAACATTTTTCTATTTTGTGAGCCAAAAGTTTTCTTTTACTAACTTAGGTTAAAGGATTTCCACCTAAACCTAGGAAGAGCCACCCTAATTCCCTAGAATGGACCACGCGAGATAAAATCACGGAACAATTCATGTAGGTGCCAAATATTATGGACAACTCAAATATAATTTTTGAACTATTCAATAGTTAAGTTTGGTACCCAAACAATTTGGACAAAGACAGATGAATAATAGGCAAATTAGCATCCCAATCGGCTAAAAAATACAAAATGCCTAAAATGAAATTAAAATGCACAAAAACATATATAGGAAATAATTTATTCAAATACTATGTTAAACATCAAAATTTAATATAATTTTTCTAGAATTTTTATGGACTGTTTGAACCCTCTAAAAATTAAAATAAGATTCAAAATATCCAATCTTTGCCGAATTTCTAGGGACAAACCATAAGTGATCTTTGAGTGACATCAAGGAAAATGGATTCTATATTTGCTTCCCTAACCCCAGAGAAATTTTCATAAATTTACCTAACCCACACAATGAGTTTGAAATCCAGCTGCACACGGAGACTTACCCATCCCTCACTCCTCTGCCTTGAGTACCGTGGACTTGGGCCCATTGTCAGCGTCTGTAGCTAGCTCCCACTCTGTACCACTCCTTCTCCACCGCTGAAGGCGCTATAGCGTGGGCGACAGCCACAGGACGCCAACGATGCGTGGCCGTGACATGCCGGCGTCCGAGCATCCCTCTCATCTCCTAGACCTCTCCAGCCGCGTCGCCTTCTCCCACTCTCCATTTGAACACCGAGAATGCTGAGAAGACAGACCATCTCCTATCGCCTCCACCATCATCCTCGTCGCGGGCCGTGAGGACGACAACGGCCGTCGTCGCCAAGGAGTCATGGTCTGCTCTAACCTTTATGTGTTCCATATTCTCCTCGCCATGCCGAGCAAGATGCAATTAGACGCCATCTTGTTTCATCCATTGAAGCACCGGGAACATGCCCCTCGCCATCGACGTTCCAGAGCAAGTACCGAGCGTCGTCGTCGTGTTGTCATCTCTGTTCCGGCCAACTCTGACCACAGCCGGCCGAGCCACCCCGCCAGCAGCACCGCCTCACTAGTTGCAGCATGCTCCCCAACCGAATCGAGCCAAGGTGCCACGAATCCGGAGACCCCCTCTGTCTTTCCCAAGTCCAGCCAAGAGCCGTCGCCATCGATGTCCACTTTTTCGGTGAGCCCCACTTCGATTCCTCCCTCATGAACGATCCTCGAGACCCCAGGAACCTCACAGTTAACTTTTCTCAGCGACACAACGGTCAGAATGAGCTGTCGCCGTACGCCTCGAAGATTTCCGCCGCCGTGCCATGTTCACCGTCGCCACCGCCACTCGTACCTCGCCAGGACCCAAAATAGGACTGGTAAGTCCCTACCAACTCTCAGAAAGCTTATGCATGTATTAGTTCGCACTGATTTGGACTAGAACCCAACGTGCATCGGCACGCCGAGCAGCACCGCCGCCTGCGCTCGTCGTCGGCGTGGCTCCGGGCACCACAGTACTTGAAACCACCACCACTATGTTCGTCGTTCCTCCGTGTACATTTTTGGTTTTGAGCATTTCCCCATTCAAGCCGCCGTTGGCCGCCGGCGAGGGCGGAGAGCACCCCCAACCGCCGGAGCTCTGCTCCCTCTCTTGCCATGCCACTGTCAAGCGGGCCCCACACCATTTAGCGCTAAGAAATCCGGTTAGCGAGAGTTTAAAACTCGTGAGGACTTAGATGCAAAATGTGTCAGCCTTGCATGTGGGACCAATCATCTATTAGCAAATAAATTAAAACCCAGGGGCTCTTAAAGAACATGGCATTCATTTTGTTCATCCTTAGAAAATAAAACAGGTTCTGGACCCAAAGACTCTATGCCATATATATAACACTATAGGCCTAAGACCCATCGTAAAATTGTAAAATGCCTAAGAAATTCACAATACCTCTAAAAATTATGAAACCAATTGTGTTAGTCTTAGAAAACCTATCTTCACACCACTATAGAGTCA
The DNA here is from genome assembly GCA_019925245.2 of Oryza australiensis. Lineage (NCBI taxonomy): Eukaryota > Viridiplantae > Streptophyta > Magnoliopsida > Poales > Poaceae > Oryza > Oryza australiensis. The sequence goes on from JAIFGZ020000342.1 coordinate 3,083,645, forward strand.
AATTAACAAAAATCAAATTATAGAGCGCTGTCCAAACAGCGCCTAACCCGATACCAACATATACCGATAGAACTTCAAAAATTCATAACTTCTAATTGAAATAGGATAAATTAGAAATTCTTTCACCTAAATTCATTTTATACTAGTAGCTAATTAAAATGTGAATATCATGCATTTTAGAGCATTTTTTATTTTTGCCCGTTTTCGGTATTTTAATTGCATACCGTAAATTTTGTTTAGATAATTGCGTACGCACAGGAGGGGAAGGTGTGATAACATTTCCTCTAGACCAAGGCAAGTTCTTGCCCCTCCTTTGACCACTTTGAACCCATGTTTTTGGGCAATATGCTTTGTTTGTAAATGTGCATGCTTATTTTATCGTAATCGTCGTTTCAACTACGCTTGGTAGATATATCCTGAAAATTTGCATGGAACCTTTTAAAAATACTTACTTGCTGTTTTGAACCCTAGGGATTAAATTTGTGTACTCTAAAAGGGTACTCATATAAAAATGCTACGCTTTATAAAAGTGATATGCTTAGCCTTGCTTAGTATTAATCAAAATATGGGCATGGATCGTTTTCTAAAACTATTTGGAAAGAACTTTTGTGTGATCCGAACTAAATGGGGAGAAACCCCAATTATTTGTGAAACAAAATCAGAATATGATTTTAGACTTGGGTGGCAAGTGGCGTGCAATTGATATATTTGCATTGCCGATAGGGGGAGTGTTCGCCCGAGTCGATTAAGGACTGAACTACATGTCATTCATTGTGTATACCGTACATCCACATGTGCTAGTATGGGATAGCCTTAGCCAAGTAATATATTTAGCACCTAGCCTTGCAATATGGTAGGTTGAAGTGTATGGGTTCGGATAACCCAGAGGAACTTCCTATTTACCCCGTCGTGGTAGTTTAGATGACTAAGTCTGTCCAATACAATGGTATCGTGTCACATGGGTAGGTTCCTGTCGTGTCCGTCACCATGGCGTTAAGTTAAGGCGTGGGCCCACCACTTAACGGTTCTAGGTCTTATTCCAGGATGACCTAGGATGGAGGAAACATGAGTCGTGCTGGTGCAAGGCTAGGGACTAAATAGTGTAAAGGCTACGTTATGACCTCTAGATCGCACTCAACGAGAACAGTGTGATAGAGTCTTGCAAACTCGAAACAAACTAGAGTGTTCATATCATGTGGGTAAAGCTGTACAAACTCTGCAGAGTTAATAAAACTAATTGATTAGTCGTGCTCACGGTCATAAGCGACATAATGGAATGCTATGGGTATAAATTTTAAATTTTTGAGTTTACCTCAATGTTCCTGAAACCAATGGTTTTGTGCTAAAAATGATGATATTTTGAGCAATGTACTTGCCTTACTCCCCGACGTGTGTAAGGGATTATTATCTATCGATTTATGATTAACACCATGCCATGTTTAGAAAGAATTTCTGTGTTGCTGAAAATGCCTTTGTTAAAATTATGTTGCAAATTGATTGTGAACTAAAATCTGCTTTATGCCAAAAATTAAAACTACTATCAGCCTTTCTTTGACTTAGAGTTGTCATGTACTTAGGGTTGATTGTGTGCTTGCCAGTACATTATTTCAAATAATGTACTGACACTTGCGATTGGAATATCCATTTTGATGCAGGTCATAGACTTAGCTTCTGAGAGTATGAGGGTAAATCAATTGTTTCTTCTAGGATGAGAACTTAACGGGGTAAACCCCTAGTTGGTGTGCTTGTGGGATGGGTAGACAAGCCACTGCTGTTCGCTGCTCTCTGATATATTTATTTGGCCGGTCGGCCTATGTAATTATAGTGATGTAATCCCTTAAGCTCTTTTCAATTTAATTGTATTCGCTTTGTGTATTCATGCTTGAGATGAAAGTGAGAATTTAGCGCACAACCTGGGAGCTAGATTCACACGAGTATGAGTTAGGAATATTTGAGACGTTATAGATCTTTAGCCAATTTTGTCAAGTCTCCTGAACGTGTAACACATCTGGTCGCCGCCTTCGAGTGGTTTGACGGGCAGTCTCAGGCTGAAGTTGACTGGCAGGCTAAAGGCCCAGCAATGTCTCACTTATCCCTCTCTCAGGACCTCGGGTGTTTCGTTTTACTTGTCATATGAGCTAAACTATTTCAACTCATATTGCAAATAGAACAGAAGGTCCGGGCATGCCCCGACATTATAGGGATGACAGGAGCTGATTCTTCTTCTCCGACATGGTGGCTGCCCACAGCCGATGGAGTGTGTTCACTGGATTCATGACGGGCAGGTGTTGGAGAGCAAGGAGGCTTAATAAAATAGAAGAAGAGAAACACATGTTTGGTTCAGCATTGGTTGATTGAAAGTTAAGAAGAACATTGAGTTCAGAGTTACCGATGGAGATGGTGTTGATTTCTTCTTGGTAGTCGATTTCTTTTTCTGCAAGTAAAAGAGTTTTGTCAGAATTGGAATATGAATATTTAAAGGAAGTAAACTCCAAGAGAAATACATACCGGAGGAAGACGAGTTCGGTATTGTGGAGTAATTGGAGTCTTTTGAGGGTGGTACATCTGGCGGTGTTTTCATGGTTTTTCTTGTTTCGCTCACATCGGCAGCAACGTCTTCGATGGCTTCTTCCATTTCTTCTTGATCTAAAAATTCTTCTACATCTGGATCTAGAGTTGGCAGATCATCGGCTGCAGTAGTTTTTTCTCTTTGAGGTCTTTTTCTTTGCAGCCGATGGGTCAGCAGCCGATTGTGCGATTCTTTTTCTTCTACCTACTTCAGAAGGGATTGGTTTGCGAGTTTGGCCATGAAGTAGGAAGCTATCTTGGGGGCATTATAGCCGATTATCAAAGGAGCTAATCCACCACCATTTGGAAACTGTAGCATAACAGATAACTTCTCCACTTTGACTGGCATGAGGACGTGAGAAGTCTGTGGTCTACAAACAAGGAAAAAGAAGTGGTCAAATATTGAAAGATGTTTACTTGTGGAACCAACTCTGAGTAAATAGTAGTCAAATACATTGAAGCTGATTGATGAAAAAGATGCTTCTTTCATTCTGTCCACCATCGGTCAAAAGTTGCACTCCTCATTAGGGCTAACTCGATGTTATCAATGCTGCCTAGTGAAGGTCCTGGAATATTCAGCAGCCTGTCCATCATCAGGGCCGAGGTGATTTCTCCTCTAGTTTGGATCTTGTCCACGAAATACAAGTCGATTGGCAGCTGACTCATTCCCAGTTGTCTAGCAGCACTTATCGGATGATAAAATTCATATGAGACTTGAACGTTTTTGCCCTGATATATGCCGACAGGGAGTATGCAAGGGGATATGGCAGTTATAAAAACTTCTCTGGATTTTTCAAATTTTTCAGAGTTGATTTCGTCAAATCTGAAATCGGCTAGGAGCTCAAAGTCTTCAGAATGTTCATAAGCAAACCAAATTATTGAATCCTTTGGGAATCCATCATAGAAGTTGCCGAACAAATTTCTAAAGAGATCAGTTGATAGTTTTGATCCAGTATATGTAGATGCTGCCTCTCCAAAGGACATGCATCGACGAGTTTTAACCTTATTGCATCATCATCTGTGGTCGACTATGTTGATGGAAAATCGGCTTCTATTAATGTTGATCTCTTAGCAGCATTGAGGGTGTGCAGGTTGAGCCAGGTCTGCAAGAGCCACCAAGGGCCACCAGTGTCGATGGTAGAGTTTGTGGCAATCCAAGCTGATGCAGAGTTCAAGGTTTGGTAGAGATATCCTAAGAGATACTTGCCCAAAGGAAATTGCTTCTTATTTGCTAGGGCTTCGGCCACGTGGTGCCAATTGGTAGTAGGGCCACAACTCGAACCACAGAACAAGAATTTCTCCAACCACATCAACAGAAAAGCTGCATGTTCTTTGGGGGTTACTGGACCAGTTCCCATGTTCTGAGTAATAAATCTGTTCCAACCACCGATGGCTCGGGTTTTGAAAGAAAAATGGTTCTTAGCCGATGAGGTGATATCCAAGCCTGTGATCATGACTATATCCAAAAGGATTGGTGTCATTGGACCTAGATTAAACTGAAGGGAACCCTATTGGTCTCAGCATTGATAAACTCAGTAGGGTCAGTGTTGCCGATTGGTCCCAAGAAAAATTGGTTTAGATGGACCAGGCTAGGAATTGCAACTTATTTGGAAAGATGCTACAGTAGAGAAAAGCGAATTACGAAGAGGAAAACTAATCTATAGCAAGAAAAGAAGTTGTAGCCGATAGGGCTTATCTAGAAAAACTCAGTCGATGGGGCACCAGAGGGATTGGCAAAAGTCGACATCGCCGGAGATGGAGTCGCCGCCGCAAGGGGATCGCCTGTAGGTTTGCCGAGGGCTTTGGGGAGATCGCCGGTGAAGTTGCGGACGGCTGTGGTTAAAGAGGTGAAAACGGAAATAACAACGTGAAAAACTTCAAAGCGGTGGTTATTATTTAAAGAGGTGCGATAACGATCGGAATGAAAAGCCCTAGATTTTCTAGGAGATAAGATTAGGCAATCAACGATCTATAAATATAGCGGACTTGGGGGGCATGTATTAACGACCAAATTTGATAAATCATGCATCAGATTTGGAGTTAAGGCCGAAGCAGATTTGGAGAAAATCGTGATTCTCGGAAACAGAGTATGCGCCAGTTGCAAACCGAATCGGCTAAGGTGTTCATTGGCTGATACCATGTCATGTAAGGTAAGCCGATGTAGCCGATTCCGATAAGATGACATTGGAATAATTGTCGGATCAGGTTGATGTGCTTCATGAGCATTGTCATATATGGATTGAGTCCAAAAAGGAAATTGTATCTATTAATTAGGTTATTTTAAGTAATTTCCTTATAGATTGTGCTGGTAAGAGTCCGCCTAAGGGACTTGTTTGTATTTTGAGTTGTAATAGAGATAAGAGTCGTGTCCGACAAGGACATATTATGTATTTGGGTATAAATACAGCTCAAGACTATGTAATCAAACAAGAATCAGTTCAATAACACCTTCGACGCATCGCCACCTTTTCTACTTTCGTTTGTTTCGACGAGTTCTTAGTTTCGAGTTGGGCTGCATTGAAGAGTTACGCGGAGGCTACGCTAGTCGAAAACAGAACTTTTCTACCGCGCAAACCAGGAACACTTGCAAGTAAGGGGTGATAGATCGTTACCGATTGGAGTATGCAGCGGAAATAGCCGATCAGGACTATCTGATCTGGAACTGTGCTGGCCGATGACAGCCGATTCCCGCAAGCCGATCCGAGTCGTTCGACCGCGCTTGCATCGCTGATTTGCCGTAGTCGCCTCGCTCCGATTGCAGCCGATTTGTAGCCGATCAACAGCGCCGCAACGTAGCAGCGCCTCTACCGGTATCCACATGTCCGGGGAAAGAACGCCGAACACCCGTGTGCTAGCACGCAATGCAAGGCTAGGGTTTGGCTCGAAAGTGGGGAGGGTTTCCGTGGAGATTGATCTCGTCGACTTCTGTTGCGCCAAATCAGATTGATTCGATTCAATTGCATACATCAACTCTCCACCCCTCACCCCTTTATATAGAGTTGCCGGTTGGGCCTAGAGGCCCACCGGGACTCTATTTTGAATCGGATCCTATCCGAATCTCATAGAGTTGGTCGGCAGGACTTCGTGAGCCCATAGGACTCTATCCGATCGGATCCCTATCCGATCGAGCCGTATCCGAGTCCAACTCAAATGCCTGTTCTTATCCCCTTAAGCGTGCGACCCTGTAGGTTCAGGTATACTCGGTTTCGGCTATAGTCTAACTTAGCCGATCGTCGGCTCAAGTCCAACTCAGCCGACCTGTCAACAGCGACGCCTAGCAGCACATATTGACACCATATTATACAAGAATATAATATCAGCTCTGAACCTGTAATGTGTACGCAAATCCCTTTGCCTCACGATACCGTTAAGCTATAGGCAAGATGTGTGCCATCCCTTCAATAGCTTAACCATTCACTCGAACCGTATAGGATTATCGTCGTTGATTGACTCCTTAATCAACTTAGCATGGCCATGCATTTCCATAATCCATTACCTCGAGGGGCCCGAGATATCTCTCCAAAGGAGGGGCAAATTCCATCTTGATCACTCACATCCCACTCCATGTTTCATAGCAAACCCGAAAACTACCTTTATAACTACCCGATTACGAATAGCGTTTGGTAGTCCCAAAGTAGGCTACTACACATGTTGGAATCTATGGTGATCTCAGGTCTAAGGACTTTGTACCAACACTACCGAGACCAACTAATGGCACATTAATTCCCTGTAGTGTCTCATGGTGGGTCTATCCAACAATGTGTTCTCCAACACATATGTCCATGTTTATTGATTTGGTATCTTCATACCCATGATCTATGAGACATGATCATCAATCAATAAACATGCCGATCTTAGAATCATATTTGTTCCAACAATATGACATATGATCGGGATCGTTTAGAAATAGATTCATACATAAAGAGTCTCATAAATAAGTCACGTACTTATTGATCAATACAAGATGTCTATTTCATGGAACCGAATAACACTTTATTCATAAATACATAAACATTGACGTGATATCCAACATCTCCATGTTGCCTCTAGGGCATATCACTAACAATCTCCCACTTGCACTAGAGTCAATCATGTAAGTATCTAATACCCATTGCTCTTGTGTGCGCCTCATGCTTCGGTGAGGGAGAGGTTTTGTCGCGGATCGGCTATGTTGAGATCCGTGTGCACTTTGCATATCTTGACATCACCTCTGTCCACAATCTCGCGGATGAGATGATATCGCCGAAGTATGTGTTTGGACTTCGATGTGACCTCGGCTCCTTGGCTTGCGCAATGGCTCCACTATTGTCACAATAGAGAGACATTGGACCATCGTACTAGTCATCACACGAAGCTCGAAACGAATTTCTTGATCCAAACAGCCTCCTTTGCGGCTTCCGAAGCAGCAATGTACTCGGCCTCCGTTGTAGAATCAGCAACGGTATCCCGCTTGGAACTCTTCCACTGACGCGCCTCCGTTCGGCGAACACAAACCCAGATTGCGATCTATAATCATCCTTGTCTGTTTGGAAGCTAGCATCGGTGTAACCACTTACAACGAGCTCTTCTTCACCTCCATAGACTAGGAACATATCCTTAGTTCTTCTCAAGTACTAAAGGATATTCTTTACGCGATCCAGCTGACCTTCACCTGGATCTCGACGTATCTGCTCGTAGCACTCAAAGCGTACGAGACATCCGGGCGTGTACAAAGCATGGCATACATGATGGATCCAATTGCCGAAGCATATGGAACCATACCCATCTTATTCCGCTCATCATGTGTCCGAGGACACCGATTCTTGCTAAGATTAATGCCATGTGACATGGGCAAGAAACCTTTCTTGGAATCATGCATGTTGAACCTTTTCAACACCTTGTCAATGTATGTACTTTGGCTTAATCTAATTAGCCTCTTGGATCTATCTCTATAGATCCGAATGCTAATATATATTTGCCTCCGCTAAGTCTTTCATGGAAAAACTATTTTTCAATGAAGACTTGACGGATTCAAGCATAGGGATGTCATTTCCAATCGTAATATGTCATCCACATATAAGATTAGAAATACAATTGCGCTCCCACCGACCTTTTTGTAAACACAGGCCTCTTCTTCATTTTTGATGAAACCAAACCCTTTGATTACTTCATCAAAACGAATATTCCAACTCCGAGATGCTTGCTTCAATCCATAAATGGATTTCGTAGCTTGCATATCTTTCCAGTGATTCTGGATCGACAAAACTCGAGGTTGTATCATGTATACATCCTCGCTTAGGTTTCCATTTAGGAAAGCTGTTTTGACATCCATCCGCCATATCTCATAATCGAAATATGCAGCAATCGCTAGGATAATCCAAATAGATTTAAGCATTGCGACGGGCGAGAAGGTTTCATCATAATCAACTCCTTGAATCTGTTTAAAACCTTTCGCCACCAATCGCGCCTTATAGATGTGAACATTTCCATCCATATCGGCCTTTTTCTTAAAAACCCATTTACACTCAATGGTTTTGACACCATCAGGTGGATCAACCAAGTTCCAAACTTGATTGTCGTACATGGATTCTATTTCGGATTTCATGGCTCCAAGCCACTTGTTGAAATCGGGTCCCACCATCGCTTTCTCATAGGTCTTAGGTTCATCGTTGTCCAACAACAATATATCACGTTGTTCCGCACTGTGTACTGTCGGCGCACGACGTGATCTTTCGACCTCCGTGGGGTGGTGTATCTACAACCGGTGGCGCAACACTTTGTTCCTCCTGTTGTGGTTCTGTGGTCGCTGAAACGTTTTCTGGTGTTTCTTGAACTTCTTCAAGATGCACCCTGCTCCCACTAACCCTTCTTGAAAGAAACTCTTTCTCCAAGAAGACACCGTGTCGGGCGACAAACACTTTGCCTTGTTCCCGATTATAAAAGTAATATCCCTTAGTTTCCTTAGGATATCCCACAAAGAAGCACTTGTCGATTTGGGTGTGAGCTTGTCGATTGTAAACGTTTTACATAAGCCTCACATCCCCAAATTTTGAGAAAATACAAACTAGGGGTTGCCCTGTCCATATCTCATATGGTGTCTTTTCAACCGACTTAGATGGAACTCTATTTAGTGTGAGCGCAATGTTTCAAGAGCATATCCCCGAAGGATAACGGAAGATCACTTTGGCTCATCATCGACCGCACCATGTCCAACAAGGTGCGATTTCTCCGTTCGGACACTCCGTTCCATTGTGGAGTTCTGGCGGAGTCAACGTGGAACAATTCCACAATCTTTCGATGATTACCAAACTCTTGGCTCAAGTATTCCCCTCCACGATCGATCGTAGAAACTTGATTGTTTTCCCTAAATGATTCGTACTTCATTCGGAATTCTTTGAACTTTTCAAAGGATTCGGACTTATGCCTCATTACGTAGATATAGCCATATCTACTAAAGTCATCGGTAAAAGTAATGAAGTACGATAACCACCCTCGGCCGTTGAGCTCATTGGTCCACATACATCGGTATGTACGAGTGCCAACAAGTCACTTGTTCTCTCACGTGCCCCGTGAAAGGTGCCTTTGTCATCTTACCAAGTAAACAAGACTCACATGTCTCAAATGATTCAAAATCAAAAGAGTGAAGCAATCCATCCTTATGGAGCTTCTCCATGCGTTTCTTATTTATATGGCCTAAGCGACAATGCCGGATAAACGTGGGGTTTATATCATTAGAGAGTTGTCTTTCGTATTAATGTTATAGATGGGAGACGCTTCAAGATTCAAAACGTATAATCCATTCACCAATGGAGCATGAAAATAGAACATATCTCGAGATATATTGAACAACCATTGTCCATTGATCTAAAATCATATCCTTCCTCTTGCAAACATGAAGCGGAAATAACGTTTTGACATAGTGTTGGAACACAATAACAATTATTCAATTCCAAAACTAATCCTGAAGGTAGATGAAGTGGTACGTGCCGACAAGAAGCGTAGCAACGCTTGCTCCATTGCCGACGCGCAGTTCACCTCGCCCCTTCTCAATCCTCTACTTCCTCTCATTCCCGCAACGATTTGCAAATATGAGCTACGATCCGGTATCAAATACCCAAGAGTCAGTAGGTGAAGTAGCAAGATTAATGTCTATAACATTAATACCTGAAGCAGAAGTCGTACTTTGCTTCTTTTTGAGATCCTCCATGTACTTCTTGCAGTTCCTCTTTCAATGGCCTGTCTCCTTGCAATAGAAGCAAACGGCATCTCGATGCGCTGACCCTTTTGCCCTTCTTTGCATTGGAGGCACTCGCGATCTCATCGGGAGTTAACTTCCTCTTGGTGCAAAGTTTCTTGACAGTGGTTTGCGCTTTGCCTTCGCATCATCATCACATGATGACCGTTTTTCTGGATACTCTCCTCAGCTGTCTTTAGCATCCCATGCAATTCAGCCAAGGTTCTATCCATATTGTTCATGTGATAGTTTAATATGAATGGCTCGAAGCTCGGAGGGAGCGACCGGAGAATCACATCGTAGCCAACTCTTGGCTAAGGGGAAAACCTAGTTTTTCCGGACTCTCGATATAGCCAATCATCTTTATCACATGCGGTCGACGGGATTCCCCTCAACAAGCTCGCACGCAAACAAGGACTTTGAGGTGTTGAATCTCTCGGCCCGAGCTTGGTTCTCAAACATGCCACGCAGTCCCCGAATAATAGTGTGAGCATCGCTGCTCTCATATTGCTTCGAAGCTCGGGGACATTGTAGCAAGCATGAGACAGCTTATATCTAGGGCATCATTAGTGTGCTTCTCGTAAGCTCTCCGTGCGTTGCGGTGGCATTATTAGGCAAATCATTCGGATAAAGTACTTCAAGAACGTACTCCTTACGCTCTTGCTTGAGAACAATTCTCAAGTTGCGATACCAATCCATAAAGTTTGTTCCGTTTAATTTTTCCTTTTCGAGAATAGATCGCAAATTAAAAGCACTGGTGTAGTATTAGCTGCCATTTATTCTACAACGAAAAAGCAAAGTTTACCACAATGTTTACGCTATGTCTATTGTTAAACAATTTAACATTAGACTCCCATTACATATTTTACACCTTCCCTCTAGGTTACGTATTGGGTCAAGATCCACATGTTAGTTAATTTCTAGTGAGCTTTGGCATCACTGCTAGAAGATTAATAACATCGGTAAGCAACTCCTTGCTAATCACATCTCTATGTGACTCTTGTTGTTGGTGTGGCATCTCCATGCCCCGGCGCCAACCTATGCCCCAAGGCCCAAAACTGTTTTGATAGCCTTGTTAAGTAAACCAAATGCTTCTGCTGTATATGTCCGACATATACCCCCTCGTGTTATGATAGAGAATGGCACTCTTCTTTGGCAGACCCACCATTGACGAGCATAACGGTGACGGGTGCAACATTTGGAAGGGCATCATTACTACTTAATTTTGCGAGGGATGCTATACTATCAAACAAACATATCACATATATGAAAGCATGTAGAATAACATATGATAAAATAGTATGGCCCCCTTCACATGGTGATCTCCATCTCCATGCCGGTGTAGAGGATCTCCATCTTCATCACCGTTCTTCCGAGTGCCGAATGCTTGATTTCTTCAAACTAAGCTACTACTATAGAAGCTCTAATTGAAGATTACATCGACTCGTAGGTCGTGAAAGAATATTACAAGCATTGCACGTAAGAAAGAATATTACAGGGATTGCACATATGAAAGAATATTACAGGGATTGCACATCACATGCATCTCATACATATAATAGTGCCATACCATCTCAAAGCATTCTCTCCAAAAACAAGTTAGGCGTAGAACGTTTTCTACCTATCGCAGAGATATGGCATCGAGACGACCTATAAGGCGGTACGCACACGGCGGTCCCGCTATCTGGTTAGCGGGCGGGGGGTCGAGGGGGAAGCCACCCCCTCACGGGCTTCCAGGCAGCACCCGAAACACCACACGAAATTCATAGATCCAATCTATGAAATCGCTTATAAAAACCATATCGGCATAATCATATTATGTCGTCCTGATACACTATCAAGGGAGATGGTTTGCGTAGGCGTGAGGTAGCAAACAAGGTCAGACTACGAGATAGCTTCGGTATAATCACATTATACCGTTCCGATACACTATCAAGGAACGCTATCTCGAAACTGACTCAAACCGAGTTATATGGATATTGCTTCGACGTAATCACATTACGCAGTTCCGATAAACTGTCAAGGAACGCAATTACCATCAACTCTCCTCAACAGATCCCATAAAACCGATTGATCTAATCAACCCGTGTGCAAAACTTGTTCCAGATCCAATCTAAAATTCGAACTAAGCAAGATTAGCTCTGATACCACTAAAGAGTTACGCGGAGGCTACGCTAGCCGAAAACAAAACTTTTCTACCGTGCAAACCAGGAACACTTGCAAGTAAGGGTCGATAGATCATTACCGATTGGAGTATGCAGCGGAAATAGCCAATCAGGACTATCCGATCTGGAACTGTGCTGGCCGATGACAGCCGATTCCCGCAAGCCGATCCGAGTCGTCCGACCGCGCTTGCGTCGCCGATTTGCCGCAGTCGCCTCGCTCCGATTGCAGCCGATTCGTAGCCGATCAACAGCGCCGCAACGTAGCAGCGCCTCTACCGGTATCCACACGTCCGGGGAAAGAACGCCGAACACCCGTGGGCTAGCACGCAATGCAAGGCTAGGGTTTGGCTCGAAAGTGGGGAGGGTTTCCGTGGAGATTGATCTCGCCGACTTCTGTTGCGCCAAATCAGATTGATTCGGTTCAATTGCATACATCAACTCTCCACCCCTCACCCCTTTATATAGAGTTGCCGGTTGGGCCTAGAGGCCCATCGGGACTTTATTTTGAATCGGATCCTATCCGAATCTCATAGAGTTGGCCGGCGGGACTTCGTAAGCCCATAGGACTCTATCCGATCGGATCCCTATCCGATCGAACCGTATCCTAGTCCAACTCGAATGCCTGTTCTTATCCCCTTAAGCGTGTGACCCTGTAGGTTCAGGTATACTCGGTTTCAGCCTTATCGAACTCAGCCGACTGTCGGCTCGAGTCCAACTCAGCCGATCTATCAACAGCGGCACCTAGTAGCACATATTGACACTATAGTATACAAGAATATAATATCGGCTCTGAACCTGTAGTGTGTACACAAATCCCTTTGCCTCACGATACCAATTAAGCTATAGGCAAGATGTGTGCCATCCCTTCAATAGCTTAACCATTCACTCGAACCGTATTGGATTATCTGTCTGTTGATTGACTCCTCAATCAACTTAGCATGGCCATGCATTTCCATAATCCATTACCGGCCCAGAGATATCTCTCCAAAGGAGGGGCAAATTCCATCTTGATCACTCACATCCCACTCCATGTTTCATAGCAAACCCGAAAACTACTTTTATAACTACCCAGTTATGGAATAGCGTTTGGTAGTCCCAAAGTAGGCTACTACACATGTTGGAATCCATGATGATCTCAGGTCTAAGGACTTTGTACCAACACTACCTGAGACCAACTAATGACACATTAATTCCTATAGTGTCTCATGGTGGGTCTATCCAACAATGTGTTCTCTAACACATGTGTCCATGTTTTTTGATTTGGTATCTCCATACCCATGATCTATGAGACATGATCATCGATCAATAAACATGTCGATCTTAGAGTCATATTTGTTTCAATAATATGACATGTGATCAGGGATCATTTAGAAATAGATTCATGCATAAAGAGTCTCATAAATAAGTCACGTACTTATTGATCAATACAAGATGTCTATTTTATAGAACTGAATAACACTTTATTCATTTATACATAAACATTGACCGTGATATCCAACATCTCCATGTTTCCTCTAGGGCATATCACTAACATGCATCGGGTTCGATCTCCGACAAGAGGTAAAACTTGTTATGACGGCTTGCGTTCTCGGGATTAGTGCTTACATCTTTATGACACTCTAATCTTGTTTACGTAAATCGTCGAGTTATCATATATGTTATATAATCTAAATCAATATTGCTATCTAACCCCAATCGACTAGCATCTATTACTAGACAACAGCCGATAGGGTTAGATATCAACGTTGACCTAGATTATATAGTGTATCCACCATCTCGAAAGGCTTTCATCAATTTGTTTAGACCTTATGCTTCTCTTTATACATAGTGTTGCATTGGTTAAGTTTGACCTATTAAGTATTATCTAGAATCATAATATCTATCTTATGTTATGATTGCTTCTAGAGATAGTTTCGGGGTTTCAGCCAATCTTACCTAGTTTAGTTATCTTTTTTCCTACATGTTTACTTGATATGCTAAATCTGCCCTTTATATTAAGATCTCATTGTGGTAAAATATATTAAGCTTGTTATTAATCTATTAGGTCATCTTAACACTTGATTGATTCTTGTTTAATATATTTAATCTATATTGATATCTTAGTATAAAGTGGTATCGGAGTATTAGCCGATACATGTTAGATTTATTACATCGGCTATGCTATAAATACATATAATCTCTATCTTAAAGTAATTTTAGACATAAGTAATTTATAATGTCTCGGCACACTGTCCGATCTATCCCAATCACTTAGTTTAAACATATTTTGAGACATAGATTATATATTATTTATATCTATAGCCGATCGAATAAATCTAATTTTCTCTTTGCTTTATCCTTTATTGCCGATCCTATGCATATTGCATCGGCTCAATATTGAACAATACATCATCGGCCGTTAGCCGATCGGCTATCATTTATAGATTTGATTTTGTTATCTTTCTTTGTTTTTTTGGTTGCAGGATCAAACCAACTGGCACGCCTTTGATGTAAAATCAAAGTGTGTGTTTGATTATTCTTTGGATGATGAACAATTGGTTATTGGTTATTTGGGATTTATTGATTTGAGTGTTTTGATTTTGAAAGAGTTGAATTTTCGGACGATGAACAGTGTTCAGTCGGCTGCCATAGCCGGTCTGACCGGAGATGTTCTGTCGATGTTTCGGCGGTTAGACCGGGCAGTTGCCTGCGGTCAGACCGGCCGAGCCAGTCCGACTGGTTACCGATTGCGTTTCGGTTTTGGTTTCGGTTTGTTTCCTTATACATACATGGAAGTTTCGTGTTCCTATGCACGTGTCTGGTTGTTTATGCTAACAATGAGTCAAGTTTGGATAGCTTGTGCTCGGATATGGTATTCTTTATTTAATTGTGTGCAGGTATTCTTTACGCCTCGGGAAAGTGTTGCCGGTGATCGAGTCGGAGTCAACTTGGAGATAAGGTGACGTTCGAGAGGGGATCATGCGGGATGCTGAATGGTAGAGATTAGTGCACATGATTGGAAAGTTTCCATATGGCATACAATGGAGATATTGTTGCATATGGAAAGTGGAATTTCGGTTTTAGGAAAACCGGGATTGTTACGGTTGGTTTATGTATAGTTTGTTTCTTGTACGAGAAGGTTTCCTAGTGGATTAGGACTTCTTGTATGAGTAGGATTCGTGGCTCTTGGCTGCGGATTTTGTGTATAAATAGTGAGGGGAGGCGTGGCCTCTCGGTATCGATTTTGAGTTCGAGTTTTAGAGTTTCTCAAGTTAGGGTTTCAAGTTTAGATTGAGATTTTGTGAGGAGTGCTTTGTTCGCACTTTGTAAACACGAGAGTTTCAATAAAGATCAATTTTCTTGATTGTTCTTTGTGTCTACTTCTTCTTCGGTGTGGCGGCGAGATTGTCGGTTCAACCGGATCTACTAACCGGTCAGACCACAAACGATACGGCGGTCAGACCGCGCCTTCTTCCCGGTTAGACCGTAAGTTCATTGGCGGTCAGACCGGCGGGCATCGGCTTTGGCTACATTGTTCAATCGGCTGAGGCGATCGGCTACAGGCGGTCAGACCGAAGGTCATCGGGAGGTCAGATCGGCTGAACAGGATGGTCAGACCGGTTCGACACTGCGGTCGACCGGACTTCGAAACAGAGGTAAAGTTTTATTTCCGCTAAAACTTTGTTTTTGGGGTACTCAACCATTCACCCCCTCTCGGTTGGCTTTTCGTTGGGCATTCGATCCTACAAGTGGTATCGAGCCACATTTTTCTCGCTTTGGATTTTCTTTGATCCAAAGTCTTTCATCATGTCGGATAAATTTTCAACAAAACCGCATGTTTTTGATGGCACCGATTTTGCGTATTGGTGTAGTAAGATGCAATCTTACGTCATGGCTCAAGACTATGATGTGTGGCAAAAGGTTGCGCTTCCCTACACCATACCCGATGCCATTAATACTGATGCTTTGAAAACCGAGTTTAATAATAATTGCAAAGCTCGCAATATTTTGTTGAATGGAATTTCGCGTTCTGATTTTGATCGTGTTTCTCATCTTCAAACCGCTAATGAAATTTGGAACGCTTTGAAAAACTTTCATCAAGGAACTACAAACATAAAAGAACTTCGTCGAGATCTTTTTAAAAAGGAATATATAAAATTTGAGATGAAACCTGCTGAAGCTTTGGATGACTATCTTGGTAGGTTTAATAAAATCTTGAGCAATCTTAGATCCGTTGATTCTTCTTATGACACTAATTATCCACAGTCTGAGATTTCTCGCCACTTTTTAAATGGTCTTGATATGTCTGTTTGGGAGATGAAAGTAACTTCTATTCAAGAATCTGTTAACATGGCAAATTTGACTTTGGATTCGCTTTATACAAAACTCAAAACTCATGAGATGAATATTCTTTCTCGTAAAACGGATTCTAAGTCAAGTGCTTTGATCTCTCCTTCGACTTCTTCAGATGTTGCTTCTTCGTCATCTTCAAATGCTCTCGCTTTGATTAACGCCATGTCCGATGAACAACTCGAGCAATTCGAGGAGGAGGACTTGGCTCTTGCTACTAACAAGCTTTCCAGAGCTATGAACAGAGTTAGGTTCAGGAAGAAAAGAGGACCAATGCGTTGCTTTGAATGCGGCGCCTTGGATCACATCCGCTCCAACTGCCCCAAGCTTGGGAGGAGCAAGAAGGAGGACAAGAGCGCTGAGAAGACAAAGGATGACAAACCCAAGGGTAGGCGCTCCAAGGAGATGATAAAGAAGGTGTTGAGTCAAGTCTATGCCGCTTTTGAGCCACTCAGCGACATAGACTCTGACAGTGAGGAGGAGAAGGGCAAGAACATCTTCGGCGTTTGTCTCATGACGCATGGAGATGAAGATTCTTCAGATGAAGAAAATGAGGTAAGCTCACTTGAGGATGCAATTCTTGTTTTAAGTGCTAAGAATAAAAAATGTGAGAAAATGTTTAAAAAACAAGAATTTGTAATTGAATCTTTAAATGCTGAAATTGCTAGATTGAAATCTCTTATTCCCAATGATGATAATTGCAAAAATTGTGAGGTTTTAATGCTGGAAATTTCAAAAATTAGAGATGTCAATAATTCTCAAGTTTTAGCTTCTAAATCTTGTTTAACTTGTGATGCTAATGAATTGAAACTAAAAGATGCTTTAGCTCGTGTTAAGCACATGGAAGAAATAGTTAAACAAGATGAGGTAGCTTCTTGCTCTAAATGTCGCAAGGGCAAAGATGTTTTAATTGATTGTGAAAATTGTGTTAATCTTGGAAAAAAGTTTCTTACTTGAAAAGTTCCTTGCAAAAATTTTCCGATGGTAAGAAACAACTTAACATGATTTTGGACAAATCAAAAGTGTTTAGCGACAATAAGGGAATAGGTTTTGATGCTCATGACTATTTCACCAAAAATCCTCCTAATGTTTTAGGAATAATCGAAAACGGTGAAATTTTGACAAAACCTAACACCATGAAAATAGTTTTCAAGTCCTGGAAATTTGTCATCTCTTTCTGTTTATTTAAAAGAAACTAAACCCAATTCTTCAAAACCATCTCGTTACTAAAGAAATGCTTTCTTGCTCTTTTTATGGTAAAGATGGTCATCTTGTTGGTTTTTGTTTCAGATTAGCACGAAAACAGAAAAAGAAAAGAGAAAATAATTGCAAAATCAAAGTGGCAAAAATCTGGTTTTCCCTCGGGAAGGCCGGTCAGACCGCAGCTGGTCCACCGGTCAGACCGGTCCTCGCACCCGTCGACCGATGGCACCGCCTCGGTCGACCAGCGATGGCGCCTGGCCGACCGGCCCGAAGGAATTTTTCGAAAATTCCAAAACTGTTTTTCTCGTGGTTTTGTGCCTATTAGATCTACTGGTCGTGTGTCTCAGTACTGGATTCCTAAGTTTCTTTTAACTAACCCCAGTACTGAGGCCTCGACATCCTTTGTTTTGTAGGCTTTTGTGGCGAGGAAAGAGAACGTGTGGATCATGGATTCCGGTTGTTCGCGGCACATGACCGGTGATAAGAAGTGGTTCTCCTCCCTCAAGTTGGCATCCGAGACGGAATCGATAATCTTTGGGGATGCTTCAACAAGTGTCGTTATCGCTACCGGATCCGTCAAGGTAAGTGACAAGTTCGAATTAAAAGAGGTAGCTTTGGTAGAAGATTTAAAATACAATTTACTTTCGGTTTCACAAATTGTTGATGAAAACTTTGAAGTTCATTTCAAGAAAACTGGAAGTAAAATATTTGATTCTTGTGGTGATTCTGTTTTGAACATTTCTCGTTATGGGAGAGTTTTTAAAGCTAATTTTGAAAACCCTGTTTCTCCCATTGTTACTTGTTTAGTTGCAAAATTCAACAAAGATTTGATGTTCTGGCATCGTAGACTTGGTCATGTTGGATTTGATCATTTGACTCGTTTAAGTGGTTTGGATCTTGTTCGTGGTTTGCCAAAACTCAAAAAGGATCTTGATTTGGTTTGTACACCATGTCGTCATGGTAAAATGGTTGCTTCTTCTCACACACCAATTCTTTCTGTGATAACGGATGCACCGGGACAGCTTTTACATATGGACACTGTTGGTCCAGCTAGAGTGCAATTTGTTGGAGGAAAATTGTATGTGTTAGTTATTGTTGACGATTTTTCTCGATATTCTTGGGTTTTCTTCATGGCAACTAAGGACGAGGCCTTTGGACACTTTCGAAGTCTTTTCCTTCGCTTGAATTGTGAAATTCCCAACTCTTTGAAAATAATTAGAAGTGATAATGGTGGTGAATTTAAAAATGCTTCTTTTGAACATTTTTGTGTTGAAAAAGGAATTGAACATCAATTTTCTTCTCCACGTGTTCCTCAACAAAACGGTGTTGTCGAAAGAAAAAATCGTTCTTTGGTTGAAATGGCTAGGACAATGCTAGATGAATATCACACACCTAGAAAATTTTGGACCGAAGCTATTAACACTGCTTGCTATGTTTCTAATCGCATTTTCTTGCGTTCTAAACTTGGCAAAACTCCTTATGAGCTTCGTTTTGGTCGTCAGCCCAAAGTTTCACATTTGTGTGTTTTTGGTTGCAAGTTCTTTGTGTTAAAATCTGGAAATTTGGATAAGTTTGAATCACGTTCAATTGATGGTTTATTTCTTGGTTATCCCGCACACACTCGTGGCTATCGTGTACTTCTTTTAGAGACTAACAAAATTGTCGAGACTTGCGAAGTCACTTTTGATGAGGCTAGTCCCGGTACTAGACCAGATTTTTCGGTACACAGCCACGGATCATGGGGAGTTTGGTCGAATCTTTGAAGACGAAAGCGACGACGACGACGATGAGGTCGACCTGCCCGGCCGACCGGCCAGTGCCGTCTCGGTCGACCGGAGGAGGCTGCCCGGTCGACCAACCGAGACCCGGCCGGACCGGCAAGGGCCAACCTCTTCGGACTCCGTCGATTCCAATCAAGAAGATTCTTCGGGGACCACGACCAGTGCTGAACCGAACGTGAATCAACTTCGAGATCACTGCACCCTTGCATATTCAACGACGACATCCGCCGGTACAAATAATAGGTAATTTAAATGAGCGGACAACGAGATCTAAGGTAACTCGCGCATAACTCTGCGACCGCTTTTGTTGCTTCTTTTGAACCCAAAGATGTTACTCATGCATTAACCGATGAATCGTGGATTAACGCCATGCATGAAGAACTTGAAAATTTTGAAAGAAATAAAGTTTGGTCTTTAGTTGAACCTCCTTCGGACATAATATTATTGGAACCAAGTGGGTTTTCAAAAATAAACAAAATGAGGATGGTTTGATTGTTCGCAATAAGGCTAGGCTAGTTGCTCGGGGTTATACTCGGTGGAGGGTTTGGATTTTGATGAAACTTTTGCTCCCGTTGCTAGGATTGAGGCAATTAGGCTTTTGCTAGCTTTTTTTGCTTCTAAAGGTTTTAAATTGTTTCAAATGGATGTTAAAAGTGCTTTTTAAAATGGTTTTATTCAGGAGGAAGTTTATGTTAAACAACCACCGGATTTTGAAAATCCTGATTTTCCCAACCATGTTTTTAAACTTTCAAAAGCTTTATATGGTTTGAAACAAGCACCTAGAGCATGGTATGAAAGACTTAAGAACTTTTTGCTTGAAAAAGGTTTTCAAATGGGAAAAATTGATAAAACGCTTTTTGTTCTTAAGCATGGTGAAAATCAACTTTTCGTTCAGATATATGTTGATGATATCATCTTTGGTTGTTCGACTCACTCTTTGGTTGTAGAATTTGCTGAGACTATGCGTAGGGAGTTTGAGATGAGTATGATGGGTGAGCTGTCGTACTTCTTGGGTTTACAAATCAAGCAAACACCTCAAGGTACGTTCATTCATCAAACAAAGTACACCAAAGATCTTTTGCGCAGGTTCAAGATAGAGAGTTGCAAGCCAATCTCTACACCCATTGGATCTACTACTGTTCTTGATCCCGATGAAGATGGTGAAGCTGTGGATCAAAAAGAGTATAGAAGCATGATAGGATCGTTGTTGTATCTAACTGCTTCTAGACCAGACATACAATTTGTTGTGTGTTTGTGTGCGCGCTTTCAAGCTTCTCCACGTGCTTCTCATCGTCAAGCAGTCAAGCGCATCATGAGGTATTTGAGTCATACACTTGAGTTTGGTATTTGGTATTCAACTTCATCTTCTCTTTGCTTAAGTGGTTATTCAGATGCTGATTTTGCGGGTTGTAGAATTGATAGAAAAAGTACTAGTGGAACATGTCATTTTCTTGGAACTTCTTTGATTGCATGGTCTTCTAGGAAACAGTCTAGTGTAGCTCAATCCACTGCTGAATCTGAATATGTTGTTGCTGCTAGTTGTTGTTCACAGATTCTTTGGCTGATTTCTACTTTAAAAGATTATGAACTTGTTTTTGAAAATGTGCCTCTTTATTGTGATAATACAAGTGCCATTAACATTGCTAAGAATCCTAGTCAACACTCACGCACCAAACACATTGATATTCGTTTTCACTTCTTGCGAGATCATGTTGAGAAGAAAGATGTTGAAGTTGCAACTTGCTGATATTTTTACAAAACCATTGGATTCTTCTCGCTTTGCTTTTCTTCGAGGAGAATTGGAAATCATTCATCCTTTTGGCATGTTTTGAGGGGGAGTTTTTGTGCTCTTTGATTTATCAAGCTACATGATTGAAATAAATTAAAAAGAGAGCTTTATCCATACATATTGTTGAACATGTGCATGCTAGCAATATTATGAAGATTTATTTGTCACTAGCATAGCTTATATGTATTCTAGTATTTTTATGTGATCTAGATTTTATATTTAAGAGAAATAATGCATGACACTTTAACACAATACTTGAATTAAAGAAATATGCAATGTTGATACTCGTACTTGTGTTGGATTTTAAATGCTTATATATATATTATGTTGCTTTAATATTCCTCAAATTACTTAAAATTGCTCATTGTGAAAAGAGAATAAAGAATTATCTATGAGAGAAAAAAATGAATACCGAATCCTTGGAAACAGTCTTGACGACAAGGACGTATTCGATGTGAGCAAAATAATGAGTACCGAATCCTTGAAAACAGTCTTGACGACAAGGACGTACTCGGAATAATTGAGAGAAAAAAATATGAGCAACAAATATGGCTCAATTCAAACTGAAAAAGTTTTTCTCTTGAATTATATGTGCAAAAAGGTATATTTGAGAAAGAATAAAGATTGCAATAGGTATATATATTTGGGTTTATCTTTCAACCTATGTGCTTGTAAAGATGTTGCATTATAAATCATTGAAATCCATGAATTTTTATTGTGTTATTGCTCTTAATTATAAAATATTTGATTCATGATTATACTTTAATGCATATTTGCTATCTAATTGATAAATTTATCTTCTTCTTATTGCAACACATGACTTGACTTGCTTTATATATGGTGCTAAGCTCTTAAACATTTATAATTCCTATGCTTGATGACTTCATTGTCAAAAGGGGGAGAACATAATGTTGTTTGGGAGAGAACTTTTGCAATCAAAAGTGCAAGTTTTTTTTGGGTTCAAAGGATTTTCTTTCTTTTCAAAAGGGGGAGAAATTTTCTTTGATTTTTTTTGAGCTCTTCAATGCTTTTTATCATTTTCGTTTTTTTTACTTTTCAAACACCAAAACAACTCTTTTATTTTGTTTGCCAATGTGTTCATCAAGGGGGAGATTGTAAAATCAAAGTGTGTGTTTGATTCTTCTTTGGATGATGAACAATTGGTTATTGGTTATTTGGGATTTATTGATTTGAGTGTTTTGATTTTGAAAGAGTTGAATTTTACGACGATGAACAGTGTTCGGTCGGCTGCCATAGCCGGTCCGACTGGAGTGTTCTCGATCGACCGGAGGTGTTTGGCGGTCGACCGGCAAGGCGATTCGCGGTCGACTGGCCGAGCGAGCCCGACCGGTTGCCGATTGCGTTTCGGTTTTGGTTTCGGTTTGTTTCCTTATACATACATGGAAGTTTCGTGTTCCTATGCACGTGTCTGGTTGTTTATGCTAACAATGAGTCAAGTTTGGATAGCTTGTGCTCGGATATGGTATTCTTTATTTAATTGTGTGCAGGTATTCTTTACGCCTCGGGAAAATGTTGCGGTGATCGAGTCGGAGTCAACTTGGAGATAAGGTGACGTTCGAGAGGGGATCATGCGGGATGCTGGAGGGTAGAGATTAGTGCACATGATTGGAAAGTTTACATATGGCATACAATGGAGATATTGTTGCATATGGAAAGCGGAATTTCGGTTTTAGGAAAACCGGGATTGTTACGGTTGGTTTATGTATAGTTTGTTTCTTGTACGAGAAGGTTTCCTAGTGGATTAGGACTTCTTGTATGAGTAGGATTTGTGGCTCTTGGCTGCGGATTTTGTGTATAAATAGTGAGGGGAGGCGTGGCCTCTCGGTATCGATTTTGAGTTCGAGTTTTAGAGTTTCTCAAGTTAGGGTTTCAAGTTTAGATTGAGATTTTGTGTGGAGTGCTTTGTTCGCACTTTGTAAACACAGAGAGTTTCAATAAAGATCAATTTTCTTGATTGTTCTTTGTGTCTACTTCTTCTTCGGTGTGGCGGCGAGATTGTCGGTTCAACCGGATCTACTAACCGGTCAGACCGCAGACGATACGGCGGTCAGACCGCGCCTTCTTCCCGGTTAGACCGCAAGTTCATTGGCGGTCAGACCGGCGGGCATCGGCTTCGGCTACATCGTTCAATCGGCTGAGGCGATCGGCTACAGGCGGTCAGACCGAAGGTCATCGGGAGGTCAGACCGGCTGAACAGGACGGTCAGACCGGTTCGACACCTGCGGTCAGACCGGACTTCAGAAAACAGAGGTAAAGTTTTATTTCCGCTAAAACTTTGTTTTTTGGGTACTCAACCATTCACCCCCCCTTGGTTGGCTTTTCGTTGGGCATTCGATCTTACATTTGAAACCCAAAAGCAAGTTTAGGTCCTGCACTAGAGTTAAGCAGGTCTCTCGGGCCAATGTGTGTTTTTCACTTCAACACCAGCTGCCATGCACGATCCCATAGGAATAATTTCATCGCCCAGAATGTGTCACCTAAAGTCCTTTCCTCTAGCCGTAGCGACTCTCTTTTTTGGAGGGCTTACTCTTCCTAGTCCATTCTTATTTTCTTTTACGGGGATGAAAGGGCTACTTTCAGAAGACTACGCTTTAGCACTCACCCATAACATTTAAAATACAAAGTTCTTTAATAAAATTAAACAATTACTTATTCTTGAATATATTATAATACAAAATTATATTTAAATATATATTTTAGAGGCCGTGTCGTTGACTAAAACGAATTACAGAACCGGAGAGACAGAGTAAGTGATGTGGAGGATATAGACTGTACAAGTAGTGTCTTGTTGCTAGGATTGCCATTAGAGCTTCTACAGAATGGTGAATGTAAAAAAGTGGCCATAACTCTCAGGAACAGAAAATCATTCCACCAACTTTCCACTTTTTCTTTACAAAATTTTGTCAGCCCATGTCTAACATTTATATGTATTGAAAGGAAAACAAAAGGTAGTTACAAGGAAAAAAAAACTTGCCTTTCACTTATTCATCAGTTATAAATGGCCAAACACTTGGCTTTGATTTTTACCACTACTAATTATTTGTTGTACTATTACAAAAGAAGAATGGGAGAGTAATCAAGAGGTAAGGAGTACTATCTACCAGATAATGTGGGTACGTCTGCATGGGCTTCATTGGTTCGCTCTTGTTTGGTTTGTGTGAACGGGATGCATTGAGGAAGAGGAGAAAAACCAGCGTCACAATACCCGGAAGATTGTAGGAGAAATTGGTCCTGCATCTCAACTAGGAATTCTCAGCACGGCTGGAGGGACAAGTGCAATCTGCTGGAGGGATCGATGACAGGAGTACAGACGTCGTCAACTGAAATCTTCACCAAGCTGGGTTGTTGGCTGGTTCTTGTTTTCTTTTTGTTGCCCGTACATTGTTACATAATTTAGAAAATCACATCGGCACATTGAAAAAAATTATTTTCAATTTTAGAGCCTAATTGTAGAATTAAATTAGATGTTTTTTGTCTTTTTATATCTCAGCCGTAAAAAAATTCAAATGGACTTGACTGACTTATCAATACTGCATAACCTTCTTCCTTAAAAAAGTTGCATCATCAACCGTTCATGAGTATTTGGTTTTAAGAGGGATAGACATGTGGGTCCTACATGTCATGATTTTAGGGAGTTGATGGTGGGAGAGCCACCATCACCATTAATCTTTTTAAAGGAGTACATATATGTGTGTGTTTTGGTTTCTTGGAGGGGATGACACTCTCTTTCCTCAACTTGAAACTCGAATAGGATCATCAATAGTTTAAGTGTAGCTGCTCTGAGCCTGCGTGCTCCATTCCTTCCTTTTGCTTTTGCTTAGTTGCTTCCTGTTTACAAATAGTAAAACTCAGTTTCATTTCTCTGATGGAAATTGGGGAGGCTTCCACCACTCTTTCTTAAAAAAAGAGCTCAACTAGCAACAGTTGTGCTAAGGTTGAACTGAGCTCAACAACCAGTTATACTGTTTCTAATGTGTGACCGCTAAAGAACCAAAGAGATAGCTAACAAAGTTTACTGTTTGTTCAGCAAGAGTTCACCAGCGGCACAAGAACAAGGCCTCACATAGCTTGATTTTGTGAGAACTGTAGATTTCCAATCTATAACATGAGGGGTTTATCCTAAACATGATCACCCTAATTCTAATGCGCATTGAGTAATGACTGGCATTGTTGACAGCCATAGAGATGTTAGAGATGTTGTTGACGCTAAGAATTGATAGCCGATAATTTTAGGTCAGTTATTTAATTTGGATATAGACTGGAGAATGATTATATTTTTCTAATTGATTAAATTCGACTTTTGGATGGATGATCAGATTATTGACAAGTTTATGGAAGTAAAGAACTTGCAGCGTGGTGTATATGCTTCTACTAGGTGACATACATTCATCAGTAGAGTTCAGAGTTTTGGTTTGTTTCCTGTCGTACAGATATGGAAACCTTACCATTGGATAGAAAATGGACGCATAAGATTTTATCCACGTCATCAAAAATAAAAATTTTACTTCTAAATTTAATCATGAGTAAAAATTTTACTTACTCTTAGTAACGTGGACAAATATGAGACGTTCATTTTTCAGTCCAATAATAGTATTCATATTTTCACTACATATGTATTTTGTACTACATATTTTCCCCATATAACCAGGCAAGTCCAGTACAAGGTGTTACATTGTGTCAATTTTTGGTTAATTTGTTAGATTCACACAATAGCATACCAGGAAGTTCAGAACAAAACGTGTTGCCCTTCACCAGAAAATTTTGTAGGCAACAGATGCCTTCTCCTTCTTTTATGCTTCTTGAGTCGGTATGAAGGAAGCAGTAGATAGCTGATGATATCAGGATTCCTTCTGCATCTGTGTAGGTGTAGCAACACCACTTTAATATCTTTTTCTTTTCAAAAAAATACAAATTTGATCTGTAAAATTATGAATTAAATCAATCCCTCATCAGCAAGTTGGTGAATTCTTGGAAAGCTCTGCGAAGCTGATTTGAAAGTTATTGCGTTAACTTATTTCATATTATAAACAGGTTTTCACTAAAGCATCAATAAAATAATAAAAACCATCCGACATACTATATTTTTTTTGTTATTCTTGTTCAAATTATATAATTCAAAGAGCATAAATCCACACAGCTGTAAAGTTCCACGTATGGTGCATTATTAAAATAATAACTTACAAAACATAACAAACTTAATTAATTTGAAAGTTGCAATCCTTATTACATTGACACATAAAGTGAGTGATGAGTCATATCATTATCTTTCTTGCTAACCATCATGTATATATAACAGGCATAAAAGTTACCTTAATGATTATATCAAAGGACACTTTTAGGGCACCTAAGAGAACATTCAAATGACATGACTCACTTAGATCCAAATAGAGCATCCAAGCAAAACGAACACTCTAAAGCAACAGATAATAAAGCATCTATAAATACACAAACACAATGAAAACCATCCTCATCCTTTACACAATTCAAACATTATGGCTAAAGCAAAGTACTAGAATCCTGCAACAATGAAGATCATTTTCGTATTTGCTCTCCTTGCTATTGCTGCATGCAGCGCCTCTGCGGTTTGATGCTCTTAGTCAAAGTTATAGGCAATATCAACTACAGCCGAATCTCTTGCTACAACAACAAGTACTTAGCCCATACAACGAGTTTGTAATGCAGCAATATAGCATAGTGCCAACCCCCTTCTGACAATCAGCTACGTTTCAATTGTTAAAGAACCAAGTCATGCAGCAACAGTGCTACCAAGAGCTTAGGCTGATAGCGCAACAATCTTACTATCAGGTCATTCTGTTCATGCGATTATGCAACAGCTACAGCTGGAGCAGTTCGATGGTGTCTACTTTGATCAATCTCAAGCTCAAGCACAAGCTCTGCTGGCCTTAAACTTGTCATCCATATGTAGTATCTACCCTAACTACTATAATTCTCCCAGGAGCATTGCCACCGTTGGTGATGTCTGAAATGTAACAATATAGTAGTTCAAATGTTAAAAATAAAGTCATGCATCATCATGTGTGATAGTTGAAACTTGGGGTCATATAAATCTAAATAAAATTATCATACCTATTTAGATAGCATTTCTCTATGAGGATAAATCCTATTATATTATCGTAACTAATTACCATCACAAAGATTTTACAATTTTACCATGTGTATGTATTTGATCCTAAGCTATTTTGGCTATTAGATATAAATGGAGTATATTAAGCAAGTCCAACTTTTCATTCCAATAGGAACAAAGTTGAAGCACAGATGTCAATTACTATATCCCCAACAATTGATTCACTATAGCAGCGGCTGCAGCCGCAGCCGCAGGAATCGCTGCCAAACAGCCCATATAACTGAATCGAAGCTATGTCAAATATTCGTACTGAACAACAAATAATTTCAAATTGTGCATAACCAATAAATAATCAAACATTTGCCATTCAACACTAATGCTTGCGTGTCCTGCTATTGTATTGCTCCAGAAGCACCTTTTAACATATGTTGCATCATCACATACATTACATATTGGAGGAGAAGGATTTAAGAGATCATATATAGAATAGAGGATATGATGTTTCAGAAAAAGAAGATTAATAATGTCAAGAATACATTGTGAAACAGTGCATGATATAGGCACATCACTTAATACATTAGAATCACTGCCAGGAATTTATGCTCAAGAACAAATGCTCTACTACTAGTCTCACTAATATCACCAGTTCATGGTGTGTAACAAGCACTACCCTGCACCCACCCCATCCATTCTTGCCTTTCTCTATAGAACACAATGAAGGAAATGCATCATGGGCATAGGGAATAATTAGCGACTTTAGCAAAATGCATGGCACAATTGTATATCATCAATGATGAGGTGTTGGTAGGAATGGGATGTTGTGGGCAAGGAAGTACAAGAAAGCAAGGTGTTTCTTCCCATCAACTCCTGCTTGTCCCAAGCAGGACAAAAATGTGGCTTTGGTTCAATCAAGGGGAGTCAGTCCAGCTAGAGATGAACCAACTCCCTTACTTTTTTTTTTTTGTGATTACTACCCTAGGTTACACACCAGAAATGAACTCGAAAGTTAAAGGTATGTGAGCTTCTACCGAGCACACTTTCCATTAGGTAACATGGCATATAAGGCTCTGTTTTTCGGATTAGTTACTGGATTATTTACTCCATGGTTTAAAGAAATACGTTTGCTCAATATTCTAAATCAAAATATTTTATTTGGGGTAATTGTTTTGTTCCTAGGGTTTCTCTAAACATCATGAAAATTGTTATAATTTTTTTAAAAAAATTATATAGTGTACATTTTCTTCGCCCCACAAATTAGTTTTCAGGTTAAGCTCACTAGCAAATCGACAAAGAAAAGGATAGGTCCAGCATATAAACGTTAATGTACAATGTATATACGAATTTATTTGTTTTGTTTCTCAATGTTTAGATCAAGTTTAAACTTGATTTTTTGTTGAGTGATTTTTCTAGAAATCTTTACGGAGTGGCTTGGAGCATGTTACTCACTGGAAAGTTCATCCTTACGGAGAGCTTATCTTTCCAATTTCCGCAAACATTAGTCCGAAGCCATTCCCATGCCCTACGTGCAGTTAAAAGTTAGCTTGTAATTATCAGAGAACCGCATATATGCACTAGCTAGCAAGTAAGATGGCATTACCTATTTAGCAGTTCAAATATCTTTGCATATGTGGACTCTGGTTTATCTATTGAGTCAAAGACATGGATCCGCGAGTTATCCATGTCAATTACTAACAGAACCCAGTGGAATCTGCAAATTGGTTTAGATGACACATATGAAAATTTATGTATGCACACGGGATTGAAATCGGTACGGAAGGAAGAAAATACTTACGCAGTGTTGTAGGGCAGAAGGATAAATGACCGAAAGTGATTTATCACCAGGACTTGTAAATGTTGTCCAGTGTTGGATCAGGAAAATGATCAACCAATACGCCGTTGATTTTGCGTGGATCCATGAATCCATGTTTGCTACAGTCGTGCATGTTGCAGTATTGCATCTCCATTCTACAACGGTTAAAAAGAATTTTAGTTAACTAAATACAAGAAGGTAAGAAATGAAATAACAGAATGATACTTACAGAGCCCGCGTGGCTAGAAGTGATACGTCGAGGGCATCAAGCTGGTACAGGTCGAATATGTCTTCGAATCGGATATAGAAGATGTCACCTCCATCGATGAAATAGTACTGTGAATATTTGCCCGTTACCATCTCTCTCCACCCTTGCCGGATTCTTGCATGTACCACTTGTGGAAGCGGTACAATCGTGTTGGTAGCTTTTTCACTTGATCCGGCTTTACAAGAGGATTTCCAAGTTTGAACTTGTATTTCGGGAGCCTTCGCGGGAGCACATACCGTGTAATTGATCCATTGAAATTCCAAGCAGATTCCATAAATTGTCTTAAGTCCGATCGACATTTGGAACATTGAACTGGGTACATCTTTGCCCGTTCTCTTCGCCTTGACACCTTCCGAATAGTCTTGTCGTAGTCGGATTGCGGTTGAGGTTGCGGTTTAGGCCGTGGCGTTAGGTACGTCTTCCGAAGAAGTCCTTGGTCTCTGGGGGATTTCGGGAGGCTTCTCGGGAGACTTCTTTTTGAAGTGGGCCTTGACTTCAGCTTGGACGGCCTCGTGCGCTCCTCGGAGTCATGTCGTACGCCGTTTTCTTTGGGGCGGTGGGAGCGGGTCAAGTTTAGGCCTCTTGCTTCTTGGTCCACCGTTGGTTGACCTTGACCACGTGGCTCGAGATGTTGTCCGTTTAGGAGTCGGTGCTCGTTGTGGCGACGGAGGAGTCCGAGAAGGCGGTGGAGTTGGAGACGACCATTTAGGAGTCGGTGCTCGTGGAGGCGACGCAGGAGGTGGAGGAGGCGGAGGCGGTGAAGGAGGCGAAGGAGATGGCCCACGTGGAGACGGAGGAGACGGCCCACGTCCGGGGAATATTATGAAGATCTTCCTCCAGAGAAATATTCCGTGAGCTGTTTCTCCTAGCGTCAGCTCCCCTTCTCCTCCGAGGATATCCAGCTCGAGATCTTCATAGCCGTGTTTCACTTGTTCAATTTCAACTTTCGAGTACGCAAGTGGAATGGGCCGGGAGTGGTAAGTGTCGTCTCGGTCTACTGGAATGCCATGCCGGACGCGACCTGTTCGAGAAGATTGTTTATTAGTTAGTAATGAACATTGATTGACAAGTTATTCAAGGAAATATACGTACAACATAAAAGTACGAACATACCTTTATTTTTATGTTCTTTAGCGGAATGTGCAGCTCACATGGGGTCCGTTGTGTGATGTCATCAACGGGGCATGGCGGACCCGGTTCAGCTTGTGGGGCCAAATCGCCTTCATTTCCAGTTGAAGCGCAGTTGCTGCCCTGCTGCTGTAGTTGAGCGGCTGTTGCTGGATCCGGCTGTTGGCTAACCCAATGGCTCCGCTCCTCGCCAACCTTATGGTCAGCCTTTCGTCCACAATCGATCAATCTGCGAGAGCCTCCTTTCCATCTCGGCGAACCTCGCATCGTGCTCTCGCTTTGACCTCATTCGGCTCTTGTATGTGTCGACGTCAGCTTGGAACCCGTATTTCCAGGGGATGACGTCTTTTCCTCGCGTTCGCCCGGTGCTCGGGTTTTGGAGGGCGAGCGTTAGCTCGTCCTTCTCTCGTCGGGCTCGAACGCGCCCGAGGAAGTGGCTGCAGCGCTTCCTCTAACCTCCGTCCGGCTTCTTGAATTTCATCACCAAAGATAATTGTGTCATCGACGGGATTAAGTGAGCCGCCGTGAGCATAAAACCAGTGCTTTGCTCGTTCCGGCCAGGTGGCTGTGCCTGGAACGATACCTCGCGCTTCAAGGTCGGCTTCCATTTTCTCCCATTTCTCCATTGCTTTCTTATAGCCGCCTGACCCAAGCTTATGATGGTATTTCTTTTTAGCTGCATTGGTCTTGTTCTTTTCCATGATAGCTTGTGCTTCTTCCTCAGTCTTGTGTTCAACAAAAGCATCCCAATGATCTCTGAGCTTTGAGAACTTGTCAAAGCCAGAGGTCTGGCCCTTCAGGATATATTTTTTGTGTAACTCTTTCTTTTAGTTACTGAAGAGCTCTGCCATTTTCTTTAACGTCCATTTCTTGACCCTTGCTTGTTGTGAGTCTGGGATGGTGAACGTTTGCAGCATTGTAGTCCACAGCATTTCTTTCTCTGAGTCTGGGAGATAGCTCTGCTCATCTCCTCCTGTCCTTGATCGCCTCCAGCTGGCAACGCTTACGGGCACGTGATCCCTCACCACCCATCCGCTGTGCGCCACAAACTTCCTTGCGGCGTCCTCTGGGGCAATGGGGCGACCGTCAAATTCTACCTTCGTTATGACATGTCGACCCTCTATGTGCTTGTTGAGACTGCGTTGCCCGCGTGCCCTCTTCTGTCCAGCGGAGGCGGAGGCGAAGCCCTCATTCTCCTCATCGTTCCCCGCTCGTCCCCCTCCTCGTTGAGGTATTGATTTGTATCTTCATTCCCCTCCTCGTTGTAAACCTGTTCCTCGTGCGATCTCATCATGGAGAAGTTGTTCCTCGTTACAATCCGCCATTTGATTGTTGTGGGTTGAGGACTTAATCAAGGAATTCTGAAAAAAGTTATTCGGTTAATACATGTATCAATTATTCAGAAAATCATGTATGTCTATGTAAAAAAGACAAAACGAAGAAGATGGATTCAGAATCATATATTATCTCAATCGTAGAAAAGACTTGTGAAGAAGATCACGTTCTATATTTTCCTTTTTCTCTTTTTTTCTCTATTTGCTAGAACACGACCGACCGACCGTTCGTTATATCATTCACGTCCGTGAGTATGTTCATCTGGAGGAGAGGAGAGAAAGAGAGGAGAATGATGTGAGGGAGATAAGGAGGATGGGAGTTGAAGTGGAGAGGAAATGAAAAATAGAGGAAAGGAGACGTCTGTTCGTCCACGTTCGTTCGTCTGTTCGTTCGTCCGTTCGTGAACGTCCGTTCGTCCACGACCGAACGAACGAACGAACACTCGTTCGTTCGTTCGTCCGTCCGTCCGTCCGTCCGTTCGTTCATGACCGTTTGTTGATTTTAGCGTTCTCGTTCGTTCAAAAATACAAAATTCATAATTCACATAAACATTCAAATTTCATATTTAAATACATATTCAAAATTCAAAATTCTCAACAGTCCAATAACAGTCCATTTACATATAACAGTCCATTTACATACAAAAATCATATATTCAAAATACCCATACATACAAAATTCATATATTCAAAATTCATATATTTAAAATACACATATATTCAAAATACACATATACTCAAAATTTATATATTAACATTCACGAGTGTGGCGGCGTGGCGCGGGATGCAGTGGGCGGCGGCGGCGGCGTGGAGTGGAGGCGACGCGCGGTCGTTTAGGGTTTGGGGCGGCCGGCTCGGGGCCATGGGGAG
Source organism: Oryza australiensis (assembly GCA_019925245.2). Lineage (NCBI taxonomy): Eukaryota > Viridiplantae > Streptophyta > Magnoliopsida > Poales > Poaceae > Oryza > Oryza australiensis. The sequence goes on from JAIFGZ020000342.1 coordinate 3,116,209, forward strand.
GGCGCAAGGGGAGTGGGCGGCGTGGGGAGGGGCGGCGGCGGCGACGGCGACGGCGACGACGGCGGCAGCGGCGACCGCGACGATGGCGGCGATGGCGATGGCGTCGACAGCGGCCAAACCCTAGCGCATAATGTCGGCAAATCTTAGGGGGCGGCGACGCTAACCTGCGACGGTGACGAAGACGGCGGAGTGGAGGTCCTCCCGCGACGAAGACGGCGGAGACGGCGTGCTGCAGCGTCGACCTGGGGCTCGGCGACGGCGACAAAGACGAAGACGATGCAGTTCCGAAGTGCGAAAACGGCTAAGTGTTGGATCCCCAGAGAGGCCCTTGCTATATATAGTCACGGCATCATTTGTCCCGGTTGAATCCAACAACCGGTACAGAAGATACTTTACTCCCGGTTGGTGGCTCCAACCAGGACAACAGATATGAACAATAGTCCCGGTTAAAGCCTCCAACCGAGAGTAAAGATACCGCCTGTTGATGGCTTCAACCGGAGTAAAGATCATATCTTTTGTCCCGGTTGAATCCACCAACCAGGACAAAAGATTGCGGGGCAGCCACGTGGCGCAGTAGGTGGACATCAATAGTCCCGGTTGGTGGCTCAAACCGGGACTAAAGATGTTTTCCCGCCCAATGAAATTCACCTCTAGTCCCAGTTTTTAACAAACCGGGACTAATTATTATAATGCCCTATTCTATTTATTGTATATTCATATATAATTATAATGTTCATATGTTAATATATCTTATATTCATATATAATTAACATGGTGTTTCAGTAAAAGATCAGGTGGATGGGGAACCTACTACTATGGATAGTACGAAGGTTCCTGATGTAATTATAGATCTTGAAGAAGGTCAAGTGGAAGACATGGATCTTTCAGATGTAGATGAATAATATTCAATGATTCAATTTAATTTACATCGTCCATACATAAATTTAGTTATGTAACATTTGTCCTCACGTACTTTCTCCACACAATTATTCCTTCGTTATGATCGTTGCGTGAGTAGGGGGTGTCATCATTTGATAGGAGGATACTCGGGTCAACCACCACCGCGAACGGAGGTTGCCCGTCAAACTGATCGTAATCTTCGTCAGTTCTATCCTCGACTCCCACGATTTTCCTTTTGCCTGGGAGAACCACGTGGCGCTTTGGCTCGTCGGACCCTTTCCCCTTCTTTGATTTGCTAGCCATGTCCTTGACATAGAAAACTTGTCGTACATCATTGGCAAGGACGAAAGGTTCGTCTGAGTATCCAACTTTGCTCAGGTCGACCGTTGTCATCCCACTTGCATCATTGGTTACGCCTCCACCACTGAGCCTAACCCAGTGGCACCGAAACAGAGGGACCTTCAGAGGTCCATAGTCTAGCTCCCATATGTCATCGATGCTGCCGTAATATGTGCTAGCCGTACCGTCGTATCCCACGACATCGATGCGGATAGCGCTGTTCTGATTCGTGCTCTTTAAGTCTTGGGCCCGTGTGTAAAATGTGTACCCATTGATTTCATATGCCTGGAATGTGGTGATCGAGCAAGATGGACTCCTCGCCAAGAAGGCTAGTTGTTGGTCAATGCTCGCGTTGCCCATGAGATGATGTCGCAGCCAAGTAGGGAATGCATCGATGTGATGGCGTGTAATCCAGGCATCCGTCTTACCGATATTTTCCGAGCGAACAATCGCCAAGTGCTCCTCGATGTAAGGAGCCACCAAGGAAGATTGTTGCAGCACGGTCCATTGTGCTTTCCTGTACAAGTCATTGTCTATGTTCATTATTGCCTTCCTTCCAAGAGTTCCTTTCCCCCGTAGTCTACCTTCATGGCTTGATTCAGGCACCCCAATGGGATGGAGGTCTTCAATAAAGTCGACGCAAAACTCAATCACCTCCTCTGTTCCATATCCATTGGCGATGCTGGCCTCCGGACGTGAACGGTTACGAACGTACTTCTTTAGAACGCCCATATACCTCTCGAAGGGGAACATGTTGTGTAGGAATACCGGACCGAGGATACGGATCTCTTTGACAAGGTGGCATAGGAGATGCGTCATGATATTGAAGAAGGAAGGCGGAAAGATTATCTCAAAGCTGACAAGACATTGGAACACATCATTTTGAAAGTCTTCTAGTCTGTCTGGATCGATGATCTTCTGTGAAATTGCGTTCGGAAAGCACATAGCTTTGTTTTTGTTGCCCGGACATTATCGGGAAGGATACCTCGAATTATAACGGGAAGAAGCGTGTGTCATCAGCACATGGCGTCGTGAGACTTTAGATTTGTGAACTTCTTATCCTTCGTGCTTATTATTCCCTTTATATTCGAGGAGTATCCAAACGGTACCTTGATGCTCTCCGGCATTCAAACATTATTTCCTTCTCTCGCTTCGCTTCGTCAGTGTAGTTGGGTGGACTTAGGTATTGGGCTCCTTTATCCTTTGGTTGTGGGTGAAGGTCGTCGCGTTGTGCCATATGTTTCAGATCGTTACGTGCCTCAAGTGTATCTTTTGATTTCCCGTATACACCTAGGAAGCCAAGCAAGTTTACGCAAAGGTTCTTGGTGAGGAGCATCACATCGATTGCGTGGCAGACGTCCAAGACTTCCCAGTAGGGCAACTCCCAAAAAATTGACTTCTTCTTCCACATCGCCGCGTGACCACCTTCACTTGCTATAGATTGGTTGCCGGGTCCCTTTCCAAATACTACTTTGAGGTCTTTCACCATGGCAAACACGGCCTTTCCGTTGCGATGCTTTGGTTTAGTACAATGGTTTGCCTTCTGATCAAAATGTTTGCCTTTTCTCCGGACAGGGTGGCTTGCAGCAAGAAAGCGACGATGGCCCATGTACACTACCTTCTTACAATGTTTTAGGTACGTACACTCAGTCTCATCCATACAGTGGGTGCAAGCGTTGTACCCCTTGTTTGACTGTCCGGATAGGTTGCCAAGTGCAGGCCAATCATTGATGGTAACAAATAGCAACCCTCGTAGTTTACACTGTTCCTGTTTATCTTCATCCCACACGGGAACACATTCTTTCTTCCACAGCAGTTTTAGATCTTCGATCAGCGGTCTCAGGTACATATCAATGTCGTTACCAGGTTGCTTCGGGCCTTGAATAATAACCGGCATCGAATGTACTTTCGCTTCATGCATAGCCAAGGCGGGAGGTTGTAGATACACATCGTCACGGGCCAAGTGCTATGCCCGCTGCTCATCTCTCCAAAAGGATTCATGCCGTCCGTGCTTAAGTCGAACCTTAGGTTTCTTGCATCCTCGCCGAAGTCTTCAAATGTTCTGTCGATGTTTCGCCACTGTGACCCATCGGAGGGATGTCTCAACATGCCGTCATGTAGGCGTTCTTCCGCGTGCCAACGCAACAATTTTGCATGCTTCTTGTTCCTGAACAGACGCTTCAGCCGTGGTATTATAGGAAAATACCACATCACCTTAGCAGGAATCCTTTTCTTCGAGGGCCGTCCGTCAACTTCGCCTGGATCATCTCGTCTGATCTTGTAGCGAAGTGCTTTACAAACCGGACATGCTTCTATGTTCTCGTACTCCTCACCGCGGTAGAGGATACAATCGTTAGGACATGCGTGTATCCTCTGTACCTTAAGTCCTAGAGGGCAGACTAATTTCTTAGCCTCGTACGTTGATTCCGGCAATTCGTTTCCCTTTGGAAGAATGTTCTTCACGAGTTTTAGTAACTCGCCAAATGCCTTGTCACTGACACCATTTTTGGCCTTCCATTGTAAAAATTTTAACGTGGTACCTAACTTTTTATGCCCCTGTTCATAGCCTGGGTACAAGAACCTTTTGTGGTCCGCCAACATACGCTCCAATTTCTGCACTTCCTTTACGCCTTCACAGTCCCCCTATATGTCGCGCAACATCTGACCAAGGTCATCGGCACAGTTGATTTCTTCAGCATCCCCATCCGTCTTGCCCAGTGTATTCTCTTCAAACCCACCGTATTGACCACAGTCCGGAATGTTGTCGTCGTCTTCTTCATCTTCTTCCATTGCAACCCCCACCTCTTCATGCGATGTCCAGCAATAGTAGTGAGGCATGAATCCCGACTGAAACAAGTGGGCATGAATAATTCTTGATGTAGAATACTCCTTCTCGTTTTTGCACTTTTTACATGGACAACGTATGAAACCCTTATGCTTGTTGGCATCGGCCACACTCAAAAAATAATGGACGCCTTGAATAAACTCTCTCGACTGTCGATCCGCGTTGTACATCCATTGCCGATCCATCTACATAGAATGCACAAAAATCATAAGAAAATTCCACGAAATTCAAATCATTTAAATATAACATCAATACTTATATGTATATAATGAGACAATTATTTTATACTAATCCAATATACGTAATGTGTTGTTCTAAAAAAATAAAATTATTTTTAAAAGGTCTTTTAAAATGATAAGCATAAAATTAATTAATTATTTTGCATCTATTTTAAAAGGTCCTTTGTCATCTATTTTATAACTTTTTTGTCCAAAAGATTCTCTCTCATCATTTTCCATAAATATTTTTTTGAGATAAAATTGTATGGACTAAATTCCTATAAATGTTACATGCTAAGCTTACTTTTCTTCCTCTTTATTTCCCTAACTTTTTTCTCAACACAATATAATGTGCTTTGCAAAATAATTAGTCCAAACAAATTTTCTCTCTCCTAATGTTTAAAAAAATCTAGAGATGATTAATGTATAGAAAACAATCGTAAAATACAAAGTGCTAAGCATAGATTATAAGAGAAAGAAGTTGCTAACCTTGTAGATAGCAAAGATTTGTGTATTATCACCAAAACAAAATCACAAAAAATTTTGGCAGCACCTTCCCTCTAGCTAGAGAAAAATTTTGAAGACAAGTGTAGCAGGCTCGGGCTGGAGGAGGAAGGAGTATAAAAAGCAAGCCATCTTTAGTCTCGGTTAGTGTTACCAACCGGGACTAAAGATCATCTCTAGCCCCGGTTGTTGTTACCAACCGGGACTAAAGATAGTGTCGAGGTCGGTCGAACTCCGAGTGCCGAGGCATCTTTAGTCTGGTTGGTAGCACCAACCGGGACTAGAAGGTAGCATCTCTTGTCCCGGTTGGTGTTACCAACCAGGACTAATGATTCCCGGCGCTCTGACACACTCTGACAACATTTGAACCGAGACTAAAGGTGATCTTTAGTCCCGGTTCATGACACGAACCGGGACGAATGTTCCTAGAGAGCCGTTGAATTTTTAAACTGGGACTAAAGATAATCTCTAGTCCCGAGTGCAACTTATCGGGACTACCGTGATTTTTGCCACTTCAACCAATGATGATTTCTCCAAGTAGTGATGGGATTCTTGAGCTCTGGGTATATCCCAACAACCCTGTTGGCATAAAGCGCAATCAAGATATACTCATCAAATGTAATAATCTGGTACTTCCCTGTAATCAAGTGTGAGAGCATTATTGGCAATTACGATGAGAAGGATATATGTATTTATAAGCACAACTATACATACATCAATTCACAAAGATTAAACATGAGTATTACATGCTGTAGGATAGATAACAAGTAGTAGTTTGTAGTACACAACTACATAAGGCAGCAGACTGCAATAGATTAAAGAGAAAAGGAGGAAGCAAATTCTGTATGATTGGCGATATCAATTGTTGTGTCCAATGTAATATCATGGAAACATATCAGATGGCCGTCCTTTGTTGCAAGTATATCAGACTCTATGAAGTCTGCACCTTCTTCAATAGCCCTCTGCAATACAACCAAACGAACAGGCCGCTTACATGTGGCATTATACTAAACTAACAGGAAGCAACACCTTTTATCAGGATAGCAGTGTAATCTTTTCAGACCTCACCAGGTACATACCAGAAGCAACTCATTCAGTGTTGCGAATGGTGACTATATGTAATGCAAACTTAACAGGCCATGTGAGTTTTAGTTTATCAGTGCCAGTGATCATTGCCATCAAAGAACTTTTGCTGAATAAACTCTACATTTTAACACTTCAGAAAATAAAGTGCATCAATATGTAGAAAGACTCAGATATTGGAGATGCTCAAGGTGTCCCAGTTCAGGAACAAGATGGCCTGACAAATTTGAGTTACCCAAGTCTCTACAAGATACAAAATTGTTAGAATTTATGTGTTCACATCAATTGATTTGCATAATTTGTCACGTAAACCAACTCAGGGCAGCCAAATTCAGAGACACTACTATATATGTACAACTTGGTTAACTAATTCAAATGTTCTTTTGGCCACTACTATACCGTATTATTGTATAACACAGTACAATTAGTGACAAATTAATATACTTTGCCCTGTCTCATGCATCTAATTAACTGATCTCTGAAACTTTCAGCTACAATCATGTGAAATATATCCCCCAAGATACATGCGTATAGTGTTTCTTGCTTGTTTGATCACTAGCAAGCAGAAAACAAATTAGCTAGGGCAAACGATCCAATATACTATATATATGTAGCAGTAGTTTTGACTTTAGTGGCATGCAGTGCAGTATACATTTCAGCCGACCATTCATGATCCTTACACATGCATGCATTAAACAACCCTAACACAGTAGTACTTCTAGATCCGAACCAATCAGTACTTCGATTAAGAACAGCATCGATCATAATCACAGACCTGTCACGCGAAGATGAGACGGGGATCCTCCGCGAGACTCCGGCGTGCGGGTGTGCACGCGGAGGCGGCGAGGCGGCGGCGGCGGAGGCGGGCGGTGGGAGGTAGGAGAGGCGGGCGAGGCGGTGGGCGGCGGCGGAGACGCGGGGTCGAAGAAGGGGCGGCGGCGGCTCCACTCGTGCGCGCGGACAAGGCGAGGCAGGGGCGGCGGAGTCAGGCGGTGGGAGGAAGAAGTAGACTTCGCTGCACGGATTTGGCGGCACGTGAAGATTTGTCGGCGCGCGATGATTTGGCGCCGCGAGAAGGAAGAATCCGGCGTGGGAATCCCTATGCACGGCGTGGGAAGGAGGATGCGCGGGTTTTTCCTAGCGCGTATTTATCCGCGTTTTGCTTCGACTTTTGCCAAGTGCGATAAAATAGGAATTACATATGGGATATTGTTAGACAGTGATTTTTTTCTTTTCTCCTAAATTTAAAGGATGAGAAAGACATATGGAATACTTTTGAAGATGCTCTTAGCGGGACTCACCATATACCAAGTCCTGTAGAAAATCAAGCCTCATATATGAAAGGTGTTTTGAATAAGAAAAGAGTAATATAGTTCTACTTGGACACTATAAGGTTTACTCGAATCGTATCCATATTTGACTTTTTTGTTCTACTTAGACAAGGGAGCACCCAAGGGCATATAAATACAAGACCCCCTAGGAGAGAGAGCACAATCCAACACAAGCAAAGACACACCAACATATGCCAACGGAATCAACCTAGAAAGACCCAATAGAGAGCTACAAATGCTGATAAGAGGGATTTAGAGCTACCTTCAGTGTCACCAAGTTCTTATTCAATGAAGTCAACTACTACTAGCCATCGATCACATGTGTGAGCTTTATGCTGCTAGGCTAACAAAGACTTGCTCAATATTGTACTCGTGAGATATTGATATATAGGCAACATCGGCTTCGGCCAATAAAAGTAGCGCTATTATTTATAAACAAGGGGTCCAAACCTATATAAAAATCAGCGTCTCCTATCTTTTTTTTCACAATTTCACGTATACCTTAGTACCAACGACCCCTACACTCTACAAATACCGTTGTCAGGTACAACCCTTCGATAGATTGACCCATTGAACTAGTCAAAAAATCCAACAATAACATTGACTAGTGTGGCTAAGAAAAAAATCATCCGTCCCAAAATGAATCAACTTTTGTACACAAATGCGGACATGGGTTATGTCTGGTGTGGAGATTATGACAATCGGATACCCTCATGGCAAGCTTGTCCGACTGTTAATAGGGATAGGTTACGCCTGAGGATTGTGTAAACCGGCTATGACTTGGGTGTTACGTTGCCGATTAGATAAGGCAACGACTCATAGTCATAACTTGGTAAGATTGAGGAAACCGACTTAGAGTATGATAGGGTTTTCGACTTGTAAGCTCACCCTCCAAGACTATATAAGGAGGGCAGAGGTGTCCCTTGAGGGATAGGGAACACAAGAGCAACAGATCTGATTTGTGCGATACACAAGATCTTGAGATCAATAAACACTCGGCGGATCGAATCCTCGAAACAGGACTAGGGTATTATCTCACGAGAGGGCCTGAACCCGTCTAAACCTTGTTTTCCACCTAACCCATTGTGCTTGGCGATCTTGACTGCACCCCCAAATTTCTATTGCCGAAACCAAGTTTCAACAGTTGGCGCGCCAGGTAGGGGCCCGCGCGTCAAGACTTCTTCTTCAATCTCGCCGGCAAGCGCGATAGGATCTTCATCAGGCATCGACGACTTCGCCGCCAAAGGACTCAACAAGCTCTCCCTCCTCGACTCGAATTCAGACCAGTCGGGAGGGGGAACCCGCTCGGCGCCGTTCGGGTTACCGAACAACGCCGAGACCCACTACAAAGTTCTAACTTCCGAGTTGGAGTCCATCCACTTGGAAGGAGGAATCCACTCGGCGCCGTTCGGATTACCGAACGCTGCTGAGATCTACAGCCACCTTCTGACCTCCACGTCGGAATCCATCCACTTGGGAGGAGAAACCCTCTCGGCGCCATTTGGGTTACCGAACGCTGCTGAGATCTGTTGCAATCTCCTTTCTTCCGAGTTGAATTCGATTCACTCAGGAGAATCATCGTCATCAATCCACGACCCGGACTAGAATGATCCAGATTCAAGCAATCTGGGCTCAAGGGAGGTCGCCATCATCCTCCAACCGTTTGGGTCATGCTCATCCACGGAGCTCGATGAGTACCTCAGCTCTTCAGACTTCGACGACCTCTACGACATCTCCACGGACGAAGCCAACGACTCTGACTTCGACAAGGATTACGATCCAAGGTGTTTCAACGTTCTCATGGCTGAGGTGGCCGAGACCGACTCAACCATGGCCCGCAGAATCACAGAAGAAGAGCAAGCCAGGCTTGAGCAGGAGCGCAAGCTGGCGGAGGAGGAGAATAGGCGCAAGGAGGAAGCCGACAGAAGAAAGTGAGACCTGAGGGCAACTGGGCGATCTGCTCGGGAGGCCATACTCCAGACACGAGTCGACACCACCAACATCTTCCAGACGCCTCAGGAGAACGCCGTTGCCACCCTCACCCTCCTCGACACTGTAATCGAAGCGACACCCGCTATGGTAACACCAATCCTGGACAAGATCAAGACCATTGTCGCGGCTACAGCCAATTGCTCTCCCTCCACCTCAGCACGAAGGCCGATTGAGTTCGTCGCGGAAACGCCCGACGGAAGCCGACTTCCGCCGCTGCGGTCGAAGGATTACAGGAGGCCCGAACAAGCTCGGACGACCACTAGGTCAAGAGACCCCCGCCATGAGACCACACGGAGGCGTGAAGAGCAATCGGCCGACTCCGCGCGAAAAGCGACATGGACGACCACCCGTCCACGACCGGATCCGCTGCAGCTACAACTCCGACTACCGTAGCAGCCTACAAAGAACCCCGCCAAGTGATTTGCGGGAAGTCCTTGACCGGCGCTATCAAGAATGCGAGAGGGGCTCCTACGAAGACCGAAGGGGATCACCCGATTGCAACGACGACGGAGTGCCTGCGTTCACTCGGGACCTGCGCCGAGTGGTTTGGCCGAGTGGTTTCAAGCCCACAGGAATCGAGAAGTACGACAAAAAGACCGACCCCGAGTCATGGCTAACCATGTACACCCTTGCCATCCGCGCAGCAGGAGGAGACAACAAGGCCATGGCCAATTACTTGCCTGTCGCCCTCGCCAACTCAGCCAGGAATTGGCTCACGAGCTTGCCAAGAGGCTCAATTAGCTCGTGGAGCGAACTCCGGGACCACTTCATCGCCAATTTCCAGGGCACTTTCGAAAGACCTGGGACCCACTTTGATCTCTATAACGTCATTCAGAAGCCAGACGAGCCGCTGCAGGATTACATCCAGCGCTTCTCGAAAAAGTGCAACAAGATCCCCAACATCACCGACGACATCATAATCGCCGCCTTCCAGAAGGGAGTCCGTGATGAGTTGCTGATCGGAAAGTTTGGGCGCAAGCCACCCAAGACAGTAAAGCAAATGTTCGAGACAGCGAACTCCTACGCCAAATCCAATGACGCAATCAAGGCGACGCGGCAAGATCGGCCTGACAAAGGGGACGACAAGCAGTCGGGAGGAAGCCGGCATCCTAAGAAAGATAATGGCAATAACAATCAGGGCCAAAAAGATCGCAAGCGCCGGCCCGAGGACCTAGTTGCCACAACATCCAACTCTCAACGCCGTCCCCAGGTTGCGGCCTACGACACGATCATGAACGATCAGTGCACGCATCATCCAAATCACAAGCATGCGGCCAAGGACTGCTTCATTTACAAGCAGTTCGCTGAACAATGTACGGTGCAACTAAGCAAGAAGCCGACTAACGAAGCCGGCCTATCAGGAACCAAGAAGAACAACCCGACTGGAAATTCGGAGCCTTTTCAAGACCCCGTGGGCGAGCTAAATCACATCTTCGGGGGGCTGCAGGCTTACGAGTCCAAGAGGAAGCAAAAGCTAACCAACCGCGAGGTCAACGCGGTGCAACCTGAAGTCCCGCAATATCTACGATGGTCGGAGGTGGCCATCATATTCAACCGCTCGGATCATCCTGATCGAGTGGTTCACCCGGGGCGGTATCCCCTGGTACTAGACCCGGTGGTTCGAAACATAAAGCTGAAGCGCGTCCTCATTGATGGGGGCAGCGCCCTCAATATTCTGTTCGCCAAGACCCTGGACGAGATGCAGATTCCAAGATCCGAGCTGAAGGCAAGCTCACCCCCTTCCACGGAGTCATCCCAGGGCTGTCATCTACGCCATTCGGGCACATCGCCCTTCCAATCACCTTCAGAGTTCGAAAGAACTTCCGGATGGAGAACATCACCTTCGAGGTAGCCGACTTCGAAACGGCCTATCACGCAATCATTGGGAGGCCTGCGCTCGCCAAGTTCATGGCGATACCACACTACACCTACCTCTGCATGAAGATGCCCGACCCCAACGGCGTCATCACCCTGCGCAGCGACGTCAAACAAGCCTTCACCTGTGACAAAGAAAGCTGCGATATGGCCCAATCTCGTGAGAGATCATGCGGCCAGGAAGAAATTCGACTGGCTGCATCAACATCCGAAGAGGGTGAAATCCCTACGAAGAAGATAGCCAAGTCGGGACAAGGCGACGCCAAAATGAAGAAAATCTCCCTTGATCCATCGGATCATTCCAAAACCGCTGTAATCGACGGTGAGCTAGATCCTAAATAGGAAAGCGCGCTCGTCACCTTCCTCCAAAATAATAAAGATGTTTTTGCTTGGAAGCCATCTGACATGCCTGGAATTCCTATGGAGGTGATCGAGCACTCTTTACACGTCAAAGATGATGCAAAACCTATCAAACAATGATGCCGCTTTGCTCAGGATCGAAAAGATGCCATCAAGGAAGAACTCACAAAACTCTTAGCCGCCGGGTTCATCAAAGAGGTCCTCCATCCCGACTGGCTGGCTAACCCGGTCCTGGTCCGGAAGAAGACAGGGCAATGGCGTATGTGCGTTGACTACACCGATCTCAACAAAACCTGCCCTAAAGATCCATTCGGATTGCCTCGCATCGACCAAGTCGTAGATTAAACAGTCGGCTGCCAGCTCCTGAGTTTTCTGGACTGTTACTCGGGCTACCACCAGATCAGCTTGAAGGAATATGACTGCCTGAAAACATCGTTTATCACGTCGTTTGGAGCTTACTGCTACATCATGATGCCCTTCGGTCTGAAAAATGCCGGAGCCACATACCAGCGCATGATCCAGAGATGCTTTCAGACACAGATCGGGAAGAACGTGGAAGCTTACGTCGACGATGTCGTCATCAAGACCAAGCAGAAGGAAGACCTGATTGCCGACTTAGAAGAAACCTTCGTAAACATTCGGGCCTTCAGAATGAAGTTGAACCCGGAGAAATGCACGTTCGGCGTGCCATCAGGCAAACTGCTCTGCTTCATGGTATCGCATCGCGGCATCAAAGCTAACCTAGAGAAAATCAACGCTATTTTGAATAAGATGCCCCGAGTAACCAGAAAGATGTCCAGAAGCTCACTGGTTGCATGGCGGCACTAAGCCGATTCATCTCCCGACTCGGCGAGCGAGGCATGCCTTTTTTCAGGTTACTGAAGAAAACCGATGACTTCCAATGGACCACGGAAGCCCACAAAGCCTTTGAAGATTTCAAAGAATTTCTCACGACGTCACCCGTCCTAGCCTCACCTCAGCCTCAAGAATCCCTGCTATTGTATGTCTCAGCAACTCACCAGGTGGTCAGCACAGTTCTCGTTGTTGAGCGTGAGGAAGAAGGACGAGTCTAGAAGATTCAAAGGCCAATCTACTTTGTTAGCGAAGTGCTGGTAGGAGCCAAAATTTGCTACCCCTAGGTACAAAAATTATTATATGGTGTTCTGATAACCGCGAGGAAATTGGAGCACTACTTTCAGGGTCACTCGGTCACCGTCGTCACGTCCTTTCCACTCGGCGATGTCATCCACAACCGGGAGGCGACTGGGCGCATCGCAAAGTGGGCCCTGAAACTGATGCCGCTGGAGTTAACTTTCAAGGCGAGGACGTCTATAAAGTCACAAGCCCTGGCGGATTTCCTGGCCGAGTGGACCGAGCAACAAGAAGACGTACCTAGAGAAGACCTACAATACTGGACCATGCACTTTGACGGGTCCAAGAGGATCACTGGCTTAGGAGCGGAAGTCGTGCTGATTTCCTCGACTGGAGAAAGGTTGCGATATGTTCTTCATATTCATTTCCCCGCCTCACACAATATCGCCGAGTACGAAGCCCTGCTGCATGGCCTACGACTTGCTGTTTCACTCGGGATTCGACAGTTGGCTGTGAAAGGAGATTCCCAGCTGGTTGTCAACCAAGTGATGAAAGACTGATCCTGTCTAAACGACACCATGGAAGCCTATTGGCAAGAAGTTTGCAAACTTGAAGACAGGTTTGATGGATTGGAGCTATCCCATGTCTTGAGACATAACAATGAGGCAGCTCATGAGTTGGCGCAGTTCGGGTCCAAGCGAGAAACCGCCCCAACAGACGTTTTCGTAGAGCATCTCTATGAGCCGACTGTCGTAGCAAAGCCAACTCCCAACGAGCAAGCTACAAATCAAGTCGCTATGCTCGACGCCGACTGGAGGACACCGCTCATCAAATTTTTAACTCAGCAAGAGCTGCCGGAAGACCGGGATGAGGCGGAACGAGTCCGACGTCGTTGTCAGAGCTATGTCATGGTCGACTCCGAATTATACAAAAGAAGCCCTTCTGGAGTCCTAATGAGATGTATCACGCCTGAGGAGGGACGACAACTACTCCAAGACATCCACTCGGGTGTATGCGGAAGTCACGCGGCAGCACACACCTTGGTAGGCAAAGCCTATAGATAAGGCTTATTTTGGCTCACAGCGGTCACCAACACCGACAAAGTGGTTCGCACATGTGAAGGTTGCCAGTTCTTTGCTCGGCAGATCCATGTTCCAAACCAAGAGTTACAAACGATTACATTATCTTGGCCGTTTGTAGTATGGGGCTTGGATATGGTCGGCCCCTTCAAGAAGGCTCCGGGAGGATTCACACATCTGTTCGTCACGATTGACAAGTTTTCCAAGTGGATCGAGGCTAAGCCGGTTGCTACGATCACTGCTGACAAGGCACGAGACTTTATCCTCAACATCGTGCACCGGTTTGGCATCCCAAACAGAATTATAATGGACAATGGGACTCAATTCACTGGAGGCATTTTCAAGGAATTCTGTGAAGATTTCGGCATCAAAATCTGCTACGCATCAGTCGCACACCGTAAAAGCAACAGACAAGTTGAACGCGCCAATGGCATGGTTCTTCAAGGAATCAAGGCCCGAGTGTTCGACAGGCTAAATCCCTATGCCGGCAAATGGGTTCAAGAGCTGCCCTCGGTTCTATGGTCTCTACGGACTACGCCCAGTTGGGCCACCGGCCAAACTCCTTTCTTCCTGGTTTACGGGGCAGAAGCTATGTTGCCGAATGAAATGGAGTACGAATCTCTTCGAGTCCGTAGTTTCAACAACGAGCGCTACGATCAAGATCGAGTGGACGACCTGACCCGACTGGAAGAGGACCGAGAGGCAGCCTTGATCCAGTCGGCAAGATATCTTCAAGGACTTAGACGATACCATAGTCGCAATGTTCGGGCGCGAGCCTTCATTGTCGGCGATTTGGTTCTACGCAAGATCCAGACGACCAAAGACCGTTACAAATTATCTCCACTATGGAAAGGACCATATATAATTGCTAAGGTGACTCGGCCAGGAGCATATCGACTAAAGCGTGAAGATGGATCCATGGTGGAGAACTCCTGGAATATCGAACATCTTCGATGATACTATGCTTAAATTACTTTAAGTTTCATGTTATTCTCGACTGCCAACCTCAAGCAAGATGACTTCTTGAGTTGACAGTCGGGTGCTGCACATGTGTCAATAAAGCATGGTTTTCTTCGACAACTTGTTCATATTTGGTTTATCATTGTCCAATGTTTTTATTCGAGTTCAATAGATAAGGACTGAGAATTTTTTGATGACCTAATCAAGCTTAGGCTTGGTGACAGTCGGACGAAAATTACTTAAGAAATCTTCTATGAAGACTCGAGTCAAAGCGTTAACATAAATAAGCCGATATCTACAAGTTCACATCAAAGTTTACAAACAACATTCACAAAGTCATTAGGATCGAAAGTTACTAACTACATCAACAGCTACTTTCTTGGCCGACTCCTGTGCTTCGCTGATCAACTCCAAGGCCTGCTCATCTGAAGTGTCGTCGGCGAAGCCTTCCCCGACTGAGTCAACATCTATCCGAGGATAGAGTGACTTGGCCTGCGCAAGGGCGAAGCCCGCTCCCATGGTGGCCACTTCTGAGATGTTGGCTATGTACTGATCCAGGGCTCTTCTGAGTTTATCAAAGACGTCGACGGCATCCAGTGAGCTGGTCCCGAGCCCATGATGAAACAGCGACAAGAGAATCGGTGTGGCCGCATTAGCAACATCGTCCCTTACGCTTTCGGCCCTTCAGACCCTTTCGACGAAGACATCAAATTGCGCTCGGGTTTTGACTTTATAAGCTGCAAGAGACATGATTACACAGACACTCGAAGATGAAGCCAAATGAAGAATGCTATCTTAAAGGAATTTACCTTCAAACTCAGATTCCAACTCGGCTTTGCTAGCATTAGCCTTCCAGCTGGGTTTGGAGTGTGTGGACTTCTGAAGAGTTCTCTTCAACAAGAACATTTGCTGACGTCAAGATCAAGACAGACTACAAATAGAGGCATAAAGAGACCAAGATGATTAAACATACTCCTGACTGAACCCCGGAGGTCAAGGTTCTCCTCCCGGAGCGTGGCAATTTCTCTCCGCAGGGCAGCTTCTCTTGATGTAGCCTCCTCCGAGTGGCCTTGAGCTCCTGTTGGATGTTCTCCAAGGAGTTCAAGTGGGAGACTAGCTTCTCGAGGGCATCAGATTTGGCCATTGATCAGCAATATACCCTCTGCACACGAGTTCAGGGTTAGTCGACTAAAAGGAGCCACAAGGCTATAACGGAGAAGAGCGATGCTTACATTTAGCAGCCGGGTAGCTTCATTCAGGCTATCAACAAGCATATCTCTTTCTTCATTTTCTTTTTGCTTGTTCAAGACAATGCCTTGTTTCAAGCCCTCAGAGTCGTGCCACTCTATTTTGATCGGAGGGACCCAGGTCTCTGAAGATTGCAGCCTGGGGATCTCCTCCTCTTTTGCTGATTGATTTAAAGAAGATAAATGAAGACAAAGAGAGGACAGATTGAAGACTAAAGTCAGAAGGCTGCTTTAGAGCTTACCAGCATCAGTGGCCGAACCCTTGACTGGTACTTCTCGGCTGCCTTTTTCTCCTTGGTTCACGCCCGACTGGCTCTCAGTCGAGGCACCTTGAGCGGCAGTCGGAGTGTCTTCTTCAGCCGACTGGTTTCCAGTAGGGACTTCCTGGTTGGCAGTCGGGGGCTCTTCCATTGGGGTATCTTCACTGGGAGGTGGAGACTTCTCGCTTGGAGCGCTCTCACTCGGGAAAGGGCCCTGAGGTTCTTGTTCTGCAGGCTTTGTTGCTTCAGCCGCTGCAGATGGGATTGGGCCCTCACTCTGCCCTGCGGGGTCTATGTTCTGAGGTCTCCTGCAAGGAAAAAGATGGAAACAATCGGGACAAAGGCAGAAAGATCTTCAACAAGGACACGGTTTCAATTATGAGATATACCTGGTTGATTGGCGAATTTTGGGTACAGATTTGGGAGATGGCCTCGGAGGGGTCACTTCAGCTTGAGGAGCTGGGACATCATCATCCGAGTCGTCAATCACCAGCCTCCTTTTGCTCGCTCGCTTATTGACGTCCTCATCGGTAGCAGCCCTTTTGCCGACTAGATCACTCCTGATCCTGACGCCGCCGGCTGGCTTCTTGGCAGGCCGAGTTGGTGCATCGTCGTGATGCACCTTATATGGCTTTGAGATGATGAAAGCATTTTCCTGCAAGGAAGATTTTATATACACTGAGAAAAGGAGGTGCAATATTAAGATTGAGAGACATTAAAGAAGTTAAGTCAGCTTACCGGAGGAGGAGGATGGTACAAGCTGAATGGGAGAACAGGCAACAGGAGGCTGCGTTCGACCGCGATCCCAGAAGAAAAGATCTTGTACATACGAGTCTTCAGGGTCTCGTAGCTCAAGGAATCGCGGTCCTCCCGATTGGGATCCCTTTCGCCTTCATACTCGAATGCGGGTTTGGATCTTTCTTTGATGGGTGTCAGTCAGTTTTTTATGAAGTGCCAAGTGATTTGTTCTCCTCGAAGGCCTTTTTTCTTCATCTCCAGGATCTTGGCCAAGAGCTTGTTGGCTTCATCCCAGTCTTGAGCCACCGGCACAGTGCTCCAGTTAGGCCTTGGAACCGGAGGAAGGCCGATAAAGTTGGGCAAGCAGGGTTCGAGATTTGCGATGTAAAACCAGTTTGCATGCCAGCCTTTATTGGAGGATTTCAAGGGGAGAGAGAAATAATCTTTGCGGAGAGTTCCGCGGAGTTGAAAGCCGGCCCCACCCACGACGCAGGGCTCATCCTTGTTTGGATGTGGTTTGAGAAAAAAACATGCGCCGGAAGAGCTGAAAGTGGGGAAGGATGCCAAGAAAAGATTCGCAGACGTGGATGAAGAGTGCAATGTGAAGCATGGAGTTGGGATTCAAATGATAGAGTTGAAGACCGTAGTACTCAAGAAGGCCCCGAAAGAAAGGTGGGAAGGCCGAAACCACAGTAGAAGAAAGAAGTAAAAATGACGATCTCACCGGTGTTTGGAGTGGGGAACTCCTCACCGGCCGCCGAACGCCAGCCGATGATTTCCTTGGGAGGAAGAACTCCGTTCTTCACCATCTTCCGAAGAGTTGATTCCTTGACATCAGAGGTCGCCCATTGCTCGAAGGGGATTTCCTTCTCTCCCGCCATGGATGCGATTTGGGGGAAGCAGATCTGGCACGGGAAATGGGGATTCAACAAGGGGATCTTGGAGGCTGGATGCGGAAGATGGCTTGTGGTGAAGTGAGAGCTCCTAGATCGGTGGATTTGGGCGTGCGCGAGCTTAGGGTTTTCCGCGGAGAGCTGGTAAACAGTGCCGCGAAAGAGGAAATTTTTGGGGAAGACGAAGTGGCGGGGATGACCTCGAGGCTTCGTATAAAGACTTGAGGGTTTTGTTAAGTCGTCTTGCGATTGGGCCGAGCCCATGAGAGACTTGCGGCCCAGCTAAGGTGTGGCCTGATGCGTGTCCTTAGAGACTTAAGCGGATGGACTTAAGCAGATTTACCCTGGCAATATGCACGTGTCTAATTGCCCAATGCCTTTAAAATTTTTTCATACCACGGTTTGCGTAACTTTATGAGAAGTTGGTACGATGCAATTTGAAAGGTGACAAATAGTTAATCTTTTCATGGTTGTCCTGATGACAGGGACTATTTGGTTTTTAAGCATTTGATTAAATAATTATATCAATGCTATTTTTCCACTTTGGTGAAGATCTTTTTAGATTAAGACCAATATTATGGAAGGAGCTATTTAATATTTTGGTCATATTTTTCAGATGACTGAAAAATTTGTCCCGAGATGACTCGGGCAAACCAATTCGGATGAGCATGAGCTTGCCGAGTGATGAGATTTTTTATGATTGCTTTAGCTTGAGCTAAGCATTTATATGAATATGATTTTTTATAGTTCTTGACTATATGCTTAGTTTGTTTTTGACTAACCACATAGTCGGGGGTTACACCTAATTAGGTGCATCAGGAGATGCACCTAGATATTTATTTTTGAGAATTTTTTGAGATGTTTTTCAGCCCTTCACAGTCTTTTTATCAGATGATAAAGCACTCGGGAGATTCATGTAGAGATGATGGAACCACTCGGTACCAAAAGCACTCGGCCAAGGAGTTGTTTGGCTATGTGTTGTTTTGGTCCAAGGCAAAGTTATCTCGTCGACTGCGAAGGACTCGGAGGCTACCGTGGAGATTATGACAATCGGATACCCTCATGGAAAGCTTGTCCGACTGTTAATAGGGATAGGTTACGCCTGAGGATTGTGTAAACTGGCTATGACTTGGGTGTTACGTTGCCGATCAGATAAGGCAACGACTCATAGTCATAACTTGGTAAGATTGAGGAAACTGAATTAGAGTATGATAGGGTTTTCGACTTGTAAGTCCGCCCTCCAAGACTATATAAGGAGGGCAGAGACGTCCATTGAGGAATAGGGAACACAAGAGCAACAGATCTGATTGTGCGATACACAAGATCTTGAGATCAATAAACACTTGGCGGATCAAATCCCCGAAACAGGAGTAGGGTATTACCTCACGAGAGGACCTGAACCTGTCTAAACCTTGTTTTCCACCTAACCCAGTGTGCTTGACGATCTTGACTGCACCCCCAAATTTTTATTGTCGAAACCAAGTTTCGACATCTAAATTTTGTAAAAAAATTATTTATTGTAATATGGAGGGAATAGTCCATATATTCTGAATGTTATCGATTAGAGAAGTGCACAAGTACAAAAACTTTTGTTTACACATCAGAACAACTTATCATGTCGTAGTCAATTCACGTTTGGTGTGTCTGGGTTCTTGTCTTCTGAAACACATTTGTATTCATGATACGACAACAGAGTATCAAATAATTATAATCTTGAACCCATCGAACAATGTGATTAAGAAAGAGACAACCACAAACACACAACGGACATGGCTAAAAATTTCATAAGTTATTGAACAGCAGAGTAGGTTTTAATAATTTTCTACTTTCCATTATTAAAACTACAAATTAATATGATTGCTGTTTTCTCATATTAACAGGTGGTGAATGTAAAAGGTGATCATAACTATCAGGAACAGAACATTATTCACCAACCTTCCACTCATTGCATTACCGGGAGTAGTTCAAGAGCTATCAGTCCTGCAACTCAATGGAGTTGTTTGGTTGGGCTGATTTTGACCCGTATCTGTTATCGATGTTAATCAAACTCGTTACATATCTTTGTTTCATTTGAACCGTGATCAAATAGTCTGTAATTGAACCGTGATCAAATAGTCTGTAATCAAATCATAGCTCAATACAACCCACATTACGATGCAGGACGGGCATAAAGCGATACCGATACGACGCGTGACCTAGCACCGACGCCACCGAGCGCCGAGCGCGTCGAGCGCTGCCACCGCCGCCGCACTCCCGCCTCACCCCGCACTTCAGAGCGCTGTCACAGCCCGTCCCCACTCTCCGTGCCAATGGCGATCGAAGCCACGCGCCTCTCCCCATCCCTCGCCGCCGCCACCACCATCCTCAGCCGCCGCAGTCCTCCTCCCGTCGTCCTCCCTCTCCGCCACGCCCTCCCTCTCCTGCTCCCACGCCGCGGCCTCTACTTCCTCGCCGTCGTCGCCACGGACGGGGACGGCCGCGCCGTCGCCCTACCCTCGTCGGAGCTCCGCAAGCGCCTGGGCGCCTCCTCCGCTGCTACTGATGGCGGTGGTGGTGAGGACGAGAAGCTCCAATCGCTCCGCCGCCTCTTCACGTGGCCCGACGTCGCCATCGACGCCTACATCATCCCCTCCCAGGACGCCCACAGGTCCCTCCCAGGACGCCCACCAGGTCTCCACATCTGCCCCACGAATACTGGCTTCTGTATTAAGAAATAAACCGTACACTAATGGTGACACCAAAGTAGCGCAAGAGTGGTGAGCAATGGTGGCTTGAATACTTGATGATGCAGTTACTGTAGACAGAGGGATAGACGATTTCAACCACGTGGAGATATATTTAATAGAAACAATAAATGATTGATGGGTCATGGGTATGTCTGTTCGTTGTACCCGGCAAGTAGTTCTGTTTCCTGAACATATCTCACTTAAGCCATGTTTACTTCCTGTAAAATCCTGTAAAGATTTGGGATTTTGGTCACTTTTGGGGATTTTGGAAGTAAACAGGTGGGTGTAAACTTGACATATAAAGTTTTTAGATTTGGGAAAGTTTTGGGCCAAAAAGATGTAATTTTTCATCGAAGATGCGCTGGACACCCCTCCCCTACATGACCCTGCATGCCTCATCCGCACTAGCCCCTCATCCGTATCCCCCGGATCTCCTTCTTTTCCCCTCTTCCTCCGACGCCGAACGAGACCACGGTGGCGCCGATTGCCACGCCGATGGCCGGCGACGACCGCGGAGGCGCTAGTGGGTGCAGGCGCCAGGGCCTCGACGGCGAACGCCATGGTGGCCGAGGCGACGACGGAGGCCAACGCTAATGCCGGTATGGTCCCCGTCCCCGTCGCGGCGACGATTGCCGGCTCCGCCTGCTAGAGCAGCCACTGGACGGTCTCGCCGTTGGTCTCGCCACCGTCACCACCTGCATCTGCTGCTGCTGCTCATCCTTCCTTCCCCGGCCACGCCGCCCCGGATCTCCCCCGGCCACGCCGCCTCGTCCGTCGGTGCTGCAGTCCCCGCCGTTCTCCACCTCGGCATCCCCGTACTCGGCGCTCCACCCGCTGCTGCTCGCCGTCGACAGCGTTGTCCAGATTCATCCATGCCCTGTCCAGAATCGTTTCTTCATTAGATTTCTTGAAGGATTTGATGATTCTTTTTTTCATCAGGGAAAGAAGATCTGTCGCCGCACTTCTTGGTTGCCGGCGAGGAGGAGGATGAGGCGAGGGAGAAGAGGGCGCAGAGGCCGCCGAGAAGGAAGAGGAGGAGGAGAGGCGCCATGGGTAAATCTGTCATTTTTATAACATCCTAAAAATTTTACACAGGGGAAGTAAACGCCACTCTTGGATGTAAAGTTTACTCCCTAAAATTTTTGGGTGTAAAGTTTACACCAAATGAAGAAGTAAACATGGCCTTAATTGATTTGCATGGATGATGATGATTCTTCTCTTTTTTGGGATTATATGATGTTCTTTGCTAATCTTAGATGTGCTTTTGCTTGGTTCTTCGTCATTGTCCTCTTGAAAGGTAGGAGTAGTAAAAAATCGTTCTATGACATCTTTACGTTACGTTACACATATAGCAGCAAACCAAACAGTGTGAATGATTACGTTGTCGTTACAGCAACAAATCAAACAAAGTATGTAATCTGATACAATGGTATCAATTATCATGAAAATTATTTCCATTAAAGTTTACGTTTGTATTTTCCAACCAAACATCACCTATGAGTGGGATTTGCTAAAGTGATGCACTTGTATCTCACACCAGTTAGGACAGTTTTACTGGGGTTGCACTGAGCTCGTCAACCAGTTAGTTATCTGCATGCTTCCAATATGACCACCAAAGAGGTAGCTAATTAACACAGCTCACTTTGCAGAGCTAAAAGAACATGCCACCGGCTGCAGAGCAGCAGAAGGAGGAGCAAACTCCCCCATCGTGGCTGGAATGTGTGAGAACTCATTGCAGTTGATATGTTAACAGTACAACAGAGATCAATTCTGACACAACGGTTCGTTAGTTAACTAGTCGAAAGATGGTAAGTCATTATTAAGGAAAACAAATTTGGAGCAGCATATGTTTCTTTCTGGTTTCTTTGCATGGAAAATGTCGAAGAAGGGTCTGGCTGATTTATCATACTCTACTACAGAGGGAAAATGTCTGCTAAATTTGGTGCGAAGGGGAACAATGTGCACTGTACAAGGCGTAAAATATGGTTTACTCATCATAAATTCATATTTTCTTTGGCATATTCAACATTTTAATACAATGGTATAGTTCCTTAATTTGTTTTTTTATCAAGCGATGGGTGAAATTCACTACATCATTTTCTTTCATTTGAGGTATCTTGAAGTCCTGAAAAGGAATAATTAGGAACTCCCAAGAAGTTGTTGATTAGACTAGACGGCCCTACATCTTCTATACGGATAAAATATATCATTTTGTCCCTAAATATAAGCACTTCTATGATTTTAGCAAAGAGTATGGTTAAGTACAAAAAAATTCTGATACCCTTATTAAATATGGGATGATTCAGGGTTTGGTGTGTAAGATGGGAAGGACATTGAATGAGTAGATGAGACAAGTAGTACTTTATAAATATTTACATTTTGATACTAATTTGAAATGCTAAAAGTGATTATACTTTAGATCTCATCTAAATCTATAACTTTTATATAGGTTTTGTCTCCATCCGAGACCTTATAATATATTTTTGGACATCCAAACAACCCACAAATCAAAAGGTCATTAACGATCTCATCAAACTCTGTAAATTTTATATAAAATTTATCTTCATCCGACTTAATATGAAAAATTAGGTAAAACCATGTATATATGAGCTACAGTATTAATTATAGGTATCGGTTTTGATAAAACCGGTATATATGTGATGTCTATATGTGCTGATTCACAAATAAAAATTGGTACCTATGGCACCAAACTCATAGGTGCCGGTTAGTTTATTATAAGAATCAAATTTTATATGATGTCGATAGGTGCCAATTTATTATAGGAACCGACACGTATAACTTGGAGAAATATTGATGTCGATTTTTGTTATGGACCGATACCAATGAGTGGTTATAGGTGTCGGTTTTTAATTTTATCGTGACAAAAAATGAAAAATGGTATATAGGTATCGGTCTTTATGTGATGTTTTGTAGTAGTAAAAACACCATAAGAGGTCATTACAACATATAACACATTCAAAACACTCCCAGCAATTTATGTTTGAGAACAAATAGTCCTGCCAGTCTCACTCACATAATATATCACCAGTTGTGTGACAAGCACCTGACCCTGCACCACCGAATCTACAAATCTTGCCCTTCTCAATATAAGGCAGCAACCACATCTATAAATCTTGCCCTTCTCAATCCACACCAAATATAATGTATAGCATATTGTTTCGGTAGGAACGGGATGCAGTGGGAAAATGAAGATGACAATAACAGAAGAAACAAGATCTGCATGTACATTGCCAGCTGCCACAATTCTCGCTTCATCCTTTATTACTGGTGCTTCATCTGCAAGAAGCGTATGCACTCGACCGTTCCATGTCATCACTTCCGACATGGACTGAATTCTTATGCATCGGGACACAATTTCTTCTCTAAGCGATACCACTGGACGTGTTTGAAAGCTAGTGTTCACGCAATCACATTGGAGGAAGACGATGAAGAGCAATTTGATGTACAAAAATTCCTCACACATTCTGCATAGAAATTAACAGCTTTGAAACCATGATCATAAGGCAATTATGACGTAGTTCCATGTAATACTAAGAAAAACTGCCAATAAGACAATAGGATTGGACATGCATACTCATTACGTGTCACTTTGATTCTCAATGAGTTCTTTCATCTAGATCTAAAAACAAAAACATGATTTTTTTACCTATGGTCTATGGACCGATATACATAAAAGATACATGTATTTGCTAGAATTTAGGCGCATGTCCAGTCTAAAATTTCATTTTTATGCAATGTTTGCTTATTTTTATGCAATGTTTGCTTTTAGTACATTTCAACTGTAGTTTTGTTGTTATATATGGGTTTATGTTATTTTTATTCACGTTTAAATATTTATGGTTGTAATTTTTTTTTATGGATTTTAAGTTTAGTTCATTTTTAAGTTAGAATAATTTATTGTTCAACCTTTTTATCAAAGAGAAAAATAACTAAGTTTAAATAAGTAACTGGAGAGTAATGATAACCATTGGATTGTCATCCAAGTGCCTAATTTCAGTGGCCTGAAATCTAGATACTTCAAAAATCATAAGCATCCCTGAAACTTGATGCAAGGAAACAATTGTCTCCTATCCACCTATCTCTCTTCATCAATAATGAACCAAGACTCTATTTCAAGCCAACATTTTTATTTATTTTTCTCACTTTAAGGAACATAGCAAGCAACAATTTCCAGCAGAAATCTCACAAGGATGAATGCATTTGGGAATTTCAGGGAGACTCGGGTAATTTCATGATCTAGTAACATTCGGAAGAATGGATGCATTTGGGAAGAAAGTAGAGATGACATGCATCCACTTGAACCAATTGATTGAATAGTGATATCTGGTAAATTGCTTCTCATCGGCCATCCGGGCCAACCGGAAAAAGCGAACGCTTCCTCTTCGGTGAGCCAAAAAAGAAAAAATTGAAAAATCAAAAGCATCATGCATGGCTCCTATGGTGCATCGGTAAGGGTTCTCGACTTAAGTCACCGACTTTGAATCATCGACATGTGGACCCATCGAGAGATGGGTGTTAACACCTAAATTTGGTAATTAAATTCCTAAGTCCTAGCAAGGATGAAGCAAAGTCGAATCGGCTGGCTTGGCAGAGAAACAGAGGCCACATCGGCTGAGAAGCGATTGGCTGCGAGGCCAGTCGGCTAAGGTTGGATCGGACAAGGGCGACCGATAGCCGATTCTAGGTTCGGAAGAGATAAAACCGTTTCTGGTACAGCAGTTTGAAGGTAAATAGAAGATTTTGTTATAAGATTGCGTGTTAAATGATATTGTCATCTATGGAGAGTCATGTAACGACAGTTGTATCTGTAATTTAGGAGTTTGTTTAAACTGTTAATTGTAATGCGGCGTGGGTCCTTCCCGGGGATAACATCGTGTTTTAAATAGTAGTTTAGATAGAGTCCAGGGTCTATACAGATAATGTATCTTGGGTATAAATATGACCCGAGACCCCCTGTAAATAATAATACAACACAACCAATCAAACCTTCGACGCATCGCCAACCTTTTTCTTCAGACGAGCAATTTGTTTGGCAACGGGCTGCATCGTTTCGATCCCCAAATCCAGGTAAATGCTTGTCATTAGTGGCATGATCTGCTGTTTCTAGTGCTTCCATCGTAAGGACACATTAGATTCAGAAGTTTATACCACGCTGTTTATCATATAGTGCATATAAATTAGATCAATGTTTAGATCTATCCTGCCATTGGCTAGTTTCATCAAGAACTTGCAGCTAATAGGGCTAGATCTAAAGGTTGGTTGGTTTATATGCGGTATCCACCGTCTCGAGAAATATAAATCAGCCACAACAGATCAGATTTTCTTTTTATACTTAATGTTGCATCAAGTTTGAACTATTAAGTCGTTTTTAGAACTTCCAATGATCTGTTCAGTTAGATTTATATTGTTTAGAGACAAAGGCGGGTTTCACCGGCCTTATCTACCCCGATATGTTTCTTTTAATATATTTATTATTAGATTTATATTAGAACCACCTCTTATATTAAGATCGCATTCTTGTCGGACGTTATCAGCCAAAATCGGCCCGCCATCAACAGCCGACGGCCGATTTCCCAGGCTATGCGCACCTGGTTCAAGAATGATATCCTTTTATAAGATTCGTTGGAGTACTAGCCGATTCATTGTTAGCTTTCCAGTATCGGCTAGGTTATCGATTCATATATCTATTATCCTTCACTGTATTTAGGTTAAACGGCTGATGTTGTCTCGGTATAGCCGATCCATTCCAGTCGCTTGGCTTAAATATATTTTAGGATAGCATATATATGCTCATGGATTCCCTTAGCCGATCCAAAGTGGGGATCTAACCTAACACTTAATGCATATTTCCTTGTTTTTTTCTTGTTGGTTAACGTATCAAACCAATCGGCACGCCCGCACACGCAGCACCGAGAAGGACCTACACCGGAGTTGCGCATCTCCCTGTGCCGCGCGTGAGAGAAATTTCTCGTCAACAATGAGCCCACATGTCAGTGACCCAAAGTCACTTGACTTTAAGTCAGAGAATCCGTGCCGATGGTGCATGGGGTATGGGACCCATGAAAGGGACAACTGATTGAGATGGACATGGGGTGTTCAACCATTTGAATCTTCAAAATTCAAATGATTTTTTCTCTTCAACCATTTATTCTGATGATTTTTAAGTTTTTTATAATGGATATTTTTCTAAATGTTGTACATGGTGTTATTTTGATGTTTCAACAAAGATTTTATGGTGTTTTCACTATATCATTGTCAATGTTTGTCAGCCTTGGGTTTTGAACACCGAAAACCTCATGTATTTTCATGTACCAATCCCTGGATCAATAGTTGGTACATACATTCATAGCCAATACAAAACTTATATCGATATGAATTTAGGCTAAAGGAGTTTAATACCCTTACAAGGACCAATAGGGTGTTGTCCTATTAGATAAACAACAGCTGAAACCAATATAGTATTAGGCCCAAGTAACATGCCCATAGGAAGTTGACTAGGGTCGTGACCTAGTTCTCTATCAGCCTTTCGATCATCTGCTAAGTATGCCATCCTGTAGTGGATGTATGCTTTGCCCGTACTCCGTGACACACCAAGACATGAGACTTGTCATGGCCTAGTCTTTTAGGTCCCCTTAAAGTTACGGTACCTGCTCCATGAACTATGTGCCCCCATTATCTACCTAGCTTCACAAACCAGAAGTTAGGGGAGTTCTGGTGTTCCAGGGATTCTAAGGAAGGAAGTCTTAAGCACAATTAGTCTAATTTTAATGTTAGATTTCACGCTTGCCGTGACTTTGTCATGATTTGCTCTCTCACATGACCTACATTATTATGGTTTTGAACCACAAAACATTTCACAATATAGGTACAACATGATAAAGGAGGAGGGCATGGTGACTTACGTTGTTCTAGATGATATAAACTGATTAATTGGTTTTGCTCAACCTCCAGCTCCTTGGGTAGCACCTTCACTATCCTTATGAGCAGTATAGTCTAATTGCATGGGAAGAACTAGATACAACAACCATGAAGGGTTACGCGGAAGCTACGCTAGCCGAAAACAAAAATTTCTACCGCGCAAACCAGGAACACTTGCAAGTAAGGGCCGATAGATCGTTACCGATTGGAGTGTGCAGCAAACACCAATCGTGGCTATCCGATCCCAAGTGTAGCTGATTCTCGCAAGCCGACACCGATACCCGGGACAGCCGATTCGCCAATCAACCGATTCACGATGCCGTAGCCGATCCGGGCCAATCAAGCCGCGCAACGTAGCGCCGCCTCTACCGGTATCCACACGTCCGGGGACAAAACGCCGTACACCCGTGTGCTAGCACGCGATGCAAGGCTAGGGTTTGGCTCGAAAGTGGGGAGGGTTTCCGTGGAGATTGATCTCGGCGACTTCTGTTGCACACGATGCAATTGACATACCGCAACTCTCCACCCCTCCCTCCTTTATATAGAGTTGGCCGACGGGACTAGTGGCCGATTAGGACTCTATTTTGAATCGGATCTCATCCGTATCTCATAGAGTTGGCCGCCCACACGTCGTAAGCCCATAGGACTCTATCCGATCGGATCCCTATCCGATCGAGCCGTATCCGAGTCCAACTCGAATGCCCGTTCTTATCCCCTTAAGCGTGCGACCCGTAGGTTCAGGTATACTCGGTTTCGGCTATAGTCTAACTTAGCCGATCGTCGGCTCGAGTCTAACTCAGCCGACTGTCAACACGGCGCCTAGCAGCACATATTGACACCATAGTATACAAGAATAATATCGGCTCGAACCTGTAATGTGTACACAAATCCCTTTGCCTCACGATACCGTTAAGCTATAGGCAAGATGTGTGCCATCCCTTCAATAGCTTAACCATTCACTCGAACCGTATTGGATTATCTGTCTGTTGATTGACTCCTCAATCAACTTAGCATGGCCATGCATTTCCATAATCCATTACCTCGAGGGGCCCAGAGATATCTCTCCAAAGGAGGGGCAAATTCCATCTTGATCACTCACATCCCACTCCATGTTTCATAGCAAACCCGAAAACTACCTTTATAACTACCCGATTACGGAATAGCGTTTGGTAGTCCCAAAGTAGGCTACTACACATGTTGGAATCCATGGTGATCTCAGGTCTAAGGACTTTGTACCAACACTACCCGAGACCAACTAATGGCACATTAATTCCCGTAGTGTCTCATGGTGGGTCTATCCAACAATGTGTTCTTCAACACATATGTCCATGTTTATTGATTTGGTATCTCCATACCCATGATCTATGAGACATGATCATCAATCAATAAACATGTCGATCTTAGAATCATATTTGTTCCAACAATATGACATATGATCAGGGATCGTTTAGAAATAGATTCATACATATAGAGTCTCATAAATAAGTCACGTACTTATTGATCAATACAAGATGTCTATTTCATGGAACTGAATAACACTTTATTCATTTATACATAAACATTGACGTGATATCCAACATCTCCATGTTGCCTCTAGGGCATATCACTAACAAACCAATCAACACACAAAACCAAAATCTAAACTTAAGGGAGAACTAAGCGGTTGGTAGCTGTTTTGCTCACACTTCCTAAAGCTATAGGGCTTCGCCGGCTTAATTATATCAAAGGCTAAGGGTTTGGCTTTTGTTTCAACTAGAAGGTCTCTAGAGGGTTTGGCTACACTAAACTAAAGTAAGGCTAAAACCCAAGCTTGCTATAGGGCAGACCAAAGCAATTTAATGAAGTATTCTTTAGTTGATTTATCATCTCACCTCTGCTTATGTGATAATGGGTATATTATTAGAGGTTCAAGTTGTAGATAGACATTAACTCCATTTGGTAGGTTTAAGAGTTTATGTTCATTTTTCTTTTACACATTGACTTAGTATATGCAGTTGTGTATAGAGTTTTATATTGTTATTCGATTTGTTCAAGCTAAGTTAACTACTAAAGGTGTATTTTCTAAGTGAAGTCATTTCCTTGTCAAAAATTGATATTAAACATTGTCTTGCATATTTACTATGATCATATTAGTCTTTTAAAGTGTTACTAGGTATGTGTATTTTACCTATTAATTGGTGAGCCAAATTTTAGTTAATTAGCCATATGGTAGTGTGGGTGTAACCCATTCATGAAAATTAAATTTGTGGAGTTTAACATGACGTGCTTACTAATATAAGAAAGTAGTTTAGAAACCCTATTTTATTCTCATTTATGGATCGATTTTGGTATAAACCAATCTTTAGGTTATTACTTAGGTGGAATCAAATTTTATGTAGCATCGCATTATTTAGTTTGATATGGTCTATAACCTGGACATAAGCATTGCGTTTGTTGCTTGAGACCAAGGTTCTATAGCATATTTATTTATTTTCTTACAATTTCACCTAGGTGCACAAATTTGTTCCACAATTAATTAAGAGTATTTGGTGCATTATTCAAACGTTCATCGAGTTTAATTCAAAGTTCCTCTATGTGCTCATGATAGTGTGTTGCTGCTTATATTTTAAAGTGTTCCCATCAGTTTAAATTATTATTTTGCCTAAGGCCAATTTTAGAATAGAAAAATAATTATCATCCTGTGTTTATTTCATTTGTAGGAATAAAGTGAGTTGGGGATAACTTTTATTTTTTGTCCAGATTATAGAGATCGAATTTACAAAATTTTCAAGGCAAGTTTCACTTGCTTTGGACTTCATTTGAATTAGTTATGAATTTTCAAAGTTTAATTCACCTTTTTCTATAATGAAATAAAGGTTGGAGTTATTTTCTGAATTCTTTTTCTAGAGAGGACAGCCTAAGTGATTGACAGGTGGAGCCTACTCGTTTTTTTTC
Source organism: Oryza australiensis (assembly GCA_019925245.2). Taxonomy (NCBI): domain Eukaryota; kingdom Viridiplantae; phylum Streptophyta; class Magnoliopsida; order Poales; family Poaceae; genus Oryza; species Oryza australiensis. The sequence goes on from JAIFGZ020000342.1 coordinate 3,146,524, forward strand.
TATTTGAATTATTTTCCTTAAGATAAAGGAGTGAGCCACTGACAGGTGGGGCCGGGGTCAACTATTGACCTGGTCAAGGTGGTCACGAGACCTACACGTCAGTGACACATAAGTCAAACAAGGTTTTAATTAGTTTTATTAATTGCTTCGGGCCCACATGTCAATGACCGATTTAAAGAGGGATTAGAGGAGGGCTTATTTTGACTAAGGGAGGTGGGATCGGGGCGAGCCCACATGTCGGCGACTCCAATACCTCCCTTCCTTTCTTCTTCTCCATTCCAGCTCGGCGTGATGCGGCGAGTGTGGGAAGCGAAGGACGGCGAACAGTGGCCGAATGCGGAGCCCAATTGAGAGGTCCACATGGCGATGGCAACCAGCGATGGAAGAAGCAACGCTCGAGCGGGGGTCGACTCGACCTGCCAAGGTAGTCGTGCTGATTGGGACGGGTGAAGGCAGTGGCATTCTGGTGGTGTGTCGTCGAGGAAGGCGATGGTGACTCCTCGATGCGGCGAAGCTGGGAATCGGCTTCCCGATCTGGGCGTAGGTTGGTATGGGATTTCCCGGTCGGTGAGAGGGGAGAAGAAAGAGGGTATGGCAATGGGGCTGGTGTTAACAACAAAATTTTGCAAGATACTCGGAGTCAAAAGAACAGATTGAGGCGGATTTGGTGGGAGACAGAGTGGTTTCAAAATTTGACTGCGTATCAGCTTAAGGCTGTATCGGCTGAAAGGTTGTACTGGCCGATATATAATTGGACTCGACCAGCCAATATAGACAGGGCAGCCGATGCAACTAGTTTCGGGTTTAAGTTAGACTTGGATTGAGGATTTGAGGTTATTGCCAAACAAGGATAGAGTCAATTATAGGCAATTGTATCTATTAATTAGGAATATTAATGAGTCGTATTCATTAGGGATATTTTGATAAGAGTCTGGCTAAGGGACTTATTCATATGTTTTGTAATTTAGAAGTTTCGCGTCCAGCATGGACAAGTTTGTATATTTGGGTATAAATAGATGTCCAAGGTCTTATAATAAGTAGTTCAATAACACTTTTGGCGCATCGCCACCCTAGTTTTCTAGGTTTTCATCTCGACGAGTTCTTATTTCGAGTTGGGCTGCATCAGCTTCGATCTCCGACAAGGGGTAAGGCTTGTAATGGTGGTTTGTATCGACCGGATTAGTGCTTACATCATCTTGACACTCTAATCTAGTTTATGCATCTGCCTATTTATCATATATCTAAATTAATTTAAATTGATAGCTCTATTTAAATCAATAGGCCTTCTTTAGGGTTTTGTTGGTATCAATTAAACTGTTTTGTCGATCTAGATTAGTTAAGGTATCCACCACCCTAAAAATCAGCCGAAGGCTTGATTGTTTAGACTTTATGGTTCTTTTCATACTTAGTGCTGCATCAATTGGGTTTGACCTACTAATTCGTGCTTAGAATCATAAAAGCTAACCTACCTTGGATTGCCAATAAGGGTACCATCGGGATTTCAGATCTTACCTAATATAACTGTTTTGCTTTAAATTACATGATTTATTTTGCTTAACATGTTATATCTATCATCTATTTTAGGTTTATCAATCCTCTAAATCTACTAAGCTTGTTATCAACCTCGCACTGTCTCGGTTAGGTTCGATCTGTTGAGGTTATAACCTGTTTAGCAAATTTAATCAAGGTTGATAATCTTATATAAGACTATATCAGAGTTTTAGCCGATATGTCATCTGATCGCCCAAGCTATTTCATCGGCTATGATCTAAGTGTTGATCCCAAATCGTACCGAAGGCGCGTTGACTTGGAAAACACCTCGCTGGCCTGAGAGATTTGCTTTACTCTAGTGCAGGTCCAAAGTATTGCTTCTTAGGTTCGTAGGCGTGCCAGTTGATTTGATCCTGCAATCAACAAGAAACAAAGAAACAAGTGTTAGTTTGCAAATGATAGCCGATCGGCTGGTGGCCGATGATGTATCGTCTGGTGTTAAGCCGATGAGGTATGCACGGAATCGGCCAGGGAAATTAAACCTAATCGATCGGCTGAAGATATTCATAATACATAATCTGAATATGAAGATACGTTTAAACTAAGTGATTGGGACCTTAATATGCAAATTATATATATTTATAGCATAGTCGATGTCATAGATTTAATGTGTATCGGCTAATACTCCGATACCACTTTATACTAAGATATCATTATAGACTAAATACATTAAACAGGAATCGATCAAGTGTTAAGATGACTTAACAGATCTATAACAAACTTAACATATTTAATTATAGTGAGATCTTAATATAAAGGGCAACTTTAACATATCAAGTAAATATAAAATATACAAGACAGTTAAAACAGATAAGATCGGCTGAAACCCCGATACTATCTATAATAATGATCATGAGATGAGATAGATTCTTTATGATTCTAAATACGACTTAATAGGTCGGACCTAACCGATGCAGCATCAAGTATAAAAAGAAGCATAAGATCTAAACAAATCTATGAACACCTTTCTTGATGGTGGATACACTGTATAATCTAAATCGACAGTGAAACCTAACCCTATCGGTTGTTGTCTAATAACAGAGACTAGCCGACTAGGGTTAGATCGCATTATCGGTCTAGGTTATACATCATATATGGTAAATCGACGATTTACGTAAACAAGATTAGAGTATCATAATGATGGAAGCACTAATCCCGAGAACTCAACCCGCCATAACAATCTTTACCTTTTCGCTGGAGATCGAACGATGCAGGCCAACTAGAAGTAAGAACTCGTTGAAACTATTAAAAGAAAAGGGTGGCGATGCGCCGAGATTGTATTGAACTTGATTGTTGTTTTTACATGGTCCTAGGTCGTATTTATACCCAGATACAAGATAAGTCCTTGACGGACACGACTCCTATCTCTATTACAATTTGAATTACAAATATATGCCTAAAACAAACTCTCACCGGCATTATCTATAAGGAAACTATTTAAGGTATCCTAATTAACAGATACAATTGCCTTTCCTGGACTCTATCCATGTAAGGCAATCCTCATGAAGCACTTCAAATCGAATCCGAAGATAACTCCAACGTTTTTTCCCCGAGATCGGTCATTCCGGCCATCCTTATCGGAATCGGCTACATCGGCTATCCTTGTCCGATTCGGTATCAGCCGACAGTCTCCTTAGCCGATTTGATCACCAACCGATGAACTCCTCAACCGATTCGGTCTGCACTTGGCGCGCACCCTGTCTTCAGAGGAACTCAATTCTCTCCAAATCGGCTTCAGCCTAAGCTCCAAACCTTATAATTTGCTTACCAAATTTGGTCGTTAACACATGCCCCCCAAGTCCGCTATATTGTTAATGTTGCGGATTTGCCGAATCTTATCTTGGAGAGATTTTAGGGCTTTTTGTTTCAACCGTCATCATGCCCCTTTAAATATTAACCACCGCCTTAGAGTTTTTCACGCCGTCACTTTTGCCTCCGCCGCCTTAGCCCAAAACAATCTCAATCTCCACCGGCGACCTCTCAGGCGCACCTCGGCAACCTCGCAAACATCCCTGTGTGGCGACGAACTCGTTCCAAGAGATGTCGACCTCGACCACCCCGTCCACAGCGCCATCGGCTGAATTCCCAGAGGTAAGCCCCGTCGGCTTTAGCTTCGTTCTTCTATCGCAATTTGGCGTCCGTCCTTTGTAATTTACCCCCTTTTCTTTCATGTTCATTGTAGCATCCTGCACACACAATTGCATCCATCCCAACCAGTATTTCTTAGGGTCAATCGATAATCTAGACCCCTTAGATTTCATAAATGCCAAAACCAACAGGATTCCCTTTAGGCTGTCAAACCCTAACCTGGCATATTGGAATGGAACTTTCCAATCATGGCCAACAACCGATAAAACTTGGCCAACATGGTACAATAGGGTGTCGGCTAGCAAACAGAGTCATTGGAAAGAACTAGGGATAGCACAGTGCTTAGCCCTAAACATAGCCGATATGCCTAAAGACGAACCCCTACTATCGGCTGCCAGTTAATTTTGGTCCAACACTTTGAATGTTTTTCTCTTCCACCAAGGACCAATAACTCCCACTCTTTTGGATGTCACAATGATTACGGGTCTAGATATAACAGCATCGGCTAACCCAATTAGTCTGAACACCAAAGGTCAGTTTTCCTTCAAAACCCGAGCCATCGGAGGCTGGAACGGATTCACAAGCCAGAATATGGGAACTGGCCCAGTAGACCCCAGAGAACACACAGCTTTCCTCTGCAAAAGGAGAACATGTCGGCTAAGTTCTGCAAAAAATATGAGTCAAAAGTTGAGTGAGAGTTGAGCCGATAAGAGGTTATTTTGGGAAAATTTGTTCTTACTTGTGGAGCAGCAGCAACAACAATTGTTTCTTCTTCATGATGGAGGTCGATGGAAGGAGTGCGTTCACTTGAAGCAGGTCGATAAGGAGAAGTCGATGGAGCTTTGGGTTGAAATAATACAAGTATTAAAAGCATCATCCGCTGAGTAAGTATTGATTGAGAAATTTAAATATTGATGAGATTGAGAAGATTTACTAATGCAGCTGCAGAAGCATGAGGACTTGGAGATAATGGTGGCATTGGGAAATGCTTGTCCTTGGCTAAAGCTAATCCTCTTTTAGTCTGCAAGAAAGGAGGCAATTGTTAGTAAAATTTGTGGTGATTAAAGAATAAATGAGGGAAGTCATGGATCTTATCCGACTTTGCGAAGTGCTCTACGCTTGCGTGGAGGCGATGGAGGTTGATCATCAGCTTCACTGCCTTGGTCATCAGGACCTGCTCCTTAAGTATCAGCTGCTTCTTGTTCCTTATCAGCTGGTTCATCATCACTCATAGCACCAATGGCTTCATCCACTCCTTCTTCCATTTCTTGATCTTTTGGATATTGGTCGACGTCTGGGTCAATCGGTGAGAGATCATCATCGGCTACTTTCTTTGATTTCATGGGTTTGGACTTCTTGGTGGTCTTCCTAGTGGATTGCTTGCGCTTGACTGGAGCTCTGGGATTGGGTCCCTGATTTGACCATGAAGCAAGGACCCTACTAGGGAGCAGCAAAGCCGATCATGGATAGAGCAACATCTTCTCTAGATGGCATGATGGTTGGTGCATATACAATCGGCTGACCACTATTGCTTTTGGAAGGTGGAGGGGAGCTAGCAGCCTGCAAAGCAAAGTATGTTAGAAAGAAGAAATGAAATTCAACTTATTGGGGGCTGATGGAAGGGATGGTAGTGGTCAGATAGAACCTTGATGATAAGTGGAAAAGATGTTTCTTCCATTCACTCCACCATCGGTCAAATAGCAAGTTTCTTGGGAGATGAAGGCCAATGTGTTCAACAGATCCTAGGATAGGGCCTTCAAGAGTGAGGATTTTTGGTGAGGGGTCGACCTTAGGGTGGCCCAATCTTCACAACAATAGGACTACGAACAATGATAACTTGCTGGAAACAGCGGGGTAACTAGTTTTATACCTGCCAAGGTTGGATGCGACCAAGCGACGGGGGAGAGGCATCGAAACCACGAGGACTTCGACTTGATCTCCGAACGATCGCAGAACCATAAGCCGGGACTAATCCACACAAAACAGTGCAGCCATACTAGAAACTGTAGAGCACGAATTAGGGAACCTCATAGAGATGTTTCTCACAAGCTCATGATGAACTAGCAAGAACAAAGGTGAGTAGACACTCAACCAGCTCGGCTGCAATATACCTTATCAATTTATCAAATGATCAAAAGTTGTCCTTTGTTTTAGGAGCAAGGGATATTTATACCAGGAACAATCTCCTAGATGAGTGCAAAAACTGAAATGGAAATGAAGAGGCATAGTATGTAAAAAGGCTTCCACAAAACTACTCCGGAAGTGGCCTCGGGTGGCTGTTGGTCTTATGCATAATCTTCACTAATTTGGCCATAACTCCATTTTGGAAACTCCAAATGATGATCCGTTTGTTGAATGTGAACGTAGACTCAATAAGCTTTCCAGCCATATGCAGCATGCACCACGAATTATTATAGAATGGTGCAGTTTTGTATGGGAAACTTAAACATCATGAGTCTGTTTGGCTTCTGAGCAGTCTATAGTAAATGGCTTCATAACTTTTGATTGGGAACATCAATTTATGAACTATTTGTTGGACGTGAAACTAGACTTGATAAGATTTCCATCCGTAGGTAACACATCTTCTAATTATTCATATTCTGCCTGCAGTGATGGCCAGAAGTGAGGTTAGGTTCGGACGTCTGAACACGACAGTCAGGTTCGGATGCCCGAACATGTCCAATCAGGTTCATACTTGGGATATCCTCATGTGTGAACCTAAGCAAGGTTAAAATACAAGAATTAGGTAACAAATAATTCTCATTAACATCTATATCAAAGGTAGTGAGGAATGAATTTATCTACTCTTGTAGCTTCTTTGGATGACAACGCGTGATCGGTCCTTCATGCATGGCGATCGGATTAGCTATTGGACCATGCACTGGGATGTCCTCATCAACTTTTTTCATCAGTAGGGCCGATGTCACAATGCCTCTAGTCTAAATTTTTCTGACAAAGTATAAGCCGATGGGGAGCTGATCCATACCTAGTTGTCTAGCTGCTGACATAGGGTGGTAAAATTCATAAGACACTTGGACATTTCAGCCTTGAGATACTCCAGTTGGGATGATACAAGGGGATATGGCCAAAACAAAGTTGTCTCTAGAATCGCCTTCACCATTCAGAGTGCTAAGCCTCAAGTCGGCTGGCAACTCAAAGTCTGAAAAGTTGTCATAGGGAAACTAGATTACGGCATTCAAAGCAAAGCCATCATAGAACTTATAGAACCACTCTTGAAATGTTTTAGCCGATGGGCCTGACCCGGGGTAGATTGATACTGCCTCTCCAAAAAACATACACCTGCGAGAGCTAGGGTCTTCATCATCGGCATAATCAGTAGGGAAACTGATAAAGAGGGAGGAGTTCTTTCAGCAGCTTTGGTGGTGTATAAATTCAGCCAGATCTGTATAAACCGCCAAGGGCCTCCATAGTCCATAGGTTTGCCCATCAACAAGTTGTTTGTGGCTTGGTGCATCATCTGGTAAACAGCCTCAAGCAGATATTTGTCCAAAGGAAAGGTTTCTTCTCCACCAAAGCTTGAGAAAAATGCTAGAAGTTTGATGTAGGGCCACAAGTTGATCCATAGAAGATGAATCTTTCTAGCCACAAAGATAGGAAAGCAATTTGTTCTTTCTCAGAAACAAAACCTATTCCAATATGCTTTGTTATGTACCCTGACCAACCGCCCACATTTTTGGTTTTCAGCTTGTTGGCACATTTGATTTTCAGACTAAAGCAGTTGGCCGATGTGATGATATCCAGGCCAGTGAGCATTTTGATGTCCAACAAGGTGGGGGTCATTAGCCCTTGGTTGAACAGGAAACAATGGATGGTGTCTGACCAAAAGTAAGATGCAACCGATAGCATGAGTTCATCTTTCTTCATATTGGCTAGAGACAAAGCAAAACATTGAGGTATCCTAATTTCTTCCCGATGAGCTTGTTTGGAAGTTGATATTCTTTTATACAAATTTATCCATCCCTTGAGAGAAGAGGCCCAGGATCTGAAGATGGATTGCCAATCGGCTAGATTTGGCTTGGTATGTTTAAAAGGGATTCTATTGGTTTCTGTGTTTATAAAGTGAGTGGGGTCTATATCGCCCATCGGCCCGAGGAAATAGTGGGTTGGTTATTGGAGAACAGGGATCATGATTTGCTCTCTCAGGTGTTGTTACAGTAAGAAAAGGAAGAGAAAATTACAATGTTAATAACAGGGAGATCTGGGAGCAGGACTGATTGAGGCCAATATAGATTGAAAAAGAGAAGGCGATACGAAGGAGATGATGAGAGATTTACCTCGGGACGTTGGAGATGGTTGCCATGGATCTTGATGCGAAGGGTTTGCTGAGGGTGATTGGGGTCGCCGCTGGGGGAGGGGGCTGTGTCGTCGATGGAGTCGTCCGAGATGAGAGAGAAAGTTACTGCGGCTTAGGCAGTGGTGAAAAGTTTGATGGCGTGAAGTTTCGAGAGAGGTTGCTGCTATTTATGAGTTGCTTCTAACGATCAAAAAGAAACCCTAGGATTTTGCGGGATTGGAAGAGATAATTCTGCAACATTATATAATACTCTAAAATTTGTGGGGCATGTGTTAACAGCAAAATTTGGCAAGATACTTGGAGTCGAAGAACAGATTGAGGCGGATTTGGCAGGAGAAAGAGTGATTTCTAAATTTGACTGCCCATTGACTGAAGGTTGTATGGGCTAAAAGGTTGTATCAGCCGATACAGAATCGGACTCGGCCCGCCGATATAGAGAGGGCAGTCGATACAGCTAGTTTTAGGTTCAATTTGGGCTCCGATTGAGGATTTGATGTTATCACCAAACAAGGATAGAGTCCATTACAGATAATTGTATCTATTAATTAGAAATATTAATGAGTCATATTCATTAGGGATATTTTGATAAGGGTCCGACTAAGGGACTTATTAGTATGATTTTGTAATTTAGATGTTTGAGTCGTGTCCAGCATGGACAAGTTTGTATATTTGGGTATAAATAGATGCCCAAGGTCTTGTAAAAAACCAACAACAGTTCAATAACACTTTCAGTGCATCACCACCCTAGTTTTCTAGGTTCTCATATCAACGAGTTCTTGTTACGAGTTGGGCTACATCAGCTTCGATCTTCGACAAAGGATAAGGCTTGTCATGGCAGTTTGTATTGTTGGGATTAGGGCTTACATTGTTTCAACACACTATCCTAGTTTATGCATCTGCCTATTTACTATATATCTTAATTAGTCTAAATCAATAGCTCTGTTTAGGCCTTCTTTAGGGTTTCGCTGGTATCAATTAAATTGTTTTGTCGATCTAGATTAGTTAAGGTATCCACCACCCTGAAAATCAGTCAAAGGATTAATTGTTTAGACTTTATGCTTCTTTTCATACTTAGTGTTACATCAATTGGGTTTGACCTACTAAGTCGTGCTTACGATCATAAAAGCTAATCTCCTTTGCATTGCCAATAAGGGTAGCATCGGGGTTTTAACCGATCTTACCTGGTATAATTGATTTGCTTTAAATTACATGATTTATTTTGCTTAACATGTTATATCTATCATCTTATTTAGTTTTATCAATCCTTTAAATCAACTAAACTTGTTATCAGCCTCACACTGTCTCGATTATGTCCGATCTATTGAGGTTATAACCTATTTAGCAGATTTGATCAAGATTGATAATCTTATAATAAATCAAGTATTTGGAAAATAAATTGTATGTTTCATATGAATCTTTTTTATGTTTTACTCATCAGGACTTAATGTTTTGTGTAGTGATTTCCCTTGTTGCAGTTAGTATATTTTGAATGTTGCATTTTTGAAACATTTTATTAAGTGGATTGAAACAATTTTCTATAAATAGTGAAATAATGATTGATTTTAAAAAACACATGCATATATTTATCAAAATATACTTATGTGGAATCTTGTTGTAAAGACTAAACTACAACAAATCAAATATAATGGTGTAATCAAAATATAGATAGGATAAGTAATTTATGAGAAAAAATATTTAGAGCTTTAAAAAATTTATCAATGGTACTGCATGTATTGGGATGAGTGAGGGATCAATTGTTTAATTGAGATGCATGCCATGCAGTAGTAGCGTATAGCAGCTCGGGTGTAGTAGGGCATGTACAACCCATAGACGGGAATCATCTATAAGAACCTGAAACACAACATAGAGACAACTAAAAAGACAAGTTATACAATGGACTACTGTAGTTGCTGTCTACTCAAAATATTAAAAAAACTATTATACTACTACCGAGTGCACATCCATTTATCACAGTCTTCATCCACCCACAGCCAGGCACTGTAGTACTACTAGTATCAGTAGTACCAATGACGAGGCCTGGCGACAGCGAAGGCATGGCCGTCGGCGGTGGAGCGCGACGTCGACGGTGGAGGTTGGGCGGCGGTGGAGCGCGACGGTGGAGCCCGGCGACGGTGGGGGCGCGACGGAGGAGCTCGGGCAGTGGTGGAGCTCGGGAGGGCGATGGTGGAGCGCGAAGGTGGAGCTCGGTGGCAGTAGGGGCGCGACGGTGGAGCTCGGGCGACGGTGGAGCTCAGGCGGGCGGCGGTGAAGGGCAACGATGGAGCTCGGGCGGGCGGCGGTGGAGCGTGACGGTGGAACCTGGTGGCGGTGGGGGTGCGACGGCGGAGCTCGGGCGAGCAGCGGTGGAGGGCAGCAGTGGAGCTCGGGCGGGCGGCAGTGGAGCCCGACGACGGTGGGGGCGCGACGGCGGAGCTCGGGCGGGCGGCGGTGGGGCGCTACGGTGGAATCGACAGCCACCGCGTCTGGAATCGACGAGCGCTACAATGGTACGACATCGCGTCTGTTGCTTCTCGGGCCACGAGCCACAACCCGTCGTCTCGCGATGGGGAGGCCGTCTCTACACGCATGTGGGGTCTTTTTGGCAAAATAGCGTCATACAGACGGGGTGATATAGACCTATTGTGTATGCCCGAACTTTGCGTGTACTAGTTGTTGAATTGCTGTCATCCTTCAGGTGGATATCGCACGGCTAAATAGGCCTCCGACATTAGCGTTCGGATAAGACGTCCGAGCACTAGTCATCCCCTGATATCTCTAGTGAAATTCGCTTTCTATTTCACTGTAACCGCCAGAAGTAAGCTAGGAACAAAGCTCTGGTGAACTTTAAAACCTAAAGTCATGCATTTGTAACATTAATTGTTTTCTATAATATGATAAATATTGGCCATTAACTCTAGCATACACTTTAGTCATAGGACTGAAACCCATGTGAACGGAAATGTTTTAGATAGTTAAACAAAAATGTCATCTGGCAACGGTGTGGGTGAAAGTAAAATAAAATTTCAAATGGAAGGACACATTGTCTACTCCATTTATTCTTAGAAGAATTCATGGGAAGGGACTGGATTTTTCTCTAGGATAGATTTTAAGTATTCTAGAGGGAGTACCGGAGCACCGTGCTTTTTAGTATTAATTTTGCACCAATCACCTCTTTGTACCTCTTCTGAATATTTAAAAACATCATCATTGCACTCCTTCCTGCTTTTCCCTTGCTCTTTCCACATGAACAGATGCACTTCGTGAAATAGAGGTAGATAATTGATTTAAGGAAATAGAGATAACAACATATAGTTATAGCCTATATTGGAATGGAACAAATGGGGAAAAGGGGGCAGCCAAATGATGATAATCTTGAATAGGGGCATTTAGTAACATGGAATGTATCCCACTTGATATAAACTTTGGTTTGGACCTCCAGAGAAATGTTGTTTGGTGTTCTATTTGGTATGAATCTGTTAACCATAACGATATTGTGTCGTGGGAATGAGACATATGTATCCGAGAGGAAAAGAGACAAGCCAAAATGAAAATGGCATGAGCATCTGAACAGAACATGGAAACAATCATAGTATAAACAAGCTAGCACTGGCTACTTCGTATAGACAACCAAGGACAAACATGAACACAATTGATCAATGTTTAGGCCATATCTGAGTGTAAATTATTAATTTTGAGTCAGAAAATGGTGATACCATATATATTCATTTTTAAGTACAAATATTTTCTGTGCGTTGGCATTGAGTAAAATCTAACATGATGGGAGCTAATGGTCATATGCATGGATGGACACCAAACTATCACCCATCCAGCACGTTTTAATGTCGCAACTCCAACTCTCATGCATGCTTATTCCAACTTTCGGGAATGTATAAATACCAACTGCACTAGTAGCAACTCATAACATGGAGTACATCGAGTCTAGCTGCCCAAAGATGGAGAAATAGTCATTGCAATCATGCATATAGGAGTAGGATGCATCTATGGAGGAAAAAAGAAGCACATGAACAAAAATTGCATCAATCACAAGCCGCAGAATCCACCAAAGCCATTGTCCGGTTCAAAACAAGCTTCTCTGGTTTTAGAGATTGGCAACAGGAGCAACCATATTGAGCAATATCTGTCTGCTTGGATGGATCCAACTACCATGCATGCTCTGTGTGTTCATACCTGCAATTCCTCACACACATGCCAGGGCCCAGCGATAAATCAGTAATGCGATCAAACAATCAAGCAGGTATGGTCATACTAGCTAGATAGTTCAATAAATTCGAAAAGTGTAAAAAAACTGATAAACAATCCAGATTCATGTACAAATGTTTGTTTATTTTGAAACAAATGGAACAGTAAAAAATGGTTGACGCTACTATAATGACCTCTATTATATTGACAGCTAATGAACTTTCATCAACACCTATGTATGGTAATTTCATTGTCAGTTTCATCTACACTTTTTTTACTGAAAGATATACCGAAGGTATTATGAATTAATATCTGTCCAAAGAAATGAAATTCACACAATGTTCTTAGCATCCTACCAACATATATATCAAACCCCAAGAGTAGATAGCTAGCAAACTCATGCGACCCACACTGCAATCCACTTGTTCCCTTACATACTCAGTAGTGAAACATAAACCAGAGGCTAGAAGATTTAGTACAGCAGTGCATCATCGCAAAGGTGGAGTGGCCCTAGGAGATGTGAAAATGTGAGTAGTGTGTTAAAGTCCTCTGGATCACTAGGCATCGGGTCTAGGCAGGTTCGGTCGTGTAGATCGTTAGTAGCGCACTAGAGAGAGAGAAATGTGTTAGGGTTACCGGTAGAGTGTGAGCTCGAAGACTGCCCGTCGGCCATGATGGTCGTCGCCGGCGTCGTGTGTTGATGTCGTGGGGCGCGGTGGTGGCGCTTCCCGTCGCTACTGCGCCCCCGCTGTTAGATCGGCTAGGGTTTGTGGGTGAGGCTTGGCGGCGGCAGCGATCCTCTTGTCGTGTTCCGCCCCGGCCCTCACCCCTTTTATATGGCGCAGGCGACAGGGGCCCACCAGCCACAGGAGGCTGGGCGCCCCGATCAGGCGCGGTCAAGGATCCCCGTTGGGCCGTTGGGCCCAACGGGAGGAGATCAATTCTAACATTCTCCCCCTTGATTCTTTACTATTACTTTTAACCTTTGTCTGTTTCATCACAAATTAACGTATAGAGCATATCTCATCATCACGGTCAATCGCCGATAGATTCAATAGCCACTATACACATCTCTGTTCAGAAACAGATACTTTATACTTTAACTTTTGGGCCCTGAGTCCAGAATCATAAGGCTTCCCTTAAACCCATGTCGGCTACATGTTCCTTGAACAAGTTGGGTGGTAGGCCTTTCGTTAGCGGATCCGCGAGCATTTTTTCGGTCTTTATATGCTCGAGACTTATTGTTTGATCCCAGACTTTATCCTTTACAACATAATACTCTATGTCAATGTGTTTGGCAACACCACTTGACTCGATTGTTGTGAGAGTACAAGATCTGCGTTCATTGTCGCAAGATAACTTTAGTGGTTTCTCAATCGTCAACCACTCTCAAACCGGGTATGAACTTCTTTAGCCGTTCACTCGCCCGTGGCCTCATAACATGCTATAAATTCGGCATACATTGTAGACCCTGCAGTGATGGTCTGTTTAGAGCTTTTCCATGAAATAGCTCCCCCTGCAAGAGTGAACACGTATCCGGATGTTGACTTTGTTTTATCTGTGGCAAAATCAGAGTCTGAATAACCCACTATTTGGAGTGAGTCAGATCTTCTGTATGTCAACATAAGGCCTTTCGTTCCTTGCGCATATCGCAGGACTTTCTTTACCAATTTCCAGTGCTCTGGGCCTGGATTGTTTTGAAATCTGCCAAGTAACCCGGTGACAAAAGATAGGTCAGGGCGTGTGCACACTTGTGCATACCGTAGGCTTCCTACGCGAAGTATATGGCTTTGACTTCATTTCATCGAGCTCGAATTTATTTCGGGCATTGCCATTCCCCATATCTTTCGCCCTTCACTATAGGAGCAGCGTAGCACCGCATTTCGACATGTTGAATTTTTCAATACTTTTTCTATATATCCCTTTTGAGACAATCCCAGTGCATACTTTCTTCTATATCGGTGAATTTCTATGCCCAAAACATATGATGCTTCACCAAGATCTTTCATATCAAAGTTTGAGGACAAGAACTCTTTTGTTCCCTGTAGAAGGCTAACATCACTACTTGCCAGTAGAATGTCATCCACATACAGAATCAAGAATATGAATTTCCCATTTTTGAACTTTGTATAAATGCGCTTGTCCTCAACGTTTTCTTGGAAACCAAATTTCTTTATGGTTCCATCAAACTTCAAGTACCAGTGTCTCGAAGCTTGCTTTAATCCATAAATGGATCTCTTTAATCGACATCCCATATTCTCTTTTCCTTTCATGACAAAACCTTTTGGTTGTGCCATATAGACTCTTTCTTCTAAATCTCCATTTAGAAATGTCGTTTTTACATCCATTTGATGTAATTCTAAATCGTAATGTGCCACTAGTGCCATTATTATTCTGAAAGAATCTTTACAAGAGACTGAAGAAAACGTCTCATTGTAATCAATTCCTTCTCTTTGTGTAAATCCTTTTGCCACAAGTCGCGCCTTAAACTTTTCTATATTCCCTCTGGAGTCACATTTTGTTTTGTAGACCCATTTACAGCCTACTGTTTTGGCTCCTTTAGGAATTTCCTCCAAATCTCAAACGTCATTTAATTTCATGGGTTTCATTTCATCTTCCATGGCTTCCAGCCATTTGGATGAGCGGGCGCTTCTCATGGCCTCTTCATATGAGGCGGGATCATCCTCTATATGAGACTCTTCGTGTTATACACCGATAATCATCGGTATAGCTTTTCTTCTTACTCTTTCAGACCTTCTAGGGGCCTCAACATTTGGCACATTTTCTGTTTGAGACTCTTGTGAAGTCTCCTGATTTGGCACATCTTCTTTTTGAGGCTGTTGTTGCTCCTCCTCATGTGTGGTAGTGTTTTCTGATGGATCCTGAAGGACAGGTTCCTCATTTCTATTTGTTTCCACCACGGGAGAGCGAACAACAGGTGTTGGAGCCGCAACGTCAGGCATTGCAGGCGCAACATCAACAGGTAGTGAGAAGAAAGGTTCCCGAATCGTCGAAGTGGGTATAGATTCCCGCTTCTCCTCAAGATCAATCACTCGAGCTACCGTGCTCCCCCTTATCATTTCGTCTTCCAAGAAGACAGCATGTCTCGTTTCCACAAACTTTGTATAACTGTTCGGACAGTAGAAACGATAACCTTTCGATCTGTCGGGATAGCCAATGAAATGACAACTGACTGTTTTGGAATCCAATTTCCCGATGTTTGGGTTATTTACTTTAGCCTCCGCAGGACTCCCCCACACACGGAGGTGAGCTAGCGAGGGTACTCTTCCGGTCCACAGCTCGTACGGTGTTTTGGGCACCGATTTGCTAGGTACTCTGTTGAGAATATGAACGGCGGTTTTTAACGCCTCCATCCATAAACCCAATGGTAGGGTGGAGTAGCTCATCATGCTGCGGACCATATCCATTAAGGTACGGTTACGCCGTTCAGCCACCCCATTCTGTTGAGGCTCGCCCGGTGTAGAATATTGGGCGACTATGCCATTTTCCATTAGAAACTTTGCAAAAGGTCCTGGGACTTGTCCATAAGGAGTATGCCGACCGTAGTACTCCCCCCCACGATCGGATCTCACTATTTTAATCCTTTTATCATGTTGATTTTCAACTTCAGCTTTGAATACTTTGAATTTATCCAAAGCTTCCATCTTTCTTTAATTGGATAAATATAACCATATCGGGAGTAATCATCTGTGAATGTTATGAAAGAGTCATAACCATCCACACTTTTAACAGGAAATGGACCACAAATGTCTGTGTGAATGATCTCCAATGTTCCTGCGCTTCTATTTGCACCTTTTTTAATGTGCTTTGTATATTTTCCTTTGATGCATTCTATGCATTGTTCTAAATCTGAGAACTCCAGTGGAGGTAGAATTTCATTCTTAACTAGTCTCTCTATTCTCCCCTCGAAATGTGGCCTAAACGACGGTGCCACAATTTCGATGAGACATTAGGAGTTCTCTTTCTTTTCTTATTTTCTTTTGTCAACGAGGATCCATCATTCACATCATTTGTATCATTGCATAGAACATTCACACTTTCATGCATAGGCAGCATATAAAGTTTGTCTCGTCGGAAGGCGAGACCCACACATTCATTATTATGAATTATGCGACATTGTACTTTGTCAAAATAACAATAATAGTCATCTTCTGCCAAACATGGCACACTAATCAAGTTTCTATGCAAAGATGGGACATAAAAGACATCTCGGATTTGAAGGGTAAAGCCGTTATCAAGTTTGAGATTGAGATTTCCGACGGCTTCAACTTTCACTTCAACTCCATTTGCGACTTTAACGTTGCTTTCGCTTCTTTGCGTAGTCCTCGTCAAATGGAATCCCTGTAAGGAGTTGGAGGCATGAATAGTTGCTCCGAATCGATCCACCATGTGGATTTCGAATAACTAGCATACAAGGATTCATTTACAAAAGTGATAAAATTCTCACCTTTCTTTGCCATTATCATCTTTAAAAAATCGGGACAATCTTTCTTGAAATGTCCTTCCTTCTTACGAAGAGCACCGGTTTGTCCCCACCGTAAATTGTTTTTGTTGAGGTTGGTGCTGACCTTGGGGCTTTTGAGGTTGTTTGTCCTTTGATTGGGACGGTCTATAGTTCCTTTTCTTTGGGCTACCAACGTAGTTGATAACGCCACCATTTTTGGGCCTAATCCTCTCCTCCTCTTGTACACATTGTGCAAGAAGAGTATCAAAGGTCCATTCTCTGGTGCACATTGTAGTTGAGAATGAAAGGATCAAACTCCTTTGGCAATCGAGACATGATCAGTGAACCAAAAAGTCCTCCTTTAGATCCAAGTCCCATTGCTTTAGTCTTGCATTTTGTGCACTCTTCGCAGATAAAATCCCTAATGCCACCTCCAGTGTACCGTCCGTGACAAGGTCCTTTATGAGTCTCGTGGCATGTGTCTTTGAAGAACCAGTGAACTGGGTCTTTATTCTTTCAAGATACTCAGAGACATTGTCAGTCTCTGGAATTGAGCCTACAATAGCCTGCTCAATTGTGTTCTTTACCACAGCCATACATTTCTTGTTGGCTGAGGCCCACTTTGCCTTTTCAACTATATATAGTTGTCTTAGGTCAGCATTTTCTTTTTCTCTTTTTTCAAAGTCAGCGTTTGACTCTGTGTTGCCTCTGACTAATGCAGCAGGCTCTATAGGACAGGGTGTGGTTAGCACCCAGTCCACCTCTCCCAAGATGAAAGCTAGGTCAAGCTTCCTTTTCCATTCACTGTAGTTATCTCCTTGTAGGGTCGGGATATCTTTTATGCATCCCATCAAGGAGTAACCTCCTGAAAATTGATCATGAAAAGTGAGAAACAAGATATCACATAACCTTCCTATGCATTAAGCCTTCATCACCGTTGGGCAGAAATTAGTCATAATACATAGCATGATATTGCAATTAACAACGTTGGTCGAAAATAGCAACATCATATACCATAATGAAATTCCTAAAATTAAAATTCTCCCGTTGGTTCGAAATTCAATTTTAGAAACGTCAGTTTCAACAATATTTGTCAATTTGCAGCGGAAACTTTAAACTAAATAAAAACATTTAACTATACAAAAACAATAAAAACAATAAACCTTTTCTTTCCTCTTTTTTTTATTTTCTTTTTTTCTTTTTTTTTCTTCTTCGGCCCACTTGATTTTGGCCTGCTCGGCACCGTACACGCGTGGGCTCGGGGCCCGGCGGCCAATGGCTGGGCCGCCGAAAACGGCCCAAAACCACGGCGCGCGCCCCGCCTTGATCTCGGCCGTCGGATAGATCCGACGGCCGAGCGCCGTTATCGGGAGGTTGAAAAGGGCGAGCCGACCCTAGGGTTAGGGTTAGCCGATTTTCCCCGCGCGGGCCGGCCGAAAACCTAGGGTTAGGGTTTCCACCCGAATCCCCGGCGCATCTCGTCTCCTCCTCCTTTCGCCGCCGGCCGTCGCGGCCGGCGAGCCATCTCTTTCTCGTTTCCCCTTTTTCACCGGCGCGAAAACTCTCGGCACCGGTGGCGGAGGAACGGTGGCGCCGCCGCGGCCCTATCACCGACGCGCGCGCGTGCACCCTCGGGTGCGCGCGCCGCCGTCGACCGGCTCCGTCGCGGCGCCCTTTGCCCCGGCGGCCGAAGACCGGCGAGGTGAGTATTCTTTCCTCTTCCCTTTTCCCGATCCGAAGCGCGAAGGCTTTCCGATCCGATCGGATCGAGTTCTTTTCTTTCAATCCCTACCTAGATCAATGCGTTAGCCGCTCTGATACCAATGTTAAAGTCCTCTGGATCACTAGGCATCGGGTCTAGGCGGGTTCGGTCGTGTAGATCGTTAGTAGCGCACTAGAGAGAGAGAAATGTGTTAGGGTTACCGGTGGAGTGTGAGCTCGAAGACTGCCCGTCGGCCATGGTGGTCGTCGCGGGCGTCGTGTGTTGATGTCGTGGGGCGCGGTGGTGGCGCTTCTCGTCGCTACTGCGCCCCCGCTGTTAGATCGGCTAGGGTTTGTGGGTGAGGCTTGGCGGCGGCAGCGATCCTCTTGTCGTGTGCCGCCCCGGCCCTCACCCCTTTTATATGGCGCAGGCGACAGGGGCCCACCAGCCACAGGAGGCTGGGCGCCCCGATCAGGCGCGGTCAAGGATCCCCGTTGGGCCATTGGGCCCAACGGGAGGAGATCAATTCTAACATAGTGAACAAAAATGCCGTAATATAGGAATGAGATACATCGAGGAGGATTAGAGGAGACTCAATGTAACAACCTAGCGGGACTATAATAGTAGAGCATATTGTCGCCGGCAAACGCTAGGGTGATCACATTGTTTGCTTGGTTGAAAAACCCGAATCAGGTGCCGAAGATGATGGCGGTGGGCTAGATTCCCCGAAGATAATCTAATCCCAAGAGCCCCACTACACAAGAGTGTCCTCTCCTATGATGTCCTGATACATATTGAAGAATTGATTGATCCCGCCCCGATTCACCTTGTGCATATCTGGGGCACCGATTTTGAGGATGAATTTGACGATGATATCCCACGGCGAGTCACCTTTTCTTGCTGGGCAGGGAGAGAAGATGGTTCGGGCTCATGGAACTCAGAGCCAGGGGGGCCAATCCTTCGGTGGGGCGTCGGGTTCCGCCGTTGGCCTGGCGGGAAGGGTGTGGTCTCAGTTCGTCAGTAATCAGGGGATTGTTCAAACTGCCCAGGTGGTTTCAGGTATCCAGAATGCATAGCATATGGCGGCGAGGAATGGGGAGCAGGTGCTAGGTTCGACGGTTGTGGCGGCGGGGAATGTGCATTGGCTAGAGCAGCAGGCGGGGGATCCATTGCCGCTTGCGATGGGAGATCCACTTCCACTTCAGATGAAGAAGGTGACGGAGGTTGGGGCTGCCGACGCCAGCTTGAGCCAAGTTGAGGAATGGTCAAGTCAGTTGTCCGAAGCCGAGCAAATGGGGGGTTTGCAGCTGTCGCAAAGGGTCGATCAGGAGCAGCCGCCATTCCTGTGCCAGTCATCGCCGGTGTTACGCGCCGCCGGGGTGGAAGAAAGTCTATCACCGGTGCGGTCCGATGCCGTTCTCGCCATGCCTGGACCTCTCGGCTCATGCATCAACCTCGTGGACGAGGATCACGGTATGGCGATGGACAAGGCTGCAGCATTCAATGCAACTTCATTCAAGGAAGCTGCGGATCGCCCCGTTTGTCAACAAGAGGTGGTTGAAACACTTAGGTCGCCGGATTGCAACAGAAGCACAACAGAAGATCTCGAATTGCAAGGAGGGAATGTTTCGCGCCCGTCCGATGATGCGGGGGTGGAATTGGGACTTTTGTTCCCTGAGCTGGCAGGCCAAGAGAAGCAGCAGCCTTTGGGCCCAAGCCCAATCAGTCAGTTTCCTCCAGGGGCTTTAATCCAATCATTTCAAAGAACTTTCTCCAGGCGCAAGGGGCGTCCGTAGCAGGCTCTCGCCCCGTTTGTCGCTGATGGGCTACAGTCTACACGCTTCGGGCCGGCAAATGAAACACAACAGTCGCCCTCCTCCGAACAAGCGTCGTTCCAGCTGTTCCCTTCAAATCGGCCTGTGTTGGACGGAGGGGTTGTGAATCTGATTCACAGGAAGCACTTCAGAGGTTCTTCGATTTGTTCGATTCCCCACTCTCGCAACAGCATCTAGGGGCTCTGGCAGAATTGTTGGAACTTCATATCGAAGATATTGGTGATGCTCAGCAAGTGGTGCCTCTTCTTCTGGACGGCGCTGTGCCATCGGCTGCCTGATTTGTCCAGCCTTTTGTGCGTGTGTGTGTGTGTGTGCATGCATCGATGTGTGTGTGTTCTCTGTATCCTCGTGGCTAGTTCCCAATCCTTTTCCTTTGGGTTGTTAAGTTGGAATGTCTGGGGTTTAAATGATGTCAACAGAAGATCAGTGGTGTGGGAGTCGGTGTTTTCATCAAGGGAGTCAGTGGTCTGCATCCAGGAATCAAAGTTGGATGTGTTATCGTCGGAAATTGTGAGGGGGCTGTGTGGTTCAGTTTTTGGAGGATTTGCTTATTTGCCTGCAGATCATACAAGGGGTGGTATTGTTGTTGCTTGGAAGGATTCCATTTTTCAGGGAACGGTTGTGCATACTGGTAATTGGTCATTGACGATTCTGTTGCGAATCGAGAAAACCGAGTAGTGAAAGAAGATTCTCGCTCATTTCGTATGGATCTCAATGGCCTTTTATATAGGGTGATTACAAGCCTAGGATTCTAGGCCATTTAGTGAATTACATTAAGGGTGATTTATGCCCATAAACATGGCTGTTACAAAGGATTAAAAATCCACATTATGGTTGCCTTTGATGTTGAATCAAATCCCCAATGATGGCTGCCATTTGATGATTCTTGATGAGATCAAATAATGGCCATGTAATGGCTCTTTTGTAACACTCCCCCTTTTGATCGAGTCCATGTTGAGATCAACTTGTTCTTTAATTCCTTCGAAAAACCCTGTGGGAAAAATAGAAATAATATGACTGGTGATTACTCTATCATCAACCTGCAAGGTGAAGGGAGTAATCCATGCCGTGTTTTATCTCTAGAAAAACTCCTGTGGGAGAAAACATGAGATAAGGCATAAGCTTGTATCTATCATTGCCTCATTAAAAACTTTATATGAGAAAACCCAGATGGTAAAAACTCACAAAAGGAAAAAGAGTACAATGTAAAGCGTTTTAACAGGATCCATCATTCAGAGAGTCTCCCCAAGCTTGCAAGTTTCGAGTAGTCTCATACCAATTCCCTTAACACATCTCTCGAATGAGGAAGTGGGTAGGGATTTTGTGAAGAGATCTCGCGATTATCGCAAGACTTTGTCGTAAGATGTTTATTTCTCCATTTTGTGAAGCTCATGGGGATAAAACAACTTAGGGGCAATATGCTTGGTGATATTGCTCTTAATGTAGCCTCGTTTGCATCGTGTAATACAAGCAAGCATTGTCTTCATAGATAATGGTAGGTGATTCTGAGGAACCAATACCACATGATTGTTCAATGTGGTTTATCATCCTGCGAAGCCATACACATTCACGTGATGCCTCAAACAGTGCGATAATTTCAGAATGGTTTGTGGAGGTAGCCACTAATGTTTGTTTAGATGACTTCCACGATATGGCTGTTCCTCCATGGAGGAATACAAAACCTGTTTGTGATCTGGCGTTGTGGGGATCAGACATATAGCCAGCATCAGTGTACCCAACCAAGCTAGGATCAGCAGTTTTCTGAAAGAACAAGTCAAGATCCTTAGTGCCATTTAGGTACCTGAGGATTTGTTTTCCTCCGGTCCAATGACGCTTAGTTGGGGCGGCACTATGTCTTGCTAATAGATTTACCGCGAATGCAATATCTGGCCTGGTACTATTTGCAAGATACATAAGTGCTCCAATGAGACTAAGATAGGGATATTCTGATCCTAATATCTCCTCTCCTTCCTCCCGTGGTCGGAAAATGTCTTTTTCTTTATCGAGAGATCGAACAACCATGGGAGTTTTATTTGGATGTGCTTTGTCCATATTGAATTTCTCCAATAATTTCTGAATATAGACAGATTGATGCACAAAAATTCCTAAATGAAGGTGCTCGATTTGCAAACCTAAGCAAAATCGGTTTTACCCAAATCCTTCATCTCAAATTCCGCCTTAAGATGGTGGCGGGCTTCATTAATATCCTGTGTGTGGCCAATGATATTCAAATCATCTACATACACTGATATAATGCAAAATCCTGTGGAGGATCTTTTGATGAATATGCATGGGCAATCATCATTGTTGGAGTAACCTTTCGTAGAAGGTATTCACTCGATCGGTTGTACCACATTCTACCCGACTGTTTGAGACCATAGAGTGATCTTTTGAGCTTTACACAATACATTTTTCGATTTGCGCTTCCATTCGGTATAGAGATCCCATCGGGACCTTCATATATATGTCCGAATCTAGTGACCCATATAAATATCTTGTCACGACATCCATCAACCGCATAGATAGACGCTTTTGTATTGCCAGTGATATCAAATATCGGAACGTAATTCCGCTCATGACTGGAGAATATGTTTCATTGAAATCAATGTCGGGTCTCTGCGTGAACCCTTGTGCTACAAGCCTCGCTTTATATCTCACCACCTCATTTTTCTCATTCCGTTTCCGGATGAAAACCCATTTAAAACCCACGGGAAGGTTTTGGAGGTGTAGGTATTACTTGTGAGAATACCTCTCTTTTATTGAGGGAGGCTAACTCTGCTTCAATTGCTTCCTTCCATTTGTTCCAGTCCGAGCGCTGTTTGCACTCTACCATGGATTTTGGATCTGGATCATTTTGGATGGTTTCGCAACCGATGAGGCAAAGTATATGTCGACAATTGTAGTCTTACGGTTGAATGATTCTCCGACTCAACATAGTTTACGGATATTTCATTTACCCAGTTGACGGCTCGTATTTCCCAATATGACCGCGTCAGGTGTTCCAATGTCCCATCATCGAAATTGAGTGCACTGTTGATGTGGGAAGTGAATTGGGTGAATTCACTCGGTGTCTCTCAACTTGAGGTTGAGTTTCATTTACTGTGTCAGAGGATTCTTTCCTCTGTTTCCTCGTGCGCTTGCGAGGATTTGCCGTACTTCTCCCACTTTCTTTCGAGGAAGGGAGTTGAATAGTTTTATTTGGTACCTCTATTCTTTCTGGCACATTCCTTGCAGGAATGTATGATTTTGTGACACTTTTACTCACAGTAAATGAGTCTGGCAAATTGTTTGCAGCAACCTGCAAATCAATGATCCTTTTAACCTGAAGGTCAGATTCTGTGGTACGAGGATCCTTCTTTAGGGTGTCTATGGCATCCCAATTTATTTCCGGGCATTCGTGTGATACTTAAATTCTCCCCTAATGCCGGAAAATGTTCTTCATTGAAGATACAATCAGCGTACGGGCCGTGAGTAAATCCCCCGTAAGGGGCTCGGTATTTAATAATCGACGGAGATAAATATCCCACGTAGATCCCCATTTTCCGTGAGGGCCCATCGATGTACGCTTTGGTGGTGAGATCGGCACGTATACAGCGCAACCGAATTTCCGCAGATGGGAAATACTAGGAGGATCACCACGAACCAATTGCAGTGGGGAGGTTGTATGGTATGCAGTTGGGCGCAATTGTACTAAGTCAACAGCGTGTAGGACTGCGTGACCCCAACATGAGGTTGGGAGGTTACAATTTTGCAATAATGGTCGGCAATGAGTTTTATCCTCTTGATAAGAGATTCGGCTAAACCATTTTGTGTGTGAACATACGATGCATGAATGTTGAACTTCAATTCCTAAAGCCATACAATAATCATTGAAAGCTTTGGAAGAAAATTCTGCAGCGTTGTCTAATCTGATCGATTTTATCTGGTGTTCAGGTTGACTTGCTCTAAGTTTGATGACTTGTGCAATCAATTTTGCAAAGGCATGGTTCCGTGTCGATAAGAGACACACATGGGACCATCTTGTGGATGTGTCTATTAGAACCATGAAATACCTGAATGGTCCAGACAATGGTTGAATAGGGCCACAAATGTCTCCTTGAATGCGTTCAAGAAACTTTAGTGGTTCAGCCATTATTTTAAGATGTGAGGGTCTCAAAATTAATTTCCCAGTTGCACATGAGGTGCACACAAAATCTGAGGATTCTGGGAATTTTCTATTGCTCATACCATGTCCACTTGAATTGCTTATGATTTTTCTCATCATTCCGATACCGGGATGGCCAAGGCAATCATGCCAAGTTTTAAATGCATCCACATTTTGAAAAATCACTTTGTATGCAACATATGGTACATGTTTGATGTATGTGTAGTACAATCCAGACGGGAGAGAAGGCACCTTTTCAATTGTTTGTTTGCCATATCCAGTATCTTTGGTCAAGAGGAGAAACTCCTCATTGTTTTCTTTATATGTTTCCACATGAATACCATTTTTCCGGATATCTCTATAACTTAGTAGGGTACGAGTTGAATCGGGATACAATAATGCCTCCTCGATGTTTATTTGTGTACCCATTGGAAGTATGATAGTGGCCCTACCGGAACCGACAATCATAGCATCGCGTCCCGCGATGGTCAAAACTTGTCCTTCCCTCTTTGTGAGAGTTTGGAAAAATTTGACTTCCCTAAGTATAGTGTTAGTGGTACAACTGTCCACGAGGCACATCTCTTCTTCCATCGGACTGATTCCCGTAATAATCTATATAATGCATAATGTAATATCATGAGAACAAAATATAGAAAATCACATAGGAATGTATTAAGAATAGCATTTGTGATTATTGCTATTGTAAATAGGGGTAGCAACATCATGTCTTTATTACAACGGTTACATTTGCAAAAATTAAACATTAAATTAATGACGACTAATTAAGATCTCCATAAATGTCGTTGGAAGCATATTCCACGAGCATGTCGTCGATGTCCAAAGAGCCTTCCTCTTCTTTTGGCGGAGTCTTGGTTTTGCTAGGTCCCGCTCCTTCAGGAACGGGGTCCATAGCTCCAGTCTCCAGCACTTGAGAGGCGAAGTGTGCTTCGTGCTTCGGTTGATCTCGTGTACGACCCATAGACTTCATGTATAGATCAATAAGATGTTTAGGGGTCCTGCATTTCTTAGCAATATGATTGTAGCAGCCACACCGAAGCGGGTGGTCTTGTTGCCACTATCATCATTATGCTTAGATTTGCCTTTTCCCTTTTAGTGTTCCCACGTTGCTTTTTGGCTCTCTTGCGTTTACCCTTTCCCGAGGAATTTCCTGTCTGTGTGTTCCCATTTGGAACTTGTTTCTTCTCATTCGCATGTACTTCAGCAATGGTGCAAAGGCCCAAAGGGCGCCGGTTTGAGTTCCATATAGTGAGCTCATGGTTCTTTTCTGCCTGTTTCAATGTCTGAATGAGTGAAGAGTAGACAGTGAAATTCTTCTCACGGTATTGTTGAGTGATGATCCGTTCTGATGGGAGCATTGTAGACAGAGTCTTCTCAATTTTCTCCTCTTCAGAAGGTTCTTTCTCACAAAACCGGAGCTTAGCGCATATCTTATGAACAACATGGTTGAACTCATCTACAGTTTTGAAATCCTGTAGACGTAAGTGGTTCCACTCATGCGTTGCCTCCGGGAGGAGGATAGCTTTATGCTGTTCATATCGATTTTTAAGAGCAGTCCACAAAGCGCGTGGGTCCTCCTCATACATGTACTCCATTTTCAAATCCTGATGGATATGATTCCTTATAATTTTTAAGGCGGAGAATTTGGACATGTTTGAGGGGGCAACACTTCCATCAGTTGTTTCATCTATACATCTGTATAGTCCATTAGTCGACAGATTGACTTTGACATCCATCGCCCAAGCAGGGAAATTGGAACCATCGAGAGCGAGAATATCGAACTCTTTGGTTGCCATCTCACCTGTATAGCCAAAATTTTGAGAAATTATGGCATATTTGCAAAAATAAAGTAGGGCGGAAATGTAAATTTGCAAAGTAAATGCATAACAAAGGACATGGAAATGCTGAAATAAACCCATATGTATTTACAATGACAGAGAGTTACAAAGTGCTGATGGCAAATGTAAAGTCTCTGCTTATTTACTAAGATTAAAATGACCGAAGGTCAACTAATTATAGCGTAAATTGCAGAAAAATATAAGATAATTTGGGTGATGAGCCAAAATAGTGAGTATTTTGACCCACCACAACTGTAGGTCCATGGGGGTGGTGTGGGCTAGGCTTGGCTGCGGGAGGGGGGAGAGCCGAGATAAGGGAGAGGGGGTGGTTAGGGTTTGCAAACCCTAACCCCTTCACGCCGCGCCGCCATGCGCCCGGCCGGGTCGGGCGCCGCCGGCGGGTGCCGACGCCCGCCGCCTCCGCGTGGAGAGGCGTCGGGCGGGCGCGCCGCCGCCATGCGCCCGGCCGGTCGGGCGCCGTCGGGCGGGTGCCGATGCGCCGAGAGGCCGCCGGGTCGCCGCGCGCCCACGGAGAGGCGCCGAGTCCCGCGCGCCCACCGACGCGCGGGACGCCGCCGCGCATGGACGCGCGCCGCCGCCGCGTGGACGCGCGACGCCTCGCGTGGACGCGCGCCGCCTCGCGCCCATGGATGCGCCGGGATACCATGCGCCCACGGACACGCCGCCGCCTCGCGCCCATGGATGCGCGGGGACGCCGCCACGGGAGAGGCGCGGGCAGGCGCCGTCCACGGAGATGCGCCGGTGCGCCGCGTGCCGCTTTGCCCCCCCTATGGACCTCGATTTCCCGTTTGTGCTCAAGCCTCCCCCTCACCCGAGGGTGGGGGATGGCTAGGCTTGCCGCCGCCGGTCGTCTTGGCCGGACATGCCCGGTTTTGATGATACGGCGCGGTCCAGGAATGGAGGGGTTGGTGGGGGGCCGAGCTCGCCGTTGCCCCCGCTGCCATGTAGAATGGCGGGGCTCCACGGCGTGCAGCGAGGGTTCCTCTGAGAAGGAACTCCGGTGGATTGGTTGGTGTCGGCGTGTGCAGCGGCGTCTCCGGTGTGTAGTCAGGCGATGGTGGTGGAGAAATGACACGGCGAAGATGATGTGTCCAGCCGTGATTCGGGCAAAAAGCCGTCACCACATCGGGCATCGCTTGCTTCTTCCGTACCCGTGCAGTCCACCCATGGGTCTCACAGTGTTGCGGTGCCTCCACCAGGATTCGTTCTGGTGCTGTGCACATTTCCGTCATCACCGGAGACCCTCGGCGAGTCGCAAGGGTGCTCGAGACGGTGCTCCTGCGGGAAACATCGTCGTCGTCGCGGCGTCTTCCTCCACGTCTGGCGAATCCAGGAGGAGGAGACGGGGAACCACGGCCGGCAATGCCGGCACCACGGCCCCTGCCACGTCGAGGACGGCGTGTCGGAGCCCGGAGGATCCTCTCAAGCTGCTGCAAGAGACGACGAATGTGGCGTGCACGGAGATTGCGTGGAAGGGAGGAGTCGGCAGTGAGAAGACGAGCCATTCTTACCACGTGCCGGTGAGTCTCTTCACTACTCTAGCTTGATAGAGCGTGCTGATAACGTGTTGCGAATCGAGAAAACCGAGTAGTGAAAGAAGATTCTCGCTCATTTCGTATTGATCTCAATGGCCCTTTATATAGGGTGATTACAAGCCTAGGATTCTAGGCCATTTAGTGAATTACATTAAGGGTGATTTATGCCCATAAACATGGCTGTTACAAAGGATTACAAGTCCACATTATGGCTGCCTTTGATGTTGAATCAAATCTCCAATGATGGCTGCCATTTGATGATTCTTGATGAGATCAAATAATGGCCATATAATGGCTCTTTTGTAACAGATTCAACTAAATTGGTTCCTAGGGGAGAGATCTTTCTTTCTGACCACAGTGTATGGGCTGACTATTGAGGAAGACAAATTCTTATTCTTGGAAGAACTGTCTCAGATTAGTAACATTTGACCTGGTAATTGGATGGTGGCTGGGGACTTCAACCTAATTCTTTCGGCAGAAGATAAAAGCAGGGGAAGGATCAACAGAAAGACGATGAACGCTTTCAGGAGTAGGCTGAATGATCTGGAACTAAGGGATTTATATCTATTCGGTCACCGTTACACGTGGAGCAATGAGAGACAAGAGCCGACTCTTGTCAAGCTGGACAGAGTGCTGGTAAATTCTAATTGGGAGAACAACTTCCCTGAAGCAAACCTACAGGCTCTGAGTTCTTCTCTATCAGATCATTGTCCTCTTTTGCTGCAATGTGGTACCAGCCATGGGTTACAAAGAAAGTTAAGATTCGAGTCATTTTGGACAAAATTGCCAGGGTTCCATGATTTTGTCAAGGGCTGCTGGGAAAGAGAAGCCTTCACCGAAGAGCCTTTTGCTGCACTCCACATCAAGCTAGCTAGGCTGGCTAAAGAACTCTCTAAGTGGGGACAAAAGAAAATTGCAAAAAATAGATTGCACATTCAGATTGCCAATGAAATTATTTTTTGGCTTGAGACTGCTCAAGAGAGAAGAAGTTTATCTCAGCAGGAAAGATCCCTCAAAGCTTCTTTGAAAGGGCATTGCCTAGCACTTGCGTCAATGGAAAGAATGAGGCTTCGGCAAAGGGTAAAATTCAGAAAGTTGGCTGACAGGGATGACACAAATACTTTCCTCCGGCTAAAAATTATGTCTAGAAGAAGAAAGCTGCTCATCCCTCGCTTAGAGCATAATGGCCAAGTTGCCTCAAATCAATAGGAGATTTTGAAGGTGGCAGCCGAGTTCTTTCAAGGAATCTTCTCTGCATCAAGTTCTGCAGCAGCACAACTTAACTAGGAGCATTTGGATATCACAAGAGCTGATTTGTCTTCCCTCGAAGAGCCGTTTTCAGAAGAAGTGTGGAATGTGGTGAAGTGCTTACCTAAAGAAAAAGCCCCAGGTCCAGATGGTTTCACGGGTCTGTTTTACATCTCTTGTTGGGATATAATAAAAGCAGAAGTGCTGGCAACCTTGCAAAAGTTCTCTACAGGGAACTCTCAAAATCTCCACATTCTAAACTCTGTAGTAATTACTCTCATCCCTAAGAAGGAAGGAGCTGGAAAACTTTCAGATTTTAGGCCAATTAGCCTTATTCATAGCTTCTCTAAACTGGCAACCAAGCTGATGGCAAACAGATTAGCCCGCAAGCTTCTAGAATTAGTGATCCCGGTACAAACGGCTTTCATCAGTGGCAGGGTGATCCATGAGAGTTACCTATTTGTAAAAGGCTTGGTACAACAGCTTCATCGTCAGAGAAAGGAAATGGTACTACTAAAGCTGGACATATCAAAGGCTTTTGACTCTGTATCTTGGCCGTTCTTATTAAATATGCTTCGACATAGGGGTTTTGGGCCAATCTGGAGAAGATGCCTATCGTCCCTATTGCTAACATTAGAAACCACTGTGACTATCAATGGGTTCATCTCTACTCCTTTCAAACCTTCAAGAGGGCTCAGACAAGGCGACCCGCTGTCTCCTTTGTTACTTGTTCTAGTCATGGACACTCTCCAGGCTTTGGTGAGGCAAGCAAAGAATTGGGGTCTACTAGCACCAATTGGCAGAGCTAATTCTTTCACACCTGCAATTTCGATGTATGCGGATGACGCAGTGATTTTCTTCAAGCCATTTGTTGCTGAAGCCCGAACAATTAAAAAAGTGTTGGAGCTGTTTGGTGAAGCAACAGGTCTCAGGACTAATTTGCTCAAAAGCTCCATCACCCCAATTTAGTGTGACTTAAGTAATTTGGCACAGGTGAAAGAAATTCTGGGTTGCAAGATTCAACCTTTTCCATTGGTTTACCTAGGGTCACCACTCTCAACAAGAAAGCCCAGTAAGCAAGAATTGCAGACTCTTTTGGACAAGCTTTCCAAGAAGGTTGCGGGTTGGAAGCTAGCTTTGTTGCCGATTGATAGTATGTTGACATTGATTAAATCAGTTCTATCGGCGATAACAATCCATTACATCACAGTTATCAAACTCCCCAAATGGGCCATCCGGGAAGTGGAAAGGAAATGTAGAGGATTTTTGTGGAAAGGTCAAGAGCAAATAAATGGTGGTCATTGCCTTGTCTCCTGGAAGAGTGTATGTGCACCTGTTAACAAGGGAGGATTAGGCATTAAAGACATTGATCTGCTAGGAAGTGCTCTCCGTCTTAAATGGCCGGTTGTCAGGTTAACCGAGGGGGATCGACCATGGGCGACAGTGAATTTTCAATTGAACGTGATGTGTTGCATGACTTTAACTCCCTGGTTTCCTTCATTCTGGGAGATGGCTCTCTGTCACCTTTTTGGACAGGAGATTGGTCCGACAAAGGTGCAATCATCAGCAGATGGCCGATCTTGGCAACCTATATCAGACCTTCGCAGATTACGGTTAAGCAAGCAGTGCAAGGTCATCGATGGGTGCGGGATAACTTAGAAGCCCCCTCAATTGAAGCCCTGGGAGAATACCTGCAGCTTTGGGATGAAATTCAGAATATCCAACTAAATTCTGAAAAGGATGTGGTGCACTGGAAATGTACTTCGGGTGGGTGTTTTTTGGCTGCTGACATATACTCCTTCTTCTTCCTCGCTCGAGAAGATTGCAGCTTCGGGGAGGTCCTGTGGGGTTCCAAGGCTCCATCGAGGATCAAATTCTTTATGTGGCTAGCTCTGAAGGAAAGATGCTTAACGGTGGATCACTTGCAGCAGCGGCAATGGCCACACAACAACAGCTGTGTGCTCTGTCAAAGGGAACAAAGAAACTATCCATCACTTGCTAGTGTCTTGTTCTTTTACTTCGGCGGTGTGGATCTTGTTGCGGCGATGGCTGGGTGTTCCTTCCAGGTGCCTCATGAGGGCGGTAATACCCTGGTGGATTGGTGGTTGCGTGCCAGAAAACTTTTTCGGACAGGCTACAGGGACTCTTTCGATTGCATCTTCATGCTCGTGTGCTGGACGGTGTGGAAGGAGCGAAATTCGAGAATCTTCGAGAACAAAAGCAAGTCATCGGTATCTGTCCTGTTAGTGATCAAGGAAGAGGCGCTGATTTGGAAGTCTGCGGGTGTTTTGTTTACCGGCGACATTTAACCTTACATTTATCAGAAGCTGAAGTCTTGCTCGGGGAGGTGGTTGCGAGGCCCCTGAGCTCTGTCCACTTGTTCTGTTCTTAGTATGTTCATCTCTGTTTTAGCACCCTTTGGGGTGTTTGTATTGTCCCGGCATTATACTGCCGATGTTTAGAAACAATAATTTTCTTTCAATCCTTAATAAAAATTAGGTTGACCTTCTTTAGGTCAACCCAGCAAAATTTATAGAAAGTGGCATATTGTTGGGGGAGTAGTCCCACATATAACGTTTAGATCCGTTGAGCACCAGCGCATGATTCTGTCTGGATAAAATCTTTTACATGTAGCCGGAATAATAGAAGTGTATATATTGCTCGAAAGAGCTGAGGTAATAGCATCGAGACTAGCTTTAGTGGAGAGTCACTAAGTTCGGTCATTTGTGACAGAGAAGAAATGATCAGATTCTCCGTAACCAGTCTCTGTGAGCTCACAAAACCAATCAGCAAGTTCTTCCGGGTAGTATGTTCATGCACCTACAGGACATCATTTGAACTTTTTCCACACCTTGTTTAATAGAGTTCCATTATTCTACTACAAAGAGAAACCATTGTAAAGCATCAATATTTTCTCACATCTATTATAGTGAGAAATGAATACACTATCAGGGGTGGAATTCACATCCTCAAATCCAAGGCCTAGAGCCCTCCATACAGTTTATCTTGAGAAGGGGATATTTTTTCCCCAAGGAAGAGAACAAATCATGAAAGTCTTCCTCTTAAAAAAAAGAGGGGGCATTAGGATGTGACAAATTTTGGGAAAAAATTACGATGCGATGATAACAGAAAAGAGGAATAATGTTTTTTTACGGGGAAATAGGAATAATATTGGTAATACATGTTTGTCATTTCAGAAAAAAAAAGAGAATGTTTGCCATACATGTGCAGATGTGATTATCATTTTCCCCTTGAACTACTCAAATCCAACACCAATATTTAGTGGTGTGTCTGAGCCAAAAGAAATTTACTCCATCCGTTTCAAAATAAATTAATTTTTATACATGAATTTAGACATAGCTTATATCCGGATTTATCCGGATTTATGTACACAGGTTAATTTATTTTGGGATGGAATGAGTATATCAATATTGTGAATGTTATCAATATAGAAGTGGACAAGTGGACAAGTAGAAAATTTTGGTTTACACATTAAAACGACTTATCATGCCATGGCCATTTCATGTTTGATGTCTGGGTTCTTATCATCTGGAACACGTTTTTATTCATGGCACGGCAAAATAATATCAAATAATTATAATCTTCAAACCATAGAACAGTGTGATTAAAAAAAAGACAACCACAGAAACACACAACGGACATGTCTCAAAAAGTTTTTAAATGATTTTCTACTTGACATTATGAAAATTACAAATTAAAGTGTTCTACTTGACATGATGAAAATTACAAATTAAAGTGATTGTTGTTTTCTTAAAGGAACAGGAGTTGAATGTAAAAGGTGGAGAACCATGCTGAACGACGACGATGGCGATCGCTCCGGTTTTCTCGGGAGGAGACGATCGTGAAGGAATTCTTGGATCTTCTCCCTAGTAATCTCGTACTCCAATGGGGGAGGATCTGATCACTCTTGCTCCCCCCGGTGGGTGGAATTTTGATTATGGAAAGTCTTTTGCTTCCCATGTTTTTGAGCTTTTCAACTGCCCAGTTCACTTCTCTCCCTATTTTGCCTCTCGTCCGTTCATTTTGGTGGTTGATTTTGCCCGCTTCAATTTTCGTCTCACTACCAAATCAGTAGCCATTGCTTTGCAAACTGGTTTAGGAGGAACTCATCATGGTTCCAATGTTATTTTTGAAGGGAAAAATAACATGATAGTGTTTTTTTATTGAATAAATATATCCCTAGGGGATAAGAAACGGAAAAAGGCGAAAACTATACAAATGAGATTATACGGAATGAGATGTCAGCTCATGCAAGTACTTAGCTCCTGTCAGACCCCAGTCTTGCCTCTTCTTTGATTGTCATGAGTAAATATCTTGTAGATGTTTCTTTATGGTCGAAGATCCGCCGGTTTCAATGTTATTCACCTCAAGAACAATAGCTTCTCGTTTCATGTGTGCAATAAGACAGTTGGGCTCTTTTGTGAATTCACATCGCAATTTTATCTGCAAAGATTTCCACGCAAGTTTTTTTCTCTGGAGCAATGGGGGTCCGAATTGGAGATGGGAATTTGCTTGTTGGCAAAAGGAGGAGGGTGCTGATTCTCAGAATTCTCAACATTCTACTTACTCTGATATTGTCAAGTCCAAGGGCAAATGGCAGGTGGATAAACCTGCAGTTTTCAAAAGATTGTTCTACGCCAATGGAGATTGGTTGGTTCGTCAACACACTGCTTCATCCTCAGCTACACAAAATTCTCCATTGTTGCAATCTCAAGGTTCAAATTTCAAAAACGCTATTCAAAAGCCTACTATTGCACCTGCCATTATCTCCTCAGTAAATCTGGATCTTATTGATAATTCAATCCGTGCTATTCAACTTGTTGCTAGTGGTCCGGTTCTGCTAGAAAATTGGTTCCATGCTACTTTTGCGAAACATGATCAACTAGCAAACTGGAGAAACTCACCCTACACTAGGGAAGGTTGGCTGATGATCTTGGGCATTCCCCTTCACCTTAAGACTAGTGCTCTTATTGTGCAAGCAACTAACCTTTGTGGAGTTTATTGATTGGCACCACCAGGATAGATAGAGTTCTTGGCAGAGTTTTGGTCAAAGCTAGATACAACTCTTCTAATGAGGTTCCTAGCAAAATTGTAATGTGAGATTCCATGGCTTTTGGGGGGCAAGGGCAAACCTGGACTTTTCAATTTTATGTTCTTACTGGGGAGCCAACTCACGATCTGCCGGGAGATGAAGATCTCATGCCCATCTGACAAATGCTGCCACCACCCCAACACCAGCAGCACAATCCCCGTCATCATGATAATTTGGGAGATAATGCATTCCCTGATCAAAATCAGGACAATGAAGAAAAACAAGGGAAACAATGAAGAACAACAAGCGGATAATCAGATGGTTCTAGATCAAGCACCTGATCAACAGCAACCCCAGGACTCAATGTCGATGCATGACTTTTCCATGGAGGATACAGATAGTACTCTGAATGTGCAGCACTTTCAAAACCTTAGATGGCAAATTCTGCCCTATGGATTACCATTTCTTCACTGCCTATTTCTAAACTGCCTAAGATCTCGTCTCAAGCTGTCGCAAAAGGAGTTTTCAAACCACTGGTGTTAGCCCTTGAACCTCCTTTGTACAATCCAATCGAAGTGATGCCAAGATGGTCTCTTGTTTCTATTTCTTGAGAAGTCAAAATTAATCTGGTGCTCTTTCAGGCCCTTGGGGACAGCCCAAGCCCAGTAAACGTCAGAAGGTGACCCAGGCCGAAAAGCAGGTGGCAGGGCCTTGCACTTCACAGCTGAAGAAAATAGAGAGCAAGCTCTAGTCCCTATCACCCCAAGCCCAGGAAAATGAGGCTAAAGGCACCCATTTCGACAGAGAATCTCAGAAGAAGCACGGTTCCTGGCACAGGGAAAGATGGACCTAACTTTTGACACTCCAAAGAAGAAATCCAAGGTTCAGCCCATGAACACCACTCTCCTTGCTGTAAACAGTGCTCTACCACCTCCAATTCCTGTGTCACAGTTACAGAAGATTGGTGTGGAAAAATGTGGCATGCTTCCTGAGGAAGTATCTGAAGTTAACCTGCTCAAGCCCAAGAAATAAATCAATTAAACTGCTTTTTCTAATAATTAGGCTGTGCTTAGTGTTCTTGCCCTGTTATATAATAGGGTAGTCTTATGTTTTTGTCTAAACTTGTTCTCCTTTAATGGTGCTCATCCTGGTGGCAACAGTGCCATTGTGTGGAACAGTTGGAGCTAGAATTTCCTTTTGGTGAAACTTAAGTTTAGCATAATGTTTCACAATCTTTTGCTGGATATTTTGTGGAAGTTGCATTTTGCTGATATTCTTTCTCGGTGGCATACCATGGGCATACAGTTAAGCTGTACCCAGATTCTACTTACACATGCATGGATCAATGAATAACAGCAACAATAGATCTTGTAATATCCTGTGTTGGAACGTAGGAGGTATACATTCTTCTAAAAAAGGGCTTGCTTTATCTGAAAACATCTTTGAAACTTCTTGCTCAATTATCTGCTTACAAGAGACCGCAAGGGACCATTTCGATCACTCTTACCTAAAACTTTTGCCCAAGAAGATTTGACAAATTTGTTTTTCACCCTTCCAAAGGTGCCTTTGGTGGTCTCATAGTGATCTGGAATAGCATAGTGGTCACATGAACACTGATCCCTTGTCTGCCTTTTGCCGTTACTATTCAATTTATTTCAACATGCACATTGCATGAAAGATGGCATTTGACAAATATATATGGTCCATGTGCTGGGAAGCTGCAGGATGTTTTTGTAGACTGGATGTACAATCTTGTCATTGACATGACCAAAATTGGGTTTTCATGGGTGACTTTTAACTTCATCAGGTCAGTGGAAAATAGAAATTTGCCAAGAGGAGACATGAATGATATTTTGATTTTCAATGAGATCATAAGTAATGTTGGGCTAGTGGAAATTCCTCTAAAGGGCATGTCATATACTTGGAGCAACATGCAAGAACAACCTTTATTACAATAACTTGATTAGGTTTTCACCTCACCTGCTTGGAACTTGAATTTTCCCCATACCACTGTAACTGCCCTGTCAAAATACATCTCTGATCATGCTCCATGTCTGATAAACATTGAAACATCGGTGCCCAGATCAAGGATATTCAGATTCTAAAATCTTTGGGTTGACCTGCCAGATTTTATTGAAACTGTCCAACATTTTTGGGCCATTCCAGTCAAGGGATCCACCCAAGAAATCAAACTAAATGCAAAGCTGAAAAACTTGAGAAGGGGCCTTAAGAACTGGAGTAGAAGACTTTCTAATCTGCATACTCTAATACCTAACTGCAATGAAGTTTTAGTTTTCCTGGACAATCTAAAGGAACAAAGACCATTATTCTTGCAAGAATGGAACTTCCGGCTAATATTGAAGCCACACATCCTCACGCTACTGAAATACAAGAATGAATCTGGAGAAAAATATGCATAATTAGATAGATACAGTTTGGGGATGAAAACAAAAAATTCTTTCAAGCCTCGGCAACAGACGGACATAGAAGAAACAAAATCTCACTTTTGAGATTGGGAGATGGCACAGTAGTTTGCACACATGACGAAAAGGCTCATGCTTTGTTTATCACCTATAAAAATAGAATGGGGGTAGAAGGACTAATAGAACCATCCCTGGGTTTGGAACAACTCACCTCAATTCCTATGAAAGAAGAAATGCATAATATAATAAAAAAACATGCCATCTGATGATTTGGCAATTCAATTTTTCAGTGTGACAGTCTTCAATCCAAAATGTGAACATCTCTTACATCACCCTGATACCAAAGAAACCCAGGCCTGAGACTACTAATGATTTCAGACCTATTGCCCTCCAAAGTTCATCTCTGAAATTTATCACAAGAATAATCGCAAACAGGTTATAGTTAGTTATGCCGGGTATTATTGTCGGCGGGTGGGTCGGCGGTCCTCAAAGGAGATGTCCAAGGAGGTGAAAGAGAACGATAGAAAAGCTGTCCTCCGATGGATCTGATGGTCGACTCGAGTCCTGAGACGAGCCAAAGAGCAAAGACACAGAGAATTATACTGGTTCAGCCCTCCCGAAGGATAATAGGCCTACGTCCAGTGTTCTTTGTTAGGGTGTATGATGAACAAGAGTTATAAGGGTGAGTTCTTGGGGCTTAGAGCAAGATGACCAAGAACTGAGAATGAGATTGCTAGAGTTCGATCCCCCGGTGTCCTCGCCTTGCCCTTCCTTTTATAGCTCAAGGGGGACAGTTACAGGAGAACTTGGAGCCAAGAAAGCTATGACTAATGTGCTAAAAGGTGATTACAAACAACATCTGAAAAGGTACAGGATGGTCTGCTAGGTCCTATACACTGTGGGTATCTTGTGCTCTCTCTTGCTTTGGAATTCCTCCTCTGCAGAGATGCCTGTACTGTGCTGTCCGGTGACATCAGTCTCTGCCGGGCTGTTTTGTCCCGAAGATGGTCGAGGTCGGGTCGTGGAATTGGGGTCGAGAGAGGAGAGCCGAGGTCGGACTCGGGGGAAGGTCAGGATGTCCGACCCCGCAAAGGGGGGTCGGGCCATCGATCACGTCCCGAGGACTCTCGGTTTTGACTTCAGTTCGACTTTGACTCCAGTTCATGGGGTAACCTGGGGTGACACCCACAATTATTCATTAAAATCAATATGGGTTCATTAAAAACAAAACTATTCAAGACTATGGCTTGAAGTTTTGAATACATTCATCAATGCCATCATAATTCTTAAAATTGATTTTTGGAAAGCATTTGATCTGGTGGAACATGAAGCAATCCTTCAGATTTTAAAACCAAGGGTTTCAATGAAACATGGCTACGATGGACAGAAAATATCTTGACATCAGCCTCTACTTCTGTACTTTTAAATGGAGTACCATGCAACTCTTTCATATGCAAAAGAGGAGTGAGGCAAGGAGATCCTTTATCTCCTCTTTTATTTGTCCTGGCGGCAGATCTACTTCAGTCTATCATCAACAAAGCTCATCAAATGAAATTACTCTCATTACCAATATCTCAAGGCAGTGGTAAGTTCCAAATCATTCAATATGCTGATGATACACTCATAATCATGCAAGCTGATCAAAAAGAAATCTTTTGTCTCAAAACTGTCCTCCAAACATATACTCTCAGCACTGGACAAAAGATAAATTACCACAAAAATCATGCATGATACCCATCAATGTGGATGAACAAAAATTGACAGTTTTGACAGGAACTTTTGGATGCAAAGTAGGCTCAATGCCTTACACCTATCTTGGTTTACCCGTGGGAACCACTAAGCCAAAGATCATAGATTCGTTTCTCGCCTTGTGGGCTCTCCGTCTCTCTCTCGCGCGCAAGCCATCGCCCCAAGCCGCCACCGTGCGCTACATCCCCGCCGCCCTAGGGCGCCGCCGCTGCTGCCAAGGTTCGATCCCCATCTGTCTCCCGTTTCTCGCCTTCTCGGCTGTCTGTCTCTGTCGCACGCACAAGCCGCCGCCCCAAGCCACCCAGCCGCACACCCCCCGGCCAACGTCGTTTCGCCGCCCACCCACGCCCCCAACATCTTTCAGCTTCGATTTAAGAAGCTTCTGATGATATTCAGTCATTCCTTCCCTGCTTGCTCTTTTATTGTTCAGAAGAATTGGAATGCACACCAACTGTGTCAATTATTTTGTCTGACAAGAAAAAAAACGAAAAACCAAACCTGTGTAGGTTCTGATCGTACTTGAGAGCAAGCATATTGCAGAGAAGCTTAATTTGGGTTTCAGAAGTGCATGGATTGAAAAGCTTGAGAGCAAGCACATTGTAGAGAAGCAAGAATATTGCAGAGAGCAAGCATAATTTGAGGTTCTGATCGTACTTGAGAGCAAGCATATTGCAGAGAAGCTTAACTTGAGGTTCTTTTCCGCCATATTGCAAAATGCATGAACAGCTTTGACTTTCAGTTAAGTTTCTTTCCAAATTCACGATTCAAATTTGAATTAGGCCTCAGTTTATATTTGCTCATGAATTGTTTCTCCTCTGAGTATCATGTTCAGCATTTATGTTTGCAGCTATCTATTCCTAAAAATGCTTGTAGTACATGATTTAAGAAATTAACATGTTTTGCTAAATGTAGTTGCAAAGCTAATTATCAATTGAATTTGCCATAACAGAAACAGGTTAAATTCAAAGATCCAGCGGCAACAACGCCTCAGGCGGAGGAGGCAGAGCCCGCAGAGGCTGCTCCAGCGGAGACCGCAGTGGAAGAGTCTGAGCTGGTGTAAGCGTCCATTGAAGCTACGTCCAAGGAGTCTGAGTTGGCTCTGACCGAGGTCGACCGTGGTAGAAGCATCTCTAACTGAGGCTAAAGAGGCAGGGCCAGCCGCTGTATAGGTTGAGTCCTACTCTTTCATCCCAGGCATGACACATCTCAACCTACTTGTTCAGTTTTAGTGTTCAAACTCTGGTCACAAAATTACTCTATCAATCCATGTTGCTACTTGCTAGGGACAGTGTATTGTGCTACTGTCTATCAAAAGAACTGAAAAGGGTTTCCTGTGTAGTATGCGGTTTCATTTGATAAGTTTTGTAGGTTTTATCTTGACAAGTTTGAGCTGCATATCTGAAATCTTATTCCTCCCCCGAAATAAAACGAAACGCACAAGATAGCGCGGGTTCCATTGATATAGCAGAAGAAAATACAAAACTACAGCCCTGGGAGGCTATAGGCAAGAAAAAGAAAAGCAAGTAAAGAAAGAAAACTCTCTCCGGTTGGATTAGGACATCAACGCGGGCAAACACTCAACTCGAGCCACCACAACAACCAAATCTAAACCAACTCACACCACGCAGACGACAAATCGAAGCCTTATACGATGGCACCCAACAAACTTACACACAACTGGCCATCGTCGAACCTTACAGCAGAGCTCTTAATCAGTTGGACCTTAGGGATGACAGACTGCACTGCACCGAAAGGGCCCCCGCCATGCGGTACCCATTGCTGTTGTACCGCTGCAACGCTAAACCCCGCCCGACGGGGTAAAAACCACCAGATCCGGATCTCTCATAGGACTCAACGCGCGGGGCCCTCGTCTCATTCGCCGTTGGACACCACCTCACCGCTCGCGGGGGCCACGCCAAGCCCGCTGCTACACTCCTCTTCGCGGGGGTGTTGATGAGAAATTTCTCTCACGCGCTGGCCTGGGAGATCCGCTTAGCTCTAGTACAGGTCTTTCTCAGCTGTCTGTGAAATACAGGACATGCCAGTTGGTTTGATCTTTTAACCAACAAGAAAAACAAAGATATATGTGTTAAGGGTTAAGTTATATCCTACTGGATCGGCTGAAGGGATCAATTATCATATATATGCTATCCCAAAGCACATTTAAACTTAAGTGATTGGGATAGATCGGTCATGCCGAGACAGTATTAACCACTTAGGCTAAATGTACAAAAGGATAATAAATATATGCTTTAATAGCCTAGCTGATGTTGTAGGATTAACTGTGAATCGGCTAGTACTCCGATACATCTTATGAAAATATATTGATCTAAGCTAAATGCGCTAAGCCAAGATCAGTCGGTTGTCGGCTGCGGCTGACAAGCTGATTCTGGCTTAGGGCATTTAACCAGAGCAAGATCTTAATATAAGAGGCAGTTTTAATAAATCAAATAGTAAACACACTAAAAGAATATTAAAACAGATAAGGCTGGCTGAAACCCTGACACTGGCTCTAAACATATACATCTAGCCGAATAGATCATAAGAGTTCTAAGAACGACTTAATAGGTCAAATCAATGCAGCATTAAGTATAAAAAGAACAATCAGATCTGTTATAGCTGATGTAAACCCCTTGAGATGGTGGATACCGCATATAACCTAGGCCAACCCCTAGATCTAGCTCCATTGGCTGCTGGTTCTTGACAGAAACAGGTCGATGTTGAGATAGATCTAGACATTGTTCTAGATTATATGCGATATATGATAACTAGCGCAACATAAATCATTGAATCTAGAGTATCATAATGATGGAAGCACTAAATTCAACGAGATACACCACTAATGACAAACATTTACCTTAAACGGGGATCGAAATGATGCATCCCGAAGCCGGATCAAGTGTTCGTCTGAAGAAAATAGGAGGCGATGCGCCGAAAGTTGATTGATTGTGTAATTATTATTTATAGAGGTCTCGGGTCCTATTTATGCCCAAAAATAAAACTACCCATGCAAGACACGGTTTCTATCTAATCTACTATACATGGTACGACAATATCCCGAGACATGGTCCCATGCCGCATTACAATAGGAAATCTAAACAAATTCCTAATATACAGATACAATTGTCGTTACAGGACTCTATCCATAGATGACAATATCTTTTAACGCGCAATTTGGGAACCGAATCCAACTCCTTATCTCTCCGTTTTCCATCGGGATTGGTCCAACTTCACCCTGACTCAGAATCGGCTATCGGCTGTCCTAGTCCGATTCGCTCTCAGCCGACTGGCTCCGTAGGACTTAGCCGATTCTGCTTCCGTCTCTTCTCAGATCGCGCATCTTCTCCAATTCCGCTTCAATCTCTGCTTCAAACCCGGGAGTTAGGTTACCAAATTTGGTTGTTAATACATGCCCCCAAAGTCCGCGATATGCAATGTTGCGGATTTTTGGTGATTCAAATCCAAGGAGCAATCCTAGCACGACTCTGTTTCGGCCGTTGCAAAACTCTTTAAATACCGCCCCCGCGGCCGCTACACGTGTCACGCCGTCACAAACAAACAGCCACCTCAGCAACCTTCGAGCTCTCCGGCGACCCGTACAGTTCTCAAGACCCGCACCGACGACTCCTTCCCCCGACGATCTCCGCTCACGCAATGGCCTCTTCCACCGCCGCCGCTGCCGCATCGGCCGCCACATCTGCTGAGTTCCCTGAGGTACGCTCTAATTGGCTCAAAACCCTTTCTTTTCCGCCTGAACCCATAAGTCTACATTCTAGGGTTTTCAATTTATGAATTTGTTCTTCTTTCCGATTGTAGCACTTGTCCCATCAGATAGCCATCCCCAGCCTTGTTCAGCAAAACAGATACTTTCTAGGGCCTATCGGCAACCAGGACCCAACTGATATCATAATAGCCAAAACTGATAGGGTACCTGACATCATGAGGAAACCTGCTCTGAATCACTGGGCTGGAACCTTTAAATCATGGCCGTCCATGGACAAGTCTTGGCCCGAATGTTATAAGAGAATTCAATCGGCCAAGCAAACCAGAAGTAGGAATAGCTCAGTGTCTAGCTCTGTCGATGGCCGATATGAAAAAAGATGAACCACTAATGTCAGCTGCAACCTACTTCTGGAATGACACCTTGAATGCCTTCATGTTCCAACAGGGTCCAATGACAATCACCCTAGCCGACGTAGTCATGACCACTGGGCTAGATATCCTGTCGTCGGCTAACCCTGAAGGACTGACTAGGAAAGGCCAACACCAATTTAAGACAAAGGACATAGGAGGATGGAGCGACTACGTGGCCATGAACATGAAAGATGGACCAGTCGGCCCTAAGGAACATGCCGCATTTCTCATGATGTGGCTGGAGAAATTCATGTTTTGCGGCTCAAGCTATGGGCCGACTGTCAACTGGCAGGTTGTAGCCGAGGCCTTAGTGGAAAAAGGAAGATCCCTTTAGGCAAGTACCTCCTCGGCTACCTATATCAAACCTTCCATCAAGCAGTTGCTAAGATAGCCGCCAATGCCTCTGTCAATACCAGGGGTCCCTAGTGGTTCCTTCAGATCTAGCTGGTATTGATGACCCAGAAAATAGCCGATCGGCCATCTTTGACTGAAGCTCGCTTCCCGCATTTAGAGGCGATCGAAGACGATGAAGGAAATGAGATAACCACCACCAGGTGTCTGAGTTATGGAGAGGCAGCAGCCATGCACGCCGGGTCAAAGCAATCGACCGAACTGCTAGCCGAGTAGTTCGTATCCCTCTATGACGGATTTGCAAAGAACAACCGCATCTAGTACTTCTATATGGATCGGCCACTCTTCGAGCTCCCTATTGAATTTAACTTGGAGTAGATCAAATCGGACGACTACCCCAAGTGCAGAGATTTATTCACAACTGCCCTCAGTCCTTGCATCCTGCCGACTGAAATCCACCAGGGCCGATCAGTAACCCAGAGTTATGAATTTTATTACCCTGTGTCGGCTGCCAGACAATTAGGACTTGGGCAACTGCCCATCGGCTGTTACTATGCCAATAAGATTGAGACAAGGGGAATAGTGGACCAGGCCCCAATCATGAGCAAATTGATGAACTTAGCCAGTCCTCCCCTCGGTAGTATTGGCGACATGGTATTAGCCTACAAGAAAAGTGCAGCTTATGATCGTTGGTGGGTCGAGATCAAACATCATATCTTTCACGAGCGATCTTCCCACTACATCACTCTGCTGCTGCCAGATGAAATCTCCTCAGTAAGTCTCACACTTCAAGTTACCCTTCCTTTTATATCATCGGCTGATTTAATCTGCTAACACTTGAAATTTTTTGTTTTCTTGCAGATGACTGAAACCGAACGGCCAACGGTGAGCAACTCAAGCATCCCCATCGAGTACCGCCCAGGCATTCTGCCGAACGGGTATGGGTTAGCTCCATCGGCCATCGGCTAGGACGCACCCAAACTGAAGACTTTGCTGCACGAACAGACGCGCCAGCCGCTGGCCCGACAAAAAAGAGCTGCTCCAAGCGCTAAGCCATCGGCTGCACCTACCAAGAAGCAAAAGAAAAAGCAGCCGATCGCGCCAGCTGACAGCCTCCCGTCGGTGGATCCCAGCGTCGACCAAGTCCTCAACGAGGAGGTTGCTGATGAAGAAATGTCGCAATGCCGGAGCCGGCCGAATCAAGTGATTCGAGCCGTAACTCAATCCGCCCCCGCCGATAGCCCGCTAGCCCCAAGCCCTCCTGTGAAGA
Source organism: Oryza australiensis (assembly GCA_019925245.2). Taxonomy (NCBI): domain Eukaryota; kingdom Viridiplantae; phylum Streptophyta; class Magnoliopsida; order Poales; family Poaceae; genus Oryza; species Oryza australiensis. The sequence continues at coordinate 3,190,464 of JAIFGZ020000342.1, forward strand.
AACAGCCGGTAATTCCTTGTCTTGTTATATTCGGTTTTAACATAACACCATTTTGTACTCAACCGAATGTATCTTGCGTAGGTCAAAAAGCTGGCTCGCCATCCTCCGCGCCGCACCTCAACAGTAACCATCTCCCTCAGCTTGCATTTAAGCTTACTGTCCCTAGCCGATTTGATGCCTGACACTTGTCCTCTCTCGCAGCCTTCTCCATCTCCATTGGCTGCCCCCCAGTCGGCTGCCCCAAGGCGTCGAGCGAGCACACGGCGTCGACCGTAGGTGGTCAAGAGGCTGAAGTCGTAATGACGTCGGCCGACGAGCAAGTTGGTGTAGCAACACCAGCTGGCGACCCTGCTGAAGAAGATACCATCCCTGTCGAGCCGGCCAAAGTTGAAAAAGAGGCCGATCCGATGCCTGCAGCAAGAGTAAGTTTATTTTCATCCTTCCTCTTGTCACGCCCAGAAATTTAGACCCGAATTTCCAAAGCTATATGTGTATTAAAATCCCTATCCAGGACCAACCAGGGTACACATACGACAATTGTTGATATTACAGTTCCACATCTTAGAAACAATACAAAAAGATTACAAAAGAGCAGCGGAAAAAGAAAAAGGGCCTAAGCCTAAGCTTGACGCTGGCCACGCGGCTTCGACCACTCCACAGGAAACTTCCTGAGTGTAGGACAAGCCTACTCCACATCGTCTTCGTCTTCAACCTCTGGCTCAGGTTCTGGTGAAGGGGCAAGGATGAGTACTTTCACGTACTCAACAAGTCATGCCGGAAGAGGAGAAGAATGAATGCAGGGGAGACAAAGGTCTGGCTAAGGTTTGCTTTTGCGCAAACGGCAGGGGTTTTTCCAAACAATACGAATTTTGAACACAGTCAAAATAACGGTAAATTGAGTAATTAAAGCATTTTGAATCCAACACTGTCCAACGTTATCCCCACGTTGTGATAGGCCCAAACCATCCACCTATACTAGTCATGTTCCAAAACTTAGGGTGTAAAAGTGTGAGACTAATCGCGGAGAGCTCGGTCGATCGCCCCATTACCGCGGGCACGGCTATTCGAATAGATTTACTCTGATCAGAGGTGTACAACTGTACCCACAAGACACAGCCCCACAACACGGTCTCCCCGTGCGTCGGAATACCACCGCGGTACTCCGGAAAGGGAACTGTGATAGGCCCTTTCGTATAACCCCCCTCTAACCAAGCGAACCCCACCAAGGTTTCGCCCCCACTCCCGGACCCTGGGAGTGGGCAGCCCCCCCGAGTGCCTCGGTGAATCCGGCAGCCCAGCAACCCTTATACCGGGGCCGACTGAAACTCTATCCCGCTCACCCATGCCGATGGGTTCGTCAGCTAGGAGAGGCTACACTACGGGACCTACCTTACCTATTTCGGCTTGTGGTTTGCACGGTCATTCTCCCGAGGGGTCCCGTGAACCAGTCCTTAATTGCCATGGGCGCCGCTAACCAAAACCATAGCGCCCACAGCCCACCATTTTCCATATTTTAGTTATTAGTCCAGTTCACCTAGAATTAATTATTAATCCTCCGAACATAAGTCCGGGAGAGATACATTAAGTGAGAAAATGACCCATTTAGTGAGCTAGTGAAACTAAGCCAGGCTAAGCATAACCTAGTCCTGAATCTAATCACATTATTTTCCCAAGTTTTATCGAAGGGTTTGGGGTGTCAAACCTAAGGCATAAACTAAGTATAAGGTGTACTATTTCCCTTGACAATATAAAATACATGCAATTTCATAGAGTAAAACAGGTGTTTTAGCAAAATGGGAGCAATATGATCAATAATATGGTATGACTTGCCTTGCTCTTCGGCTTGGGAGACTTCCGCGATGACTTCAAAGTAAACCGGGACGGAGGGACTACCGGGATCTACACGACAAACAAGCACTTCAACAAAACAAGCTAAAAAGCTACTAAAACAGGGAACAAAACCATTTTTAATGGATTCTTGGTATTTTTATGAATTTAATGAAATTTGAATGGGCTAAAACGGAGGTCGGATTGAAAAGATATGTTTTTTAGAAGATTATCTGTGTTTTTACTAAAACAGGAAAATCCTTAATAATTTATTGCGCAATAAATCTCGGAATTGTGTCAGCGCTAGGGCTAACGTCAACGATGGCGTCATCGGCCGCAGGAGCACCGGTCCACGGTGAACCGGGTCCACGGGCCGAGAGGGAGAGCGGTGCACCACGTGGCGCACACGTGGCACTGACGCGGCGGCCACGCGGCGTGCCACGCGGGCCAGCAGGGACGGACGGCCCCGATCTGCTGAGGCAGATTGGATGGCCGGGAGAGGGGCACGGGCGGCGCGATTGGCCGGCGATGACGCACGGCGGCCGGAGACCGACCGGCGCCACTCGGGCGGTGGCGGGGGCGGCGGAATACCGCGGCTCATGCATAGGCGGAGCCGTGCGCACTCGGAAATGGCGGCGCGCATTCGGCCGAGAGGGGAAAAGGGAGGGACGCTCACCGCGGTGCGACCGGAGTTGAGGGAGACGACGGCGACGGCGGCGAGGGAGACAGCAGAAGCACTCGGGAAGGGGTGGCCGAAGCGGCGCTGGCACCGGCGACGAGGAGGAAGGAGTCGGTGGAACTCGGGACACCTCGGAGCAGCGGGAAAACATGGCCGTAGCTCGGCGACGAGGTCCAAAGCAAAGGCGCACGGTGCGGGGGCAAATGAGTGTGAGAGAGTCTTGGGTGAGAGCGTGGGGAGCTCGGGAAGGGTGCGAGGATGCTTAAATAGGTCGCGGGGAGGGCGTCGGCGACCGGATAGGGGCGGAATTACTCGTCGGAGTGAATGGGGAGAGAGAAATGGGGAATTGATGACCGGCGATTAATCCCGGCCATAAAGGGGCGCGGGAGAGGCGGCCGGGGCTTTTAAATGTATGCGGACGTGGAGGGGAGTAAAGGCGGCGAGATATGGTTGTGCGGGAGAGGCGGTCGGCCGGGATCCGCACGGAGAGGGGCGGCGGAAATGGTGCCGGGGTGGCCGGAGGTAGGGGACAACGGCCTGGCAGGTGGGCCCCACCTGTCGGCGTCCCGGGATAGAGGGGAAGCAAATTGGACTTATTCGCGGCGCAAGGGTTAAACGGGCTGCGGCCTTCTGCCGGCCCATGAGGGAGAGAGGGAGAGGGGCGTGCGGGCGGCAAAAAGGACGGGCCGCGCGGGGAGGGATTGGGCCGCGTCGGCTCGGGTCGGCGGCCCACACCAAAAAAGAGCGGGAAAGGACGGAGGAGAGAGAAACTGATTTTCCGGGATTTATTAATTCGATTTTGATTTTAATTAGTTAAAAATTATTTCTTGTGTTCGAAAATTCCACTAAAAATCCGTTAGCGTATTTTGACATGTAGAATTTAGAAAAATCCTACCATGCCATTTCCATTTAACATTTGGATTTTAAAATTATTAATTCTCTCTAGTTAATTCCAACGATTTTTCTTTTGTGATTTTCTTATGGATTTTTAAAAGGGAAAACACCTCGGTGTTTACACCTCTCGTAATGCTCCGAACAATCGGCCATGTTAATCCTAATCCTGTTGTTTCTTTTGTGCAGCCTCTGGCCGATTTGCTCTCTTTTGACATCAAGGAATTCCTTGGCGATGAAGAAGGGGAAGCCACCAGTCCAGACAAAGCCCCAGCCGACGAACTCAAAGAGAGACTTCAAGATATATGCCGTCGGTTGGACATCGACATGAACAGGCTGATGGAAGAATGTGGATCGGCCAAGTGCCGGTTCTTTGAAATTGAAGGCCAACTCCCCGAAGATCTCGTCACCAAGATATCCGCCGCCGTCTGTATTGATCAGCATCGACCAAGGCTTGGGCGTGCGATGCAATGAATGATCGAGAGGCTTGCCCAAGCCGATGTGACGGCCAGGATCAATGACGCGGTCAAGAGCGTGGAGGCCGAAAAGGCAAAACTGAATGAGTTGAAGGCCGGCCCCACCATGTCTTAGGCTCGGATCGCCAGTTTGAAGGCCGAAGAAGCTGATCTGCTGCAGCGGCTAGAGCAATGCCGAGCTAACATCGCAGCCGAAGAAAAAGTGCTAGCTGATTTGCCTAAAGCCACCAAGGATCAAACAAGAAAACTAACGGCCGCCATCAAGCACTTGAAAGAACTCCATAAATCGGCCAAGGTGGTCCCTGGCTCCGACGCCGAATACCAAGCGGTTATCGACAAAGTCAAGGCGATTCAAGCTGCAGCGCTATCGGCCATAGATGCATTCCTAGCTCGGTAGCCGATGTAGTAGACTTAGGCTCAACTGAAGAGATTTTGTGTAATCGGCTTAAGCTACCGATCCGATGTAATAGACCTAGGCTCAGCACTGAAGAAATTTTGTGTAATCGGCTTAAGATGACAATCTGTAATTAACCGTACGTAATCGGCCCACACTTGCATTGTTTAATATCATGATTGTCGATCCTGAAAGTTTCAAAATGAGTTCAAAACTTGAAAAATTTTGCTGATGTCTGCCTTCTTGATCGTGATTGTTGTATATATATGCCCCCCTAATTTTGTTGATGTCTTTGATGTCGACAAAATTATGAACTTAACACACTTGCGCTTAGTTGTCGTCACTGTCGGCCAACACCAGCCGATTATAGAAAACTAGGGGAAAAACTTGGCTTGAAAATGACCTAAAGGCGATGCTTGCTCAAGACAAGACATCGGCTAGCACGAATCGGTTGAAACGAACAGAGGCGAACCATGAGTTGATCCAAACACTTGGGTAGTATTTTTTCAAGTATTTGCCATTTAGAGCCCTTCCAAATACTTCTCCATCCAAACCTTCTAACATGTAAGCTCCTTTAGAGATGCATTTGTGGATCTTGAAAGGCCCTTCCCAATTTGGTGACCACTTGCCGAATTTATTATCTCTCGATCCGATCGACAATATTAATTTCCAAACGCGCTCGCCCTCTTCAAAAGACTTAGGCACAACTTTGTTGTTATAATGGCGGGCTACTCGTTCCTTATCCCTTGTTACTTTTTCTAAGGCCCTCATCCGTGATAAAATGAGGTCTTCTGATTCATCCACCATCAGGTGATAGTAATCATTGGCTGTGAGTTGATCTTGCAGCTGAATCCACCTTGAGCCGATGATATTTTCCCATGGCAGTACTGCTCCATGCCCATAGACCAACTTGTATTGGGGGACTTGGATAGATCCGTGGCATGCCATCCGATATGCCCAAAGTGATTCGGCTAATCGGCTGTGCCATTGCTTTGGGTACTCAGAAATCTTCCTCTTAATCAGCTTGATCTGACTTTTGTTTGAAGCCTCTGCTTGCCCGTTGGCCTGTGCGTAGTACGGCGAAGAATTAAGTAATTTGATCCCCATGCCATCGGCAAACTGAACAAACTCATCCGATATGAAGATAGATCCCTGGTCTGTTGTAATTGTTTGTGGAACGCTAAATCGATAGATGATATGCTCTTTAACAAACTCGATTGCATCCTTGGAGTCGACTTTCTTCAAAGGAATTGCCTCCACCCACTTTGTAAAATAGTCTGTCGCTACCAGAATGAATTTATACCCTTTGCTTGAGGGTGGATTGATCTGGCCAATCATGTTGATGCCCCATCCTCTGAACGGCCAAGGCTTTATGATCGGGTTCATAGCTGATGCTGGTGCTCTTTGTATGACGCCGAATTTCTGACAGTCCTGGCAACCTTTATAATATTTGAAACAATCCTCCAGCATTGTCGGCCAGAAATACCCTGCTCTCTGAAGTAGCCACTTCATCTTATATGAGCCGATTGATGTGTGCCGCAGATCCCTTCATGAACTTCTCCGATAACCACTTTGGCTTGATCGGCTCCAAGGCACTTGAGAAGCACTCCATCGATCGTCCGATAGTAGAGATCTTCCTCGAGCAAAACATATCTTAACGCCTTGTATCGTAATTTCCTTGAGGCCGATTGAGAAGGCTTCTGTAGATAGCTGTAGACTTCGAACCTCCAATCATCGGCTGTGATGGCAGCGACTTCCACTTCAATGTCTCTTATCATCGTCCTATAGCCCGATGCCCCTTGAGCCAAATCATTGGCTTTTGTATTCTGCTCCCTGGGGATATGTTTTAGAGTGACTAGCCAAAAACCATCCATCAATTCTCAGCATTGTTGATAGTAGACCATCAGCGCATCGTTTTTGCATTCGTATTCTCCTGACAACTGGCTGATGACCAACAGTGAATCCCCCATTATTTCGATGGCGTCGGCTTCAATTTCTTTGAGCAAATGTAACCATTTGAGCACGGCCTCGTACTCGGCTTGGTTGTTTGTAGCATGGGTTGAAAAGGCAAATTCAAAGCTTGCCCCCTAGGCGAAATGATGACCAATCTGATACCGCAGCCGTTGGTGCACACCGAGCCATCAAATGTCAATGTCCAAGGCATGATTTCAACTGAGCCAATTGAGTCATCTCTATGTTCCACGATAAAATCGGCTATAGCTTGCCCTTTAACTGCCCTGGGTGCCTGATACCTCAGATCAAACTCTGTCAAGGCAAAAATCCATTTTCCAATTCACCCTTTTAACACTGGAGCCGATAGCATGTATTTGACTCATCGGCTTTACATATTATTGTGCACTCATTGGATAGCAGATAATGCCTTAACTTCGTAATGAAAAATATAGGCACATGCACAGCTTCTCCACTGGTAAATACCTTGTTTCTGAGTCCAACAGCCGTCGGCTGAGATAGAAGATAGCTTTTTCCTTGCCCTCAACCTCTTGGATTAGGACTAAGCCGATTGACTTGTCGTCGGCTGACAGGTATAGCTTAAACGGTATCCCTTTTGTGGAGACATTAAAACTAGAGGCGAGCTTGAATAATCCTTGATGTTGTCCAAGGCCTTCTGCTGCTCTGCCCCCTATGTGAATGCTTGATCGGCTTTCAGCTGAAGCAGTGGTGTGAACGGCTCCATCTTCTCTGAAAGATTGGCTATAAACCGCCTGATGAAGATGATTTTGCTGATCAACGATTGGAGTTGCTTCTTCTCCTTCGGAGGCTGTATCGTCTTGATAGCGTTGATGCTCCTTGGTGTAACCTCAATTCCTCTTTCATGAACAAGGAACCCCAAAAACTGCCCGGCCGACACGTCAAACACACACTTCAACGGATTCATCTTCAAGCCATATTTCCTTGTCCGCTCCAAAACTTGCTTCAGATCGGCTATGTGGTTCTCTATCTCTATGGATTTGACAACAACATCATCAATGTAGATCTCCACCAGAGAGCCGATCATGTCGTGGAAGATATAATTCATGGCCCGTTGATATGTTGCCCCAGCATTCTTCAGCCCAAATGTCATAACTACCCATTCATATAAGTCGATTGCTCCAGGACATCGAAAAGTAGTTTTGTGAATGTCTTCTTCGGCCATAAAGATTTGATTGTAACCTGCATTGCCATCCATAAAACTGATGATCTTGTGGCCTGAAGCAGCATCTACGAGCAAATCGGCTATAGGCATCGGGTATTCGTCTTTGGGGGTAGCCTTATTTAGGTCTCTGAAATCAACCCATACCCTAATTTTACCATTCTTTTTCAATACCGGGACAATATTTGAGACCCACTCGACGTATCGGCAATGCCGAATGAATCCAGCATCGTATAGTCGAGTGATTTTGGCTTTGATCGCATCGTACATATCGGCCTTGAACCTCCTGGGAGGCTGTTTGAATGGCCGATAGCCTGCCTTGATTGGCAGTTGATGAACAACGATAGATTGGCTAAGACCAGGCATCTCGAAGTACTCGCAAGCAAAACAATCTTTATATTCCTTTAACAAATTAATAAGCTGGGATCTACAATGAGAAGATAAATTTTAGATAATATACGTTGGCCTAGGCCTGTCTCCGAAGCCTATGTCTATTTCCTCTAATTCGTCGGCCGACGTAAAACCTTGCCCAAGCTTGCCATCGTCTTCGTCCGCGGTGTCCATGCCATAGACGCTTGAGCCCTCCACGACGTCTTGCTCAAAGCAGCAACTGCGGCTCGTCGTCTCCAATCGGCTATATGGCAGAATCCGACACTTTTAGAAAATCGGCTTGCCAGATTTTTCGGACAAACAATAAATGCCATCGATTTCCCAGAGTGGCAAATCAACATTGGCGACGCTTACTGACCTGTCGGCTGGTACAATCTCTATCTTGTCGCCGTCCCATTGAAGTAGACACTGGTGCATGGTGGAAGGGACACAACAGTTGGCATGTATCCAGTCCCTCCCGAGCAGCAGGCTATAAGACCCCTTCCCGTCGATGACAAAAAAGGTTGTGGGCACGGTCTTGTTGCCGACGGTCAGCTCGACATTTAACACGCCCTTGGTCTTTGACGGGTTGCCGCCAAAGTCCTTGAGTACCATATTAGTCTTGATCAGGTCTTAGGCTCCCTTACCCAATTTTCTAAATGTTGCATAGGGCATCAGGTTCACTGTGGCTCCCCCATCTACTAGCATCTTTGACATCGGCTCTCCGTTGACGAAGCCTTTTACGGACAGTGGCTTGAGATGCCGATTTTTGGTCCCCTCTGGCTTGTCGAAAACTGCTTGATCAAGGGACAATGCTAGTTTGGCCAAGTCATCTTCAATGTTGTCTGTATCGGCCTCAGGGGCGCTGAATTTGGCTGGCAATATTAATACCATAATGACCGATGCAGAAGCTTTTCCTTTCCCCTTGGCTGCCCTCCTGGCTTGATCGGCTAAGGTCTCTCCAGTTAGTTCTTCATCGGCTGGTGTAGTTTTTTTTTGGGCCTCCATTGCTTTTTGCTTTTGCCTAGCCGACGACGCTGTTCTTGGATCATCTGTCGAACTTCTTCTTCCCTTCCTTCACACTTCTACCTTTGAATTCTTCGTTTCTGTGTTTTGGTGAAGAGGTCGGAAGGACACCATTGGGGATTGGCCGATTCTTCATCATCGGCTTCTTCTTCGTCGTAGTAGTCATTGTTTTCATCCTCTTCGTCGAATAAGTCTTGATGGATCGGCCCTAGCCGATCGTGGACGGACTGCTGGCGCTGGTTGAGCTGTATGGCCCTCGGGACGAATTGAGTTGGGCTGGTGATTGGCGGGCTCCTGTGTTCGTCCTCGCGGTAATCGCTACAGGCCAGGCAATTGTCTAGCGTCGATAGTCTCATCCCGGTTTCCCAGCAGTGCCTGAAAAATTCACAATGCCAATGAGGATCGGCACCGCTGTGGTTCCCGTCGTACCGGCAGGCTCGCGTCTCTGGCTCTTATCGACGAAACCCTTCAAACCGAGCCTCTTCTTCCCGCCAAGATTGCTGTCGGAAGCGGCGTCGGCTGTCTGTGTTGATCGGCCGTTGGTCAGCCAATCGGGCAACGAGGCGCACCATGTTTGATTGGCACAGCTTGATCTCCAGTCAGCTTGCTCTCTGCCTTGACCCCTTTTAATGTCTCGGCTAAGCTGTACGTCATTCTGCGCTGCCGATCAGCTCGCCTGAGGTCGGCTTGAACCATGTTGACCAGGAAGGGGTTGCCATCTATTTTCATCGGCCGAGTGGAATCGGCAAACTTGAGCTTCCCGGCCTCTATTGCCGACTGGATCTGCTGCCTGAAGACTTTACAACCATTAGTGGCATGGGATGTAGAGTTGTGTCACTTACAGTACTTCTTCTTCTTTAGTTCGTCAGCCGATGGGATCACATGGTTCTCGGGAAGCTGGATCTGCTTCTCCTTGAGTAATAAATCGAAGATCCTATCGGCCTTGGTGATGTCAAATCGTATTTGTCCTCTTTAGCCGTCTTGCAGCCATTGACGGACGATGGCCTTTTTATTCTTGGCCCATTCGGCCGCCGCGACCTCCGCGTCATCGTCGCTGGAATCGGAGGCTGATTCGACGATGACTTGAGTTACGTTCTTGACGGTCTTCCTGGTGTCTTGAAACCTCTGCTCATGGGCTGTCACCTTCTGCGCCAGATGTGCTAGGCTGTCGAAGTCTTGGGCGGAGAAGCGCTCACGGATCGGCGCAATCAGGCCATGGAAGGCCAAATCGGCTAGCTGGACGTCTGACAGCACCAGGCTGTAGCATCGGTTCCTCATCTCTCTGAAGCGTTGAATGTAGTCCTGAACCAATTCATTGTGCTTCTGCCTGATGCTGGTGAGGTCCAACAACTTCATTTCGTGGTTGCCGGTGTAGAAGTAGCTATGGAATTATTTTTCGAGATCGGCCCAGCTCTGAATCGAGTTGTAGGGTAATGAAGAGAACCAGGTGAAGGCCGATCCCGAAAGAGACAAGGGGAACAATCGAACTCTCAAGGCATCTGTAGCCGATGCTTTGTCGCACTGCACCAAGAATCGGCTGACATGCTCGTAGGTTGACACGTTGTCCTGCCTTGAGAATTTTGAAAAGTCTGGGACTTTGTATCGGTTGGGCAGTGGAACCCGCTCGAAGTGCTCCGGATAGGGGTACCGATACATGTTTCCCGAGTCTTTTGGCTTGAGGCCGAATTGATCGCGCATGACGTCCGCAATCAAATCGGCCCACGTCCGGTTGTCCTGCTGTATCGGCTCATATTGATCATATGGCATAGGTGCTTGCCGATACAGAGGTGGCGGTGTCTGGGGCCTGTAGTGCCGATCTTGATGGCCTCCCTGGTACTGGTACTGGTGCGGATGGCCAGCGGGAGGCGGCCGATTCCCCGGTGGTGGCGTCTGCAGATCAGGGAAAAGTTGACAGCCACCGGCGTTGTACTGTCCTCCCAGACTGATCTGGGCAATTGGCTATAATTTGTTATTGTTGTTGAACATGTTGGCAATGTGATCCTGGCGAAGTGGTTGTTGTCGGTTCAGCATGGTGACCACCGGTCTCGAAGCCGATCCAGACAGATTCGGCTGGTTGAGGACCACTCCTGGCGCTCCTGGCTGTGCTAGTGGTGGGATCGGCCGATCCTGGGTGGCCAATGTCCTGTAACCAGGAAACTGGCTGTCTGTGAAGTACGTCAGTCTCCGCTGCAGTTGGTCGGCTATCTTGGCGTCGACCACAGTGGCAATCATATTGTTGAGGGTGTTGACAAGAATGCCACTTTGGTTGACCAGTGCATGGTGCACGGCCGAATCAATTCGGTCTTGCAAAGTATGCAAACCCGAATCATCTTGCTCCTGAGTCGGCTCCTCCGCCTTCTGTTTGTCCTTTGATCCACTGGAGGAGGCCTTGAATTCGTCCATGCTGAATTTATACTTCTGGTGCACAGCCCCAGACCTCGTCTGGGTGAACGACTGTAGGTAGTTGGCTTGGAGCTCTTCTACCATCATCTTGTAGTCGGCTTGTTGTTCAGCCGACAGTTGCTCCATCTTCACAGGCACGACGTTTTCCTAAGAAACATTGGGGTTCTTGATGTCGACCATCTTGTCAGTTGCGTCAATGCGTCCTAGCCGAGTTGACAGAGATAGTCCCACTGGGCATGCCAAGAAGCGTGTTGATGAGAAATTTCTCTCACGCGCTGGCCTGGGATATCTGCTTAGCTCCAGTGCAGGTCCTTCTCGGCTGTCTGTGAAATACAGGGCGTACCAGTTGATTTGATCTGTTAACCAACAAGAAAAACAAAAATATATGCGTTAAGGGTTAAGTTATATCCTACTGGATCGGCTGAAGGGATCAATTATCATATATGCTATCCCAAAGCAAATTTAAACTTGAGTGATTGGGATAGATCGGTCATGCGGAGATAGTATTAACCACTTAGCCTAAATGTACAAAAGGATAATAAATATATGCTTTAATAGCCTAGCCGATGCTGTAGGATTAACTGTGAATCGGCTAGTACTCCGATACATCTTATGAAAAGATATTGGTCTAAGCTAAATGCGCTAAGCCTAGATCAGTCAACTGTCGGCTGCGGCTGACAAGCTGATTCTGGCTTAGGGCATTTAACCAGAGCAAGGTCTTAATATAAGAGACAATTTTAATAAATCTAATAGTAAACACACTAAAAGAATATTAAAACAGATAAGGCCGGCTGAAACCCCTGCACTGTCTCTAAACATATACATCTAGCCGAATAGATCATAAGAGTTCTAAGAACGACTTAATAGGTCAAATCGATGTAGCATTAAGTATAAAAAGAACAATCAGATCTGTTATAGCTGATGTAAACCCCTCGAGATGGTGGATACCGCATATAACCTAGGCCAACCCCGAGATCTAGCTCCATCGGCTGTTGGTTCTTGACCGAAACAGGCCGATGTCGAGATAGATCTAGACATTGTTCTAGATTATATGCGATATATGATAACTAGCACAGCATAAATCATTGAATCTAGATTATCATAATGATGGAAGCACTAAATTCAACGAGATACACCACTAATGACAAACATTTACCTTAAACGGGGATCGAAACGATGTAGCCCAAAGCCGGATCAAGTGTTCGTCTGAAGAAAATAGGAGGCGATGCGCCGAAAGTTGATTGATTGTGTAATTATTATTTACAGAGGTCTCGGGTCCTATTTATACCCAAAAATAAAACTACTCGTGCAAGACACGGTTTCTATCTAATCTACTATACATTGTATGACAATATCCCGGGACATGGTCCCATGCCGCATTACAATAGGAAATCTAAACAAATTCCTAATTTACATATACAATTGCTGCTACAGGACTCTATCCATAGATGGCAATATCTTTTAACGCGCAATTTGTGAACCGAATCCAACTCCTTATCTCTACGTTTTCCATCGGGATTGGTCCCACTTCACCCTGACTCAAAATCGGCTATCGGCTGTCCTAGTATGATTCGCTCTCAGCCGACTAGCTCCGTAGCCGATTCGGACTTAGCCGATTCTGCTTTCGTCTCTTCTCAGATCGCGCATTTTCTCCAATTCCGTTTCAATCTCTGCTTCAAACCCGAGAGTTAGGTTACCAAATTTGGTCGTTAACGGGGCCACGCCACGCCCGCTACGCACTCCTTATCCCGAATTTGTTTCTTTTGTCACCGTCATAGCAAAAAGAGAAGTTGCCCTACTCCTCCCAATCTCCATCGAACAGCTGAGCCGCCACAGAGAGTCGACCTGGCCTCGCCAACCTCATTAAGCTCTCCACATGCCAGAGAGATTGCCATCGGCTGAGGCTTCCCACGATCTTGGGCCGTCATTGTACCTCCCTTTGCCTTGCCGCCGCACCCGCTCCTCCGAGTCTATCACTGCCCACCACTGCACCTGTGTCCCCCTGCCGGCCAGCCTCCGGGTGCCGTCTCTGTTAACGACCAAATTTGGTAACCAAATCCCTAAGTTCAAGGCCAAAATTGAAGCGGAATCGGATCGGAATTGTAATTGACGGAGAAACAGAGGATGCATCGGCTAAGACCAAATCGGTTGGGAAACCAGTCGGCTGAGGTCGAATCGGACAAGGACAGCCGATAGCCGATTCTGATTCAGAGAAGAAGCCAGAACCGTCTCCGATAAGGAAGCTTGAAGATAAATGTTAAGATTCGGTTCCCGAATATGCGTTAAAGATATTGCCATCTATGGATGGAGTCCTGTAACAGCAATTGTATCTGTAAAGTAGGGATTTGTTTAGATATTCCTTTTGTATTCCGACATGGGGCTGTGTCCCGAGATATTGCCGTACTGTAAATAGTAGATAAGGTAGAAACCGTGTTCTACCTTGACTTTGTTATGCCTGGGTATAAATAAGACCCGAGGGCTCTTTGTAAATATACACACACATCAATACAAACTCGGCGCATCGTCAAACCTTTTTATTTTAGACGGGTTCTTGATCTCGCTTCGGGCTGCATCGATCTCGATCTCCAAGCAAGGTAATTACTTGTCATTAGTAGTTTGTATCGTCGAAATTAGTGCTTACATCGTTATGATACTCTAGTTTTGATGTTATGAACTGCGCAAATTATCATATACGACATATAATCTAGAGCAATATCTAGATCTATCTCACCGTCGGCTGGTTTCTCACAGGAGACAGTAGCTGATAGAGCTAGATCTAGATGTTGAACCAGGTTATATGTTGTATCCACCGTCTCGAGGGGTTTACATCGGTTTTTATGGATCTGATACTTTTTTTTGTACTTAATGCTGCATCATATTGATCTATTAAGTCGCTTTTAGAATTATTAAGATCTATTTGGCTAGATGTTTATTTTTAGAGACAGTGCCGGGGTTTCACCCGGCCTTATCTGTTTTAATTATCTTTATGGTTATATTCACTATTAGATATTTTAAAACCACCTTTTATATTAAGATCTTAATTTATCTAAGTGCCCTAAGCCGATATCAATCTGTCATGCTATGCTGATAGCCGATTGATCTAGGTTTAGCACATTTAGATCAGATTAATATCTTCTTATAAAATTTTTCGGAGTATTAGCCGATTCACATTAGATCTGCAGTATGGGCTAAGTTATCAATGCAGATAATTACTACCCTAACACACTTTTAGCCTAAGTGATTTATATTGTCTCGGCATAGCCGATCTATCCCAATCACTTAGTTTAAGTGCGCTTTGGAATAGTAATTATGTATAAATTGATGCCTTCAGTCGATCCCGTAGGATCTAGTTTTAACTTAATGCCTATTTTTTGTTTCTTGTTGGTTAGCAGATCAAACCAACTGGCACGCCTTAATCACCAAAGGTAGCCATGAACGGACCTGCACTGGAGTTAAGCAGATCTCCCAGGCCAGTGCATGGAAAAGATTTCTCGTCAACACACTTCTTGGCACGCCCGGTGGGACCATCAGCAGATCGCTAAAGCCAACGCGATAGTTAACATCAAGAGCCCCGAGATCACTGAGGAGAACGTCGTTCCTGTCAAGATGGAGCAATTGTTGGCTGAACACTTGGCCGACTACAAAAAGATGGTGAAAGAGCTGCAAGCCAACTATGTGCAATCCTTCACCCAGACCAGATCTGGGGCTATCCACCTGAAGTATAAATTCAACATGGAAGACTTCAAGGCATCCTCCTCAGATGACATGAAGGGAAAACACAAGATGGAGGATGCAAAGCAGGAGCAAGACGATTCGGGCCTGCACACACTACAGGACCGAATTTATTCGGCCGTACATCATGCCCTCGTCAATCAGAGTGGCATACTGGTCAACACCTTCAATAATATGATTGCCACTGTGGTCGACTCAAAGATTGCCGATCAACTGCAAAGGGGCCAACCTACTTCACCGATGGCCAATTCCTAGGCTACAGGGTGTTGGCAACCCAAAATCGGCCGATGCCACCACCAACAAAGCAGAGGCCACCGGGAGGAGTCCCCATTCAGCCGAATGCCTCTGCATCGGCTCCAAGGCCGCCGCCCAATATCTTGAATCGGCAGCAACCTCCTTCCCAGGAGTACCTGGCCAGCATGTTTGATCTCAATCGGCGGCCAGAGCCGGTTGGCAACCTTCTCCCAGGATTACAGTACAATTCCGACGGCCGTCGGCTCTTCCCTAACCAATCACCACCACTGGTAAATCCGCCACCTCCTGCCATCAATCAACCTCAGTATCAGTATCAGGGAGGACAACATGACCAACATTACCGGCCGCAGATGCCGCCACCTCAGTATCGGCAAGGACCCATCCAGTACGAACAGTACGAGCCGATTTAGCAAGCTCAAGACAACCAGACTTGGGCCGATTTGATTATCGATGTAATGCGCGATCAATTCGGCCTAAAACCCAAGGACTCTGGTAACATGTATCGGTATCCATATCCAGAGCATTTCGAGAGGGTACCACTCCCGAGCCGGTACAAGGTCCCAGACTTCTCCAAATTCTCTGGGCAAGACAATATTTCCACATCGAGCACGTCAGCCGATTCCTGGCGCAGTGCGGGGAGGCATCGGCTACAGATGCCCTCAGAGTCCGTTTGTTCCCGCTTTCATTATCGGGATCGACCTTCACATGATTCTCTTCATTGCCATACAACTCTATTCAAAGCTGGGCCGATCTCGAAAAACAATTCCACAGCTATTTCTACACCGGCAACCACGAGATGAAGTTGTCGGACTTGACCAGATCGGGCGGCATGACGAATCGGTTCAAGACTACATTCGAGATTCGAGAAATAAGGAACCGATGCTACAGCTTGCTGTTGTCAGATTCCCAGCTAGCCGATCTAGCCTTCCATGGCCTCTTGTCGCCGATCCGAGAGAGGTTTTCGGCTCAGGACTTTGATAGCCTGGCACATTTGGCACAAAGAGTGGCGGCCCACGAGCAACGTTTTCAGGAGTCCAGAAAGGCCGCCAGGAAAGTTGCCCACGTCATCATCGAAACCGATTCAGATACAAGCGACGCCGCCGCCAAAGTAGCAGCAGCCGAATGGACCAAGAATAAGAAACCCATCGTTTGCCAGTGGCTGCTGAAAACGGCCAAGGAGGAGAAGTACGACTTCGACATCACCAAAGCTGATAGGATCTTCAACTTATTGCTTAAGGAGAAGCAAATTTGGCTACCAGACAACCATGTTATCCCATCAGCCGACGAGCTCCAAAAGAAAAGATACTGTAAATGGCACAACACCACCTCCCACAACATGAACGATTGCAAGGTGTTCAAGCAGCAATCCAATCGGCCATTGAAGCTGGGAAGATAAAGTTCAAAGAATTGGCCAAGCCGATGAAGGTTGATGGCAACCCCTTCCCGGTCAACATGGTCCAAACCGCCCATGGGCGAGTTGATCGGCAGAACCGAATGACGTACATTTTAGCCAAAATAGTTAGCGCCGGCTCAGGATCACCCCACAGAGAGCCAATTGGAGATATGACTGCGTCAATCAACATGGTCCACACCAACGCGCGATCGACTGATCGTCGGCCCAGGAAGACAGTCTATTGCGATTCCAACGTAGAATCCAAGAGGAAGAAGAGAGCCGTCGCGTCAGGCTCAACCAAAGGGCGTCGGATCGGCTGGGCATGGCGTATTACCGCCGCCACGGCGGTTGTGAGCCACATTGGCATTGCGAGTTCTTCAGGTTCTACTGGGAGCAAGGAAGTAGATTGCCAACCCTCCAAAATTGCCCGGCATGCAGTGATTACAGAGAAGACGAATACAGGGAACCACAACTGGAGAGTTCTAACCGATTCGTCCCCCGAGCCGTTCGGCTTAACCAGCGCAAGCCTCCTGTTCATGATTGGCTCGGCCCCATCCACCAAGACTTCTTCCAGGAAGAAGATCAAGAAAAGGGTGACGACAAGCAATCGGCCAACCCTCAATGGTGCCCTTCGAACCTCTTTACCAAAACGCAAAAGAGAAGCATCTAGCGGCTCAAGAGCGAGGGGTAGGAGGAAGAAGTACGGCGGATAATCCAACAACAACAGCATCGGCAAAGCACAAAGTGATGGCGCGTCAAGAAAAAAGCAGCACCAGCCGACGAAAGCCCAGCCGACCAAGCTAGGAGGGTGGCAAAAGAAAAAGGAAAAGTTGTTACATCGGTTAACATGGTCGTTATACTGCCAACTGAATTCGGTGCTACAGAAGCCGATGCAAACAACATGGAAGATACCTTGGCAATACTAGCTCTGTCCCTAGGGCAAGCTGTTTTTGAAAAGCCGAGGGGAGTGAGAATCGGCACCTCAAGCCACTTTATGTGAAAGGGTTTGTTAACGGGAAGCCGATGTCAAAGATGTTGGTCGATAGAGGGGCCGCAGTTAACTTGATGCCCTATGCAACCTTCAGGAAGCTGGGCAAAGGAGCCGATGATTTAATCAAGACAAACATGGTTCTCAAAGACTTCGACGACAATCCATCGGAAGCCAAGGGTGTTTTGAATGTGGAGCTGACTGTCGGCACAAGACCGTGCCCACGACATTTTTTTGTCATCGATGGGAAGGGATCGTACAGCCTACTGCTTGGGAGGGACTGGATTCACGCAAATTGCTGCGTCCCTTCCACCATGCATCAAAGTCTGATCCAATGGCAAGGCGACAAGATTGAGATTGTGCCAGCCGATAGGTCAGTGAACGTCTCTAATGCTGATTTGCCACTTTGGGAAATCGACGGTATTGATTGTCTCTCCGGTAAAATCTGACAAGCCGATTTTCTAAAGGTGTCCGATTCTGCCATACAACCCATTGGAGACGAAGAGCCTCAATTACTACTTTGAAGGCGTCGTGGAGGGCTCGAGCGTCTACAGCGAGGACACCGTGGACGACAACGATGGCAAACTTGGGCAAAGTTTCATGTCGGCCGATGAGCTAGAAGAAATTGATATAGGTCCAAGAGATAGGCCTAGGCCGACATATATTAGCAAAAATTTGTCTTCTTGTTTTAGATCCAAGCTTGTTGATTTATTAAAGGAATATAAAGATTGTTTTGCTTGGGAGTATTTCGAGATGCCTGGTCTTAGCCCATATATTGTTGTGCATCGGCTGCCATAAAGCCTGGATATCGGCAGTACAAACAGCCTCTATTGAAGTATACCTGAACCTACAGGGTCGCACGCTTAAGGGGATAAGAACAGGCATTCGAGTTGGACTCGAATACGGCTCGATCGGATAGGGATCCGATTGGATAGAGTCCTATGGTCTTACGACGTATGGGCGGCCAACTCTGTGAGATTCGGATGAGATCCGATTCAAAATAGAGTCCTGATTGGCCACTAGCCCCAGTAGGCCAACTCTATATAAAGGGGCGAGGGGTGGAGAGCTGCGACACATCAGTTGAATTGCATTGCGCCGAGATCAATCTCCACGGAAACCCTCCCCACCTTTGAGCCAAACCCTAGCCTTGCATCGCGTGCTAGCACACGGGTGCTCGGCGTTTTGTCCCCGGACGTGTGGATACCGGTAGAGGCGCTGCTACGTTGCGCGCTATTGATCGGCTACACTGTTCCGGATCGGATAGCCCTGATTGTCTATTTCCGCTGCATACACCAATCGGTAACGATCTATCGACCCTTACTTGCAAGTGTTCCTGGTTTGCGCGGTAGAAAAGTTTTTGTTTTCGGCTAGCGTAGCTTCTGCATAACCCTTCAAGATATTGGGGTAGAAATTTCCACCGTCACAGCCGATGACTGGAGGTTTGAAGTCTACAACTATCTACAAAATACCTCCCAATTGGCTTCAAGGAAATTGTGCTACAAGGCTTTGAGATATGTTTATCTCGACGAAGATTTGTACTATCGGGCGATTGATGGTGTGCTGCTTAAGTGTCTCAGTGCCGATCAAGCCAAGGTGGCTATCGGAGAAGTGCATGAACGAATCTGTGGCACGCATCAATCGGCTCACAAGATGAAGTGGCTACTTCGAAGGGCAGGGTATTTTTGGCCGATGATGCTGGAAGATTGTTTCAAGTACTACTTGGGCTGTCAGGACTGCCAGAAGTTTGGAGCTGTACAAAGGGCACCAGCATCGGCTATGAACCCAATCATCAAGCCTTGGCCGTTCAGAGGTTGGGTAATTGACATGATTGGCCAGATTAATTCACCCTCAAGCAAAGGGCACAAGTTCATTTTGGTGGCAACAGATTATTTTAACAAGTGGGTGGAAGCAATTCCTTTAAAGAAAGTTGATTCAAGGGATGCAATCTGTAACACCCTAAAAATCGAAGGAATTTAAAATTGGAAATTAAAAATTGGAACTTGCAAAAACTTTTGCTTGTTGCCTTTTTCTCGTGTTTGTTGCTTCTTATTTGCCAGCTCAGTTGCATGAATTTAGTTGTGAACAATTCCTCTCGGTGTTTATGAAAACCAAATGATTTGGATTTTCGTCGGAGGGAAAAGTCTCGAAGTTTAAAGGTCAAGAAGGTAGAATAAAATCGGAATAAGATGCGGATGCATTAAGATAGGTAACTGAAAAATAAAATATTAATTGGTAATTATGAAATATTAGTTAGGAAATAAAATAGACAATAAAATTTTTAAGGATCTATATAAAACATGGAAAATTATTTGAAAGCAAAAATCGTGTTTTATGAATTTGGAAAAAGGGATTTAATTAAATATGGGAATATATATTTAGAAATAAATTATGGTGGTGAAAAGTTTGAAAATATATTTTTAACTAATTTTGGGAATACCATATATTTATTTGGGATTTATAGAGTGAAGGAAAAATTAGAAATTGAAAATGGAGTGGAAAATCGGAAAAATCGAAAACGCACTGTTCATTGCTCATCACCTTTTCGACGCCGTCGCCCGCCGCGCGCCCGCCGCGCGCGCCCCGATCAATGCGCCGCGCCGCGCCGCGCGCACGCGCCGCGCGCGCACGTGCTCGCGCCCGCGCGCCCCGGCTCGCCCGCACGCGCGCCACGCCGCGCCCGGCCCCGCCCACGCCCGCGCCCGGCCCGCCGCGCCGCGCGCCGCTCCCGCCACGCGCCAAGCTGCCGTACCCGGCCCCGCCCGCGCTCTCGCCACGCGTCCGCGCCTAGCCGCCCGCAGCCGCGCGCGCGCGTGCCGCCCGCACGCCCGCGCGTGCAGGCCGCCCGCGCGCGCGCGCGCCGACCGCCATGCCCGGACCCCGCTCGCTCACGCCGCGTGTCGCCGCGCGTACCCACGCCACGCCCGGACCCCACTCGCTCGCGCTGCGCGTCACCGCCGTGCCCCGACCCCGCCCGCGCTCACGCCGCGTGTCGACGCCCCATGCCTGGCCCCGTAAGCGCCGCGCTCCGCGCGCCCGGCCCCGGCCACCCGCGCGCCGCGTGTGCAATGCCGTGCCGCCGCCGCGCCAGCCCCCCTTTTTCCTCCCCGTTGCCCTTGCTCGGTTGCGCCTATAAATGAGGGGAAAAATCCCGATTTTTCCCCCACCTCGCGGCCTCCAGCCTCCCCCTCTCTCGCTGGTTTCCCTTCCCTCTCCCGAGCGCCGCCGCCGCCGCAAGCCGCCGAGCGCCCTAGCCACCGTGCGCCGATTATCTTATCACGGACTTGGGGGGGCATGTATTAACGACCAAATTTGGTAACCAAATCCCTGAGTTCAAGGCCGAAATGGAAGCGGAATCGGATCGGAATTGTAATTGACGGATAAACAGAGGCTGCATCGGCTAAGACCAAATCGGTTGGGAAACTAGTCGGCTGAGGCCGAATCGGACAAGGACAGCTAATAGCCGATTCCGATTCAGAGAAGAAAGTGGAACCGTCTCCGATAAGGAACCTTGAAGATAAATGTTAAGATTCAGTTCCCGAATATGCGTTAAAGATATTGGCATATATGGATGGAGTCCTGTAACGACAATTGTATCTGTAAAGTAGTGATTTTTTTAGATATTTCTTTTGTATTCCGACATGGGGCTGTGTCCCGAGATATTGTCGTACTGTAAATAGTAGATAAGGTAAAAACCATGTTCTACGCGGACTTTGTTATGCTTGGGTATGAATAAGACCCGAGGGCTCTTTGTAAACATACACACACATCAATACCAACTCGGCGCATCGCCAAACCTTTTTTATTTTAGACGAGCTCTTGATTTCGCTTCGGGCTGCATCGATCTCGATCTCCAAGCAAGGTAATTACTTGTCATTAGTAGTTTGTATCGTTGAAATTAGTGCTTACATCGTTATGATACTCTAGTTTTGATGTTATGAACTGCGCAAATTATCATATACGACATATAATCTAGAGCAATATATAGATCTATCTCACCGTCGACTGGTTTCTCTCGGGAGACAGTAGCTGATAGAGCTAGATCTAGATGTTGAACCAGGTTATATGTTGTATCCACAGTCTCGAGGGGTTTACATCGGTTTTTATGGATCTGATACTTCTTTTTGTACTTAATGCTGCATCATATTGATCTATTAAGTCACTTTTAGAATTATTAAGATCTATTTGGCTAGATGTTTATTTTTAGAGACAGTGCCGGGGTTTCAGCCGGCCTTATATGTTTTAATTATCTTTATAGTTATATTCACTATTAGATATTTTAAAACCGCCTTTTATATTGACATCTTAATCTATCTAAATGCCCTAAGCTGATATTAATCTGTCATGCTATGCTGATAGCTGATTGATCTAGGTTTAACACATTTAGATCAGATTAATATCTTTTTATAAAATGTGTCAGAGTATTAGCCGATTCACATTGGATCTGCAGTATCGGCTAAGTTATCAATGCAGATAATTACTACCCTAACACGCTTTTAGCCTAAGTGATTTATAGTGTCTCGGCATAGCCGATCTATCCCAATCACTTAGTTTAAGTGCGCTTTGAAATAGTAATTATGTATAAATTGATGCCTTCAGCCGATCCCGTAGGATCTAATTTTAACTTAATGCCTATTTGTTGTTTCTTGTTGGTTAGCAGATCAAACCAACTGGCACACCTTAATCACCAAAGGTAGCCAAGAACGGACCTGCACTGGAGTTAAGCAGATCTCCTAGGCCAGCGTGTGGGAAAGATTTCTCGTCAACAGTCTCCGACCATGCCTCGTCGTGTCGCATCGACCTCTGCCTCCGACGACCACAGTTCCTTGCGATAGTCCGGCCACTAGCCTCCTCCACCGACGGTCGCACCTCACGCCTCGCGATACTCCTCCTCTCTGTGCCACCTTGCACCGCAATCATGAGCTGGCCGCGCCTCGTCTCACCATGCCAGCCACCGCACAGGCCACACCTTGCCAATCACCTTCACTGTCGGTCACGTCTCCGTTCCGCATGCCCTTCCCGCGACCTCCTCAAGTTGCAGCATCCAGTCTCCTCCCTCTCCAAGTGCTGACACAGGCGCGAACGCCAGATCCAAGCACATACTTACCGACTCCGGGCGCGCTTATTCCTTTTTCGCTTTTTCTCTTTTTTTCTCCTTTTTTCTCCTTTTCTTTTCCCCTTTTTCTTTTTATTTTTTCTTCTTTTTCCTTTTTCTTTTTTCTTTCTTTCTTTCTTCTTTCCCTTTTTTTCCTCTTTTTTTCCTTTTTTCCTTTGTTCTTACGCGATCTTTGCCACCGCCGTCGCAGCACCATCGTCACCATCCCCGCCGCCGCCACCACATCGCCATCTGTTGCCGCCGCCACCTAGCCATCATTCGTCGTCCTGCCACAGTCTTGCCACGCCGCCACCCGCCGTAGAGGAATACATCGTACGCCCACCAGTCCACGCCGGTGCCGTGCCCGCCGCCGCGCGCCACCTCTGGCGCCACGTACTTGTGTGTGCCGACGAACGAGCTCGACCGCGCATCCATCGACACCTCGACAAAATGCGGCCGTGGACGCGACGCGACACTGTGACTCCAGCTCCTGAGCCTGAACAGCTGGACCTCCGGGAGGCAGGTCGGCATCACCGCGTCGTCCTCCCCTGAAATGATCAGTGTTGTTCTTGTTGCTGAAATGATCGCTGCACATCTTAAATGATCAGTGCACATCAAGCATTATTTAGCACCCAGTGCCAATTTCTTCACTTGTTATGAACCCATCCCATTTTAGTTTTAGCCACATCAGAAACATGCTAACATATTTCTTTCACCCTTCAGTAATGCCACACCCTCCTAGCAAACATTCTTATAAAGGAAAGCAAGGTGCTTTGCTCCCTCCAAATTATTTATAACAGTACATTTGCATGAGTATTGAATACATGCCCCACAATCACGGTGGTGGTAATGATTTTTTTGGCAGTGGAGGATAAATCGGACAAAACAAAACGATCCAATCCTACAAATTGTACCCTTACGTCAGTTCAAGTTTTGGAACAGGGAGAAAGCTCAAATGGTATGAACTTAAAACTAGGAGTCTTCTGTTTTACATGTCAAATGGTTCAAAATTAAAATTATTCAATGAATCTGTTTTAGCACGGAAACGTTCTTGTGAAGCAGCTCACTATGCTAGCATTACACCGGAACAAAGGCAAGCAAAGCTGGATCATCAAAGAGCAAAGCGACAAAATGCAACATGAGTGAGAGGGAAAAGGAAAGAGCCTGCCAAAAAGCTCGTAGGCAACATTTGACCCCCTGATGAGAGGCAAGAGTTGAATGCCCGTAGAAGATCAGCTAGGCAAAGTTTACCACCTAATGAGAGGCAAGCATTGCTAGATCGATGAAATGCAAGCTTTGCAGCTAGACGGGATACACCATGTCTTGAATCCATCGCGATGCAATGCCCAAATTATGTTGCTTCATCCACGGAAAATCCATCATCTTCACACAACCTTCATGGTGCAGAGTCCCCACCACAAGCATTATTTATGGATGATGGTAATATTCGTTTTCTTATTACTTTTACAAAAATATAAAATAGATATGCATGTACCTTACTCTCACAAGTGGCAGTTATAATGGAAACTACCCATGAAAATGGCATGGATGATGAGTGCCACATGTTTGCCGGTGAAGGTATTTTTGGCAGAGTTCTCCTTCTTTCTATATCATGTAGAACGTAGTGTGACTCAAAACTAAATCCATCTAGATTTGGAAGTTGAGGACGATGACGAGTACTACATGTTTGCTAGTAGAGGTATTTTTGGCATAGTTTTCTTCTTTCCATATCTTGTAGCGCATAGTGTGACTCCTTAAACCAAATCCATCTAGACGGGAAAGATGAGGAGGACATAGACTTAAATGAAATAGGACATGACTCAGTTGAACCTGATCCCTACGACCATGTGTACAATAACATACCTCGTAACACACATGTCTTGAAGCCCACAGCAAATTGCAAGTATTGTGGTGCTAAGAAGTTCACATATGAGACAGACAGGTTCTGTTGCTGGGGTGGAAAGATCAAACTATTGAATATGGAAACACCCCCTGAACTAATGAGACTCTGGTCGAGCACGGATCCTGATGCGACACATTTCCAAGTGTGACGCATTTTTCGAGACAACATTAGATTCTTCAATGGCCATTTTTCTTTCACCACCCTCGGTGTGAGCCTTGACGAGCGCTATACCACTATGAGGTCAGGTGTCTACACGTTTCGAGCCCACGGCCAGATATACCACAACATACACTCTTTTGGGCCACGAGATAAGGCCCTAAAGCATCTTGAGCTATACTTCTATGATGATGATCCAAGTCTAAATCACCGGTTTCGTCGCTCCCCTAGCCTTGACCAATAAGTGGTTAGAAGGCTTGTTTTCCTTCATGGATTTGCCACTGGCTTGACTGATATCAACGATTTCATGCATAACATTATTGTATTCGATCTATCATTAACTATTTGTACCTGCAATTCTTTGTAATGTATATAATTCTTATCACTTATTGTATTTGATATGTTTATGTTTATATAGCTTCAAACATGTGAAGTTAGTCATTAAGGATAAAATGTTTACCGACCATTTAACTAAATGGGTGAGATGCTCTAATGAGTAACCTATCATTGTAGCAACTATGTTTAGAGCAAAGCGTGACGAAGGCAAGCTGATGTGTCCTTGTTAATTTTGTGTTCTTGATCTTATGATCAACAAAATTATCTTACATACATATAATTGTTGTACCTTTTATTTCATACCATAGCCTGCACACCACATGCTTCAGTAGGGCACTTTGATTCTAATGTTATAGTTGCACGTGAATTAAGGCAAAGGTAAATAGAATTTTGGCGACAATATTTATTTTATTAACTATTTTCAATTATATAGTTCATTATGAATGGTCTTGTAGCCTCAATATGGAGCTTACTAGGAAGTCTTCTCCATGATACATGAAGGGAGGTGGGAAGTGCATCCATATCTTTTGGGGATTATTTCTAGCTATATGCTTGCTTGAAGTATAAGATTTAGTTCGGTGGAAGTAGATGTGACCTTTTGGCTAGGATATTCATAGCAAGGATGTTTGCTAGAAGTAGATGGAAATCTTGTGCCTAGGATACTTCTAACTAGCACTAGTACAGAACCTTCCATCCGTAACGGGCCCAAATATGCCTAGAGCACTTGGGCCGTCAGAACGAAGTCATCTCAATCGGGCCGTCATTTGCACCATTGTAGATGTACTCGTACAACCCCAATTGCAAATAGCCCGTCAGGGATGAAACTCATCTGTGATGGGCTCAAATGTAAGCCCGATTGAGATAACCTAGGATATCTCAATCGGGCCATAAAACCGAGCCCGTCAGAGATGAGGGCCATCGGTGACGGGCTCAAAAATAAGGCCCGATTGAGATGACTTTATAGCCCGTCACCGATGACTCATATCGGTGTCAGGCTTTCATTTAAGCCCGTTAGAGATGTTTGTGCCCCGTTACAGATGTCGTTTAACTGGCCCGATTGAGATATAGTTCGGACATACTATAAATGCACCAGCAACTGTTGTCTGAATTCATCCCACTGTTCACTTTTTTGGTGGGAGGTTGAAGGGGACGAATTTTTGTTATTTTTTAAAAAACAGGAATATATTAGAAGTAAGTTTAAAGGTTGATTTTTTTTACAATTTAGTAGTATGATAATTAATGTTTTGTTAAATTTTGTAGCGATGGATCGAAGTTGGATGAATGCGACAACTTTAAAGCGTCATTGCAAGGAGTATAGAGATGGCGTTTTAAGTTTTATCAATGTCGCGGAGGAGGACAGGAGAAGAAGATATAGCAAATACATGTGTTGTCCATGTAGAGATTGCAAGAATGAGATTTTGTTTAGCGGAGAGGAGGTACACTCTCACTTGATACAACGGGTATTCATGAAGGACTACACATGTTGGGTGAAGCATGGAGAGACAGAATCGGATAATGGTGCAGCTGCAGATAGCATCGGTGCCGACAATCATGAAGATGAAGATGAGCGTGACATGTTGTATGGTATTTACCCATCATTGATCGCTTCAAGAGAATATTTGCCAACCCGAAGGAAGCAAAATTAGTGCGGTGGCATGCCGAAGAGAGAACAAACGATGGTTTGCTAAGGCACCCATCGGATTTGATTCAATGGAGGAATATTGATCGAATGTACAAAGACTTCCGACCCCAGAAACATGAGGATATGTTTGTGTACGGATGGCATGAATCCTTTTGG
Source organism: Oryza australiensis (assembly GCA_019925245.2). Lineage (NCBI taxonomy): Eukaryota > Viridiplantae > Streptophyta > Magnoliopsida > Poales > Poaceae > Oryza > Oryza australiensis. The sequence goes on from JAIFGZ020000342.1 coordinate 3,217,333, forward strand.
AGATATGAGCAGTTCTCACAGCACTTGGCCCGTCCTTATTGCGAACTATAACATCCCGCCATGGTTGTGCTTCAAAAAGAAATATATTATGTTGTGCTTGTTAATCCAAGGTGCAAAACAACCGGGCAATGATATCGATGTATTCCTAGAGCCTGTTATCGATGATCTTGAGATTCTTTGGAAAGAAGGCGTGGACACTTGGGATGCATATGGTCAGGAGAACTTCAAACTACGAGTTCTACTGTTCTGCACCATTAATGACTATCCCGCACTGGGCAATCTTTCTGGATAAACCGTGAAAGAAAAGAAGACATGCTCTGACTGTATGGAACATACACGCAGTAGGTGGCTGAAGAAATCCAGAAAGATGGTTTACATGGGTCATAGGAGATGGCTCCCGCTACGCCACGCTTTTAGAAGAAAGAAGAAAATTTTCAACGGTAGGAGAGAACTTGGAACTGCTCCCAAGGATCTGTCTGGAGAAGAGGTCCATGACATGGTCAAAGACATAACTAATGAGTTTGGGAAGAAAAGAAAACGTGGCAAGGAAAATGATAAAGCTATGTGGAAAAAGAAATCCATATTTTGGCGGCTACCATACTGGAAAGAGCTTGAGGTCCGGCATTGCATTGATCTAATGCACGTAGAGAAGAACGTTTATGACAGTTTGCTCGGGTTGCTGCTTAATATGCCTGGAAAGACAAAGGATGGCTTGAATGCTCGGCTAGATCTGCAGGAATTGAACATTCGCAATGAGCTTCAGCCTGTTACGGATGAAAAGACTGGAAGAGTGTACCTCCCACCAGCTTGCCACACATTGTCGAAGAATGAAAAGATCGCAATGCTGTCATGCCTGTCTGATATTAAGGTTCCTTCGGGCTATTCAGCAAGGATAAATAAATACGTTAAATTGGAGGATCTAAAAGTGGTTGAAATGAAGTCTCACGATTGTCACGTGCTGATCACACAGATCTTACCAGTTGCTATCAGATGTATTCTACCACCCAAAGTGCGTCACACAATCCAACGTCTTTGTGCCTTCTTCAATGCAATCGGCCAGAAGATTATAGACCCCGAAGATCTAGATCAGATGCAGGCTGATATTGTCAATATCCTGTGTCACTTGGAGATGTATTTTCCACTATCTTTCTTCGATATCATGGTTCATCTCCCTGTTCATCTAGTGAAGCAAACAAAAATATGTGGCCCAGCTTTTCTAAGGGAGATGTACCCGTTCAAGAGGTATATGGGAGTTTTTAAGTCGTATGTTTGAAATAGAGCAAAACCAGAGGGGAGCATCATTGAAGGGTACACAACGGAGGAGGTTCTTGAGTTCTGCATCGACTTTATGACCGAGACTGATCCTATCGGAGTTCCTGCGTCTCGCCATGAAGGAAGGTTAGCAGGCCTTGGCACAATAGGCAGAAAAAAAATGTTCCCGATCAAGCTACCTATGCGCAGGCTCATTTCGCTGTGCTACAACATATGGCTGAAGTAACTCCATATTTTGAGGAGCATCTAGCAAAAGTCCGACAGGACAACATGGGTCGATAAGACATGTGGATCAACAGAGAACATACTACTCGCTTCAATGAATGGTTCAAGAATCGTATCGCACGATCGACCGATGACCCAACTGAGATAATACAAAGGTTGACAACGGGCCCAAGTTGGGATGTTGACACATAGCAAGGGAGGGTATGATATCAATGGATACACATTCTACACCGTCACACAAGATAACAAAAGCACAGTGCAGAATAGTGGAGTCCGTATAGATGCATATCAGGATAAAGCTGGATCGAACACATATTATGGCCGCATAGAGCAGATTTGGGAGATGAACTATAGAAGCTTCAAAGTCCCTTTGTTTCGTTGCAACTGGGTGAATATTCGAACCGGAGATAAAGTTGACAAGGAAGGATTCACTTTAGTGGATCTGGCCAAGGTTGGATACACGGACGAACCATTCGTCCTAGCCAAGCAGGTCGAGCAGATTTTCTATATAAAAGACCCCGCAAACAAGAAGCTGCACGTTGTTAGGGATGGCAAACGAAGAATTGTTGGGTTTGACAACGTCGTCGATGAAGAAGAATACAACCAGAATCTTCATGTGAGACCTTAGATCGAACTTGATGATGATCCCGAAGACGAAGTGGCATACGCTCGCTCAGACCATTCGAAAGGCATATCCTTGTAAATAGAGTCTTTGTAGTAATATAATTTGTAAATTGATGAATGTGACGAAGTATTTTGTACCGGTGCCTTAATGGTTGCAGAACATACAATGAGTAGTCTCTCTACCCTGCACTATAAATACATGTATTTGTACGGGTTGCATTAGCTACACTTGTTATTGTGTTATGCATTGGTCCTCTCTCTTAAGTGTGATGTTTTCTTGTTTTCCAATTATTCACTTCTCTTGGTTCCTTAAACAGGATATAATTAACTTTCCCAACTTTAAGCACTTTTTGCTATTGAATAAAATTTTGAACAAGCTCTATGATGTGGTATGAATAAAATTTTGAACAAGCTCTACTTCATCTGTTAATTATAATATTTTTTAAAATACAATCCCAACCGTAAACTAATTTAATAAGGTATTGGATGCGGATGACACTTATCCGTATCGGGCCTATCTGTCATTGCCCGATGCAGATGAAAATCATCGTATCGGGCCTTTTGTTAATGCCTGATGCGGATGACACTCATCCGTATCGGGCTTACTACAAGGGCCCATCGGCGATGACTCATCCATATCGGGCCCTAGTAGTACGCCCGTCAGAGATGACGTTGATTAGGGTTACTTAGTCAATCCCGTAGATCCAGATCCATTCACGCCTCCTCTCAGATGCACGCCGCCGCCTGCTCTCCTTGCCTCCACGACGACCCCGAGCCCGGCCGTCTCCTCGCCTCCACGCCGCCGCCTCTCAGATCCACGCGCGCCATCGCCGCCGCCTCCTCTCCTCCTCCCTTCCACGCCGCCACCTCCTCTCCTCCTCCCCTCCGTGCCGCCGCCTCTCAGATCCACGCATGCCATCGCCGCCGCCTCCTCTCCTCCACGCCGCCGCATCCTCTCCTCCTCTCCTCCACACCGCTGCCTCCTCTCATCCTCTCCTTCACGCCGCCGCCTCCTCTCATCCTCTCCTCCACGCCACCTCCTCCTCTCCTCCTCCCCTCCACGCTGGCCGCCTCCCCGTCGACCCCGAGCCCGGACGCCTCCTCGTCGAGCCGAGCCCGGATGCCTCCTCGCCGAGCCCGGATGCCTCCTCGCCGAGCTGAGCCCGGACGCCTCCTCGTCGAGCCCAGACGCCTCCTTGCCAAGCCCGGACGCCTCCTTGCCGAGCCGAGCCCGGACGCCTCCTCACCGAGCCCGGACGCCTCCTCCTCCACACCGGTTAGTACAAACGCCTCCTCCTCCATGCCACCTTCCTCCATGCTCACCGGTTAGTTGATCTTCCATTGCTCTTTTGTTGCTCTTATGGATGCTCAAGATGATTTACACACATATATTCTTGATGCTTGTGATGATACGGTTAGATTTATCATGCTTGGATGATTGTTAACTTTATGGAAAATTTATGCTTGGGATTAAAGTGCTCCAACCCACTTTAATCTGCTTGTGATGTTGTATTTGTTGTGGGATTCTAAAACATGCTATTATCTGTTTAATCTGCTTTTGATAACATCGGCCTAGCAAATACACTATGCATTTTCTATTTTATTTCGATTAAGAATTAATTTGTATCCTGCTTTAGTCACGCCTCATATGGTCAGCATGACAGCCGAAAGGAACAACTTTAGAAATCTGCTTGACTTTTACCTTGTTTGCTTGAACATTATCATGAGCAGTCTCTCAAGTAACACTCACTCTTGATAATAAAAGCATATGTCTACTTAACAATTTAGAAGGCCCTTTTATTTTTGTATTTGTGAGAGTATGCCCCCTTTGTATGCTGCATTTGTTGGTAAATACTGCTATACTGCTATACTCCCCCTCTGCTTGAATGATATGGCTGCTATACTGCTATCTTGCTTAATCCCTATGATGCTTGAATGATATGGCTGCTATACTGCTATCTTGCTATACTGCTATGATTCTTGAATGATACAGGTGAATGATAAGACTGCTATGATACTCTTGGCCCTATGATACTCTTGGCCCTAACTTGTTGTTCCTTTCCTCACCTTTATTCTCTCCACTCTTCTTCATGGCCAGTGATGAATGCTAAACATTAGCCTTTTTTGGGGGGCAGTACACTGGATCTGTTATTATTACATTAATTTGGGTTTTTTTTAACTACACTTGTTCTTTTCAAGTGTTGTTCCTTTCCTCACCTTTCTTCTATTCACTCCTCTGGATTTCTTCTCTCTTCTTTCTGGCCAATGATGAATGCTCAAGAACAGACCATAAGAACGGACCATCAACACTTGTTATTTTATTGTTGGGAACTACACTTATTTTGTTGTTTTTTTGTTTCTATAAATGTTCTTTTTAGAAAAAATACAACCATCTACACTTGTTATTTTGATTTTGGGAACTACACTTGTTTTTTTTTTTGATAAAAACAGAACATCTACAATTGTTAATTTGTTTTTTTGATCTACACTTGTTTTTTTTAAAAAACAGCCATGGACACTTGTTCTTTTTTTTGGGGCACTACACTTCCTCTTTTTTGCGAAAAAACAGTCAAGTTGATCCATTAACATATATATTCATCACAGCCACAACCAAATTGATCCATTCACATATATATTCTACACTTGTTATTTTGCTTTTGGGAACTACACTTGTTTTTTTATAAGAACAGACCATCTACACTTGTTCTTTTTTGGGGGGCACTACACTTGTTCATTTTTTTGATAAGAACAGACTATCTACACTTGTTCTTTTTTTTATCTACACTTGTTCTTTTTTTGGATGGCACTACACTTGTTCTTTTTTTATAAGAACAGACTATCTACACTTGTTCTTTTTTTTGATCTACACTTGTTCTTTTTTTTGGATCTACACTTGCAAATGATTGTAATTGATGCACAATTTCTGAGCAAAACTGAGGCCACATCTAATACTTTCACCTTCCAATAGTTTAGTAATATGTAAAAGTTTAGTAATGTTATTTTTCTTCGATAGAAAATGTCGGCGACTACAAGTGGGACCACAACGAGCCGGGCTCCAAGGTCCCAGAATAAGATCCCTAAGGAAGTGTATAGAATAACGGAGGTGGACGAACAGGGATTTCCTATGGCCCCAGAGAAAGCCGTCAAAAAATTCGCAACAATCTGCGGAATCCTAGGGAGGCGGAACTTCACAATTTTGGCGGATCACATCGATCGGGTCCCATAGGAAGAAAAAGATGAGGCCTGGAGAGAGTTCAAGGAGAGCTTTGAGTACCCAGAAGAGGCCGAGGAAAGACTGAAGCGGTGGGCTATGCGCAAGATGGGCAACTTGTGGAAAAATTTCAAGACCACGCTCGTCACTGACTACGTCCTCAATCCATCCCAGCCAGAACCATTTAGGAAGTACCCATTCATCACCCAGGCCGTGTGGGACGAGTTCCATGCCGCCAAATCAACCCCTGAGTCTCGGGCAAAAAGCGAGGCCTATAGGGCGTTGCAGGCAAAAAACCTTCACCCGCACCGGCTTGGCACGGGAGGATACGCCGGGAAGCAGCAGGAATGGCAGAGGGAGGATCAAGTTGCAGCGGAATCTAACACCCCGCCAATTCTTGGTGATATCCCGACTACCCGAGCAAGGAACTGGGCAAGGGCAAGGGCGAAGAAGAATAGTGATGGAACACTGACGTTCCCAAACCCCGAAGATCAAGCGGTGTACAATAAACTTGTAAGTTTAACGCATAAAACATCTTTCAATAGGTTGTATCGTCCTCTACATTTAATTAATCCTAACTATACGGCAGGTTCAGCTGACTGCTGAGAGACATTCCTCCTCCGAGGTCTGCTCACAAAGGCGCGAGGATGACATCCTCACAAAAGCCTGAGGAAATGAAGAACATCGTGGACGGACAAGGGGCATTGGCTCTGCTATCCCATGGAAGTATGGTTTTCCCCAATTTGCTTGGCAGTACAGGAAGCACAAGCTATCAAAGACAGAGAAACAAGAACGCCTTAAGGAGCAACTTCGGGAGGAGCTTAGAGTCGAGCTCACCGAAGAATTCAATGAGAAACTGGCACGAGTAGAGGCTCGGGTGGAGACATATGAGAAGTTGATCGTCGAAGCTCTGGCCGCTGCAGCTCCTAGAGTAGACGTGAGCCCCACGCAAAGGCGTAGCAGCTGCGCATCAACTGAGGCGGGAGCAGAACAAGCACCAATCCCCGCCGTGGTGGACAACATAACGGTAACACAATTCAACAAATGCATATTTTGTATTAGCACCAAAGTACACCCTAGTAGTAATGACACGTACGATTCTATTGCAGGAACCCACATCCTGCACCCTAGTCGTTAGGGTGACCCAATCATTTGCAATTTCGGCTGCAGAAGGTCTTGCATTCAAGCCTACCCCCGAAACCCGGGTTCATGGGGCGCAACTGCTAGCCGGACATGCAAAAGTCCAGGTGGACTTAGTGAAGCCCGATTGGGTGGGCTTCACTCTCCAGCACCCACCGAACGATGAGGTTCTGACCCTTGGAGCTGCACATGGGACCTTTATCCAATGGCCCAAGCAGAACATTCAGATCAATGTAACTCATAGGCCAGCACCAAGTTCTCGTCCGGTACCGTCGCGTGCACATACTGATATTGTAGTTGCCCCTCGAGCCAGAGAACTTGAACTTGTAGTTGCCTCTCAAGCCAGAGAACTTGTAGTTGCCCCTCCTACCGTTGAAGAAGATCTCCAATTACAATATGATACAGATTTTGGGGACGACGGTATGTGTCACGCCCGGAAAATAGAACACTATATTCCGATTGTGAGTGCATAAATCCTTGTCCCAGGAGGCAAGGTACACATTACATAGTTGGTAAATAACAGAGTAAACAAGCGGAAGCGTAGATAGAGTACTTTATTACATGGGCGACCAAAGGCCCAACACCGAAAGATAGACAAATAAAAGACGACAGCTAAGACGGGCCACCACGGCGCTTTGACGGCAGCACGAGCTAGACACCAAAGCCTTCAACCTCGAAACACTCCTCTCTGCTGGAAGGGAAAAGGAGCAAGGCTGAGTACAACCACCGTACTCAACAAGCCATGCCGGAAAAATGCAAATATAATGCAAGGGAGTACAAGGAATTTATATATAAAGCTATTTTTCACAAAAACAGCATTTCAAGCATTTAAATATTTAAAGGCATTTAATGAAAACACGAGCCTATCTCTAATCATATTATTATCAAACCGCGCACCAACGCGATCTTGCCCTGACCCAGACCAACAAGTGCTATCTTTAATTATTCAGTTTTAAAAAGAATTAAAGTCTAACTTGGGTACATCGCTTGGCTTGCCCATAACCGAGGGCGCGGCTATTCGAATAGATTTACTCTGATCAGAGGTGTACATCTTTACCCACCAGACATGTCTTCCTCACGTGTTGCGACGCGCCACATGCCACCATGGCATACGGACGGAAGCCATGACATAACTCATCGCTTAGTACTGCCCTAAACAAAGAAGACCGACATAGACTTCCCCCGCCAGGTGCCCTGGGTCGAGCAGACAGTCTATGCCCCCAGGCATCTCGACTCGTTCTGAGCCTTCACTTGCCAGAGACGTCAGCCCATGGGTTTCAACCCTTCCTAGGGCTTCATCCATCCCTATCCGTGTCTTGTTTGTTCCTGACCGTACTAGTCGACGTGTTAAGCCTTACCCATTAGACAGGTGGTAGTACGGAATATGCCTTGCAACAGAGGCCCGAAGACCGGTCCTTATGGCGGCCGAGGTGCGACTAACAAAACCATGCACCTCGTGCCCACTGAAAACATGGTTGGGGAAATTTTGAAGGGAAATTTATTGTCAAAGCTAAACAACCAATATTTCTATTATTTACAAATTAGTTCTTAGTCTAATTATTGAAAAGATCTAATTGTTTCTATTTAAGCAGGGCTAAGCATATTCCTAATTTTTTTTTACTAGTAAGCACCACATATATAAAGTACTCACTAGTCTTATTTTTCCTAGGGTTACCAAGTCTTATTTTTCCTAGGGTTACCAAGGTTGATAATAATACAATTAATAAGGCTATAACAAGGAGAATCGGTACGGCTAAATAAAACAGTGATACACGCGGAAATTTAATAAAGCGAAATGCAATAATTTAAATAAACATAATTTTATAAACTCGGATAGCAATATGATCAAAATGACATGACTTGCCTTGCTCGCTACCAAAGTCTTCAAGGTTGACCTCGAGGTAGAGCGGCTCTTCCGGATCTACAAGACGCGACGAACGCAAAAGAAAAAGGCCAAAAGATAAATAACAACCATATAAGATACCAAAACAAAGCACAAAAATGGGTTCTACACTGTTTAAGGAAGAATTAGCAATTTGAACGGGTCGATTCCGAGTTCAAACGATCAAGATATGGCCGTTTGAATTTTAGGCGTTGTTTGAATAGCGATTTACGAATTCGGGAATTATTATCGCAATTTGAACCACTGCTGCTTGAGAGGGAGACATGAAAACAGAGGAAAGGGAGAGAGAAATGGAGCTCACCGACGGCGGAAATGATGAGGACGACGGCGGCGAGCAAAGCGCGGCTAGGAATTGGGGAAAAACACAACGGGAAGGTGTTCCCAGAATTGCGAAGGTGGAGATGGTGGTGGCTCGGTGGGAAGAGTGACGGTGTGTAGTGGGAACGGCCGGAAACAGCGAGCTCGGCGAACAAAATTGGGCGGCGCACGTTGCGAGAGCTCGGGAATGGGTGAACGCGAGGGGAAATGAGTGGAAAGCGTGTTCCGGAGTGTGGGGAACCTTTATAGCCAGCAAGGGTGCTCGGGAATGGCCGGGAGGAGCGGGAACGGACAAAACCGTCGCGTCGCGACATTAATGGCGGTTGCAATTTAAGTTGGCCGTTCCGGCTTGCATGATGAGCGGAGGAAGGGGGAAAATGGGGGAAACGGAGGAGTTAAGCCGGGAACACGTTATGACACGGTTAAATGTGGAGGAACGTGGCCGGGAGAGGCGGGACGGCCGGCCATGGTGGAGCTCGGCATTGCAAATACACCACGAATTGATGCGGGATTGAATGGGGATTTATGGGGAATTGGTGAGGACGTGAAGGGGAATCGGTTTTCGCAATTTAATTGGAAGGAAAACCGCTGAGGAGGGAGATCAAACGGTGTGGCGGCGCTACTGTTTGCACGGGAGAGAGAAGCTGGCTGGAGGAGGAAGATGGCACTGTAGCGCCAGGAGGAAAGTTAGACTTTTCTGTCAAAACTTCCTTTAATTTTTATAAATACTTTCAATGCTCAAATAATTCCAAAAAAAAATTCTGAAAATATATGAATACCCAAAGTATTTAATAAAAATATCTCCAGCTCAGTTAAAATTTAATTAATTTATTTAAATAATTACTTTATTGCTCTTTGTATTAATTAAATTATTTCTTGAGCTCCAAAATTTCACGAAAAATTTCAGAGAGTAATTTAGGGCATGGAGAATATTTAAAAATATTTCCATCCATGATTTTTAAAGTAAATTTTTATTTCCTTAATACTTTCACTTGATTAAAAAGCTTTTCATTTTATTTAATTTCTAGAAAATGAATTATTTAATGATTTTTAATCCCGAACGAAAATCGGGGCGTGACAGTATGGAGGTGGACAGCAGGCCGCACCAACCCCCTCCTGCCAAAAAGTTGAAGAAGGCGAGATCTTCTCCACCCGACATCGGCAGAAGGGGAGAGGAGTAGGCAAGGTGCAAGGGGCCAAGAAAAGCTTGATCTTGGCAAGGCGTCATCAGCTCCGAATACTTTCACATTAGGCATGCCATTGGTCGGAGATGACACCTTATCAAAGATGGGGCCTGCATGCAAGGAGTTGCACGGGTACTACATGGAGAGGATCAACACAAAGAGGAAGCATAGAGAGACCTCCATGTTGGGCTACCACGATAGTCAGCCGTTCCTCGGCCCTCCTAGCTTCATTGCCGTAGACTTCCAAGATCTATGGGACCTCTACAAGGTGCGAGCAGTCGACACCAACCTCCTTAAGTGCTACTCTTTGTAAGTATTTGTGGGGACGAGATATGATAATAACTGTCCATATCTGACGCTAACCCGGACTCTGGTCTTGCTTGTAGGTTTACTGGAAGCAGGTCCAAAAAAATCACCCTTTGTTGCCTTTCTCGATCCATCTATCGTCAACGAGACAAATATGCAAAACGATCGAGCTGGCATGGTGGAATATATCAAGGACTACTTGTATGCCCGTCAAGACAAGGACTTCCTTATGTGTGCCTACAATCAACAGTAAGTGTGTACCCTACTTAGAATCAAATGCGCGACTCGTATAACTCTAGTATTTACCTTGCAATTTAATAATGTCGCAAGGGTCATTGGATTCTTCTGGTAATAACGCCGAAGTGGAGTTTGGTACACTACCTTAACTCCAATATCAAGCCAAAAATATACAACTGGTCCGGCATCAAAGCTGTCTTGAACGAGGCATGGGACCTGTATGTGGCAAAAGGCGGGAGGCATAAGGATGGGCATCCCAAACTCGGTCACAAAAAAGACTTCCCAATTAAACAACAAGTGGGTGACCAGTGTGGGTTCCACGTCTGCCATAACATGCGAATCTTAGCAGACAAGGTGACATTGCCCGACCTTGAGGTGTGTTTACAATTGTTTATATACATAGGACGACAACTTTCCAAGTATGTGGACTAACTTGGCGCCTCACATGCAGGTTAAACTATCAAACATTCTGGATAACAACTTCGATATCATTAGAGAGGAGATAGCACAATTCATACTAGATGATATATTGTCTCCGAAAGAAATGTTTAGAGTAAGGTCCTAGGTAGCTTGATCGACTCTGAACGGTAGAACATTTGCAATGACAGTGTGACAAACATTTGATTTTTGTAAATATTCTTTGTAATACAATTCTGCACGTTGTTTCTGTATATACTTGCTTTTCTTTATAATACATTTTTGCAGGTTTTGATGCATCTGTAACTAAATTATTTTCGCTCGATGATGAACTGGAGCCGTTCAGACATGTTGCAAATTGCAACATCCAAAACACAGTTCAAATTATTTAGGTGTGTTGTAGGTCGGGTGGCTTCCGAAGATGTCGCATCAAACCTTGTGTCACAGGGCACGACGGACATCTTTTGTAAGCCACCAACCTACCACAACACCTCATACTATTACATATATAGTCTAGTTGTTCTGAGAGCAAAAAGTAAAGACCATTTTGGAACTACATTTGTTCTTTTTTTTGGAACTACACTTGTTCCTTTTTGGAACAAAACAGCCATCTACACTTGTCTTTTTTTGAGCAGTACACTTGTTCCTTTTTTTGTTCTTACATATATTCTTTTTTGCAAAAAATAAATAGCCATCTATACTTGACTTTTTTTTCTGTTTTTGGGGTTAGACACTTGTTATTTTGTTGTGGCTGTGGCTGCGGAATATATATGTGACGAATATATATATGAATGGATATGACTGTGGCTGTGATGAATATATATGTGAATGGATATGGATATGGTTGTGGCTGTGATGAATATATATGTGAATGGATCAACTTGCTGCTGTGACTGTGATGAATATATATGTGAATGGATCAACTTGCTGCTGTGGCTGTGATGAATGGCTGGGGCTGGGCTGTGATGATATCTGTCCATTTTTTGCAGCGGGCATGGCTAGCAAAGGCCTGAGGCTAGCCAAAAAACAAATTTTATTTTTTTGATAATAAACTCATCCCTGACGGGCATAGTGGAAAAGCCCGATAGAGATAGGACATCCATAACGGTCTCAACCTAAAAGCCCGATAGAGATAGATAGGACATCCGTGATGGGCTACTTAAGCCCGTTAGAGATATGCCATCCGTGACGGGCAACAAACCGGGACATTATTTGACTCCGTGTTTGGTCAACCCTATGAGTTGTCTTCTATGACGGGCTTAGAACTAGGCCCGATTGAGATGTGTCATCCGTGACGGGCGTTCGACCCCACTGGTTTGACTTTCAAACTCATCTGTGACGGGCATTTTTTATGGCCCGATTGAGATAATGTGAATCCGTGACGACCTTGTGCCCGTTAGAGATATTTTCTCACATCAGTGACCTTTTCATAGTGACGGGAGGCCAACCCGATAGAGATGAGGGTTAATGCCCATTAGAGATAGCCGGTGCCGGCGTAGTGTAGCATGCCTTCTAGATGATGGTTCACGATGTAATTTGTTGCAGTAACCCTTTGAACATCTGTTGCATTGGTGTTATAATCATGTTATGATAAATGCTTTGTTGCATTGGTGTTGTAACCGTATTATGGGACTATTTCATGGTGATACATGTGATTTACAGGACATCTAGCTATTACAGTCCATTGCACATGTTTTCGTGGAGTTTAAGTGAAGAATATTTTGCCATGTTTTGTTCTCTATTTAGGTACACATGGATTTTACTTTGGAGGGATTAATGGTCATGTTTATACTTTTGAATTTTGATATTTCAGTAGATTTCCAAAGTTTGATCCTCTTGATGACACTGGATTATTATGTACCTTTTTATCACATTTGTATTACAATTTTTCAATGTTCCTATTGCTAAATATGTGAAGACCATCAAGATTAGACGTAATTGTTGTTTATGCTAAACTAATGTTTCCTGTTGCAATGAAGTGATTATATTTGACATCATCTAATAATCATCTTGCCAAGATTTTAAGTTGGTGTAATTTTTTTCCGTTGCAACGCATGGGCATCTATCTAGTAACTAAAAATTATACAAGTTTGAGTATAAGCCGTTGTAGCTTAGAAGATGTTACGAGATAATATAATGTGAACCAATTGGCCAATACAAAATAATGAGATAAATGTAAATCCGATGGTTAAAATATACATCGGCTGGTGATCCGATGTAAGTAAATTAAAGTGTGTATCAGCTAACTAATCGATATATCTAATAGTTGAACTCCAAAGTAATGATAACTCATCGGTTAGCACTCCTATGAAACATTGCATAAAACCTATCAGCTAAGCAAGACTTATATTATCAACAATAGTCTAGAAGATCGGACCTAACCAAGATAGTACGAGATTAGGTTTGATAAAATAAACTAGATAAACTGATATATTTATACAAACATGATGGATATATAAATCTATCTAGAATATCAGTATGATTAGAGAAACATCAACTTAGTCAAATTATCAAACCTAACCGAGAAAGTCCTAACTAAGCCGATACGACTCTGATAACAATGCAATTAAAGATAGAATAAATATATCAGATAGGCAATGCTTGTGTCAACCTAGATAGAATATCGGACTTAACCGAGAAAGTTCTAGCCACGCCGATGCAAGCGAAGTTAACGGAACTTACTTCTTTGCTGGAGATCGAACACAACTGGTGTAGCCCAACTCGAAACTGAGAACTCACCGGAATAAAAGGTGGCGATGCACCGAAGTAATTGTATTGATTTGTGGAGATAGATTAAAAAGACCTCGAGTGTACATATTTATACCCTCGAGTTGATAAAGTCCCGATCAGACACGACATGGGTTTCCAAAAGATAAAAGAAAAAATACAAGTCCTGATCGGACATTAGATAAACTCCCTATAGATAAAAGGAAAGTTATTAAATTCTGCTTAATTAATAGATATAATTAAACTGTCATGCTATGGTCTTCACGATTCCTTCTTGAAGTTGGTCTCTTCGAGATAAACTTCCATCGGTTGATCGACTTCTTTCCTTAACCAAATCCACTAAAGAATTGTACAAAATTTTGGTGTTAACAATAAGAAAAGGCAACATTAATGCCTAGGTGAGGATTAAACACTTTGAGCGATTTGAGAGAATCAATTAAGAAGTAAACCTAAACTTATGTTTCTATGAGCAAAAATAAAACCCCAAGGTAATTCATCTTAACGAGTAAAGGTGATTTGAGTCAAGACCATTCCATTTTTCAATCACCCAAGATGGCATGGTAGCGACTTCAGAGTTCACAAGTATAGGTATGGCTTGAAATACATTGTATGTTTGTATCTTCACACATGAAGTCATTACTCTGTTGAAATCCATGAGCTTTACTCAAGGACGAGTAAAGGATAAGTGGGAGGGTGTTGTTGATGGTCGTTAAGTGCAAACTTTAACCTTCAACTCCTACATGAAAAAAATGCAAAATATAATATCAAACTTAGTGGTAGGGGTTTATTATTAACCGTTTCCACTAGTATTGGTAAATATATGTTTGTAGGTAATTTTGGATGAAAATACACCTGCCATGCGACAAAATAAAACTCCGACTATTAATTTGCGAGCACAAGGATAGGAGGGCCCACATGACAGTCCAAACCAACCTAAAGTGGGGCCAAACCATCCTCAACCACCATTGAGGCCCACATGTCAACTCCTAGATAAAGGCGGTGGAGATGTGTGGGAACCAGGGGTCGGCCAAACCGCCATGGTCGCCACTCATCTCCACCCTACACATGGCAATCCCAGGTTGCTCCCCAATGACGGTTGTGGGTGTACCGACCTCCACAACCACCATTTCAATCCTCATATGAAGCTATAAAAGGATGAGCTCAATACACTTCCAAATGCACAACAAAGTAAAGTACAACTCACTTTCATATCTTAGACTTTTCTTTAGTAAGTGAGCTTAGGAAGAGAGTAAGGGGATGCTCTGGAAGTAGTGCCCCGAATAATTGGAGTTTTCTTCGAGAATTTCCATAGGAGTGTCGGACTTGTCGGCATTCTTTCATCGAAGTTCCGGAGAAGCGTTGGAATTATCAACCTTCTTCTGCTTGTACCTCGGTGGATTCTTCTTTTATAAAGTAAGTGTTTGAGATTTCTTTTATGGTATTTAATTAGTTTATTTAACTAAGATATATTCTCATCGGTGTGGGTTCGTCGTTTAATTTATAATTAAGTGTTCTAGTAGTAGGGCTATGGATGAAGAAGAAAGTTCTTGCGTAAGGCTAGAGTAGTAATCAATAGCTTAGGCGTGGCGTCTATGTTGGCGATTACCTTCGTTTGTTGTGTGCTCCACAGAAAGTGAGGCAGGCGGCAGGTGATGACAACACTGTCCGTCCTTTGTATCATTGCACGTTCGGGTACATCATAGAGCTGAAGGCCAGACTCAGTCTGACAGACCAGAGGAGGGCCGCTGCTCGAAGCATTCAATAAGGTTTTACCTTTAACTTAAGTCAGCTAATGAAGTCCATATAAATCCTCTCTAAGTCTATCCTATCATCAGTTGTTATCCTTGGATAGAATACCCATTTGTAGATAATACACATATGTTCCCAATGATTCGATACATTTGGAATACTCTGAGATGAAGTGCTACAAAGATATCCGTGCACTTGTCGATTTATCTGTGATTGTATCAAATACGAACACCCCATTTCTTTGGCCCCTCATCAATACCTCCAACTCCAACAGTAGCCCTTATTTCTCAGCCCCTGTATCTTTTTTCTCTTTTGTTTCATCACATATGGAATTTCATGGTTAATTCCATCACTCTGTCACATAGTAGATTTCATCTTAAATTCCATTACATAAACTAAATTTCATCATCAAAATTTAACCCCAAAAAAGAAATTCCATCATTAAATTGCTCCTAGTACTCATCGGGACCATTCACAAAATGCATTGACCAAACAGGAGGTCGTCAGGCTTGGGGAGCTTGTCACGGTCGGCCTCATCATGGAGTTCAGAGGCGGAGGCTGGTGGGGAGGTGATTGAACTCCACCTAGCCACATGATGAAGTCGAAGGCTAAGGCAGACATGCAGGCAGATCGAGCTATGCTCAGTTGCATCTTGAAGCCGAAT
Organism: Oryza australiensis; assembly: GCA_019925245.2. NCBI lineage: Eukaryota > Viridiplantae > Streptophyta > Magnoliopsida > Poales > Poaceae > Oryza > Oryza australiensis. The sequence continues at coordinate 3,233,310 of JAIFGZ020000342.1, forward strand.
ACAGAGGAAGACGGTGGCGTCATGTCTTCAAGCCAGACGCCGAGGGCCATAGGGAGGCTGGCTGAGCTCTGCCATAGTAGTGTGGTATAGGGTCACGGGAGGGCGCAGAGGGCAGAGAGGAGGTGGCAGGCCTTCTTCGAGGTCATCACGCGTAGGATGGGGCAGTGCCATCTGACGTATTCTAGGGATTTGGATGGTGGCTGAGGGTAACATGGACAGTGGAGGTGGAGGAGGGCATCATGGGTCGCGGGGGAGAGGGACGTCGTCGGGCCGGCCGGTGTGGGGACGGATGGATGGAGGATGGATGCGGGTCAGTGCCATCATCACTAGGCATGGGAGTGGAGTGAGGGAGCGACCTGGTGCGTGCATCTATGGTGAATTTTCAGGCACGTAGGCAACATTCGGATGGGGGCTATGTGGAGCAGGGTTTTGAAAACCGTGAAAACCGCCGCGGTTTTCGCCCATACCGTGGGGGTGCGGCACGGCATCCCCGCAGTTTCGTTTGAATAATTTCGAGCGAATCCGTGTGTGTCAAAAGATGTGTTGACGCCAAATCCGTGTGTGCCAAAAGATGTGTTGACCCAAACACACGCTGGCCTAGGATATCTGCTTAGCTCTAGTGCAGGTAGTCAATGAAACCTTTGCTGCAATCGGCTAAATTTAACTTATATATAATCATTGTAAGCCGATGCAACGTCCAGATAACTCATCGGCTGAAACCCCGATGAAACGATGATTGATGCCCACTGACTTAGATAAATCTAACTTACAACCATAACCTCATAGGTCGGACCTAACCGATGCAGCATAAGGTTGATGACTGCCTGATAGATTTAGAGCAGTCGATATGACACCGATCAAGGTGATCATGTGCTAAATTTAACCAAGACAGCGAAACCATTAAAGAGAAATTTAACACATCGGATAGACCCGGCTAACCCTCCGGTAAAACATTAGCATGAACCTATCGGCTTAACAAGACTTAGATTATCAACAACAATCTAGTAAGTCGGACCTAACCATACAGCACGAGATTGTATATGATAATATAATACTCAATGAGCTGATATATCTGTCTAATGTGATGGATATAACAAATCTATCTAAAGCGACATTACGTTCAAAGAAACATCAGCTTGACCAGAATATCGGATTTAACCGAGAAAGTCCTAACTAAGCCGATGCGACTATAAACGACAATGGAACCAAAGATAGAGATTATATACCAGATAGGCAACACTTGCATTGGCCCGATTAGAATATCGGACTCAACCGAGGAAGTCCTAGCCATGCTAGCGCAAGCGAAGATGACAAAACTCACTTCTTGTAGGAGGTCGAACTCAATCGATGCATCCCATGCTCAAAACAAGACCTCGTCGAAATAAAACCTATAAACTAGGGTGGCGATGCGCCGAAGATGTATTGATCGAGAGATAATTACATGAACCTCGGGCTTACATATTTATACCCGTAGGCTGTCAAAGATCCTAATAGATTACAATTTAAACTTTTCTAAAGATAAAAGGAAACAAACCAAATCCTATATGACACACTTTTCTAAAGATAAAATAGAAAGCTAACAAACTCTTCTTAATTAATAGATATAAGCCACATCCTTCCTGAACTCGGTCTCTTCTGGAGAAGATTTTTCCAAACCGAATCCAACAAGAATCCGACTGCTGGAGATATTGACAATAGAAAACCCCCATCGACTGATGCAGAGCTCTAAGTCGATTCTAGCTTCAAGCCGATATGAATACTTAGCCGATGGGGACACTGGGGCTTATCAAATTTTGGCGTTAACAGAATTCAAAAAATTTGAAAAAAATTATTTTATCACATATATATATATTATAAAAAATAAATTTCGTGCGGTTCGTCGCGAAAAACGTGGTATGTGGCATCGCGCGGTTTGAGCGAAAACCGCAGCACGACACGGACTTCAATTTGGTTTAAATTTAAATTGCAGTTTTCACGGTTTTGGCGTGGTTTTTGACGTGGTTTTTGCACGGTTTAGACGAAAACCGTGATACGACAAAAGTCATGAAAACTACTGTTCACTCCGTCACGGTTTTTACGCGAAAACCACGCTACCGTGGAGAGGAGGGTGCGGCACGGTACGTACGCACAAAATCGGTAACCCTTGTGGGGAGAGCCCCTTGGACTAGGGGCTTGGATGGAATCTTTGAGGGCCTTCCTATAATGGGGGCTGTAGTAGGGCCTCTGCTGGAGCCATTATTTTGCGCTTGGCCCTCAAAAATTGTTTAGGGGCTGAGTCTAGGGCCTCTGCGGGAGACGCTCTGAGGATCCAAGTGAGCAGGTTGATCAAGCTCACCTGATAGATCAACAAACCGTACGTATGTGGCGCGGTGTGGATAAGATATCTGTCCGTTGAGCTGAACAAGCTGCTGCGAAATCAGGAGAAGTATGCAACATTTGCAGGGGATAACGACAATTAAGAGTCACCCAAAGCTCAAACATTTTAACCCCATCAGCCTAGTCATAAGATTGGAGAAATTAAAAAGACTGATGAATCCTAGGAGATGCAGCTAATTTTTGTGATCTAGTAATGGCCCTGTTTAGATTCATTGAAAAACTTTACACCCTATCACATCGAAAGTTTGGATACATAAATGAAGTATTAAATATAGACTAAAAATTAATAACTAATTGCACAGTTTGCATGTAATTTACGAGACAAATCTTTTAAGCCTAATTAGACTATGATTTGACAATAAAGTGCTACAGTAAACTTATGCTTATGACAGATTAATTAGGTTTAATAAATTTGTCTCGTTGTTTATAGACGGGTTCTGTAATTTATTTTTTTATTAGTCTATGTTTAATACTTCAAATATGTGTTTAAAGTATTAATGTGACATCTTTGACAAAAATTTTGATCTAAACACAGCCAATATTTGCATGGACATTAGGGGATCGGACAGTCCCCCGATCATTCTGATTAGATGGGTCCAACTACCATGCATGATGTGTATGTTGTGAAGCAGATATTGTCATACACTAATGCTACCTGTTGAATAAAAAAAGTTGCAGCCATCTCGGTTGTCCATATTTTCTAATAAAACATTTTGGCTTATTAAAAAATAAAAATTAATTTATAAATAAAACTATGTTGAAAATATATCAACTTTCAAATTAAATTTAAAAATTTAAATTTTGGTTTTAGCTTTGGCTTATTAGGGCAACCGATGAGGCTCTTGAAATAGGTTTATAATTAATGCTACAGTGAAAATAAGTTTTATAAAATTCAAAAAAGTATCAGAATTGGTTTAAAAAGTAGTGAAAGTGATGGATGTGATAACAAGTGTACTACCATATATTCCTTCCGTCTCTAAATAAGTATAGTTTTAGTCAAAAAGTTATCTCAAATAGTACAGTGGTCGGTCACTAGACCTTTTAACACTACTTTATTTTTTCTTGTCATTTTTAGTCATTGACCAATAAGGACTCTATCTTACTCGTCTCTTCTCCTTTTTCTTTTTCTCTCTATATTTATAAAGGGCAAGTAGTCTTTTAACCTCTTTAACTAGCTAAAACTACACTTATTTTGACATATACAGTACCCCCCTTAGATGATAGTGAACTTTCTCCCCTTCCTCTTTTTCTTTCCATATTTATGAAGAGCTAAGTAAACTTTCATCAATATGTTCTGTAATGACGTCTTCAGTTCGTAAGGCATATATAGTACTCCCATTAGATGATATACGTATGGAGTGCGCTATTATACTTGTAAGTTTTCATCAACAGCTTTGTTGATTACATATTGTCAATAGAAATTAACTTCTCCCAATGCTCCAAGACTCTTTCTAACACATGTATATCATATAAAGGAGTAGATATATCTACTGAAGAAATTATTTTCGGTTGAAGTGCCAAAATCCATAATAGTCCCGTTTAAATAGTACCTATGATTAAAAATATTTCTAGTCCCGGTTTAAAAAGTCGACGGATCTCTAGAAACATTAGTCTCTGACACGAACCGGGACTAAAGATCATCTTTAGTCCCGGTTCAAATATTGTTAGAGGTTGTCAGAGCGTCGGATTATTTTTAGTCCCGGTTGTAACACCAACCGGGACTAAAAATCAACATTTATCTCGGTCTTTTATATGAACCGGGACTAAAAAAATCACATCGTGCGCGTGAGCTCGGTCTTATCTCCTCTTCTCCCGCGCGCGAACAGCTGCAGCCTTTATTAATTTCTCTCCCTCTTCCTCTCTCTCATCTCGGTCTTATCATGAACAGCGGCGTCGCTTACTCCCTCCCTCTCCCTCTCCCTCTCTCTCCCTCTCCCTCTTCCTCTCTCTCCCTCTCACAATCACCGGCGGTGGGCTGCAGTGCGGGAGCGGGCGGCGGCGGCGCGGGCGGGCGGCGTCGGGCGGCGGCGGCCCCGCGCAGATCCGGGCACGGATCCACGCAGCCCCGCGTAGGGCGGCTCCTCCCTCTTCCCTTCGCTCTCCTCTATCTCTCGCGGCGCGCGCGGCGGGCGGTGGCCGGCGGCCACGGCGCGAGCGCGAGGCGGCGGTGGCGGCCGCCGCGGCAAGCGGTGTCGGGCGATGGCGGCTCCACGCGGATCCGGCACGGATCCGCGTGGCCCCGCGTGGGCGGCTCCTCCCTCTCCCTCACTCTCGATCCGGGCACGGCGGGGCGGGCGCGCGACGGCGGCGGGTGCGGGCGACAGCAAGGCGGCGGGCGCGGGCGATAGCGGTGGCGGCTGCGGTGTGTTTTTATTTGTGAATGATTTTGTGAATGAATTTGATGTATTTTTGTGAATGATTTTTTTAGATTTGTGAATGATTTTGTGAATGAATTTGGTGTATTTGTTGTATATTTGTGAATGAAGTTGCGGATGTTCTTGTTTGGTGATTCATTCATGGAAAAATAAGCAAAAAAATATAATGAAAAAAGAAAAAAATAATAAAAAAGGATGGCAGCCTCGTAGCACGTATCTATTTTTAGTCCCAGTTGGTAATATCAACCAGGACTAAAGATCCATCTTTGGTGGATCTTTAGTCTCGGTTATTTTAACCAAGCGATTTTTTTCTTGGTTTCGTAGTCCCGGTTCAAGAACCAGGACAACAGTGGGTTACGAACCGGGATAAAAACCCCTTTCTCCACTAGTAGCTAGCAAACTCCTATGGTCTAAACCACCATATATTTCTTCCCTTACATATCCTTAATAGTGCAACAGCAACAAGGTATAAGTGGTAGGACACTATTGCATCGGGTTGACGCACAGGAGGATAGAAGTTAACATGAATGATAGTATAGGAATAAGGTGCTTCAAGGAAGACAAGAGGAGACTCAATTTAACACCCCAGCCTACTGAATATTGGTGGATTAGTCACAGGTGTAGTCCATGCATAGATAACTTGAGGCTGCATATTAACCAATGCATTCCAGCTATAGCTCCCTGGGGTCACTCCTTTTACGTAAAGTGAGGATGAACGCGTAAGGGTGTTATACATACATGAGCCTACTCCTCGGAAAATCTAAGTCAATGTTGGTTTTGAAAGCTAAGGTAACAGCTTTAGCACTAACTTCAATAAAGAGCCAGTCAGTTTTGTATATCCATGCTCAAAATTTTGTTTCTTTACGGCACATTTGTGTTCATGATATGATAAATAGGTATTAAATAATGTTAATATTCAAAAGCATTCGGATCCATGTAATTCAGAAGAAGTTTATTAAGGTTTTGACAAGCATAAATTTTAAATAAAAATTTCTATATGCCATTACCTAAATTTCAAAATTGTGTGGTCCATGTTTTCTGCAAGGAACAGGTGTGCCATTTCGGCTGCCAAAGGATAGTCAGTTAGTCACTCACATTGAGTGGCAGGGGCAGGGTGGCCCCAATCCTAATCCACTAAGTACTATACTTAATCACTAAATCATGGAAGTTTTCTTCAAAAAATTATGAGGTCATTAGGACACGTTTGAATTTCATGAAAAGATTAAGATGTGATGGTCATTGAACCCTTGAACTAGTCCAACAAGCCAGCACCAACATTTAGTACACTGTAATTCAAAAGAAGACGCACAACCACAGAAACACACAAGGGATGTAGCTAAATTTTCTTAAGTTTTGAACAGAACTGAAGTTTCAAACAATTTTGTATTTGGCATTATTAAAACTGCAAGTTAATATTATAGCTCTTTTATCAAAGGAACAGGTGCGATTAGAGCTTCCACATAATGACGAATGTAAAAGGTGAAAATTACTCCCAGGAACAGAGTCATTCCACCAATCTTCCTCTCTTTACAAAAATTTGTCAGTCCATGCCAACCATTTATATAGTATTCAAAGAGGGAAAAAAAGGTAGTTACAGGGAGGGGGGATTCACCTTTCATCAGTTATAAATAACCAAAGAGCATGCTACACGTACTAAATATTTTTAGTAAAGTATTAACAATCATCTCAACCGTTTGATATAGATAGATGAAAGCTATAAAAAATCTAGATACACTCATGACATGACAGATCAATGTTAATAGGAATTTAGTAAAAAAAAGATAGTACGTGTAACCTTTTCCATAATGAAATACTTCGTTTGATTTTTACCACAATCACTTACTTGTTTTCTTCCTTTCTACAACTGAAAGCACCAAACATGAAGCAATTACCGTGTGGAAATTGAACTGTTGTACCAGTACAAAATAATGGGAGAGCAATCAAGAGATAAGGAGTAATCTCTACCCACCAGATAATGTGGGTACATCTGCAAGTGAGCTTCATAGGTTCCCTCTTGTTTGTGTTGTGCGAATGGGATGAATTGAGGAAAAGAAGAAAAACCAGAGCCGCATTACCTAGAGGATCTTACGAGAAATTGGTCCAGCATTTCAAGCTGGAACATCAAGCTCCTACAACAAATGGCAAGTGAGATATAATTCTCAGCACGGCTGGAGGGACAAGTGAAATCTTCTGGAGTGATCGATGACAATAGTACAGAAGTCGTCAACTGAAACCTTCATCACGAAGTTGGGCTGCTGGCTGGTTCTTTTTTGTTACTAGTAAAATGCTCGTATGGAGTTACGGAATTTATAAAATCATATTGGCACATTAAAAAAACTATTTTGAACTTAGAGCTTAATTTTACAATTAAATTAAATGTTGTTTTATTTTTTATATTTTAGCTGTAAAAAAATCAAATAGACTCAATTGACTTATCATTACTCCCTCCTAAAAAAAGTTGCATCATCGACAGTTCGTGAGTTCTAACGTAAATTTGGTATCGAGAGGGATGGATATGTGGAACCACATGTCATAGTTTTGGGGAGTTGATGGCGGTGGTCTACTAATCGCTCTTAAAGGAGTCTATATTGTGAGAGCGCAAGAGAATGAATTGCTCTATTCTATTCACAGCTGAACGCTGGATAAATACAAGAGTACACGTGCATTTTTAGCGCTAGAAGCGGATCAGGTTAACTACCTATATGTGTTAACAGATCGCTACAACGGTGCAAGGATAACCGAACATATGCATGAGATAACAAACCGGTAGAATAGCTAGCTAGAGTTCCGCTCACACCCCCCTTAATCTCAGCATGGATTTCAATGATGCAGAAAATTTGGTATTGAGAGGGATGGATATGTGGAACCACATGTCATAGTTTTGGGGAGTTGATGGCGGTGGTCTACTAATCGCTCTTAAAGGAGTCTATATTGTGAGAGCGCAAGAGAATGAATTGCTCGATTCTATTCACACCTGAACGCTGGATAAATACAAGAGTACACGCGCATTGTTAGCGCTAAAGCGGATCAGGTTAACTACCTATATATGTTAACAGATCGCTTCAACGGTGCAAGGATAACCGAACAGATGCATGAGATAACAAACCGGTAGAATAGCTAGCTAGAGTTCCGCTCACACCCCCCTCAATCTCAGCAGGGATTTCAGTGATGCAGAGATTGTTGCGGAAGTCGTTGAAGAGTTGTTTTGGAAGTCCTTTCGTCATGACATCAGCAAATTGGCACGAAGTAGGAACATGAAGTACTCGCAGTTGGCCAAGCGCCGTTTTCTCGCGGAAGAAGTGGATGTCGAGCTCGACGTGTTTGGTCCAGCGATGATGAACAGGATTGTCGGAGAGGTACACCACTGAGACATTGTCACAAAAAATGATGCTTGCTTTGTTGACCCTCACCATGAGCTCGCTGAGGAGATTCCGTAGCCAACACAGCTCGACGACGGCATTGGCAACCCCGCGGTACTCGGCTTCGGCGCTTGAGCGAGAAACAACGGTATGACGTTTGGATGACCAGGAGACGATGGCATCGCCGAAGAAGACACAATAGCCGGAGGTAGACCGCCGCGTATCGGGGCAACCTGCCCAATCCGCGTCACTGTAGACGTGTAAGCTGTTGGAGGATCGTTGGCGCTGGTGCGAGAAAACTGAAGAAGATGGCCGAGCTTGGACAGTGACGAAGAACTTGGGTGCCCGAGACGTGCATGCCAAAGATCGCTAGTGGAAGAAGCGTGAAGAAGAGTCGGAGGTGCATCGGCAATGGTGCTGAGCGAGTACAAATCACCGGTGGAATCCCAGCGGAGGAGAACCGTCCGCGTTTGTCGATCCTTAATGGAAAAACCGAGATCGTCAAATTCAACATTGACATAATTATCACGGGTAAGGGCGCGGAGAGAGATGAGGTTCTTGATTAGTTGAGGACAAACAAGAATTTGACGTAAACGAATTGGTGTAGATGCGGTGGGAATAGAGAGTGAACCATGGTGAGTGACAGGCAAACGGGAGCCGTCGCCGATGATTATTTGTGTGTGAGGAATAGAGGAGAGGGAGGATAGTTGAGAGATACCGGAGGCCGTAGACATGTGATGGGTAGTGCCTATGTCGAGAAACCAATCACCGCCGCCGGAGTATTGGCCGGAGGGAGCTTGCTGTTCCTGAAGTGCCTGCATCAGAGAAGATGTTGATGGCGGTGTGACGAAATCGGGTGACGGCGCCGGGAGAGTTGGGGCGTCGTAGAGAGGAGGGCGTGTGGACCGGGCGGTTGTGGACGCGGACCGAGGACGCCAGCTTGAGGGCAGGACAGCGAGCGCCAGGGCGAAGCGGTGGAGAGAGGCCATGCTTGAACCAACCCGGTCCATGGGTTGTAAGACGTCGACCAGTGCGGCAAGGGCGGTGAGGCGGTGGGCGCGGGAGGCCGAAATGGGGAGCGACCAGAAGGCGGGCGGTGCTCGCGGCCGCCGCGAGCGCTGGGGTGTGGTGTGGAAGCGACGTGGGCCTGGGGCGCAGGTGCTGGCGGGGCGCTGGAAGATCTGGAGCAGGTGGAGAGGAGAGCCAGTCTGCTGGCTAGTGCGTGGGCACGTTCCTGCCTTTTTTCATCCTTCAAAAGGAAAGAGCGAGCGAAGAGAAAAGTGGGCGGAGGATCTTTGATTGTGAGATTACTACCAGCAGAACCAAATTTTGGATTGAGTCCACGGAGAAGATTAGCGACAAGGGTCGAGTCAGTGATGGGGTGACCGACGTCCCAGAGTGTATCGGCGAGACGCTTCATACAGCCACTATACTCGGTGATGGAGAGGTCGCCTTGGTACAACGTGTTGAGATCCTGGAGCGCAAAGGTGACCCGTTGCATGGAGTTGTTGAGAAAGAGGTTCTTGATTTGGAGCCAGAGAGCAAGGGCTGTGGTGTTGTGCTGGAGAACCATGTCACGAATATCCTTGGCGATGGTGGTGTAGAGCCAAGAAACGATGCAATGGTCGATTTGAAGCCACTCGGTGTCGAGTGAGCGCTGTTGCGCGTCAACAGAGCCATCGATGTTGTCAAGTATTCCGAAGCGGCGGAAGGTGAGTTCAAAGAAGGTGCTCCACTCGGTGTAATTTGATTCGGAAAAGCGGAGAATATCGGGAACATGAGAGCGAATGTTGACGAGTTGAATGGAGGAGGCAGGGGTGGGAGGAAAGGAGGGAGTGGAGAAAGGGTTGGTAGTGCTGTGGTGAATGGGGGAATTTGCGTCGCCAGCAGAAGAAGTGTTGGACGCCATGGCGGAACGAGAGCTGGCTGATACCATGTGAGAGCGCAAGAGAATGAATTGCTCGATTCATTCACAGCTGAACGCTCGATAAATACAAGAGTACACACACATTGTTAGCGCTAGAAGCGGATCAGGTTAACTACCTATATGCGTTAACAGATCGCTACAACGGTGCAAGGATAACTGAACAGATGCATGAGATAACAAACCGGTAGAATAGCTAGCTAGAGTTCCGTTCACATATATTTCGGGCATTTTGGTCTGCTGGAGGCGGTTGCAGTTGGTGCAAGAAAGAAGGAATGCACTCTCTTTCCCAAACTTGAAACGGGAAGAGCATCATCAGTGGTCTTAAGTGTATAGCTGCTCTGAGCCTGTGTTCTCCATGTCTCTCTTTTTTTACTTTTTGCTTACTTGCTTTCATTTCTCTAATAGAAATGAGGGAGGCTTCGATCTCTCTTTGTCAATAAAAAAAAAGAATCTCAAGTAGGAACAGTTGTACTAACGTTGAACTGAGCTAAACGACCAGTTATACTGTTTCCAATGTGTGACCACTAACGAGCCAAAGAGGCAGCTAACAAAGTTTACTATCTGCTCAGCAAGAGATCACCAGCGCCACAAGAATAAGGCCTCTCATGGTTTGAATGTGTGAGAACCGTATATTTCTAATACATAATGTCAGGGGTTTAGTCTAAACATGATCAACCTAATTCTAATGCGGAATTGGGTATTGACTGGCGTTGTTGACTGCCATAGAGATGTTGTTGATGCTTAGAATTGATAGCCAATAGTTTCAAGTCGGTTATTTAATTTGGATATAGATTGGGGAATGATTATATTCTTCTAATAATTAAATTCGACTTTTGGAAGGTTGATCGGATTATTAACAAGTTTTTGGAAGTAAAGAACTTGCAGCATGGGTATATGCTTCTACTAGGTGACATACATTCATGAATGGAGTTCAGAGTTTTGGTTTGTCTCATGGCGTACAGATTCCTAGGCACAAGTCCAGCGCAAGGTGTCACATTGCGTCAAGTTTTGGTTAGTTTGAAAAATGCACACATTAGCATACCAGGAAGTTCAGAACAACGTGTTGTCCTTCGTCGGCAAAATTTGTTGGTAATAGATGCCTTCTCCTTCTTTTTTGCTTCTGCTTCTTGAGTTGATGTGGAGGAAGCAATAGATAGCTGATGATATCAGTCTTCCATCTGCGTTGGTGTAGCAACACCTCTTGGCGTTCCTCCTCTTGATCCTGATGTAAATGTTGGAACAGCGCCTGACGCTCGATTGTCCGCCTGATGCCGAAGGTGTTGCAGTTGATCCACGGGCGGATGACAACGTCCCTTCGCCGTCTACCTGCACTGGTCAAAGACCACACTACGGATGTTTTCTAGTACTTGCTGAGCATTTTATACTCATACTTGTGTTTTATTTGGTTTTTAGGTACAAAGTCATATCAGCATGCATGGGTGGAAGTAGCACCTAACATCTCTACACGTATTATGCACACATTTAACTTAACCTGGTTTCAAAAAATTAGAATAGCTCACATCGTGCTTGGCTTTATCATGTGGTTTTTCATGAAGAATGCTCATAGTATCATGTTTAAGTATGTCCATACACTGCTGGAGAATAGCACAATAGTCCCGGTTGGTAACCTCCAATAGTCCCGGTTATTAAACCAGGACTATGAATCCGAGACTAGAGATCGCCATCTCTAGTCCCGATTGAAATAATCGGGACTAGAGATGCATCTTTAGTCTCGGTTGGAGCCATCAACCAGGACTAAAGATTTTTTATTTTTTTAATTTGCTACTTTCTCCAACAGTGCTTCTGCCTATATATTACACAAATATATTATATTACACATATACATATTTTACACACATATATTTATACATATAATATATATACATATATGTATAAATGTATAAGTTACACACATATAAATGAACTTAAAGAAATGAAATATATACATATAATATATTACCAAAATATGTACATCTATGTACAATATCCACATATATTTTGTATGTTACAAAAAATTGTCTATTTTATGGATCCGGTGGTTAAGTTACTTAAATTAAAGTAGAACTCCCCCGCGGGATCAATGATCTGCTCGTTTATAAATCCCATCAATTCTTCCTGAGCAGTTTGTATGAAAGTCTCGTGGGGGAGGTTGTCTCTTACTCGCATAAGCTGTCATTAATTCGAATAAATGAGAAATAAATATATGAAGTGAATAAGAAATCGAGACGTAATGTATGAATGGCTGTTATACATACATCTATATCGTCGATAGTTGTGACATTGGTCACAAAGCGGTGAATATAGTCGCAGACGTAGTATCCGCATAAGTTGGTGCCCTGCGACTGTTTTGCACACTAAAGGAGAAACGGCGACAGATTTAATATATATTTCATATTTTAAAACAAAGTAATGATTCAAAACAACTTTGGAGCATGTTACTCACTTAAAAGTTCATCCTCACGGAGAGCTTATCTTTCCAAATTCCGCGAACATTCGCTCGAAGCCGTTCCCATGCCCTACGTTCAGTTGAAAGTTAGCTAGTAATTATCCGAGAACCGCATATATGCAATAGCAAATAAGATGGCATTACCTGTTTAGCTGTTCAAATATCTTTGCGTACATGGACTCTGGTTTATCCATTGAGTCAAAGACATGGATCCGCAAGTGATCCATGTCAATTACTAACAGAACCCAGTGGAATCTGCAAATTGGTTTAGATGACACATATGAAAATTTATGTATGCACACGGTATTGAAATCGGTACGGAAGGAAGAAAAACTTACGCAGTGTTGTAGGGCAGAAGGATAAACGACCGGAAGTGGTTCTGTACCAGCGCATTGTATATGTTATCCAATGTTGGATCAGAAAATTGATCAACCAATGCGCCGTTGATTTTGCGTGGATCCATGAATCCATGTTTGGTACAATCGTGCTTGTTACAGTATTGGATCGCCATTCTACAACGGTTAAAAAGAATTTTAGTCAGCTAAATACAAGGAGGTAAGAAACGAAATAAAAGAACGATACTTACAGAATCCGCGCGGCTAGAAGTGAGACGTCGAGGGCATCAAGCTGGTATAGGTCGAATATGTCTTCGAATCGGATATAGAACTCGTCACCTCCATCGAAGAAAAAGTCCAGTGAATATCTGCCCGATACCATCTCTCCACCCTTGCTGGATTCTTGCATGTACCACTTGTGGAAGCGGTACATCTGTGTAGGTAGCTTTTTCACTTGATCCGGCATTACAAGAGGCTTTCCAAGTTTGAACTTGTATTTCAGCGGAGCCTTCGCCAGGGGAGCACGGCCGGCCGTGTAATTGATCCATTGAAATTCCAGCAGATTCCATAAATTGTCTTAACTCTGATTTAACATTTGGAACTGTGCTGAATGTAGGAACGAATACCCAATGAAAAGCCAACTAGAAGGGGGTGAATGGTTGGTGCACCCCAAAAACAAAGTTTTAGCGGAAATAAAACTTTACCTCTGTTCTGATGCCAGTCTGACCGAGATTGAATCGCCGGTCTGACCGCCTAGTAGAGCCGGTCTAACCGCCTGAGCAACACCGGTCTGACCGCCCTTATAGCTGATCACCAGATGTCAGATTGCCTGATGTAGCCAATCGCCTGATGTCGTACGCCGGTCTGACCGCCGCCTCTTGTCCGGTCTGACCGGGATAGAACTCCGGTCTAACCGCTGATTCAGACCGCCGCAATGAAGAAAATAGCAACACAAAGAATTCTCTAGAAAATTAATCTTTATTGAATCTCTCTGTGTTTACAAAGTGCATGCAAAGCACTCCTCACAAAATCTCAATCTAAACTTAAAACCCTAATTTGAGAAACTCTAAAACTTGAACTCAAAAGCGATACCGAAAGGCCACGCCTCTCCTCACTATTTATACCCAAGATCCGCAGCCAAGAGCCACGAATCCTACTCATACAAGAAGCCCTAATCCACTAGGAAACCTTCCCGTACAAGAAACGAACTATACATAAACCAACCATAACAAACTCGGTTTTCCTAAAACCGAAATTCCGCTTTCCATACGCAACAATATCTCCATTGTATGCCATATGGAAACTTCCCAATTATGTGCACTAATCTCTACCCTTCAGCATCCCGTATGATCCCTATCTCGGACGTCACCTTATCTCCAAGTTGACTCCGATTTGATCACCGGCAACACTTTCCCGAGGCGTAAAGAATACCTGCACACAATTAAACAAAGAATATCATATCTGAGCACAAGCTATCCAAACTTGACTCATTGTTAGCATAAACAACCAGACATGTGCATAGAAACACGAAACTCCCATGTATATGGAAGGAAACAAACCGAAACCAAAACCGAAACAAAATCGACAACCAGTCGGACTGGCTCGGCCGGTCTGACCGCAGGCAACTGCCCGGTCTGACCGCCGAAACACCTCCGGTCAAACCGGCTGTGGCAGCCGACTGAACACTGTTCATCATCCGAAAACCAATTATCTCCCAAAACCAATTTGTCAATAATCTCCAAAGAAAAAACCATAGCGACCAATTGTTCATCATTCAATAAGAATCAAACACACTTTGATTTTACAATCTCCCCTTGATGAACACATTGGCAAACAAATAAAAATTGTTGTTTTGATGTTTGGAAAATTTAAAACAAAAATGGTAAAAAGCATTTGAGTGCTCAAAAATCAAAGAAAATTTCTCTCCCTTTAGAAAAAAACTTGCACTTTGTTTGTCCTCTTGTTCTCCTAAACAACATTATTTTCTCCCCCTTTTGACAATGAATTCATCAAGCATAGGAATTATGTTTATAAATATTCAAGAGCTTAGCACCATAAATAAAGCAAGTCATGTCATGTGTTGCAATAATAAGAAGATAAACTTATCAATTATATAGCAAATATGCACTAGAGTATAATCATGAATCAAATATTTTATAATTAAGATCAATAACGCAATAAAAATTCATGAATTCAAACGACTTATAATGCAACATCTTTACAAGCACATAGGTTGAAAAATAAACCCAAATATATATACCTATTGCAAATTTTATTCTTTTTGCACATATAATTCAAGAGAAAAATTTTTCATATTGATTTGTGCTATATTTGTTGCTCATAATTTGTTCTCTCAATTATTCCGAGTACGTGCTTGTCGTCAAGACTGTTTCCAAGGATTCGGTACTCATTATTTTTGCTCACATCGAATACGTCCTTGTCGTTAAGACTGTTTCCAAGGACTCGGTACTCATTATTTTTGCTCACATCGAATACGTCCTTGTCGTCAAGACTGTTTCCAAGGGTCCGGTATTCATTTTTTCTCTCATAGATAATATTTTATTCTCTTTTCACATTGAGCAATTGTAAAGTAATTTGAGGAATATTAATGCAACATAATATATATAAGCATTGAAAATTCAACACAAGTACTAGCATCAACATTGCATATTTCTTTAATTCAAGTATGATTAAAGTGTCATGCATTATTTCACTTAAATATAAAATCTAGATCACATAAAAATACTAGAATACATATAAGCTATGCTAGTGACAAATAAACCTTCATAATATTGCTAGCATGCACATGATCAATAATATGTATGGATAAAGCTCTCCTTTTCAATTTATTTTAATCATGTAGCTTGATAAAGAGCACAAAAACTCCCCCTCAAAACATGCCAAAAGGATGAATAATTCCCAATTCCCCTCGAAGAAAAGCAAAGCGAGAAGAATCCAATGGTTTTGTAAAAATATCAGCAAGTTGCAATTTTGTATCCAAAAATTTCAATTCAACATCTTTCTTCTCAACATGATCTCGCAAGAAATGAAAGCGAATATCAATGTGTTTAGTGCGTGAATGTTGAACATGATTCTTAGAAATGTTAATGGCACTTGTATTATCACAATAAAGAGGCACATTTTCAAAAACAAGTCCATAATCTTTTAAAGTAGAAATCAGCCAAAGAATCTATGAACAACAACTTACAGCAGCAACATATTCATATTCAGCAATGGATTGAGCTACACTAGATTGTTTCCTAGAAGACCATGCAATCAATGAAGTTCCAAGAAAATGACATGTTCCACTAGTACTTTTTCTATCTATTCTACAACACGCAAAATCAGCATTTGAATAACCACTTAAGTAGATAGAAGATAAAGTAGAATACCAAATGTCAAACTCAAGTGTATGACTCAAATACCTCATGATGCGCTTGACCACTTGACGATGAGAAGCACGTGGAGAAGCTTGAAAGCGTGCACACAAACATACAACAAACTGTATGTCTAGCCTAGAAGCAGTTAAATACAACAAGGATCCTATCATACTTCTATACTCCTTTTGATCCACAGCTTCACCATCTTCATCGGGATCAAGAACAGCAGTAGATCCAATGGGTGTTGATATTGGCTTGCAGCTCTACATCTTGAACCTGTGCAAAAGATCTTTGGTGTACTTTGTTTGATGGATAAACGTATCTTGAGGTGTTTGCTTGATTTGCAATCCCAAAAAGTACGACAGCTCACCCATCATACTCATTTCAAATTTCCTACGCATAGTCTCAGCAAATTCTACAACCAAAGAGTGAGTTGCACAACCAAAGATGATATCATCAACATATATCTGAACAAAAAGTTGATTTTCACCATGCTTAAGAACAAAAAGTGTTTTGTCAATTTTTCCCATTTGAAAACCTTTTTCAAGCAAAAAGTTCTTAAGTCCGTCATACCATGCTCTAGGTGCTTGTTTCAAACCATATAAAGCTTTTGAAAGTTTAAAAACATGGTTGGGAAAATCAGGATTTTCAAAACCCGGTGGTTGTTTAACATAAACTTCTTCCTGTATAAAACCATTTAGAAAAGCACTTTTAACATCCATTTGAAACAATTTAAAACCTTTGGAAGCAGCAAAAGCTAACAAAAACCTAATTGCCTCAATCCTAGCAACAGGAGCAAAAGTTTCATCAAAATCCAAACCCTCCACCTGAGTATAACCCTGAGCAACAAGCCTAGCCTTATTTCGAACAATCAAACCCTCCTCATTTTGTTTATTTTTGAAAACCCACTTGGTTCCAATAATATTATGTCCAGAAGGAGGTTCAACTAAAGACCAAACTTTGTTTCTTTCAAAATTTTCAAGTTCTTCATGCATGGCGTTAATCCACGATTCGTCAGTTAATGCATGAGTAATATCTTTGGGTTCAAAAGAAGCAACAAAAGCAGAATTTACAGAATCATGCACAGTTACCTTATATCTCGTCATCAGCTCATGTAAATTACCTATTATTTGTACTGGCGGATGTCGTCGCTGAATGTGCAAAGGTGCAGTGATCTCAGAAGCTGATTCACGTTCTAGTTCAGCACTGGTCGTGGTCCCCGAAGAATCCTCGTGATTGGAATTGATGGAGTCTGAAGTGGTCGGCCCCCGCCGCCCGACGGCTCTCGGCCGGCTTGACCGAGCAGCTCGACGGTCCGACCGACGGCACCCGACCGGCCGACGGCAGTCGACCTCATCGTCGTTGTTGTCACTTTCGTCTTCAAAGATCGACCAAACTCCCCCTGAGCCTGTGGCAATGTACCTGAAAGATCTGGTCTAGTACCGGGACTAGCCTCATCAAAAGCCTGTGGCAATGTACCTGAAAGATCTGGTCTAGTACCGGGACTAGCCTCATCAAAAGTGACTTCATAAGTCTCGACAATTTTGTTAGTCTCTAAAACAAGTACATGATAGCCACGAGTGTGTGTGGAGTAACCAAGAAATAAACCATCAGTTGAACGTGATTCAAACTTGTCAAATTTCTAGATTTTAACAGAAGCACTTGCAACCAAAAACACGCAAATGTGAAACTTTGGGCTGGCGACCAAAACGAAGCTCATAAGGAGTTTTCCCAAGTTTAGAATGCAAGAAAATGTGATTAGAAACATAGCAACCAGTGTTAATAGCTTTGGCCCAAAATTTTCTAGGAGTGTGATATTAATTTGGCATTGTCCTAGCCATTTCAACCAAAGAACGATTTTTTCTTTCGACAACACCATTTTGTTGAGGAACACGAGGAGAAGAAAAATGATGTTCAATTCCTTTTTCAACACAAAAATGTTCAAAAGAAGCATTTTTAAATTCACCACCATTATCAGTTCTAATTGTTTTCAAAGAGTTGGGAACTTCACAATTTAAGCAAAGAAAAAGACTTCGAAAGTGCCCAAAGGCCTCGTCCTTAGTTGCCATGAAGAAAACCCAAGAGTATCGAGAAAAATCGTCAACAATAACTAACAATACCATTTTCCTCCAACAGATTGCACTCTAGCTGGACCAACAGTGTCCATGTGTAAAAGCTGTCCCAGTGCATCCGTTATCACAGAAAGAATTGGTGTGTGTGAAGAATCAACCATTTTACCATGACGACATGGTGCACAAACCAAATCAAGATCTTTTTTGAGTTTTGGCAAACCACGAACAAGATCCAAACCACTTAAACGAGTCAAATGATCAAATCCAACATGACCAAGTCTACGATGCCAGAACATCAAATCTTTGTTGAATTTTGCAACTAAGCAAGTAACAACAGGAGAAACAGGGTTTTCAAAATCAGCTTTAAAAACTCTCCCATAACGAGAAATGTTCAAAACAGAATCACCCCAAGAATCAAATATTTTACTTCCAGTTTTCTTGAAATGAACTTCAAAGTTTTCATCAACAATTTGTGAAACTGAAAGTAAATTGTATTTTAAATCCTCTACCAAAGGTACCTCTTTCAATTCGAACTTGTCACTTACCTTGATGGATCCGGTAGCGAGAATGGCACTTGTTGAAGCATCCCCAAAGATTATCGATTCCGTCTTGGATGCCATCTTGAGGGAGGAGAACCACTTCTTATCTCCGGTCATGTGCCGCGAACAACCGGAGTCCATGATCCACACGTTCTCCTTCCTCGTCACGAAAGCCTACAAAACAAGATATGTCGAGGCCTGCATGGGTTAGTTAAAAGAAATTTAGGAATCCAAGATCGAGACACACGACCGTAGATCCAATAGGCACAAAACCACGAGAGAAAACAGTTTTGGAATTTTCAGAAAAATTCCTTCGGGGCCGGTCTGACCGCTGGGGTACTGCCGGTCTGACCGGGCGCCATCGCCGGTCTGACCGAGGCAGTGCTGTCGGTCTGACCGGGTGCCAGGGCTGATCTGACCGGTGGACCAGCTGCGGTCTGACCGGCCTTCCCGAGGGAAAACCAGATTTTTGCCACTTTGATTTTGCAAAACATTCTCTCTTTCCTTTTTCTGTTTTCGTGCTAGTTTGAAACAAAAACCAACAAGATGATCATCTTTACCACAAAAAGAGCAGGAAAACTTTTCTTTAGTAAAGATGGTTTTGAAGAATTAGGTTTAGTTTCTTTTAGATAAACAGAAAGAGATGGCAAATTTTCAGCAGACTTAAAACTGTTTTCATGGTATTAGGTTTTGTTAAGATTTCACCACTTTCAGTTATTCCTAAAACATTTGGAGGATTTTTGGTGAAATAGTCATGAGCATCAAAACCTATTCCTTTGTTGTCGCTACACACTTTAGATTTGTCCAAAATCATGTTAAATTGTTTCTTACCATCGAAAATTTTTGCAAAGAACTTTTCAAGTAAGAAACTTCTTTTCAAGATTAACACAATTTTCACAATCAATTATGACATCTTTGCCTTTGCGACATCTAGAGCAAGAAGCTACCTCATCTTGTTTAACTATTTCTTCCATGTGCTTAACACGAGCTAAAGCATCTTTTAGTTTTAATTCATTAGCATCACAAGTTAAACAAGATTTAGCAGCCAAAACTTGAGAATTATTGACATCTCTAATCTTTGAAATTTCTAGCATTAAAACCTCACAATTTTTGCAATTATCATCATTGGAAATAAGAGATTTCAATCTAGCAATTTCAGCATTTGAAGATTCAATCACAAATTCTTGTTTTTTAAACATTTTCTCACATTTTTTATTCTTAGCACTTAAAACAAGAATTGCATCCTCAAGTGAGCTTACCTCATTTTCTTCATCTGAAGAATCTTTATCTCCACGCGTCATGAGACAAACGCCGAAGATGTTCTTGCCCTTCTCCTCCTCACAGTCAGAATCTATGTCGCTGAGTGGCTCAAAAGCGGCATAGACTTGACTCAGCACTTTCTTGATCATCTCCTTGGAGCGCCTACCCTTGGGCTTGTCATCCTTTGTCTTTTCGGCGCTCTTATCCTCCTTCTTGCTCCTCGCGAGCTTGGGGCAGTTGGAGCAGATTTGATCCAAGGCGCCGCACTCAAAGCAACGCGTTGGTCCTCCTTTCTTCCTGAACCTAACTCTGTTCATAGCTCGGAAAGTTTGTCAAGAGCAAGAGCCAAATCCTCCTCCTCGAATTGCTCGAGTTGTTCATCGGACATGGCGTTAATTAAAGCAAGAGCATTTGGAGATGATGAAGAAGCAACATCTGAAGAAGTCGAAGGAGAAATCAAAGCACTTGACTTAGAATCCGTTTTTCGAGAAAGAATAATCATCTCATGAGTTTTGAGTTTTGTATAAAGCGAATCCAAAGTCAAATTTGCCATGTTAACAGATTCTTGAATAGAAGTTACTTTCATCTCCCAAACAGACATGTCAAGACCATTTAAAAAGTGGCGAGAAATCTCAGACTGTGGATAATTAGTGTCATAAGAAGAATCAACAGATCTAAGATTGCTTAAGATTTTATTAAACCTACCAAGATAGTCATCCAAAGCTTCAGCAGGTTTTATCTCAAATTTTATATATTCCTTTTTAAAAAGATCTCGACGAAGTTCTTTTATGTTTGTAGTTCCTTGATAAAAGTTTTTCAAAGCGCTCCAAATTTCATTAGCGGTTTGAAGATGAGAAACACGGTCAAAATCAGAACGCGAAATTCCATCCAACAAAATGTTTCAAGCTTTGCAATCATTATTAAACTCAGTTTTCAAAGCTTCAGTATTAATGGCATCGGGTATGGTGTAGGGAAGAGCAACCTTTTGCCACACATCATAGTCTTGAGCCATGATGTAAGATTGCATCTTACTACACCAATACACAAAATCGGTGCCTTCAAAGACATGCGGTTTTGTTGAAAATTTATCCGACATGATGAAAAAACTTTAGATCGAAGAAAATCCAAAGCAGAAAAACGTGGCTCTGATACCACTTGTAGAAACGAATACCCAATGAAAAGCCAACCAGAGGGGGGGTGAATGGTTGGTGCACCCCAAAAACAAAGTTTTAGCGGAAATATAACTTTACCTCTGTTCTGATGCCAGTCTGACCGAGATTGAATCGCCGGTCTGACCGCCTAGTAGAGCCAGTCTAACCGCCTGAGCAACACCGGTCTGACCGCCCTTATAGCTGATCGCCAGATGTCAGATTGCCTGATGTAGCCAATCGCTTGATGTCGTACGCCAGTCTGACCACCGCCTCTTGTCCGGTCTGACCGGGATAGAACTCCGGTCTAACCGCTGATTCAGACCACCGCACCGAAGAAAATAGCAACACAAAGAATTCTCAAGAAAATTAATCTTTATTGAATCTCTCTGTGTTTACAAAGTGCATGCAAAGCACTCCTCATAAAATCTCAATCTAAACTTTTAACCCTAACTTGAGAAACTCTAAAACTTGAACTCAAAAGCGATACCGAGAGGCCACGCCTCCCCACACTATTTATACCCAACATCCATAGCCAAGAGCCACGAATCCTACTCATACAAGAAGCCCTAATCCACTAGGAAACCTTCCCGTACAAGAAACGAACTATACATAAACCAACCATAACAAACTCGGTTTTCCTAAAACCGAAATTCCGCTTTCCATACGCAACAATATCTCCATTGTATGCCATATGGAAACTTCCCAATTATGTGCACTAATCTCTACCCTTCAGCATCCCGCATGATCCGTATCTCGGACGTCACCTTATCTCCAAGTTGACTCCGATTTGATCACCGGCAACACTTTCCCGAGGCGTAAAGAATACCTGCACACAATTAAACAAAGAATACCATATCTGAGCACAAGCTATCCAAACTTGACTCATTGTTAGCATAAACAACCAGACATGTGCATAGAAACACGAAACTCCCATGTATATGGAAGGAAACAAACTGAAACCAAAACCGAAACAAAATCGACAACCGCCGGGATCGGGCTCGGCCGGTCCGACCGCAGTAACCGCCCGGTCTCGACCTGGCCGAACACCTTCCTGGGCCAGACCGGCAAAGATAAGCCCTGGCCGACCGACCGTGGCAGCCGATCGAACACTGTTCATCATCCGAAAACCAATTATTTCCCAAAACCAATTTGTCAATAATCTCCAAAGAAAAAACCACAGCGACCAATTGTTCTTCATTCAATAAGAATCAAACACACTTTGATTTTACACTAAACTCCAGAGGTTTCTGGGGCTGCATGCCGAGCTGGGGTACATCTTTGCCCGTTCTCTTCGCCTTGCCAGCAGCCTTCCGAATAGTCCTGTCATAGTCGGATTGCGGTTGAGGTTGCGGTTCAGGCTGTGGCGTTAGGTACATCTTCTTGAAGAAGTCCTTGGTCTCCTGGGGTATTTCAGGAGGCTTCTCAGGAGACTTCTTTCTGAAGTAGCCCTTGACTTCAGCTTGGACGGTCTCGTGCAGCTCCTCTAGAGTCATGTTGTACGCCGTTTTCTTTGGGGCTGGTGGGAGCGGGTCAAGTTTAGGCCTCTTGCTTCTTGGTCCACTGCTGGTTGACATTGACCGCGTGACTCGAGATGTTGTCCGTTTAGGAGTCGGTGCTCGTTGTGGCGACGGAGGAGACTGAGAAGGCGGTGGAGTTGGAGACGACCGTTTAGGAGTCGGTGCTCGTGGAGGCGACGCAGGAGGCGGAGGAGGTGGAGGCGGCAAAGGAGGCGGAGGAGACAACCCACGTGGAGGCGAGGGCGGTGGAACGATATGAGACGCTGTTCATCCGTGGAATTTTATGAAGATCTTCCTCCAGAGAAATATTCCGTGAGTTGTTTCTCCTAGCGTCAGCTCCCCGTCTCCTCCGGGGATATCCAGCTCGAGATCTTTGTAGTCGCGTTCCACCTGTTCAATTTCAACTTTCGAGGACACAGGTGGAACAGGCCGGGAGTGGTAGGTGCCGTCTCTGTCTACTGGAATGGCCATGCCCGACGCGAGCTGCTCGAGAAGATTGCTTATTAGTTAGTAATGAACGTTGATTGACAAGTTATTCAAGGAAATATACGTACAACATAAAAGTACGAACATACCTTTATTGTTATGTTCTTTAGCGGAATGTGCAGCTCACATGGGGTCCGCTGTGTGTTGTCATCAACGAGGCATGGCGGACCCGGTTCAGCTTTTGGGGCCAAGTCGCCTTCATTTCCAGTTGAAGCGCAGGTGCTGCGCTGCTGCTGTAGTTCAGTGACTGTTGCTGGATCCGGCTGTTGGCTAACCCAATGGCTCCGCTCCTCTGCCAACCTGCGGTTCAGCCTTTCGTCCACAATTTGATCTATTTGTGAGAGCTTCATTTCCATCTCAGCGAACCTCGCATCATGCTCTCGCCTGGACCTCATGTGGCTCTTGTACGTCTCGATGTCAGCTTGAAACCCATATTTCCAGGGGATGACGCCTTCTCCTCGTGTACGCCCTGGATGCTCTGGGTTTTGGAGGGCGAGCGTTAGCTTGTCCTTCTCTCTGTTGGGCCTGAACGCGCCCAAGGAAGTGGCCTGCAGCGCCTCCTCTAACCTCTGTCTGACTTCTTGAATTTCATCACCAAAGATAACTGTGGGATCGATGGGATTAAGTGAGCCGCTGTGAGCATAAAACAAGTGCTTTGATCGTTCCGGCCAATTGGCTGTGCCTGGAACGATATCTCGCGCTTCAAGGTCAGCTTTTATTTTCTCCCATTTCTCTATTTCTTTCTTATAGCCGCCTGACCCAAACCTGTGATGTTATTTCTTTTTGGCTGCATTGGCCTTGTTCTTTTCTATGATAGCTTGTGCTTCTTCCCCAGTCTTGTGTTCAACAAAAGCATCCCAATGATCTTTGAGCTTTGGGAACTTGTCAAAATCTGGGGTCTGGTCCTTCAGGATATATTTCTTGTGTAACTCTTTCTTGTAGTTCCTGAAGAGCTCTTCCATTTTCTTTAACGTCCATTCCTTGACCGTTGCTTGTTGTGAGTCGGGGATGGTGAACGTTTGCAGCATTGTAGTCCACAACATTTCTTTCTCTGAGTCTGGGAGATAGCTCTGCTCATCTCCTCCTTTGGTTGACCGCCTCCAGTTGGCAATGCTTACGGGCACGTGATCCCTCACCACCCATCCGTTGTGCGCCACAAACTTTCTTGCAGCGTCCTCTGGGGCAATTGGTCGACCGTCAGATGCTACCTCCGTTATGACATGTCAACCCTCTATGCGCTTGTTGAGGCCGCGTTGCCCGCGTGCCCTCTTCTGTCCAGCGGAAGTGGAGACGGAGCCCTCATTTCCCTCCTCGTTCCCCTGCTCGTCCCCCTCCTCGTCCCCCTCCTCGTTGAGGTGTTGATCTGGATCTTCATTCCCCTCCTCGTTATAAAACTCTGTTCCTCGTGCGATCTCATCAAGGAGAAACTGTTCCTCATCACGATTCACCATTTGATTGTTGTGGGTTGAGGACTTAATCAAAGAATTCTGAAAAAAATTTATTCAGTTAATACATGTATCAATTATTCAGGGAAATCATGTATGTCTACGTAAAAAAATAGACAAAAAGAAGAAGATGGACTCAGAATCACAGATTCTTTCAATCCTAGAAGAGACTTCTAAAGAATATCACAATTATAGATATGGCACTTGTCTCTAGCATAGACTACGTTCTATATTTTCCTTGTTCTTCTATTTTGTTGCTGTTTGCTAGAACACGACCGACCGACCGTTCGTTCTATCATTCACGTCCGTTCGTTCGGACCCTTAACCCTAACCCTAACCCTAACCCTAAACTATTGTCCGTTCGTTCTATCGTTCGTTCACGTCCGTGAGTACGATCATCTGGAGGAGAGGACAGAAAGAGAGGAGAATGATGTGAGGGAGATAAGGTGGAGAGGAGTGGAAGTGGAGAGGAAAGGAGAGAGGACGTTGCATGCCTATGTACGTTGTAACGATCGAACGAACGACCGATTGAACGAACGACCGAACGAACGACCGACCGAACGAAGAACGACCGAACGAACGACCGACCGACCGAATGAACGAATGAACGAGTGTCCGTCCGTCCGTTCGTCCACATCCGTCCGTCCGTCCATTCGTCCGTTTGTCCGTTCGTCCGTTCGTCCGTCGAACGAACGAATGAACGAACACTCATTCGTTCGTCCGTCCGTCCGTTCGGTTTGTTGATTTTATCATTCTCGTTCGTTCGAAAATACAAAATTCACAAGTCACATACACATTCAAATTTCAAATTTAAATACACATTCAAAATTCAAAATTCACAATCTTCATGCACTCAAATTTAAATAAACAGTCCATTTACATACAAAGTCCATTTACATATAAAGTCCATCTAACATTTTAAATTCCACACATCAAAATTTCACAAAATAACATACACATACAAATATATATTGCATAAATCAATTCCAACTTTAAAATTTCACGTAATTCACATAATTTACATATATAACATTCACAAAATTTGCAACTTTAAAATTTCACACATACATACACATACAAATATACACATTCATAATCAATTCCACTATGCACACAAAATTGAAAATTTTCATAAAAAATTTCATCAAATACCACATAATCAATTCAACCCGTTGCATGCATGCAGAGGGGAGGCAGAGTGCGGCGGCGGCAGCGACGGCGGCGGCGACGAGGATGCAGAGGGCGGCGGCGGCAGCATGGAGGGGAGGGCGGCAGCCTTAGGGTTTAAGGTTTAGGGGGCGGCCAGCGTGGGGACTCGGGGCTGTGGGGAGGGGCGGCGAGGGGAGTGGGCGGCGTGGGGAGGGGGCGGCGGACGGCGACCGCGACGGTAGCTGCGGCGGCGGCGACCGCGACGATGGTGACGATGGCGATGGCGTAGACGGCGGCCAACCCTAGCGCATCACAATGTGGGGAAATCTGGGGGGCGGCGGCGCTAACCTGCGAATGATATGAAGACGGCGGCACGGCGGTCCTTCGGCGACGACGACGGCGACAGCGATGGCAGAGACGGCATGCTGCGGCGACGTCCTGGGGCTCGGCGACAACGATGAAGACGAAGACGATGCAGTTGCTTAGTGCGAAAAC
This sequence comes from Oryza australiensis, assembly GCA_019925245.2. NCBI lineage: Eukaryota > Viridiplantae > Streptophyta > Magnoliopsida > Poales > Poaceae > Oryza > Oryza australiensis. The sequence continues at coordinate 3,259,622 of JAIFGZ020000342.1, forward strand.
AGCTAAGTGTTGGATCCCCAGTGAGGCCCTTGCTATATATAGGAACGACATCTTTTGTCCCGGTTGAAGCCATCAACCGGGACTAAAGATACTATAGTCTCGGTTGGTGGCTTCAAACGGGATAAAAATAGGATCTCTAGCCCCGGTTGGAGCTACCAACCGGGACTAAAGATGGCAGGGCAGCCACGTGACCCAGGTAGGTGGCCATCTTTAGTCCCGGTTGAAGCCACCAACCGGGACTAAAGATGGTTTTTCGCCCACTCAAATTCACCTCTAGTCCCGGTTTGTAAAACAAACCGGACTAATTATTACAAGTGCCCTATTATATTGTATTTTATATTCATATATAATTATAATGTTCATATATTGATATATTTTATATTCATATATAATTAACGTATGTTCATATATTCATATATAATTAACATATGTTCATATAATTAACAAAAAATATTATAAATTAAAACAATATTTTGAAAAATTTAAAATTGAAATAATAATAAACTATTTAAAATTTAAATAATAATATATAATTAACATATGACCTATTTGAAAAATATTTTAAATTGAAATAATAACATATAATTAACATTTATCATATTTAAAACTATTTTAAATTTAAATAATAATATAGAATTAACATATGGCCTATTTGAAATAGTTTATCTTAGTTGTTTCATCCGTATCCGCATCCAGCTGCTCCTGATGATCCGTGGAGAGGCCCCGACGCCTTCTTCCTACCTTCTTCACCGATCTTGGTCTCTTCAACATGTCATGATCCATCGTAGTAACCTTTTTGCTGTTTTTACTCATCGCTCCCTGTAACATATAAAGCCGTTCATGTTAAGCGGTTCATATTCTACTGCTGGTGAGCAAACACATGGAGCATATGGTGAAGCTGGCGATCGACGAAGCCGCTTCCTGAAGTCAAGGAGAATGTTAAGCGGATCATGTTCTACTGCTGATGAGCAAACACATGGACCGGATGGTGAAGCTGGCGATCGACGAAGCCGCTTCCTGAAGTCAAGGAGAATATGGGCAGTGCTTCTTTTTTCTTGCTCTTCTCCTTTTGCTTCATAATCTTTCTGTCTTGCTCTTTCTTAGATAATCTGACAGCCACCTCATTCTGTGATGGCGGCGTAGCAGTACTCGTGTATCTCCATCAAACTTGGAATTGCGAGACATATGGCAATGATTGGATAGTGCGGCTATATATAGAGAGCTGATCAATGATGGATGCAAGACAGACTGACATGCAAATTTTACGAGGGTCCATTGAAACCACTCTAGATACACATCGGAGAAGGAAATGTTGAGGCCGCTGGTCCTGAAGGCAATAATTTACAATAGAATCAATAATTTACAATAATTTACAATAAATTCAAATGATAGCAATAATATTCACTAATTCAATTTAATTTACATCGTCCATACATAAATTTAGCTAAGTGACATTTGTCCTCACGTACTTTCTCCACACAATTGTGGATCATTGCGTGAGTAAGGGGTGTCCTCATTTGATAGGAGGATACTCGGGTCAACCGCCACCGCGAACGGAGGTTACCCGTCAAACCGATCATAATCTTCGTCGGTTCTATCCTTGACTCCCACGATTTTCCTTTTGCCTGGGAGAACCACGTGGCGCTTTGGCTCGTCAGACCCTTTCCCCTTCTTTGATTTGCTAGCCATGTCCTTGACATAGAAAACTTGCCGTACATCATTGGCAAGGACGAAGGGTTCGTCTGAGTATCCAACGTTGCTCAGGAAGACCGTTGTCATCCCACTTGCATCAATGGTTACGCCTCCACCACTGAGCCTAACCCACTGGCACCGAAATAGAGGGACCTTCAGAGGTCCATAGTCCAACTCCCATATGTCATCGATGCTGCCGTAATATGTGCTAGCCGTACCATCGTATCCCACGGCATTGATGCGGACAGCGTTGTTCTGACTCGTGCTCTTTAAGTCTTGGGCCCGTGTGTAAAATGTGTACTTCATATGCCTGGAATGTGGTGATTGAGCAAGATGGTCCCCTCGCCAAGAAGGCTAGTTGTTGGTCAATGCTTGCGTTGCCAATGAGACGTTGTCATAGCCAAGTAGGGAATGCATCGATGCGATGGTGTGTAATCCAAGCATCCGTCTTACCGATGTTTTTCGAGCGAACAATCGCCAAGTGCTCCTCGATGTAAGGAGCCACCAAGGAAGATTGTTGCAACACGGTCCAATGTGCTTTCCTGTACAAGTCATTGTCTATGTTCATTATTGCCTTCCTTCCAAGAGTTCCCTTCCCCCGTAGTCTACCTTAATGGCTTGATTCAGGCACCTCGATGGGACGGAGGTCTTCAATAAAGTCAACGCAAAACTCAATCACCTCCTCTGTTTCATATCCCTTGGCGATGCTGGCCTCCGGACGCGAACGGTTACGGACGTACTTCTTTAGAACGCCCATATACCTCTTGTCGAAACTTGGTTTTAGCAATAGAAATTTGGGGTGCAGTCAAGATCGCCAAGCTCGATGGGTTAGGTGGAAAACAAGGTTTAAACAGGTTCAGGCCCTCTCGTGAGGTAATACCCTACTCCTATTTCGGGGATTCGATCCGCCGAGTATTTATTGATCTCAAGATCTGTTGCTCTTGTGTTCCTCGTCCGAAGGGATGCCGTAGAGATCGTCGAAGCCTGAAGAGCTGAGGTACTCGTCGAGCTCTGTGGATGAGCATGACCCAAACGGTTGGAGGATGACGGCGACTTCCCTTGAGCTCGGGTTGCTTGAATCTGGATCGCTCCAGTCCGGGTTGTAGCTTGATGACGGGGTTCCTCTGAGTGGGTCGATTTCGACTCGGAGGAGAGGAGTTTGCAGTAGATCTCAGCGGCGTTTGGTAGCCCAAACGGTGCCGAGAGAGTTTCTTCTCCCGAGTGGATGGATTCCAACGGGGAGGTCAGAAGATGGCTATAGATCTTAGCGGCGTTCGGTGACCTGAATGGCGCCGAGTGGAATCCTCCTTTCGAGTGGATGGACTCCAACTTGGAAGTCAGAACTTTGTCGCAGATCTCGGCGTTGTTCGGTAGCCCAAACGGCGCCAAGCGGGTTCCCCCTCCCGACTGGTCCGAATCCGAGTTGGGGAAGGAGATCTTGTTGAATCCTTTGCCGGCGAAATCGTCGATGCGTGATGAAGATCCCATCGCGCTTGCCGGCGAGATTGAAGAAGAAATCTTGACACGCGGGCCCCTACCTGGCACGCCAACTTTCGAAACTTGGTTTTGGCAATAGAAATTTGGGGGTGCAGTCAAGATCGCCAAGCTCGATGGGTTAGGTGGAAAACAAGGTTTAGACAGGTTCAGGCCCTCTCGTGAGGTAATACCCTACTCCTATTTCGGGGATTCCATCCGCCGAGTATTTATTGATCTCAAGATCTGTTGCTCTTGGGTTGCATATGAAAACTTATATCCCTCAAGGGACGCCCCTGACCCCCTTATATAGTCTTGAGGGGCGGGCTTACAAGTCGGAAACCCTATCTTACTCTAAGTCAGTTTCCTCAATCTTACCAAGCTATGACTATGAGCCGTTGCCTTATCTAATCGGCAACGTAACACCCAAGTCATAACCGGTTCACATAATTAGCAAGCGTAACCTATCCGTATTACCAGTCGGATAAGCTTGCCATGTGGGTATCCGATTGCCATAATCTCCACAGTAGCCCCCGAGTCCTTCGCAGTCGATGAGATAATCTTTGCCTCGAACCAATATAACTCACAGCCAAACAACTCTTTGGCTGAGTGCTTCTGGTGCCAAATGGTTCTGTCATCTCTGCCTGAATTTCTCGAGTGGCTCCAAAGACTGTGAAGGGCTGGAAAACATCCAAAAAATTCTTCAAAAAATAAATATCTAGGTGCATTTCCTGATGCACCTAATTAGGTGTAGCCCCCGACTATGTGGTTAGTCAAAAACAGACTAAGTATATAGTCAGGAACTATAAAAAAATCATTCTCATATAAATGCTTAGCTTAAGCTAAAACAAATACAAAAAATCTCATCATTTGGCAAGCTCATGCTTATCCGAGTGGATTTGCCCGAGTCATCTCAGAACAAATAGTTCAATCAACCATCGTGGGTAAAAAGCACTCGGCAAGCTCATACTTATCCGAGTGGATCTGCCCGAGTCATCTCGGAACAAATAATTTAATCGTCCCTCATGAGTAAACAAATTTTTCAGTCATTTGAAAAATATGACCAAAATATTAAATAGCTCCTGCCATAATATTAGTCTTTAATCTAAAAAGATCTTCACCAAGGTGGAAGAACAGCATTGATATAATCATTTAATCAAATGCTCAAAAACCAAACAGTCCCTGTCATCAAGGCAGCCATGAAAAATCTTAAATGTTTGTCATCTTTCAAATTGCATCGTGCCAAGTTCTCATGAAGTTGCGCAAACTGCGGCATGAAAGGATTTTAAATGTATTGGGCTATGTGACACGTGCATATTACCAAGGCAAATCTGCTTAAGTCTATCCACTTAATTCCCTAAGGATACGTGTCAAGCCACACCTTAGTTGGGCTGTAAGTCTCTCATGGGCTCGGCCCAATCGCGAGATGACTTAGCAAAACCCTCAAATCTTTATAAAAACCTCGAGGTCATCCCCGCCACTTCGTCTTCCCAGAAAATTTCCCCTTTCACAACACTGTTCACCAGCTCGCTGCGGAAAACCCTAGGCTCGCGCGCGCACCCAAACCCATTAATACAGGAGCTCGCACTTCGCCACGAGCTAGCCTCCGCATCCGGCTCCCAAGATCCCCTTCCCAAACTTCCATTCCCCGAGCTAGATCTACTTTCCCCAAACCGCATCCATGGCGGGAGAGAAAGAAATCCCCTTCGAGCAATGGGCAACCTCAGATGTGAAGGAGTTGACTCCTAGGGAGATGGTGAAGAACGGAGTCCTCCCTCCTAAGGAGATCGTCGGCTGGTGGCCAGCGGCCGATGAGGAGTTCCCCACTCCCAACACCGGTGAGATCGTCGTTTTCACTTCTTTCTTTTACTGTGGCTTCGGCCTTCCCACTTCCGAGTTCTTTAGGGGACTTCTCAATTATTACGGTCTTCAGCTTTACCATCTGAACCCCAACTCTATGCTTCACATTGCTCTCTTCATCCATGTTTGCGAAGCTTTTCTTGGCATCCTTCCCCACTTCTAGCTCTTCCACCGCATGTTCTATCTCAAGCCGCATCTGAACAAGGACGAGCCCTGCGTTGTCGGTGGAGCCGGCTTCCAGCTTCGCGGATCTCTCCTCAGAGACTACTTTTCTCTTCCCTTGAAATCCTCCAATAAGGGTTGGCATGCAAACTGCTTTTATATCGCAAACCTCGAACCCAGTCTGCCCAACTTCGTTGGTCTTCCTCCGGTGCCAAGGCCTAACTGGAGCACCGTGCCAGTAGCCCAAGATTGGGATGAAGCCAACAAGCTTTCTGTAAATATCTTGGAAATGAAGAAGAAGGGCCTTCGGGGTGAACAGATCACTCGGCACTTCATCAAGAACCGATTGGCGCCAATCAAAGAGAGGTCCAAGCCCGCGTTCGAATACGAGGGCGAACGGGATCCCAATCGGGAGGATCATGACTCCCTAAGCTACGAGACCTTGAAGACCCGCATGTACAAGATATTCTCTTCTGGGATTGCAGTCGAGCGCAGCCTCATGCTACCGGTGCTCCCGTATAGCTTGTATCGCCCTCCTCCTCCGGTAAGTTGACTCAGCTTCTTCACTGTCTTTCAATCTTAATGTCGCACTTCTCAGTGTTTAAAAAATCTCTCTTGCAGGAAAACACTTTCATCATCTCGAACCCATAGAAAATACACCATGACGATGCGTCAGCTCGGCCTGCCAAGAAACCAGCCGGCAGCGTCAAGATCCAGAGCGATCCAATCGACAAAAGGGCCGCAGCCGACGAAGATATCAGCAAGAGGGCGAGTAAGAGGAGGCTGGTGATTGACGACTCGGATGACGATATCCCAGCTCCTCAGGCTGAAGTGACCCCTCTGAGGTCGTCACCAAAAACTGCGCCCAAGATTCGCCGATCGACCAGGTATGTCTCATAACTGAAATCATGTTCTTGTTGAAAACTTTTCTGCCTTGGTCCCGATTACTCCCATTTTTCTCTTTGCAGGAAGCCTCAAAATATAGACCCCACTGGGCAGAGTGAGGGGCCAAAGCCATCTGCAGCAGCTGAGGCGACAAGGCCTGTAGAACAAGAATCCCGGAGTCCTCTCCCAAGTGAGAGCGCTCCGAGTGAGAAGCCCCCACCTCCTAGTGGGGATGTCCCAGCGAAGGAGCCCCCGACTGCCAGCCAGGAAGCCCCGACTGGAAACCAGCCGGCCGAAGAAGAGATCCCGGCTGCCACCCAAGGGACCCTGACTGAGAACCAGTCGGGTGCGAACCAAGAGAAGAAACACAGTCGGGAAGTACCAGTCAAGGACTCGGCCACCGAACCTGGTAATCTCTGAAGCAAACTTCTAACTTTAATCTTCAATCTGTCATTTCTATATCTTCATTTATCTTCTTTAAATCGATCAGCCAAAGTGGAGGAGATCCCCAGGCTGCAGTCCTCTGAGACCTGGGTCCCTCCAATCAAGATAGAGTAGCGCGACTCTGAAGGCTTGGAGCAAGGGATCGTCCTGAACAAGCAGAAGGAAAATGAAGAAAGGGACATGCTCGTCGACAACCTAAACGAAGCTACCCATTTGCTCAACGTAAGCGTTGCCTATTCTATCATAGCCTTATGATTGTTTATAGTCAACCAACTCTGAACTCGTGTGCAGAGGGTATATTGCCGATCAATGGTGAAGAGAGTAGCCGTTGATGTAGTGAACCATTTTCGGTCTTGATTATTTTGCAGACATTTGTATGTAACTTTCTGGTGTGGACTTGTAAATATTCAGCTTATTTATGTTAATGCCTTGATCCGAGTCTTTATGTCAAATTTCTTAAGTAATTTTCGTCCGACTGTCACCAAGCCTAAGCTTGATTAGGTCATCAAAAAATTCTCAGTCCTTATCCATTGAACTCGAATCAAAAACATTAAACAATGATAAACCAAATATACACGAGTTGTTGAAGAGAACCATGCTTTATTGACATATGTGCAGCCCCCGACTGTCAACTCAAGAAGTCATCTTGCTTGAGGTTGGCACTCGAGAATAACATGAAACTTAAGGCAATTTAAGCATAGTATCGTCGAAGATGTTCGATGTTCCAAGAGTTTTCCACCATGGATTCGTCTTCACGCTTTAATCGATATGGTCCTGACCGAGTCACCTCAGCGATTATGTATGGTCCTTCCCATAATGGAGATAGTTTGTGACGGTCCTTGGTGGTCTGGATCTTGCACAGAACTAAATCGCCGACAATGAAAGCGCGCACCCGAACATTGTGGCTATGGTATCGTCTGAGACCTTGAAGATGTCTTGCCGATTGGATCAGGGCTGCCTCACGGGCCTCTTCCAGTCAGGTGAGGTCATCCACTCGGTCTTGATCGTAGCGCTCATCGTTGAAGCTGCGGACTCGAAGAGATTCGTACTCCATTTCGTTCGGCAGCATGGCTTCTGCCCCGTAAACCAGAAAGAAAGGAATTTGGCCGGTGGCCCGACTGGGCATAGTACGTAGTGACCATAGAACCGAGGGCAGATCTTGAACCCATTTGCCAGCATAAGGACTTAGCCGGTCAAACACTCGGGCCTTGATGCCTTGAAGTACCATGCCATTAGCGCGCTCAACCTGCCCATTGCTCTTGGGATGCGCGACTGATGCGTAGCAAATTTTGATGCCAAAGTCTTCGCAAAATTCCTTGAAAATGCCTCCAGTGAATTGAGTCCCATTGTCGGTTATTATTCTGTTTGGGACGCCAAACCGGTGCACGATGTTGAGGATGAAGTCTCGCGCCTTGTCAGCGGTGATCGTAACAACTGGCTTAGCCTCGATCCACTTGGAAAACTTGTCAATTGCGACGAAAAGATGCGTGAATCCTCCTGGAGCCTTCTTGAAAGGGCCGACCATATCCAAGCCCCATACTGCAAACGACCATGATAATGGAATCATTTGTAGCTCTTGGGCTGGAACATGGCTCTGCCGAGCGAAGAACTGACAACCTTCACACGTTCGGACCACTTTGTCGGTGTCGGAGACCGCCATAAGCGAAAACCCCGTCTCGTAGGCTTTGCCTACCAAGGTACGTGCCGCCGCTTGGCTTCCGCATATACCCGAGTGGATATCTTGGAGTAGTTGTCATCCTTCCTTAGGAGTGATGCATCTCATTAGGACTCCAGAAGGGCTCATCTTGTATAAATCATAGTCGACCATGACATAAGCTTGACAATGCCGTCGGACCCGTTCCGCCTCATCCCAGTCTTCCGGCAGCTCTTGCTAAGTTAAAAACTTGATGAGCGGTGTCCTCCAGTCGGCATCGAGCATGGCGACTTGATTTGTAGCTTGCTCGTTGGGAGTTGGTTTTGCTGCAACAGTCGGCTCATACAGATGCTCTACGAAAACGTCTGTTGGAGCGGCTTCTCGCTTGGACCCGAACTGCGCCAACTCGTCGGCTGCCTCGTTGTTATGTCTCAAGACATGGGATAGCTCCAATCCGTCAAACTTGTCTTCAAGTTTGCGAACTTCTTGCCGATAGGCCTCCATGGTGTCGTTTAAACAGGACTAGTCTTTTATCACTTGGTTGACAGCCAGCTGGGAGTCTCCTTTTACGACCAACCGTCGTATCCCGAGTGAAGCAGCAAGACGTAGGCCGTGCAGCAGGGCTTCATACTCGGCGACGTTGTGTGAGGCGGAGAAGTGAAGGTGAAGAACATACCTTAACCTTTCCCCGGGAGTGTTAGTGATATGCCCTAGAGGCAACATGGAGATGTTGGATATCACATCAATGTTTATGTATTTATGAATAAAGTGTTATTCGGTTCCATGAAATAGACATCTTGTATTGATCAATAAGTATGTGACTTATTTATGAGACTCGATATATATGAATCTATTTCTAAACGATCCACGATCATATGTCATATTGTTGGAACAAATATGATTCTAAGATCGGCATGTTTATTGATTGATGATCATGTCTCATAGATCATGGGTATGGAGATACCAAATCAATAAACATGGACATATGTGTTGGAGAACACATTGTTGGATAGACCCACCATGAGACACTACAGAATTAATGTGCCATTAGTTGGTCTCGGGTAGTGTTGGTACAAAGTCCTTAGACCCGAGATCACCATGGATTCCAACATGTGTAGTAGCCTACTTTGGGACTACCAAACGCTATTAATCGGATAGTTATAAAGGTAGTTTTCGGGTTTGCTATGAAACATGGAGTGGGATGTGAGTGATCAAGATGGAATTTGCCCCTCCTTTGGAGAGATATCTCGGCCCTCGAGGTAATGGATTATGGAAATGCATGGCCATGCTAAGTTGATTGAGGAGTCAATCAACGGACGGATAATCCAATACGGTTCGAGTGAATGGTTAAGCTATTGAAGGGATGGCACACATCTTGCCTATAGCTTAACCGGTATCGTGAGGCAAAGAGATTTGTGTACACATTACAGGTTGAGCCGATATTATATTCTTGTATACTATGGTGTCAATATGTGCTTGCTAGGCGCGTGTGACAGTCGGCTGAGTTGGACTCGAGCCGACGGTCGGCTAAGTTAGACTATAGCCGAAACCGAGTATACCTGAACCTACAGTGGTCGCACGCTTAAGGGGATAAGAACAGGTATTCGAGTTGGACTCAGATACGGCTCGATCGGATAGGGATCCGATCGGATAGAGTCCTATGGGCTTACGACGTATGGGCAGCCAACTCGTGAGATTCGGATATGATCCGATTCAAAATAGAGTCCTAATCGGCCACTAGTCCTAGTCGGCCAACTCTATATAAAGGAGGGAGGGGTGGAGAGCTGTAGCAGATCAATTGCATCGCGTGCAACGAAGTCGCCGAGATCAATCTCCACGGAAACCCTCCCCACTTTCGAGCCAAACCCTAGCCTTGCATCGCGTGCTAGCACACGGGTGTTCGGCGTTCTGTTCCCGGACGTGTGGATACCGGTAGAGGCGCTGCTACGTTGCGCGCGTTGATCGGCTTCGGATCGGCTACGGCATCTCGCGAATCGGTTGATTGGCGAATCTGCTGTCCCCGGTATCGGTGTCGGCTTGCGAGAATCGGCTACATTGTTCCGGATCGGATAGCCCCGATTGGTGTTTCCGCACACTCCAATCGGTAACGATCTATCGGCCCTTACTTGCAAGTGTTCCTGGTTTGCACGGTAGAAAATTTTTGTTTTCGGCTAGCGTAGCTTCCGCGTAACCCTTCGGTGGTATCGAGCTAATCTTGCTTAGTTCGGGTTTTAGATTGGATCGGAACAAGTTTTGCGCACGGGTTGATTAGATCAATTGGTTTTATGGGATTCGTTGAGGAGAGTTAATGGTAATTGCTTTCCTTTATAGTGTATCGGAACGGCGTAATGTGATTACGTCGAAGCAATTTCCATATAACTCGGTTTGAGTTGGGTTCGAGATAGCGTTCCTTGATAGTGTATCGGAACGGTATAATGTGATTATGCCGAAGCTATCTCGTAGTCCGTTTCTCTGCGATAAGTAGAAAACGTTTCTACGCCTAACTTGTTTTTGCAGAGAATGCTTTGAGATGGTATGGCCCTATTGTATGTATGAGATGTATGAGATGCATGTGATGCATGTAATATTCTTTCATATGTGCAATCCCGTAATATTCTTTCATACGTGCAATGCTTGTAATATTCTTTCACGACCTGCGAGTCGATGTAATCTTCAATTAGAGCTTCTATAGTAGTAGCTTAGTTTGAAGAAATCAAGCATTCGGCACTCGAAAGAACGGTGATGAAGATGGAGATCCTGTACACCGGCATGGAGATGGAGATCACCATGTGAAGGGGGCCATACTATTTCACTATATGCTATTCTTCTTGCTTTCATATGTGATATGTTTGTTTGATAGGATAGCATCCTCGCAAAATTAAGTAGTAATGATGCCCTTCCAAATGTTGCACCGTCACCGTTATGCTCGTCAATGGTGGGTCCGCCAAAGCAGAGTGCCATTCTCTATCATAACACGAGGGGTATATGTCGACATATACATGCAGAAGCATTTGGTTTACTTAACAAGGCTATCAAAATAGTTTTGGGCCTTGGGGCATAGGTTGGCGCCGGGGCATGGAGATGCCACACCAACAACAAGAGTCACATAGAGATGTGATTAGCAAGGTGTTGCTTACCGATGTTACTAATTTTCTAGCAGTGATGCCAAAGCTCACTAGAAAATTAATTAACATGTGGATCTTGACCCAATACGTAACCTAGAGGGAAGGTGGAAAATACGTAATGGGAGTCTAATGTTAAATTGTTTAACAATAGACATAGCATAAACATTGTGCTAAACTTTGCTTTTTCTGTTGTAGAATAAATGGCGGCTAATACTACACCCAGTACCTTTAATTTGCGATCTATTCTTGAAAAGGAAAAATTAAATGGAACAAACTTTATGGATTGGTATCGCAACTTGAGAATTGTTCTCAAGCAAGAGCGTAAGGAGTACGTTCTTGAAGTACCCTATCCCGAGGATTTGCCAAATAATGCCACCGCAACGCACGGAGAGCTTACGAGAAGCACACTAATGATGCCCTAGATATAAGCTGTCTCATGCTTGCTACAATGTCCCCCGAGCTTCGAAGCAATATGAGAGCAAGCGATGCTCACACTATTATTCAAGGACTGCGTGGCATGTTTGAGAACCAAGCTCGGGCCGAGAGGTTCAACACCTCAAAGTCCTTGTTTGCGTGCAGCTTGTTGAGGGAATCCGTCGGTCCACATGTGATAAAGATGATTGGCTATATCGAGAGTCCGGAAAACTAGGTTTTCCCCTTAGCCAAGAGTTGGCTACCGATGTGATTCTCCGCCGCTCCCTCCGAGCTTCGAGCCATTCATATTGAATTATCACATGAACAATATGGATAGAACCTTGGCTGAATTGCATGGGATGCTAAAGACAGTGAGGAGAGTATCCGAAGAATGGTCATCATGTGATGATGATGCGAAGGCAAAGCGCAAACCACTGTCAAGAAACTTTGCACCAAGAGGAAGTTAACTCCCGATGAGATCGCGAGTGCCTCCAATGCAAAGAAGGGCAAGAAGGGGTCGGCGACATCGATGCCGTTTGCTTCTATTGCAAGGAGACAGGCCATTGGAAGAGGAACGCAAGAAGTACATGGAGGATCTCAAAAAGAAGCAAAGTACGACTTCGCTTCAGGTATTAATGTTATAGACATTAATCTTGCTACTTCACCTACGACTCTTGGGTATTTGATACCGGATCGGTAGCTCATATTTGCAAATCGTTGCGGGAATGAGAAGAAGTAGAGGATTGAGAAGGGGCGAGGTGAACTGCGCGTCGGCAATGGAGCAAGCGTTGTTACGATTCTTGTCGCGACAGACCACTTCATCTACCTTCGGGATTAGTTTTGGAATTAAATAATTGTTATTGTGTTCCAACACTATGTCAAAACGTTATTTCCGCTTCATGTTTGCAAGCGGAAGGATATGATTTTAGATCAATGAACAATGGTTGTTCAATATATCTCGAGAGATATGTTCTATTTTCATGCTCCATTGGTGAATGGATTATACGTTTTGAATCTTGAAGCGTTTCCCATCTATAACATTAATACGAAAGGCAACTCTCTAATGATATAAACCCCATGTTTATCCGGCATTGTCGCTTAGGCCATATAAATAAGAAACGCATGGAGAAGCTACATAAGGATGGATTGCTTCACTCTTTTGATTTTGAATCATTTGAGACATGTGAGTCTTGTTTACTTGGTAAGATGACAAAGGCACCTTTCACGGGGCATAGTGAGAGAGCAAGTGACTTGTTGGCACTCATACATGCGATGTATGTGGACCAATGAGCTCAACGGCCGAGGTGGTTATCGTACTACATTACCTTTACCGATGACTATAGTAGATATGGTTATATCTACTTAATGAGGCATAAGTCCGAATCCTTTGAAAAGTTCAAAGAATTCCAGAATGAAGTACGTAATCATTTAGGGAAAACAATCAAGTTTCTACGATCGGATCGTGGAGGGAATACTTGAGCCAAGAGTTTGGTAATCATCTCAAAGATTGTGGAATTGTTCCACGCTTGACTCCACCGGAACTCCACAATGGAACGGAGTGTCCGAACGGAGAAATCGCACCTTGTTGGACATGGTGCGGTCGATGATGAGCCAAAGTGATCTTCGTTATCCTTCTCGGGGATATGCTCTTGAAACAATTGCGCTCACACTAAATAGAGTTCCATCTAAGTCGGTTGAAAAGACACCATATGAGATATGGACAGGGCAACCCCCTTGTTTGTCTTTTCTCAAAATATGGGGATGCGAAGCTTATGTAAAACGTTTACAGTCTGACAAGCTCACACCCAAATCTGACAAGTGCTTCTTTGTGGGATATCCTAAGGAAACTAAGGGATATTACTTTTATAATCGGGAACAAGGCAAAGTGTTTGTCGCCCGACACGGTGTCTTCTTGGAGAAAGAGTTTCTTTCAAGAAGGGTTAGTGGGAGCAGGGTGCATCTTGAAGAAGTTCAAGAAACACCAGAAAACGTTTCAGCGACCACGGAACCACAACAGGAGGAGCAAAGTGTTGCGCCACCAGTTGTAGATACACCAGCCCCACGGAGGTCTGAAAGATCACGTCGTGCACGACAGTACAGTGCGGAACAACGTGATATATTGTTGTTGGACAACGATTAACCTAAGACCTATGAGGAAGCGATGGTGGGACCCGATTCCAACAAGTGGCTTGGAGCCATGAAATCCAAAATAGAATCCATGTACGACAATCAAGTTTGGAACTTGGTTGATCCACTGATGGTGTCAAAACCATTGAGTGCAAATGGGTTTTTAAGAAAAGGTCGATATGGATGGAAATGTTCACATCTATAAGGCGCGATTGGTGGCTAAAGGTTTTAAACAGATTCAAGGAGTTGATTATGATGAAACCTTCTCGCCCGTCGCAATGCTTAAATCTATTCGGATTATCCTAGCGATTGCTGCATATTTCGATTATGAGATATGGCAGATGGATGTCAAAACGGCTTTCCTAAATGGAAACATAAGCGAGGATGTATACATGATACAACCTCGGGGTTTTGTCGATCCGAATCGCTGGAAAGATATGCAAGCTACGAAATCCATTTATGGATTGAAGCAAGCATCTCGAGTTGGAATATTCGTTTTGATGAAGTAATCAAAGGGTTTGGTTTCATCAAAAACGAAGAAGAGGCCTGTGTTTACAAAAAGGTCGGTGGGAGCGCAATTGTATTTCTAATCTTATATGTGGATGACATATTGTTGATTGGAAATGATATCCCTATGCTACAATCCGTCAAGTCTTCATTGAAAAATAGTTTTTCCATGAAAGACTTAGGGAGGCAGCATACATATTAGCATTCGGATCTATAGAGATAGATCCAAGAGGCTAATTGGATTAAGCCAAAGTACATATATTGACAAGGTGTTGAAAAGGTTCAACATGCATGATTCCAAGAAAGGTTTCTTGCCCATGTCACATGGCATTAATCTTAGCAAGAATCGGTGTCCTCGGACACATGATGAGCGGAATAAGATGGGTATGGTTCCATATGCTTCGGCAATTGGATCCATCATGTATGCCATGCTTTGTACACGCCCGATGTCTCCTACGCTTTGAGTGCTACGAGCAGATACAGTCGAGATCCAGGTGAAGGTCACTGGATGCCGTAAAGAATATCCTTAAGTACTTGAGAAGAACTAAGGATATGTTCCTAGTCTATGGAGGTGAAGAAGAGCTCGTTGTAAGTGGTTACACCGATGCTAGCTTCCAAACAGACAAGGATGATTATAGATCGCAATCTGGGTTCGTGTTCTGCCTGAACGGAGGCGCAGTCAGCTGGAAGAGTTCCAAGCAGGATACTGTTGCTGATTCTACAACGGAGGCCGAGTACATTGCTGCTTCGGAAGCTGCAAAGAAGGCTGTTTGGATCAAGAAATTCGTTTCTGAGCTTGGTGTGATGACTAGTGTGACTGGTCCAATGTCTCTCTATTGTGACAATAGTGGAGCCATTGCGCAAGCCAAGGAGCCGAGGTCACATCGAAGTCAAAACACATACTTCGGCGATATCATCTCATCCGCGAGATAGTGGACAGAGGTGATGTCAAGATATGCAAAGTGCACACGGATCTCAACATAGCCGATCCGCCGACAAAACCTCTCCCTCGTAGAAGCATGAGGCGCACACAAGAGCAATGGGTATTAGATACTTACATGATTGACTCTAGTGCAAGTGGGAGATTGTTAGTGATATGCCCTAGAGGCAACATGGAGATGTTGGATATCACATCAATGTTTATGTATTTATGAATAAAGTGTTATTCACTTCCATGAAATAGACATCTTGTATTGATCAATAAGTACGTGACTTATTTATGAGACTCGATATGTATGAATCTATTTCTAAACGATCCCCGATCATATGTCATATTGTTGGAACAAATATGATTCTAAGATCGGCATGTTTATTGATTGATGATCATGTCTCATAGATCATGGGTATGGAGATACCAAATCAATAAACATGGACATATGTGTTGGAGAACACATTGTTGGATAGACCCACCATGAGACACTACAGAATTAATGTGCCATTAGTTGGTCTCGGTAGTGTTGGTACAAAGTCCTTAGACCGAGATCACCATGGATTCCAACATGTGTAGTAGCCTACTTTGGGACTACCAAACGCTATTCCGTAGCTGGATAGTTATAAAGGTAGTTTTCGGGTTTGCTATGAAACATGGAGTGGGATGTGAGTGATCAAGATGGAATTTGCCCCTCCTTTGGAGAGATATCTCTGGCCCCTCGAGGTAATGGATTATGGAAATGCATGGCCATGCTAAGTTGATTGAGGAGTCAATCAACGGACGGATAATCCAATACGGTTCGAGTGAATGGTTAAGCTATTGAAGGGATGGCACACATCTTGCCTATAGCTTAACCGGTATCGTGAGGCAAAGGGATTTGTGTACACATTACAGGTTCGAGCCGATATTATATTCTTGTATACTATGGTGTCAATATGTGCTGCTAGGCGCCGCTGTGCAGTGCTGAGTTGGACTCGAGCCGACGGTCGGCTAAGTTAGACTATAGCCGAAACCGAGTATACCTGAACCTACAGGGTCGCACGCTTAAGGGGATAAGAACAGGCATTCGAGTTGGACTCGGATACGGCTCGATCGGATAGGGATCCGATCGGATAGAGTCCTATGGGCTTACAACGTATGGGCAGCCAACTCTGTGAGATTCGGATATGATCCGATTCAAAATAGAGTCCTAATCGGCCACTAGTCCTAGTCGGCCAACTCTATATAAAGGAGGGAGGGTGGAGAGCGTAGCGAGATCAATTGCATCGCGTGCAACGAAGTCGCCGAGATCAATCTCCACGGAAACCCTCCCCACTTTCGAGCCAAACCCTAGCCTTGCATCGCGTGCTAGCACACGGGTGTACGGCGTTTTGTCCCCGGACGTGTGGATACCGGTAGAGGCGCTGCTACGTTGCGCGCGTTGATCGGCTTCGGATCGGCTACGGCATCGCGAATCGGCTGATTGGCGAATCTGCTGTCCCCGGGTATCGCTGTCGGCTTGCGAGAATCGGCTACATTGTTCCGGATCGGATAGCCCCGATTGGCTGTTTCATGCACACTCCAATCGGTAACGATCTATCGGCCCTTACTTGCAAGTGTTCCTGGTTTGCACGGTAGAAAATTTTTGTTTTCGGCTAGCGTAGCTTCCGCGTAACCCTTCAGGGAGATTAGCACGACTCCCGCTCCCAAGCCAGTGATCCTCTTGGATCCGTCAAAGTGCATGGTCTAGTACCGTAGGTCTTCTTGAGGTACATCTTCTTGTTGCTCGGTCCACTCGGCCAGGAAATCCGCCAGGGCTTGTGACTTTACAGACGTCCTCGCCTTGAAAGTTAAGTCTAGCGATATCAGTTCCAGGGCCCACTTTGCGATGCGTCCAGTTGCCTCCCGGTTATAGATGACATCACCGAGTGGAAAAGAGGTAACGATAGTGACCGAGTGACCCTGAAAGTAGTGCGCCAATTTCCTCGCGGTTGTCAGAACACCATATAGCAATTTTTGTACCTGAGGGTAGCGAATTTTGGCTCCTACCAGCACTTCGCTAACAAAGTAGATTGGCCTCTGAATCTTCTGGACTCGTCCTTCTTCTTCACGCTCGACGACGAGAACCGTGCTGACCACTTGGTGGGTTGCTGAGACATACAATAGCAGGGGTTCTTGCGGCTGAGGTGAGGCTTGAACAGGCGGCGTCGTGAGAAATTCTTTAAAATCTTCAAAGGCCTTGTGAGCTTCCGTAGTCCACTTGAAGTCATCGGTTTTCCTCAGTAGCCTGAAGAAAGGCATGTCTCGTTCGTCGAGTCGGGAGATGAATCAGCTTAGTGCCGCCATGCAGCCAATGAGCTTCTGGACGTCTTTCTGGTTACTCGGGGGCTTCATATTCAAGATGGCGTTGATTTTCTCTAGGTTAGCTTTAATGCCATGATGGGACACCATGAAGCCGAGCAGTTTGCCTGATGCACGTCAAAAGTGCACTTCTCTGGGTTCAGCTTCATTCTGAAGGCCCGAATGTTTGCAAAGGTTTCTTCTAGGTCGGCAATCAGGTCTTTCTTCTGCTTGGTCTTGATGGCAACATCGTCGACGTAAGCTTCCACGTTTTTCCCGATCTGCGTTTGAAAGCATCTTTGAATCATGCGTTGGTATGTGCTCCGGCGTTCTTCAGACCGAAGGGCATCGTAATGTAGTAGTAGGCTCCAAACGACGTGATGAACGATGTTTTCAGGCAGTCAGATTCCTTCGGGCTGATCTGGTGGTTGCCCGAGTAACAGTCCAAGAAACTCAGAAGTTGGCAGCCGGTTGTTGAGTCCACGACTTGGTCGATTCAAGGTAATCCGAATGGATCTTTGGGGCAGGCTTTGTTGAGATCGGTGTAGTCAACGCACATGCGCCATTGCCCTGTCTTCTTCCAGACAAGGACCGGGTTAGCCAGCTAGTCTGGATGGAGAACTTCTTTGATGAAACCGGTGGCTAGGAGTTTTGTGAGTTCTTCCTTGATGGCATCTTTTTGATCCTGAGCAAATTGGCGTAGTCATTGTTTGATAGGTTTCGCGTCATCTTTGATGTGTAAAGAGTGCTCGATCACCTCCCTAGGAATTCCATGCATATCAGATGGTTTCCAAGCAAAAACATCTTTATTATTTTGGAGGAAGGTGACGAGCGTGCTTTCCTATTTAGGATCTAGCTCAGCGCCGATTACAGCGGTTTTGGAAGGATCCTATGGATCAAGGGAGATTTTCTTCGTTTTGGCGTCGCCTTGTCCCGACTTGGCTATCTTCTTTGTGGGGATTTCGCCCTCTCCAGAAGTTGATGCAGCCAATCGGATTTCTTCCTGGCCACGTGATCTCTCACGAGATTGGGCCATGTCGCAGCTTTCCTTGTCACAAGTGAAGGCTTGTTTGACGTCGCTGCGCAGGGTGATGACGCTGTTGGGGCCATGCATCTTCATGCAGAGGTAGGTATAGTGTGGTATCGCCATTAACTTGGCCAGTGCAGGCCTTCCGATGATTGCGTGGTAGGCCGTCTCGAAGTCGGCCACCTCGAAAGTGATGTTCTCTGTTCGGAAGTTCTCTCGAACTCCGAAGGTGACTGGGAGGGCGATGTGCCCGAGTGGCGTGGATGACAGGCTCGGGATAACTCCGTGGAAGGGGGCTGAGCTTGCCTTCAACTCGGCTCTCGGGATTTGCATCTCGTCCAGGGTCTTGGCGAACAGGATGTTGAGGGCGCTGCCCCCATCAATGAGGACGCGCTTCAGCTTGATGTTGCGGACCACCGAGTCTAGTACCAGGGGATACCGCCCCGGGTGAACCACTTGGTCAGGGTGATCCGAGCGGTTGAACATGATGGCCACCTCCGACCACCGTAGGTATTGTGGGACTTCAGGTTGTGCCGCGTTGACCTCGCGGTCGGTCAGCTTTTGCTTCCTCTTGGACTCATAAGCTTGCGGCCCCCGAAGATGTGATTCAGCTCGCCCACGGGGTCTTGAAAAGGCTCTGAGTTTCCAGTCGGGTTATTCTTCTTGGTCCCCGATGGGCCGGCTTCGTCATTCGGCTTCTTGTTAAGCTGTGCCGCATATTGCTCGACGAATTGCTTGTAAATGAAGTAGTCCTTGGCCGCATGCTTGTGATTTGGGTGATGCGTGCACTGGGCGTTCATGATCGTATCGTAGGCCGCAACTCGGGGGCTGCGCTGGGAGTTGGACATTGTGGCAACCAGGTCCTCGGGGTGGCGCTTGCGGTCTTTTTGGCCTTGGTTGCTGTTGTTGCCGTTATCCTTCTTAGGATGTCGGCTGCCTCCCGACTGCTTGTCGTCCCTCTTGTCAGGCCGGTCTTGCCGCGCCGCCTTGATTGCATCGTTGGACTTGGCGTAGGAGTTCGCCGTCTCGAACATCTGCTTTATTGTCTTCGGTGGCTTACGCCCAAACTTTCCGATCAACAGCTCATCACGGACTCCCTTCTGGAAGGCGGCGATGATGATGTCGTCGGTGATGTTGGGGATCTTGTTGCGCTTTTCCGAGAAGCGCCGGATGTAGTCTTTCAGCAGCTCGTCTGGCTTCTGGATGACGTTGTAGAGATTGAAGTGGGTTCCGGGTCTTTTGAAAGTACCCTGGAAATTGGCGATGAAGTGGTCCCGGAGTTCGCTCCACGAGCTAATTGAGCCTCTTGGCAAGCTCGTGAGCCAGTTCCTGGCTGAGTTGGCGAGGGCAACAGGCAAGTAATTGGCCATGGCCTTGTTGTCGCCTCCTGTTGCGCGGATGGCGAGGGTGTACATGGTCAGCCACGACTCGGGGTCGGTCTTTCCGTCGTACTTCTCGATTTTTGTTGGCTTGAAACCACTCGGCCAATGCACTCGGCGCAGGTCCCGAGTGAACGTAGGTACTCCATAGTCGTTGCTGTCGGGCGACCTCCTTCGATCTTTGTGGGAGTGCTACTCTCGTTCTTGATAACGTCGGTCAAGGACTTCCCGCAGATCACTCGGCGGGGTCCTTGGTAGGCTGCTTCGGTAATCAGAGTGGTTGCTGCGGCGGACCTGGTCGTGGACGGGTGGCCGTCCATGCCGCTTTCCGCGGGAGTCGGCCGATTGCTCTTGATGCTTCCGTGTGGCCTCGTGGCGAAGGTCTCTTGACCTAGTGGCCGTCCGATCTTGTTCGGGTCTCTTGTAATCCTTTGACCTCAGTGACGGAAGTCGGCTCCTGTCGGGCGTCTCCGCGACGGACTCAGTCGGCCTCCGTGCTGAGGTGGATGGAGAGCAGTTGGCTGTGGCCACGACGATGGTCTTGATCTTGTCCAGGATGGGCGTTACCATAGCGGGTGCCGCTTCGATGACAGTGTCGAGGAGGGTGAGGGCGGCCACAGCGTTCTGTTGAGGCGTCTGGAAGACGTTGGTGTTGTCGACTCGCGTCTGAAGTATGTCCTCCCGAGCGGATCATTCGGTTGCCCTCAGGTCTTGCTTTCTCGTCTTCTGCCAGCTTGCGCTCCTGCTCAAGCCTGGCTTGTTCTTCCTCTGCGACCCTACGGGCCATGGCTGAGTCGGTCTCAGCCACCTCAGCCATAAGAATGTCGAAGCACTTCGGCTCGTAATCCTTATCGCAGTCGGAGTCGTTGGCCTCGTCCGAAGGGATGCCATAGAGATCGTCGAAGCCTGAAGAGCTGAGGTACTCGTCGAGCTCCGTGGATGAGCATGACCAGAACGGTTAGAGGATGACGGCGACTTCCCTTGAGCCCGGGTTGCTTGAATCTGGATCGCTCCAGTCCGGGTTGTAGCTTGATGACGGGGGTTCCTCCGAGTGGGTCGATTTTGAGTCGGAGGAGAGGAGTTTGCAATAGATCTCAGCGCCGTTTGGTAGCCCAAACGGTGCCGAGAGAGTTTCTTCTCCCGAGTGGATGGATTCCAACGGGGAGGTTAGAAGACGGCTATAGATCTCAGTGGTGTTCGGTGACCCGAATGGCATCGAGTGGAATCCTCCTTCCGAGTGGATGGACTCCAACCTTGAAGTCAGAACTTTGTCGCAGATCTCGGCGTTGTTCGGTAGCCCAAACGGCGCCGAGCGGGTTCCCCCTCCTGACTGGTCCGAATCCGAGTCAGGGAAGAAGATCTTGTCGAATCCATTGGTGGTGAAATTGTCGATGCCTGATGAAGATCCCATCGCGCTTGCCTGCGAGATTGAAGAAGAAATCTTGATGCGCAGGCCCCTACCTAGCGCGCCAACTGTCGGAACTTGGTTTCGGCAATAGAAATTTGGGGGTGCAGTCAAGATCGCCAAGCTCGATGGGTTAGGTGGAAAACAAGGTTTAGACAGGTTCAGACCCTCTCGTGGGGTAATACCCTACTCCTGTTTCGGGGATTCGATCCGCCGAGTATTTATTGATCTCAAGATCTGTTGCTCTTGTGTTGCATATGAAAACTTATATCCCTCAAGGGACGCCCCTGACCCTCTTATATAGTCTTGAGGGGGGGGCTTACAAGTCGGAAACCCTATCTTACTCTAAGTCGGTTTCCTCAATCTTACCAAGTTATGACTATGAGCCGTTGCCTTATCTAATCGGCAACGTAACACCCAAGTCATAGCCGGTTCACATAATTAGCAAGCGTAACCTATCCCTATTACCAGTCTGATAAGCTTGCCATGTGGGTATCCAATTGCCATAATCTCCACACCTCTCGAAGGGGAACATGTTGTGTAGGAATACCGGACCGAGGATACGGATCTCTTTGACAAGGTGACATAGGAGATGCGTCATGATATTGAAGAAAGAAGGCAGAAAGATCATCTCAAAGCTGACAAGACATTGGTGTAAGATCGAAGTGTGTTTGATTCTTATTGGATGATGAACAATTGGTCGTTGTGGTTTTTGGTTTATGTGTTTTGATCTTTGGAGATTATTGACAAATTGGTTTTGGGAGATAATTGTTTTTCGGATGATGAATAGTGCTCGGTCGTGCCACGGCCGGTCGGCCGGGATTATCTGCCGGTCGGCAGGAGGTGTTTCGGCGGTCGAGCCGGCGGTTGTGTAACACCCGAAAATCGAAGAAATTAAAATCAGAATTTAAAAATCGGAACTCATAAAAACCTTTTTGGAGTCATTGCTTCTTATCGTGTTTTTCGATCTTAATTGCTAGTTCGGTTGTGTAAGATTTTCTTCTGGAATTACTTTGATGTAAAGTTAGATAAAACCCTAAGCTTTGAAATCCCATGGTGAAAAAGATTTCAAAATATATATACATATTTGAAAAGAGCATATATATAAAATTTGGTGGATTACAAAAGGGTATTTAAAAAAGATATATTTTGGTTGAAAACCTAATTAATGGAGGAAAGATGATAAATATTTGGAATTGGATGATAAGAATATTTTTGAAAAGAAAATATGAAATTAGAAATTTATTCTTAATCAAAAACCCTATGTTCTTGAATTTAAAGGAAGAAATAAAATAAATATGAAAAAGATATTTGGAATAATAAAAATTGGGGAAAAAGTTGAAAATACAATTTTAAAAATTTTTCTGGGAATATTAGAATTTATTTTGAAATTTTAGAGTGGAAAGAAATAGAAATGGGAGAATAGAATTTTAATTCGGGAAAAACAGAAATCGCACTGTTCATTTCGCGAGTGTTCGACCGCGTCGGGTCCTCGCGCGCGTGCGACACGCGTCGCACGTCGCAGCCGCTCACCGTACTCGCCGCGTCACCACGTTTCGCACATGCGCGTCGCCCGCGCTGTGCGCGCGTCGGCGCGCGCCGCGCCATGCCGTCACCACGCCGCCGACGCCGCCCAGTGCACGCCGAAGTCGTTTCCGTATCGCTCGCACGCGCGCCATGACTTCGCCGTACCTGCCCGCGTCAGCCTTCGCATGGGCACAGTCCGCGCCAACACCGTGCCACCCCGTGGTCGCCAAGTCGCCACTCGCCAGCGTCACATGCATGCCCGCACAGCGTCGCCAGGACGGTCGCCGCGTCAGCCACCTCGCCGCGACGTGCACACGCACGCGCGCGCAGCAGCCGACCGCCGCGTGGCCGCCCGACACCCGCTGTTCCCGAGCACCCCGCGCGCTATAAAAAGGACCCTAGCTCCCCTTCACCTCCTCACACATCGCCAACGCTATTCTACTCTCCCTATCTCCTTTGCTACCACCGAAACGCGCCAGAACCCCGCGAGGTTAGCCGGGTTGATCGAATCCACGTCGCCGCCGCGTTCTCCACTGCCCGCCGGTCGCCGGAGCTCGCTGCCGCTCACCGCCGGTGAGTCACGCCCCATGGTTCCATTCTGGCGGTAGCTAGTTTCGACGTGGACGCGGTCGGCCGGGAACACCGCGCCACCACGCGGCTCGCCGGGCGCCGAAGGGGGGTAGACGCCGCGGCATTATAGGAGAGAGAAGGAAGTGGGTAGAGAGAAAAAAAGGGAGAAAAGAAAAAGGAAAAAGAAGGAAGAGAAAAGAAAAGAAGGGGAAATTAGAAAAAAATGGGGAAAAATTCTAGAAAAATTGGGGAATATTTTTGGGAAATTTTTGGAAATATTTGTGCAAAAATATATGGTTTTCTCCTATGTTTCTTCGGAGGAAAATTCGGATTTCCGAAATAAGATTTCCGGTACTTCGGTTTTCGCGTAAATTTTCTTGAGGATTTATTTATTATTTCTTGCCCTTTTTTAATACGATAGGCTCACCACGTCTAAAGGGAAAAATCCTTTCAACCAACATCTATTGGCGTATCGCCTTATCTTTAATCGGTATTTTGGCAAAACCCTAAAAACCCTAGCTCACTTTTCGGTCGGATTTTATTCAAATTTCTTCCCTAACCCGAATAAAATCGCAGGGTAGATATTTTAGAGTTCTTTTATGGTTTTTCTTGATCCTTTATTCGTTCTTATTGAACTCTGATTGAATTCCATCTTTCTTTTCGCACGTACGGTTAGCACCTGAAGAAGCAGGCACCGACCCCATTGAAGACCCCACTCAACAAGCGTAGGAGCAAGGCAAGTCATCACACTCTTTGAACATATTGATCCCAATTGCGAAATGACGTTGTTTTAAACTTTAAGCATGCATGCTATACACAAAGAATTACCTATACTTGTTATGCCATGCCTTGTTGTTGATTACCTTTAGAATTATTCCTTGTAACCCTCGATGTGATACATACAACCGAAGAATATCTTCGGCAACATGCTTAGCCCTGCTATTAGTAGATTCATGCATACTCATGATGTTTGTAAAGAGCTTTATGCTTGGGCAACTACCTTAGGAAGGTAGTTGAAATACGGCATGTGGAGACATGAGCGCCACATTGCCATGAGAAGGATAAAATGAGTTTTGATGAAAACTGAACGCACCAAACAAATGTTTTAGACTGGGGCGGCTGGATGATTTGGGTGGATTCCGGAAAAGGCAAGTGCCAACCCTGGTCAATTAAGGACCGAGCCATGAGATAGTCGGGAAACGAGCCAGTACAACCGTACTTCTCAAATGGGTATAGACCTAGCGGAGTAAATAGCCGAGCGGAGGCGGTACCCCTGCATAGTGGTTCTTTTGTATGAAATGAGACTGGGAATGGATAGTTGAAAATCAAAATTAATCATAACTTGATAATGAAGTCTTCCCTTACCCCGGGAGTGCCAGAACTCCTCACACTGCTAGAAAAGGATGGCTAGAGTGCAAGAGGGTTTAAGTTCATTGAGCGGGTACTGCCAAAGTGAGGTTATTGAAAGGCTTTGCCGTGACCGTCTCATGTGTTGGGACGTAGGCTCATTTGTTAGGCAGTTGCGGAGTACGGGTAAAGTGTACATCCACTGCAGTGAGAATGAATCAATCTATTTGAATAGCCGTGCTCGCGGATATTGAGCATCGTGACAAGACTTTTGCTTGGCTAGACTCTAAACTTTAAAATGATGGGATGGGTTTGCATGATGATTTTTGTTCACTGGTGAAGCAACTTCTCGAAATGCGAGAAGGGGTGGACTCCCCAGAAAACCATGACGAACCGGAGACGGGAAGCCATCCTTGGGATCACGATGGATGGTAGACAGAACCGTCGCCGACTTAATGAATTGTGGAACTAAAACTTGACTTGGCTAGTAGTTAGGCTTGTGAAAAGAATTGTGAAAATTGGCTTTATGCAAAAGAACACCAGCCATTCTTTGAATGACCCTATCATATGCATCACTTCCGTGTTGGCTTGCTGAGTACGGTTGGTACTCACCCTTGCTATACGCACAAACCTTCAGATGGTGGAAATGAAGACTTGGAGGATCCATATGCCTACTACCAGGAGAGCGAAGAAGCTGATGGCGCTTGCTAGGTCTTAGTCTCCGGTCGTGGCCTGTGGCAATCGACAAGCCGTTGCCTTCATTCCGCTGCCTTACCTAAATTCTACTTTTGATTGTATCTAGACTATGAGGTCCTATATGTTGGATACTGCCTTCGGGCCTATATTGTAATACTTTTGCTGTAAGGCTATTCGTGCATGTGCACCTGATTATCCGGTACTGTATTCGTGGGTACCAAACTACTCGATCCAGGGATAAGGTACTATGAACACGAATGATTCCCGTCCTCAAAAACGGGGGTCCACAGAGCTGGTATCAGAGCAATGCAACTGTAGGAAAAGACCAACTGGCGCCCTACCCCTGACTAGTTGGCTAAAGGGAAATATCCCTACGTAGGGTCATTTCACAAACTATTATTTTTGAAAGTCAAACATACTTTTTCCTATACCTTTATCCCCATTTCTTTTACTCAAATTGTTTTGATATTATCTCTCTCTGACCCTAAGTTGCTTTCAAAAGCAGATGTCGGACCATATCGGGGTTTGGGAGATCACCGTTCCATGGGATGAAGGATTCGTGGCGCAACTCCAGTTATTGCTGTGGTGCCTAAGGTACCCAGAGGCACCCACCTACCAGATTAGGAGGCATGGCACCGAAGGCCCGGTATGGGAGGCAGCAGTTTCAGTTGAGGCCCGCATGGGGAGTGAGACACCTTATTGCTTCCACACTCGTTACCACCGAGATCTGGTTGAAGCAACTCTTCAGGACGCAGCCCGTGAAGCATTTCTCCGCCTCAACGCTATTCACCGTGCTGAGCTCACCGTGACTGAGTTTTTACACCACCCCTACCGCGAGGAAGGCAATCCGGTCTGCACCGTGGAAGCCACCCCCTGCTGCTATAATCCTATGGTCACCCGTCTATCCCGCAGGGCAGAAACAGCGGATGACTGCTATGAAGAGGCTTTGCTCGAAATCGATGACCAGCAGCAACACCTCAATGATATGGTCGAGGAACACCAAAACTGCGGGGATCAGATCAACTTGCTACAGACCCAGCTACAGGCTAACGGTGTGTTTACACTGAAATTTGGTAATTGAATTCCTAAGTTCGTAAAGGCAAAGAGAAATCAGATCGGCTGAAGAAAGGAATCGTATCGACTAAAAAGGGATCGGCTGCAGGGTTAGTCGGCTGATGATGGATTGAATGGGAGCAGACGACAGCCGATTCTGAGTCCGGAAGAGATGAAGCCGTGTTTAGTACAGAAACTTGGGGTAAATGAAAGATTCGGCTGTTAGTTGCGCGTTAAGAGATATTGCCACTTATGGATAGAGTCCTATAATGGCAAATGTATCTGTAATCTAGAGATTTGTTAGATTGTTAGTTGTAACACGGCATAGGTTCCGCTAGGGATAATATGGTGTTTTAAACAGTAGTTTAGATAGAGTCCAGGGTTGTTACAAGTATTTGTATTTTGGGTATAAATAGGACCCGAGGCCCTCTGTAAATAGACGATTCAATCAATCTAATCTTCGGCGCATCGCCACCCTTTTCTTTTAGACGAACACTCTGTTTGGCCTCAGGCTGCATCGTCTCGATCCCCAAGCTCAGGTAAATTTTTGTCATTAGTGGTATGATTATCTGTTTTTAATGCTTCCATCGCAATGATACATTAGAATTAGTGATTTTACTGCGTGATATATCATATAACGCATATGAATTAGATCAATGTTTAGATCTATCTTGTTGTTGGCTCATTTCGTCAAGAACATGTGGTCAACAGGGCTAGATCTAAGGGTTGGCTGGTTCATATGTGGTATCCACCATCTCAAGGAGTGTAAGTCGGTTGTAACAGATTGGATATTTCTTTTGATACTTAATGCTCCATCGAGTTCGAACTATTGAGTCATCTTTAGAACTGTCAGTGATATGTTCTTCTGGGATTTATATTATCTAGAGATAGTGTCGGGGTTTCAGCCGGCCTTATTTGCCCTAATATGTTTTTTTCACATGATTGTTACTACATTTGTATTAGGATTATCTCTTATGTTAAGATCGTGTTCCTGTCGGACGTTGCTTAGTGAAATCGGTTCTTCCCGGGCAGCCGATGGCCGATTTCTGAATTATACGTTCGATTCAGGAATATTATCTTCACATAAGATTCATCGGAGTACTAGCCGATTCGTTGTTAGCTTTCCAGTATCGGCTAGGTTATTGATCTGTATATTTATTATTCTTCACTATATTTGGATCAAGCGGCTGATGCTGTCTCGGTGTAGCCGACCCATTCCAGTCACTTGGCCCAAATATGGCCTAGAATAGCATATATACATCCATGGATTGCCTTAGCCGATCCCGTGGGGATCTAACCTAACGCTTAACGTACACTATCTTTTTTTTCTTGTTGATTAGCAGATCAAATCAACTGGCACGCCTTACACGCTGTAGACAGCCAAGAAGGACATGCACTGGAGTCAAGCAGATCTCCCAGGCCAGCGCGTGAGAGAGATTTCTCGTCAACACGCTTCTTGGCATGCCCAGTGGGACTGTCTTTGTCGGCCCGACTTGGACGAATAGACTCTGCCGGCAAGATGGTCGATTCCAAGATCCCTGGCATCACGTAGGACAATGTCGTACCTATAAAGGTGGAACAACTATCGGCTGAACAGCAAGCCAAATACAAGAAGATGGTGGAGGAACTCCAGAATAATTACCTCCAATCCTTCACCCAAACAAGGTCTGGAACTATGCACCAAAAGTACAAGTTCAGCCTGAACGATACCAAGGCATCCTCATCAAGCGATGCGAAAGGCAAACAGAAGGTGGAAGAACCGGCCCAAGTGCAAGATGATTAGGACGTATACTCTTTACAAGATCGGATCAACTCGGCTGTTCATCACACACTGGTCAACCAAAGTAGCATCTTGGTCAATACCCTCAATAATATGATCTCTCACGTGGTTGACGCCAAGGTAGCCGAGCAGCTGCAACTGGGCCCCATGTATTTCGCAGATGGCCAATTTCCCGGTTACAGGACACTAGTCACCCAGATCGGCCGCTTCCACGATAGCGCAACCAAACCCGCCAGAGGAATCGGCCACCTGAGTCCAGGCGAGACGGCTATAAGACCAGCGGTCACTATTCTAAATCGACAACAACCGTTGCCTCAAGGTCAACTCGACAACATATTCAATAATAATCGGCAGCCAGAGCCGATTGATCATGGCAGGCGGCAGAATGCCGATGGCCGACAGTTGTTCCCAGACCCACCAACGCCACAACAGGAGCCTCGGCTGCCGCCCGCTGATCATCGCTACCAGTACCAAGGGGGCCGTCAGGATCACCACTACAGACCTCAGACGCCACCACAGCTGTATCGGCAAGCACCCATGCCGTATGACCCATACGAGCCGATACAGCAAGATAACCGAGCCTGGGCCGAGCTAATTGCAGACGTCATGCGGGATCAGTTCGGCCTCAAACCAAAAGATTCAGGGAATATGTATCGGTACCCCTATCTAGAACATTTCGAAAGGGTCCCGCTGCCCAACCGATACAAGATCCCAGACTTCTTGAAATTCTCAGGGCAAGACAAAGTTTCTACCTATGAACACGTCGCCGATTCTTGGCGCGATGCGGTGAAGCATCGGCTACGGACCCCTTGAGAGTTCGGTTATTCCCCTTTCTCTTTCGGGATCGGCTTTCACTTGGTTCTCCTCGCTGCCTTACAACTCAATCCAGAGTTGGGCCGATCTTGAGAAACAGTTCCACAGCTATTTTTGTTCTGGCAACCATAAAATAAAGTTGTCGGACCTCACCAGCGTCAGGCAGAAACACAATGAATCGGTCCAAGAATACATTCAATGCTTCAGAGAGATGAGAAACCGATGTTACAGCCTGGTGCTATCAGATGCTCAGCTAGCCGATCTGGCCTTCCATGGTTTGATCACGCCGATCGACGATTCTCTACGTAGGACTTCGATAGTCTAGCCCACCTGGCGCAGAAAGTGACTGCCCACGAATAGCGTTTCCAAGAGACCAGGAAGACCGTCAAGAGCATAACCCAAGTCATCGTCGATTCAGATTACGGGTCCGACGACGACGAAACAGAAGTGGCGACAGCCGAATGGGCCAAGAACAAAAAGGTCATCGTCTGCCAATGGCTGCTGAAGACGGCTAAGGAAGAAAAGTACGATTTTGATATCACTAAAGCCGACAAGATCTTTGATTTACTGCTCAAGGAAAAATAGATTCAATTGCTCGAAAATCATGTGATCCCGTCGGTCGAAGAGTTGAAAAAGAAGAAGTACTGCAAGTGGCACAACTCCACATCTCACGCCACAAATGATTGCAAAGTCTTCAGACAACAAATCCAGTCGGCCATCGAGGCCGGGAAGTTAAAGTTCGCCAACTCAAATCGGTCCATGAAAGTAGACGGCAATCCCTTCCCAGTCAAGACAGTCTATGCCGGCACCGGGCGAGCTGATCGACAGGACAGAATGGCGCACGGCTTAGCCAATACGTCGATCGGGGCCAAAGCAGAAGATGACCAGACTGGATACCACGCCGCGCAAATTAATATGGTATGCCCAGTCATCAGATCGGTTGGCCGACAACCGATCCATGAACGAAGCCGGCACCATCATCAATACCGGTCTCGGCATGAGGAAATTTACGACGAAGCACCTCGTCGGCACGAACCGAGTACTCAGAGCCGACGATACAGGGTAAACCGTGACAATGCCGATCCACATTGGCATTGTGATTTTTTCAGGTACTGCTGGGAATCCGGCATGAGGCTACCAACATTGGAAGTTTGCCCAGCATGTAACGATCGCTGCGACAATGACGAACGCGGGAGCTTGTCCTCGCAAGTCCATTCGGCTCATCCCTAGAGCCGTCCAGCTAAACCGAAGACGGCGACCTGTCCATGATCGGCTCGGTGCGATCCATCAGGACTTCTTCATCGACGAAAACCGGGATGGAGACAACCGCGACGACGAACAGGCCGACGATGAGGAATCGGCCTACCCCCAATGGTGCCCGTCCGATCTCTTTACAAAGACCCAGAAGAGGAGAGTTCAATGGCTCAAGCGTGAAGGAAGAGAAGACGAGGTGCAACAAATGATCTACGAGCAGCACCGTCGGTTGGGCAAAATCAAGAGGCGGTGGGTTCCCAAGCGGAAGGACGCTGTGGCCAACGAAGAGCAAGCCGAGGAAAGCCCAGCCGATCAAGCCAGAAGAGCAGCCAAAGGGAAGGGTAAAGTTTCCGCATCGGTTAACATGGTCTTCGTGTTGCCGGCCGAGTTCGGCGCCCCCATAGCCGATGCGGATGCTATCGAAGATGACCCGGCAAAACTAGCAATCTCGCCGGACCAGGCCATCTTTGACAAGCCTGAAGGAACCGAAAATCGGCACCTGAAACCGTTATACGTTAAAGGATTCGTTAACGGCAAGCCGATCTCCAAAATGCTAGTCGATGGGGAAGCGGCAGTCAACCTCATGCCTTATGCAACTTTCAGAAAACTCGGAAAAGGGGCCGAAGACCTGATAAAAACCAATATGGTACTCAAGGACTTCGGCGGCAACCCATCGGACACCAAAGGCGTTCTCAACGTTGAACTGACTATCGGCAACAAAACTGTGCCCACAACGTTCTTTGTCATCGACGGGAAGGGGTCTTATAGCCTGCTGCTCGGAAGGGATTGGATCCATGCTAACTGCTGCATCCCTTCTACAATGCACCAGAGCCTAATCCAATGGGACGGCGACAAGATCGACATCGTGCCAGCCGGCAGGTCAGTTAGTGTCGTCAGCACCGATTTGCCACTTTGGAAAATCGAAGGCAGCGACTGTTTATCTGGGAAAATCTGGCAAGCCAATTTTCTAAATGTGTCCAATTCAACAATACAGCCCATCGAAAATGACGAGCCGCAGCTGCTGCTTTGAAAAAGACATGGTGGAGGGCTCAAGCGTTCTCGGCGTAGCCACCGCGGACGAAGACGATGGCAAGTTAGGACAAGGCTTCACGTCCGCCGACGAGTTAGAAGAAATCGACATCGGCTCTGGTGATAAGCCGAGGCCGACATACATTAGCAAAAATTTATCTCCTCATTGTAGATCCCAACTTATTGAATTACTAAAAGAATATAAAGATTGTTTTGCTTGGGAGTACTTCGAGATGCTCGGTCTTAGCCGATCGATAGTAGTCCATCAGCTGCCGATCAAGGCAGGATATCGGCCGTTCAAACAGCCTCCCAGGAGGCTTAAGGCCGATATGTACGACGCAATTAAAGCCAAAATCACTCGGCTATACGACGCAGGATTCAATCGGCCTTGCCGATATGCCGAATGGGTCTCGAATATCGTCCCGGTATTGAAGAAAAATGGCAAACTTCGGGTGTGCATCAATTTCAGGGATCTAAACAAGGCGACCCCAAAGGACGAATATCCAATGCCAATAGCCGATCTGCTTGTCGACGCTGCCTCAGGCCATAAAATCATCAGTTTCATGGATGGCAACGCAGGGTATAACCAGATATTCATGGCCGAAGAGGATATCCACAAAACAGCTTTTCGGTGCCCTGGTGCAATCGGCCTCTATGAGTGGGTGGTAATGACGTTCGGCTTAAAGAATGCTGGAGCAACATATCAAAGGGCAATGAATTGCATCTTTCACAATATGATCGGCTCACTAGTAGAGATATACATTGACGACGTCGTTGTCAAGTCAAGAGAGATAGAAGGCCACATTGCCGATCTAAGACAAGTGCTGGAACGGACGAGGAAGTATGGTTTGAAGATTAATCCGCTTAAATGTGCGTTCGGCGTGTCGGCCAGGCAATTCTTGGGGTTCCTCGTCCATGAAAGAGGGATTGAAGTCACACCAAGGAGCATTAATGCTATTAAGACAATTCAACCCCCAAAGGATAAAAAACAGCTTCAGTCATTGATCGGAAAGATAAACTTCCTCAAACGGTTCATAGCTAATCACTCAGGAAAAATGGAGCCGTTCACACCATTGCTTCGGCTTAAGGCCGATCAGACCTTCACGTGGGGGGTAGAGCAACAGAAAACGTTAGACAACATAAAAGATTATCTAAGCTCTCCTCTAGTTCTGATGCCTCCACAAAAGGGAGTATCGCTGAAGCTGTACCTGTCAGCCGACGACAAGTCAATCGGCTCTTTCCTAATCCAAGAAGTCGATGACAAAGAGAAAGCCATTTTCTATCTCAGCTGGCGGCTGCTAGACGCAGAGACAAGGTATTCACCCGTCGAGAAGTTATGCCTATGCCTCTATTTCTCATGTACAAAGTTAAGGCACTATCTGCTGTCCAATGAGTGCACGGTAACTTGCAAAGCCGATGTAGTCAAGTACATGCTGTCGGCTCCGGTGCTCAAAGGAAGGATCGGAAAGTGGATCTCCGCGCTGACAGAGTTCGATCTAAGGTATCACGCACCAAGGGCAGTAAAGGAATGCCATAGCCGATTTCATTGTGGAACATAGAAACGATTCGATTGGCTCAGTGGAAATTATGTCTTGGACCTTGACTTTCGACGGCTCGGTATGCACCAACGGCTGCGGCATCGGCTTAGTCCTTATCTCGCCCAGGGGGGCAAGCTTCGAGTTCGCTTTCGCCATTGACCCCCACGCTACGAATAACCAAGCCGAGTATGAATCCATTCTCAAAGGGTTAACTCTGCTCAAGGAGGTGGAAGCTGATGCAGTCAAGATAATGGGAGATTCGTTGCTCGTCATCAGCCAATTATGAGGAGAATATGAGTGCAAAAATGACGTGCTGATGATCTATCACCGACAATGCCAGGAGTTAATGGATGGTTTTCGGCTAGTCACTTTGAAGCATATCCCCGGGAGAGAATACGGAGGCCAATGATTTGGCTCAAGGGGCATCAGGCTACGGCCGATCTTTGAGAGACATAGACGTAGGTGTGGCCACCATCACGGCCGATGATTGGAGGTTTGACGTCTACAATTATCTCAAAGACCCCTCTCAATCAGCCACAAGGAAACTACGATACAAGGCGCTACGGTACGTGTTACTCGATGAAGACCTATACTATCGGACGATTGACGGCGTACTACTCAAGTGTTTGGGGGCCGATCAAGCTACGGTGGCCATCGGGGAAGTACACGAAGGAATCTGTGGCACACATCAATCGGCCCAAAAAATGAAATGGCTACTTCGCTGAGCCGAGTACTTCTGGCCGACAATGCTAGAGGATTGTTTCAAATACTACAAAGGGTGCCAGGACTGTCAAAAGTTCGGCACGATACAACGAGCACCGGCGTCGGCCATGAACCCAATCATCAAGCCGTGGCCCTTCAGGGGATGGGGCATTGATATGATCGGCCAGATCAATCCACCTTCGAGCAAAGGGCACAAATTTATCCTAGTGGCCACAGACTATTTCACAAAATGGGTGGAGGCAATCCCTCTCAGAAAAATGGATTCTAAGGACGCAATCGAGTTTGTCAAAGAACACATCATCTACCGATTTGGCGTTCCACAAACAATAACGACCGACCAGGGGTCTATCTTTGTTTCAGATGAGTTTGTCCAGTTTGCCGACGGCATGGGGATCAAGCTACTTAACTCTTCGCCATATTACGCGCAAGCCAACGGGCGAGCCGAAGCATCAAACAAAAGCTTGATCAAGCTGATTAAAAGAAAGATCTCCGAGCATCCTAAGCAATGGCACACCCGATTGGCCGAATCATTGTGGGCTTATCGGATGACATGCCACGGGTCAATCCAAGTCCCCCCGTACAAACTAGTCTATGGACACGAAGCAGTGCTGCCGTGGAAAAGCGTCGTCGGCTCAAGGCGCATTCAGCTACGAGGACCAACTCACGGCGACGATTATTATCATCTCATGGTAGACGAGTCGGAGGATCTCGCTTTGTCCAGGATGAAAGCTTTAGAAAAAGTAACAAAAGATAAAGAACGAGTAGCCAGACATTACAATAAAAAGGTTATACCTAAATCTTTTGAGGAAGGCTAACTCGTTTGGAAACTTATACTGCCGATCGGGTCTAGAGACAACAAATTCGGCAAATGGTCACCAAATTGGGAGGGGCCTTTCAGGATCCATAAATGCGTCTCTAAAGGAGCTTACATGCTAAAAAGGGTTGGATGAAGAGATATTCGGAAGGGCCCTTAATGGAAAATATCTAAAGAAATATTACCCGAGCGTGTGGATCAATTCGTGAGTCGGCTATTGTCATAGCGGCCGACCCACGACAGCCGATGTCTTACAAGGCATCGCCTTTAGGCATTCGCATACACCACCTCATGCGCTCCACGATCAGCTCATGATTCCCCGATAGGGAAGACCAAAATGCATGAATGACTCGAACTCACAAATTTTGTCGACATCAAAGCTATCAACAAAACTTGAGGGGCATACACATGCGCAAGTCAACCGAAAAAGCAGGCTGATTGCAATACAAAAATCAGGCGAATTCAGGAACATTAAAACGAGCTTTATTCAGAATCGGCGGGAAGCCGTCTTTGATTACATGTTCGCTAGGTAGTCCCTAATGGCCGCCAGGGCTCGTTCAATGGGCTCCGCAGTCTCCATCTCTAGAGCATCCAGGATCAGGTACTCCAGCCGAGTGACCCTTATGTCGGTGGTCGTGGTCAATAGCTCATTGGCAAGTTGGGCTTGCCTACCTTCCAGCCGGTCAAGTACTTTTCCTATTCCTGAATCGTAAAACACAATCATTCCTGACTAGTACTTTTCTCCCCTTCTTCGGACTGTAGCATCTGTCTCATCAAGTACTTATCCCCAATTCGACACAAGCGGAGAAGTATTTCCTCGGACCTATCGGCAACACAGACCCAACTGATGTAATCATAGCCGAAACCAACCGCATCCCTTTTAACACTGCCAAACCATCTCTCTCCCATTGGAACGGAACATTCAAAGCTTGGCCATCCACTGATGCAGCTTGGACTGAATGGTATAAAAGGATACAGTCGGCCAAGTATGCCCAGTGGGAAGAGAAAAAACTTGCCCAATGCTTGGAATTGTCCATCGCTGGCATGGAGAAAGACGAGCCACTTCTATCGACTGCGACCTACTTCTGGAACGATAGTTTTAACGCCTTCATCTTTCGGCAAGGGCCGATGACCATCACACTAGCCAATGTATATATGACAACTGGGCTGGACATCGAATCATCGGCTAACCCCTGTGTTTTGAACCGAAAAGGCCAACATCAGTTCAAAACCAAAGCTATCGGCGGATGGAGCGGCTTCATCGCCCAAAACATGAAGGACGGGACAATCGGCCACCGGGAATACACCGCCTTCCTGATGATGTGGCTGGAAAAGATGGTATTCTGCGGATCGAGCTGTGGGCCGACCGCTAATTGGCAAATCATGGCCGAAATCCTGGCCGACGGGAAGGAATTTGCACTGGGAAAATACCTCCTCCGGCTACTCATATCAAATGCTACATCAAGCTGCCGCAAAAATAGCCGCCAACGCCCCAGTTAACAATGGTGGCCCCTGGTGGTTCCTCCAAATCTACCTGGTGTTAGCCACCCAGAATGTAGCTGGTCGGCCCCGTCTGACAGACGCCGGATTCCCGTGGCTAGAGCCGATTGAAGACGAAGAAGGTAATCAGATTGACACCAGGCGATGCATGAACTACGGAGAAGTAGCCGTCGCCCATGAAGGCTCAAAGCAATCGGCCGAGCTGTTGGCCGAATGGTTCACAGCCTTTTATGATGGGCTGTCCCACGACAACCGTACTTGGTACTTCTATCCAGATCGGGAATCATTTGAGCTGCCGATTGATTTCAATTGGGATGACCTCAACTCAACCGATAACCCAAGGTGCAGAGAATTGTTCGTCGCCTCTTTGTCTCCCTGCATCTTGCCGACCGAGGTTCACCAAGGCCGATCAACGGCCCGGAGCTATGAATTCTATTACTCGGTATTGGCGGCGAGGCAGTTCGGTCTTGGGCAACTGCCCATCGGCTTTTTTATGCCGATAAGATTGAAACCAGAGGGGCGGTCGGCCAAGACCTGATAATGAATTGGTTGCTGAACATAGCCGGTCCTCCCCTCGGCGACGCCAGCGCGATCACACTGTCGACGAGGAGAAGCGTCGCTTACGACCGATGGTGGTCTGAACTCAAACGCCACATTTTCCACCAACGGCCGTCTTGCTACATCAACCTGCTTCTGCCCGATGAGATCCCCTCGGTATATTCCTGTTTCAAGCTAACGATTTTCTTCTTACAATCCATTCATCGGCCGTATTAGCTGATTAACATTCATGTTTTGATTTTGCAGAAGACGGAAACAGAGGGGCCGACGGTTAGTGACTCCGGACGCCCCATCGAATATAACCCAGGCGTTCTGGATGTAGGAGGCCTTGCGCTCCGTCGGCCATCGGTGGGGCGCCCAAACTATCATCAGCATTGCGAGGGCAGTGCGCCACCGATTGTGCGAAAAGAAAGGTGGCGCCCTATCGCGTTTGTCAGCTGCGCCTGCCCCCAAGAGGGTGAAGAAAATGAAATCGGTTGCATCGACCGACAGCCTCCCCCCTCTGGATCCGACTATCGAGCAAATCCTCGACGCTGCTATCAATGAGGAAGCGCCAATGGCTTCCCGGGTGGCGGCCGAACCTGGGGCCTCGAGTCCTGAGTCGGTAAACGCCCCAACTGACGTTCCGCCAGCCCCAAGCCCACTGACAAGACGTCCACCGGTAAGCTTTTACTTCATTGGGCTTGGCTTCGCGATGATCGCTTGCACCTGATCAATCTATTGTTCGTAGGTCAAGAAATTGGCCGGTCGCACTCCTCGCCCCGCACCGCCGGTAATCATCTTTCGTCACTTTGTCTGTGGTAATCGATCGGCTCATCCACTAATCCTTTCTTCTGCAGCCCCCGCGATCTCCATCGGCTCCTCCCCAGGCGTCGGGCGAATGTACTGCGCCTATTGGGGATAGTGACGATAACGCCGGCAAAGAGGGTCGGACGGCCATGGGCGATAATTCAGCCGAGCCAACAGCCCTGACAACGACGCCGACGGTAAGCCAACTGATTTCGACTATCGGCTTTGTCATGCCCCTGATCCTTTCTTTTTTCGCTGCAGAACATGGCCGACCTTCTCAACTTTGATTTGTCGGAGTTCGAGGAGCCTGGTGATACTGGCGAGGAAGCGCTTGCAGCGTCGGCTGAGGGCCTGAGAACCACTTTAGCCGATATCGGCAATCGGCTGGAAGCTTCATTGGACGCGCTGGTGGTCGACAGCGGCTCAATACGTGCGCGATTCAGAGACATCCAAGACCAGCTGCCGGACGCCGTAGTCGAAGCCATCGTGCCGGCGACCTTCATGGAAGCCTATCAGTTCAAGTATGAACGAGCCCGACAGTGCATAATTAATCACCGTGAGAGTCAAGCGCGGTCGGCTGCCATCCAATCGACAAAAGAAGCCATCGAGAACCGGAAGGCCGCCTTTGACCGCCTGAAGACAGAACCGACGGCCAAGCTTGAGCAACTCCGCGCCCGTCGGGATCAATTGGTGGCCGATCTCGTTCAAGTTACAAACGAAATCGATGTCCACGAGGAGTACATAGCTAGTCTGCCGGCCAGGGTTGAAGCCGAGAGCCAAGGCATCAGGGCGGCCGTGGAACATTTGCGCAACTTGGTACGGAGCACCCGATCGGTGGCCGGGTCCGAGGCCGACGACCTTAGGACAATTGGGGAAATCGACCAGATTAGACGGACGGCGTTGTCGGCCATAGCCGATTTCCTAAAGAAATGAGATTGTAAACTGTCCGACCTTGTGAGGTCAGCTCGCATTTCTGTACCATACTTGTATTCCTGTGATGTGATCGGATAATCCGTACGCTTAATATCCGACTTTGACTCGCATGTCATAATTCATCGATTTTATGCCATTGCGCTCATAGATATAATTGGCTGTGTTCATAGGTAAGGTTGTCCCTTGGCTGTGTGCGGCGTCTCAACGAGTTTGGTTCGAAATCAACCCCGAGATGACGCCCCGACCTTTAGCATTTATCCTTCAGACACATGTCTCGCTGGTTATCGGCCGGTAATACCCAATTACATTGCTGATCTGTCATCGTAGGCCGACTCATCCGAATCTGTACTTCAAGAACCCGTGAGTCCTGGGTGATAGGTATCCAGACTTGCGTAGTCGCCAGCCATTCAACGAGTCCTGACGCCTTTAATGATGATCTCTTCGACTCTCGCTTCGATTCTCGGGTTGGCAGTGACCTTTCACATCTAAAAACTGTATCTTTTCTTTCTATAAATGGGGTCCTCCGACCCTTCCTGAGTAACTCACGGCCGAAGGAGACAACCCCCAGGAGTACAACGCCCAGTCTTCCAAGTCTTCGGCAAGGCTTCCCATGGCTTCTACAAGCTCGTCAGTGAACCAGGTGATTCCCCAACTCATCTACTCTTGCCATTTTCTCCCTTCGAGTACTCAGCAACGGATTTCCTCACAGCCGTCTCATCCACTTCGGGTGATCCTGGAGATCATGGAGATACCGTACGAACTGTCGGTCAGCCAAGACCGACGAGTCAGGGCGAACCTGAAACGCTTCAGGGAGTTGGAGGCTCGTCACCCGGCGGCCAGGCCTCCCGTTCACCTTGGTGGCATCCCGGCTGCTACCCCCATGGCGTCTTCGACGCTTGTGCGCCTTGACTGGCTGGAAGGTAGGCAAGCCCAACTTGCCAATGAGCTATTGACCACGACCACCGACATAAGGGTCACTCGGCTGGAGTACCTGATCCTGGATGCTCTAGAGATGGAGACTGCGGAGCCCATTGAACGAGCCCTGGCGGCCATTAGGGACTACCTAGCGAACATGTAATCAAAGACGGCTTCCCGCCAATTCTGAATAAAGCTCGTTTTAATGTTCCTGATTTCGCCTGATTTTTGTATTGCAATCGGCCTGCTTTTTTGGTTGACTTGCGCATGTGTATGCCCCCAAGTTTTGTTGATAGCTTTGATGTCGACAAAATTTCGGAGTTCGAGTGGTTCATGCATTCTAGTCTTCCCTGTCGGGGAATCATGAGCTGATCGTGGAGCGCATGAGGTGGTGTATGCGAATGCCTAAAGGCGATGCCTTGTAAGACATCGGGTGTCGTGGGTCGGCTTGTGACAATAGCCGACTCACGAATTGATCCATACGCTTGGGTAATATTTCTTTAGATATTTTCCATTAAGGGCCCTTCCGAATATCTCTCCATCCAACCCTTTTAGCATGTAAGCTCCTTTAGAGACGCATTTGTGGATCTTGGAAGGCCCCTCCCAATTTGGTGACCATTTGCCGAATTTGTTGTCTCTAGACCCGATCGGCGTATAAGTTTCCAAACGAGTTCGCCTTCCTCAAAAGATTTAGGTACAACCTTTTTATTGTAATGTCGGCTACTCGTTCTTTATCTTTTGTTACTTTTTCTAAAGCTTTCATCCTGGACAAAGCGAGATCCTCCGACTCGTCTACCATGAGATGATAATAATCGTCGGCTGTGACTTGGTCCTGTAGCTGAATGCGCCTTGAGCCAACGATGCTTTCCCACGGCAGCACTGCTTCGTGTCCATAGACCAGTTTGTACGGGGGGACTTGGATTGACCCGTGGCATGCCATCCGATACGCCCACAATGATTCGGCCAATCGGGTGTGCCATTGCTTAGGATGCTCAGAGATCTTTCTTTTAGTCAGCTTGATCAAGCTTTTGTTTGATGCTTCGGCATGCCCGTTGGCTTGCGCGTAATACGACGAAGAGTTAAGTAGCTTGATCCCCATGCCATCGGCAAACTGGACAAACTCGTCTGAAACAAAGATAGACCCCTGGTCGGTCGTTATTGTTTGCGGAACGCCAAATCGGTAGATGATGTGTTCTTTGACGAACTCGATTGCGTCCTTAGAATCCACTTTTCTGAGAGGGATCGCCTCCACCCATTTTGTGAAATAGTCTGTGGCCACTAGGATAAATTTGTGCCCTTTGCTCGAAGGTGGATTGATCTGGCCGATCATATCAATGCCCCATCCCCTGAAGGGCCACGGCTTGATGATTGGGTTCATGGCCGACGCCGGTGCTCGTTGTATCGTGCCGAACTTTTGACAGTCCTGGCACCCTTTGTAGTATTTGAAACAATCCTCCAGCATTGTCGGCCAGAAGTACCTGGCTCGGCGAAGTAGCCATTTCATTTTGTGGGCCGATTGATGTGTGCCACAGATTCCTTCGTGTACTTCCCCGATGGCCACCGTAGCTTGATCGGCCCCCAAACACTTTAGTAGTACGCCGTCAATCGTCCGATAGTATAGGTCTTCATCGAGTAACACGTACCGTAGCGCCTTGTATCTTAGTTTCCTTGTGGCTGATTGAGAGGGGTCTTTGAGATAATTGTAGACGTCAAACCTCCAATCATTGGCTGTGATGGTGGCCACACCTACGTCTACGTCTCTCAGCATCGGCCGGTAGCCTGATGCCCCTTGAGCCAAATCATTGGCCTCCGTATTCTGCTCCCTGGGGATATGCTTCAAAGTGACTAGCCGGAAACCATCCATTAACTCCTGGCATTGTCGGTGATAGATCATCAGCGCGTC
Source organism: Oryza australiensis (assembly GCA_019925245.2). Lineage (NCBI taxonomy): Eukaryota > Viridiplantae > Streptophyta > Magnoliopsida > Poales > Poaceae > Oryza > Oryza australiensis. The sequence goes on from JAIFGZ020000342.1 coordinate 3,300,768, forward strand.
ATTTTTGCACTCATATTCTCCTGATAATTGGCTGATGACGAGCAACGAATCTCCCATTATCTCGACTGCGTCAGCTTCCACCTCCTTGAGCAGAGTTAACCCTTTGAGAACGGCTTCATACTCGGCTTGGTTATTCGTAGCGTGGGGGTCAATGGCGAAAGCAAACTCGAAGCTTGCCCCCCTGGGCGAGATAAGGACTAAGCCAATGCCGCGGTCGTTGGTGCATACTGAGCCGTCGAAAGTCAAGGTCCAAGGCATAATTTCCACTGAGCTGATCAAATCGTTTCTCTGTTCCACAATGAAATCGGCTATGGCTTGTCCCTTTACTGCCCTTGGTGCCTGATACCTTAGATCAAAGTCTGTCAGCACGAAGATCCACTTTTCGATCCTTCCTTTGAGCACCGGAGCCGACAGCATGTACTTGACTACATCGGCTTTGCAAGTTACCGTGCACTCATTGGACAACAGATAGTGCCTTAACTTTGTACATGAGAAATAGAGGCATAGGCATAATTCTCGACGGGTGAATACCTTGTCTCTGCGTCTAGCAGCTGCCGGCTGAGATAGAAAATGGCTTTCTCTTTGCCGTCGACTTCTTGGATTAGGACAGAGCCGATTGACTTGTCGTCGGCTGACAGGTACAGCTTGAGCGGTACTCCCTTTTGTGGGGGCATCAGAACTGGAGGAGAGCTTAGATAATTGTGGAGATTGTGGCAATCGGGTATCCACATGGCAAGCTTATCCGACTGGAGGTAGGGATAGATTGCGCCTGCTATATCTGTAAGCCGAACTTGACTTAGGTGTTACGGTTGCCGATAGAGATAAGGCAATCGGCCTATAGTCATGGTTTGGTAAGATTGAGGAAACCGTCTTAGAGTAAGATAGGGTTTCCGACTTGTAAACCCTTCCTCCCAAGACTATATAAGGGGGGTAAGGGGCGTCCCTTGAGGGATATTCCGATAGGAGATCAGATATCCTAGACTTGATCAGAGATTAGATTCTAGATACGACTTCATAAGCAAGAGCTTTAGATCACGAGATCAATAAAGACACTCGGTGGATCGAATCCACCGAAACAGGAGTAGGGTATTACCTCTCGAGAGGGCCTGAACCTGTCTAAATCTTCTTTTCCTCCTAACCCATTGTGCTTGGCGATCTCGATTGCGACCCCATAAAATATATTGCTGAAACCAAGTTTCGACGGTTGGCGCGCGGGTAGGGGACCGCGCGTCGAGACTTCTTCAACAATCTCGCCGACAAGCGTGATGGGATCACCTTCAAGACTCGGCAACTTTGCCGCCAACTTCTTCGACGACTCCTCCCTCGACTCGGATTCGAACCAGTCGGAGGAAAAACTTACTCGGCGCCATTCGGGCTCCCCAACAGCGCCGAGATCTTCGACAACATCTTGAAGACCAAGATGCAATCCACCTTCCCCGACGACGGACTTCACTCGGCGCCATTCGGATTACCGGATTCCGCCGAGATCTGCGCCAATCTTCTTGCCTCCCCGACGGAAGCGATCTGCTCAGCTGAAGACCTCTCGGTGCCGTTTGGGTTACCAAACGTCGCCAAGATCTACAGTCAACTGCTCTCTCCCGAGTTGGCGGCGATCCACTCGGAGGAGCCTGATCCCCCAAGCTCCGACTCGGACTGGAGCGACCCAGATCCGGATTTCCCAGGATCAAGGGAGGTCGCTGTCATCCTCCCGTCCTTTGGCTCCTGTTCATCTTCAGAGCTCAACGGATACCTCAGCTCCGCCGGCTTCGACAATCTCTACGGCATCCCTTCTGACGAAGCCGACAACTCCGACTGCCATATGGACTGCGAGCCGAAGTGCTTCGACGTCCTCATGGCCGAGCCGGATGAGTCCGACTCAGCCATGGCCAGAAGGCTTGCCGAAGAGGAGCGAGCCAGAGTGGAGCTTGAACGCAAGACAGCCGAAGAAGACAAACAACGCAAAGATGAGGCCGACAAAAGGAAGCAGGATCTGCGTGCGGCCGGACGATCTGCCCAGGAGGCCATCCTCCAAACACGGGTTCGCAACACCAATGTCTTCCAGACGCCACAGCAGAACGCTGTCGCCGCACTCACGCTCTTGGATACCGTCATGGAGACGGCTCCGGCCAACGTGACTCCTATACTTGATAAGATCAAGACCATCGTTGCCGCCACGGCCAACGGCCCTCCCACCACTTCGGCGCGAAGGCCGACTGAATCCGTGGCCGAAACGCCAGACAAGAGCCGGCTCCCACCCCTAAGGTCGGGAGACCACGGGAGGCCCGAGCCGGCTCGGTCGTCAACTAGGCCAAGAGGCCCACCTCCCGAGTCCACGCCGAGGCACCAAGAGCGACGGTCGACTCCCGCCGCAAACGACATGGACGTCCACCCGTCCACCACCGAGTCCGCCGCAACGTTCCGGCTACCCAACCAGCCAACGAAGACCCCGCCGAGTGATCTCGCGGAAGTCCTCGACCGCCGCTACCAAGAACGCGACCGTCGCACTCGGGAAGATCGGAGGGGATCACCCGATAGCGGCGACGATGGAGTACCGGCCTTCACTCGGGAGCTCCGCCGAGTGCATTGGCCGAGTGGCTTTAAGCCCACGGGATTGAAAGGTACGATGGCAAAATCGACCCGAATCTTGGTTAACTGTATATACCCTTGCCATCCGAGCTGCGGTGGCGACAACAAAGCCATGGCCAACTACTCGCCCGTGGCCCTCGCAAACTCGGCGGCGGCTCACCACCTGCCAAGAGGCTCAATCGGCTCGTGGAGCGAGCCGAGGGACCACTTCATCGCCAACTTCCAAAGCACCTTCGAGAGGCCCGGCACGCACTTCGACCTTTACAATGTCATCCGAAGCCGGACGAGCCTCGAAGGATTATATTCGTCGCTTCTCGAGAAGCGCAACAAGATCCCGAACATCACCGATGACATCATCATCGCCGCCTTCCGAAGGGAGTCCGTGATGAGCCGCTTATCGGCAAGTTCGGACGAAAGCCACCGAAGACGGTGAAGCGAGATGTTTGAGACGGCGAATTCATACGCCAAATCAAACGACGCCATCAAAGCCGCCCGTCAAGACCGGCCCGACGAAGAGAGGACAAGCAAGCGGGAGGAAGCCGAAATCCTAAGAAGGATGGCGGCAACAACGGCAACCGGGCCCGAAAGATCGCAAGCGCCGATCCGAAGACAGTGGCCGCAACCTCCAATACTCAACGCCGTCCCGAGTCGCCGCCTACGACGCCATCATGAACGCCCAATGCACCCACCATCCGAATCACAAGCACGCGGCGAAGGATCGCTTTATCTACAAGCGTTGTGAGCGCGGCGCAGCTCAACAAGAAGCCGACGACGAGGCTGGCCCATCCGCGCCAAGAAGAACAACGCGGCTGAAAATGTCGAACCTTTTCAAGATCCAGGTGGGGAGCTCAACCACATCTTCGGGGCCCGTTAGCTTATGAATCCAAGAGGAAACAAAAGCTAAGCGACCGGGAGGTCAACGCGGCTCAACCGAAGTCCCTCAATATCTGCGATGGTCGGAGGTGGCCATCACCTTTGACCGCTCGGATCATCCCGACCGAGTGGTCCACCCGGGACGCTATCCACTCGTCCCGGACCCCGTAGTCCGCAACATCAGGCTTAAGCGCGTCCTCATCGACGGGGGCAGCGCCCTCAACATCCTGTTTGCCAAGACTATGGATGAAATGCAGATCCCGAGGGCCGAACTCAAAGCAAGCTCAGCCCCCTTCCACGGAGTTATCCCGGGGCTATCTTCAACACCACTCGGGCATATCTCTCTCCCAGTCACCTTCGGAGCCCGAGAGAATTTCCGAACGGAGAACGTCACCTTCGAGGTGGCCGACTGAAACGGCATATCATGCCATCATCGGAAGGCCTGCGCTTGCCAAGTTCATGGCGATCCCTCACTACACTTACCTGCATGAAGATGCCGGGTCCCAACGGCGTCATCACTCTTCGCAGCGATGTGAAGCAAGCCTTCACCTGCGACAAGGAGAGCTGCGACATGGCCCAATCTCGAGAGAGATTACGTGGCCAACAAGAAGTCCGATTGGCTGCATCAACTTCGGCAGAGGGCGAAGTCCCCGCGAAGAAGATAGCCAAATCAGGATCCGGCGACGCCAAGACCAAAAAGATCTCCCTTGATTCGTCCGATCCCTCCAAAACCGCCGTAATCGGCGCCGACCTAGATCCTAAATAGGAAAGCGCGCTCGTCACCTTTCTCCAAAATAATAAAGATGTTTTTGCTTGGAAACCATCGATATGCCTGGAATTCCTAGGGAGGTGATCGAGCACTCTCTGAACGTCAAAGATGACGCCAAACCAATTAAACAACGATTACGCAGGTTCGCACAGGATCGAAAAGACGCGATTAAAGAAGAACTTGCAAAGCTCTTGGCTGCCGGCTTCATTAAAGAAGTCCTTCATCCCGACCGGTTAGCCAATCCAGTCTGGTCCGCAAAAAGACGGGGCAATGGCGCATGTGTGTCGATTACACCGACCTCAACAAAGCTTGCCCCAAAGATCCGTTCGGGCTGCCTCGCATCGATCAAGTCGTCGACTCAACAGCCGGCTGCGAACTCCCGAGCTTTTGGATTGCTACTCGGGCTACCACCGAGATCGATCGAAAGAATCCACCGCTTGAAGACATCTTTCATCACGCCGTTCGGGGCCCTTTGCTACATCACCATGCCTTTCGGCCCGAAGAACGCCGGAGCTACATACCAACGCATGATCCAAAGATGCTTCCGGACGCAGATCGGCAAAACGTTGAAGCTTATATCGACGATGTTGTCATCAAGACCAAGCGAAAGAAGACCGATCGCCGACTTAGAAGAAACCTTTGCAAACATCCGGGCCTTCGAATGAAGTTGAACCCGGAGAAGTGCACTTCGCGTCCCATCGGGCAAGCTGCTCGGCTTCATGGTATCACATCGCAGCATTGAAGCAAACCCAGAGAAGATCAACGCTATCTTAAACATGAAGCCCCGAGTAATCGAAAGACGTCCAAAAGCTCACCGGCTGCATGGCGGCCGAGCCATTTCATATCCCGACTCGGCGAACGAGGCATGCCCTTCTTCAGCTGAAGAAGACAGACGACTTCCGTGGACCACGAAGCGACAAGGCCTTTGAAGATTTCAAAGAATTCCTTACCACGCCACCCGTCTTGGCTTCACCTCGCCCGGGAACCCCTCTTGCTTGTATGTCTCGGCCACTCACCAAGTGGTCAGCACGGTCCTTGTGATTGAACGAGAAGAAGAAGGACGGGCCCAGAAGATTCAAAGACCAATTTACTTTGTCAGCGAAGTATTGGCAGGAGCCAAAATCCGATACCCCCAGGTACAAAAATTGCTTTATGGTGTTCTAATAACCGCGAGGAAATTGGCACACTACTTTCAGGGTCACTCGGTCACCGTCATCACCTCTTTTCCACTCGGTGACGTCGTCCACAACCGCGAGGCAACCGGGCGCATCGCCAAGTGGGCCCCGGAACCGATGCCGCTGGATTTAACCTTCAAGCCCGGACGTCCATTAAGTCACAAGCCTTAGCAGACTTCCTGGCCGAGTGGACCGAACAGCAAGAACACGTGCCTCGGGAAGACCTCCAACACTGGACCATGCACTTCGACGGATCCAAGAGGATCACCGGCCTGGGAGCAGGAGTTGTGCTGATCTCCCCGACTGGGGAAAGGCTAAGATATGCCCTTCACCTCCACTTCTCCGCCTCACACAACGTCGCCGAATACGAAGCTCTTTTACATGGACTGCGCCTTGTAGCCTCACTCGGGATTCGTCGGCTTATTGTGAAAGGCGACTCCCAGCTGGTCGTCAATCAAGTGATGAAAGACTGGTCCTACTTAAACGACACTATGGAGGCCTACCGACAAGAGGTCCGCAAGCTTGAGGACAAGTTTGATGGACTAGAAGCGTCACATGTCCGAGACACAACAACGAAGTTGCGATGAGCTAGCGCAGTTCGGATCTAAGCGCGAAGCCGCTCCAACGAGATGTCTTTGTCGAACATCTCTATGAACCAACCGTCACGGCGAAGACGACTCCTAACGAACAAACCGCCAACGAAGTCGCCATGACCGACACCGACTGGAGGACGCCGCTCATCAAATTCTTAACTCAGCAAGAGCTGCCGGATGACCGGGATGAAGCAGAACGCGTCCGGCGTCGTTGCCAAGCATACGTCATGGTTGACTCCGATCTATACAAGAGAAGCCCCTCTGGAATTCTAATGAGGTGCATCACACCCGAAGAAGGGAAACAATTACTCCAAGATATCCACTCGGGCATATGCGGAAGCCACGCGGCAGCACACACTCTAGTCGGCAAAGCTTACGGACAAGGATTCTTCGGCTCACCGCGGTCTCCGACGCGGACAAAGTCGTAAGAACCTGCGAAGGCTGCGTTTTCGCCGCAAAGCCATGTTCCGGCCGGAGCTTCAAACAATCCCACTTTCTGGCCGTTCGCGGTATGGGGCTGGACATGGTTGGTCCTTTCAAGAAAGCTCCAGGAGGATTCACACACCTCTTCGTCGCAATCGACAAGTTCTCCAAGTGGATTGAGGCCAAGCCAGTTGCCACAATCACCGCTGACAAAGCATGGGATTTCTTCCTCAACATCGTGCACCGCTTCGGCGTCCCAAACGAGAATCATAAGCGATAATGGGCCTCAATTCACGGGAGGCATCTTCAAGGAATTCTGCGAAGACTTCGGAATCAAGATCTGCTATGCATCGGTAGCTCACCCCAAAAGCAATGGGCAAGTCGAGCGAGCAAACGGAATGGTCCTTCAAGGCATCAAGGCTCGCGTCTTCGACCGGCTAAGCCCTTACGCCGGCAAGTGGGTCCAAGAACTTCCCTCGGTTCTATGGTCGCTGCGAACTACACCCGTCGGGCCACCGGCCAAACTCCTTTCTTTTTGGTCTATGGCGCGGAAGCCATGTTGCCAAACGAGATGGAGTATGAGTCCCTCCGGGTCCGCGCTTCAACGATGAACGCTACGACACCGACCGAGTGGATGACCTCACCCGATTGGAAGAGGCCCGCGAGGCAGCCCTAATCCGTCGGCCAAATACCTTCAAGGGCTCGGAAGATACCACAGCCGCAACGTGCGAGCACGAGCTTTCATTGTTGGCGACTGGTCCTACGCAAGATCCAGACCACCAAGGACCGACACAAGTTATCTCCCTTATGGGAAGGACCGTATATAATCGCCGAAGTGACTCGGCCGTGCATACCGGCTAAAGCGCGAAGACGGGTCCATGGTGGAGAACTCCTGGAACATCGAGCATCTTCGACGGTTTTACGCCTAATTTGGCTAAGGCCTCATGTTCTCCTTGGATTGCCAACCTCAAGCAAGATGACTTCTTGAGCTAGCAGTCGGGGGCTGATACATATATCAATAAAGCTCAAATTTTCCTCGTCAAATTTTTTGTGCACAATTTGGTTTATCATTGTTTAATGTCCTTCGACTCGAGCTCAGTGTCTAAGGACTGAGAGTTTTCCGATGACCTAATCGAGCCTAGGCTTGATGACAGCCAGACGAAAACTACTTAAGAAATTTCACGCAAAGGCTCGAATCAAGGCATTGACATAAGTAAACTAAAAATAGTCACAAAGATTCCATGTCAAGAGTGTTACAATTACATGACATTCACAAAGCGAAGTCGAATATAAGTTCAAAGCTTAAAATTGTTCACTACATCCAAAGAGATCTTTTTCGCCGCCTCTTGCGCCTCGCTGAGCATATCTAAGGCCTGCTCATCTGTTGTCCCCTCAGCGAAGCCCTCCCCGATTGAATGAATATCCACTCGGGGGTAGAGGGATTTGGTCTGTGCAAGAGCCAGACCAGCCCCCATGTTGGCCGCTTCGGTGATGTTCTTCGGATCTGTTCGAGGAGCAGCCGAAGCTTGTCGAAGATCTCGATCGGCTCAGCCGAGCTGGCCCCAACTCCTTGATCGAACAAGGATGTCAAGATCGGCGTGGCGGCGTTGGCGACCTCTTCCCGAATCTCGTCGCTAGACTTGATCCGCCCGAGTAAGACGCCGTATTGGGCTCGGGTCTTCATCTTATAAGCTGTAAGGAGTTCCAGATCATTCAAGGCACTCGGGAATGAAGCAGCACACGAAATTCAACTTCAGAGAAGGTTACCTTCAAATTCGGCCTCCATCTCGGCCTTGTCGAGGCTGACCGCTTCCAGTTGGACTTGAAGCGAGTGGACCTCCGAAGAATTTTCTACAACGAAAGAGGATTATCAATTGACAAGATCAACACAAGAATCATAATGAAGCTGGAAGAGGCGGGCTTACTTCCGATTGATCCGCGGAGGTCGAGGTTCGCTTCCCGAAGCTCCGAGATCTCCCTCCTTAAAGCGGCCTCCCTTGATGCGGCCTCCTCCCGAGTGGCTTTCAGCTGTCGCTGGACGTCCTCCAAGGAGTTTAAGTGGGGGACCAGCTTTTCCAAAGCACCTCGGATTTTGCCATTGAGCGGCAATATTCTTTCGCATGCGAAAGCGAAGAATGATCGGCGAAGAATAACGAAGATATAATCAAAAAGAAAGACGAAGGCCTATGTTGAGGCGGTCGGGTTGCCTCATTCGGGCTCTCGACGAGGGCATCCCTTTCATTCTTTTCAGCTTGTCGGTCGAGGATGATGCCCTGTCTCTCACCTTCCGAGTCCCGCCACTCGATTCTGATCGGAGGAACCCAGGTCTCAGCAGACTGTAGCCTGGGGATCTCTTCTACCATGGCTGGCAATCGAGAAAGACCAATGAAGACATGAAGGATTTAAAATTGAAAGAACAAAGGAAAGTTCGAAGCAAGTCTCACCGGTTTCGGTGGCCACTGCCTAGGTGGGGCGGCGGGCCCTTCTTCTTCTTCGGGCTCTGTGCCGAGTGACCCTCGCCGGGCGCTCGGGCCGCGCACCGTGGGTTCCTCGGCGGCCGGCGGTTTCCGGTCGGGATATCCCGCGCGATCGGGGGCTCCTCCCTAGGGGCGCTCTCCTTCTGAGGAGAAGGATGCTTCTCCGGAACGCTCGCACTCGATTGCGGGCTCCGGGGTTTTGGCTCTGACGGCCTTGGCACTTCGGGAGCAGCGGCCGGGGTCGGCCCTTCACCCCCTCCGGCAGGATCTATGTCCTGGGGCTTCCTGCACAAGTGAACACAACGAAGATAAAGAAAAGCTTTCTGCGAAAGAGCTCAGGGCTTTGGTTTGAGCATACCTGGAGGATCGACGGATCTTCGGCGCCGTCCGCGGTGATCGCCTTAGAGGCAGGGTCTCGACTGGAGGAGCCGGGACGTCGTCATCCGAATCCTCGATGATCAGCCGCCTTTTACTTGCGCGCTTGTTCGAGTCTTCACTCGGCGCCGCCCGCTTCCCGACTGGATCAGCTTGGATTTTGATCCCGCCAGTCGGTTTCTTGGCTGGGCGACGCGGCGCGTCATCATGAGCCATCTTATATGGCTTGGAAGTGATAGAGGCGTTTTCCTGCAGAAAAGGGGAAGTGCGACATTAAGCGACAAGACATTAAAATTGAAAGATACAATGAAGCAACCAATCGGCTTACCGGAGGAGGAGGTCGGTGGATGCTGAATGGAAGGACAGGCAGAATGAGGGCTCGCTCGACTGCGATCCCGGATGAAAAGAGCTTGTACATCCGGATCTTCAGGATCTCGTATGTAAGTGGATCCGGGTCCTCACGATTGGGGTCCGTTCCGCCTTCATACTCGAAGGCCGGCTTCGACCGCTCCTTGATCGGCGCCGCCGGCACTCCGATGAAGTGCCGAGTGATTTGTTCCCTGCGAAGATTCCTCTTCTTCATCGCCAGGATCTTCGCGAGCAGATCGTTGGCTTCATCCCATTCTTGGGCTACGGGACGGTGCTCCAAGATGGCTTGGGGACAGGAGGAAGACCAACAAAGGCAGGAAGGCTGGGTTCAAGATTGTTGATGTAGAACCAGTTCGCATGCCAGCCTTTGTTCGAGGATTTCAAGGGGAGAGAGAAGTAGTCTTTGCGGAGAGATCCGCGAAGTTGAAAGCCTGCCCCACCAACGACACAAGGTTGATCCTTGTTCGGATGGGGTTTCGAGTAGAACATACGACGGACAGATTGAAGTGAGGAAGAATGCCGAGAAAAGCTTCACACACATGAATAAAGATAGCAATGTGGAGCATCGAGTTGGGGTTCGGATGGTAAAGATGAAGACCATAATAGTCAAGAAGCCCCGGAAGAACTCGGAGGTAGGAAGGCTGAACCCGCAATAGAAAAAGAAGTGAAGACAACGAGCTCACCGGTGTTTGGGGTCGGAAGTCCTCCCCCGCCGCCGGGCGCCATCCCACAAGCTCCCTTGGCGGAAGCACGCCGTGCTTCACCATCTCCTTGAGGGTAGATTCCCTCACTTCCGAGCGGCCCATTGGTCGAAGGGGATCCTTTTTCCTCCGCCGTAAGAATGGGTTGATGGGAAGCGGATCTGGCTGGAAAAAGTTGGATCTTTGGTGATGGGATGTGGGAGAGTTGGCTGTGGAGGCTGGTTGTTGCGAAGATCGAGCTCTTAGATGGACGGATTTGGGAGCGCGCGAGTCTAGGGTTCTCCGCGGTGAGTGGTGAACAGTACCGTGAGAAGGGGAATCGTTTGGAAGACGAAGAGGCGGGGACGACCTCGTGTCTTTATAAAGAAAGATTTGAGGGTTGCGCTAGGTTTTTCGGTGAGTGGGCCGAGCCCATAAGGAATCTACGGCCCAACTAAGGTGTGGTCTGATACGTGTCCTTAGGGACTTAAGCGGATGAGCTTAAGCAGATTTGCCCTGGCAATATGCGCGTGTCCGAGTGCCGTATGCCTTTAAAAGATCCTTCCATACCGCGGTTTGCTTGACTTCATGAGAAGCTGGCGCGATGCAATTTGGAAGGTGACCAACAGCAGAGTTTTTATAGCCACCTTGGTGAACAAGGGCTGTTTGGTTTTTCGGCATTTGGTCGGGTAATCTTACCGATGTTGTTTATTTTCCACCTTGGTGAAGATCTTTATATGATTGAGACCGTATTATGGCAAAAGCTATTTAATAACTTGGTCATATTTTTCATATGATTGAAAAACTTGTTTTCCCATGAGGATGATTAAAATATTTGTTAGGGATGACTCGGGCAGATCTACTCGGATAAGCATGAGCTTACCGAGTGCTTTTTACCCGCTAGGGTTGATTGAATTATTTATTCGGATTACTCGGGCGAATCCACTCGGTTGAGCAAGAGTTTACCGAGTGCTTTTTACCCATGAGGGATGATTGAATTATTTGTTACGAGATGACTCGGGCAAATTCACTCGTTGAGTATGAACTTGCTGAGTAATGAGATTTCTATGATTGCTTTAGCATGAGCTAGGCATCTACATGAGAATAATTTTTTATAGTTCTTGACTATATGTTTAGTCTATTTTTGACTAACCACATAGTCGGGGCTACACCTATAACTAGGTGCATCGGGAGATGCACCTAGATATTTATTTTTGAGAAATTTTTATATATATATTTTTCCAGCCCTTCACAGTCTTTGGAGCCACTCGGGAAGATTCGGGCAGAGATGATGGAATCACTCGGCGCCAAAAGCACTCGGTCAAAGAGATTTTTGGTTGAGTGCTGCTTTGGTCTGGCGAGTTGTCTCGTCGACGAAAAGGACTCGGGGCTCTTGTGGAGATTGTGGCAATCGGGTATCCACATGGCAAGCTTATCCGACTGGAGGTAGGGATAGATTGCGCCTGCTATATCTGTAAGCCGAACTTGACTTAGGTGTTACGGTTGCCGATAGAGATAAGGCAATCGGCCTATAGTCATGGTTTGGTAAGATTGAGGAAACCGTCTTAGAGTAAGATAGGGTTTCCGACTTGTAAACCCTTCCTCCCAAGACTATATAAGGGGGGTAAGGGGCGTCCCTTGAGGGATATTCCGATAGGAGATTAGATATCCTAGACTTGATCAGAGATTAGATTCTAGATACGACTTCATAAGCAAGAGCTTTAGATCACGAGATCAATAAAGACACTCGGCGGATCGAATCCACCGAAACAGGAGTAGGGTATTACCTCTCGAGAGGGCCTGAACCTGTCTAAATCTTCTTTTCCTCCTAACCCATTGTGCTTGGCGATCTCGACTGCGACCCCATAAAATATATTGCCGAAACCAAGTTTCGACAATAATCTTTTATGTTGTCTAACGCTTTCTGTTGCTCTACCCCCCACGTGAAGGTCTGATCGGCCTTAAGCCGAAGCAATGGTGTGAACGGCTCCATTTTTTTGAGAGATTAGCTATGAACTGTCTGATGAAGTTTATCTTTCCGATCAATGACTGAAGTTGTTTTTTATCCTTTGGGTGTTGAATTGTCTTAATAGCATTAATGCTCCTTGGTGTGACTTCAATCCCTCTTTCATGGACGAGGAACTGAATTGCCCGGCCGACACGCCGAACGCACATTTAAGCGGATTCATCTTCAAACCATACTTCCTCGTCCGTTCCAGCACTTGTCTTAGATCGGCAATGTGGCCTTCTATCTCTCTTGACTTGACAACGACGTCGTCAATGTATATCTCTACTAGTGAGCCGATCATATTGTGAAAGATATACTTCATTGCCCTTTGATATGTTGCTCCAGCGTTCTTTAAGCCGAACGTCATTACCACCCACTCATAGAGGCCGATTGCACCAGGGCACCGAAAAGCTGTTTTGTGGATATCCTCTTCGGCCATGAATATCTGGTTATACCCTGCGTTGTCGTCCATGAAACTGATGATTTTATGGCCTAAGGCAGCGTCGACAAGCAGATCGGCTGCGGCATTGGATATTCGTCCTTTGGGGTCGTCTTGTTTAGATCCCTGAAATCGATGCACACCCGAAGTTTGCCATTTTTCTTCAATACCGGGACGATATTCGAGACCCATTCGGCGTATCGGCAAGGCCGAATGAATCCTGCGTCGTATAGCTGTGGAGATTGTGGCAATCGGGTATCCACATGGCAAGCTTATCCGACTGGAGGTAGGGATAGATTGCGCCTGCTATATCTGTAAGCCGAACTTGACTTAGGTGTTACGGTTGCCGATAGAGATAAGGCAATCGGCCTATAGTCACGGTTTGGTAAGATTGAGGAAACCAACTTAGAATAAGATAGGGTTTTCGACTTGTAAACCCTTCCTCCCAAGACTATATAAGGGGGGTAAGGGGCGTCCCTTGAGGGATATTCCGATAGGAGTTCAGCTTTTAGCTCTCGGCTTTAGATCACGAGATCAATAAAGACACTCGGCGGATCGAATCCACCGAAACAGAGTAGGGTATTACCTCACGAGAGGGCCGAACTGTCTAAATCTTCTTTTCCTTCTAACCCATTGTGCTTGGCGATCTTGACTGCGACCCCAGAAAATATATTGCCGAAACCAAGTTTCGACAGTTGGCGCGCCAGGTAGGGGGCCGCGCGTCAAGACTTCTTCAACAATCTCGCCGACAAGCGTGATGGGATCTCCTTCAAGACTCGGCGACTTTGCCGCCAACTTCGTCGACGACTCCTCCTTCGACTCGGATTCGAACCGTCGAAGGGAAAGACCCACTCGGCGCCGTTCGGGCTCCCAACAGCGCCAAGATCTTCAACAACATCTTGAAGACCAAGATGCAATCCACCTTCCCGACGACGGACTTCACTCGACGCCATTCGGATTACCGGATTCCGCCGAGATCTGCGCCAATCTTCTTGCCTCCCCGACGGAAGCGATCTGCTCAGCTGAAGACCTCTCGGTGCCGTTTGGGTTACCAAACGTCGCCAAGATCTACAGTCAACTGCTCTCTCCCGAGTTGGCGGCGATCCACTCGGAGGAGCCTGATCCCCCAAGCTCCGACTCGGACTGGAGCGACCCAGATCCGGATTTCCCAGGATCAAGGGAGGTCGCTGTCATCCTCCCGTCCTTTGGCTCCTGTTCATCTTCAGAGCTCAACGGATACCTCAGCTCCGCCGGCTTCGACAATCTCTACGGCATCCCTTCTGACGAAGCCGACAACTCCGACTGCCATATGGACTGCGAGCCGAAGTGCTGACGTCCTCATGGCCGAGCCGGATGAGTCCGACTCAGCCATGGCCAGAAGGCTTGCCGAAGAGGAGCGAGCCAGAGTGGAGCTTGAACGCAAGACAGCCGAAGAAGACAAACAACGCAAAGATGAGGCCGACAAAAGGAAGCAGGATCTGCGTGCGGCCGGACGATCTGCCCAGGAGGCCATCCTCCAAACACGGGTTCGCAACACCAATGTCTTCCACGCCACAGCGAACGCGTCGCCGCACTCACGCTCTTGGATACCGTCATGGAGACGGCTCCGCCAACGTGACTCCTATACTTGATAAGATCAAGACCATCGTTGCCGCCACGGCCAACGGACCTCCCACCACTTCGGCGCGAAGGCCGACTGAATCCGTGGCCGAAACGCCAGACAAGAGCCGGCTCCCACCCCTAAGGTCGGGAGACTACGGGAGGCCCGAGCCGGCTCGGTCGTCAACTAGGCCAAGAGGCCCACCTCCCGAGTCCACGCCGAGGCACCAAGAGCAGACGGTCGACTCCCGCCGCAAACGACATGGACGTCCACCCGTCCACCACCGAGTCCGCCGCAACAGTTCCGCTACCCTACCGCCAACAGAAGACCCCGCCGAGTGATGGCGAAGTCCTCGACCGCCGCTACCAAGAGCGCGACCGTCGCACTCGGGAAGATCGGAGGGGATCACCGATAGCGGCGACGATGGAGTACCGGCCTTCACTCGGGAGCTCCGTCGAGTGCATTGGCCGAGTGGCTTTAAGCCCACCGGGATAGAAAGGTACGATGGCAAAACCGACCCGAATCTTGGTTAAGCGTATATACCCTTGCCATCCGAGCTGCAGGTGGTGACAACAAAGCCATGGCCAACTACTCGCCCGTGGCCCTCGCAAACTCGGCCGGTGGCTCACCGGCCTGCCAAGAGGCTCAATCGGCTCGTGGAGCGAGGCGAGGGACCACTTCATCGCCAACTTCCAAGGCACCTTCGAGAGGCCCGGCACGCACTTCGACCTTTACAATGTCATCCGAAGCCGGACGAGCCTCGAAGGATTATATTCGTCGCTTCTCCGAGAAGCGCAACAAGATCCCGAACATCACCGATGACATCATCATCGCCGCCTTCCGGAAGGGAGTCCGTGATGAGCCGCTTATCGGCAAGTTCGGACGAAAGCCACCGAAGACGGTGAAGCGAGATGTTTGAGACGGCGAATTCATACGCCAAATCTAACGACGCCATCAAAGCCGCCGTCAAGATCGGCTGACGAGAAGAGAGGACAAGCAAGCGGGAGGAAGCCAAAATCCTAAGAAGGATGGCGGCAACAACAGCAACCGGGCCCGAAAGATCGCAAGCGCCGATCCAAGACCCGTGGCCGCAACCTCCAATACTCAACGCCGTCCCGAGTCGCCGCCTACGACGCCATCATGAACGCCCGGTGCACCCACTATCCGAATCACAAGCACGCGGCAAAGGATGCTTTATCTACAAGCGTTCCAAGCGTACGCGGCGCGGCTCAACAAGAAGCCGCGACGAGGCTGGCCCATCCGCGTCAAAAGAACAACGCGGCTGAAAATGCCGAACCTTTTCAAGACCCGGTGGGGAGCTCAACCACATCTTCGGAGGCCCGCTAGCTTATGAATCCAAGAGGAAACAAAAGCTAGCGGCGGGAGGTCAACGCGGCTCAACCCGAAGTCCCTCGTATCTGCGATGGTCGGAAGTGGCCATCACTTTTGACCGCTCGGATCATCCCGACCGAGTGGTCCACCGGGACGCTATCCACTCGTCCCGGACCCCGTAGTCCGCAACATCGAGGCTTAAGCGCGTCCTCATCGACGGGGCGCGCCCTCAACATCCTGTTTGCCAAGACTATGGATGAAATGCGAGATCCCGAGGGCCGAACTCAAAGCAAGCTCAGCCCCTTCCACGGAGTTATCCGGGGCTATCTTCAACACCACTCGGGCATATCTCTCTCCCAGTCACCTTCGGAGCCCGAGAGAATTTCCGAACGGAGAACGTCACCTTCGAGGTGGCCGACTTCAAACGGCATATCATGCCATCATCGGAAGGCCTGCGCTTGCCAAGTTCATGGCGATCCCTCACTACACTTACCTCGCATGAAGATGCCGGGTCCCAACGGCGTCATCACTCTTCGCAGCGATGTGAAGCAAGCCTTCACCGCGACAAGGAGAGCTGCGACATGGCCCAATCTCGCGAGAGATTACGTGGCCAACAAGAAGTCCGATTGGCTGCATCAACTTCGGCGAGGGCGAAGTACCCGCGAAGAAGATAGCCAAATCGGGATCCGGCGACGCCAAGACCAAGAAGATCTCCCTTGATTCGTCCGATCCCTCCAAAACTGCAATCGGCGCCGACCTAGATCCTAAATAGGAAAGCGCGCTCGTCACCTTCCTCCAAAATAATAAAGATGTTTTTGCTTGGAAACCATCCGATATGCCTGGAATTCCTAGGGAGGTGATCGAGCACTCTTTGAACGTCAAAGATGACGCCAAACCAATAAAACAACGATTACGCGAGGTTGCGCGGGATCGAAAAGATGCGATCAAAGAAGAACTCGCAAAGCTCTTGGCACGGCTTCATTAAAGAAGTCCTTCATCCCGACTGGCTAGCCAATCCAGTCTTGGTCCGCAAGAAGACGGGGCAGTGGCGCATGTGCGTCGATTACACCGACCTCAACAAAGCCTGCCCCAAAGATCCATTCGGGCTACCTCGTATCGACCAAGTTGTCGACTCAACAGCCGGCTGCGAACTCCTGAGCTTCTTGGATTGTTACTCGGGCTATCACCAGATCAGTCTGAAAGAATCCGACCGCTTGAAGACATCTTTCATCACGCCGTTCGGGGCCTCTTGCTACATCACCATGCCTTTCGGCTCGAAGAACGCCGGAGCTACATACCAACGCATGATCCAAAGATGCTTCCAGACGCAGATCGGCAAAAACGTTGAAGCTTATGTCGACGATGTTGTCATCAAGACCAAGCAGAAAGAAGACCTGATCGCCGACTTAGAAGAAACCTTTGCAAACATCCGGGCCTTCAGAATGAAGTTGAACCCGGAGAAGTGCACCTTCGGCGTCCCATCGGGCAAGCGCTCGGCTTCATGGTATCACATCGCGGCATTGAAGCAAACCCGAAAAGATCAACGCCATCTTAAACATGAAGCCCCGAGTAATCGAAAGACGTCCAAAAGCTCACTGGCTGCATGGCGGCACGAGTCGTTTCATATCCCGACTCGGCGAACGAGGCATGCCCTTCTTCAGGCGAAGAAGACAGACGACTTCCGGTGGACCACGAAGGCGACAAGGCCTTTGAAGATTTCAAAGAATTCCTTACCACGCCACCCGTCCCGGCTTCACCTCGGCCCAGAACCCCTCTTGCTGTACGTCTCGCCACTCACCAAGTGGTCGGCACGGTACTTGTGGTTGAACGAGAAGAAGAAGGACGGGCCCGAAGATTCAAAGACCAATTTACTTTGTCAAGTATTGGCAGGAGCCAAAATCGATACCCCAGTACAAAAATTGCTTTATGGTGTTCTAATAACCGCGAGGAAATTGGCACACTACTTCGGGTCACTCGGTCACCATCATCACCTCTTTTCCACTCGGCGACGTCGTCCACAACCGCGAGGCAACCGGGCGCATCGCCAAGTGGGCCTTGGAACCGATGCCGCTGGACTTAACTTTTAAGCCCGGACGTCCATTAAGTCACAAGCCTTAGCGGACTTCTGGCCAAGTGGGGAACAGCAAGAACACGTACCGGGAAGACCTCCAACACTGGACCATGCACTTCGACGGATCCAAGAGGATCACGGCTTGGGAGCGGGAGTTGTGCTTATCTCCCGACCGGGAAAGGCTAAGATATGTCCTTCACCTCCACTTCTCCGCATCACACAACGTCGCCGAATACGAAGCTCTTTTACATGGATGCGCCTTGCGGTCTCACTCGGGATTCGACGGCTTATTGTGAAAGGCGACTCCCAGCTGGTCGTCAATCAAGTGATGAAAGACTGGTCCTGCTTAAATGACACTATGGAGGCCTACCGACAAGAGGTCCGCAAGCTTGAGGACAAGTTTGATGGGCTAGAACTCTCACACGTCCGAGACATAACAACGAAGCCGCCGATGAGCTAGCACGGTTCGGATCTAAGCGCGAAGCCGCTCCAACGAGATGTCTTTGTCGAACATCTCTACGAGCCAACCGTCACGGCAAAGACAGCTCCCAACGAGCAAACCACGAACGAAGTCACCATGATCGATACCGACTGGAGGACGCCGCTCATCAAATTCTTAACTCAGCAAGAGCTGCCGGATGACCGGGATGAAGCAGAACGCGTCCGGCGTCGTTGCCAAGCATACGTCATGGTCGACTCCGATCTATACAAGAGAAGCCCCTCTGGAATTCTAATGAGGTGCATCACACCCGAAGAAGGGAAACAATTACTCCAAGATATCCACTCGGGCATATGCGGAAGCCACGCGGCGGCACGCACTCTAGTCGGCAAAGCTTACGACAAGGATTTTTCGGCTTACCGCGGTCTCCGACGCGGATAAAGTCGTAAGAACCTGCGAAGGCTGCCAGTTCTTCGCCCGACAAACCCATGTCCCGGCCCAGGAGCTCCAAACAATTCCGCTCTCCTGGCCGTTCGCGGTATGGGGGCTGGACATGGTTGGTCCTTTCAAGAAAGCTCCAGGAGGTCTCACACACCTCTTCGTCGCAATCGACAAGTTCTCCAAGTGGATTGAAGCCAAGCCGGTTGCTACAATCACTGCTGACAAAGCGCGGGACTTTTTCCTCAACATCGTGCACCGCTTCGGCGTCCCAAACAGAATCATAACTGATAATGGGACTCAATTCACGGGAGGCATCTTCAAGGAATTCTGCGAAGACTTCGGAATCAAGATCTGCTATGCATCAGTAGCCCACCCTAAAAGCAATGGGCAAGTCGAGCGAGCAAACGGCATGGTCCTTCAAGGCATCAAGGCTCGCGTCTTCGACCGGCTAAGCCCTTACGCTGGCAAGTGGGTCCAAGAACTTCCCTCGGTTCTATGGTCGCTGCGAACCACACCCAGTCGGGCCACCGGCCAAACTCCTTTCTTTTTGGTCTATGGCGCAGAAGCCATGTTGCCAAACGAGATGGAGTATGAGTCCCTCCGGGTCCGCAGCTTCAACGATGAACGCTACGACATCGACCGAGTGGATGACCTCACCCGATTGGAAGAGGCCCGCGAGGCAGCCCTCATCCAGTCGGCCAAATACCTTCAAGGGCTCAGAAGATACCACAGTCGCAACGTGCGAGCACGAGCTTTCATTGTTGGCGACCTGGTCCTACGCAAGATCCAGACCACCAAAGACCGACACAAGTTATCTCCCTTATGGGAAGGACCCTATATAATCGCCGAAGTGACTCGGCCCGTGCCTACCGGCTAAAGCGCGAAGACGGGTCTATGGTGGAGAACTCTGGAACATCGAACATCTTCGGCGGTTTTACGCCTAATTTGGCTAAGGCCTCATGTTTTCCTTGACTGCCAACCTCAAGCAAGATGACTTCTTGAGCTAGCAGTCGGGGGCTGATACACATATCAATAAAGCTCGAATTTTCCTCGTCAAATTTTTGTGCATAATTTGGTTTATCATTGTTTAATGTCCTTCGACTCGAGCTCAGTGTCTAAGGACTGAGAGTTTTCCGATGACCTAATCGAGCCTAGGCTTGATGACAGCCAGACGAAAACTACTTAAGAAATTTCACGCAAAGGCTCGAATCAAGGCATTGACATAAATAAACTAAAAATAGTCACAAAGATTTCATGTCAAGAGTGTTACGATTACATGACATTCATAAAGCAAAGTCAAAATACAGTTCAGAGTTTAAAATTGTTTACTACATCTAAAGAGATCTTCTTCGCCGCCTCTTGCGCCTCGCTTAGCATGTCTAAGGCCTGCTCGTCTGTTGTTCCCTCAGCGAAGCCCTCCCCGATTGAATGGATATCCACTCGGGGGTAGAGGGACTTGGTCTGTGCAAGAGCCAGACCAGCCCCCATGTTGGCCGCTTCGGTGATGTTCTTCAGATACTGTTCGGGAGCCAGCCGAAGCTTGTCGAAGATCTCGATTGGCTCCAGCGAGCTGGCCCCAACTCCTTGATCAAACAAGGATGTCAAGATCGGCGTGGCGGCGTTGGCGACCTCTTCCCGTATCTCGTCGCTGGACTTGATCCGCCCAAGTAAGACGTCGTATTGGGCTCGGGTTTTCATCTTATAAGCTGCAAGGAGTCCCAGATCATTCAAGGCACTCGGAAATAAAGCAGCACACGGGATTTGACTTCAAAGAAGGTTACCTTCAAATTCGGCCTCCATCTCGGCCTTGTCAAGGCTGACCGATTCCAGCTCGACTTGAAGCGAGTGGACCTCCGAAGAATTTCCTACAACGAAAGAAGGTTAACAATAGCCAAGATCAACATAAGAATCATAATGAAGCTGGGAGAGGCGGGCTTACTTCCGATTGATCCGCGGAGGTCGAGGTTCGCTTCCCGAAGCTCCGAGATCTCCCTCCTTAAAGCGGCCTCCCTTGATGCGGCCTCCTCCCGAGTGGCCTTCAGTGTCGCCGAACGTCTTCCAAGGAGTTTAAGTGGGGGACTAGCTTCTCCAAGACTTCGGATTTTGCCATTGAGCGGCAATATTCTTTCGCACGCGAGCGAAGAATGATCGACTGAAGGATAACCAAGATATAATCAAAAAGAAAGACGAAGGCTTACGTTGAGCAGTCGGGTCGCCTCATTCAGGCTCTCAACGAGGGCATCCCTTTCATCCTTTTCAGCTTGCCGGTCGAGGATGATGCCCTGTCTCTCGCCTTCCGAGTCCCGCCACTCGATTCTGATCGGGGGAACCCAGGTCTCAGAAGACTGCAACCTGGGGATCTCTTCCACCGTGGCTGGCAAACAAGAAAGACAAATGAAGACATGAAGGATTCAAAATTGAAAGAACGAAGGAATGCTTCGAAGCAAGTCTCACCGGTTTCGGTGGCTGCCTGCCTAGGTGGGGCAGCCGGACTCTTCCTCTTCTTCGGGCTCTGCGCCGAGTGACCCTCAGTCGGGGGCGCTCGGGCCGCAACCGTGGGTTCCCGGCGCGGTTTCCGGTCGGGATATCCCGACTGCGTCGGGGCTCCTTCCTAGGGGCGCTTTCCTTCTGAGG
Organism: Oryza australiensis; assembly: GCA_019925245.2. NCBI lineage: Eukaryota > Viridiplantae > Streptophyta > Magnoliopsida > Poales > Poaceae > Oryza > Oryza australiensis. The sequence goes on from JAIFGZ020000342.1 coordinate 3,322,052, forward strand.
TGAAGGATATTTTTTGAACGCTCGCACTCGGTTGCGGGCTCCGGGTTTTGGCTCGATGGCCTTGGCACTTCGGGAGCAGCGGCGGGGTTGGTCCTTCATCCCTCCGGCGGGATCTATATCCCTGGGGCCTCTGCGAAAGTGAATACAGCAAAGATAAAGAAAAGTTTCCAGAAAAGAGTTCGAACTTCGGTTTGAGCTTACCCGGATGACCGGCGGATCTTTGGTGCCGTCCACGGCGATCGCCTTAGAGGCGGGGTCTCGACTGGAGGAGCCGGGACGTCGTCATCTGAGTCCTCGATGATCAACCTCCTCTTGCTCGCGCGCTTGTTCGAGTCCTCACTCGGCGCTGCCCGCTTCCCGATTGGATCAGCTTGGATTTTTATCCCGCCAGCCGGCTTTTTGGCGGGGCGACGCGGCGCGTCATCATGAGCCACCTTATATGGCATGGAGGTGATAGAGGCGTTTTCCTGCAGAAGAGAGAAAGTGTGACATTAAGAGACAAGACGTCAAGATTGAAAGATACTATAAAGCAACTAATCGGCTTACCGGAGGAGGAGGTCGGTGGATACTGAATGGGAGGACAGGCAGAATGAGGGCCCGCTCGACTGAGATCCCGGATGAGAAGAGCTTGTACATCCGGATCTTCAGGATCTCGTATGTGAGCGGATCCGGGTCCTCCCGATTGGGGTCCGTTCCACCTTCATACTCGAAGGCGGCTTTGACCGCTCCTTGATCGGCGCCGGTCGGCACTCGATGAAGTGCCGAGTGATTTGTTCCCCACGAAGATTCCTCTTCTTCATCGCCGGATCTTCGCGAGCAGTGTCGTTGGCTTCATCCCAATCTTGGGCTACCGGCACGGTGCTCCAAGACGGCTTGGGACAGGAGGAAGTCCGACAAAGGAGGGCGACGGGTTCGAGATTATTGATGTAGAACCAGCCCGCGTGCCAGCCTTTGTTGGAAGATTTCAAAGGGAGGGAAAAATAGTCTTTGCGGAGAGATTCGCGAAGTTGAAAACCTGCCCCACCAACGACACAAGGTTGATCCTTGTTCGGATGGGGTTTCAGGTAGAACATACGACGGAACAGATTGAAGTGAGGAAGAATGCCGAGAAAAGCTTCACACACATGAATAAAGATGGCAATGTGGAGCATCGAGTTGGGGTTCAGATGGTAAAGATGAAGACCATAATAGTCAAGAAGCCCCGGAAGAACTCGGAGGTAGCAAGGCTGAACCCGCAATAGAAAAAGAAGTGAAGACAACGAGCTCACCGGTGTTTGGGGTCGGGAAGTCCTCCCCGCCGCGGCGCCATCCCACAAGCTCCTTTGGCGGAAGCACGCCGTGCTTCACCATCTCCTTGAGGGTAGATTCCCTCACTTCCGAAGCGGCCCATTGGTCGAATGGGATCCTTTTTCCTCCGCCATAAGAATGGGTTGATGGGAAGCGGATCCGGCTGGAAAAAGTTGGATCTTTGGTGATGGGATGTGGGAGAGTTGGCCGTGGAGGCTGGTTGTTGCGAAGATCGAGCTCTTAGATGGACGGATTTAGGAGCGCGTGAGTCTAGGGTTCTCCGCGGTGAGCTGGTGAGCAGTACCGTGAGAAGGGGAATCGTTTGGAAGATGAAGAGGCGGGGACGACCTCGTGTCTTTATAAGAAAGATTTGAGGGTTGCGCTAGGTTTTCTGGTGAGTGGGCCAAGCCCATAAGAAAATCTACGGCCCAGCTAAGGTGTGGTCTGATACGTGTCCTTAGGGACTTAAGCGGATGAGCTTAAGCAGATTTGCCCTGGCAATATGCGCGTGTCCGAGTGCCCTATACCTTTAAAAGATCCTTCCATACCGCGGTTTGCTTGACTTCATGAGAAGCCGGCACGATGCAATTTGGAAGGTGACCAACAATGAGTTTTTATAGCTGCCTTGGTGAACAAGGGCTGTTTGGTTTTTTGGCATTTGGTCGGGTAATCTTACCAATGCTGTTTGTTTTCCACCTTGGTGAAGATCTTTATAAGATTGAGACCAGTATTATGGCAAAAGCTATTTAATAACTTGGTCATATTTTTCATATGATTGAAAGAACTTGTTTTCCCATGAGGGATGATTAAAATATTTGTTCGGGATGACTCGGGCAGATCTACTCGGATAAGCATGAGCTTACCGAGTGCTTTTTACCCATGAGGGATGATTGAATTATTTGTTACGAGATGACTCGGCGAATTCACTCGGTTGAGTATGAACTTTGAGTAATGAGATTTCTATGATTGCTTTAGCATGAGCTAGGCATCTACATGAGAATATTTTTTTATAGTTCTTGACTATATGCTTAGTCTATTTTTGACTAACCACATAGTCGGGGCTACACCTATAATTAGGTGCATCGGGAGATGCACCTAGGTATTTACTTTTGAGAATTTTTATGTATATTTTTTCCAGCCCTTCACGAGTCTTTGGAGCCACTCGGGAAGATTCAGCGGGATGATTGCATCACTCGGCACCAAAAGCACTCGGTCAAAGAGATTTTTGGTTGAGTGCTGCTTTGGTCTGAAGCGAGTTGTCTCGTCGACCGAAAAGGACTCGGGGCTACCGTGGAGATTGTGGCAATCGGGTATCCACATGGCAAGCTTATCCGACTGGAGGTAGGGATAGATTGCGCCGCTATATATGTAAGCCGAACTTGACTTAGGTGTTACGGTTGCCGATAGAGATAAGGCAATCGGCCTATAGTCACGGTTTGGTAAGATTGAGGAAACCAACTTACAATAAGATAGGGTTTCCGACTTGTAAACACTTCCTCCCAAGACTATATAAGGGGGGTAAGGGGCGTCCCTTGAGGGATATTCCGATAGGAGTTCAGCTTTTAGCTCTCAGCTTTAGATCACGAGATCAATAAAGACACTCGGCGGATCGAATCCACCGAAACAGGAGTAGGGTATTACCTCACGAGAGGGCCTGAACCTGTCTAAATCTTCTTTTCCTTCTAACCCATTGTGCTTGGCGATCTTGACTGCGACCCCAGAAAATATATTGCCGAAGCCAAGTCTCGACAATAGCCGAGTGATTTTGGCTTTAATTGCGTCGTATATATCGGCCTTAAACCTCCTGGGAGGCTGTTTGAATGGCCGATATCCTGCCTTGATCGGCAGCTGATGGACTACTATCGATCGGCTAAGACCGGGCATCTCGAAGTACTCCCAAGCAAAACAATCTTTATATTCTTTTAGTAATTCAATAAGTTGGGATCTACAATGAGGAGATAAATCTTTGCTAATGTATGTCGGCCTCGGCTTATCACCGAGCCGATGTCGATTTCTTCTAACTCGTCGGCCGACGTGAAGCCTTGTGCTAACTTGCCATCGTCTTCGTCCGCGGTGGCTACGCCGAGAACGCTTGAGCCCTCCACCATGTCTTGTTCAAAGCAGCAGCTGCGGCTCGTCATTTTCGATGGGCTGTATTGTTGAATTGGACACATTTAGAAAGTCGGCTTGCCAGATTTTCCCAGATAAACAATCGATGCCTTCGATTTCCCAAAGTGGCAAATCGGTGCTGACGACACTAACTGACCTGTCGGCTGGCACGATCTCGATCTTGTCGCCGTCCCATTGGATCAGGCTCTGGTGCATTGTAGAAGGGATGCAGCAGTTAGAGTGGATCTAGTCCCTTCCGAGCAGCAGGCTGTAAGACCCCTTCCCGTCGATGACAAAGAACGTTGTGGGCACAGTTTTGTTGCCGATAGTCAGTTCAACGTTGAGAACTCCTTTGGTCTCTGATGGGTTGCCGCCGAAGTCCTTGAGTACCATATTGGTTTTTATCAGGTCTTCGGTCCCTTTTCCGAGTTTTCTGAAAGTTGCATAAGGCATGAGGTTGACTGCCGCTCCCCCATCGACTAGCATTATGGAGATCGGCTTGCCGTTAACGAATCCTTTAACGTATAACGGTTTCAGGTGCCGATTTTTGGTTCCTTCAGGCTTGTCGAAGATGGCCTGGTCTAGCGAGATTGCTAGTTTTGCCGGGTCATCTTCGATAGCATCCGCATCGGCTATGGGGGCGCCGAACTCGGCCGGCAACACGAAGACCATGTTAACTGATGCGGAAACTTTACCCTTCCCTTTGGCTGCTCTTCTGGCTTGATCGGCTGGGCTTTCCTGGGCTTGCTCTTCGTTGGCCATAGTGTCCTTCCGCTTGGGAACCAATCGCCTCTTGATTTTGCCCGACCGACGGCGTTGCTCATAGATCATTTCTTGCACCTCGTCTTCTCTTCCTTCGCACTTGAGCCATTGAACTCTCCTCTTCTGGGTCTTTGTAAAGAGATCGGACGGGGTTGGCCGATTCCTCATCGTCGGCCTCTTCGTCGTCGCGGTTGTCTCCATCCCGGTTTTCATCGATGAAGATGTCCTGATGGATCGGACCGAGCCGATCATGGACAGGTCGTCGTCTTCGGTTTAGCTGGACGGCTCTGGGGATGAGCCGAACTGGACTTGCAGACGACAACCTCCCTCGTTCGTCATTGTCGCGGCGATCGTTACATGCCGGGCAATCTTCCAATGTTGGTAGCCTCATGCCGGATTCCCAGCAGTACCTGAAAAAATCGCAATGCCAATGTGGATCGGCATTGTCACGGTTTACCCTTTATCGTCGGCTCTGAGTACTCGGTTCGTGCCAACGAGGTGCTTCGTCGTAAATTTCCTCATGCCGAGACCGGTATTGATGATGGTGCCGGCTTCGTTCATTGATCGGCTGTCGGCCAACCGATCTGATGACTGGGCGTACCATATTAATTTGCGCGGCGTGGTATCCAGTCTGGTCATCTTCTGCTTTGGCCCCGATCGACGTATTGGCTAAGCCGTGCGCCATTCTGTCCTGTCGATCAGCTCGCCCGGGGCCGGCATAGACTGTGTTGACTAGGAAGGGATTGCCGTCTACTTTCATGGACCGATTTGAGTCGGCAAACTTTAACTTCCCGGCCTCGATGGCCGACTGGATTTGCTGTCTGAAGACTTTGCAATCATTTGTGGCATGAGATGTGGAGTTGTGCCACTTGCGGTACTTCTTCTTTTTCAACTCTTCTACGACGGGATCACATGATTTTGGGTAATTGAATCTGTTTTTCCTTGAGCAGAAATCAAAGATCTTGTCGGCTTTAGTGATATCAAAATCGTACTTTTCTTCCTTAGCCGTCTTCAGCCATTGCGACGATGGCCTTTTTGTTCTTGGCCCATTCGGCTGCCGCCACTTCTGTTTCGTCGTCGTCGGACCCATAATCTGAATCGATGATGACTTGGGTTATGCTCTTGATGGCCTTCCTGGTCTCTTGGAAACGCTGTTCGTGGGCAGTCACTTTCTGCGCCAGGTGGGCTAGACTATCGAAGTCCTGCGTAGAGAATCGTTCCCTGATCGGCGCGATCAAACCATGGAAGGCCAGATCGGCCAGCTGAGCGTCTGATAGCACCATGCTGTAACATCGGTTTCTCATCTCTCTGAAGCGTTGAATGTAGTCTTGGACCGATTCATTGTGTTTCTGCCTGACGCTGGTGAGGTCCGACAACTTCATTTAATGGTTGCCGGAATAAAAATAGCTATGGAACTGTTTCTCAAGATCGGCCCAACTCTGGATTGAGTTGTAAGGCAGCGAGGAGAACCAAGTGAAAGCCGATCCTGAAAGAGAAAGGGGGAATAACCGAACTCTCAAGGGGTTCGTAGCCGATGCTTCACCGCACTGCACCAAGAATCGGCTGATGTGTTCATAGGTAGAAACGTTGTCTTGCCCTGAGAATTTCGAGAAGTCTGGGATCTTGTATCGGTTGGGCAGCAGGACCCTTTCGAAATGTTCTGGATAGGGGTACCGATACATATTCCCTGAATCTTTTGGTTTGAGGCCGAACTGATCCCGCATGACGTCTGCAATTAGCTCGGCCCAGGCTCGGTTATCTTGCTGTATCGGCTCGTATGGGTCATACGGCATGGGTGCTTACCGATACAGCTGTGGTGGCATCTGAGGTCTGTAGTGGTGATCCTGACGGCCCCCTTGGTACTGGTAGCGATGATCAGCGGGCGGCAGCCGAGGCTCCTGTTGTGGCGTTGGTGGGTCCGGGAACAAGCGCGCCCACGGCATTCCCGCCTGCCATGATCAATCGGCTCGCGCCGATTATTATTGAATATGTTGTCGAGTTGACCTTGAGGCAACGGTTGTTGTCGATTTAGAATAGTGACCGCTGGTCTTATAGCCGTCTCGCCTGGACTCAGGTGGCCGATTCCTCCTGGCGAGTTTGGTTGCGCTATCAGTGGAAGCGGTCGATCCTGGGTGACTAGTGTCCTATAACCATGAAATTGGCCATCTGCGAAATACGTGGGGCCCCGTTGCAGCTGCTCGGCTACCTTGGCGTCAACCACGTGAGAGATCATATTATTGAGGGTATTGACCAAGATGCTACTTTGGTTGACCAGTGCGTGATGAACAGCCGAGTCGATCCAATCTTAAAGAGTATACGGCCGAAACATCTTGCACTTGGGCCGGTTCTTCCACCTTCTGTTTGCCTTTCGCATCGCCTGATGAGGATGCCTTGGTATTGTTCAGGCTGAACTTGAACTTTTGGTGCACAGTTCCAGACCTTGTTTGGGTGAAGGATTGAAGGTAATTATTCTGGAGTTCCTCCATCATCTTCTTGTATTCGGCTTGCTATTCAGCCGATAGTTGTTCCATATTTACAGGTACGACATTGTCCTGCGTGATGCCAGGGATCTTGGAATCGACCATCTTGCCGGCAGAGTCTATTCGTCCGAGTCGGGCCGACAAAGACAGTCCCACTGGGCGTGCCAAGAAGCATGTTGACGAGAAATCTCTCTCACACGCTGGCCTGGGAGATCTGCTTGACTCCAGTGCAGGTCTTTCTCCACTGCCTACAGCGTGTAAGGCGTGCCAGTTGATTTGATTTGCTAATCAACAAGAAAAAACAAGATAGTGTACGTTAAGCGTTAGGTTAGATCCCCACGGGATCGGCTAAGGCAATCCATGGATGTATATATGCTATTCTAGGCCATATTTGGGCCAAGTGACTGGAATGGGTCGGCTACACCGAGACAGCATCAGCCGCTTGATCCAAATATAGTGAAGAATAATAAATATACAGATCAATAACCTAGCCGATACTGGAAAGCTAACAACGAGTCGGCTAGTACTCCGATGAATCTTATGTGAAGATAATATTCCTGAATCAAGCGTATAATTCAGAAATCGGCCATCGGCTGCCCGGGAAGAACCGATTTCACTAAAGCAACGTCTGACAGGAACACGATCTTAACATAAGAGATAATCCTAATACAAATCTAGTAACAATCATGTTAAAAGAAACATATTAGGGCAAATAAGGCCGGCTGAAACTCCGACGCTATCTCTAGATAATATAAATCCCAGAAGAACAGATCACTGACAGTTTTAAAGACGACTCAATAGTTCGAACTCGATGCAACATTAAGTATCAAAAGAAATATCCAATCTGTTACAACCGACTTACACGCCTTGAGATGGTGGATACCACATATGAACCAGCCAACCCTTAGATCTAGCCCTGTTGACCACATGTTCTTGACGAAATGAGCCAACAACAAGATAGATCTAAACATTGATCTAATTCATATGCGTTATATGATATATCACGCAGTAAAATCACTAATTCTAATGTATCATTGCGATGGAAGCATTAGAAACAGATAATCATACCACTAATGACAAACATTTACCTGAGCTTGGGGATCGAGACGATGCAGCCCGAAGCCAAACAGAGTATTCGTCTAAAAGAAAAAGGGTGGTGATGCGCCGAAGATTAGATTGATTGAATCGTCTATTTGCACAGGGCCTCGGGTCCTATTTATACCCGAAATACAAATACTTGTAACAACCCTGGACTCTATCTAAACTACTGTTTAAAACACCATATTATCCCTAGCGGAACCTATGCCGTGTTACAACTAACAATCTAACAAATCTCTAGATTACAGATACAATTGCCGTTATAGGACTCTATCCATAAGTGGCAATATCTCTTAACGCGCAACTAACAGCCGAATCTTTCATTTATCCCAAAGTTTCTGTACTAAACATGGCTTCATCTCTTCCGGACTCAGAATCGGCTGTCGTCTTCTCGTATTCAATCCATCCTCAGCCGACTAACCCTGCAGCCGATCCCTTTTTAGCCGATACGATTCCTTTCTTCAGCCGATCCGATTTCGCTTTGCCTTTACAAACTTAGGAACTCAATTACCAAATTTCTACATGATTCGATGTCCAGCCCAGCTATCATATATACATCGGTTAGTGTGATGGTCATCAGCCCTTGCCGAAAGATGAAGGCGTTAAAACTATCGTTCCAGAAGTAGGTCGCAGCCGATAGAAGCGACTCATCTTTCTCCATTCCAGCGATGGACAATTCCAAGCATTGGGCAAGTTTTTTCTCTTCTCGCTGGGCATACTTGGCCGACTGTATCCTTTTATACCATTCAGTCCAAGCTGCATCAGTGGATGGCCAAGCTTTGAATGTTCCGTTCCAATGGGAGAGAGATGGTTTGGCGGTGTTAAAAGGGATGCGGTTGGTTTCGGCTATGATTACATCAGTTGGGTCTGTGTTGCCGATAGGTCCGAGGAAATACTTCTCCGCTTGTGTCGAATTGGGGATAAGTACTTGATGAGACAGATGCTACAGTCCAAAGAAGGGGAGAAAAGTACTAGTCAGGAATGATTGTGTTTTACGGTTCGGGAATAGGAAAAGTACTAATTGGTAAAAGTATGAAATAAAATGCTACTGAAAAAATCACCGAACGAATCATTGATATGAGGATTCTTGGAGAAGCAGGTTAAAAATCGTAGATCGGAAGAGAGTACCTGGGGAAACTCGGTTGCAGCAGTGGCTGGAGCAGTTGCGATGGCGGCAGCAGATGGCACCATGGTTGCGGCCGGCGCGACGGTGGTGGCCGGCGAGTTGGAGGTACTTGATGCAGTGGCGGAGGCCATCGGGAAGCTCGGGGGCGAAGATGAGTTTGAAGAACATGGGGAAGGATGTCGAGCGCCGATGGAGTCGCCGGGAGAGAGAGAGAAAGGGCAGGAAGTTTGTTCGAGAGGAAAGCCGAGCACACATTGAAGGCGTAGGCGGTTCGACCGAGAGAGGTGGATATTTAAAGAGCACTTGGGGAGAAGCCGAGGTGGTTTAGGCCAAGAATGAAGCAAGAGTTTGAATAGGCAAGCAAATCCGCAACACTTCATATTACGGACTTGGGGGGCATGAGTTAACACGTAAATTTGGTAATTGAGTTCCTAAGTTCGTAAAGGCAAAGCGGAATCGGATCGGCTGAAGAAAGGAATCGTATCGGCTAAAAAGGGATCAGCTGCAGGGTTAGTCGGCTGAGGATGGATTGAATGGGAGCAGACGACAGCCGATTCTGAGTACGGAAGAGATGAAGCCGTGTTTAGTACAGAAACTTAGGGATAAATGAAAGATTCGGCTGTTAGTTGCGCGTTAAGAGATATTGCCACTTATGGATAGAGTCCTATAACGGAAATTGTATATGTAATCTAGAGATTTGTTAGATTGTTAGTTGTAACACGGCATAGGTTCCGCTAGGGATAATATGGTGTTTTAAACAGTAGTTTAGATAGAGTCCAGGGTTGTTACAAGTATTTGTATTTCGGGTATAAATAGGACCCGAGGCCCTCTGTAAATAGACGATTCAATCAATCTAATCTTCAGCGCATCGCCACCCTTTTCTTTTAGACGAACACTCTGTTTGGCTTCGGGCTACATCTAAATAGACGATTCAATCAATCTAATATTATCTAGAGATAGCGTCGGGGTTTCAGCCGGCCTTATTTGCCCTAATATGTTTTTTTAACATGATTGTTACTAGATTTGTATTAGGATTATCTCTTATGTTAAGATCGTGTTCCTGTCGGACGTTGCTTAGTGAAATCGGTTCTTCCCGGGCAGCCGATGGCCGATTTCTGAATTATACATTCGATTCAGGAATATTATCGTCACATAAGATTCATCGGAGTACTAGTCGATTCGTTGTTAGCTTTCCAGTATCAGCTAGGTTATTGATCTGTATATTTATTATTCTTCACTATATTTGGATCAAGCGGCTGATGCTGTCTCGGTGTAGCCGACCCATTCCAGTCACTTGGCCCAAATATGGCCTAGAATAGCATATATACATCCATGGATTGCCTTAGCCGATCCCGTGGGGATCTAACCTAACGCTTAACGTACACTATCTTGTTTTTTCTTGTTGATTAGCAGATCAAATCAGCTGGCACGCCTTACACGCTGTAGGCAGCCGAGAAGGACCTGCACTGGAGTCAAGCGGATCTCCCAGGCCAGCGCGTGAGAGAGATTTCTCGTCAACACGGTGCCCAGTATGAGCAGCTCTCTGGCCGTTACATGGCCCGTGGAGAAGCCTTGGTGGAGCTGGAAGAACAGCTCGGGAAGAGCAAACAACAGGTCAACCAGCTGGAAGAGCAACTTCACTCCCATCCTGTCCCTGCTGCTGGTACTTCCACTGAAGCTGCACCAACACCCCCTGTGCCCGACCACTACTACCTCATGACTCCAGCATGCCTGAACACTTTTCAAGCCATCATGGAGCAGGCCTTTATGTTGAGCACAGAGTCGGCACTGTACCTGATAGACCCCACTGCTGCCACCTCAATGGGACCCACCTCGAACCCCATGGCTGTACCATCTAAGCCTGGTTCGGGAGAGGAGAACCTCATCCAGATCTGCACCGACTCCGAGTCCGAGACAGAGCCTATGGAGATCAAGTGGGAGTCCAGCGATACTGATCCAGCAGAGGAGGAAGCTCCTACTTGTCGCCTGACCCACACCGGAGGTCCCATCACCCCCAAGACTGCCAGGAACAGTACCCGGCCACCAAGCAGGAAGATCAAGCATGACTCCGAGGCCACTACCTCTAAGCCATGGGGACTTCGATTTGATTCGGCTAAGGATCAGCCCCTTCCGGCACCTGGTTCCTGCGGTTGGTTGGATGACTAGGCGAGAGAACCGCCCCAACTTTGACCTTGCTTTGGATGGTTTTTGGCAGCAAGGATCACACCCTTCCCCTTAGTAGCTGATGGCAGTAGTACGATGTAGCTTTTGCATTGTGTTGTGTGGGACTGCGTATGTGCAGTCTGCTGTATCCCGATGTATTAACTATGGACCTATGAAATATTTTATGGTGTGTTATGAATGAGTCTATTCCGCCATGCTTGCTCTATTGAAAGATCACTTAAAAACAATTTGAAGAGAACATCACTGAGAAACCATGACCTTAGTAGGTTCAATTTCTTAACTCGTCTACCTTCTTCAGATGGTGCACCGTCGCAGAGCTTCGACATCCAACGAGAACCCACCAGAGTCCAATCCCTCAACCTTAACAGAAGTCATGGCTTTGCAAACCCAGTTGCTTCAAGCAATCGCCAACAACCAAGGGAATCGCGGAGGATCAAGCTTAGGAGAGTTCATGCGAGCCAAGCCGCCTACATTTTCTATGGTCGACGAGCCAATGGATGCCAAAGATTGGTTGAGAGTAATAGAGAAGAAGTTGACCCTCGTCCGGGTACCAGAAGCCGACAGAGTCGTCCTTGCCACCAATCAGCTAGAAGGTCCCGCAAGTGACTGGTGGGACACCTACAAAGAAAGACGGGCAGAAGACACCGGAGAACCAACCTGGGAAGAGTTCACGGCCGCCTTCCGTGAAAATTTTGTACCCGCCGCGGTCATGAGAATGAAGAAGAACGAATTTCAAAGGTTGCACCAAGGCAACACCACGGTACAAGAATACCTGAACAAGTTCACACAGCTTGCTCGATATGCCACCAGTGACTTGACAGACGAAGAACAGAAAATAGATAAATTTATCGAAGGATTGAACGATGCGCTAAGAGGGCCAATGATCAGTCAAGACCACGCCAGCTTCCAAAGCGTTATGAACAAGGTTGTATGATTGGAGCATGATCGGAAGATGGTGGAAAACAACCACAAGAGGAGGCTTGCTATGGCCCGCCCACTTCAGGGAGCGTCTCAGCACCCCAAGGGAGCCACCCCGTCCGGATGGAAACCAACCGTCGTGGCAACCAGTCGTCCTACTGCACCCGACAATGTCAGCAGGCCGACTGCGCCCCAGTTCCGTACCCCGACACCGACTCTCGCCGCTCCTGGAAGAAGGAATGTGAACTGCTTCAACTGTGGAGAGCTTGGGCACTACTCCAACAGTTGCCCCAAGCCACGCAGCACTCCCATGTGTACCAGTGCCAATACAATGGTTGTACGAGGAACTACTGCTCCTGCTGCTGGACGCAGTCTGTTTAGGACACTGCAACCCAACGAGACTGCTACCGGATTCCGACGCGGACAAGTGAATCATGTGCGTGCCGAAGAAGCACAGGAGGATCAGAACGTGTTGATGGGTATGTTCTCTATCAACTCTACCCCGGTTAAAGTCTTATTTGATTCTGGAGCATCGCATTCATTCATATCGTCACAAATAAGCAAACAACACCACCTACACCAGGTAGAACTTAAGAGACCCATGTTGGTACACTCGCCTGGGGGGAAATATAACTGTACCCCATGCCTGCATCAATGTGCCCATACGGATTAGAGACGTGGTATTCCTTTCAAACCTTATGGTACTACCACCACAAACTCTTGATATCATACTTGGAATGGATTGGTTGACTAAGAACAATGGAGTCATAGACTGTAGCCGAAGGGAAGTTACAGTATCCACCCCATGGGGGTCATCAATGAACATAACCCTGGACCAAAACCCGATGCTATGTGAGCAAGCTGCAGGAGTATTTACCATGCTACCTTTGAGCGGGATGCCAGTAGTACAAGATTACCCGGACGTATTCCCTGAGGAATTGCCCGGAATGCCCCCTGATCGTGACATAGAATTTATTATCGACCTAATGCCTGGTACTGCCCCCATATCCAAGAGACCCTACCGAATGCCGGCAAACGAACTAGAAGAACTCAAAAAGCAAATCAGAGAACTACAAGAAAAAGGATTTGTACGCCCTAGTTCTTCTCCCTGGGGAGCCCCAGTACTCTTTGTCAAAAAGAAGGATGGAAGTATGAGAATGTGTGTAGATTACCGATCGTTGATGAAGTGACCATCAAAAACAAGTACCCACTACCTCGAATTGATGACTTATTTGACCAACTCAAGGGTGCACAAGTGTTCTCAAAGATTGATCTTCGGTCAGGATACCATCAGCTAAATATTAGAGCTGGGGATATTCCCAAAACAGCATTCTCTACGCGTTATGGCTTGTATGAGTTCACCGTAATGTCTTTTGGGTTGACCAATGTCCCTGCGTATTTCATGAATCTGATGAACAAAGTATTCATGGAGTATCTGGATAAATTCGTGGTGGTGTTTATCGACGATATACTTATCTACTCCAAAGACGACGAGCAACATGCAGAGCACCTACGACTGGTACTGGAGAAGCTACGAGAGCACCAGCTGTATGCCAAATTTAGTAAATGCGAGTTCTGGCTTAAGGAAGTCACTTTTCTTGGCCATGTAGTCTTAGCCGGAGGAGTAGCGGTAGACCCTGCCAAGGTCGAAGCTGTTACAGAGTGGAAGGCACCCAAGTCAGTAACGGAGGTTAGGAGTTTCTTGGGATTGGCCGGGTATTATCGGCGATTCATCAAAGGGTTTTCCACGATAGCCTGACCCATGACTCAACTTTTGAAGAAGGAGAAGAAATTCACATGGAACGAGAAGTGTCACGAGGCCTTTGACCAACTAAAAGAAAAGTTAACCACCGCCACCGCCCCAATCTTAACCCTACCTGACAACCGTAAGGATTTTGTGATATACTGTGATGCGTCTCGACAAGGTCTGGGAGGCGTATTGATGCAGGATGGAAAGGTCGTGGCATATGCCTCGAGACAGCTGCGACCCCACGAGGAAAACTACCCCACGCATGACTTGGAATTAGCAGCAGTTGTTCATGCATTAAAAATCTGGAGACACTATCTGATCGGGAATCACTGTGATGTATACACTGATCATAAGAGTCTGAAATACTTCTTTACTCAGTCCGATATCAATTTACGTCAGAGACGGTGGTTGGAATTGATCAAAGACTACGATCTAGGAATCCATTACCACCCCGGCAAGGCGAATGTAGTGGCTGATGCGTTAAGCCGCAAAGCCCAATGCAATCATATGAGACTGGAGGGCATGGCCAGTGAGCTCCAAGAAGAGATGGCTCGACTTAACTTACATCTGATTCCTCACGAAGAAGTGAACTCACTAGAAATCCAACCCCTTCAGAGGACTCAAATAGAAGAAGCTCAAAAGGGTAATGGAGAGACACAAACGATCAAAGAGCGCATGGCCGCTGGGCACGCAAAGGAATTCTCGGTAGATGACAAGGGAACCCTATGGTATAAGGAAAGAATCTATGTGCCTGAACAAGGTGGTTTGAGAGAATTGATCCTAAAAGAAGCACATGAATCAGCCTATTCGTTACATCCGGGAAGCACGAAGATGTACCAGGATTTGAAGGAGGAATACTGGTGGCCCAATATGAAGAGGGACGTAGCCGAATATGTGGCCGTATGCGATGTATGCCAAAGGGTAAAAGCCGAGCATCAACGACCGGTAGGATTGTTGCAGCCACTCAAGATTCCCGAGTGGAAATGGGATGAGATAGGCATGTATTTCATCGTTGGACTACCCAAAACTGCAACGGGATATGATTCCATCTGGGTAATAGTAGACCGGCTCACCAAGACCACCAGATTCATCCCCGTAAAGACTAACTACAATAGTGCCAAGCTGGCAGAGCTATACATGAGTAGGATTGTGTGTCTTCACGGTGTACCAAAAAGAATTATATCGGATCGCGGTACTCAATTTTCACGTCCCATTTCTGGAGCAAAGTTCATGAGGCACTCGGAAGTCACCTTGCCTTTAGTACCGCTTATCACCCACAGATCGACGGGCAGACCGAAAGGACAAATCAAGTTCTCAAGAATATGCTGAGAGCTTGTGCGTTATATTTTACCAAGGATTGGGAAAAATGTTTACCGTACGCTGAATTCTCCTACAACAACAGCTACCAAGCAAGTCTGAAGATGTCACCAAATGAAGCCCTATTTGGTCGGCGATGCCGGACCCCATTGATGTGGTCAGAAACTGGAGAACGAGCCATGTTCGGGCCCGACATAATCAAAGAGGCCAAGGAAAAGGTCCGCCTGATCCAGGACCAATTAAAGGCTGCCCAATCTCGAAAGAAGAGCTACGCGGATACTCGTCGAAGGGACTTAGAGTTCAATGTATGCGACTATGTGTACCTAAAGGTCTCACCACTACGAGGGACTCAGAGGTTCAAGGTCAAAGGGAAACTTGTGCCAAGATATGTGGGCCCATTCCTAATAAGCGCTAGAAGTGGCGAAGTGGCCTACCAGCTAGAGTTACCCGAGAACATCTCCGATGTCCACCCAGTGTTCCACATGTCGCAGTTGAAGAAGTGCCTGCGAGTGCCAGAAGAGCAAGCTCCTTTGGAAACCATCCATATCAACAGTGACCTCACATATCCGGAACATCCAATAAAGATATTGGACGAGGCAGAAAAGAGGACACGAACCAAGTCATGGCGCATGTACAAAGTGCAATGGAGCAATCACACAGAAGAAGAGGCCACCTGGGAGAGCAAGGATTTTCTCAAGACTGAATACCCACACCTACTCAACAACCGGTAAGAAATCTCGAGGACGAGATTTATTGTTAGGGGGTAGGTTTGTAACACCGAAAATCGAAGAAATTAAAATCAGAATTTAAAAATCGGAACTCGAAAAACCTTTTTGGAGTCATTGCTTCTTATCATGTTTTTCGATCTTAATTGCCGTCGTTGTGTAAGATTATCTTCGGAATTACTTTGATGTAAAGTTAGATAAAACCCTAAGCTTTGAAATCCTGGTGAAAAGATTTCAAAATATATATACATATTTGAAAAGAGCATATATATAAAATTTGGTGGATTACAAAAGGGTATTAAAAAAGATATATTTTGGTTGAAAACCTAATTAGGGGAGGAAAGATGATAAATATTTGGAATTGGATGATAGAATATTTTTGAAAAGGAAATATGAAATTAGAAATTTATTCTTAATCAAAAACCCTATTTTCTTGAATTTAAAGGAAGAAATAAAATAAATATGAAAAATATATTTGGAATAATAAAAAGTGGGGAAAAAGTTGAAAATATAATTTTAAAATTTTTTCTAGGAATATTAGAATTTATTTTGAAATTTTAGAGTAGAAAGAAATAGAAATGGGAGAATAGAATTTTAATTCGGGAAAAACAGAAATCGAGACGGTTCATTTCACGACGGTGTTCGACCGCGTGCCGGGTCCCGCGCGCGCGCTGACATGCGTCGAGCCGCGCCGCTCGCTGTACTTTGCATCACCATGTTTTTGCACAGCTGTCGTCGCCCCGCGCCTGTGCGTCGCGTCAGCACGCGCGCCCGCGCCATGCCGTCACCACGCCGCTGACGACCGCCCCAGTGCATGCCGAAGTCGTCGCCGTACTGCTCGCACGCGCGTGCCATGCCGTCGCCATACCCGCCCGCGTCAGCCTTCGCATGGGCACAGTCCGCGCCAACGCCGTGCCACCCCACGGTCGCCAAGTCGCCGCTCGCCAGCGTCACATGCATGCCCGCACAGCGTCGCCAGGACGGTCGCCGCGTCAGCCACGTCGCTGCGACATGCGCACGCACGCGCACGCGCAGTAGCCGACCGTCGCGTGGCCGCCCGACACCCGCCGTTCCCGAGCACCCCGCGCGCTATAAAAAGGACCCTAGCTCCCCTTCACCTCCCCACACATCGCCAACGCAATTCTACTCCACCTATCTCCTTTGCTACCACCGAAACGCGCCAGAACCCTATGAGGTTAGCCGGGTTGATCGAATCCGCGTCGCAGCCGCATTCTCCGCTGCCCACCGGTCGCCGGAGCTCGCTGCCGCTCGCCGCTGGTGAGTCACTGCCCCATGGTTGCATTCCTCGCGGTAGCTAGTTTCGACGTGGACGTGGTCGGCCGGGAACGCCGCGCCACCACGCCGGCTCGCCGGGCGCCGAAGCGGGGTAGACGCCGCGGCAGTATAGGAGAGAGAAGGAACAGCGCCGGGTAGAGAGAAAAAAAGGGAGAAAAGAAAAGGGAAAAAGAAGGAAGAGAAAAGAAAAGAAGGGGGAAAAATTAGAAAAAAATGGGGAAAAATTGAAGACCCCATTGAAGAAGCAGGCACCGACCCCATTGAAGACCCCACTCAACAAGCGTACGAGCAAGGCAAGTCATCACACTCTTTGAACATATTGATTCCAATTGTGAAATGACATTGTTTTAAACTTTAAACATGCATGCTATACACAAAGAATTACCTATACTTGTTATGCCATGCCTTGTCATTGATTACCTTTAGAATTATTCCTTGTAACCCTCGATGTGATACATACAAGCGGAGAATATCTTTGGCAACATGCTTAGCCATGCTATTAGTAGATTCATGCATACTCATGATGTTGTAAAGAGCTTTATGCTTGGGCAACTACCTTAGGGAAGGTAGTTGAAATACGGCATGTCGAGACATGAGCGCCACATTGCCATGAGAAGGATAAAATGAGTTTTGATGAAAACTGAACGCACCAAACAAATGTTTTAGACTGGGGCGGCTGGATTATTTGGGTGGACTCCGGAAAAGGCAAGTACAACCGTACTTCTCAAATGGGTATAGACCCTGGTCAATTAAGGACCGAGCCATGAGATAGCCGGGAAACGAGCCAGTACAACCGTACTTCTCAAATGGGTATAGACCTAGCGGAGTAAATAGCCGAGCGGAGGCGGTACCCCTGCATAGTGGTTCTTTTGTATGAAATGAGACTGGGAATGGATGGTTGAAATCGAAATTAATCATAACTTGATAATGAAGTCTTCCCTTACCCCGGGAGCGCCAGAACTCCTCACACTGCTAGAAAAGGACGGCTAGAGTGCAAGAGGGTTTAAGTTCATGGAGCGGGTACTGCCAAAGTGAGGTTATTGAAAGGCTTTGCCGTGACCGTCTCATGTGTTGGGACATAGGCTCATTTGTTGGGCAGTTGCGGAGTACGGGTAAAGTGTACATCCGCTGCAGTGAGAATGAATCAATCTATTCGAATAGTCGTGCTCGTGGATATTGAGCATCGTGACAAGACTTTCGCTTGGCTAGACTCTAAACTTTAAAATGATGGGATCGGTTTGCATGATGATTTTTGTTCACTGGTGGAGCAACTTCTCGAAATGTGAGAAGGGGTGGACTCCCCAGAAAACCATGACGAATCGGAGACGGGAAGCCATCCTTGGGATCACGATGGATGGTAGATAGAATTGTCGCCGACTTAATGAATTGTGGAACTAAAACTTGACTTGGCTAGTAGTTAGGCTTGTGAAAAGAATTGTGAAAATTGGCTTTATGCAAAAGAACACCAGCCATTCTTTGAATGACCCTATCATATGCATCACTTCCGTGTTGGCTTGCTGAGTACGGTTGGTACTCACCCTTGCTATACGCACACACCTTCAGATGGTGGAAATGAAGACTTGGAGGATCCATACGCCTACTACCAGGAGAGCGAAGAAGCTGATGGCGCTTGCTAGGTCTTAGTCTCCGGTCGTGGCCTGTGGCAATCGACAAGCCGCTGCCTTCATTCCGCTGCCTTACCTAAATTCTACTTTTGATTGTATCTGGACTATGAGGTCCTATATGATGGATACTGCCTTCGGGCCTATATTATAATACTTTATCTCTAAGACTATTCGTGCATGTGCACCTGATTATCCAGTACTGTATTCGTGGGTACCAAACTACTCGATCCAGGGATAAGGTACTATGAACACGAATGATTCCCGTCCTCAAAAAGGGGGTCATATACATGGAAGTTTCGTGTTCCTATGCCTGTGACTGGTTGTTTATGCTAACAATGAGTCAAGTTTGGATAGCTTGTGCTCGGATATGGTTTTCTTTGTCTAATTGTGTGCAGGTATTCTTTACGCCTCAGGAAAGTGTTGCCGGTGATCGAGTCGGAATCAACTTGGAGATAAGGTGACGTCCAAGATGGGGATCATGCGGGATGCTGAAGGGTAGAGATTAGTGCACATGATTGGGAAGTTTCCATATGGCATCAATGGAGATATTGTTGCGTATGGAAAGTGGAATTTTGGTTTTGGGAAAACCGAGTTTGTTATGGTTGGTTTATGTATAGTTTGTTTCTTGCACGGGAAGGTTTCCTAGTGGATTAGGGCTTCTTGTATGAGTAGTATTCGTGGCTCTTGGCTGCGGATCTTGGGTATAAATAGTGAGGGGATGCGTGGCCTCTCGGTATTGCTTTTGAGTTCAAGTTTTTAGAGTTTCGAGTTAGAGTTTCAAGTTTAGCTTGAGATTTGTTGAGGAGTGCTTTGGTTGCACTTTGTAAACACAGAGAGTTTCAATAAAGATCAATCTTCTTGAGAATTCTTTGTGTCTTCTTCTTCCTCGGTGCGGCGGCGTAATTCTCGGTTCAACCGGATCTGCTAACCGGTCAGACCGCAGATACTACGACGGTCAGACCGAGCCTTCTTCCCGGTTAGACTGCAAGTACATCGACGGTCAGACTGGCTGGCATCGGACTTCATCGTCATCGGCTACATCGAGCAATCGGCTGAGGCGATCGGCTACGGGCGGTCAGACCGAAGGTCATCGGGCGGTCAGACCGGCGAGGCTACTCGGTCAGACCGGCGTGACACCTGCGGTCAGACCGGCTTCAGAAAAACAGAGGTAAAGTTTTATTTCCGCTAAAACTTTGTTTTTGGGGTACTCAACCATTCACCCCCCTCTGGTTGGCTTTTCTTTGGGCATTCGATCCTACAAGTGGTATCAGAGCCACGTTTTTCTGCTTTGGATTTTCTTCGATCTAAAGTTTTTTCATCATGTCGGATAAATTTTCAACAAAACCACATGTTTTTGATGGCACCGATTTTGCGTATTGGTGTAGTAAGATGCAATCTTGCATCATGGCTCAAGACTATGATGTGTGGCAAAAGGTTGCTCTTCCCTACACCATACCCGATGCCATTAATACTGAAGCTTTGAAAACTGAGTTTAATAATAATTGCAAAGCTCGAAACATTTTGTTGAATGGAATTTCGTGTTCTGATTTTGACCGTGTTTCACATCTTCAAACCGCTAATGAAATTTGGAACGCTTTGAAAAACTTTCATCAAGGAACTACAAACATAAAAGAACTTCATCGAGATCTTTTTAAAAAGGAAGATATAAAATTTGAGATGAAACCTGCTGAAGCTTTGGATGACTATCTTGGTAGGTTCAATAAAATCTTGAGCAATCTTAGATCTGTTGATTCTTCTTATGACACTAATTATCCACAGTCTGAGATTAAATGGTCTTGACATGTTTGTTTGGGAGATGAAAGTAACTTCTATTCAAGAATCTGTTAACATGGCAAATTTGACTTTGGATTCGCTTTATACAAAACTCAAAACTCATGAAATGAATATTCTTTCTCGAAAACGGATTCTAAGTCAAGTGCTTTGATTTCTCCTTCGACTTCTTCGATGTTGCTTCTTCATCATCTCCAAATGCTCTTGCTTTAATTAACGCCATGTCCGATGAACAACTCGAGCAATTTGAGGAGGAGGATTTGGCTCTTGCTACTAACAAACTTTCCGAGCTATGAACAGAGTTAGGTTCAGGAAGAAAGGAGGACCAATGCGTTGCTTTGAGTGCGGCGCCTTGGATCACATTCGCTCCAACTGCCCCAAGCTCGGGAGGAGCAAGAAGGAGGACAAGAGCGCCGAAAAGACAAAGGATGACAAGCCCAAGGGTAGGCGCTTCAAGGAGATGATCAAGAAAGTGCTGAGTCAAGTCTATGCCGCTTTTGAGCCACTCAGCGACATAGATTCTGACAGTGAGGAGGAGAAGGGCAAGAACATCTCCGACGTTTGTCTCATGACGCGTGGAGATGAAGATTCTTCGATGAAGAAAATGAGGTAAGCTCACTTGAGGATGCAATTCTTGTTTTAAGTGCTAAGAATAAAAAATGTGAGAAAATGTTTAAAAACCAGAATTTGTGATTGAATCTTTAAATGCTGAAATTGCTAGATTGAAATCTCTTATTCCCAATGATGATAATTGCAAAAATTGTGAGGTTTTAATGCTAGAAATTTCAAAGATTAGAGATGTCAATAATTCTCAAGTTTTTTGCTAAATCTTGTTTAACTTGTGATGCTAATGAATTAAAACTAAAAGATGTTTTAGCTCGTGTTAAGCACATGGAAGAAATAGTTAAACAAGATGAGGTAGCTTCTTTCTCTAGATGTCGCAAAGGCAAAGATGTCATAATTGATTGTGAAAATTGTGTTAATCTTGGAAAAGAAGTTTCTTACTTGAAAAGTTCTTTGCAAAAATTTTTCGATGGTAAGAAACAACTTAACATGATTTTGGACATGTCTAAAGTGTGTGGCGACAACAAAGGAATAGGTTTTGATGCTCATGACTATTTCACAAAAAATACAATTTACTTTTAGTTTCACAAATTGTTGTTGAAAACTTTGAAGTTCATTTCAAGAAAATTGGAAGTAAAATATTTGATTCTTGTGGTGATTCTGTTTTGAACATTTCTTGTTATGGGAGAGTTTTTAAAGCTGATTTTGAAAACCCTGTTTCTCCTGTTGTTACATGTTTAGTTGCAAAATTCAACAAAGATTTGATGTTCGGCATCGTAGACTTGGTCATGTTGGATTTGATCATTTGACTCGTTTAAGTGGTTTGGATCTTGTTTGTGGTTTGCCAAAACTCAAAAAGGATCTTGATTTGGTTTGTGCACCATGTCGTCATGGTAAAATGGTTGCTTCTTCACACACACCAATTCTTTCGTGATAACGAATACACCAGACAGCTTTTACACATGGACACTGTTGGTCCAACTAGAGTGCAATCTGTTGGAGAAAAATGGTATGTGTTAGTTATTGTTGACGACTTTTCTCGATATTCTTGGGTTTTCTCCATGGCAACTAAGGACGAGGCCTTTGGACACTTTCGAAGTCTTTTTCTTCGCTTAATTGTGAAATTCCCAACTCTTTGAAAACAATTAGAAGTGATAATGGTGGTGAATTTAAAAATGCTTCTTTTGAACATTTTTGTGTTGAAAAAGGAATTGAACATCAATTTTCTTCTCCTCGTGTTCCTCAACAAAATGGTGTTGTCGAAAGAAAAAATCGTTCTTTGGTTGAAATGGCTAGGACAATGCTAGATGAATATCTCACTCCTAGAAAATTTTGGGCCGAAGCTATTAACACTGCTTGCTATGTTTCTAATCACATTTTCTTGCGTTCTAAACTTGGCAAAACTCCTTATGAGCTTTGTTTTGGTCACCAGCCCAAAGTTTCACATTTGCGTGTTTTTGGTTGCAAGTGCTTTGTGTTAAAATCTGGAAATTTGGACAAGTTTGAATCACGTTCAACTGATGGTTTATTTCTTGGTTACCCCACACACATTCGTGGTTATCGTGTACTTGTTTTAGAGACTAACAAAATTGTCGAGGCTTGCGAAGTCACTTTTGATGAGGCTAGTCCCGGTACTAGACCAGATCTTTTAGGTACATTGCCACAGGTTCAGGGGGAGTTTGGTCGAATCTTTGAAGACGAAAGTGACGACGACGACGAGGTCGACCTGCCCGGTCAGACCGGCCAGGTGCCGTCGGTCAAACCGCGAGCCTCGCCCGGTCGACCGACCAAAGACCCAGCCTGACCGGCGGGGCCGACCGCTTCGGACTCCGTCGATATCAATCAAGAAGATTCTTTGGGGACCACTACCAGTGCTGAACCAGAACGTGAATCAACTTCTGAGATCACTGCACCTTTGCACATTCAGCGACGACATCCTCCGGTACAAATAATAGGTAATTTACATGAGCGAACGACGAGATTTAAGGTAACTGTGCATGATTCTGTAAATTCTGCTTTTGTTGCTTCTTTTGAACCCAAAGATGTTACTCATGCATTAACTGATGAATCGTGGATTAATGCCATGCATGAAGAACTTGAAAATTTTGAAAGAAACAAAGTTTGGTCTTTGGTTGAACCTCCTTCTGGACATAATGTTATTGGAACCACGTGGGTTTTCAAAAATAAAAAAAATGAGGATGGTTTGGTTGTTCGCAATAAGGCTAGACTAATTGCTCAGGGTTATACTCAGGTGGAGGGTTTGGATTTTGATGAAACTTTTGCTCCTGTTGCTAGGATTGAGGCAATTAGGCTTTTGTTAGCTTTTGCTGCTTCCAAAGGTTTTAAATTGTTTCAAATAGATGTTAAAAGTGCTTTTCTAAATGGTTTTATACAGGAAGAAGTTTATGTTAAACAACCACCGGGTTATGAAAATCCTGATTTTCCCAACCATGTTTTTAAACTTTCAAAAGCTTTATATGGTTTGAAACAAGCACCTAGAGCATGGTATGACGGACTTAAGAACTTTTTGCTTGAAAAAGTTTTCAAATGGGAAAAATTGACAAAACGCTTTTTGTTCTTAAGCATGGTGAAAATCAACTTTTCGTTCAGATATATGTTGATGATATCATCTTTGGTTGTGCAACTCACTCTTTGGTTGCAGAATTTACTGAGGCTATGTGTAGGGAATTTGAGATGAGTATGATGGGTGAGCTGTCATACTTTTTGGGATTGCAAATCAAGCAAACACCTCAAGGTACGTTTATCCATCAAACAAAGTACACCAAAGATCTTTTGCGCAGGTTCAAGATGGAGAGCTGCAAGCCAATATCAACACCCATTGGATCTACTGCTGTTCTTGATCCCGATGAAGATGGTGAAGTTGTGGATCAAAAGGAGTATATGTGGACCCCCATTTTTGGAACGGGAATCTTTCGTGTTCATAGTACCATTTCCGTGGATCGAGTAGTTTGGTAACCACGAAATATTGTTCTGAATAATCAGGTGCAAATGCATGAATAGTCTTACATCGAAATTATTACAATAGCAGGCCCGAAGGCAATGTCCAACACATAGGACCTCATGGTCCAGGTACAACCCAAAAGTAGAAATTAGATAAGGCAGCGGAATAAAGGCAGCGGCTTGTCAATTGCCACAAGCAACGACCGGAGACTAAGACCTAGCAAGCGCCATCAGCTTCTTCGCCCTCCTGGTAGTAGGCATATGGATCCTCCAAGTCTTCATTACCACCATCTGAAGGTTTGTGCGTATAGCAAGGGTGAGTACCAACCATACTCAGCAAGCCAACACGGAAGTGATGCATATGATAGGGTCATTCAAGGAATGGCGGGTGTTCTTTTGCATAAAGCCAATTTTCACAACTCTTTTCACAAGCCTAACAACTAGCCAAGTCAAGTTTTAGTTCCATAGTTCATTAAGTCGACGACGGTTCTGTCTACCATCCATCGTGATTCCAAGGATGGCTTCCCGCCTCCGGTTCGTCATGGTTTTTCTGGGGAGTCCACCCCTTCTCGCATCTCGAGAACTTGATCCACCAGTGAATAAGAATCATCATGCAAACCCATCCCATCATTCTAAAGTTTAAAGTCTAGCCAAGCGAAAGTCTTGTCACGATGCTCAATATCCGCGAGCACGGCTATTCGAATAGATTGATTCGTTCACACTGCAGTGGATGTACACTTTACCCGTACTCCGCGATAGCCCAACAAATGAGCCTACGTCCCAACACACGAGACGGTCACGGCAAAGCCTTTCGATAACCTTACTTTGGCAGTACCCGCTCCATGAACTTAAGCCCTCATGCACTTTAGCCGTCCTTTTCTAGCAGTGAGAGGAGTTCTGGCGCACCCGGGATAAGAGAAGACTCCACTCATCAAGTTATACTAAATTTCAATTTCCCATCATCCCTTTCAAATCTCATCTCATACATAAGAACCACTATGCAAAGGTACCGCCTCCGCTCGGCTATCTACTCCGCTAGGTCTATACCCATTCGAGAAGTACGGTTGTACTGGCTCGTTTCCCGACTATCTCATGGCTCGGTTCTTAATTGACCAGGGTCGGCACTTGCCTTTTTCGGAATCCACCCAATTCATTCAGCCGCCCCAGTCTAAAACATTTGTTTAGTACTTTCAATTTTCATCAAAACTCATTTCATCATTCTCATGGCAATGTGGCGCTCATGTCTCCACATGCCGTATCTCAACTACCTTCCCTAAGGTAGTTGCCCCAAGCATAAAGCTCTTCATAAAATCATGAGTATGCATGAATCTAAAGATAGCATGGCTAAGCATTTTACCGAAGATATTCTCCGGTTGTATGTATCACATCGAGGGTTACAAGGAATAATTCTAAAGGTAATCAATAACAAGACATGGTATAAAAAGTATAGCATGCATGTTTGAAGTTTAAAACAACATCATTTTGCAAATGGGATCAATATGTTCAAAGAGTGTGATGACTTGCCTTGCTCGCACGCTTGTTGAGTGGGGTCTTCAACGGAGTCGATGCCTGCTTCTTCAGGTGCTATCCGTACGTGCTAAAGATCAATTGAATTCGATTAGAATTCAATAAAATACCGAAAGATCGAAAAGAACCATAAAAACCACGAAAACGACTCCAAATGTTTAGCCTAAGATTCTACTTGAGTTAGGACAAGGGTTGCTAGGGAAAAATCCGAGTTTTGGAATCGAGTCGATGCCCTAGGGTTTTCGCAAAGACGACGATCGCAATTATTTGAGAAAATAGATTTGAAAATATCAGCGGAGAAATTTGTGCTCAAGGTTTTGAAGGTTTGAGCACAAAAGAGAAGCATATTTAAATAGCGAGAAAAAATTAAACAAAATCCGGATTTAAAAACGACGTGAAACGAAATTTCGGAAAAAGTCCGATTTCGATTTTCAAGTTTTGCACCGAGAAAACATACAAGAAAATAATTTATTTTTGCCCAAAATTTCACTCAAGTCCTTTCAAAATATTTTTCCAAATTTTCCAAAATATTTCCTAATTTTTCTCTATTTTTCTTTTTCCCTTTTTCTTTTTTTTCTTTTTCTCTGCGTACTCTTCATTGGGCTCAAGGTGTTCAACCGCGCTCGGGAGAAAAAGGGGCGTTGGCCGGCGCTAGCGCGAGGTGAAAGGGGTGGCCCGGGGACTTACCAGCGGAGGCGGCGACGGCGAGGAGAGACGGCGGCGCTCGGTGCACGCGACGGCTCGGCTTGCGGCGCACGGCGGCGCTCGGGTCGCGGCGGCGGCGCTCGGGTGAGACGGGGGGGAACCGGTGAGAGAGGGGGAGATGTGGCGGCGAGGTGGGAAAAAGGGGAGGGGTTTTGCCCCATTTTATAGGTTCTGCGAGAGAGAAATGGGAGAGGGAGGGAGGGGGCGCGGCGTCGACGGTGGACCGCCACGCTGCGGCGCGGAGGCCGGGCGGGCGCGCGCGGCGCGACGCGGCGAGAGGAGCGCGGGCGCGGGTGGGGTCCGGGAGCGGCGGCGAATGCGGTGAGAGGAGCGCGGGCGCGGGCGGGGTCCGGCGCGGCGGGAACGCGTGGCGGCGAGGGCGGGCGACGGGCGGGCGGGCGGGCACGGGCGCGCGCGCGCGGCGCGTGGCGTGCGGGGTGGGCGGACCGCGCGCACGGCGCGAGGGCGGGACCGGGCGTGGGCGAGCGCGGTGTGGCACGTGTCGCGCGCGCGAGGGCGGGCGGTCGCCGTACGGCGTCGAACACTTGGCGCGTGATGAACAGGTGCGGTTTATAATTTCCCGATTTTAAATTTCTAATTTCCCATTTCTATTTTCTTCCACTCTAAAAATTCAAAATAAATTCTAATATTCCCAGAGAAAGTTTTAATATTATATTTTCAACTTTTTACCCACTTTTTATTATTCCACATATATTTTTCATATTTATTCAAATCCCTTTTTCCTAATTTCGTAATTCACTATTTTTAATTCCAAAAATTTCCTAGATTTCATGCAAATCCCCTAAATATTTTATTATCTATTTTATTCCTTAATTAATCTTCCATAATCACCAATTAATATCTTATTTCTCAAATACATATTTTCATAAGTCCGCATCCCTTTTTTCGATTTTATTAAAAATTCCTAACCCTATATTTCGAGATTTTCTCCGCAACAAAATCCAAACCATTCACAAACATCGAGAGGAATTGTTCACAACTAAATTTATGCAATTGAGCTGGCAAATAAGAAGCAACAAATACGAGGAAAGGCAACAAGCAAAAGTTTTTGTAAGTTTCGATTTTTATGTTCTGACTTTAATTTCTTCGATTTTCAGGATGTTACAGTATAGAAGCATGATAGGATCCTTGTTGTATTTAATCGCTTCTAGGCCGGATATACGCTTTCTTGTATGTTTGTGTGCGTGCTTTCAAGCTTCTCAACGTGCTTCTCATCGTTAAGCGGTCAAGCGCATCATGAGGTATTTGAGTCATACACTTGGGTTTGGCATTTGGTATTCTACTTCATCTTCTCTCTGCTTAAGTAGTTATTCAGATACTGATTTTGCGGGTTGTAGAATAAATAGAAAAAGTACTAGTGGAACATGTCATTTTCTTGGAACTTCATTGATTGCATGGTCTTCTAGGAAACAATCTAGTGTAGCTCAATCCACTGATGAATCTGAATATGTTGCTGCTGCAAGTTGTTGTTCACAGATTCTTTGGCTGATTTCTACTTTAAAAGATTATGGACTTGTTTTTGAAAATGTGCCTCTTTATTGTGATAATACAAGTGCCATTAACATTGCTAAGAATCATGTTCAACATTCACGCACTAAACACATTGATATTCGCTTTCATTTCTTGCGTGATCATGTTGAGAAGAAAGACATTGAATTAAAATTTTTGGATACAAAATTGCAACTTGCTGATATTTTTACAAAACCATTGGATTCTTCTCGCTTTGCTTTTCTTCGAGGGGAATTGGGAATTATTCATCCTTTTGGCATGTTTTGAGGGTGAGTTTTTGTGCTCTTCATTTTATCAAGCTACATGATTAAATCAATTGAAAAAGAGAGCTTTATCCATATATATTGTGTTCATATGCATGCTAGCAATATTATGAAGGTTTATTTGTCACTAGCATAGCTTATATGTATTATAGTATTTTTATGTGATCTGGATTTTATATTTAAGTGAAATAATACATGACACTTCAATCATACTTGAATTAAAGAAATATGCAATGTTGATGCTAGTACTTGTGTTGGATTTTTAAATGCTTATATATACATTATGTTGCATTAATATTCCTCAAATTACTTTAAAATTGCTAAATGTGAAAAGAGAATAAAATATTATCTATGAGAGAAAAAAATGAATAACGAATCCTTGGAAACAGTCTTGACGACAAGCACGTATTCGATTGAGCAAAAATAATGAGTACCGAATCCTTGGAAACAGTCTTGACGACAAGGCGTACTCGGAATAATTGAGAGAAAAAATATATGAGCACTAAAGATGGCTCGAATCAAAATGAAAAATTTTTCTTTTGAATTATATGTGCAAAAAGGTAAATTTGAGAAAGAATAAATATTGCAATAGGTATATATATTTGGGTTTATTTTTCAACCTATGTGCTTGTAAAGATGTTGCATTATAAATCGTTTGAATCCATGAACTTTTATTGTGTTATTGAACTTAATTATAAAATATTTGATTCATGATTATACTCTAGTGCATATTTGCTATATAATTGATAGTTTATCTTCTTTTTATTGCAACACATGACATGACTTGCTTTATGTATGGTGCTAAGCTCTTGAATACTTATAAACATAATTCCTATGCTTGATGAATTCATTGTCAAAAGGGGGAGAAAATAATGTTGTTTGCATGGGAAAACAAGAGGACAACCAAAGTGCAAGTTTTTTTTGGGTCAAGGGATTTTCTTTCTTTTAAAAGGGGAGAGAAATTTTCTTTGATTTTTGAGCACTCAAATGCTTTTTACCATTTTTGTTTTTAATTTTCCAAACACCAAAACAACAATTTTTATTTGTTTGTCAATGTGTTCATCAAGGGGGAGATTGTAAAATCAAAGTGCGTTTGATTCTTATTGGATGATGAACAATTGGTCGCTGTGGTTTTTGGTTTGTGTGTTTTGATCTTTGGAGTTTATTGACAAATTGGTTTTGGGAGATAATTGTTTTTCGGATGATGAACAGTGTTCAGTCGGCTGCCATAGCCGGTCTGACTGGGATTATACTGCCGGTCTGACCGGAGGTGTTTCGGTAGTCAGACCGGGCAGTTGCCTGCGGTCAGACCGGCCGAGCCAGTCCGACTGGTTGCCGATTTCGTTTCGGTTTTGGTTTCGGTTTGTTTCCTTGCATATACATGGAAGTTTCGTGTTCCTATGCACGTGTCTGGTTGTTTACGCTAACAATGAGTCAAGTTTGGATAGCTTGAGCTCGGATATGGTATTCTTTGTTTAATTGTGTGCAGGTATTCTTTACGCCTCGGGAAAGTGTTGCAGGTGATCGAGTCGGAGTCAACTTGGAGATAAGGTGACGTCCAAGATGGGGATCATGCGGGATGCTGAAGGGTAGAGATTAGTGCACATGATTGGGAAGTTTCCATATGGCATACAATGGAGATATTGTTGCGTATGGAAAGCGAAATTTTAGTTTTAGGAAAACCAAGTTTGTTATCACTACTGGAGAAACCATCATTGGTTGAAGTGGCAAAAACCACAATAGTCCCGGTTTGAGTTGCACCGGGACTAGAGATGATCTCTAGTCCCGGTTTAAAAAGTCTACGGATTTCTAGGAACATTAGTCCCGGTTCGTTCCACGAACCGGGACTAAAGATCACCTCTAGTCCCGGTTCAAATGTTGTCAGAGCCTGTCAGAGCGCCGGGCACCTTTAGTCCCGGTTGGTAACACCAACCGGGACTAGAGATGCTACCTCTAGTCCCGGTTGGTGCTACCAACCGGGACTAAATATGCCTGGCGCTCTGACAGCCTCTAACACCATCTTTAGTCCCGGTTGGTAACACCAACCGGGACTAAAGATGCTATTTTTTGTCCCAGTTGAGTTTACCAACCGGCGCTAAAAGATAATTTTGATCTTTAGTGCCGGTTGGTAAAACCAACCGGGACTAAAGATGGCTTGCTTTTTATACTCCTTCTTCCTCCTCTAGCCCGAGCCTGCTACACTTGTCTTCAAAGTTTTTCTCTAGCTAGAGGGGAGGTGCTGCCAAATTTTTTTGTGATTTTGTTTTGGTGATAATACACAAATCATTGCTATCTACAAGGTTAGCAACTTCCTCTTATGATCTATGCTTAGCACTTTATATTTTACGGTTGTTTTCTATACATTAATCATCTCTAGATTTTTTTAAACATAAGGAGAGAGAAAATTTGTTTGGACTAATTATTTTGCTAAGCACATTATCTTGTGTTGAGAAAAAAGTTGGGGAAAATAAAGAGGAAGAAAAGTAAGCTTAGCACGTCACAGTTATAGGAATTTAGTCCGTACAATTTTATCTCAAAAAATATTTATGGAAAATGATGAGAGAGAATCTTTTGGAGAAAAAAGTTATAAAACAAATGATAAAGGACCTTTTAAAATAGATGCAAAATAATTAATTAATTTTATGCTTATCACTTTAAAAGACCTTTTAAAAATAATTCTATTTTTTTAGAACAACACATTACGTATATTGGATTAGTATATAATAATTGTCTGATTATATACATATAAGTATTGATGTTATATTGAAATGATTTGAATTTCGTGGAATTTTCTTACGATTTTTGTGCATTCCATGTAGATGGATCGGCAATGGATGTACAACGCGGATCGACGGTCGAGAGAGTTTATTCAAGGTGTCCATTATTTTTTGAGTGTGGCTGATGCCAACAAGCATAAGGGTTTCATACGTTGTCCATGTAAAAAGTGCAAAAACGAGGAGTATTCTACATCAAGAATTATTCATGCCCACTTGTTTCAGTCGGGATTCATGGCTCACTACAATTGCTGGACATTGCACGGAGAGGTGGGGGTTGCAACGGAAGAAGATGAAGAAGACGACGACAACATTCCAGACTGTGGTCAATACGGTGGGTTTGAAGAGAATACAGTGGGCGAGGTGGGCGGGGATCCTGAAGAAAACAACGGTGCCGATGACCTTGGTCAGATGTTGCACGATGTACAGGGGGACTGCGAAGGCGTAAAGGAAGTGCAGAAATTGGAGCGTATGTTGGCGGACCACAAAAGGTCCTTGTACCCTGGCTGTGAACAGGGGCACAAAAAATTAGGTACCACGCTGGAATTCTTACAATGGAAGGCCAAAAGTGGTGTCAGTGACAAGGCATTTGGCGAGTTACTAAAACTCGTGAAGAACATTCTTCCAGAGGGAAACGAATTGCCAGAATCAACGTATGAGGCTAAGAAGTTAGTCTGCCCTCTAGGACTGGAGGTACAAAAGATACACGCATGTCCTAACGATTGTATCCTCTACCGCGGTGAGGAATACGAGAACCTAGAAGCATGTCCGGTTTGTAAAGCACTTCGATACAAGATCAGACGAGATGATCCAGGCGAATTTGACGGACGGCCCTCGAAGAAAAGGATTCCTGCTAAGGTGATGTGGTATTTTCCTATAATACCATGGCTGAAGCATCTATTCAGGAACAAGGAGCATGATAGAATGATGCGTTGGCACGCGGAAGAACGCCTACAAGACGGCATGCTGAGACATCTCGCCGATGGGTCACAGTGGCGAAACATCGATAGAACATTTGAAGACTTCGGCGAGGATGCACGAAACCTAAGGTTCGGCTTAAGCACGGACGACATGAATCCTTTTGGAGAGATGAGCAGCGAGCATAGCACTTGGCCTGTGACGATGTGTATCTACAACCTCCCGCCTTGGCTATGCATGAAGCGAAAGTACATTCAGGTGCCAGTTATTATTCAAGGCCCGAAGCAACCTGGTAACGACATCGATGTGTACCTGACACCGCTGATCGAAGATCTAAAACTACTATGGAGTAAAGAAGGTGTTCCCGTGTGGGATGAAGATAAACAGGAACAGTTTAAACTACGAGGGTTGCTGTTTGTTACCATCAATGATTGGCCTGCACTTGGCAACCTATCCGGACAGTCAAACAAGGGGTACAACGCTTGCACCCACTGTATGGATGAGACTGAGTGTACGTACCTGAAACATTGTAAGAAGGTAGTGTACATGGGCCATCGTCGCTTTCTTGCTGCAAGCCACCCTGTCCGGAGAAAAGGGAAACATTTTGATCAAAAGGCAGACCATCGTTCTAAACCAAAGCATCGCAACGGAAAGGCCGTGTTTGCCATGGTGAAAGACCTCAAAGTAGTATTTGGAAAGGGACCCGGCAACCAATCTATAGCAAGTGAAGGTGGTCACGCGGCGATGTGGAAGAAGAAGTCAATTTTTTGGGAGTTGCCCTACTGGGAAGTCTTGGACGTCCGCCACGCAATCGACGTGATGCACCTCACCAAGAACCTTTGCGTAAACTTGCTTGGCTTCCTAGGTGTATACGGAAAATCAAAAGATACACTTGAGGCACGTAACGATCTGAAACATATGGCACAACGCGACGGCCTTCACCCGCAACCAAAGGATAAAGGAGCCCAATACCTAAGTCCAGCCAGCTACACTCTGAGCAGAGCAGAGAAGGAAATAATGTTTGAATGCCTGGAGAGCATCAAGGTACCGTCTGGATACTCCTCGAATATAAAGGGAATAATAAGCACGAAGGATAAGAAGTTCACAAATCTAAAGTCCCATGACTGCCACGTGCTGATGACACAGCTGCTTCCCGTTATAATTCGAGGTATCCTTCCCGATAATGTCCGGGCAACAATAACAAAGCTATGTGCTTTCCTGAACGCAATTTCACGTAAGATCATCGATCCGCAGACTAGAAGACTTTCAAAATGATGTGGTCCACTGTCTTGTCGGCTTTGAGATGATCTTTCCGCCTTCCTTCTTCAATATCATGACACATCTCCTATGCCACGTTGTCAAAGAGATCCGTATCCTCGGTCCGGTATTCCTACACAACATGTTCCCCTTTGAGAGGTATATGGGCATTCTAAAGAAGTACGTTCGTAACCGTTCGCGTCCGGAGGCCAGCATCGCCAATGGATATGGAACAGAGGAGGTGATTAAGTTTTGCGTCGACTTTATTGAAGACCTCCGTCCCATCGGGGTGCCTGAATCAAGCCATGAAGGTAGACTACGGGGGAAGGGAACTCTTGGAAGGAAGGCAATAATGAACATAGACAATGACTTGTATAGGAAAGCACATTGGACCGTGCTGCAACAATCTTCATTGGTGGCTCCTTACATCGAGGAGCACTTGGCGATTGTTCGCTCGGAAAACATCGGTAAGACGGATGCCTGGATTACACGCCATCACATCGATGCATTCCCTACTTGGCTGCGACATCGTCTCATGGGCAACGCGAGCATTGAGCAACAACTAGCCTTCTTGGCGAGGGGTCCATCTTGCTCGATCACTACATTCCAGGCATATGAAATCAATGGGTACACATTTTACACATGGGCCCAAGACTTAAAGAGCACGAATCAGAACAGCGCTGTCCGCATCGATGCCATGGGATACGACGGTACGGCTAGCACATATTACGGCAGCATCGATGACATATGGGAGCTGGACTATGGACCTCTGAAGGTCCCTCTGTTTCGGTGCCAGTGGGTTAGGCTTGGTGGTGAAGGTGTAACCATTGATGCAAGTGGGATGACAACGGTCGACCTGAGCAAGGTTGGATACTCAGACGAACCTTTCGTAATGCCAATGATGTACGACAAGTTTTCTATGTCAAGGACATGGCTATCAAATCAAAGAAGGGGAAAGGGTCTGACGAGCCAAAGCGATACGTGGTTCTCCCAGGCAAAAGGAAAATCGTGGGAGTCGAGGATAGAACTGACGAAGATTACGATCAGTTTGACGGGCAACCTCCGTTCACGATGGCGGTTGACCCGAGTATCCTCCTATCAATTGATGACACCCCTTACTCACGCAACGATCATAACGAAGGAATAATTGTGCGGAGAAAGTACGTGAGGACAAATGTTACATAGCTAAATTTATGTATGGACGATGTAAATTAAATTGAATCATTGAATATTATCCCTGTCTTCCACTTGACCTTATTCAAGATCTATAATTACATCAAGAACCTTGGTACGTACTATCCATAGAATAGGGCATTATATATAAAGACCGATCTTTTATTGAAACACCATGTTAATTATATATAAACATATGTTAATTATATATGAATATATAATATATTAACATATGAACATTATAATTATACATGAATATAAAATACAATAGAATAGGGCATTATAATAATTAGTCCCTGTTTGTTACAAAACCGGGACTAGAGGTGAATTTCATTGGGCAGAAAACATCTTTAGTCCCGGTTTGAGCCATCAACCGGGACTATTGATGTCGACCGACTGCGCCACGTGGCTGCCCCGCAATCTTTTGTCCCGGTTGGTGGATACAACCGGGACAAAAGATATGATCTTTACTCCCGGTTGAAGCCACCAACCGGGAAGACATCTTTGCTCCGGTTGGTGGCTTCAACCGGGACTAATGTTTGTATCGTTGTCCCGGTTGGAGCCACCAACCGGGAGTAAAGGATCTTCTGTACCGGTTGTTGGATTCAACCGGGACAAATGACGCTTGACTATATATAGCAAGGGCCTTACTAGGGATCCAACACTTAGCCGTTTTCGCACTTCGGAACTGAATCGTCTTCGTCGCCATCGCCGAGCCCCAGGTCGACGCCGCAGCACGCCGTCTCCGCCGTCTTCGTCGCCGGAGGACCTCCGCTCCGCCGTCTTCGTCGCCGTCGTAGGTTAGCGCTGCTGCGCCCTAAGATTTTCCGACATTATGCGCTAGGGTTTGGCCGCCGTCGACGCCATCGCCATCGCGGCCATCGTCGCGGTCGCCGCCGCCGCCCCTCCCCACGCCACCCGTCCCGTTGCGCCTCCCCACGGCCCCGAGCCGGCCGGCCCCTAAACCCTAAACGACCGCGCGCCGCGCCCTCCACTCCACGCCGCCGCCGCACTCTGTGAATGTTAATGAATTTTGAGTATATGTGTATTTTGAATATATGTGTATTTTGAATATATGAATTTTGTATGTATGGGTAATTTGAATATATGATTTTTGTATGTAAATGGACTGTTATTAGAGTTCTTGAGAATTTTAAATATTGAATATGTATTTACATATGAAATTTGAATGTTTTATGGGAATTGTGAATTTTGTATTTTTGAACGAACGAGAACGCTAAAATCAACAAATGGTCGTGAACGAACGAACGGACGAACGAACGAACGAACGAGTGTTCGTTCGTTCGTTCGGTCGTGGACGGACGGACGTTCGTGAACGGACGAACGAACGTGGACGAACGGACATCTCCTTTCCTCAATTTTTCATTTCCTCTGCAATGATATAACCGAATAATTTTTTCGAACTCTTTGATTAAGATCTCAACCCACAACAATCAAATGGCGGATTGTAACGAGGAACATCTTCTCCATGATGAGATCGCACGAGGAACAGAGGTTTACAACGAGGAGGGGAATAAAGATACAAATCAATACCTCAACGAGGAGGGGACGTGCGGGGAACGATGAGGAGAATGAGGGCTTCGCCTCCGCCTCCGCCTCCGCCGGACGGAAGAGGGCACGCGGGCAACGCGGTCTCAACAAGCGCATAGAGGGTCGACATGTCACAACGGAGGTAGAATCTGACGGTCGCCCTATTGCCCCAGAGGACGTCGCAAGTAAGTTTGTGGCGCACAGCGGATGGGTGGTGAGGGATCACGTGCCCGTAAGCGTTGCCAACCGGAGGCGATCAAGGACAGGAGGAGATGAGCGAGCTATCTCCCGGACTCGAAGAAAGAAATGCGTGGACTACAATGCTGCAAACGTTCACCATCCCGCACTCACAACAAGCAAGGGTCAAGGAATGGACGTTAAAGAAAATGGCGAGCTCTTCAGAACTACAAGAAAGAGTTACACAAGAAATATATCCTGAAGGGCCGACCCGACTTTGACAAGTTCCCGAAGCTCGAGATCATTGGGATGCTTTTGTTGAACATAAGACGGTGAAGAAGCACAAGCTATCATAGAAAAGAACAAGGCCAATGCAGCTAAAAAGAAATACCATCACAAGCTTGGGTCAGGCGGCTATAAGAAAGCAATGGAGAAATGGGAGAAAATGGAAGCCGACCTTGAAGCGCGAGGTATCGTTCCGTGCACAACCACTGGCCGGAACGAGCAAAGCACCGGTTTTATGCTCACGGCGGCTCACTTAATCCCGTCGATGGCACAGCTTATCTTTGGTGATGAAATTCAAGAAGCCGGACGGAGGTTAGAGGAAGCGCTGCAGCCACTTCCTCGGCGCGTTCAGCGACGGAGAGAAGGATGAGCTAACGCTCGCCCTCCAAAACCCAGAGCACCTGGGGCGAACGCGAGGAAAAGGCGTCGTCCCCTGGAAATACGGGTTCCAAGCGGACGTCGACACATATAAGAGCCGAATGAGGTCAAAGCGAGATAACAATGCGAGGTTCGCTGAGATGGAAATGAGGCTCTCGTAGATTGATCAGATTATAGACGAAAGGCTGGCCATAAGGTTGGCAGAGGAGCGGAGCCATTGGGTTAGCCAACAGCAAGCTCCAGCAACAGCCGCTCAACTACAGCAGCAGCGCAGCAGCTGCGCTTCAATTGGAAATGAAGGTGATTTAGCCCCATAAGCTAAACCAGGTCCGCCATGCCCCGTTGATGACATCACACAACGAACACCATGTGAGCTGCACATTCCGCTAAAGAACATAACAATAAAGGTATGTTCGTACTTTTATGTTGTTCGTATATTTCGTTGAATAACTTGTCAATCAATGTTCATTACTAACTAATAAACAATCTTCTCGAACAGGTCGCGTCGGGCATGGCCATTCCAGTAGAACGAGACGGCACCTACCACTCCCGACCCGATCCACCTGCGTACTCGAAAGTTGAAATTGAACAGGTGGAACAAGGCTATGAAGATCTCGAGCTGGATATTGCCGGAGGAGACGGGGAGCTGACACTAGGAGAAACAGCTAACGGAATATTTCTCTGGAGGAAGATCTTCATAATATTCCCCGGACGTGGGTCGTCTCCTCCATCTCCGCGTGGGCCGTCTCCTCCGTCTCCACATGGGCCGTCTCCTCGGCCTCCACTTGGGCTGTCCCCTCCGCCTCCTTCACCGCCTCCGCCTCCTCTACCTCCTGCGTCGCCTCCACGAGCACCGACTCCTAAACGGTCGTCTCCAACTCCACCACCTTCTTAGACTCCTCCGTTGCCACAACGAGCACCGACTCCTAAACGGACAACATCTCGAGCCACGCGGTCAAGGTCAACCAGCAGTGGACCAAGAAGCAAGAGGCCTAAACTTGACCTGCTCCCACCAGCCCCAAAGAAAACGGTGTACGACATGACTCCAGAGGAGCTGCACGAGGCCGTCCAAGCTGAAGTCAAGGCCCACTTCAGAAAGAAGTCTCCTGAGAAGCCTCCTGAAATCCCCCAGGAGACCAAGGACTTCTTCAAGAAGACGTACCTAACGCCACAGCCTAAACCACAACCTCAACCGCAGTCCGACTACGACAGGACTATTCGGAAGGCTACTATCAAGGCGAAGAGAACGGGCAAAGATGTACCCCAGTTCAGTGTTCCAAATGTCAGATCAAACTTAAGACAATTTATGGAATCTGCTAAAATTTCAATGGATCAATTACACGGCCGTGCTCCCCTGGAGAAGGCTCCGCTGAAATACAAGTTCAAACTTGGAAAGCCTCTTGTAAAGCCGGATCAAGTGAAAAAGCTACCAAACACAGATGTACCGCTTCCACAAGTGGTACATGCAAGAATCCAGCAAGGGTGGAGAGATGGTAACGGGCAAATATTCACAGTACTATTTCGTCGATGGAGGTGACGACTTCTATATCCGATTCGAAGACATATTCGACCTCTACCAGCTTGATGCCATCGACGTCTCACTTCTAGCCACGCGGGCTTTGTAAGTTTTGTTCTGTTATTTCGTTTCTTACCTTCTTGTATTTAGCTGACTAAAATTCTTTTTAACCGTTGTAGAATGGCGATGCAGTACTGTAACATGCACGACTGTAGCAAACATGGATTCATGGATCCACGCAAAATCAATGGTGTATTGGTTGATCATTTTCCTGATCCAACACTGGACAACATTTACAAGTCGCTGGTGATAAACCACTATCGGTCATTTATCCTTCTGCCCTACAACACTGCGTAAGTATTTTCTTCCTTCCGTACCAATTTCAATTTCGTGTGCATACATAAATTTTTCATATGTGTCATGTAAACCACTTTGCAGATTCCACTGGATTCTATTAGTAATTGACATGGATAACTCGTGGATCCATGTCTTTGACTCAATGGATAAACTAAAGTCCACATACACAAAGATATTTGAACTGCTAAATAGGTAATGCCATCTTACTTGCTAGCTATTGCATATATGCGGTTCTCTGATAATTACTAGCTAACTTTTAACTGCACGTAGGGCATGGGAACGGCTTCGGACTAATGTTCGTGGAAATTGGAAAGATAAGCTCTCCGTGAGGATGAACTTTCCAGTGAGTAACATGCTCCAAAGTTGTTTTGAATTATTACTTTGTTCTAAAATATGAAATGTATATTAAACTTGTCGTCGTTTGTTCTTTAGTGTGCAAAATAGTCGTAGGGCACCAACTTATGCGGATACTACGTCTGTGACTACATTCACCGCTTTGTGACCGATGTCACAACTATCGACGATATAGATGTACGTATAACAGCTATTCATACATTACGTACCGATTTCTTATTAACTTCATATATTTATTTCTCGTTTGATCGAATTAATGACAGCATATACAAGTAAGAGACAACCTTCCCCACGAGACTTTCATACAAGCCGCTCGGGAAGAATTGATGGGATTTATAAACGAGCATATCATTGATCCCACGGGGGAGTTCTATTTTAATTTAAGTAACTTAACCACCGGATCCACAAAATAGACAATGTTTTATAACATACGAAATATATGTGGATATTGTACATATGTGTATATGTTTTGGTAATATATTATATGTATATATTTTCTTTCTTAAGTTCATTTATATGTGTGTAACTTATATATTTATAAATATATGTGTGTAAAATAATAATATGAGTGTAATATGTAGTATGTAGCACTGTTGGAGAAAGAATAAAATTAAAAAAATATAAAAATTCTTTAGTCCGGTTGAAGCCACCAACCGGGACTAAAGATGGCGCAGCCGCCACGTGGCTCCGCCATCTTTAGTCCCGGTTGGTGGCTTCAACCGGACTAAAGGTGCACATTTAGTCCCGGTTATTTAACCGGGACTAGAGATCGCCCATCTCTAGTCCCGGATTCGTAGTCCCG
Organism: Oryza australiensis; assembly: GCA_019925245.2. Classification (NCBI taxonomy): domain Eukaryota; kingdom Viridiplantae; phylum Streptophyta; class Magnoliopsida; order Poales; family Poaceae; genus Oryza; species Oryza australiensis. Next base: position 3,361,612 of record JAIFGZ020000342.1, read on the forward strand.
GTTTGACAACTGGGACTACTGGGGGTTACGAACTGGGACAGTTGTGGCTTTCTCCAGTAGTGTATGGTTGGTTTATGTATAGTTCGTTTCTTGTACGGGAATGTTTCCTAGTGGATTAGAGCTTCTTGTATGAGTAGGATTCGTGGCTCTTGGCTGCGGATCTTGGGTATAAATGGTGAGGGGAGGCGTGGCCTCTCGGTATCGCTTTTGAGTTCAAGTTTTTAGAGTTTCGAGTTAGGGTTTCAAGTTTAGCTTGAGATTTTGTGAGGACTGCTTTGGTTGCACTTTGTAAACATAGTGAGTTTCAATAACGATCAATCTTCTTGAGAATTCTTTGTGTCTTCTTCTTCTTCGGTGCGGCGGCGTAATTGTCGGTTCAACCGGATCTGCTAACCGGTCAGACCGCAGATACTACGACGGTCAGACCGAGCCTTCTTCCCTATTAGACTGTAAGTACATCGGCGGTCAGACCGGCTGGCGTCGGACTTCATCGTCATCGGCTACATCGAGCAATCGGCTGAGGCGATCGGCTACGGGCAGTCAGACCGAAGGTCATCGGGCGGTCAGACCGGCAAGGCTACTCGGTCAGACCGGCGCGACACCTGTGGCCAGACCGGCTTCAGAAAAACAGAGGTAAAGTTTTATTTTCGCTAAAACTTTGTTTTTGGGGTACTCAACCATTCACCCCCCTCTGGTTGGCTTTTCATTGGGCATTCGATCCTACAATTGGAGCACATCATTTTGGAAGTCTTCTAGTCTGTCTGGATCGATGATCTTCTGTGAAATTGCGTTCAGGAAAGCACATAGCTTTGTTATTGTTGCCCGGACATTATCGGGAAGGATACCCCGAATTATAATGGGAAGCAGCTGTGTCATCAGCATGTGGCAGTCATGGGACTTTAGATTTGTGAACTTCTTATCCTTCGTGCTTATTATTCTGTTTATATTCGAGGAGTATCTAGACGGTACCTTGATGCTCTCCAGGCATACAAACATTATTTCCTTCTCTGCCCTGCTCAGAGTGTAGCTGGCTGGACTTAGGTATTGGGCTCCTTTCTCCTTTGGTTGTGGGTGAAGGCCGTCGCGCGTGCCATATGTTTCGATCGTTACGTGCCTCAAGTGTATCTTTTGATTTTCCGTATACACCTAGGAAGCCAAGCAGGTTTACGCAAAGATTCTTGGTGAGGTGCATCACGTCAATTGCGTGGCGGACGTCCAATACTTCCCAGTAGGGCAACTCCCAAAAAATTGACTTCTTCTTCCACATCGCCGCGTGACCACCTTCACTTGCTATAGATTGGTTGTCGGGTCCCTTTCCAAATACTCCTTTGAGGTCTTTCACCATGGCAAACACGGCCTTTCCGTTGCGATGCTTTGCTTTAGTACGATGGTGTTGATAAGAAATTTCTCTCACGCGCTGGCCTGGGAGATCTGCTTAACTCCAGTGCAGGTCCTTCTCGGCTACCTGTGCTGTGCAGGGCGTGCCAGTTGATTTGATCTGTTAACCAACAAGAAAAAACAAAGAAATATGCACTAAGTGTTAGGTTAGATCCCCATTGAATCAGCTGAGGGAATCCATGATCATATATATGCTATCCTAAAATATATTTAAGCCAAACGATGGAATGGATCGGCTATACCGAGACACATCGATCGTGTAACATAAACACAGTAAAGGATAATAAATATATGAATCGATAACCTAGCCGATACTGGAAAACTAACGATAAATCGGCTACTACTCCGACGAATCTTATGAAAAGATATCACTCTTGAACCAGATGTGCATAATCTGGAAATCGACCGTCGGCTGCCTGATGGCGGGCCGATTTCGGCTAGTAACGTCCGACAAGAACACGATCTTAATATAAGAGGCAATCCTAATATAAATCTAATAATAAATATATTAAAAGAAACACATCAGGGCAGATAAGGTCGGCTGAAACCCCAGCGCTGTCTCTAAACAATATAAATCTTAGCCGAACATATCATTGATTGTTCTAAAAACGACTTAACAGTTCGAACCTGATGCAGCATTAAGTATAAAAAGAAAAACATGATCTGTTGTGGCCGATTTATATTCCTCGAGACGGTGGATACCACATATAAACCAGCCAACCTTTAGATCTAGCCCTATTGGCTGCAAGTTCTTAATAGAACTAGCCAATGGTAGGATAGATCTAAACATTAGTCTAATTTATATGCGCTATATGATAAGTAGCGCAGTATAAACTCTTGAATCTAATGTGTCATTACAATGGAAGCACTAGAAACAACAGAGCATACCACTAATGACAAGCATTTACCTAGATCTGGGGATCGAAACGATGTATCCCGTAACCAAACAAACTGCTCGTCTGAAGAAAAAGGTTGGCGATGCGTCGAAGGTTTGGTTGATTGTGATTATTTTTATAGGGGTTCTCAGGTCCTATTTATACCCAAGATACAATTTTCTGTACAAACCCTGGACTCTATCTAAACTACTATTTAAAACACAACATTATCCCTAGAAGGACCTACGCCGTGTTACAATTAACAGTTTAAACAAACTCCAAAATTACAGATACAATTGCCGTTACAAGACTCTATCCATAGGTGGCAATATCATTTAACGCACAACTAATAACCGAATCTTCTATTTATCCTCAAACTGCTGCACCAGAAACGGTTTTATCTCTTCCGGACCTGGAATCGGCTACCGACTGCCCTTGTCCGATCCAACCTTAGCCAATTGGCCTCGCAGCCGATCACTCCTCAGCCGATATGGCCCTTGTTTCCACACCAAACCAGCTGATCCAATTCCGTTTTGCCTTTTCAGATTTAGGGACTCAATTACCAAATTTCAATGTTAACACATGCCCCCCAAGTCTGTGATACGAAGTGTTACGGATTTGCTTGTTTGTTCAAACTCCTGCTCTTTTCTTGACCTAAATCGCTTCGGCTTCTCCCCAAATGCCCTTTAAATATCCACTCTTCCTCGCCCAAGACACTTACGCCTTCAAAGCACACTCAGTCTCTTTGCATACAAGCCTCTGCCTTCTCTCTCCTCTCCGGCGGTTTCACCGGCGTCCATCAAATCTCAGCATCCTTCACAATCTGGACCTCATCTTCACCCAAACGACCCTGATGGCCTCCACCGTCGCCGCGTCAAGCGCCTCCGTCGCGCCGGCCACCGCCGCCACACCAGCTGTAACCACCTTGCCAACCATCGTTGCCATTCCGGTCACCGCCATTGCCGAGTTCCCAGAGGTACTCCCGTTTGATCCAGAACCCCTTTTTCTTTCGGATTAACTTCTTCAACTGTGTTGCATCAATCTTGTATTCAACTATTTTTTGAGTAGCACTTTTCCTTCTTTTTTTCAATTAGTACTTTTTCCTTGTTCGAACTGTAGCATACAGCCGTTCTTGATCAGTACTTTTTCTTTTCCTCTCCCTGGACTGTAGAACCTGTCACGTCAAGTGCTCATCCCCAACTTGATACAAGCACAGAGGTTCTTTCTCGGCCCCATCAGCAAAACCGATCCAGCCGATGTGATTATGGCCGAGACGAACAGGATCCCCTTCAACATCGCGAAGCCGTCTCTTGCCCATTGGAACGGGACTTTTAAGTCGTGGCCGACGACTGATGCCGCTTGGGTGGAGTGATACAAGAGAATGCAATCGGCCAAATACACTCAATGGGAGGAGGCCGGGATAGCCCAAGGCTTGCCTCTGTCCATTGCAAACATGGAGAAGGACGAGCCGCTTCTATCGGCTGCAACGTATTTCTGGAATGACAGCTTCAACGCCTTCATCTTCCGACAAGGGCCGATGACCATTACACTGGCCGACGTGTACATGACAACCGACTTGGACATCGAGTCATTGGCCAACCCCAGAAACCTGAGCCGAAAGGGGCAGCACCAGTTCAAAACCAAGGCCATCGGCGGGTGGAGCGGCTTCATTGCCCAGAACATGAAGGATGGACCTGTCGACCACAGGGAGCACACCGTGTTCCTGATGATGTGGCTTGAAAAATTTCTATTCTGTGGATCGAGCTGCAGGCTGACTGCCAACTGGCAAGTCGTAGCCAAAATCTTGGCCGACGGGGACAAGCTCGCACTGGGCAAGTACCTCCTCGGCTATTTGTACCAAATGCTGCATCAGGCCGCCGTGAAGATAGTCGCCAACGCTCCAATCAACACTGGCGGCCCCCTGGTGGTTCTTGCAGATCTGGCTGGTGCTCGCAACCCAAAAGGTGGCCGGTCGGCTCCCTCTGACAGACGCTATATTCCTAAGGCTGGAGCCGATTGAAGATGAAGACGGCAACGAGGTCACCACCACCAGGTGCATGAGCTACGGAGAAGCAGCAGCCGCTCATGTAGGCTCAAGGCAATTGGCCGAACTGCTGGCCGAATGGTTCATCGCCCTTTACGACGGGCTGTCTCGCGAGAACCACGCCTGGAATTTCTACCGGGATCGGGGACTATTTGAGTTGTCGGCCGACTTCAACTGGGAAGACATCAACTCGGCCGACAACCCAAGGTGCAGGGAGCTGTTCATCGCCGCTCTATCCCCCTGCATCTTGCCGACCAGAATCCATCAGGGCCAAACAATGGCCAAGAGCTACAAGTTTTATTACCCGGTATCGGTAGCGAGGCAGTTCGGTCTTGGGCAGATGCCCATCGGCTTTTATTACGCTGACAAAATTGAAATGAGGGGGGTGGTAACTCAAGATTTGATAATGCATCGGCTGCTAAATATAGCCGACCCTCCCCTCGGCAAGATCGGCGTGATGACCCTGTCGCTCAGGAAGAGCGCGGCGTACGACCAATGGTGGGCCAAAATCAAACGCCACATCTTTCACCAGCGGTCAACACATTACGTCGATCTGCTCCTGCCCGAAGAAATCCCTTCGGTAAGCTTCGATGTCCACACAATTTTACTCTTCTTATCATCGGCTGATATAGCCTATTAACATTTCCCCTTTGGCTTGCAGGAGACGGAGACGGAGCGGCCGACGGTGAGCGACTCCGGGCGCCCCATTGAATACCGTCTGGGTGTTCTGGATGGGGGCGGCCTTGCTCCGTCAGCCATCGGCTGGGAGGCGCTGAAGCTGGCATCGTTGCTGCAAGGGCAGGTGCGCCAGCCGATTACCCAGAAGAAAAGAGCTGCACCACCCCTACAGTCGTCGATCGCGCCTGCCCCCAAGAAACTGAAAGAGAAAAAGCCCGCAGCGCTAGCCGACAGCCTCCCCCCTTAGACCCGGCCGTCACGCAGTTCCTCGACACCATCGCCAGCGAGGAAGTGCCGGCGGCTGTTGGAGCGGTAGCCGAACCTGGTAGTTCGAGCCATGAGTCCGTCAATGCTCCAGCTGACGCTCCGCTGGTCCCAAGTCCTCCAGTGAGAAATCGGCCGGTAAGCCCTCATTTCACCAAGTTCGGCTTCGTAATGATATCACTTGCATTTGACCAAACACTTCTGTTTAGGTCAAGAAATTGGCCGGCCGAACTTCACGCCCCGCGCCATCGGTAATCGCCTCTTGCCACTTGATTCGTAGAAATTAGACGATTCGCCTGCTAACACTTCTTTTGCAGCCTCCACGATCTTCGTCGGCTCCCCCCAGGCGTCCAGCGAGCATGCTGCGCCTGCCGCGGGCGGCAACGACGCCGACGAAGAGGCCCCGACGGTCGCAGGCGGCGATCCAGCCGAGCTGACAGCTCCGACCCCGGTGCTAACGGTAAGCTGAGGTTGACGGTCGGCTTCTGTCAACTTAATGTCTTTTGATCATTTCTCTTTTCTGCAGAACATAGCCAACCTCCTCAATTTTGACCTGTCGGAGTTCGAGGAGTCCGGCGAAATCGGCGAGGAGGCGTTGGTGATGCCGACTGAGGTCCTGAGGGCCACCCTAGCCGACATCGGTAACCGGCTGGAGGCCTCGCTGGATGTGCTGGTGGTTGACAGCGGTTCGATACGCGCGTGTTTCAAAGAAATTTAAGGCCAGCTGCCAGAAGCTCTAGCCGACGCCATCGTGCTGGCCACCTTCATGGAATCCCACCAGCTCAAGTACGAACGGGCACGGCAGCGGATAGCCGATCGCCGCGAGAACCAGGCCCGGTCGGCCACCCTCCAATCGACCAAGGACGCCATTGAGAGCCGGAAAGTCGCCTTCGACCGCGTGAAGACTGAGCCAGCGGCCAAGCTCGAACAACTCCTTGCACGCCAAGATCAGCTGATGGCCGATCTCGTTCAAGTCACAAACGAGATCGATGTCCATAAGGAGTACATGGCTGGTTTGCCGCCGAGATCGAAGCTCAACGCCAAGGCATCAAGGCGGTGTGGCACACTTGCGAGACCGGTGAAGGGCATCCGACCGATGGTAGGGTCCGAGGCCGACGACGTCAGGGCCATTGAAGAGATAGACCAGATCAGGCGGACGGCGTTGTCGGCCATAGCCGATTTCTTAAAACAATGATCTTGTAATATTTTAACATTCTGAAATCGGCTATTGCCTCTTGTATTATACTTGTCATACTTTTGTGTTGGGATTGGACAATCATTTTAGTCGTGCTTGTAATCGGCTTTGAATCATGTAATATAATTTATCAATCTTCTGCCGCTGTGCTTGTAGATAAGATCGGCTTTCGGCTGCGCGTAGTGTCTTGAATTGCTCATGCTGAAATCGGCCCCAGCCGCCTGTATCGCTTTATGTTGCGATTCCGAGACCGCACCACAACCGGTAGCGCTTCATTTGGACTGTCGATTACGAGGCTAAAAAGTTTTAGAAATCCTTCAAAAATCCTGACGCCCAATTTTGCAATCGGCTCGTGTATGTATATGCCCCCCGAGTTTTGTTGATAGCTTCGGTGTCGACAAAATTGTGAGTTCGAGCCGTTCGCACATTATTGTCATCCCTATCGGTCAATTATTAGCCGATCGTACAAAGCAAAAAAACGTTGCATAAAAATGCCTAAAGGTGATGCCTTGTTAAAGCAAGACATCGGCTGTCGTAAGTCGGCTTAATCAACCCGAGCCAAATCACGAGTTGATCCATACGCTTGGGTAATATTTCTTCAGGTATTTTCCGTTAAGAGCTCTTCCAAATACTTCTCTGTCCAGCCCTTTTAACATGTAAGCCCCTTTAGAGACGCATTTGTGGATCTTGAAAGGCCCTTCCCAATTTGGTGACCACTTGCCGAATTTGTTGTCTCTAGATCCAATCGGCAGTATCAATTTCCAAACGAGTTCGCCGTCCTCAAAAGATTTAGGCACCACCTTTTTATTATAATGTCTGGCTACTCGTTCTTTACCCTTTGTGACTTTTTCCAAGGCCCTCATCTTGGATAAAACTAAATCTTCCGATTCATCCACCATCAGGTGATAATAATCGTCGGCTGTGAGTTGATCCTGTAGCTGAATGCGCCTTGAGCCGACGACACTTTCCCATGGCAGTACTGCCTCATGTCCGTAGACCAGCTTGTACGGAGGGACTTGAATTGACCCGTGGCATGCCATCTGATACGCCCACAGTGACTCCGCTAATCGGCTGTGCCACTGTTTAGGGTACTCAGAGATCTTTCTTTTAATCAATTTGATCAAACTTTTGTTTGAGGCCTCGGCTTGTCCGTTGGCTTGTTCGTAGTACGGCGAAGAATTAAGCAGCTTGATCCCCATGCCGTTGGCAAACTGAACAAATTCGTCCGATACAAAGATAGACCCCTGGTCTGTTGTTATTGTTTGTGGAACGCCAAATCGGTAGATGATATGTTCTTTGACAAACTCGATTGCGTCCTTAGAATCCACTTTTCTGAGGGGAATCGCCTCCACCCACTTTTTGAAGTAATCTGTTGCCACCAAGATAAATTTATGTCCTTTGCTTGATGGTGGATTGATCTGGCCGATCATATCAATGCCCCATCCTCTGAACGGCCACGGCTTAATAATTGGGTTCATAGCCGATGCTGGTGCTCGTTGTATGGCGCCAAATTTCTGACAGTCCTGGCAGCCCTTGTAATACTGAAAACAATCCTCCAGCATCGTCGGCCAGAATACCCTGCTCGGCGGAGCAGCCACTTCATTTTGTGGGCCGATTGATGAGTGTCACAGATTCCTTCATGCACTTCTCCGATGGCCACTGTAGCCTGATCGGCTCCCAAACACTTGAGTAGCATGCCGTCAATCGTCCGATAGTACAAATCTTTGTCGAGCAACACGTATCGTAATGCCTTGTATCGTAGCTTCCTTGTAGCCGATTGAGAGGGGTTTTTGAGATAGTTGTAAACTTCAAACCTCCAATCATCGGCTATGATGGCGGCAACGTCTATGTCGATCTCTTTCAGCATCGGTCGATAGCCCGATGCCCCCTGACCAAGTCATTGGCCTCTGAGTTCTGTTCTCTTGGGATATGTTTCAAAGTAACTAGCCGAAAACCATCCATTAGTTCCTGGCATAGCCGATAATAGACCATCAGCGTGTCATTTTTGCATTCATATTCTCCTGATAATTGGCTGATGACCAACAATGAATCGCCCATTATTTCGATGGCGTCGGCTTCGACTTCCTTGAGTAGGTGTAATCCTTTAAGGACGGCTTCGTATTCGGCTTGGTTGTTTGTAGCGTGGGGGTTGATGGCAAAAGCAAACTCGAAGCTTGCCCCCTTGGGCGAAATAATGACCAAGCCGATGCCATAGCCGTTGGTGCAAACCGAGCCGTCGAACGTCAAAGTCCAAGGCATAATTTCCACTGAGCCGATTGGGTCGTTCCTATGCTCCACAATGAAATCGGCTATGGCTTGCCCTTTGACTGCCCTTGGTGCCTGATACTTCAGATCGAATTCTGTTAGCGCGAAAATCCACTTCCCAATTCTTCCTTTGAGCACTGGAGCCGATAGCATGTACTTAACTACATCGGCTTTATAGATTACTGTGCACTCGTTGGATAGCAGATAGTGTCTTAACTTCGTACATGAAAAATAGAGGCATAGGCACAGCTTCTCCACAGGTGAATACCTTGTCTCCGCGTCTAGCAACCGTCGGCTGAGATAGAAGATGGTCTTTTCTTTGCCATTAACCTCTTGGATTAAGACGGAGCCGATTGATTTATCATCGGCTGATAGGTACAGTTTAAACGGTATTCCCTTTTGTGGAGGCATTAAAACTGGGGGGAACTCAAATAATTTTTTATGTTGTCTAACGCCCTTTGCTGTTCTGCCCCCCATGTGAATGTTTGATCGGCTTTCAGCCGAAGCAGTGGTGTGAACGGCTCCATCTTTTCTGAGAGATTGGCTATGAACCGTCTGATGAAGTTTATCTTGCCGATCAATGATTGGAGTTGTTTTTTGTCCTTCGGAGGTTGAATTGTCTTGATAGCATTTACGCTTCTTGGTGTAACTTCAATTCCTCTTTCATGGACAAGAAATCCCAAGAACGCCCCGCCGATACGCCGAACGCGCACTTAAGCGGATTCATCTTCGAGACCATACTTCCTCGTCTGTTCTAACACTTGTCTCAGATCGGCTATGTGGCCTTCTATCTCCCTTGACTTGACAACCACGTCGTCAATGTATATCTCTACCAGCGAGCCGATCATATCGTGAAAAATGTAATTCATGGCCTGTTGATATGTTGCCCTAGCATTCTTCAAGCCGAACGTCATTACTACCCACTCGTACAAACCGATTGCGCCAGGACACCGAAAAGCGGTCTTGTGGATGTTCTCCTCGGCCATGAATATTTGATTATAGCCTGCATTTCCAAACATGAAACTGATAATTTTGTGGCCTGAAGCAGCATCGACAAGCAGATCTGCTATCGGCATTGGGTATTCGTTTTTAGGGGTTGGCTTATTTAGATCTCTGAAATCGATGCACACCCTAAGTTTACCATTTTTCTTCAACACTAGGACGATGTTTGAGACCCACTCGGCGTATCGGCAAGGCCGAATGAATCCCGTGTCGTATAGCCGAGTGATTTCGGCTTTTATTGCATCGTACATATCGGCCTTAAACCTCCTGGGAGGCTGTTTGAACGGCCGATAGCCTGCCTTAATCGGCAGCTGATGGACCACTATTGATCGGTTGAGGCTGGGCATCTCGAAGTAATCCCAAGCAAAACAATCTTTATATTCTTTTAACAACTCAATAAGCTGGGATCTACAATGAGGAGACAGATTTTTGCTAATATACGTTGGCCTCAGCTTATCACCAGAGCCAATCTCAATTTCCTCTAATTCATCGACCGACGTGAAACCTTGCCCTAGCTTTCCATCGTCTTCATCCACGGTGTTCATGCCGAAAATGCTTGAGCTCTCCACCATGTCTTGTTCAAAGCAGCAGTTGCGGCTCGTCATTTTCAATCGGTTGTATTGTGGAATTGGACACATTTAGAAAATCGGCTTGCCAAATTTTCCTAGATAAACAATCGATGCCTTCGATTTCCCAAAGTGGCAAATCGACGCTGACAACACTAACTGACATGTCGGCTGGCACGATCTCGATCTTGTCGCCGTCCCATTGGATCAGGCTCTGATGCATTGTAGAAGGGATGCAGCAGTTAGCGTGTATCCAGTCCCTTCCGAGCAGTAGGCTGTAAGATCCCTTCCCGTCGATGACAAAGAACATTGTGGGCACGGTCTTATTGCCGATGGTCAGTTCAACGTTGAGGACGCCCTTGGTTTTCGATGGGTTGCTGCCGAAGTCTTTGAGCACCATGTTGGTTTTTATCAGGTCTTCAGCTCCCTTGCCTAGTTTTCTGAATGTTGCATAAGGCATGAGGTTGACTGCGGCTCCCCCTTCGACTAGCATTTTGGAAATCGGCTTGCCGTTGACGAATCCTTTAGCGTACAACGGCTTTAAGTGCCGATTTTCGGTTCCTTGGGGTTTGTCAAAGATAGTCTGGTCTGTTGAGATTGCCAGTTTCGCCAGATCGTCCTCAATGGTGTCTGCATCGGCTTCAGGGGCGCTGAACTCGGCTGGCAGCACGAACACCATGTTAACCGATGCAGAAATTTTTCCTTTGCCTTTGGCTGCCCTCCTGGCTTGATCGGCTGAGCTTTCCTCGGCTTGCTCTTCGTCAGCTATGGCCGCTTTCTCTTTGGATACCCATCGCCTTTTGATTTTGCCCAGCCGACGACGCTGTTCGTGGATCATTTGCTGAACTTCGTCTTCTCTTCCTTCACGCTTAAGGCGTGGAACCCTTCTTTTCTGCGTCTTTGTGAAGAGATCGGACGAGCACCATTGGGGGTTGGCCGATTCCTCATCGTCGGCCTCTTCATCATCACGGTTGTTGCCATCGCGGTTTTCGTCGACGAAGAAGTCTTGATGGATCGGGCCGAGCTGATCATGGACAGACCACCGTCTTTGGTTTAGCCAAACGGATCGGGGGACAAACCGAGTTGGGCTTGCAGCCGATGAGCTCCTGTGCTCGTCGTCGCGGCGATCGTTGCATGCTGGGCAATCATCCAGTGTTGGCAGTCTCATGCTGGATTCTCAGCAGTACCTGAAAAAATCACAATGCCAATGCAGATTGGCACTGTTGCGGTTTACCTCGTATCGTCGGCTTTGGGTGTTCGGCTCGTGCTGACGAGGTGCTTCATTCTAAGCCTCTTCCTGCCGAGACCGGTACTGATGACGGCATCGACTACGTTCACGGATCGGTAGTCGATCAGCCGATCTGATGACTGGGCGTACCATATTAATTGGTGTGGCGTGACATCCAATTTACTCGCCTTCTGCCTTGGCCCCGATCGATGTATTCACTAAGCCGTACGCCATTCTGTTCTGTTGATCAGCTTGCCTGGCGCCGGCTTGGACCGTGTTGACCGGGAAAGGATTGCCGTCTACTTTCATCGGCCGATTTGAATCGGCGAACTTCAGCTTCCTGGCCTCAATTGCCGACTGGATTTGCTGCCTGAAGACCTTGCAGTCGTTGGTGGCGTGGGATGTGGAGTTGTGCCACTTGCAATATTTCTTTTTCTTCAATTCTTCGACCGACGGGATCACGTGATTTTCAGGCAACTGAATCTATTTCTCCTTGAGCAGCAAGTCGAAAATCCTATCGGCCTTGGTGATGTCGAAGTCGTATCGTTCTTCCTTGGCTGTCTTCAAAACAGTCATTGGCAGACGATGGCCTTTTTGTTCTTGGCCCATTCTGCTGCCGCCACTTCTGCGTCATCGTCGTCGGATTCGTAGTCTGATTCGACGACGACTTGAGTTATATTTTTGACGGCCTTTCTGGTGTCTTGGAATCGCTGCTCGTGGGCCGTCACCTTCTGCGCCAAATGGGCTAAGCTGTCAAAGTCCTATGCAGAGAATTGCTCTCGGATCGGCACGATCAAACCATGAAAGGCCAAATCGGCCAGCTGGGCATCCGATAGCACTACGCTGTAGCATCGGTTCCTCATCTCTCTAAAGCGTTGGATGTATTCCTGGACCGATTCGTTGTGTTTTTGCCTGATGCTGGTGAGGTCCGACAACTTCATCTCGTGGTTGCCAGAGTAAAAGTAGCTGTGGAATTGTTTTTCAAGATCGGCCCAGCTCTGAACTGAGTTGTAGGGCAATGAGGAGAACCAAGTAAAAGCCGATCCTAAAAGAGAAAGAGGGAACATATTAGCAGTGGTGTCTGAGGCCTGTGATGATGATCTTGACGGCCTCCTTGGCACTAGTAGTAATGATCAGCGGGAGGTGACCGATGCGCCGATGGTGGCGTTGGTGGTCCTAGAAACAGTTGTCGGCCACCAGCGTTATACCGCCTGTTTGGATCAATCAGCTCTGACTGCCGATTGTCATTGAACATATTAGCAATCTGATCTTGGGGCCGCGGCTGTTATCGGTTCAGCATAGTAATTGCTGGCCTTATAGCCGGTTCACCTGGACTCGACCGACCGAGGACTCCTCCCGGCAGCCCTTGTTGTGCTAGTGGTGGGACCGGCTGATTCTGTGTGACCAGCGTAACCAGGAAATTGACCGTCTGTGAAGTACGTCGGCCCTCGTTGCAGCTGGTCAGCTATCTTGGCGTCGACCATAGTAGCAATCATGTTATTGAGAGTGTTGACCAGAATGCTACTTTGATTGACTAACGCGTGATGGACGGCTGAGTCGATCCGGTCTTGTAGAGAATATACAGCCGAATTGTCCTGTTCCTGGGTCGGCTCCTCCACCTTCCATTTGCCTTTTGTCTCACGAGAGGAGGAAGCCTTAAGGTCGTTCATATTGAACTTATATTTTTGATGCACGGCCCCAGATCTTGTTTGGGTGAAAGATTGCAGATAGTTAGCCTGGAGCTCTTCCACCATCTTCTTATAATCGGCTTGCTGTTCAGCCGATAACTGCTCCATCTTCATAGGCATGATGTTGTCCTGGGAAATGCTGGGGCTCTTGGAGTCGACCATCTTGCCGACTGAATCTATGCGTCTGAGTCGAGCCGATAGAGAAAGTCCCACTGGGCGTGCCAAGAAGCGTGTTGATGAGAAATTTCTCTCACGCGTTGGCCTGGGAGATCTGCTTAACTCCAGTGCAGGTCCTTCTCGGCTACCTGTGCTGTGCAGGGTGTGCCAGTTGATTTGATCTGTTAACCAACAAGAAAAAACAAAGGAGTATGCGTTAAGTGTTAGGTTAGATCCCCATTGAATCGGCTGAGGGAATCCATGATCATATATATGCTATCCTAAAATATATTTAAGCCAAACGACTGGAATGGATCGGCTATACCGAGATAGCATCAGTCGTGTAACATAAATACAGTAAAGGATAATAAATATATGAATCGATAACCTAGCCGATACTGGAAAACTAACGATGAATCGGCTACTACTCCGACGAATCTTATGAAAAGATATCACTCTTGAACCAGATGCGCATAACCTGGAAATCGGCCATCGGCTGCCTGATGGCGGGCCGATTTCGGCTAGTAACGTCCGACAAGAACACGATCTTAATATAAGAGGCAATCCTAATATAAATCTAATAATAAATATATTAAAAGAAACACATCAGAGCAGATAAGGCCGGTTGAAACCCCAGCGCTGTCTCTTAACAATATAAATCTTAGCCGAACAAATCATTGATAGTTCTAAAAACGACTTAACAGTTCGAACCTGATGCAGCATTAAGTATAAAAAGAAAAACCTGATTTGTTGCGGCCGATTTATATTCCTCGAGATGGTGGATACCACATATAAACCAACCAACCTTTAGATCTAGCCCTATTGGCTGCAAGTTCTTAATAGAACTAGCCAATGGCAGGATAGATCTAAACATTAGTCTAATTTATATACGGTATATGATAAGTAGCGCAGTATAAACTCTTGAATCTAATGTGTCATTACGATGGAAGCACTAGAAACAACAAATCATACCACTAATGACAAGCATTTACCTAGATCTGGGGATCGAAACGATGCAGCCCGTAGCCAAACAAACTGCTCGTCTGAAGAAAAAGGTTGGCGATGTGCCGAAGGTTTGATTGATTGTCATGATTTTTACAGGGGGTCTCGGGTCCTATTTATACCCAAGATACAATTATCTGTACAAACCCTAGACTCTATCTAAACTACTATTTAAAACACAACATTATCCCTAGAAGGACCTACGCCGTGTTACAATTAACAGTTTAAACAAACTCCTAAATTACAGATACAATTGCCGTTACAAGACTCTATCCATAGGTGGCAATATCGTTTAACGCACAACTAATAACCGAATCTTCTATTTATCCTCAAACTGCTGCACCAGAAACGGTTTTATCTCTTCCAGACCTGGAATCGGCTATCGACTGCCCTTGTCCGATCCAACCTTAGCCAATTGGCCTCGCAGCCGATCACTCCTCAGCCGATACGGCCCTTGTTTCCACACCAAACTAGTCGATCCAATTCCGTTTTGCCTTTGCAGATTTAGGGACTCAATTACCAAATTTTAGTGTTAATGTTAACAGATGGTCTGCCTTCTGATCAAAATATTTGCCTCTTCTCCAGACAGGTTGGCTTGCAGCAAGAAAGCGATGATGGCCCATGTACACTACCTTCTTACAGTGTTTCAGGTACGTACACTCAGTCTCATCCATACAGTAGGTGCAAGCATTGTACCCCTTGTTTAACTATCCGGATAGGTTGCCAAGTGCAGGCCAATCATTGATGGTAACAAACAGCAACCCTCATAGGTTAAACTGCTCCTGTTTATCTTCATCCCACACGAGAACACCTTCTTTCTTCCACAGCAGTTTTAGATCTTCGATCAGCGGTCTCAGGTACACATCGATGTCGTTACCAGGTTGCTTCCGGCGTTGAAATAACCGGCATCTGAATGTACTTCCGCTCCATGCATAGCCAAGGCGGGAGGTTGCTTCGTCACAGGCCAAGTGCTATGCCCGCTGCTCATCTCTCATAAAGGATTCATGTCGTCCGTGCTTAAGCCGAACCTTAGGTTTCTTGCATCCTCGCCGAAGTCTTCAAATGTTCTGTCGATGTTTCGCCACTGTGACCCATCGGCGGGATGTCTGAGCATGCCGTCTTGTAGGCGTTCTTCCGCGTGCCAACGCATCATTCTTGCATGCTCCTTGTTCCTGAACAGACGCTTCAGCCGTGTTATTATAGGAAAATATCACATCACCTTAGCAGGAACCCTTTTCTTCGAGGGTCGTCCATCAACTTCGCCTGGATCATCACGTCTGATCTTGTATCGAAGTGCTTTACAAACCGGACATGCTTCTAGGTTCTCGTACTCCTCACCGCGGTAGAGGATACAATCGTTAGGACATGCGTGTATCTTCTGTACCTCCAGTCCTAGAGGGTAGACTAACTTCTTAGCCTCGTACGTTGATTCCGCAATTTGTTTCCCTCTGGAAGAATGTTCGTCACAAGTTTTAGTAACTCGCCAAATACCTTGTCACTGACACCATTTTTGGCCTTCCATTGCAAGAATTCTAGCGTGGTACCCAACTTTTTGTGCCCCTATTCACAGCCTGGGTACAAGGACCTTTTGTGGTCCGCCAACATACGCTTCAATTTCTGCACCTCCTTTACGCCTTTGCAGTCCCCCTGTATGTCACGCAACATCTGACCAAGGTCATTGGCACCGTCGTTTTCTTCAGCATCCCCGCCCGCCTCGCCTGCCGTATTCTCTTCCAACCCACCGTATTGACCACAGTCTGGAATGTTGTCGTCGTCTTTTTCATCTTCTTCCATTGTAACCCCCACCTCTCCGTGCGATGTCCAGCAATTGTAGTGAGGCATGAATCCTGACTGAAACAAGTGGGCATGAATAATTCTTGATGTAGAATACTCCTTCTCGTTTTTGCACTTTTTGCATGGACAACGTATGAAACCCTTCTGCTTGTTGGCATCGGCCACACTCAAAAAATAATGCATGCCTTGAATAAACTCTCTCGGCCGTCGATCCGCGTTGTACATCCATTGCCGATCCATGTATATGGAATGCACAAAAATCGTAAGAAAATTCCATGAAATTCAAACCATTTAAATATTATTACAATAATTATATATATATGTAATCAGACAATTATTATATACTAATCCAACATACGTAATGGGTTGTTCTAAAAAATTAGAATTATTTTTAAAAGGTCATTTAAAGTGATAACATAAAATTAATTAAGTATTTTGCATCTATTTTAAAAGGTCCTTTGTCATCTATTTTATAACTTTTTGTCCAAAAGATTCTCTCTCATCATTTTTCATAAACATTTTTGAGATAAAATTGTATGATTAAATTCCTAGAAATGTAAAGTGCTAAGCATACTTTTATTCCTCTTTATTTTCCCTAACTTTTTCTCAACACAATGTAATGTGCTTAGCAAAATAATTAGTCCAAACAAATTTTCTCTCTCCTCATGTTTACAAAAATATCTAGAGATGAAAATGTATAGAAAACAACCATAAAATGCGAAGTGCTAAGCATAGATCATAAGAGGAAGAAGTTGCTAACCTTGTAGATAGCAAAGATTTGTGTATTATCACCAAAACAAAATCACAAAAATTTTGGCAGCACCTCCCCTCTATCTAGAGAAAAATTTGAAGACAAGTGTAGTTGGCTCGCCGGAGGAGGAAGAAGGAGTATAAAAGCAAGCCATCTTTAGTCCGGTTGGTAACACCAACCGGACTAAAGATGTTATTTTGTCCCGGTTGGTATTACCAACCGGGACTAAAGATGACACCGAGGCTGTCGAGAACTGTCGAGCGCGGGACATCTTTAGTCCCCGTTAGTAACACCAATCGGGACAAAAATAGCATCTTTAGTCCCGGTTGGTGTTACCAACCGAGACTAAAGATGTCCGGCGCTCTAACAGGTTCTGACAATATTTGAACCGGGACTAAAGATGATCTTTAGTCCCGGTTCGTGTTACAACCGGGACTAATGTTTCTAGAAATCCGTAGACTTTTTAAACCGGGACTAGAAATATTCTTTAGTCCCGGTGCAACTGAAACCGGAACTATTGTGGATTTTGGTACTTCAGCCGAAAATGGTTTCTCCAGTAGATGATAATATAAGTGCAGGGGAGATTTCGAATGTGTGGTGCGTGACACTCCGGGTATGTGGCTACCTAGGGTGTTACAGTTGCTCTCGCCTGCAAGTTACTAGGTAGGCCTTCTTAGCAGCTTAGTAGTATCATTGATGACCCTTGCCATGGATCGTCCTTGGATCGATTCCTGCAAGGGGTTGTTTTTATTTTTATTTGCCTCCCTACTTTTTGCATCATGCATTCATGCTTACATGACCATCATAACCGTCTAGTTAGTTGTATGACAAAAAAAATACTCTTATTGTGGTTGCCAAACTCTTATGACAAAAAATGTCTTCACTGTCATATTTTTGTTTGGCTTTGTGACGTTTGAAATATTTTATAATTCATCTTTAAAATCAACCCAAGCTAATATTTATGATGTTTTTTGGGACAAAGGTCATAAATCATTTGCATTCTACTTGGTTGTCATAAGATTTTTCTACTTGTTTGACATGTCATTGTAAAGGCAATTTACTTCATATCTCATTTGTTTGTTAGCAATTATTGGTAACTAATATCAGTCATAACTCACTTTACACATGTGAAATATTTGTCTAGATATATCCTTTTACAAAAGAGGATTTTGTAATGTGTAGATAACAAGGTTTCCTGATACTGTTAAGAGGATGAATCACCCACAAAAATATGCATTAGTCAATAATTCCACTTTACATGTCATGGTTTGCTACGGATAAGCTAGCTTCAGAGTGTTGACATTGGCACTTCCCTTCACATGCATGTGTAGATATACTCAGGTCCGATAGCTAGACCATAGAGCAATTACTCCTTTAGGAATATTTTTTTAATTTGCTAGTATATCCAAACAATAGTCTTCTGAATTATGGTTTGAGATTGGGCCTCATCAGACCTTTGTTTATGACTAAATGAAGGATATCCACTTGGAAATCGAACCATATTTTCTCTTGAAAAACAACCAATGTAGTAATGAGCATGATATGCATGCATGTTGCAACACATAACTCTTTAGTGGATTAATAGTTGTTTTGCATAGTGGAAGCGAGCTACATGTAATGAGTGATGTGCACATAATATTACAAAAGTTCGTGAAGTTGGCTTCAAGATATCAAACTTTGCATCGGTTTTATGTTTTCTTATCTAATAACACACTCTTAAAAATTTAGGAAACTGCAATAGTTGAACAAATCTCATGATATACCAATCATATATTAAAAAATACAACCATCGATAAATAGCAATTTAACAAACTTTAATATCTTAATATTTTGCAAAACAATACAAATTTTGTCTATAAAAGTATGAATTAAATCAATCCCTCACCACAAGTAGAGTAAGTTGGCGAGTTTTTGTAAAGATCTGCAAAGCTGATTTAAGAGTTATTTTGTTAACTTATTTCGTATTACAAACAATTTTTCACTAGAGCATCAATGGAACAATAAAAAAACATGTGATTATTATTCTTGTTGAAATTATATAATTCAAACAACATAAATCCACACTGCCGTAAAGTTCCACTTGCGATGCATTACCAAAATAATAGCTTACAAACGTAACAAACTTAGTTTGAATAAAGTTGCAATCCTTATCACGTTGATGCATAAAGTGAGTGATGAGTCATATCATTATCTTTCTTGCTAACCATCATGTATATGTGATAGGCACAAAAGTTACTTTGATGATGATATCAAAGGACATTTGTAAGGGCACCTAACAGAACATCCAAATGACATGACTCACTTATATCCTAATAGAACATCAAAACAAAACTAGCACTCTAAAGCAACCGATGATGAGTTGAAGAAAATCCAATGCAATCACATCTATAAATAGAGAAGCACAATAAAAACCCTCCTCATCCCAATTCATACAACTCAGACATTATAGCAAAAGCATAGGACTAGGACCCTTCGACAATGAAGATCATTTTTGTATTTGCTCTCCTTGTTATTGTTGCATGTAGCGCCTCTGCGCAATTTGATGCTTTTAGTCAAAGTTATAGGCAATATCAGCTACAACCACATCTCCTGTTGCAGCAACAGTCGCTCAGCCCATACAATGAGTTCATAAGGCAGCAGTACAGCATAGTGGCAACCCCCTTCTGGCAATCAGCTACGTTTCAACTAAGAAACAACCAAGTCATGCAGCAGCAGTGTTGTCAACATCTTAGGCTGGTGGCGCAACAATCTCGCTACCAGGCCATTAGCAACGTTCAAGCGATTGTGCAACAGCTACAGCTGCAACAATTCAGTGGTGTCTACTTTGATCAGACTCAAGCTCAAGCCCAAGCTCTGCTGGCCTTAAACTTGCCATCAATATGTGGTATCTACCCTAGCTACTATAGTGCTCCCAGTAACATTGCCACCGTTGGTGGTGTCTGGTACTGAATTGTAACAATGTAGTAGTTCAAATGTTAAAAATAAAGTCATACACCATTATGTGTGACAAATGGAAGTTGTGGTAATATAAATCTAAATAAAACTATCTTACATATTTAAATAGCATTCCACTATAAGGATAAACCTTAGTATATTATCGTAGCTAATTACCACCGCAGGGGCTTTTCAATTTTACTATCTGTCTGCATTCGATCCTAAGCTACTTTGGCTATTAGATATAAATAGAGGGACCTTCAGAGGTCCATAGTCAAGTTCCCATATGTTGTCGATGCCACCATAATACGTGCTCGTTGTACCATCGTATCTCATGGCATTGATACGAACAACACTGTTCTGGTTCTTGCTCTTTCTGTCTTAGGCTCTTATGTAAAATGTATACCCATTGATTTCATATCCTTGGAATGTCGTGATCGAGCAAGATGGTCCCCTCGCCAAGAACGCTAGTTGTTAGTCAATCGTCTTGTTACCCATGAGATGTTGTCGCAACCAAGCGAGGAAAGTATCAATGTGATGGCGTGTAATCTAGCCATCAGACTTACCGATGTTTTTTGAGCGAATAATCGACAAGTGCTCCTTGATGTAAGGAGCCATCAACAAAGATTGTTGCAAAACCGTGAAATGTGCCATACAGAATAAATCGTTGTCTATAGTCATTATTGCTTTTCTTCCAAGAGTACCCTTTCCCCATAGACTCCCTTCATGGTTCGATTCGGGCACCCCGATTGGACGAAGGTCTTCAATAAATTCTACGCAGAACCCAATGACCTCCTATGTTCCATACCCCTTGGCGATGCTTGCCTTCGGACGAGAACGGTTATTAACGTACTTCTTTAGAACACCCATGTACCTCTCGAAAGGGATCATGTTGTGTATGTACAAAGGACCAAGAATATAGATCTCTTTGATAAGGTGACATACAAGATGTGTCATTATATTGAAAAAGGAAGGTGGAAAGTGTTAGTGATATGCCCTAGAGGTAACATGGAGATGTTGGATATCACGTCAATGTTTATGTATTTATGAATAAAGTGTTATTCAGTTCCATGAAATAGACATCTTGTATTGATCAATAAGTACGTGACTTATTTATGAGACTCTTTATGTATGAATCTATTTCTAAATGATCCCGATCATATGTCATATTGTTGGAACAAATATGATTCTAAGATCGGCATGTTTATTGATTGATGATCATGTCTCATAGATCATGGGTATGGAGATACCAAATCAATAAACATGGACATATGTGTTGGAGAACACATTGTTGGATAGACCCACCATGAGACACTACGGAATTAATGTGCCATTAGTTGGTCTCGGGTAGTGTTGGTACAAAGTCCTTAGACCCGAGATCACCATGGATTCCAACATGTGTAGTAGCCTACTTTGGGACTACCAAACGCTATTCCGAATGCGGGTAGTTATAAAGGTAGTTTTCGGGTTTGCTATGAAACATGGAGTGGGATGTGAGTGATCAAGATGGAATTTGCCCCTCCTTTGGAGAGATATCTCTGGGCCCTCGAGGTAATGGATTATGGAAATGCATGGCCATGCTAAGTTGATTGAGGAGTCAATCAACGGACGGATAATCCAATACGGTTCGAGTGAATGGTTAAGCTATTGAAGGGATGGCACACATCTTGCCTATAGCTTAAGCGGTATCGTGAGGCAAAGGGATTTGTGTACACATTACAGGTTCGAGCCGATATTATTCTTGTATACTATGGTGTCAATATGTGCTGCTAGGCGCCGCTATTGACAAGTCGGCTGAGTTAGACTCGAGCCGACGATCGGCTAAGTTAGACTATAGCCGAAACCGAGTATACCGAACCTACGGGTCGCACGCTTAAGGGGATAGAATAGATATTCGAGTTGGACTCGGATACGGCTCGATCGGATAGGGATCCGATCGGATAGAGTCCTATGGGCTTACGACGTGTGGGGCGGCCAACTCTATGAGATACGGATGAGATCCGATTCAAAATAGAGTCCTAATCGGCCACTAGTCCCGTCGGCCAACTCTATATAAAGGAGGGAGGGGTGGAGAGCGTGACACGTCAATTGCATCGCGTGCAACGAAGTCGCCGAGATCAATCTCCACGGAAACCCTCCCCACTTTCGAGCCAAACCCTACCTTGCATCGCGTGCTAGCACACGTGTGTTCGGCGTTCGTCCCCGGACGTGTGGATACCGGTAGAGGCGGCGCTACGTTGCACGCTGTTCATCGTGTGGGTGAATCGGCTGCGGTCGAGCGCATCGGAGCGAGGCGCGAGAACACGGTCGGACGACTCGGATCGGCTACGGCATCTGCGAATCGGCGATTGGTGAATCGGCGTCCCGGAATCGGTCGTCATCGGGCTACACTTCGGATCGGATTGCCCGATTGGTTATTCCGCCGCACTCTACTCCAATCGGTAATGATCTATCGGCCCTTACTTGCAAGTGTTCTGGTTTGCGCGGTTAAAATTTTTGTTTTCGGCTAGCGTAGCCTCCGCGCAACCCTTCAGTGGTATCAGAGCTAATCTTGCTTAGTTCGGGTTTTAGATTGGATCGGAACAAGTTTTGCACACGGGTTGATTAGATCAATCGGTTTTACGGGATCTGTTGAGGAGAGTTAATGGTAATTGCGTTCCTTGATAGTGTATCGGAACGGCGTAATGTGATTACGTCGAAGCAATTTCCATATAACTCGGTTTGAGTTGGGTTCGAGATAGTGTTCCTTGATAGTGTATCGGGACGGCATAATATGATTATGGGACCGCCGTGTGCGTACCCCCTTATAGGTCGTCTCGATGCCGTATTTCTGCGATAAGTAGAAAACGTTTCTACGCCTAACTTGTTTTTTGCAGAGAATGCTTTGAGATGGTATGGCCCTATTGTATGTATGAGATGCATGTGATGCATGTAATATTCTTTCATATGTGCAATCCCTGTAATATTCTTTCATACGTGCAATGCTTGTAATATTCTTTCACGACCTACGAGTCGATGTAATCTTCAATTAGAGCTTCTATAGTAGTAGCTTAGTTTGAAGAAATCAAGCATTCGGCACTCGAAAGAACGGTGATGAAGATGGAGATCCTGTACAGGCATGGAGATGGAGATCACCATGTGAAGGGGGTCATACTATTTCACTATATGCTATTCTTCTTGCTTTCATATGTGATATGTTTGTTTGATAGGATAGCATCCCTCGCAAAATTAAGTAGTAATGATGCCCTTCCAAATGTTGCACCCGTCACCGTTATGCTCGTCAATGGTGGGTCTCGCAAAGCAGAGTGTCATTCTCTATCATAACACGAGGGGGTATATGTCGGACATATACGGCAGAGCATTTGGTTTACTTAACAAGGCTATCAAAACAGTTTTGGGCCTTGGGGCATAGGTTGGGGCCGGGCATGGAGATGCCACACCAACAACAAGAGTCACATAGAGATGTGATTAGCAAGGAGTTGCTTACCGATGTTACTAATTTTCTAGCAGTGATGCCAAAGCTCACTAGAAAATTAACTAACATGTGGATCTTGACCCAATACGTAACCTAGAGGGAAGGTGGAAAATACGTAATGGGAGTCTTATGTTAAATTGTTTAACAAAAGACATAACATAAACATTGTGCTAAACTTTGCTTTTTGTTGTAGAATAAATGGCGGCTAATACTACACCCAGTACCTTTAACTTGCGATCTATTCTCGAAAAGGAAAAATTAAATGGAACAAACTTTATGGATTGGTATCGCAACTTGAGAATTGTTCTCAAGCAAGAGCGTAAGGAGTACGTTCTTGAAGTACCCTATCCCGAGGATTTGCCAAATAATGCCACCGCAACGCACGGAGGGCTTATGAGAAGCACACTAATGATGCCCTAGATATAATTGTCTCATGCTTGCTACAATGTCCCCCGAGCTTCGAAGCAATATGAGAGCGGCGATGCTCACACTATTATTCGGGACTGTGTGGCATGTTTGAGAACCAAGCTCGGGCCGAGAGGTTCAACACCTCAAAGTCCTTGTTTGCGTGCGAGCTTGTTGAGGGAATCCCGTCGTCCGCATGTGATAAAAATGATTGGCTACATTGAGAGTCCGGAAAACTAGGTTTTCCCCTTAGCCAAGAGTTGGCTGCGATGCTCCAGTCGCTCCCTCCGAGCTTCGAGCCATTCATATTAAACTATCACATGAACAATATGGATAGAACCTTGGCTGAATTGCATGGGATGCTAAAGACAGTGAGGAAAGTATCCAGAAAAACGGTCATCATGTGATGATGATGCGAAGGCAAAGCGCAAACCACTGTCAAGAAGCTTTGCACCAAGAGGAAGTTAACTCCCGATGAGATCGCGAGTGCCTCCAATGCAAAGAAGGGCAAGAAGGGGTCGGCGGCATCAAATGCCGTTTGCTTCTATTGCAAGGAGACAGCCTTGGAAGAGGAACGCAAGAAGTACATGGAGGATCTCAAAAGGAAGCAAAGTACGACTTCGCTTCGGTATTAATGTTATAGACATTAATCTCGCTACTTCACCCTCGACTCTTGGGTATTTGATACCGGATCGTAGCTCATATTTGCAAATCGTTGCGGGAATGAGAAGAAGTAGAGGATTGAGAAGGGGCGAGGTGAACTGCGCGTCGGCAATGGAGCAAGCGTTGCTACGATTCTTGTCGGCACGATACCACTTCATCTACCTTCGGGATTAGTTTTGGAATTGAATAATTGTTATTGTGTTCCAACACTATGTCAAAACGTTATTTCCGCTTCATGTTTGCAAGCGGAAGGATATGATTTTAGATCAATGGACAATGGTTGTTCAATATATCTTAGAGATATGTTCTATTTTCATGCTCCATTGGTGAATGGATTATACGTTTTGAATCTTGAAGCGTCTCCGTCTATAACATTAATACAGAAAGGCAACTCTCTAATGATATAAACCCCACGTTTATCCGGCATTGTCGCTTAGGCCATATAAATAAGAAACACATGGAGAAGCTCCATAAGGATGGATTGCTTCACTCTTTTGATTTTGAATCATTTGAGACATGTGAGTCTTGTTTACTTGGTAAGATGACAAAGGCACCTTTCACGGGACATAGTGAGAGAGCAAGTGACTTATTGGCACTCGTACATACGATGTATGTGGACCAATGAGCTCAACGGCCGGAGGTGGTTATCGTACTTCATTACCTTTACCGATGACTTTAGTAGATATGGTTATATCTACTTAATGAGGCATAAGTCCGAATCCTTTGAAAAGTTCAAAGAATTCCAGAATGAAGTACAGAATCATTTAGGGAAAACAATCAAGTTTCTACGATCGATCGTGGAGGGAATACTTGAGCCAAGAGTTTGGTAATCATCGAAAGATTGTGGAATTGTTCCACGGTTGACTCCGCCAGAACTCCACAATGGAACGGAGTGTCCGAACGGAGAAATCGCACCTTGTTGGACATGGTGCGGTCGATGATGAGCCAAAGTGATCTTCCGTTATCCTTCGGGATATGCTCTTGAAACATTTGCTCTCACACTAAATAGAGTTCCATCTAAGTCAGTTGAAAAGACACCATATGAGATATGGACAGGGCAACCCCTAGTTTGTCTTTTCTCAAAATTTGGGGATGCGAAGCTTATGTAAAACGTTTATCGACAAGCTCACACCCAAATCGACAAGTGCTTCTTTGTGGGATATCCTAAGGAAACTAAGGGATATTACTTTTATAATCGGGAACAAGGCAAAGTGTTTGTCGCCCGACACGGTGTCTTCTTGGAGAAAGAGTTTCTTTCAAGAAGGGTTAGTGGGAGCAGGGTGCATCTTGAAGAAGTTCAAGAAACACCAGAAAATGTTTCGGCGACCACGAACCACAACAGGAGGTGCAAAGTGTTGCGCCACCGGTTGTAGATACACCAGCCCACGAGGTCCGAAAGATCACGTCGTGCACCAGTACACAGTGCGGAACAATGTGATATATTGTTGTTGGACAACGATGAACCTAAGACCTATGAGGAAGCGATGGTGGGACCCGATTCCAACAAGTGGCTTGGAGCCATGAAATCCGAAATAGAATCCATGTACGACAATCAAGTTTGGAACTTGGTTGATCCACTGATGGTGTCAAAACCATTGAGTGTAAATGGGTTTTTAAGAAAAGGCCGATATGGATGGAAATGTTCACATCTATAAGGCGCGATTGGTGGCGAAAGGTTTTAAACAGATTCAAGGAGTTGATTATGATGAAACCTTCTCGCCCGTCGCAATGCTTAAATCTATTCGGATTATCCTAGCGATTGCTGCATATTTCGATTATGAGATATGGCGGATGGATGTCAAAACGGCTTTCCTAAATGGAAACCTAAGCGAGGATGTATACATGATACAACCTCGGGGTTTTGTCGATCCAGAATCGCTGGAAAGATATGCAAGCTACGAAATCCATTTATGGATTGAAGCAAGCATCTCGGAGTTGGAATATTCGTTTTGATGAAGTAATCAAAGGGTTTGGTTTCATCAAAAATGAAGAAGAGGCCTGTGTTTACAAAAAGGTCAGTGGGAGCGCAATTGTATTTCTAATCTTATATGTGGATGACATATTACTCATTGGAAATGATATCCCTATGCTAGAATCCGTCAAGTCTTCATTGAAAAATAGTTTTTCCATGAAAGACTTAGGGAGGCAACATACATATTAGGCATTCGGATCTATAGAGATAGATCCAAGAGGCTAATTGGATTAAGCCAAAGTACATACATTGACAAGGTGTTGAAAAGGTTCAACATGCATGATTCCAAGAAAGGTTTCTTGCCCATGTCACATGGCATTAATCTTAGCAAGAATCGGTGTCCTCGGACACATGATGAGCGGAATAAGATGGGTATGGTTCCATATGCCTCGGCAATTGGATCCATCATGTATGCCATGCTATGTACACGCCCGGATGTCTCGTACGCTTTGAGTGCTACGAGCGGATACCGATCGGATCCGGGTAAAGGTCACTGGATGCCAGTAAAGAATATCCTTAAGTACTTGAGAAGAACTAAGGATATGTTCCTAGTCTATGGAGGTGAAGAAGAGCTCGTTGTAAGTGGTTACACCGATGCTAGCTTCCAAACGGACAAGGATGATTATAGATCGCAATCGGGTTCGTGTATTGCCCGAACGGAGGCGCGGTCAGTGGAAGAGTTCCAAGCGGGATACTGTTGCTGATTCTACAACGGAGGCCGAGTACATTCGCTTCGGAAGCTGCAAAGGAGGCTGTTTGGATCAAGAAATTCGTTTCGAGCTTGGTGTGATGACTAGTACGACTGGTCCAATGTCTCTCTATTGTGATAATAGTGGAGCCATTGCGCAAGCCAAGGAGCCGAGGTCACATCGGAAGTCCAAACACATACTTCGGCGATATCATCTCATCCGCGAGATAGTGGACAGAGGTGATGTCAAGATATGCAAAGTGCACACGGATCTCAACATAGCCGATCCGCCGACAAAACCTCTCCCTCACCGAAGCATGAGGCGCACACAAGAGCAATGGGTATTAGATACTTACATGATTGACTCTAGTGCAAGTGGGAGATTGTTAGTGATATGCCCTAGAGGTAACATGGAGATGTTGGATATCACGTCAATGTTTATGTATTTATGAATAAAGTGTTATTCGGTTCCATGAAATAGACATCTTGTATTGATCAATAAGTACGTGACTTATTTATGAGACTCTTTATGTATGAATCTATTTCTAAACGATCCACGATCATATGTCATATTGTTGGAACAAATATGATTCTAAGATCGGCATGTTTATTGATTGATGATCATGTCTCATAGATCATGGGTATGGAGATACCAAATCAATAAACATGGACATATGTGTTGGAGAACACATTGTTGGATAGACCCACCATGAGACACTACGGGAATTAATGTGCCATTAGTTGGTCTCGGGTAGTGTTGGTACAAAGTCCTTAGACCTGAGATCACCATGGATTCCAACATGTGTAGTAGCCTACTTTGGGACTACCAAACGCTATTCCATACTGGGTAGTTATAAAGGTAGTTTTCGGGTTTGCTATGAAACATGGAGTGGGATGTGAGTGATCAAGATGGAATTTGCCCCTCCTTTGGAGAGATATCTCGGGCCCCTCGAGGTAATGGATTATGGAAATGCATGGCCATGCTAAGTTGATTGAGGAGTCAATCAACGGACGGATAATCCAATACGGTTCGAGTGAATGGTTAAGCTATTGAAGGGATGGCACACATCTTGCCTATAGCTTAAGCGGTATCGTGAGGCAAAGGGATTTGTGTACACATTACAGGTTCGAGCCGATATTATTCTTGTATACTATGGTGTCAATATGTGCTGCTAGGCGCCGCTATTGACAAGTCGGCTGAGTTAGACTCGAGCCGACGATCGGCTAAGTTAGACTATAGCCGAAACCGAGTATACCTGAACCTACGGGTCGCACGCTTAAGGGGATAGAATAGATATTCGAGTTGGACTCGGATACGGCTCGATCGGATAGGGATCCGATCGGATAGAGTCCTATGGGCTTACGACGTGTGGGCGGCCAACTCTATGAGATACGGATGAGATCCGATTCAAAATAGAGTCCTAATCGGCCACTAGTCCCAGTCGGCCAACTCTATATAAAGGAGGGAGGGGTGGAGAGCTGTGACACGTCAATTGCATCGCGTGCAACAGAAGTCGCCGAGATCAATCTCCACGGAAACCCTCCCCACTTTCGAGCCAAACCCTAGCCTTGCATCGCGTGCTAGCACATGTGTGTTCGGCGTTCTGTCCCCGGACGTGTGGATACCGGTAGAGGCGCTGCTACGTTGCACGCTGTTCATCGGCTGTGGGTGAATCGGCTGCGGTCGAGCGCATCGGAGCGAGGCGCGAGAACACAGTCGGACGACTCGGATCGGCTACGGCATCTGCGAATCGGCTGATTGGTGAATCGGCTGTCCCCAGGAATCGGCTGTCATCGGCTACACTGTTCCGGATCGGATTGCCCTGATTGGCTATTCCGCTGCACTCTACTCCAATCGGTAACGATCTATCGGCCCTTACTTGCAAGTGTTCCTGGTTTGCGCGGTTAAAATTTTTGTTTTCGGCTAGCGTAGCCTCCGCGCAACCCTTCAGAAAGATCATCTCAAAGCTGACAAGACATTGCACCACATCAATTTGAAGGGCTTCTAATCTGTCTGGATCGATGATCTTCTGTGAAATTGCATTCATAAAAGCACATAGGTTTGTTATTGTTGCCCGAACATTATCAGGAAGGATATCCTGAATTATAACAGAAAGCAATTGTGTCATCAGCACGTGGCAGTCATGAGACTTTAGGTTTGTGAACTTGTTCTCCTTCGTGCTTATTATTTCCTTTATATTCGAGAAGTATCCAAACGGTACCTTGATGCTCTCAAAGCATTCGAACATGCTTTCCTTCTCAGTCTTACTCAGAGTGTAGCTGGCTGGGCTCAGGTAATGGCTTTCTTTCTCCTTTGGTTTCGGGTGAAGGCCTTCGTGTTGTTGCATATGCTTGAGATCATTACATGTTTGAAGTGTATCTTTTGACTTTCCATATACACCTAGGAAGTCCAGCAAGTTAACGCAAAGGTTCTTAGTCAGGTGCATTACGTGGCGGACGTCCAAGATTTTCCAATAGGGTAACTCCCAAAAAATAGACTTCTTCTTCCATATCATCGCGTGACCATCTTCACTTGCTATAGGTTGGCTGCCAGATCCCTTTCCAAATACTACTTTTAGATCTTTCACCATAGCAAACATGGCTTTTTCGTTACGATGTTTTGGCTTAGTACGGTGGTCTGTCTTCTGTTCAAAATGTTTGCTTTTCTTTCGGACAGGGTGTCTTGCAACAAGAAATCGATGATGGCCCATGTACATACCATTCTTACAATGTTTCAGATACGTACTTTCAGTTTCATCCATACAGTGGGTGCAAGACTTATACCCCTTGTTAG
The DNA here is from genome assembly GCA_019925245.2 of Oryza australiensis. Taxonomy (NCBI): domain Eukaryota; kingdom Viridiplantae; phylum Streptophyta; class Magnoliopsida; order Poales; family Poaceae; genus Oryza; species Oryza australiensis. The sequence goes on from JAIFGZ020000342.1 coordinate 3,391,449, forward strand.
ACTGTCCAGATAGGTTGCTAAGTGCAGGCCAATCGTTGATGGTTACGAACAGCAACGCTCGTAGGTTAAATTGCTCCTGTTTGTCCTCATCCCACACAGGGACACCTTCTTTCTTCCATAGCAGTTTCAGATCTTCAACCAATGGTCTTAGGTACACATCAATGTCGTTGCCAGGTTGCTTTGGGCCTTGAATAATAATCGGCATCATGATGTATTTTTGGTTCATGCGCAACCAAGGAGAAAGGTTGTAGATACATATCATAACAGGCTAAGTGCTATGGCCGCTGCTTATCTCTCCAAATGGATTCAGGCCAACCGTACCTAAACTGAACCTTATGTTTCACGCATCCTCTCCGAAGTCTTTAAATGTTTCGTCGATGTTCCGCCACTGCGACCCATCGGCGGGGTGTCTCGGCGTCTCGTCTTGTTGATGTTCTTCTGTGTGCCAGCGCATCATTCTAGCATGCTCTTTGTTCCTGAACAAACGCCTGAGCTGTGGTATTATAGGAAAATATCACATCACCTTAGCAGGAATTCTCTTCTTCGAAGGCTATCCGTCAACTTCGACTAGATCATCTTGTCTAATCTTATATCATAGTACTTTACAAACCGGACATGCTTCTAGGTTCTCTTACTCCTCACCATGATAGAGGATACAATCGTTTGGACATGCGTGTATCTTTTGTACTTTCAGTCCTAGAGGGCAAATTACCTTATTAGCTTCGTACATTGATTCGGGCAATTCGTTTTCCTCCCGAAGAACGTTCTTTATGAGTTTTATTAGCTTCGTCAAATGCCTTGTCACTCACACCATTTTTGGCCTTTCATTGTAAGAATTTCAGTGTGGTACCCAACTTTTTGTGCCCCTGTTCATAACCTGGGTACAAAGACGTTTTGTGGTCCGCTAACATACGCTCTAATTTTTAGATCTCCTTTTCACCTTCGCAGTCCTTCCTTATGTTGCGCAACATCTGATCAAGATCATCGACACCGTTGTTGTCTTCAACAGCCCCGTCCGTCTCGCCGGTTGTATTTTCTTCAAATCCACCGTATTGACCCCAGTCTGAAATGTTATCGTCCTCTTCTTCATCTTCTTCCATTGCAACCCCAACCTCTCCGTGCGATGTCCAACAATTATAGTTAGGCATGAATCCCAACTCAAACAAGTGGCATGAATAGTTCTTTATGTAGAATACTCCTGGTTTTTGCACTTTTTGCATGGATAACATATAAAGCCCTTGTAGTTGTTAGCATTGGCCACACTCAAAAATAATACACACCTTAAATAAAACTTTGTCGACCGTCAATCCACGGTGTACATCCATTGCCGATCCATCTACGAAATACAAAAAAATCTTTAAAAAATCCACGAAAGTCAAACTAATTAAATAATTATATAATAATTATATATAAATAACCATACAATAATTATATAATAATCTCAAATACTTAATATATGTACTTAATAAATTTTAGAAGTATTTTAAAAATTTTTAAAGTTTTAAACATATTTTTAATGTATTGTATTTATTTATAACTATTTTAACGATTTTTAAATTAACTTAGTATTCTATTCTTTTATCTTAATTTTTTATATTTTTTCTTTGTCATCTCTTTTATAACAATTTTATCTACAAGCTTATAATTTTAAAAAGTAACATATTTTTCTCTAAACAAATTTTCTCTCTCATTATTTTTCACAAACCTTTTTAGAGATAAAAATATATAAAGATATATTACAAACGTAGTATGCTAAGCATACATCATCCTCTCATTAGAGGATGTACTTGCTAATTCTAAAAAGTAACATGAGGCACTTCAGAGACAATAGTTGACTCATGCACAAATTTTCTCTCATTATTTTTCGTGAACCTTTTTACATATAAAATTTATAGAAATATATCTATAAATGTAATATGCTAAGCATACATTATTAGATGATGAAGTTGCTAACCTTTTAGATCCTTCCGATCTGTATATTATCACCAAAATAATTTTACAAAAAATTTTGGCAGCACATTCCTTCCTCCTCCAAACCTTTGTAGCAATGGCTTGGGTTGGAGGAGGAACAAGAAGTATAAAAAAAATCTTCACTTTAGTCCCGATTGATGTTACCAACAGAGACTAAAAAATTATTTAGATCTTTAGTCCCGGTTAGTATTACCAACCAGGACTTAAGATCCCCGATGGCCTGACAATGTCTGACAAAAAATAAAATAGGACTAAAAATGATCTTTAGTTCCGGTTAGTAACATCAACCGGGACTAAAGATCATAAAGAGTTGTCTTTTTTAACCGGGACTAAAAATGTTTTTTTAGTCTCGGTTCCTATTGGATAGTTTTAACAGATGAATTAAAGACCACTTATCCAGTAGTTAACAACACAAAAACTCCATCAATATCGTTTTTCATATAGCCAACTAATTGATGGATGATCAAACCATACTTCCATGCCATTCAACACATATAACAGGTAGATATGTTATTGGCGAGTACACTTGACCTTATATAGATCTCTTTCATTATGCATTAATTTTGAACGGTTTTTAAAATAAATTTATAAGATGTGAAAATACATTGTTATATTCTAGGCACAAGAAAGAAAGAGCTATAGACTCGAGAGCGTGGCAAGTCAATGATCATTTGTAGCACTGTAAGTAACCTACAAGCTCATCAAGATACATCTCCTGCCGGGCCCTATCCCCGAGGATGCCACGCAACTCTATGGCCTTGCGTGCAAATTCCTTTCCCTCCTCCTCCACCATCACCCGCCGCACCGCCGCCGCAATAGCATCTCTACAGAACGAGCCATCATCGTAGTTCCTCGCCACCTCCACACCGATCCTCCTCTCCGCCACCGCCTGAGCAATTAGGCCCTGGTCGGCGACAAAAGGGAGCATCACCAATGGGTGACCAAAGTGGAAGCTTTCCACGGTGGAACCCCAGCCGCAGTGTGTTAGGAATGCGCCTACTGCAGCATGTGCCAGCACGCGTACCTGTGGCACCCACTCTGTGCACACCAGGCCACGTGCAGCAACACGTGGCTCGAACCCGCTTGGGAGGAGCGTGTCCGCGTGGCAGCTGATGCCACTCGGACGACGAAGTGCCCATAGGAAGCGCACACCAGCGAGCTCTAGCCCAAGCGCAAGCTCATGCATGTGGTCTGCTGTGATAGGTGCCTCGGTTCCGAGTGAAACATAAATGACGGATTTGTTTGGCTGCTTGTCGAGCCATTCCATCACTGGCACGAAGGACTGATCGCATGTACCAATGTCATCTTCGTCGTCAAGGCTGGAAGGCACGAGGAGGCCGGCGGGGATGGCCGGCTTAGAGAAGAGCTTGGTGAGGAGCGGGAACAGCAGCGGCTCTGCCTCAGGGCAACTACGGTAGATGATGAGGCGGCAGCAGGGGTGCTCTGACTCCCAGAAACGATCAGCGTCGGACACACCGGAGGCGTTGGGCCGGAAACCGGCTGCTATCCACTCTGCTTCATGCCGCCGGTATGTAACGGTGGATGGGAAGGGGATCCACGCTGGTTGGACCATGTAGTCCTCCGTGGTGGTACGCGGGTGAGCTAGGTTATCTTGTTTCGTTGCAACGAAGGCCCCCATGGCCGCTGGGAAGATGCAGAAGATGGCACATGCAATCTTCAAATAAAACAAAGAAAAAGCAATGAATTAGTCCTTTTAGTCGCGTAATGGTATTTGAGCACGTGTCGTCTTCAAGATGAGCAGCATGAGTCAGATAGCTCGAGCTCACCTCGTGCTCCTCGGCTATCGGCCATATCCAGTTGTGTGCGAAGTCGAGTATGATCCAGTCTGGCTTCCTTGAGAACTTGGAGGTGGCAGTGGGAGCTATGCTACCGCTACCGCCGGTGGCGCAGGTCTTGGCGACGAGGCTAGCAAATGGCACGGCGAGGCCATCGAACGCCTTCTTAAGGAGCCCTACCTTATCCGGCGGGACATCGGCCGTCGACTCGGCGCCCTCCGGCAGGCCATCGACTTCCGGGATGTCCAGCGACACGACGCGGAGGTGGGCGGACAGCGCCCGAGGGATCACACCCAGCCTACCGGCGTTCCTCGGTGTGGAAACGAAGGTGATGGTGTGACCTCGCCTTGCCAGCCGTTTGGAGAGCTCGAGGAAGGGGATCATGTGGCCGAAGGCTAGCCACGGAAACACCACGATGTGAAGTGGAGAGGAAGAAGTGGCTGCCATGGCTGGGTTCTTTCGAGACCGTATGTATGTGTTGGATATGTAACAAAACTCTCGATGATATGTGCACATAGCGATAATCAACCCAATGCTTTGTATTACTATATATGCTACTTAATTACCGTCAGGTCGACCATGAAGAGCAAATAATTATTGAGAATGTGATACACGAGCCTGCTTATTTAATTGTACTGTATGGAAATTAAGACAATATGTCTTACCTTCCATTCATATTTATATATATCTAATCATGCACTATAATACTACTCGTGGAGTGCAGTGAACTGCTTTTCTTTCTATGAAGCCATGTTTGGTTAATCCCAAATAGGATTGAAGGAGATTTATTTTATATTTATTATAGTGTGAAATTATTCAATTCTCTTCAATCCTCTTCACCAAGCCCAACAAGTTCTAAGTGAGAAAAAAGAAAGCTTGTTTGAGTTTCTTATGATGTAACAACCATCAACTAGCAAAAATGGGTTGTAAGTCTGAGCTCCATATGATGATCTCAGGTGGGACGGGATTCCCTCGGGTCTATGATGATTTCAGGTGGGACGGGATGCCCCGGGTGTGGAGTTGTTGGTGACTAGCGATATCATTGTGTTTTGAAGTAATGGAAAGTGTGTTTTCCATGTAAGGGATTTCCTACAAAACTTGATGAAGACTTGATCCCGATCTTCATAACGTAGGATCCCGACCTTAATAACTAGCTAAAGAATAGCTGGTAACTTGCTGTAAGCAGTGATAACTAGTGCAACCTGACGACGCGCATAAGAAGCCAACTATCGTCTCTATACGAGAACCTAAACCAAGAATTCGCCCAACCACACTCTCAAAGAAACCAACCTACGCAACCTGAAATTGATGGACCAGAAGCATGGATTGGATGCCGATGACGCAACCGCTTCTGTAATCTCCACGAAAGAAAACACAAGAGCAAGGGGTGGGATAGAGATCTCTCTCTGGATTGGTTAGCACACAGCAGAACAAAAAGGTTCTGCATTTGGATTATCAAAAGGTTGTCTTTGCTTTAGAGACAAGGGGATATTAATATATTAGGAACAAACCTTCTAGATGGGTGCAAAACCGAAATAGAAATGAAGAGGCATAGTATGTGAAAAGCCTTTCACAAAAACAACTCCCGATGTGGCCTCGGGAGGCTGTTGGTCTTCTGCATAGTCTTCACTAATTTGGTCATAACTTCATCTTGAGAACTCAAAATGAAGATCCGTTTGTTGGGTGTGAAAGTAGACTCGATAAACTTTCCAGCCATGTGCATCATGCACTACGAATTATTATAGAATGGTGCAATTTTACATGAAAACTTAAACATCACATAGACTATTGGTCTTCTATGCAGTCTTTACTATTTTGGCCATAACTCCATCTTGGGAACTCCAAATGATGATTCATTTGTTGGGTTGGAAAGCTAACTTGTTAGTCTTTCCAAAATGTGCTCATTAACTTTTATATATTTTTGTGCATCAAAAGTTATGATTATTTCTTTCCGACTATTTTGCTAGTGGCTTGGTTCGAGTGTAGTTCTTCTTTGTAGTCTTCGTCTTGTGTATCATTGCCATCCTCCATGGTGAAATTGAGTAATAGTAATATGCACAAATTAGATAGTATATAATTATTATTAACATTTAAATGGACTTCACAAAGTAGTGCGTTCACCTCTTGTTGTAGTTTCTTTGTTCGACTACGTATAATCGGCCCTTGATTTGTATCTTTGATGTTGGTTTGTGGGTTGTTGACGCTTGAGGGAGCATGTATGGTTGAGATGGCCTCATCATCATCCCCTTCTTGAAAAGAAGTCATCCTCGACTCTAATTCTTCTGAGTCCAAGACTTGTGCTAGGCCAACAGGGGTAGATGCTATGTTTTTATTACAATCTTCTTCCATCAAAGCAAGGTGTTTGAATCTGCAAGCATTTAAACCAAGTAGTGGTCTTGTATATGAAAACCAAAAGGATTTTTAATTAAGTTTAGCTTTCACCTTGAATTGATGCTTAGAATTTGGAGCGAATGTTGATGTCGTTGGGATGGTCTTATCATCCTCCCTCTCTTCAAGAAAAGTCGTCCTCGACTTTTGTTCACCTGAAATCAGCTTAGACAATCTACAGGATGCATGTATATGGTAATTCTTATAACATTTTATTTTATCTTGCTTATTTTTCTTTTCATAATTCATATTTTTCACATTTTCCTTCCCCATGAAAGAAAAATTTTCTCAACTTTGGTGCACTAGGAAATAGGTTATAAGATGGCAGCTCAAACATTTTCTTTGGGCTACATATGTGATTAATGTTATCTTGTTTTATTTTATTGAGATCAATCATATCAAATGATGAGAACAAGACATTCATGGCATTATAAAGATTCTTATTGCATAATTCATTGAAATATTTAGAGATGTACCTTTCAAACTCCATGGTTCTGGACGTAGGTGGAAAAACTTTGGGTGAATAAACTAAACATGTTTGCACAAGATTTCTTTCTTTTGATGGAACATAGGAGCAAGAAAAAAAATTGTTTGTGTTTTCTTATAGAAAGAACTAAGTAATCTCTTCATGTCAAGTTCAGGAAAATATGGTTCACAAGAGGTACTATTGATTATATTTAACTTCAACTCATCAAACATGTCATATGTTATGCAAAGTGCACAAACATAAAATTTACTTACAACAAAATATACAATGATGTTAAATGTGAATTTGCAGTTGTAGGCTCTATTAAAAGATCTCATAGATGATATGTCAAGAACACTTTCAAGCATTTTATCAATCTCAACAAATTCATCAAACTTAACATAGAACACACATTCAGCAGGGGATATACATGTGAAAAATTCAGCATGAATTATCAATTTCACATGGTCCACATTATTAGCATGTAAAGTATCACATATACTAGTCAACGCATAGCAATACTCTATCATGGTTGAACAATTGTTATTAACTTGCAAATTTTCAAAACTCATATGAACATGTGAATATATCAAATCAGCACAAAGATTTTGTGTCTGCTCAATCCCAGTTGAAACAAGTGGGTCAACAACATTGCTTACTAATTTATTTTGTAAGTTTAGATATGAACAATAATTCTCATTAACATGCAGATTTGGTGATGGTATAAGTGCAATAAAATGTATCTATGAATGTTGATGCTCTAAATCTCATATTTAATGAAATCACATAACTCACTTTTGTTTTTACTCTCACTCAATTTGGCTATGTGGCTTTCATTCTCACATAGGTTGTGATGCAATATCACTTCAACATCTTGAGGAGCAACATATGAATATGTGTCATCATTTGTGATGTAATCCATTGCCATTGGGGCAACAATGGTGGCAGTGAAACCATCATGTTTAATCTTCACAAAGGACAATGATCTTTCGTGGAATCATCTTCATCAATCTTGCCTTCAATCTCTTGATGACATTTTGGCACTAATTTTTCACCATGTTGCATAGAAAAATTGTGGATAGTTTCAGAACATGGATCTTAACCGCAAAATGACACTAGAACAAGGCACAAGACTTGTAGGATCTGCAACACTTGTGTTCACGCATTACGATAGTGCTTCTTGTTGAATAATTCTTAGACTTGCATGATGTCACGCCCAGAAATTCTAAACCAGAATTTCCGAAGCTTTATGTGTATTAAAAATCCCTGTCCAGGACCAGCCAGGGTACACATATGACAATTGTTGATATTACAGAATCCATGTCTTAAAAACAATACAAAAGATTACAAAAGTGCAGCAGAAAAGAAAAGAAGGGCTAAAGCCTAGTCTTGACGCTCGTAGCGTGGCACCACCACTCCACAGGCATCTTAGACATCGGACGAAGCCTACTCCTCCTCGTAGTCTTTATCTGCCTCAAAGACCGGCTCTGGTGTGGGGGATATAGGGCAAGATTGAGTACTTCTCATGGTACTCACAATTTCTAAGTGTCGTATTGGCTTATATTTATATTCGTATATTATCTAGTTAAATCTATCATTATTAACTTCAATCTTATACTGTTTCGATTTGGTCCAATCTATCAAGATTATCTTTGATAAAGAATGATTTATTCATGATTGTGCTAATTTGGTTTTAGCCAATGATAGTATGAATCTCATTGTTTATATGATTATTTGAATATACACTTATAACCGATTGATCAAAATCCTATCGATATTGATTGGCCTAAGTTGATGATCGGCTCCCTAAATTGATGATCAGCTCTCTAAGTTGATGATTGGCTCCTTGATCATCAATCTATTTTCATCTTGTTAGTTGCAGGATCAAACCAACTGACACGCCCTGAACCCGATTGATAGGACCTGCACTGGAGATAAGCGGATCTCCCAGGCCTTCCAGTGTAACGACGAATTTAACATCAACACCAAGAAACTTGAAAAAAACTTTTCTGCCCCAAATACATTTTTGTTAGCACTTGACAACTCATATCCTGTCAATTGGACTCCAACTTCATTATCCATTTACTCAAAAGGAAGTTGTTCATTGCTCTTGTGTCCATAAATCCCACCCACCCCCAAAACTCTTTTGGTCTATATAGTGCAGACCATTGATTAAAGATACTTCCTATTCTTTCCAGTCCCCTGCCAATAAAACCTCCCTCTCACACTATCTATTTTCTTATGGATAACCTTAGGTAGATGGTAAAAACCCATGCAATATAGGGGTCTACTTGACAAACATGAATTAATTCTATTTCCCTCCTCCCAAATGATAAATGCCCACTGTGCCAATATTCCAACCTCTTCTCAACTTTCTGCAGATTCCAACCTCTTCTCAACTTTCTGCATCACAGGTAAAAACTCTTTCTTCCCCACCTTCTCTACTCCCGTTGGCAGGCCCAAAAAGGTAAAAGGCATATCCCCCACCTTACAATTGAGCATATGTTAGTTATTCTTAGTTCTACTTCCTTCTCAACCCTAGTACATATACCTCACTCTTCTGGAAGTTAATCTTCATCCCTGATATTTCTTTAAACTAGAATAATAGAAACTTCAGAGCCACTATGTTCCTCTCACTTGCAACAATAAACAAGATAGTATCATCTGCATATTGTAAATGAGATAACCCCCTTCAACCAAGTGAGGAGCCACACCCTCTAGCACCCCATTCCTCATATCTCCCTCTAGAATAGCAAAAAGGGCATCCCGAATTGAATTGAAAAGGAAAGGGGACAGAGGTCCTGTCGATGGGGTGCCGAGCAGTCCTCCAAGGGGGTAGCCCAAGAAGGTAAAAGAGTGGTTGGTTTGTCTACCAATGGGCTTGATGGTCGACTCGGGACAAGATGAGCCAAGGTTTTTTAGACAGGTTCGGCCCTCCCGGAGAATAACAAGCCTACTCCTGTGTTCTCGTTAGGATGATCAAAGATTAGGGTTTGAGTACAAGTGTGAGAGAGTGTTCTTGGATTTCTGTCCCCTTGCATGCGTGATTTGCCCATTACAAGGGGCTTGGGACGCAAGAAAGCTAGTCGTAAAGCAAAAAGCAAATACATACTAAAGCTGAAAAGCAAAACGAAATCGTCTTGGCATCCGCTCGCCGTGGGTGTCTTGCGTGCAGTCTTGCATCCGGATCTGCTCGCTGCAGGCATCTTGTGCGCAGTCTTTCGGGTGACATCATCCTCTGTCAGCTTGTCCTCCCCTTGTCTTATCTGTGAGGCTTGTCAAGGAAGCCTCCTTTGCAAGGAGGAAGGCCTACCCCTTTCAGGTCGGAGCCACGCGTAGAGGTCGAGCTAAGGGGATGAGGTCGAGCCAGAGGGCAGAGGTCGGGCTAAGAGGCAAAGGTCAGGCTAAGAGGCAGATGTTAGGTTGGCCTTCCTCACCCAAGGTCTGGCTCCTGACCCTAGCCCAAGGACTCCCGACCTGACTTATCTGACCAGTCCCGATTGTTTCGATTTTTGGAATGGGATATTTACGGCATCCTCATGAATAGGATCAAACCTAATTCCATGCTATTTCCATAAGATTCCTCTTTCTTATTCTTAAGCAAGCCCCCGACCATTTTCTTAGCGTGGGCTATCCCGGGGGAGCATCCCCCACAGGTCCCTTGCCTTAACCCCCTTGAAGCGTTAAAGAAAGGCTCCTGTTCTCCATTGACTTTACCCTCACCATTAATATAGACTTTACCCTCCTCATTGATTTTCCTCACCCATTTTATGAACTCCTCCCCAAAGTTCTTCTGTAACACCTCATGCAAGAACCCCCAATGTGCTTTGTCATAAGCCTTCTCAAAGTCAATTTTAATTTTAAAATCAAGTCCAGATTCTTGCCTCCTAGATAAATCATGTATGACTTCATGCAAGATCACACAACCATCCAAGATATATCTCACAGGAATAAAAGCAGATTGAGTTCAATTTATGACCTTACTAGTCACCCAGGGTTACTGTTTTGTAATGATCTTGAGAATAACATTTTGTAAGCAGATGGTCTGTACTGCTTTATTGTGTGAACATCCTTAATTTTTGGCAGCAAAGATATAGCCCCATAATTTATTCTGTCTATGTCTAACACCCCTTTCTGAAAATCGTCCAAAAGTTCCTTCACCAGCCCTTTCAGATTTGGCCACAGTTGTTTGAAAAACCCACTGGAATGCCATCAGGGCCGGGTGCAGTGTTGGTTTTCATGTCCTATATCACTCCCTCAAGCTCCTGATCAGTGAAAGGTTCCACCAACATATCTTTCTTTGTGTCATTCAATCTCAGCTTTTCCTCCCACACCCCTTGGGCCAGATGTATGTTTCTCATCTCCTCTCTTCCGAACAACTCTTTGTAATAAGTGTAAACATGCTGTTGGTTCAAATTAGGTTCGGTAAATACCTCACCCCCATTTTGCAGTGAAAAACAAGTGACTTTTCCTCTTTCTCCCATTGGCTATCCCATGAAAAAAGGATGTGTTACTATCCCTTTTAAGTAACCATTGCTCCTTACATCTCCTCTGCCACCAAATTTCCTCCTCAATATAAATATTTTCCATCTCTTTTTTTCAGATCATATCTTTCCTGACACTCCTATGAATTTCGGAAAGCCTCCGCTCTATGTATTTCCTCCTTGGGTACTGCAAATCTAATCTATAACTATTTATAAATCAAGTAGTGTTTTCACCCAAAATTTTTGTCCACCTGTCTATTTTGCAGAAAACTCCTTAAGTGTTTATAAAATTAACCCGTAGTTCCAATGCTGAAAAGAAAGGGAGGACTTGGATGAAAAAAAAGACCTCCTGCGCCCTTCCCTCCCGTCCCCATCCACGCCGCGCTGCGCCCTCCCTCCCGTCGCCGCTTGGAGCTCCGCGCCGCGCTGTGCCTCTCCCTCCCGTCCCCATCCGTGCCGCGCCCCTCCCTCCCGTCGCCGCTCAGAACCACAAACATGTTTAGTATTCCAAGTGTGTCGAACAATAGGCCTCAGGTAAAGACAAAAAAATATAAATTGGAATTACATGAGACTTCACCTTTAAAATAATTATGATAAAATAAAATGACGTCTGTTGCAACGCACGGACATATTTACTAGTAACATTCAAATACTTTAAAAAATCCTATGTTTTGTTTATTCCAAATATCATTAAATCCTCTATTTATATTTCTCACACGGCTCGCTCCCGATCATCGCCGCCCGGCACCACGTGCCATGCGCCTTCTTCTCTTCTCCGTGGCGGCGCTCGCTTTCCTCGGCCCGAAGGCGCCGGACGAGGCACACCCACGCACGGAGTTGGAGGACTTGATGTCCCCTCCGTCGTGGATCCCGTTCCCCTCCACGCTCGCCTTCTGCCGCCACGAGGCTGTGTGGGCCGTCGCCGCCTATCGGCCCCAACGCCTCCGGTAGTCCGGCGTCTCCGACCTCGACCGCACATGGCAGCTGCAGGAGCTCTGCCAACTTATTATCTACCGCAGCTGCCCCGAGGTCGAGGGCCAGCTCTGCAGCCTCCTCGACGAGCCCTACCACAAGCTCGTCGTGCCCGCCAGCCTCTTGCTGCCGCCCAACGCCGACGAGGACGGTGACCGCCCTGACATAATGCGGTGGCTTGACGAGCAGCCGGCAAGGTCGGTGACACTACTAGAGAAACCATTTTCGGTTGAAGTGCCAAATCCACAATAGTCCCGGTTCGAGTTGCACCCGGGACTAAAGAATATGTCTAGTCCCGGTTTAAAAAGTCTACGGATTTCTAGGAACATTAGTCCCGGTTCGTGACATGAACTAGGACTAAAGATCATCTTTAGTCCCGGTTCAAATATTGTCAGAGGTTGTCAGAGCACTGGGCATCTTTAGTCCCGGTTGGTAACACCAACTGGGACTAAAGATGCTATTGTTTGTCCCGGCTGGTGTTACCAACCGGACTAAAGATGCCCGACGCTCCGATAGGTTCCGATAGCTCTGGCGCCATCTTTAGTCCCGGTTGGTAACACCAACCGGGACTAAAGATGAGGTTCCTTTTTAAACTCCTTCTTCCTCCTCCAGCCCGAGCCATCTACACTTATCTTCAAAATTTTTCTCTAGCTAGAGGGGAGGTGCTGCCAAAATTTTTTATGATTTTGTTTTGGTGATAATACACAAATCTTTGCTATCTACAAGGTTAGCAACTTCTTCCTCTTATGATCTATGCTTAGCACTTCGCATTTTACGGTTGTTTTCTATACATTTTCATCTCTAGATTTTTTTGTAAACATGAGGAGAGAGAAAATTTGTTTGGACTAATTATTTTTCTAAGCACATTATATTGTGTTGAGAAAAATGTTAGGAAAAATAAAGAGGAAGAAAAGTATGCTTAGCACGTTACATTTCTAGTAATTTAGTCCATACAATTTTATCTCAAAAAATGTTTATGGAAAATGATGAGAGAGAATCTTTTGGACAAAAAAGTTATATAATAGATGACAAAGGACCTTTTAAAATAGATGCAAAATAATTAATTAATTTTATGTTTATCACTTTAAAAGACCTTTTAAAAATAATTCTAATTTTTTAGAGTAACACATCACGTATGTTGGATTAGTATATAATAATTGTCTAATTACATATATATATATAATTATTGTAATAATATTTAAATGATTTGAATTTCGTGGAATTTTCTTATGATTTTTGTGCATTCCATGTAGATGGATCGGCAATGGATGTACAACGCGGATCGACGGTCGAGAGAGTTTATTCAAGGTGTGCATTATTTTTTGAGTGTGGCCGATGCCAGCAAGCTGAAGGGTTTCATACGTTGTCCATACAAAAAGTGCAAAAACGAGAAGGAGTATTCTACATCAAGAATTATTCATGCTCACTTGTTTAAGTCGGGATTCATGCCTCACTACAATTGCTGGACATCGCACGGAGAGGTGAGGGTTGCAATGGAAGAAGATGAAGAAGACGACGTCAACATTCCAGACTGTGGTCAATACGACGGGTTTGAAGAGAATACAGTGGGCGAGGCGGGCGGGGATGCTGAAGAAAACGACGGTAGCTTGGTAAGATATTGCACGACGTACAGGGGGACTACGAAGGCGTAAAGGAGGTGCAGAAATTGGAGCGTATATTGGCGAACCACAAAAGGTCCTTGTACCCAGGCTGTGAACAGGGGCACAAAAGTTGGGTACCACGCTGGAATTCTTGCAATGGAAGGCCAAAAATGGTGTCAGTGACAAGGCATTTAGCGAGTTACTAAAACTCGTGAAGAACATTCTTCCAGAGGGAAACGAATTACCAGAATCAACGTACGAGGCTAAGAAGTTAGCCTGCCCTCTAGGACTGGAGGTACAGAAGATACACGCATGTCCTAACGATTGTATCCTCTACCGCGGTGAGGAGTACGAGAACCTAGAAGCATGTCCGGTTTGTAAAGCACTTCGACACAAGATTAGACGAGATGATCCAGGCGAAGTTGACGGACGGCCCTCGAAGAAAAGGGTTCCTGCTAAGGTGATGTGGTATTTTCCTATAATACCGTGGCTGAAGCGTCTGTTCTGGAACAAGGAGCATGCAAGAATGATGCGTTGGCACGTGAAAGAATGCCTACAAGACGGCATGCCGAGACATCCCGCCGATGGGTCACAGTGGCGAAACATCGACAAAACATTTGAAGACTTCGGCGAGGATGCAAGAAACCTAAGGTTCGGCTTAAGCACGGACGGCATGAATCCTTTTGGAGAGATGAGCAGCGGGCATAGCACTTGGCCTATGACGATGTGTATCTACAACCTCCCGCCTTGGCTATGCATAAAGCGAAAGTACATTCAGATGCCAGTTATTATTCAAGGCCCAAAGCAACCTGGTAACGACATCAATGTGTACCTGAGACCATTGATAGAAGATCTAAAACTACTGTGGAAGAAATAAGGTGTTCCCGTGTGGGATGAAGATAAACAGGAGCAGTTTAACCCACGAGGGTTGCTGTTTGTTACCATCAATTATTGGCTTGCACTTGGCAACCGGGACTAAAGATGGTGGATCTGGTCACGTGGCTCCGCCATCTTTAGTTCCGGTTGGTGCCACGTACCAGGACTAAAGATGCATCTTTAGTCCCGGTTATTTCAATCGGGACTAGAGATGGCGATCTCTAGTCCCGGATTCGTAGTCCCAGTTTGACAACCGGGACTACTGAGGGTTACCAACTGAGACAATTGAGCCTTTCTCTAGCAGTGTGATGTATGTGGCACTCGGGTCGGAAGCGCCGATGACGGCGGCCGACATGCGGGAGATAGCGCTGGGGCTGGAGTTCACCGGCGTGTGGTTCCTCTGGGCGCTACGCAACGCCGGTGAGCGGCTGCCGGAGGGGTACGAGGAGAGGGTCGCTGTGAGAGGGGTGGTTGAGACGGGGTGGGTGCCGTAGGCGCGTGTGCTGGTGCACGCCACCGTTGGCGCGTTCCTGACGCACTGTGGCTGGGGCTCCACAGTGGAGAGCCTCCGGTTCGGGCTCCTGCTGGTGATGCTGCAGTTCATTGCCGACCAGGGGCTCATCGCGAGTGCCATGGCCGACAGGGGGCTTGGCGTGGAGGTGGCGAGGGACGACGATGATGGCTCGTTCGGTAGGGACGGCGTTGTGGCGACGGTACGGTGGGGGATGGCGGAGGACGATGGGAAGGTGTTCGCGTGCAACGCTAGGGAGCTCCAGCAGGCGCTCGACAATGGAGCCCAGCAGGAGTGGTACGTCGATGAGCTTGCCGAGCGTCTGCATGGTCGCCAGAGTTTTAGCTGACGGCCTGACGGCCGTGGCAGCGCGCGGCGGGCTTGCCGGCACCAATTTTGTATTCTTTTCGGGATGGATTAATTTGCTTTCCACCTTTTTTGATGGAATTCGCACATCAAATTTACCGATTACTAAACATCTACACCGTTGTGAGAGGAAAAAAAGTTAATTTTACTTTGGACCTCATTATTTGTCGAAGTTTCACAGTGGATTGTGATTAGACTTATCTTTTCACTTAACACCGTATACATACCATCCTTATACCTTGGGCCGGAATTAGCAATTTGGTCTACCACACTCGATTTTGCCCAATCCACACACACAATTTGCTGGTGGAAAGAAGAAAAAAATATGGGTGCCTTGCCGCTGCAGTCGACTGATGCCATTCTCATTGGAGCCTGCTTGAGCCGTCAATTGATTGGTTCCTTGTTGTGGATTGATTAGGGCATAGATTAATTAATGGTCATGAAATGATCGATCAGGCCAATCTCAATGGCTAATTTCACTATACTGTTTCCAACATGGCCACGTCATCTAGAGTGAGATGAAACAAAGAATGAAACAACCTTCACAGTGCAGCATTTAATTTTACCAATTCCAAAGCTAAGTAAAACATTTAATTGTCGCAGGATGTTGGGATCATATATGCACCGTATGCATCGCGTAGCCACTTTCACACATTCAGTAGTTGCTTTCTCATCTCAGACAAAATTTAGATAAAATAGAGATATTTGTTACCTTCGGTGAGGATGTTGTTGCTTGCTTTGCAATTGTGATCATAAATGTCAAACCATAGACTAGGAATTACATATATTGTCTCTCAAACCCCAGATATATGTAAATTCAGGATATATAGAGCTACATTCAGCATTAAGCATTCATCAATAGGCGGTGGAGCTCTCCATGGATGCCTTCAGTTGGCTTCTAGTTGGCTATGATATAGAGATATTTCCTTAGCTAAAAAAATCAATTGACAGTTAGTATTCCAGCAATGCACTACAATTCTCACCAGCAGTACAAAGATTTGAGAACTAACCTTAGTCACCAAACAACATTTTCTCGATCTTGTGAATAGCCCTATCTCTGTTAGCCTTTTGATCTTCAGACATTTGAGTTGTATCTTGATTAAGCAAGGAATTATAGACCTCAAACATCTTTGCTTCCTTTTGCTCCTGTGCTGCCTTCAAATTTGTATTTGATATATGAATCTGTGCTTCTGTCACCTTGTCACGCTCCACTTTGCGATATTGTTGCACCGTGACAATTTTCTCAATGTTGTCCCCAAGGATGACAATTTCATCCATAATATTATCCTTCTTGCGCTTTCCATTGCGCTCGGCCTTTGCTGCTTCCCTACCAATGGAACGTATTTGTTCATCTGCAACATCAATTGTGTCACTCTTGTTTCTCTCATTCTTCTGGAACTGTGCACACCATTTTGGCTCATCTTTCAATACCTTCCACCAATGGACCAAACCAAAGGGTTTTTCATTCTTTTTTGCATACATTTGCTGTGCCTCAGCCTCAAGCATGTCGTCAGAGTATCCACTTGTATGCACTTTAATTACCGTACTCCAAAAACCATTGAACTCATTGATTGATGCCTTCAAACATGACCAGTGAATCTTCAACTGGTTTATTTCCCTTATACGCTTCCCATTGCCTACCCTGTTAAACACGCCGGTGACTTCATTCCAGAATGCATCCTTTCTGGTCGTTTCCCTTGATGGGATCTTTGGAAGCATTTAACCAAGCACTTGCCTTCAAAATAAAAAGATAAACTAATAAACAAATCAACTATTATACCGAACGCTGTCATAAAAAAAGTTGAAATGATCGGTGATTACCAGTCTTTCTTCCTTCCTCATGGGTCCAGTATCTTATTTTTGATGGCTTATTTTCCTCACTATTTTCATCTTCATCAATGTCAATCGTAACAGTTTCGTTAGTTGGAGTACCTTGTTTCACAAGTTAGGGTGAAGTTGTCCCACAGCCACTTTGTGATGTTTGCATATTGGGGTGAAGTTGTCCCATAGCCATTTGGGGATAGTGTGTTTGGTGGAAAAAATTCATAAGATGTTGAAGTCAAACCTATATTTTTCCACCAACAAAACCTACATCAAAATCCTAAGATGTTAAAGTCATTTTTTCAGGAAAGTCATTGATGATTTCACATGCAAAGTACAACAAAATATTTTAGTGGGTTAATGAACACATGGTGGCCAGATTGAAGGCTGTGATTATATGCATGTAAAGCTTTGGAATGAGACAGGGGCTAATCATGGCGAAGCAGCACCTTAGCTTGCCATATTTTTTACTTCTAGCATTCAATTTCCCATAGTGCACAATTAAATCTGCTAGCAGTCAAAATTCTTAGGACAAAAGAGAGTAAATTAGCCTGTCAAGGAACATGTAAATCACATTTGTTTCAGGGAAAGGATGAATCTCTGTTTGGAATAATGGATAAAACATTGTATTTGCCCCAGATGGGTTATTATAGTAATCATTAATTGCTTGAAATGAACAGGCTCACATGTTGCACACTACAACAAAAAAAATCAATTGGAATTCACTATGAAGATATATAATAACACCATGAAAGTTAGGTTTCCCTTTTGCATCTCGATATGTTGTTCAGCTGTATTACATCAGACACAAAAAAAAGGAATTTCTATCACAATACCAGCACTTGATAATCAGGCTACTACAGGCTATTTTCAGGAAAGCGCTCAGACTGATTTTTTTTAAGAGAAGAGATAAATGTTGTTGTCTCTGTACAAGAACTGAAATCCATATAGTTCATGCAATATTCTCACAAGTTAACTGCAAAAGATGAGCAATTAGGCTTCTGACATATGAGCAAATTGCTTACTGCAAGCTAGATTTCAATTTGTACATCAATTAACATCGAAATCAACTTACAAATATGGATCTAGGGCTTTCAATTTCCATGGTGAGACAAAAAATTTTGGGGTACAACTCCAAATCCTACTCCTTGTGGTGGCCACGGTGTCGCCGCCGGACATGTTGGAGGAGGCGTTGCCGGCGTTGGTGAAGACTTGTTGGCGGACCCGGTGGCGGAGGCGGTGGTGGCACTGGGGCGGACGGTGGCGGCGTTGGTGACGAAAAGGTTGCTGGTGACGACAGATGCGCGGTCATCCTCTTCGGTCCCAACCGACTACCCCCGCGCGCTTTTCCTCCTTTGTTGGCTACGCATCGCCCGGAACCCTCAGCCGACGGTGGCTCTATGGACGGTGGCGGCGGGGACGGAGGGGGAGGCGGAGGCGGAGGCGGAGGCGCAGAGGCGGAGGCGCGAGGCGGAGGCGCAGAGGCGGAGGCACGGTGGCGTAGGCGCGGTGGTGGAGGCGTGGTGGCGGAGGCGAAGTAGCGGAGGCGGAGACGGAGGCGGATGCGGAGGGGCGGAGATGGAGACGGAGGCGTGGAGGCAGAGAGGAGGGGCAGAGGCGGAGGGGCGGAGGCGGAGGCGCGGTGGCGGAGGCGCGGTGACGGAGTCGCGGTGGCGGAGGCGAAGATGGAGGCATGGAGGCGGAGGGGTGGAGGTGGAGGCGGAGGAGGCAGTGTCGCGGAGGCGGAGCCGCGGAGGCGCGGAGGCGGAGTCGCGGGAGGTGCGGGTTTTTTCTGTTGTGGCAGTGCCACATGGGATCAGATCGACGCGATTTTCTCCCTAAATGGGCGTTTCACGCGATTTCCAAGTCGTTGGAAACATCGCTCATTCGTTTCACCTGGATGAAACGATTGTCTTCTCTCTCCTCCCCATTTCATGCAAATATTCCTTTTTTTCTGATGTGGCCTATCAATAAATGTGCATGAAATACCCATGAAATACCCATTGAGATTGGCCTCAGATCATCAGAGGGTAGGAGCGGTGCTGGAGGGCCCTCGTGTAGGTTTGCTATACTGAAACTGAATCCACCACGTTGTTTGGACTGAACAGGACATGGATGACTGTAGGTTGCCTAAAGTTGTGATCCCCAGTCCAAAGTACAAAATAAATTGTAAACGTGTATGGTGTTATGGAAACATGGTCTAACCCTAGTCCATGATGGAACTATGGTAA
Organism: Oryza australiensis; assembly: GCA_019925245.2. Lineage (NCBI taxonomy): Eukaryota > Viridiplantae > Streptophyta > Magnoliopsida > Poales > Poaceae > Oryza > Oryza australiensis. The sequence goes on from JAIFGZ020000342.1 coordinate 3,410,932, forward strand.
ATAAAGATGGTCCAAAGTTAAATTTACTCAAAAAAATTGTAATTCGAAGGGATGTTTGGATGCTTACTTGAAATAATTGCCCTACAAATTTTATGGCCATATATAACATTTCTTTTTTCGCATGTCCGTTTGTTCGTCGTTCTACCCGAGCACCCAATGCAGCTACGCCTTTAGTTCGAGATAGACGAAAGAGCGTACCAGCTTATTAGCGCATGATTATCTAAATATTAGCTATTATAAACTTAAAAATATATTTACTTTTAAAAATATTTTCTATATAGAAAACTTTTACACTAAACATACCGTTTAGCAGTTAGAAAACCTACTCACGAATAACAAGAAAGTCACTACTACAGAATCGATTCTTATTTCCACTCCCTCCATCCGACGGCTCAGGACGACGACGACGGGGAGTGGGTGGCACTGGCCTTGGGGCACACCGCACCCCTCATCCTTGGGAGCGACGACAGTATGCGGATTCGATGCATGCGACAATGGCGACTAGGGCGACAATGATGATGGCGGCGAGCTCAAGGGAAGCAGATCCAGCGGCATTGCCCTCGGCCCCGAGACGGGCGCCGTCAACGGTGGAGCTCGAGGGCGGTAGATCCGGTGGTGCCATCCTCGGTCCTAGGAGGGACAATGGCGGAGCTCGAGGTCGGGCGGATCCGGCAGCGCCGTCGTCAGGAGGGATGAATCCGCTGCCCTCGGCCTTGACAGGAGCGACGGCGATTGCGGGCGGCAACTAGGGCTGTCAAAAAAAGCTCGAGGCTCATGAGCTGCTCAACCTCAGCTCATCTCAAACTCAATTCTAGCTTGGCTCGAGTTCTTAACGAACCAAGCCCGAGCCCAACCCCACACTACTGGAGAATCGATTTCTACGTGCGGGCCGAGAGGCATCTTCCCGTGTGGAAGGCCTGCCCGCACGCGCGAGATGGTCTAGGAAAATCAAATTTTTGCGTGCGGGCAGCCTAACCGCACGGAAAAATAGATTATTCTGTGTGGGCGACTTAAGAGGTTGTTGATGAGAAATCTTTCCCACGCGCTGGCCTGGGAGATCTGCTTAACTCTAGTACAGGTCCGTCCTTGGCTACCTATGATGAACTAGGCATGCCAATTGGTTTGATCTGCTAACCAATAAGAAATAATAAATAGATACATGTGTTAAGGTTAAAGTAAGATACTACCGGATCAGCTCAGGGAATCGATTTACATATATTGGCTATCCCAAAGCACATTTAGACTAAGTGATTGGGATAGATCGGCTATGCCGATGCAGTATAAATCACTTAATCCAAATATACATCAGGGTAACAAATATATGTATTTATAACCTAGCCGATGCTGCAGATCTAAGGTGTATCGGCTATTACTCCGATGTATATTATGAAAAGATATCAATCTAACCTAAATGCATTAAACCTAGATCAGTTGGCTATCGGCTGATGCCAACGGATTGATATTGGCTTAAGGCATTTAACCAGATTGAGATCTTAATATAAGAGGCAGCTTTAATATATCTAATAGTAAATAATAGTAAAAGACAATTAAAACAGGTAACGCCGGCTGAAACTCTAGCACTGTCTCTAATGATAAACATCCAACTGAATAGATCTTAATAATTCTAAAAGCGACTTAATAGGTCATGATGATGCAGCATTAAGTACAAAAAGAAGTATTGGATCTATATGAACCGATGTAAACCCTTCGAGATGGTGGATACAATATATAAACTAGTTTAACATCTAGATCTAACTCTATCGGCTACTGTCTCCCGAGAGAAACCAGCCGACGGTAAGATAGATCCAGATATTAATCTAGTTTATATATCGTATATGATAAATTGCGCAGCTTATAACAGTAAACCTAGAGTGTCATGACGATGTAAGCACTAGATTTGATGATACAAACTACTAACGACAAGCATTTACCTTATTCGGGGGTCGAGATCGATGCAGCCCGAAGCGGGATCAAGAACTCGTCTAAAAGAAAAAGGTTTGACGATGCGTCGAGATTGTATTGATGTGTGTTGTTCTTACAAAGAACCCTCGGGTCTTATTTATACCCAGGAATAACACTATCCATGTAAGACACGGTTTCTATCTAATCTACTATTTAAAATACGACAATATCTTAGGATACAGACCCAATGTTGTATCACAAAAGGAATATCTAAACAAAACCCTATTTTACAAATACAATTGTCGTTACAGGACTCTATCCATAGATGGCAATATCTTAACGAACATTTGGGAACCGAATATTTCTTTTATCTTCAAGCTTCTTTATCGGAAACGGTTCCATCTCCTTCTCGAATCAGAATCGGCTATCGGCTATCCCTGTCCGATTTGGACTCAGCCGACTGGTCTTCGAGCCAATTTAATCACGGCCGATGCAACCTCTGTTTCTCCGTAGATCATTTTCCCGATCCGATTCCACTTCAATATCAACAATTGAACTTAGGGATTTGGTTACCAAATTTGGTCGTTAACACATGCCCCCTAGTCCGTGATAAGATAATATCGTGGATTTGCCGCCTTTTTTTCAAATTTCTGCGTGACTTCCGTCCTATTCCGTTTCGGCTAAAAAAACTCTTTAAATACCGCCCGCCCGGCGCCGAAACAAGCCACGCTGTCACTTTTATTCCCCAAAACCTAGCCAGAAAAACTCTCGTTCTCTCTTCGGTGATTTTGGCGAACCGAAGCAGAAACCTTCCGGCGATCTCCCTGCAGCAGTAATCTTCCTGCGCCAATGGCATCCTCAAGCACCCCTTCCGTCACGATCCCCGCGGAACACCCCGAGGTAAGTTTCTTATCGGCTCAAACTCTTCATCTTGCGCAATTTGGTTCTTTCCCTCTTTTTTGATTCCATTATTCCTTCTTGAGCTTTGTAGCACCTATGCCACCAAATTGTGATCCCTAGCCTTCTTCGTCCGACTAGCTGCTGTTAGGGCCGATTGGTAACCTAGACCCAACCGAGTTCATCAACGCTAAAACCAATCGGATCCCCTTTAGGTTCTCTATCCCAAACTTATCCTATTGGACAGGGACCTTCAAATCATGGCCCTCAACGGACAAGTCTTGGCCATCTTGGTATGCTAGGATATCATCCAGCAAGCAAGCCACCAGGGACGAAATAGGAATCGGCCAATGCTTAGCTCTGTCCTTAGCCGATATGTTCAAGGATGAACCACTGCTATCGGCTGCTAGCTACTTTTGGTCAGACACACTGAACGCGTTTCTCTTTAGGCAAGGGCCGATGACGGCAACTCTTATGGACATAGTCATGCTAACCGGTCTGGACATAACATCAGCAGTTGTCCCTTCTTATCTGAATATCAAGTGTCACCACAACTTTAAAACCAAAAGCATCAGCGGCTGGAGTGGATTCATATCGATGAACATGAAGGACGGCCTGATCTCCGACACGGAACATGTGGACTTCTTAATGATGTGGTTAGAGAAATTCATTTTCTGCGGATCAAGCTATGGGCCGACCACCAACTGGCAACATGTAGCCGAAGCACTAGTGGAGAAAAAACAAATCCCCCTAGGGAAATACTTGCTCGGCTACTTGTATCAAATGCTGAGCAACGTGTCGATGAAGCTGGCTTTAAAACAGTCTATCAACACCGGAGGGCCTTGGTGGCTGCTTCAGCTGTGGCTTAACCTGCACACTTACAAAGTTGCCAATCAGCCAAGCCTGTTTGAAGCCGATTTCCCCCTAGCTGAACTGAAACATCATGATGACGAGGAGATAACCACTCGGCGTTGTATGTTGTATGGAGAAGTTGCTTCTTCTTATTCGGGCTCGAAGCTGTCAGTCGAACACTTCAAAAACTGGTTTAGCAACTTCTACAACGGGTTCTCAACCGACTCTATCATTTGGTTTGCTTATGATAAGTTCAACAAGTTTGAACGGCCAGACGATCTTCGGCTAGATGAGATCAATTCCCCAAAGTTTGACAAGCCGAGAGAGATCTTTACCACTGCCATTTCTCCTTGCATCCTGTCCTTCGGCATCCATCAAGGACGAAACATTCGAAGAGCTACGAGTTCTACCACCCGATGGCAGCTGCAAGGCAACTTGGGCTAGGTCAATTGCCGATTGGACTGTACTACTCAGATAAGATCCAAACCAGAGGCATTATCAATGGCGATATCATGATGCTTTGGCTATTAAACCTTCCAAGCCCTCCTCTCGGCAGTTTCGGGGTCATCAAGCTAGCAGTTTCAAGGACAAGTGCCTTCAGCCGATGGTGGGCAGAATGGAAATCACACATATTCCACCAATCGGCTTCCATGTATCTTACCACCGTCGACCCTGACATGATTCCATTGGTAAGCCATTCTTTCACAGTCCTTTCTCCTTTATCAGCTATAATATATATGTCTCATTACTCACACCTTTGCCCCTGCAGACGACCGATGTTTCTCCTCCCCAGGCCAGCCGGTCAGGGTCGGCCATCAGTTATAGGCCTGGCGTGCTGCCAAGCGGTTGTGGGTGGGCGCCATCCATAATCGGCTTTAACGCGCCGAGGGTGTCAATCCTTCTCCATGGTCAAACCCGTGAAGCTCTCTGTCGGCAAAAACGGGACAAGCCGTCGGCTACCACTGAATCGGCTGCGGCGAAGAGAAAGCCTACCAAGAAGCAGAGACCAAGCCCATCTGATGATCTACCCCCCGTCGACCCGGATGTTGATGCCGTGCTTGACAAAGAGGTTCAGGATGAGGAGATGGAAAAAGCCTTCAATGACGCAGCAGCCGAATCAAGTTCCTCTGATAAATATGCTCAAACTCCGTCAGCCGACAAAACCCATGTGCAGAGAATGCCGAGCCCACCAAAACGCCCCGTCCATCCGACGCCAGTAAGTGATTTTTCAACACCTTTGGTCTCTTGGCTTTTTTATTCATGCTCGGCTTACTATATCTTTTACATCAGCAGAAAAAGAAGCTAGCCACCAAGAAGAAAATGGCTCCTCACCATTCAATAAGTTATCTTGACTCTGCATATTCTTTCTTATTAGCCGATCTTTAACCTTGTGCCCTTTTCAGCCTCCTCGCGCCCCAACGCCTGCCCCCAAGTATCAAGCGAATACAGTCTCTTGGCTTTTTTATTCATGCTCAGCTTACTATATCTTTTACATCAGCAGAAAAAGAAGCTAGCCACCAAGAAGAAAATGGCTCCTCACCGTTCAGTAAGTTATCTTGACTCTGCATATTCTTTCTTATTAGCCGATGTTTAACCTTGTGCCCTTTTCAGCCTCCTCGCGCCCCAACGCCTGCCCCCAGGTATCAAGCGAATACACTCCGTCCGCCGCAGGTGATAGGAATGTTGATGACGAGGCTACGTCGGTCCCAACAGTCCAAGTAAGTATTATGGCTGTCCTCTTTGCAATCGGCCTTATAATTTTTACCCATGTAATAACTGTCCCTTGTTCTGCAGAGCGTAGCCGATCTCCTGGGTTTTGACCTGTCTGAGTTCGTCGACCCAGACGAGGATGCTGGCAAGGCCATGGTGCTGCTCGATGAAGACCTAAAGACTACGTTGGCCGACATCGCTAGTCGGCTGGAGGGCTCACTGGACGCGCTGGTAGCCGATTGCGGTTCCGTCTGTAATTGGTTCGAAGAAATCCAAGCTAGGCTTCTAGACGAGTTAGCCGACACCATCGTGCTAGCAACCTTTCTCGAGGCACACTGGCACAAGTACGAAAGGGCAAAACAACGGATAGCCGACCGCCGTGAAAACAAATCATTGGCAGCCATGATCAAGGTTAATCAATAAGAGATCAAGGCAGAGAAGGCCAAGTTCGACAGTCTGAAGACAGAGCCGATTGCCCAACTTGATCAGCTTCGCGCACGCAGGGACGAACTGGTGGCCGAACTTGTCATGACCGAGACTGAAATCCATCTTCAAGAAGAACGAGTGGCCGGCCTGTTGAAAGAAATTGAAGATCAACGTGCAAAGATCAAGGCGGCCGTGTCCTATTTAACAGATTTGACAAAGGCAGTGAAACCGGTGGCCGGCACTGATGCAGTCGGTGCCAAGGCGGTCGAAGAAATCGATGAGATTCGCCGCAAGGCAATATCAGCTATTGCTGACTTCCTGAAGCGTTAAACCGATTGTAATAGCCAACTAGGACATTCTTGTAGCTTAGAACTCTGTGCCTTTTGTAATGGGCTTAAACTTCTCTTGTAACCGGATGGTTGCAACTCAATCCTTGTTTGATGTTATTCATATGTATGCTTGCCGATTACTTCAAACTTACTTAAAGGCTTCAACATTTTTGAAAAAAAACTCGCAATGTCTTCTTGATATCACATTGTATTGTATATGCCCCCTAATTTTGTTGATGGTGTTTCCAGCATTAACAAAATTATCGGATCAGACATCTTGTCGCTGTCGGCTAAGCTGAGCTGATGTAGAGAAAGTAGGGGAAAAACTTGGCGTAAAAATGTCCTAAAGGTGATGCGTGTGTTACAACGCATCGGCTAACATGAATCGGCACGACCATAGCCGAATCATGAGTTGATCCATACACTTAGGTAATATTTCTTTAAATATATGCCGTTCAGAGCCCTCCCAAACACTTCTCCATCCAAATCTTCTAGCATATAAGCTCCTTTAGAGATGCATTTGTGGATCTTAAACGACCCCTCCCAATTTGGTGACCATTTGCTGAACTTATTGTCTCTTGATCTGATCGGCAATATCAATTTCCAAACGAGTTCGCCCTCTTCGAACGACTTTCTTGTTATAATGACGGGCTACTCGTTCCTTATCTCTTGTTACCTTCTCCAAGGCCCTCATCCGTGACACACCAGGTCTTCCGATTCATCTATCATCAAGTTGTAGTAATCATCGGTTGTAAGTTGATCTTGTAACTAAATTCTTCTAGAGCTGATGATGTTCTCCCATGGCAAGACTGCTTCATGCCCATGGACCAGTTTATATGGAGAGACTTGGATAGATCCGTGGCAAGCCATCCGATAGGCCCAAAGTGATTCGGCTAATCGGCTATGCCATCACTTGGGATATTCCGAAATCTTCCTCTTTATCAGCTTAATCAAGCTCTTGTTTGAAGCTTCTGCTTGCCCGTTGGCCTGAGCATACTACGGTGAAGAATTGAGTAACTTGATTCCCATGCCGTCGGCAAACTAAACAAACTCGTCCGATATGAAGATAGATCCCTGATCTGTTGTTATGGTTTGAGGGACGCCAAATCGGTATATGATATGCTCCTTAACAAACTCGATTGCGTCCTTTGCATCAACTTTCTTTAAAGGAATTGTTTCCACCCATTTTGTGAAATAATCTGTCACCACCAATATACATTTATTCCCTTTACTTGAGGGTGGATTGATCTGGCCGATCATATCAATTTCCTAACCTCTGAACGGCCAAGGCTTTATGATCGGGTTCATAGCCGATGTTGGTGCCCTTTGTATAGCTTCAAATTTCTGACAATCTTGGCAACCCTTGTAGTACTTGAAACAATCCTCCAGCATCGTCGGCAAAAAATACCCTGCCCTTCGAAGTAGCCATTTCATCTTGTGAGCCGATTGATGCGTGCCGCAGATCCCTTCATGCACCTCTCCGATAGCTACATGGCCTGATCGGCACTGAGGCATTTAAGCAACACTCCATCAATCGTCCGATAGTATAAATCTTCATCGAGCAAGACATATCTCAAAGCCTTGTAGTGCAATTTCCTTGAAGCCGACTGAGAAGGGTTTTGTAAATAATTGTAGACTTCAAACCTCCAATCATCGGCTATCATGGCAACAACTTCTATCTCAACATCTTTTGTCATCGGCCTGTAGCCCGATGCCCATTGAACTAAGCCATTGGCTTCTGCATTCTGCTCACTGGTGATATGCTTTAATGTAACTAGCCGAAAGTTGTCCATCAATTCTCGGCATCGTTGATAATAGACCATCAGCGCATCATTTTTGCACTCATATTCTCCTGACAACTGGCTGATGACCAACAGTGAATCCCCCATGATCTCGATGGCGTCGGCTTCAACTTCCTTGAGAAGATGCAATCCTTTAAGTACTGCTTCGTATTCGGCTTGGTTGTTTGTGGCGTGGGGGTTGATTGAGAAGGCAAACTCAAAACTTGCCCCCTTGGGGATATGATGACTAAGCCGATACCGCATCCACTTGTGCATACCGAGCCATCAAATGTCCAAGTCCAGGGCATGATTTCTACTGAGCCAATGGAGTCATCTCTGTGCTCCACTATAAAATCGGCTATAGCTTGTCCTTTAACTGCCCTGTGCGCTTGGTACCTTAAATCAAACTTTGTTAAGGCAAAAATCCATTTTCCAATTCGTCCTTTTAACACTGGAGCCGACAACATATATTTGACTACGTCGGCCTTGCATACCACTGAGCACTCATTGGATAACAAATAATGCCTCAGCTTTGTACATGAAAAATACAGGCATAAACATAATTTCTCCACTGGTGAATACCTTATTTCTGCGTCCAATAGTCGTCGGTTGAGATAAAAGATAGCCTTTTTCTTCCCTTCAACCTCTTGGATTAGGACTGAGCCGATTGACTTATCATCGGCTGATAGGTATAGCTTGAATGGTATCTCTTTTTGTGGAGAAATCAAGACTGGAGATGAGCTTCAATAATCCTTGATATTATCCAATGCCTTCTGTTGCTCTGCCCCCCAAGTGAACGCTTGATCGGCCTTCAGCCGAAGCAATGGTGTGAACGGCTGCATCTTTCTGAAAGATTGGCTATGAATCGCCTGATGAAGTTGATTTTGCCGATCAAAGACTGTAGTTGCTTCTTGTCCTTCGGAGGCTGTATTGTTGTGATAGCACTGATGCTCTTTGGTGTAACCTCAATCCCTCTCTCATGAACAAGAAACCCTAAAAATTGCCCGGTCGACACGCCGAATGCGCACTTTAGTGGATTCATCTTGAGGCCATATTTCCTTGTACGCTCCAACACCTGTCTAAGATCGGCTCCAACACCAAGAATTCTCCAAGAAGATTGATCTTTATTGAATCTCTATGTGTTTACAAAGTGCAAACAAAGCACTCCTCACAAAATCTCAAGCTAAACTTGAAACCCTAACTCGAAACTCTCTAAAACTCGATACCAAGGCGATACAAAGATGCCATGCCTCCCCTAACTATTTATACACAAGACCCGCAGCCAAAAGCCACGAATCCAACTCATATAGAAAGTCCTAAACACCTAGGAAACCTTCCCATATAAGTACAAACTTGATATAAACCAACCGTCACAATCTCAGTCTTTCCAAAACCGAAATTCCGCTTTCCATACACACACAATATCTCCATCGTATGCCATATGGAAACTTCACCAATTATGTGCATCAATCTCTACCCTTCAGCATCACGCATGATCTCCATCTTGAACGTCACCTTATCTCCAAGTTGACTCCAACTCAATCACCGGCAACACTTTCCCGAGGCGTAAAGATTACCTGCACATAATTAAACAAAAAATACCATATCCGAGCACAAGCTATCTCCAACTTGACTCATTGTTAGCATAACTGAACATACACGTTCATAGGAACACGAAACTCCCATATATATGCAAGGAAACAAACCGAAACCAAAACCGAATTGAAAACGACAACCAGTCGGACTGACTCGACCGGTCTGACCGCAGTTGCCTGCCCGGTCTGACCGCACGAACACCTCCGGTCAGACTGGCAGTACAAACCCGGTCAGACCAGCTGTGCAGCCGACTGAACACTGTTCATTGTCCGAAAATTCAACTATCTCCATAACCACTTTGTCAATAAATCTCCAAATAACAAAACACACAAAGCAATAATACCAGATGCCAATTGTTCATCATCAAATGAAGAATCAAACACACTTTGATTTTACAATCTCCCCCTTGATGAACACATTGGCAAACAAAATAAAAGGTGTTGTTTTGGTGTTTGGAAAATTAAAAACAAAAATGATAAAAAGCATTTGAGTGCTCAAAAATCAAAGAAAATTTCTCCCCCTTTTGAAAAGAAAGAAAATCCCTTGACCTCAAAAAAAACTTGCACTTGTCCTTGTCTGTTCTCCCCCATGACATTTAATCAAAAACGCATTTGTTCTCCCTCTTTTAACAATGAATTCATCAAGCATAGGAATTATGTTTATAAATGTTCAAGAGCTTAGCACATACATAGAGCAAGTCATGTCATGTAGGAGGTGCTGCATCCGGAGTGGTTGGCTAGCCCGGTGGTCGTCCCGAAGGCCAACCACAAGCTGCGCATGTGCATCGACTACACCGACCTCAACAAGGCATGTCCTAAAGACCCTTACCCTCTACCTCGAATAGACCAGATAGTCGACTCCATTGCGGGGTGCGACCTTTTATGTTTCCCAGATGCGTACTCTGGTTATCATCAGTTCCGCATGGATATAGAGGATGAGGAGAAAACTTCATTTATCACCCCTGTGGGTACCTTTTGCTACATGTCTATGCCTTTTGGCCTAAAGAATGCCATGTCCACTTTCCAACGTGGTGTTCGCATCATGTTGAAAGACCAAATAGGGCGTAATGTTGAGGCGTATGTCGATGATCTTGTGGTCAAGTCCCGGGACCAAAGAACCTTGCTCCCAGACTTGGCCGAGACATTTTATAACCTCCGGTCCTCCCGCATGAAGCTGAACCCAGAAAAATGCGTGTTTGGGGTACCGGCAGGCAAACTGTTAGGGTTTTTGGTCTCTGCCCGCGGCATCGAGGCCAACCCCGCAAAAATAAAAGCAATAGAGGAGATGCGCCCCCCTAGGAAGCTCAGGGATGTACAGAGAATTACTGGTTGTGTAGCTGCCCTGAGCCGTTTTATATCAAGGCTAGGAGAGCGGGCGCTCCCTCTATTTAAGCTACTAAAATGAACTGGCCCCTTCACTTGGACGGACGAAGCAGAGAAAGCCTTGGGCGAGCTCAAGCGTTATCTCTCCTTACCGCCCATATTGGTAGCACCTAGAGAAGGAGAACCCCTCCTTTTGTATTTGGCGGCAACTCCGCAAGTGATTAGTGCGGCTTTGGTTGTGGAGCGCGATGACGAGCTAGACTCTCAGTTGCCCCCAGCCCCATTAAACCCGGAGGCAGGAAACCTCAGAACGGTGCTGGCCGAGGAAGCACCCAAACCCGAAGGAGGCCTATGGCCCCCCGAGCTTCAGGGAGCCACCCGGCCCCCTAGTCCGGGGGCTCCCAAGGCCCCTTCCACTCAGAGCGATCCTGAGGGCCCCAGGGAAGGCAGCGGCCCGGCGACCCCGGACACCGAGGTAACCCGCCCGGGTGCACCCGAACCTGTCGCCCCTAGCAAGGTGGCTAAGGCCCGCACCAAGGTGCAGCGGCCGGTCTACTTTGTCATTGAGGCGATATGGGACGCAAAGACATGTTACCCGCAAGCCCAGAAAATGCTCTACGCCATGCTCACGGCTTCCAGGAAGCTACGCCATTATTTCCAAGTGCATCGGGTAACGGTAGTCATGTCCTACTCCCTCGGGCAAATCCTGCATAACCGAGAGGGCACGGGATGGGTAGTCAAGTGGGCTATCGAATTGTCAGAATTTGATCTGCATTTCGAAGCTCGTCACGCAATCAAGAGCTAGGCCTTGGCCGATTTCGTGACGGAATGGACGTTAATGGCCGATAACGATCCACCCCCGGGTGAACCCGAGAGTGCGGAGGATGCGGCCTAGGGACCGCGCATTGGGTGATGAACTTCGACGGTTCACTCACCTTGTACGGTGCCGGGGCAGGCGTGGCACTAACCTCCCCGACGGGTGACGTGCTCCGGTACATCGTCCGACTTAACTTCCGGGCAACCAACAACATGGCCGAATACGAAGGGCTTCTAGCGGGGTTGCGAGCGGCAACAGGCATGGGCATCCGCCGTCTGCTAGTCCTCGGGGACTCCCAACTGGTTGTAAACTAGGTTTCCAAGGAGTACCAATGCACCGACCCCCAGAGGGAAGCTTATGTCAAGGAAGTACGGCGTATGGAGCGCCATTTTGATGGCTTCGAGCTGCGCCACATTCCCAGAAGAGATAAGACCCTGGCGGATGAGCTATCCAGGATCACATCTGCGCGAGCCCCAGCCCCGCCAGGCGCATTTGAAGAAAGGCTCACACAGCCATCGGCGCGCCCCGAACCGCCCCAAGGGCAGGAATCGGCTGGTCCCGACGCCCCGGACTTGGCTGGCCAGCCACAGCCTGGCCCTGCCGGGACCGACACCACACGCGAGGTGGCTTGGATGTCGGAAATCCAAGCGTATCTGCAGGATGCGTCATTGCCCGAGCAACGCGAGGAAAGCGAACGCATTGCCCACACCTCCAAAAGGTACGTGTTGGTGGAAGGGATGCTCTACCTATGCGGTGCCAACGGAGTGCTCATGAAATGCATCGCTCGGGAACAGGGTCTCGAGCTCCTAGCCGAGATCCATGAACGTGAATGTGGGGCGCACTCGGCCTCCCGAACCTTGGTGGGAACGGCATTCCGCCAAGGATTTTACTGGCCCACCGCGCTGGAGGACGCGACAGACCTCGTGCGGCTGTGCCGAGCGTGCCAATTCCACGCCATGCAGACACACCTGCCGGCTCAGGCCCTTCAGACCATCCCGCTCTCGTGGCCATTCAAGGTCTGGGGGCTGGACATCCTGGGCCCATTCAAGCAGGCAAGGGGCGGCTGCAAGTTCCTATATATCGCCATCGACAAGTTTACCAACTGGCCTGAGGCCTATCCAGTCAGCGTCATCGACAAGCATTCGGCTGTGCGGTTCATGAGAGGCATCACGGCAAGGTTCGGGGTCCCCAACAGGCTCATCACTGACAACGGCACTCAGTTCACGAGTGAGCTGTTTGGCGAATAGTTCGACGATATGGGCATCAAGCTCTGCTTCGCCTCGCCCGCCCACCCCCAAAGCAACGGTCAGGCCGAGCGTGCAAACGCGGAAATATTGAAAGGCCTCAAGACGAAGACCTACAATGTGCTCAAGAAGCATGGGGACTCATGGACTGACGAGCTGCCTGCGGTCCTTTGGGCCAATCGGACAACCCCGAGCCACGCCACCGGGAAAACACCTTTCTTCTTGGTGTATGGAGCCGAGGCGATCTTGCCTTCCGAGCTCACCCTGGGATCGCCCCGAGCCATGTTATACACCAAAGCGGATCAAGAACAGCTGCGTTGTGACGACCTGGACTACCTGGAAGAAAGATGGCGCCGGGCAGCGCTTCGCGCGGCCCGCTACCAGCAAAGCCTCCGCCGCTACCACCAACGTAAAGTCAGCCCCCGAGCGCTGCAGATCAATGACCTCGTCCTGCGTCGTGTACAAATGCGTGCGGGACTGAGCAAATTATCCCCGATGTGGGAGGGGCCATACAAAGTTATCGGCACCCAGCGTCCGAGAGCAGTTCGCCTAGCCACAGAGGACGGCACCCTGCCGAGCCCGTGGAACATTTCCCACCTGCGCAGGTTCTACCCATAAGCCGCATGGTGCGCTAAAACATACATGGAAGCTCATCCACTGCTCCCAGTGGCATGAACAATGAGTTTGCTGTTACATTCCCCATGATTTTATTGCAAAATACATACTTGTAGTGTGTTTTCCCCCATGTGCTGGAACGTGTACTGCGGGTGCGGGTTTTCAGTGGTTCCCTGGCCTTGCCCGCCTTAGCCTGAGAGCCCTAAGGGCGTCGAAGGTAGAGCGATGCTGCATACTATCACGCCTAGGGGTAGTCAACGCCTGGGGGCTCGGGTGCGTACTAACACGCCTGTCCCGAACCCCCCGTTGCCGCTGCCCTCGCTGGCCTTTTTATGCCTTCGCTCCTACCCGAAACCCCGAGGAAGGCACCAGCCGCCGGCCGATGCATGCTGCCCGAACCCGGACCAGCCCCCAGCTACATGGGACGAATCATGGCGAAAGACCACGCTACCGCACTCTTGCAATGGCTAAGCTAACTAAAAGTTAAACTACCATTGCAGGAAAGCAAACAGGCAGGGGCTCGGGCCAACTAACCGCCACTGCGTGTGCGCTAAGTTGGCCGGGGGCTCTCAATGTATATACATACACATACGAATCATCAAGAAGTAGCCACGATGGGCTGTTACAACACAAGTCCAACATGATAAAGGGGCGGGGGAGTCCTAGGTGGCCGGCGGGTCGCTGGGGGCGTTCTCCGGTGGTCTTCGTCTGGCGAGTCTTCACGGAAGGCGAGCTGGAAAGCCGCCAGAGTGCCGCCAAAGCCCACCATAATGGAGTCGACGGCATCTTGGACGCGAAGACGAGCGGCCTCCTCAGTGCCCTTAGGAAAGTCCTCGGTGGGGATGTAGGGGTCGAAGCCGGGGTCGTGGGCTTGGTAGCTCGCCAGGATGAGCGTCGCGACCTGGCGGGACAGGTCGTATGATGACTCCTTCGCCACCTCGTCGACCTCCTCCGGCACCCTCTTTATCCGCTCAGCCAGCTCATCTATATGCGTGGCTAACACCCCCAAGGTAGGGACGCCGGTGAGGGGACGGATGACCCCCACCTCACGAGCCGCCTCCCGAAGGCGCTCGACGGACGAGCCCAATACCCGAAGCCCCAAGCTTAGGGTGTGCTTCAGCTCCGCAATCCGGCGGCGCACCTCCTCCAGCTCTGGCGCCGCGTCGCTGGAGCGAGGGGCCGGCGGGGGCTTCCGTCCTGTGCCTCCGCGTAGACAACTGCCTGCTCCCGGGCGACCAAGTCCTGCTCCCACCGCTCTAGCTCGTTTTGGCGGCGGCACGAGGCGGCCGCGAGGAGCTGATCATGTTCCCATATGCCCTTCAGGCATCGGGAGGCCTCCTCCTGAGCCTCCAGCACCGCCACCTCGCGCCCCTCCACGGCGGCCTCGTGCTCGGCGGCAGCCTTCTCCAGGGCCGCAACGTTCGCCTCCCGCATGGTGGAGTCCTCCTCGGCCCTGGCAACGGCGGCCTCCCAGTCCTCAACCGCCCGCCACGCCGCCTCCAGAGCCTTCTCCCGCTCCGCCAGGCCGGCCTCACGGGCCTGGAGCTCGACGTCGGTGCTGGCGGCGACAGATTCAGCATCGCGTAGAGTGCTCTCACGCCGGTCAAGCTCCTAGGCACGATCGTTGAGGTCGCAGATGAACCTTCCGGTGGTGGTGCAGACCCTTTCCTCCGTGGTGGCAGTGACCCGCTCGCGGAAGTCGGCGGCGTGCCGCTCAACGACGGTGTCCTCGAACACTGATTGAACTCCCCCGGCGCCGCTCGATATCGCGCGGCCCGCCTCGCGGACAAGGCCCTCCACCCTCGCCGTGGCCACCGGCTCCCGGTGGCCTTCTTCGACGTCGGCCTCCCGCCGTGCCACCGCAATCTTCCTAGCGGCCAGGGCCTGGATCTGGTCCCGGAGCCCCCTCAGGGAGACAGCGTTAGCCTCCTCCAGTGCCCTGGACACAATCGCCCTCGCCCGCTCTTGTGATCGGACGAGGGGCTCGGCATCCAGGGTGGCCACGAACCCGGACCGAGCGCCCCCTGATTCGGAGTCGGAGCTCGAGCCGAGGTCGACCACCTGCACGGGGCGGGAAGCCGAGGGTGCTCCATGTCCAGAGCCGACCGCCGCAGCCTTGCCTGTCGGTGCTGCCCCGCCCTCTGGTGAGGCCGTCTTCTGTGTCAGGGGATCACGGCAGACCAGCGCCGGCAGTGTTGGTGTTGACCGGCGAGGCGACAGCGCCGGATGGCACGGCACGGGCGATGGCTGTCGTGGTGGCGGCAACGGCTCCCTCGGAGGGGACCCCTGGGGCTCCTCCCTGTTGCCCACTGCCGCCTCCTCCACGTCGAGGCCAGGTCGCCCCGAATCTGCCGACGGCGGAGGGCCCCGACTCGTTCCTCGTGGGCGACCAGCGCCGCATGCGGGTGGGCCCTCCTCGGGTCGCACGGACCGGGCCCCGAACCCGTAGGTGTCGACCCGGACCAGGCGGGCTCCAACCCCTCGAGCCTCTCCTGTGCCTCCCCCAAGCCCGAGGCAGAACCGCCCTTGCGTATAACCCAGGGGCAAAAATGCCGGTGCTCGCGGCTGGAGACAGGAATAAACATGGTAAGGAATCAAACACAAGACAAAAACACAAAGGCCCACTGGGCATGTGCGTATATGCAAGGCGTTACCTGCGGGCGGGGTTGAAGTCCCAGGAAACCCGGGAGATGACCCGCTTCTTCTTCGCAGGGCCGCCAGGAGGGCTTGCTGGGCTATCGCTCGCTGCCCCCGCCGACGCTGGAGCGCCGCGGCCGGCCTCCGTCGACGGCGCGCTCGCCATGGGCGCGCTCCGGGCCTCCGCTGTCGTCGTCATCGCCGTCGCTGTGGCCGTCCTGGCCCCCGGCAGAGTGGCCCCTGGGGACGGGCCAGCCGCCCGCGAGCCTCCAGATCTACGAGGAGGAGCGGCGCGCTCTGCGCCGTCGCCGCGTGGCAGAGATGGGGGAGGTGCAGGGTCCTCCCCTGGCCTCTTCCTCTTCCCCTTCGGGTCCGGGGCCCCCGGCTCGCTTCGGCCAGGACCCCGGCGGCCCAGCCGCCCGATGGGCACTTGATCGTCGGCGTCGTCGTAGCCATCGTCCCACCCCTCGGGGTAACGTCCGGCGCCGCTAACAACGAGCCCACGCCGTCGCCCACCACCTGCAGCGCATGCAGGATCTCCGAGCGCGTCGAATCCTGGCATAGCGGCACCAACCCGGGCGGGAGCTGCATCAGGTCCATCGACGTGACGCCGAGGGTGCGGCGGACCAGGATCGCAAGGTCCTTCTCGTCCCAATTGAAAGCGGCGCCCACATGGGTCCGCATATCGTTGTTGAAGCCCATGTACATGTAGGCGGGGCGCGGCCTCTCCTGCAGCGGCGCGATGCGCCTCATCTGGAAGTCGCGGAAGACCGCGTGGCTGGACAGGCCCCCCCTCCGGAGGCAGCTGATCCGCTCCAGCACCCCGTCCAGCTCCCTCCCGACTCGCGGACGCACCCCCCATTTCCTCTGATTCACTGGGATCCCCGTCGGAAGTGATAGGCGGGGGTGCTCGCCCAGGCTGGTGTAGAACCAGAAGGCCCTCCAGTTCTCTCACCTGGAGAGAGGGTGGATGTCGATGAAGGGGGTGCCGATGGTCCTGTCGTTCCGCGGCTGGATCGCCACGTAGCCGACCGCGCCGGGGAAGCCCGCCCGGCACCCCCGGAAGAACTGCTGAAAAAGATGCAGTGAGGGCATTACCCCCACGAACATCTCGCAGGTGTAGGCGAAGACGGCGAGGTAAAAGACGGCGTTGGGGGTGAGGTGGTGCAGCCGGAGGTCGTAGAACTCCAGCATGTCGAGGAAGAAGCGGGAGAAGGGCGGCACCAGCCCGACCATAGCGAAGGAGGCGAAGAACACCATCCTCGTGGGGGGCCGCTCCTCTGGAACATCACCGCCGCTGCGCGTGCCGCGCGGCAAGTATTTGTTGAAGAGGCTTCGGGCCTCCGCGGTGCGAACCAGGGATTTGGGGAGCACGCTCCCCGGCTCCAGAGGCGAATCACGAGCCATCTAAAAGATGGGTGCGGGAGAGCGAAAGGGAAGCCGGTGGCGAGAGAAAGGAGGTCAAGGAGCAAGGGCGCTGAGAAGACGAGAGGCGAATAGCTGTGAGAGGCGATGGCTGTGGAAAGCGTAGAAACTGATCCCCCTCCTCGCGGATCCGTTTTTATAAGCAACCACGGCTCCCTCGGATTACACGGCATTAATTTCGCCCTACTACCACACGACGCGCCTCCTCGGCTCTGCGCCCCTTCGTTTTTTCGCATCCCCTTTGGTTCCCGCGCTGCTTGGATTTCGCGCCGCCTGGAGGTTCGCGCCCACCAGGCGCACTACGCAGGATGGAGAGAGCTAGGCGGTTTGAACGGGCCCCCGCGTGCGCGGCTCGAATAAACTTGCGCCCCGTCTAAGAGAAAGCGTAGCCTAGCGCGGCGTCAATTGTCGCGTACCGGCCTCCTGCCATGGCGAGGCACATCCAGTACCCGGGCCCACACACTCAAGGAAATGGCGTTAATCGCGCCCAAATCCGACTCGGTCCCGGTCAACACCGGGGGCTACTGTCGGTGATATGGGCCCGGGGGTATGTCAGAGACACGATATCTGAAAAAGGAAGGCGCCTTCGCCCACTAGGGCGCGCCAAAGATATGTCCTGGATGGCTCAAGTGAGTCCCGGCCACAGGCGGCCATGTGGCCACCCCAAGAGGGGCCTGGCCCGGGGGCTGCCCGGAGGCCACCGTATTCTCAGGCGGCAGGGTCCGGGATCACCCGGACCCCCAGGAGGCAGGATCCGGGATCGCCCAGACCCCCCATCCCTTACCCCGCACCTCTCCGAGGGAAGGGCGAGTCCAGCTGCCAACCACCTCATTTAATGCCTAAAGAGAGAGAGGCTAAGCGTCTGCCCCGCCGCATTCAATGCGATGTGAGGCGCGCCTGTCAGCCGATCTCATCATCACCCTTTTTGCCCGTCACGAGGCAAAGAGGGCATAAAGTCTTTGACTGCGACCGTGGTATGGCAGCACGCCCACTCCGCGCACGCCTCCCTCCACGCCCCGTCCAGTCGCGTTAAATGCGTTGGGCGGCCGCGTGGGAGAGAGAACACGAGCGCAGGGGTGTTGCGTCAGCACCTACCTAGGAGATGGGCCACTGACCAGTAGGCCTCATTGGAGTAGGTAGGTCGGCCCATCCTCGCGTCAGCAACATGACTGCCACGACGCTTGCTTTTCTCCGCCTACTCCATGACGCGGCAACAGGAACAAAGATGGGGGTGGCTTCTCCGACAAGACAAGGCAAGAGCCGCTCCATCACGTGGAGTGGAGTAGAGAAAATCAGGACTACTGTGGTGTCCCCTTGCACTATAAAAGGAGGCCCTAGTCCATCATAAAAACGGTTCTGTTCGGTTCTGTTCTGCTCACGAGGGGCTGGAGGGTTGGTTTTCGTTCATCAAGTTCTTGATCACAGCTGGTTCCTAGCAACTCCTTGACCACCTCCAACACCCTCAAGGAGAACGTCATCACCAGTTTCTGTAATTCATCCACCATATTGCACAAAGAACAGGAGTAAGGTACTACACCTCATAGGTGGCCCGAACCTGTATAAGCCCTTTTGCATCCTTGCAGTCTTGGTTTTTCTCGGTTTACCAGCTTCATCTCATCCTTACAGTGAGTTTAGGCCCAGATTCACCGCTCCCCTGTGCCGAACCAAAAAGGGGGTCCCTCGGATTCCCGCGTGTCGATCTCCGACATCGACACTATGTAATGTAATTTTAATTTGAACATTTATATGAATTTGGGGTAAATAATACTTCTCGTGATGCTGGGCAAAGTACATGTAAAATAGCAACACCCCTCTATTTGCAAAACTTTACAAACTGAAAATTATATTGTAGGTATCGATGAGATATTCTCACCAGTTCACCCAAAACAATCATGAGACAAAAAGGTGGCATGAATATGTATAAATCTTCACTTATCATGATTCATGAGGACACAATATAATATTAGAATTAGAAAGAGTTACAATCCTATTCAGTACCAGTCATCAATATATAGAAAGCAGTACTGATCATCAATATATAGAAAGCAGTACTAATCAGGGAAGCCAACTAATTTTAGGAGGAATTACCATGGTATAATTACAAGGATGACTCCATTCACGATCACCAATGTCTCATGTGGTAAATGCTGTTGCTCTTCCCTGCCATAGAGCATCTATTCTAAGCAACCAAATCAGTCTAGTGAGTATTGAGAAAGCATTTTTGGAACAATCAGCCCATGACCAGAGCAAGTCACTTGAGTCGATGTGGACAAGCAATTTTCCCTCTAGTGATGCCAATGTTTATAGTGCTTTGAGAAAAATCCTCTGCTGATGCACTTTATTATCTTATTCTTCTCTGTACCAATAGGTTGTATCTCTTTCAATGACAGAGTAAAAGAGTGACAACCAACCAACTTTGATTGAAAAATAATAATCACTGAAGTAACAATAATTTGCTATGACTTGCTGTGAGAAGATCTAGTTGCTAACTCTTTCAACTCCTAGCAAGTTTTAAAAGCAGATCGAAGTACCTATATTCCACGGGAATTTATATCCAATTTCTGCACATTCATAGTTCCATTTGTAAAATTTGTGATCAGAAAGTGATCTAGCTAGATGAATACATCCTCCAACTTGTAGTATCAATAAGGATAAATTATCCGAAGGATGGCGCTGGACGTTTTCACTAACAATCTCCACTGTGGAAACAACTTCTAGTCTAAGAGTATTCTTTCACTCTAATAACTCATATTTGTTGTTAGAGGTGCATAACTCAATCTTGTAGTAAGGAAACAATGTTTTTTTGCCATCAAGGGATGAATTTAAATTTAACAACATAACAACATGAACGATTATCAACAAGTGCCTGCTTCATAATTTTAGGTAATCACCAAACCTTCATTATCATGTAGGCAATGGATTCTAGGATCCCATCTATAGAACAGCAAAGGTTTTTCAAGAAATTTAGTGCAAGCCCACCCTGCAGTTACTGAGTTATCATATAACAGATTGATTAGAAAAAATACTGATAGTTTCAACACAAACTGGTTGCGGAAGGGCTAAAATAGAAAGCTCAGAGCACATATAAATCAAGCAATCATTTAATCAAGTTCATGTGTTGATGCTATATTATTACACAAGCATTCATGTATGGAAATCTTGTGGTGATTGTCTTTGGGAGGAAGCAAAGAATCTAGAATTAGCACATTTTTAACAGGTAAAATAAAACACATACCTCCTAATTTTGAGCAGTAGAGTTCCTCGATCACTGTTGCTCTAGTCCTGGAAGCTCCTGTAAGTCGCCCATGAGATTGATGTGCGTTCACCAAGACTCTAGAAGGACAGCGGTTGTGTTGGAGGCTGGACGGTGCAGGCGTATGAGCCATGGAGGACAGTCGTCGGGCACCTATAAGTGATGTTGGTGGCGGTTGTTCCTGCTCGTGGTGGCGATGCTGAGGACCTGGAGTGCACTGCCCCTTGCCAAGCCCGTCATGCGAAGCGTCTCCTGGAACTGCCCGGCCCCGTCGTGGCTAGAATCGACCAAAACAACCCGTCTCGATCCTCCAGGTTGAACGACATGAGCAACAGGTGAGCGGGAAGAAGGGGACGGCTGTGGATGGTGGCGCCGAATCTTGACGCCATGGTAGCAGCTCTCCTCTGCCCGTAGACACCTGTCCGACACACCGTCAGTGACCTCAACGACTAACCACCGATCGTCTTCATCATTTTCTCAAGGTGGAGTGGTGTCGGCACCAAGAAGGGAAACACACGGATACCGCTGCCTCGCCGTCTCCTCTACCTCCGCCAGCGGAGGACAGACCTCCTCGGTCGGCGGCAGCTGGTCTCACTGCTGGCGATGAAGGGGAGGGTGCGATCGAGACGGCTGTAGCGACTAGATGGGGATAGAGGGGATTGCTCAGCGGCGACGATGAGGGAAGGAGGAGCCAATGGGAGTTAGCGTGATGGAAGAGGAGTGACCGAAAAAATATCAAACTTGTCTCACGATGTGGTGGGACCGTGCGAGCTGGGGACATGGGTGTGGGACGACGTGTGCTAATCCAATCTACTAGTCCTGCTGCCAACCCATTTGTTCCATGTGTTAGGCCATGTTCCTTTCAGCTTCTGCTTATGTATAAGCAAGCTTCTGACTTTTGACTTTTGGTTATTATTACCTTCAGAAGCTGGAACTACAAAAGTTGAGCCTGTTTCACAATTTTTTTAGGATTAGCTTTTGGAGCAAACGGAGTTCAAAATATCCAAAAACGGAGTTCAAAATATCCGACGGCGGAAGCTAGACAAGCTAGTGCATTACAGCGGCAAGTGGGTAATTTTTCTCCTCAGAAGCCAGAAAAGCTCACCCTGATGAGCTTCTAGCTTCTAGCTTTTGTAGTTCAGAAAAGCCAAATGGCTTTTGAGAAGCTAAACATATAAGCTAGATGTTTCTTTCACTTTTGTCTACTGTAGGCTGAAAAGCCTGAAGCTGGTGTAAAGAAACAGGGCCTTAATCCAACTCACAATGCGGGATGCTAGATTGAGGGATCCAATGGTCAGAAGACTTTTGTGTGCACTTTTCTGGGTGGCCGTAAGTGGCAATAGGAAAGAACAAACTGATGCATTTTACATTAATATAGATATAGATGATCCCTCCCTAACTACAATTAAAACTAATTTCCTGCTCTACGAGTGATCCACGTCACCTCTATTCCACCTAGTGGCTGGATTGGGATGACTGTCCAGAGAGATTCCACCTAGCCGCTGGATTGCATATGAGCATGTAGAGAGCGATCAGTCGAAAGCACCTCTTAGTTTTTTTATCTTTGATCATGCACGACAATAATTAACAAATGAAATGCACCTCTTTGTTTTTTCTCTCAGATCATGACGCACGACAGCAATTAACAAATCAAAGGTCCTATTCAACAGTGAACAGCTTGCTCGAAACATTTTTTAATGTAAAATGGCACGAGGATGCCTTTTCATTGAATAAAGATAAAGTAAATACAACCCTAAGGCGAAGAGGAGAAAAAAAGCTATGTTGTACATGCTATAAGGGCTATACGAAAGCTGGTAAGAATGCGCCTAATCGTTTCGCTCCTGCTAAAACCCAAAGGCTGGCTTCCTCTTTGATCTTCGTCAAAAGATATCCGATTGTTGCCCCTTTGTAGTAAAAAATTCTTCGGTTACGCTCCTTCCAAATTTCCCAGACGATCAGCATAATGAGGGATTTGAGGCCCTTCTTTGGCACTCCAAGAGTGTTTGCTTGGTTTTCCCACCAATCTTGGACCAAGCCGCCTGACTCCACTGTGTCGGCTCTAATTGCGGATATCCTAGCCAAGTTGCAACTAGCTGCCAGATCCTTCTGATGTACCTGCACTCTGCCACCAAGTGCAAGGCCGTCTCCGATGCTTGCCTACATAGTAGGCAATGACCATTGTTTTGCTAGCCCCTTGCCGCCAGATGGTCTGAGGTCCAAACCGTATTTTGCATTATTAGCCAGGCATGGACTTTGCATTTTCCCGGCGCCCAAGCCCTCCAAATGATCACGTCAAAAGGCGTGTTGGTTGTTCCGTAACACTGCGCCTTGTAGGCCGAGGACGCCGTATAGGCTCCATGGTTCGTGAACTTCCATTGAATCTAATCTTGTTCTTCATTGTCGATTTGGACCTCTTGCACCGCCTCCCAAAGGTCAACTAGCTGGGCAATAAGGGGGACCATTACTGGGTAGTTTATTTGTAATGCGAGGTCCTGACCCAAGCATCATTCTTCTTCCCTTGTCTCAGGGATTTGCCTCTATTTCTGGATATCGCATAAACCAAATGCATGGCATCTTTTGCCCGCCGCCCTCCTTCTAGCCAGGCCGAGTCCCAGAAGCACACTGTTTCCCCATTTTCGATGGTTAAATCTGTCGCGGTGGCAAACAATTTTTTTGTCGGCCTCATCACATGGTGTCTCCGTTCCAATCCAGCCCTTTGTTGGGTTTTTCCACTCCTGCCACAACTAGCGTAGTCTCAATGCTCTTGTAAAATTATCCAGGTTTAGGATCCCTAACCCTCTCTGGGCGGTTGGCATGCACGTTCTTTCCCAGTTCACCTTGCATTTTTCCCCCGTAACCTCTCCTGTGCCTGCCCAGAGAAAGCGTCGATGCTGCTTGTCAATCTACTCCAAGGATTCTTTTGTTACTCGCAGGACCATTAAGGGGTATATTGGTTGTGCAGTGAATACTGATTTGGTGAGCATTCTCTATCCTGCCAACCCCACGTGCTTCCCTGCCCAGCTGGTTGTTTTCCCTGTGATTTTGTCAAAGACAGGTTGCAAGTCTGTTTTACGCAGTCTTCCTTGGGACAGGGGGAGGCCTAGGTACTTGATTGGGAAGTTCGTCCTTACTGTTGGAACTCCCTGCAAAACATCGTCCAGAGGCACCTCGTTACATCTAATTGCAGCCACCTGAGATTTTTAAAGATTTGTTACTAGGCTCGTAGCCTTTCTAAACCCATCTAGGATGGACGTCAAACCCGACACATCATTAGTTGTCAGTTTTAGGAAAATGATGGCATCATCTGTGTACAATGAGATTCTAATCTGAGTCGCACGGCCTCTCAATTTGGATATTGCTCCCAGCTCTGTTGCTTTGGAGAGAAGCCTTTGTAGGGATCTATCGCTATGATGAACAGTAGCGGAGATAGGGGGTCTCCCTGATGTAGCCCCTGGCCATGTGCGATCTGCTGGCCTGGATGGCCATTGAGGAGGACGCAAGAAGTGGATGTGGAGAACAAAGGCCCCAGCCAGTCTAGCCAATGTATTTGGAAGCCCCTGCGGTGCAGTAGGTCCAAAAGGTAATCCCAGCGGACTGAGTCGAATGCCTTTGTGATATCAAGTTTGAAGAGCAACATTGCGTGCCTTAGACAGTTATACCTTCGAGCCATGTTTCTTACCAGAAGGTAGTTATCATGGATACTTCTTCCCTCAATGAAGGCGCTCTGGCTAGTAGAGGTGAGGGAGTCCATGTGTGACCTTAAAAGCATGGCGAGCGTCTTGGAAAAGATATTTGCCACACTATGAATTAGACTGATTGGCCTGTAATCCATCACGCCTTCGGACTCCTCCTTCTTAGGAATTAGCACGATATTTGTTGAATTTAGCAGGTTGAGGTGTGAGCATCTAAGATTGTGCAATGAGTTAAAGACTTGGATGACATCCGCCTTGACTATTTCCCAACACACTTTAAAAAAGATCCTAGTGAATCACTGGTCCTGATGCCTTGTCTCCCGGCATTTGCTTTCTTGCCGTTAGGATTTCCTGCTCGGTGAATGGATCCCCTAGCATACTTAGGTCGGCCTCTTGGAGGTCTAAAGCCTCCCAATTGAGATCAGTGTGCCTCGGAGGCGATCGTCCCATTACTTTGGCAAAGTGCTCAAAATTTATCTCCTCCTTGTCCTGGTGTGTGACCGCCCACCCATTCTCTCTTTTTAGCCTTTGGATGGTATTCTTACGCCTACGTGTGTTCATCTTTAGGTGGAAGACTTTTGTGTTGGTGTATCCTTGTCGAATATGCCTTACCCTTGAGGCTTGTTTCTTCCTTGCCCTTTTGATCGAGGCTAAGGCCACAACTCTGCGCTTGAGGCTCGCCCTTAGTGTGGCCTCCTCTTCGGACAACTCTCTATGCTCTTGGGCCACATCCAGCCTCTAAACAACATCCAGGGACATGTGGAATTGTAGCTTGGCTTCTGCACAGAAAGTTTGCGCCCATTCCGGAAGGCTTGTTGTCGTGTTACGTAGCTTGTGGTACAAGCGATGCATTGGTTCTATGTGCGGGTTTGGTTCATTCTAGGCCGCTTGTACTCTTTATTTAAACCCTGGTAGCCAGGCCCAGAAGTTCTCAAACTTAAAAGGTCGCGGCCATCCCGGACCGCTAGTGCTCAAGAGAAGTAAGGGACAGTGGTCGGAAGGGCCCGTTGAGAGCGCATGCAGGCCATGCTTGGAGAATTTGAGGACCCAAGCCTCATTACAGAAACTTCAGTCTAGCCTGACAAGAGTTTCACTTCGGCGCTCGTTACTCCAAGTGTATTTCCTATTTTGTAATGGGATCTCCCTCAGCTTGCATCGGCCGATGGTAGAACGAAAACGATGCATTCGTGCTAGATTCATGTTGCTATTGTTCTTGTCTCTTGCCCGGTAAATCATGTTGAAATCACCCACTAGTATCCATCCTTCTCCTGAGTTAGGTTTTAAGGATCTGATGTGTCGTAGAAAGGCGTTCTTGTGACAGTTTGTTGAGGGCCCGTAAACCCCGGTGAAACGGAAGGAATCCCCAGAGTGCACCAGAGTGACTTGCGCCAAGATGGAGTAGTGCCCAATCCTTAAGCCTTGAATGTTGATTACCGCACTGTTCCACAGAAGTAAGATGCCCCCTCGCGTGCCCCTTGAAGGCTTAAAGGCGAAGCTGTCTAATTTGTAGCCTCCCAAAAAGTGAGCTAGGACATCATCTATCGCATGCAGTTTTGTCTCTTGGATGCATGCCATGCTACAGCTTGTGTCTGGTATGAACTCATGTATCGCGTTACAACGAGCTGGCGAATTTAGTCCTCTCACGTTCTAGGAGATAATTCCTTAGTCTGTGTCTGTCGTCATTTGAAATAGAGGTTGGTCACAATCGATGCGGACTGCGCTTGATAGACATGTGTCTCTTGACGCGCAGTTTGGCCCCTAGAGTGTCGCCGAGGCAGACGAAGGCTAGCGAGAGTTTTCCCGTTTGGGCCCATTATGTTACTCGCATAGTGTAGGGATGGCATGTTTTGGGTTTCTGCACAGGATCCAGAAGTTTTGGTGGCCAAGCACAAGCGATCTTTGTTGACTCAAAGGCTTGTCCACCACATGGGGCATGGGAGCCATGGGCCAAGGCGCCAGCGACGGCAGCCCATGCAATCGACTTGGTCTTCTTGAAGATGACGCGTGCTCGGTTGGCCCGATCGGCCCATATGCCAGAGATCACCAAGTCTGGCCCCCACCGAGAAGTATCCTGGTTAAGGCGGCCCAGGGGCTTGGAAGGTTCTGATCTGGCCCGGAAAGTGTTGGAGGATCGACCCACGAACCGGCCCAAGAAAGCCCAAAGACCGGCACAGTGAGTGAAAAGGCCGCGCACCGCTTTTAAAAACCGGTCAAACCGGTCTAGCAGGTCAGTCTGCACTTTTCGTTGGCCCGTGCGCTTTCTCTCGACAAGCGCGATGGACTGTAGCAGCGAACAGAGGTGTTCGGCCGCCAGGCCGCCTTTGCTTCGCACGTTTCCAACGCAACTCCGGCCTCCACAAGCGAGGAACACGCGTTGTCCGCCATTGCGATAGGCCTCTATGGGCATCGCATGGCCACCTGACTGCCCTGCAAGAAGTGGTGCGTGTTCTCACCGGATTTGCTTTCGTCCGCCATGACCGCACGCCACCGGCCACGGGAAGTGGCCACACTAGGGCACGATGACTCACATCCAAAATCACGCAAGATAGCAGACGACAAGTGAATTGATGGAGATTAACGAAGCAGGAGCAAAATCCTAAGAGAAGTCCATAGGGGAGTCGCCCCTTAGTTCGTCGGAACAGAGCATCGGCGTTCACGCTACATCAACAAGTTTGGAGATACATAGATAATTTGATAGGGACACAACATGGGGGTCGTCCCTTCAGGCAGCCTCGGCTAGCTCTTCGGCCTCGTCCGTTGCTTCGGCAACACCTTCGCCCACCAGGCTGAGCAGGGCGGCGTCGGTCGCGGTCTAGTCATCATTGTCAAGCTGGAAGATTGAAGTGAGAGCCGCGATGATGTGGGCCGACAGAGGTACGTTGAACATTGCGACGTACTGCACAATGACTTGATCAATTGTTTCGTCGCCGCGCTCCTTGAACAAGCCAAGCCGCTTGAGGAGGATTCGTTGGCATCGCTCCATGACCCGGCCACTGAGTTGCTTAGCAATTCGCTGGCTGCGTCGTACCCCCTCTGGCCGCACTTGCTTTGGCCTGCGTAGAGCTGCTAGCGGGAGTGGAAGGATTGGCGGCAGCGGTTGTGTGAAGAGGGCCGCCACCCCCCTCTGTGCGTTCAGCGTCAACACGTGCCCTGCTTGGTCGTCGTGTGCCTTGTCCGCTTGGTTCACCGTTGGGGTGGGCGGCAGTGTCAGAGGCGAAGGTAAAGGGGCCTCCCGTGTCGCGTTCCGCCGCGGGCTTTGCAGCTACTATGGTTGCTCCTCGCCGTCCGCCTGCTCGGCTGACTCCCCGAGCGCCTCAGACAGAGTTTGCATAGAGGACGGCGCCGTGTTCTCCCCATCCGGCAGGCCTAGGCCGTGGAGGCCCTGTTCAATCTCCTGGCATCCCGCCGCAACGCTCGAAAGCAGAGGAGCCGACCTTGGCTGGGGCTTGAGTGACGATAGGATGCGCGCGAAGACACACTCCGCCGAAATTGGGTCCCTGTTTCCTCCCTTGGACCAGGCCTCATTCCCCCCGGGGAGCGCCTTGTCGACAATCGGCATTAGCCAACCGAGCTACAGATCCAAGTGGGTGTGCACGGCCACCGGGGACTGCAACAGCTGCAATGAGAGGGGGGAATTTTGCATGGCGTTCAATAGGCGGAATTTGCATACCTTTTCATGGGCATTATCGGGGCTTAGCAGCGGGGGGATTTCCCCTGCCATCATGGCCATGGGATGCTGCCTGCTTCCGCTGTGTCGGGAGGGCTCCCCCTTTTCCCAGCGGCGCGGCTACCACGTGCGTTCCCGCCGCGCGCCTTTGTCGTTCGACCGTCAGTCGTCATGGCTCCGTGTTGAATTTTGTCCCCTTCCTTCGCCATCGTCATCACGGTCCCTACGACGCCACCCCAAATTCCACCTTGGGTGGTCGTTGCCGCCTCTTCTATACCGGCCCCTCCCTCAGTTACAGCCAGCCCACGTCGCCTCATGGTCAGAAGCTGGGCCATCCCCTTCCTCTTCCTCCCGGTTGTCGCCGTCCGCAGCCCTGGCGCACACTCGTTGAGCGCCACCGCGACGCGGCCTGTCCGCACGACTCGAACGGCGGCTGCGAGTGCCGTCACGGTCCGAGTCACCCTCTGAATCATGGTCAGACTCGCCGTCGTCCTCCTTCCCGCCTAGCCGATCGTGAACTAAGCGGGGCGACGGCGGGTGGTGGGGGAAGTCCTCAAAGGCGCGCCCTGGCACTGGCTCTCCGTCGAGTACACCCAAATGCCTGGGGGCAAGCGGCGCTTGGCCAGCTGGAAAGCTTCTTGTGCTTCGAGGTCGATGCATGCGGCCGTGTAGTCGTGCACCTCCTCCAAGTGTATGAGCATGGGTGCCGCACTCCTCGCTGCCACTTCTCTAGCGGCACATCACTCGCAAACAGGCGGGCCGACGAAGAGTCTTGCGGACATGAGGTGAAGGCCAACATGTGCTTGGGGATGGTGCCGAGGTTGGCCGTCCATGCCCACAAGTCGATTGTGCGTGTGTTGCCCACTTCAACCGGATGCACGATCTCCGTTTCAATCTTCTTGAGGGCGCAAGTTCGGCCGATCAACCGCTCCGCGACGTCGGTTGCCAAGGCGTGCATCGGCATGCCATCAAGGCACAAGCGCACCCTGAACAGCAGTGTGACGCCGAGCGCTCCCTGCAAGTTGCGCCATTGAACAAAATGTAGCTCGATTCAGCGTCGCTTGATGAATCCCTTGGCGAGCGCCTCCTCACAATGCCGCCGATGCTGAAACTTGACGAGGAAGGCCTGTGGATGGTGTAGCGACACCGCAACCTCGCCGCGACGCAACCAAAACTCGTCGAGGAAGGCCTACTCGATGTCGCGTGGCTCGGTGTTCGGTGGTGCGCACGCCGCCCATGTCACCACTGCGGTCTCGCTCCACTCCCTCAACTCTCCGTCCACGGCGAAGGAGGTGGGTATATAGCAGGAGTCTTCCTTCGGCCTTGTGGCCGGATCCCCCAACTGCGACATCTTACGCTGTGGAAGACACGTGGGACGGAGCGGCGGCGGCGGTGGCGGTGGGAGGCAGGCCGCGTCGCGCGAGGAGGTTGAAGTTGCTTTGGGTGTGCGCGGAGTAGGGAAGGTTGGCTCCTGTTGTGGGCGAGAAGGGGGTTTGGGTGAAGCTGTTGTTGACGGCGGGGGGCGGGTTCTGGCACACTCTTATGGCGCCCCGTCGTCGACAGTTGTGCGCTCTGTGCCCGAGACCACCGCAGAGGAAGCAACGGACCGAATCTTGGCAGTGGGCAGCCCAATGACCGTGGCGGAGGCATTTGAAGCATCTCCCAGCTGCCTGCTCCCAGAAATCTCGCGCCGTTGGGGTGCTGTTACTCCACTTCCACCTTCCGCGGTCGCATCGACTTGAATCCGGGCGTTGGGACTGTCCTTGGCGCGGCGGACGACGGACATCGCATGAATGCGCCTCTTGCCTCCACCAGCGGCGCCTCCTGACGCGAATCCATTCCGAATCCACGGTGTCGCCATCAAACTGACCGGGCGGCGTAGGCTCGTAGGGAGCAGCTAGACGCGGCGGGGCGTGTTGAGTAAAGGCGTCGTGGTTGTTGGTCCGGACGGGCAAAGTTAAGGCGTCGCGGTGCAGGTGCTGAAGGCCTGAAGAATTTGAAAAAGCAATGACGCCATCAACTCCCTTCACTACCTGGGCAAAGGAGCGTCGCAGCTGGGGCAGGGGCGGATCCGACGCGGAAGGTGGTACTGCGGCCAGAGTGGGCTTCATCCATGCCATCGTGCTCAGGCGGGGCGGCGGTAGACCTGCGGCAAAGGCCGGGGCAGGCGAGGATGGGTAGGCACTAATGGTTCTCCTAGCGTGGGGTGGCTGCGGCCATTCGCTTGCGGAGGGTGGGATCTTGGGAGGATGAGGAACACGGGTGGACGGCCCCGGCGGGGCGAGCAGCGGGGCGTGGGCCGGCTCTAACGGTTGGGACATTTTTGTTGTCCAGTCCGGATTGTTCTAGCTTGCTCGAAACTAAACCGTCTGTTCCCGCAAATGATGCATGTATAATAATTCCGACAGTTATGCATGCAAAGGCCATAGTTTTCATTTGTCATATAATTGGATTGTATTTAACCTGTGTAAACAAGCAGTAATACATTCCTGATTCCTCTATTACTGAAAACACCATCGCAGTGGATTGGCATGCTGACCACAAGCTCTCCTGTCCAGAGTCCAGTTGCTGCAGTTGATCGTTGCCATCTCGATCCTTCATCCATGTTGATGCGTTTATTTTGCTGCAGTATATATGCTCATGCTCCAGTCGATCAATATTTCTTTTTAGCAATTTGTTGTTAATTCCCTTAATTTGTTTTGTACAATATGGGTGGAAGGGAGTGCCAGTTCAGTTTTCCTCCAATGATACCAATATCGAAGCCGTATGCGTTTGAAAATATTAATTGTTTGCAGGCTGTGAACTTGGTACTATTGACGATTATCTTTATTTGTGCAAATATTCCTCACCAACAGTGAGAAGTTGGGTTAGGTTTGTCCTTTCAAGGTGCTTATATTATTCATTCAAAATTTTGACATTTGTCATTAATGCTTAAATTTCTACAGCACCGCGCGGGATGACCTCCAGTTTCTTATAATTGATGGTCAAGGATTGAAAAGGTAAATTGATAATTAATTAGAAACGGAAAAGTAATACTTTCATGTTAATAAGGAACACTTTGATTTTTTTTATTCACACCGCTTTATTTTTCTTATGATTCTACTATTTTACCAGTTGATTTATTTTTGGACAGACGTTCACGCCGTGTACTGAAGAATATATGTACAGCACGCTGTACTATTAATTTATTTATGTCGCCATCTATGGCGATTCGCGTGTCTCACGTCGATGAAAGTATACATGAGCTACAGTGACCGACTAACTAACAGGCAGCCAGCTTTTAGTGCGGGTGGAGCCATGGACTAATAATGATGAAGTACACTGGTCATATTAATCCAAGTTTTATTATGGGTGGCTGATGAACACAATATATATGAAGCCTTTTTTTTCGTCCATGTAAATGTGAGAATCGCTAGCAGTTCAGATTCTCCACCAATTGTTTCAGATCTGGATGGGCAGTACAGATTCAGTCGGCAAGGACGATCAATAACTCAATAATAGTCTGCACACTAGCTAATGCGGCAAAGACACAGATTTTTTTTTAGTTTCTATGGTTTTACAAGCAGTGTAAGTATTTACCTGTCGTAGGGAAAAAAATCAACTTTTATGTTAAAATCTGTGTCCAGATTTATAAAAGGAAGTTGATTTTTTTGGCAAGGAGTGAGTAAAGGTGAAAGGTGAAGATATGTCATGGAAATAATATAAGAGAGGACTTTCATGCTTTTATCATTTTCGTAATGACAAATTGCACGAAATGAGGTAGCTCTTACAGGAGATTGTTGTTTTTGTTCATGTAGCTAGGCCCGTCTATGTTGGCTTAGCGATCACTTTGAGTTTTATGTCCACTTTCTGGAGAAACCTTTTATAGTTTCGGTTTACAATCTATTTTAGTCTCGGATAACAAATCGAAACAATGAAAACGAAACTAAAATCCATATCTTTAAACTCGGTGTTTCTTTCTCAAAAAACCAATTATAGGGAGAAAGGTTTTCAACTCGAATTTTTCGATTGCAATCAATATAAAAGGTAACATGTTTGATCTTCTCTTTCATTTTCTTCTATTTTTGTAAATTTTTATTAGTTGAATGCGAAAATATTTAAACTTTTTCAACTCGATGTTTCTATCTCAAAAAATAGACAATTTATTAGAGGGGAAGGTTTTCGACTCGAATTCTTTGATTGCAATCAATATAAAAGGTAACATGCTTGATCTTCTCTTTCATTTGCTTTCGTTTTTTAAAATTTCATTGGTTGAATACGAAGATATTTAAACTTTTTTGAATAGGTCATTTTGAGCTATTTTTGTAATGTGTAGGTCAAATATATTGTTCGAATGACAAAAAAATTTTTGGTAATTACTAGTACATGATGGTCCAATGTATTGTAGGTTTAGTTTTTAAGTAGCATTTGATTTTTCGTTTATGTAGAAAACACATGTATGAGACGCGGAGAACTCATCCGGTGTTCATGAAGAGAAGCATCAAAATTTATTGATAAGGCTAAGTTACACGCTTTGAGGGAGAATATGAAGGATACTTTTTGTCCTTGTTTTGATTGCAGGAATCAGAAGATGTGAAAAGATCCGAATGTAATTTTGGGACACATAATTCAGCGTGGATTTGTGGAGAAATACACAGTTTGGACATATCACGGGGAAGTCGTTGCTCCTGAAGAGATTTTTGAAATTTACTTCGATGAGGCAGAGAATTTTATAATTGAGGACATGTTCCATGAATTGATGGATAATTTTGGCGGCTCTGGTTTTGACGATGCAGAGGTTGATATTGATCTTGATCTTGAGGATATATTACGGCACGCTGAACCAGAGGTGCTAACAAAGAAAGCAAGATATTTAAACAATTGGAAGGCGTTGCAGAAATTAGCGAAAGATCTTTTGTACGATCGATCAAAGGGATGTGACATGGATATACAGTGTTGTGGTCGGTGCTAGAACTTCTTAGATTGAAGGCCAGGCACGGATGGTCTAATACTAGTATCAACGAATTGATGGGTCTCTTGAGAGCTATGCTTCCTAAGCCTAACTTGTTGCCAGCTAGCACCTATGAAGCCAAGAAACTGATATGTCCATTATCTCTTGGTGTTAAAAAGATCCATGCATGTATTAATCACTATGTACTTTATCGCAAGGAATACACTGACTTGGATAAGTGACCAACTTGTGGAGCGAGTAGGTACAATACAGGTAACAGTGTCACCGATAGTGATGTTGTTGAACCAAATGCATTGGTCGAGCCAGGAAAAAAGATTTCGGCCATGGTGATGTCGTACTTTCCAGTGAAAGATCGCATGAAGCGATTGTTCTCGAACCCCACCGATGTCGAGTTGATGAGATGGCATCAAGAGGGTCGAAAGACAGATGGTATGATTCAATATCCCGTCGATGCTCGACAATGGAGAAACTTTGATTCAGAGCACCCAGAATTTGCTAAGGATTTGAGAAATGTCAAGTTTGCGTTGAGCACGGATGGAATGAATCCGTTTGGTGACCTAAGCAGCTCGCATAGCACTTGGCATGTTTTGTTCACCATGTACAACCTTCCTACATTGTTATGTCAAAAGCAAAAGTATACTTTGTTGACTATCCTTATACAAGGGCCAAAACAGTCTGGCATCGACCTAGATGTGTTTCTTAAACCTTTGATGGAGGATATGCAAGAAATGTGGGAAGAGGGTCTATGATTGTTTGATGCGTACCGCGGGGAGTATTTTACTCTGCGTGCTATCATATTCATTACTATAAACGATCTACCAGCAAATTTTTTACTCTCAGGACAGATTAAAGAAAAGACCAGATCTCTTATATGTCTGGACAACATATCGTGCATATACCTGACCTCGTCAAAAAAGTTAGTTTACATGTGTCATCGTCGTTTCTTACCACAGAAGCATAGGTATCGTGCGATGACTACATTTTTTTGACAAAACTGTTGAAGAAGATACTGCCCCGGAAGCAAAGGATGGTTCCACGGTGTTCAAGCTGACAAAAAGTATAAAGGTCGTGTTCGGTAAGGGAAAGACCGCCGCAGGCAAGAGTAAGAAAGAAGTGGTAGAAAACATGATGCCCTTCAATAAAATTTAATTTTTTTCAAGTACCTGACGTACTGAAAAGACCTAGAGATTCGTCATGCCATCGATGTCATGCACCTCAAGAAAAACGTGTTCGACAACACCATCGGGACTTTACTTGACATCCCTAGTAAGACAAAGGATGGATTGAAGTCACGTAACGACCTGGTCAATTTGGGCATAAAGAAAGATCTCCACCCGAAAGAGCTAACGAATGGTAAGATTGAGATTCCACTGACATGCTACTCAATGACACTAGAAGAGAAAAAAGCTTTCTGTAAATGTCTTTGTGGTTTGAAAGTGTCAACTGGATTCTCATCGAATATCCAGAAACTAGTATCAATGAAAGATTTGTCGATTTCTAGATACAACGCTCACGATTGTTTTAAGATGCTTACGGTATTCCTCCCTATCGCTATAAGGGTGATGAAGCCAGTTCACACCAAGGTAGTGATAACAAAGTTGTGCTATTCTTTAATCGAGTTTCACAGAAATTTTTTGATCTAGAAGAGTTAGGACCCCTTCAGAAATTCGCAGTCCAGACAGCTTGCCAGCTAGAGATGTTTATTCCTCCATCGTACTTCGATATGATAGAACATCTCGTTGTTCACATTGTCCCTCAAATTATTGAACTTGGTCCTCTATACCAACATCAAATGTGGGCGTACGAGCGATATATGGCTGTTCTGAAAGGTTATGTCTGTAATCATGCTCATCTGGAGGGCTTGATGATAGAGGGTTACACAACTGAGGAGGTTGTCGAGTGTTGCCTAGATTATATAAAAGATGCCAACCCCATTGGGATACCGATGCCTCGACATGATGGAAGGTTATCTGGAAAGGGGACTGTGGGAAGAAAATGTTTCTACAACGATGATTACAAAGCAGTATCAGATGCACACAGTAGTGTGCTTCAACAACTCGTCATCGTTGAGCCCTACATTGAGCAACACATTTTCGAGATCAAAGCATGCAACCCTGGGCGATCCGTCGATTGGGTTTAGAAAGAACAAAAGCGTAGCTTTTCCCAATGGCTGAAGGATCAAAAGCTACCGTATGGTGAATCACTCGAGGAAAAAATAATAGAAAGATTTGCAATTGGTCCAACAAGCCTTATGATCTCATGGCAAGGGTATGACATCGACATATATTCTTTGTACACAATCAGCAAAGACAGGAAAAGCTCAACACAGAACAGTGGGGTTCGTGTCGAAGCATTGGACGCAACAGGGCAGAAGAAATCTTACTACGAGATCATACAAGAAATCTGGGAACTTGACTATGGTTTAAACATTCAGATCCCTGTTCTCAGATGCCAATGGATGAAAGACAACATGGTAGATAATTTTGGATTTACATGTGTTGAACGGAGTAAAATTGGCACAAGGATGATCCATGGGTCCTTGACGAGCGTGTTGCACAAGTTTTTATGTGAAGGACCCTTCCGATGAAAATATGGACATTATTGTTTCGGGTAAGCAACACATCATTCATATTGACAACATTGAAGATGTGTCTCATTATAATCAATACGACACTATTTTGTTATTCATAGATCTTCCCACTGGGTTTGGGCACGTAGCACGGGCCAAGTCACCGACGAGGGAGAGATCCTTTTCGAGGACCCTGATATCGAGCGTGTGACCAGTAGTCTCTAGGAGATTGCGGAGAAAGAGAAAGCAGGGAAATTCACTGCCAAGAGGGAGAATGATCAACTGACAACTGCATTAGGCAACCCTGAACATTCCGGACGAGTAAGAGGTATATCGTCAAGAATAAGTTGGAAGGAAGGGTTTCCAGAGGAATTTACAAGATAAAAGAAATGGAACGGGTACAAACAGAAACTGGAAGAAAAAATAGCAAAACAAGTAGAACAACATTTCTACTCTCTTGTTGCTCAAAATCGCCAAGCCTTTCCAAACTTATTCTAGCATTCCGAAGAACCGACAGTTCAGGTGCCAAGAAGTGTTGGGTCAGTAGACACGTCACCTTATCCAATGGATAACATCACTGCTCCGACGCCGTGCAGCCTACTCGTGCCGATAGGAAGGGTTGGGAAGAGAAAGGAGGTGGGAATAGAACTTGCGATACCAGGGCGTCAATTTCACAACACTCCAATCCTTGAAGAATATGCAAAGGGTGCAAGGCTAAGGTGCATGCAGATGATATCAGTTTAGAGCTAGATATTGTAGCACCGGAAGAGATAGAACTGCTTGAGGATGCGGTGAACCAGTTCATATTATGGAATTGACGAGATATCCTGCTGGTCGGTCCACCTTCAATCCCAATCGTGCTGGTTCCCAAGATTGCTACTGCTCCTTCACCGCCTTCTCCACCAGGGCCAGATTCGCCACCAAATCTGCATGCTTCCCCACCTCCCTCGTCCCCAATAAAAAGACCTGATTCGCCACCTCCATCACCCCCTAAAGTCTCGGAAGAACAACCTCCATCTCCAGTACAAGAAATTCATCAATCTCCTCCGACACCACAGTTAGCTTGGGCGCTACCTGAAAGGCCTCTTCAGAAAACCACAAGTCTCCCAAGTCCAACCAAGCTTGAAACTCGTCGGCTTATCCCAAAAATGGTACGATCCACTTATGATTAGAAAGAAATGGTCGTATACGAGGAAAAGTTAGTGTTCCAGGCTTTCAGGGGGAGAGCGCCAACTGACAAGAAGCAAGATGAAATTTCAAAGTTGTCAGATTCATAGAAATCAGTGAAAAATCACATGGAGGATATGCAAAGCTGGACATCCGATGAAGTGCCAACAAAGTACGAGTACGGAAAGCCGTTTTTACCTTGGCACGTCATGAAAGACCTACCCTGGGAGATGAGGTTGATGCATGACTGTTACCTAAAGGCAACTAAAAAAGGCCTCGACATGATTACTGTGAAGGTCCCGAATCACGCTTTCATCAATGAACCAAATGGGATGCTGGTCATCGATTTCCACGACCTTCACGCATTTTTCAAGCTGGACAAAATGGATATAAATCTCGTTACTATGTTTTGCCTGTAAGTCAATCGCATTTGATGACATAAATGAATTCTTTTGCAAACTAACTTCTGATATATTACCCACTGCTTTACTTAGGATGCAATTCCACGACGCCGAAAAGACCAACCGACCAGTAGGATACATCAACCCAACAAGGGTATGTTGGACGAAACACACGCTAGCAATTCGTGAAGATTCTGCTGAGCTGAAAGGTAAATCAAAGTCCGAAGAAGAAGTTGCCATCAAACAAATGCACAAGAAAAAGTTGGTTAGTGTAGCATTGTACTTGGGCAAAGCGATGCTCACGCAATAAGACAAAACTGTCATCATGGTCCCTTATGCTGTGCAGTATGTAATATTTCTTCCGTACTACTGTTATTTTACTACAAAATCACCTATAGTTAACATATCTTCTTTGCAACGATTACTATGTACTATTTCTGATATATCCGCGGGACCACTTGGCCGTACTGCTGGATCTGGCACACTACGCTGATGATACATTCAAAGAATTTCTCATTTTGTTAAATTTGTAAGCACTTTTATGCACCATTTAATAAGTATTGATTATTGTACTCTCAAAGACACAATTGACTCAAACAATTATTTCGTCTACATAGAGCACACAAACATTACGTAGACCACGGTGGACCAGTCAATAATCCACAAAGAAAGAAGCTTCTCGTGAAGACACAATGACCGATAATTACATGTCCGCTATACTGACATTTCTTATATATACTTGTTTAATTCAAAATATTGACATATACAATTTTATTCAACACAGTATTATAAGCAACCACGAGGCACTAACTTATGCGGATACTACGTGTGCGAGATGCTTAGAATCAATGGGAGATACACTACAAAGTTTGAAGAAGTAAGTGCAGAGAAAATATCTTTTTACATATTAAGATCTTGTATAATTTTCTTAACTATCAATGTGTATTCCTTTCTTAAACAGATCTCG
The DNA here is from genome assembly GCA_019925245.2 of Oryza australiensis. Classification (NCBI taxonomy): domain Eukaryota; kingdom Viridiplantae; phylum Streptophyta; class Magnoliopsida; order Poales; family Poaceae; genus Oryza; species Oryza australiensis. The sequence goes on from JAIFGZ020000342.1 coordinate 3,449,152, forward strand.
TCCATTCCAGTTGTAGCGAACCGGTTCGACAATCGAACCATACTCAACTTGTGTACAGATATTTGTCGCTTCATCCACCGCGATGTCTGTAACTATTTGGGTGATTTCTATGATCTGAAGAGCCAACTTACGATAGAGGATACCTAGAAACGACTTAGAGAGTGAGAAAAAAATATTTCGAAGAGACATATATGTTTTATGTGCTTTCAAATTATTTTAAATTGTGAGACGATACATGATATGTATATATGTGTATGCGTACATATACCTTTTTATGAGATATAATTAATGTGTTTTTTTAATTTGTGCGATTAGTACTATAACCTATTGATATGTGTAGTACGCGTATCATTATTGAGAGAGAGAGGAGAGAGAGACCCAAACAAAATGCAAGCATGCACATAAAATAATGCCGCTATCTTTCCGTGCGGTCAACTTAAAGAATTGCACGGGAATATCTATTATCCTGTGCGGTCGTATTAAGTAGCCCGCACGGGATAATGGATCTTTCTGTGTGGGCCTCTTAAGCCGACCGCATGGAATAATAGATCTTTCCGTGTGGTCAGGCCGCCTGCACGCGAAAATTTGATTTTCCCAGACTTTCTCGGGTGTGCGGGCAAGCCTTCCGCACAGGAAGATGCCTTTTGACCCGCATACAAAAGCCCACACGCAAAAACTGATTCTCCAGTAGTAGTGTTTACAAGAAAACAAGCCATCGAATTATTTAAAATCTTTTTAATAATATCCAACTAATGATGGATGAGCACTCCATATTGGCACATATATCTAGGTAATATGTGGTGGAAAATCGGCAAAGTATCTGCTCTTTGCCGAGTGCGCTGCACTCGGCAAAGATTTTGCTGAGTGCTTGAATCCTCGCACTCGGTAAATAGGCTTTTGCCGACTCCTTGTTTGCCAAGAGAGGTTTGCCGAGTGCTACACTTGGCAAACCCTTTGCCGAGTGTTTTGTGGGCTTCGCCGAGTGTCCTAGACACTTGGTAAATATCCTAAGTCCGGTAGTGTCTTGTCTTGATAGAAAACATACATATGAACTATAGCATAGATATTCTAAAAACAATTCACATATAGATAAGATGATACTCTCGTCGGTGATAAATATTTGGTGTTTAAGATAATATTTTTTAATCGTTAGTTTGTAAGAAAAAGAAATGGAATGTGTAGACTTTCATTGAGAATAGTACTACGTAATATCATAAATTCAGTAGAATTTATAAATTTAATATAATACAAAATTAATGATAAAAATTTTAAAAGTTTGACCGAATCTTGTCATAAAAACATAAATTCAAATTAAAACCAACTTCTTTTATATATGAAGTCGACCACTAGCAGAGAAGAATAAGGAAAAGTGTGTTTTCTCTCTATTCTATATATCTCGCGTGAAGTCAAGCTTCTTTTAATATTTAAGTTTTCACGTAATTTATGGTTTTCACTGTATATTTTTCTCATATAGCCAACTAAATACATATATTGTTGGTAGAGTACAAAATGACCCTAATATTTTTTGGTATGTAGGAATTTTATGGTATGTTCGTTGCAATTTAAAATGCAAAGACATTTCTCCACTCTAGGCACAAGAAATTAACCATTCATGATGAAGTGATAGACTCGAGAACATGGTAGACAAATGGTCATTTGTAGCGCTGCAAGTAACAAACAAGCTCATCGAGGTACATCTCCTGCCGCTCCTTATCTCCAACAATGTCACGCAACTCCTTGGCTTTGCGTGCCAATACCTTTCCCTCCTCCTCCACCATCACCTGCCGCACCGCTGCTGCAACAGCGTCCCTGTGGAACAAACCATCATCGTACCTTGGAACCTCCGCACCGATCCCTCTCTCTGCCATTGCTTGCGCAATTAGGCCCTGATCAGCAATGAAAGGAAGCATCACAAGAGGATGGCCGAACTGAAATCCCTCAATGGTGGAGCCCCAGCCACGGTGTGTGAGGAACCCGCCAACCGCACGGTGTTCCAGAACGCGCAGCTGTGGCACCCATCGCGTGCACACCAGGCCACGCGCGGCAACACGAGACACGAATCCTTCAGGGAGTAGTGCGCCGCCACCATTGCCTCCGTCGCCACTTGGCGGGCGGAGCGCCCAGAGGAAGTGCACATTGGCAAGCTCCAGCCCGAGCGCAAGCTCACGCACATGGTCTTGTGTCAACGGCGCCTCGCTCCCAAGAGCAACATAGATGACTGACCTCTCCGGCTGCTTGTCAAGCCACTGATCTATTGCCGACATGAAGGACTGATCAGATGTAGTGTACACAGCAGCATCGTCGTTGACCATATCATGGAACATAAGGAGGCCAGCAGGGAGAGCTGGCTTAGCAAAGAGCTCGGTGAGGAGCGGGAACAGCCGTGGCTCTACCTCAGGGCAACTGCGGTAGATGATGAGACGACAACATGGGCGCTCTGACTCCCAGAAGCGATCCATATCAGACACGCCAGAGGCATTGATCCTAAATGCAGCGACTATCCACTCTGCCTCGTGGCGCCGCCGGTAGGCGATGTTGGAAGGGAAGGGGATCCATGGTGGCTGGACCATGTAGTCCTCTATCTTGGTGCGCGGATGAACAAGCTTCTCTCGTGTTGGACCAATGAAGGCCACGAATGCCGCCGGAACGATCAAAAACATGGCGCATGGGATCTTGAGACAAAAGAGGAATAAAAAAAGAAAAGCTAAGAATTAGTCTCTTTAATTGCAAATGGTAATTGAGCAGGACAAAGTAACTCAATCTTTTTCTTATCTTTGGATCACTTTTGAACCATAGGTAACATCCAACAACTCATAACTTGTACCTTTTATATTATGTAAGTTTAGATAATGATTAATAGCAAAATTGAATTAGCTAGCGTGTGTTGTCTTCAAGAACATGAACATAAGTCAGCTCAAAGCTCACCTCGTGCTCCTCGGCAATCGGCCATATCCAGCTATGCGCGAAGTCGGGTATGATCCAATCGGGCTTCCTTGAAAACCCAGCGATGGTGGTAGCTTCCCCATCGCCCGCAGCGCAGGCTTCAGAAACAAACCCGGCAAATGGAGCAGCCAAGCCATCGAACGCTTTCTTGAGTAGCTCGACCTTCTCCGGTGGGACATCGGCCGTCGACTCGGCGCCCTCCGGCAGGCCGTCGATGGCCGGAAGGTCGAGCGTCACAACACGGAGGTTGGCGGATAGCGCCGGAGGGATCACGCCCAGCCTAGCGGCGTTCCTCGGCGTGGAGACGAAGGTGACGGTGAGACCTCGCCTAGCCAGCCGCTTGGAGAGCTCGAGGAAGGGGATCATGTGGCCGAAGGCCAACCATGGGAACACCACAATGTGAAGTGGAGAAGAAGAAGCAGCAGCCGCCGGCGCTGCGTATGTGGTCGCTGCCATGGCTGCTGGTATATCTGATCGATGAGAATTGGCCAACTGGCCGGGATGGAGTATGCTACTACTACATATATGTACTTCTCATCCGGTGAATAGGCAATAATGGAGTCCGACCCACGACCACGAGTGACGAGCCTGCTTGTTTTACTGTGTAGGAAATTTGCAATATTTGTTTGACCTCTTACTGCGCCGAAGCCATGGCTGGTTGGCTTTCTTGTAGAGAGTTGGACGGATCGACTGCAACAAATTAAAGCATATGCCAAAACTTATCCGCAAGTTGCTTCTCTTCTAGCCACACCCTCGCGCCCACGTCTCTCCACTCACTGAGGTGAGAACTCCTTCCAACTACCTTGCATGTTTTCCTGCCGATTACCGAGTTACGACCATGTTTCACGTAACTCGGTAACTGCTTTGGCCTGGGTTTTATCCCTCGAATGTAGGTTTTCTCACGAATTTGTTTCTTTATCTGTGTGCTCCTCCTTAGAGCAAGTATAGTTATACTATATAAACTAGCTAAAAAAACGAGCTTAACCAGCTAGGGCACGGGCTCCAAAATATTATGTGTATAAGGGATGGGCTAAATATTAATGATGTAATATATATTTATATAAAACTATTTATAACTATTAGATTGATTGTAGATGATGTATCAATTTTTAATTTTTAAAGTTAATAGTTGGTTATATTATTAAACTTGATTAAACAAAATAATTATATGGATAAAACCATATGACATATATAAATAAATATAGAGTAGAAGCGTTTTTTATCTATGTGCTCCTCACAAAAAAAATAAGGATACGATGATGTGTTACATATAAATAAATATATGGACCACACGCACTTGTATGAGCACATCCAAAGAATGTCACTCTATGCACAAAGACAAATCTTAGCATCGTCAAAGACTGAACTAGTATATCTTAAAATTAACACTCAATAAAGTCATTATAAATGTCTCGCTATCGATATACATATACATCGTCTATCATTAAAAAAATAATAACCATAAATACGAGTATTCCTATCACATTCAGGGCTTCAATAATCTAAAGACTTAAATCTATATGGACAGGTTTCACCACATGAGACTTACCATCTAAGCTACGTTTATATGATGTCATGTCACTTTAAATTGAGTATATACCCATTTAAACGAGTATGTAAAACTTCAAAACTTTTTGGGTACGAAGATTACTTTGTTTTATTAACTAGGATAAGTTTCAACTAAAATTTGAACAAATATATGTTTTTTAATTTTTTATTCCATGTGTGTGCTATGGACATAAACATATAATTGGTAGACAATGAGCCGAGTCTTTTCCAACCCTATCCTCTTGAGGTTGCACAAATACACGCATCCTTCCACTAAGGGTATCTCTTTCCTTTTAGAGGTGAGATCCGACCTTCACAAACTCTCTCGGCACACCACAAACAAATCGGTGTCTTGAGGTTGACTCCTAGCCGTCTAGGTATCCTCAACCACCAAGAATAACAAATACAACAAAGATTTCTTAGGGATGAATCAAGTGCTCAACAAATCTTCATGAAGTCAATACCAAGCACCCAGACAAACTCAAATTAGCCACTCTCTCATACACATGAAATCCAAGCTTGTAGATCGGTAAAGAGGAAGAAGTGAGAAGGCAAGGCTCAAAATGAATCTCAAATCAATACAACCCAAGGGGCAAAGATTAGGAATGGAGCCAACAACCTTGACTTGGGGATGAAGGGGGCTATTTATAGCCACAACCTCATATCTGTCTGTTGGAAGCAAAGATTCCTTTTTCAAAAAGTCTAAAAACCTTTTTTGGACAAGTTCAAAAAAACCAGTACCAGGGTTCAAGAGCAAAAACTCATTTTTCGCAAATTCTAAAAATAACTTTCGGACAAGTCTGAAAATCATCATATTCAAAACTTTGAGCACAATCAATTTTGGAAATTCTGATAATCAAGTTCGAAAATTACTTTAGGACAAGTTCAAAAATGACCAGTACCAAATTTCAGCTCACAACTAATTTCATAAATTCCAAAAATAACTTTCGAACAAATCCGAAAATTTCCAGTACCAAATCTCAGTGCATAGTCATTTTTGAAAACTTCGAAAATAGCTTTCGGACAACTCCAAAAATTTCCAGGAGAGAAAAATTGAATGAGAACCACTTCGAAAAAAAGATTTTGTGCACCAAACTCATTCCTAGACATCAAGGCAACATCTCCCTTAATAGTATGGCTTTCCTACCAACTAAAGAGGAAATAGAAAAGCTATACCAATACGAATACCTTTATGTCATCTTCTTTCTTTGCCTTGATCAATGCTAATATACAATTTGGCTTGATGTTCACCAACGAATCACATCCTCTTGATATTCAACATTTCATCTTGTGCTTCTTCTTCACCAAGGGTTGATACTCAGCAACTTGTGACATCCTATGGCCTCGATCGGTTCATCGGTATTTGGCCAAGCACTTACTCCTTCACCAGTGCGTCGGGTCCTTCAGCATCAAGCCTCCGCTTGCCCTTCTCCCATGCATGGTCCATGGTGTAGCCAAGTCTTGCCAACCCTTCACCTCCTCTTGCCATCTTCCGTTACTTGTAGCCTTGGATCATAATAAACCCTCTTTATATCACATCTTCATCTTCATCTTCATCTTCATCGGACTAATCACTTACTTATATACTCAATAAGCGCATTAGTCCCTTAATCATTTCTCATCAATTAACCAAAACCCACTAAAGACATAGATGTTCTTTCAATGATCATGGTAAAGTTGATCTTGTTCAGATGTTGCACGACGGGAAGAGGGCTGACACTAATGATAGGGAATATTCCAAGTTCAAAACCATGGTGAAGGATTCAAAAGCTCCACTTTACAATGGATGTAAGACAGAGCACAACAAGTTGCAGGTGGTCATATCTCTACTTCACCTAAAGGCAAAAATGGATGGTCAGATAAGAGCTTCACTGAGTTGCTAGGACTGTTAACAGAAATTCTACCTGCGGGTAATGTCTTGCCGAAAGCAATGTACCAAGCGAAGAAAGTTATCCATCCCCTTTGCTTGGAGATACAGAAAATTCATGCTTATCGTAATGATTGCATTCTTTACCGAGGTGATTATATGCAGATTTGGACCAATGCCCGGTGTGCGAAGCTTCTCGGAAAAAGTGTGAAGACGGTAATGGTGATGATAAAAGTAATGGTACAACAAAGAAGAAAAGAGTGTCGGTGAAGGTGGTATGGTATTTTCCAATCATCCCTCGTTTTGAACATATATTTGCAAATAAGAAACATGCTAAGCTAATGCGTTGGCACCACAAAAAGCGTAAAAGAGATAAAATGATAAGGCACCCAGCTAATGGACAGGAAGCATAGAAGGCATTTTGTGTACGACATGAGGAACGTGAGGATTGCGCTCAGCACAAACGACATGAATCCTTTTGGTGACATGAGTAATCATCACAGCACATGGCCAGTGGTTGTTATTATCTACAACCTCCTTCTTGGCTCTGTTTGAAGCATAAGTACATCATGATGCCACTTATAATTCAATGGCTTAAATAACCTGGCAACAATATCGATGTGTACTTCAAGCCGCCGGTAAAGGATCTTGGGATACTATGAACGAATGGTGTAGAGATGTGAGATGCGTACAAACAAGAGTACTTCACATGTCGAGCTATTTTGTTGACGACAATACAAGACTACCCATCACTTGGTAACACGTCGAGCCAGACGGTGAAGGGCATGAAAGAATGTATAAGGTGTATGGTCCAAACAGGAGGCAAGTGACTGAATCACTGCCGGAAGACCGTGTACATGCGCCATCAAAGGTTCCTCAGGCAAAATCACCCGTATCACCAAAATACAAGAGATTTGACAGGATGGTGGAAGAGGGAGCACGTCCAACGTTCATAACCAGTAGTGACATCCAAAAAAAGGTGAAGGATATCGAAGTTATATTTGGTAAAGGGAGTGGAAGCACACGTGCACCCACATCAAGCAGTGAGACCCCTCTTTGAAAAAAGAAATCTGTTTTTCTGGGACCTACCATACTGGGAAGACATGGATATCCATCATGCAATCGATGTGATACACGTGGAGAAGAATATGTGCGAAAGCATGATCAGGGTATTGTTGAACACACCCAACAAAACGAAGGACACTTTGCAAGCACGAAGAGACATTAAATACATAAATATCAGGAAAGAGTTGCATCCTTATGACAAAGGAAATGGTCGCTATTACCTCCCCCAACATGCTACACTCTTAGTGATGCAAAAAAGAGTATGTTGGAATGTTTGCAGGGTGTCAAAGTCCTATCCAGTTACTGTGCAAATATTAAGAAACTGGTTAACATGAAAGATAGGAGGTTGGTTGGAATGAAGTCACATGACTGTCACGTGCTTATGATGTAACTACTAGTTGTAATCAGAGATATCCTTACAGATAAGGTATCGTTCACATTTTTGACTTATGCATTTAGTTTTTTTAGATTTCTATGTGTTGATATATATGTGTGTGGATATACGTGGATATGGATTTTGTGTCAATTTGAATGTGGCTATGAATGTGAGTAAATTTATGCGAATATGAATCAATGCGGCTATGAATTTGGATGTTGATGAATATGAATATGGTTGTATGTTGATGAATGGATGTGAGTTGATTGGAATTTCTGTTGTGTGATTTGTATATGAAATTGGTAGATCCTTTTTTTCTTGTCAACATATAGGTGCCGGTTTTTATTACAAACCAACATCTATAGTGCTTACCACGTGTTTAGGCCGGTCAACAACCAATACCTATATGCTACTTATATGTACCGGTTGTTCTAAAGAACCGACACCTCTAATGCCATATAGGTGTCGGTTTTAGGCTAAAAGCGGCATCTATATTTTTTTTAGGTATCGGTTCTACGACCGGCATCGATGATCGAAGTCATCAATGTCATCTACTGGATGTCGGTTGGGACATCCGGCATCTATGACCGGTTTCCAACCGACACCTATTCTTTTTTTAGTAGTGTTAGTTTATAAGCAAAAGACGTGAGATGTGTAGATTTTCATAAAAAGTACCATCATAATATCATAAATTTGGTATAGTTTTTAAATTTAATATAAAACTAATGGTAAAAATTTTAAAATTTTGACCGAACTTTTTCCTTAAATGTAAAAAATTTAAATTGAAACTAAACTTTTTATGATATATGAAGTTGACAAGTGGTGGAAAGAATAAGGAAATGTGTGTTTTGTTTTTCTCCGTTGAATCTCGCGAAGAATAAGTCAAGTTTAATTTGATGTTGAAATTTTATGTGATTATCCAATTATCATCTTCCTGTACGTAAGATTTTGTTAAAAGATTTTTTGAATACCTTTACACTATACATTTTATGTGAAATATGTTTTCACATAAGTTATGGTTTTCAGTATTCTTCCCATAAAATCAACTAAAATACATTGTCCACGCGTGTATGGTGAGTATACATGTGTTGTAAACATCTACGTTTGTACCGTGTTTCTGGAAAAATACATTATCTGTGGAGTACAAATGACCCTATATATTGTTTTGGTAGCAGGAAGAATTTTACGGGAGATTTTTTGCAATTTAAAATGTAAAAAGACATTTGTCCGCTTAGACACAAGAACTTAACCACTCGTGATAAATTGATAGACTCGAAGAATATGGTGAGCATCACTTGTAGCGCTGCAAGTAGCCAACAATCTCATCTAAGTATATCTCCTGCTGCTGCTTATCTCCAAGAATGTCACGAAGCTCCTTGGCCTTGTGTGCCGATACCTTGATCACTCGCCGTACCGTTGCTGCAACAGCGTTTTTGTGGAACAAACCCGTCGTCATACCTTGGAAACTCCACACCGATCCCCCTCGCTGCCAACGCATGTGCGATTAGGCCCTGGTCAGCAATGAAAGGAAGCATCACAAGTGGTTGGCCAAACTGAATGCAGCACATGGGATCTTGAGACAAAAGAAGAAGAAGAAGGCGGCTATGAATTAGTCTCTCTAGCTTTAATTACAAACTGTCACTACTACATATCCTATCATCTGTTAAGGACCCAAATATGCCTGAAGCACTTGGACCGTCAGAACGAAGTCATCTCAATCTGACCGTTATTTGCACCGTTGTAGATGTACTCGTACAACCCCAATTGCAAATAGCCCGTCAGCGATGAAACTCATCTGTGACGGGCCCAGATGTAAGCCCGATTGAGATGACCTAGGATATCTCAATCGGGCCATAATAGCGAGCACGTCAGAGATGAGGGCCATCGGTGATGGGCTCAAAAATAAGGCTCGATTGAGATGACTTTATAACCCGTCACCGATGACTCATATCGGTGTCGGGCTTGATGCCCGTTAGAGATGTCTGTGCCCCATTACAGATGTCGTTTAAATGGTCCGATTGAGATATAGTTCGGACACACTATAAATGCACCAGCAACCGCTGTCTGAATTCATCTCACTGTTCACTTCTTTGGTGGGAGGTTGAAGGGGGCGAATTTTTGTTATTTTTTTTAAAAAACAGGAATATATTAGAAGTAAGTATAAAGGTTGATTTTTTTACAATTTAGTAGTATGATAACTAAAGTTTTGTTAAATTTTGCAGTGATGGATCGAAGTTGGATGAATACGACAACTTTGAAGCGTCATTGCAAGGAGTATAGAGATGGCGTTTTAAGTTTTATGAACGTCGCGGAGGAGGATAGGAGAAGAAAAAATAGCAAATACATGTGTTGTCCATGTAGAGATTGCAAGAATGAGATTTTGTTTAGCGTAGAGGAGGTACACTCTCACTTGATACAACGGGGATTCATAAAGGACTACACATGTTGGGTGAAGCATGGAGAGATAGAATCGGATAATGGTGCAGCTGCAGACAGCATCGGTGCCGACAATCATGAAGATAAAGATGAGCGTGACATGTTTATTTCATCTCCATTAGGCGGTGAAATGGTTGATGTGGATCCTAATATGCTGCAAGAGATGTTACATGATGTTGAGGAGCAAGCTCACAACGAGAGAGATTCAATGAATTTCAGTCGTTTGGTCTGTGACTCCGAGACACCTCTATACGCCGGATGCAAGGCAAAGCACATCAAATTATCAGCTACCTTGGACCTAATGAAGCTGAAGGCAAGTAGTGGATGGACAAACAAAAGTTTTACAGAACTTTTGAGAATATTGAAGGCCATGCTTCCTGAAGAGAACACATTGCCTGAAACAACATATGAAGCAAAGCAGGTTCTGTGTCCCCTAGGGTTAGAGGTTCGTAAAATTTACGCTTGTCCAAACGATTGCATATTGTACCACAAACAATATGCGGACCTAGAAGCTTGTCCTGTGTGTAAGGCTTCTCGATACAAGCGAAAGAAAAGTGCAGGGGAGGGAAAGAAGTCAAAGCGGGGTGGTCCGGCGAAGGTTGTGTGGTATTTACCCATCATTGATTGCTTCAAGAGAATATTTGCCAACCCGAAGGAAGCAAAATTAGTGCAGTGGCATGCCGAAGAGAGAACAAATGACGGTTTGCTAAGGCACCCAGCGGATTCGATCCAATGGAGGAATATTGATCTAATGTACAAAGACTTTGCTGCCGACCTCAGAAACATGAGGATATGTTTGTGTATGGATGGCATGAATCCTTTTGGAGATATGAGAAGTTCTCACAGCACTTGGCCCGTCCTTATTGGGAACTATAACCTCCCGCCATGGTTGTGCTTCAAAAGGAAATATATTATGTTGTGCTTGTTAATCCAAGGTCCAAAACAACCAGGCAATGATATCGATGTATTCCTAGAGCCTGTTATCGATGATCTTGAGATTCTTTTGAAAGAAGGTGTGGACACTTGGGATGCATATAGTCAGGAGAACTTCAAGCTACGAGTTCTATTGTTCTGCACCATTAATGACTATCCCGCACAGGGCAATCTTTCTGGACAAACCGTGAAAGGAAAGAAGGCCTGCTTCGACTGTATGGAACATACACGCAGCAGGTGGCTGAAGAAATCCAGAAAGATGGTTTACATGGGTCATAGGAGATGGCTCCCGCTACGCCAAGCTTTTAGAAGAAAGAAAAAAATTTTCAACGGTAGGAGAGAACTTGGAACTGCTCCCAAGGATCTGTCTGGAGAAGAGGTCCATGACATGGTCAAAGACATAACTAATGAGTTTGGGAAGAAAAGAAAACGTGGCAAGGAAAATGATAAGGGTATGTGGAAGAAGAAATCCATATTTTGGCGGCTACCGTACTGGAAAGACCTTGAGGTCCGGCATTGCATTGATCTAATGCACGTAGAGAAGAACGTTTGCGACAGTTTGCTCGGGCTGCTGCTTAATATGCCTGGAAAGACAAAGGACGGCTTGAATGCTCGCCTAGATCTGCAGAAATTGAACATTCGCAGTGAGCTTCAGCCTATTACGGATGAAAAGACAGGAAGAGTGTACCTCCCACCAGCTTGCCACACATTTTCGAAGAATGAAAAGATCGCAATGCTATCATGTTTGTCTGATATTAAGGTTTCTTCGGGCTATTCAGCAAGGATCAGTAAATACGTTAAATTGGAGGATCTAAAAGTGGTTGGAATGAAGTCTCACGATTGTCACGTGCTCGATGATGAACTGGAGCCGTTCAGACATGTTGCAAATTGCAACATCCAAAACACGGTTTGAATTATTTAGGTGTGTTGTAGGCTGGGTGGCTACCGAAGATCTCCGCATTAAACCTTGTGTCACAGGGCACAGCGGAGATCTTTTGGTAGCCACCCAACCTATCACAACGCCTCATACTATTACATATATAGTCTAGTAGGTCTGAGAGCAAAAAGTAAAGATCATTTTGGAACTACACTTGTTCTTTTTTTGAACTACACTTGTTCCTTTTTGGAACAAAACAGACATCTACAATTGTCTTTTATTGAGCAGTAAAATTGTTCCTTTTTGGAACAAAACAGACCATTAATTTTTTTTTGTTCTACACATGTTCTATTTTGCAAAAAAAAGTCATCTATACTTGTCTTTTTTTCTGTTTTTGGGGTTAGTACACTTTGTTATTTTGCTGTGGCTATGGAATATATATGTGATGAATATATCTGTAACTAAATTATTTCGCTCGATGATGAACTGGAGCCATTCAGACATGTTGCAAATTGCAACATCCAAAACACGGTTCGAATTATTTAGGTGTGTTGTAGGCTGGGTGGCTACCGAAGATCTCCGCATCAAACCTTGTGTCACAGGGCACAGCGGAAATCTTCTGGTAGCCACCCAACCTACCACAACGCCTCATACTATTACATATATAGTCTAGTTGTTCTGAGAGCAAAAAGTAAAGATCATGTTGGAACTACACTTGTTCTTTTTTTTGGAACTATACTTGTTCCTTTTTGGAACAAAATAGCCATCTATACTTGTGTTTTTTTAGCAGTACACTTGTTCCTTTCTTTTGGTTCTACACATGTTATTTTTTGAAAAAAAACAACCATCTATACTTGTCTTTTTTTTGTTTTTGGGTTTAGTACACTTGTTATTTTGTTGTGGCTGTGGCTGTGGAATATATATGTGATGAATATATATGTGAATGGATATGGATATGGCTGTGGCTATGATGAATATATATGTGAATGGATCAACTTGCTGCTGTGGTTGTGATGAATATATATGTGAATGGATCAACATGGCGTGGTCGATGAATGAATGGTCATGGAATGGTCATGGGTGGGTGGGCTGTGATGATATCGTCATTTTTTGCAGCGGGCATGGCTAGCAAAGGCCTGAGGCTAGCCAAAAAACAAATTTTATTTTTTTGGATAATAAACTCATCCCTGACGGGCATTGTCGAAAAGCCCGATAGAGATAGGACATCTGTAACAGGCTCAACCTAAAAGCCCGATAGAGATAGGACATCCGTGACGGGCTCCTTACTTAAGCCCGTTAGAGATAGGTCATCCGTGACGGGTAACAAACCGGGACATTATTTGACTCCGTGTTTGGTCAACCCTATCGGTGACGGCCTAGTATCTACAGCCCGTTAGAGATGAGTTGTCATCTGTGACGGGCTTAGAACTAGGCCCGATTGAGATGTGTCATCCGTGACGAGCATTCAACACCACTGGTTTGACTTTCAAACTCATATGTGACAGACATTTATTATGGCCCGATTGAGATAATGTGCATCCGTGATGGCCTTGTGCCCGTTAGAGATATTTTCTCACATTAGTGACCTTTTCACAGTAACATGGGCCCAACCCGATAGAGGTAAGGGTTAATGCCCGTTAGAGATAGCTGATACCGGCGTAATGTGTAATTGGAGCAAGGCAAAGCGGCTGGTTTTTCCCTGTCTATCTTCAATGATATATCCAACAACTCACAAGTTTGCTCTTTTGTGGATAAAACAAATAAATACTCTTAACTTAAAATTAAAAAAGATATATCTTTGCCAATATATGAAATAAATAAATCGCGATCTTGATTAGCAGAACACATCTTGGTTATTGCAAAATATAAGAAACGATATAAATTAAATTTGTAGTTTTATTTATATAAAAGTTGTACTTTTTATATTATGCTAGTTTTGGTCCAAACTCTTCGAACGATTGTAATTATGGTCCAAACCACTGTGTGAATTTCGATTGCAAATTGTGAACTACCTACTGTGAACTAGTATGTTTATGTTTTGTGGATTGTGACTGTGACTACGATTGTGGATTATATTTATGTCTTGTGGATTGTGAATTGTGGTTAAGGTTGTTGTGATTTTGGTTGTCGATGTGGTTGTGCTGATTGGGGTTGTGATTGGGGATGTGGAATGATGCTTATAGGGTTGTTGAATGATTGGGGTTGTGAATGTGATGTATATTTTGAAAATTTGTGAAATATGCCACTGACTAAATGAAATAGGCACTTTGCCGAGTATAACACTCACAAAGAGGTTCTTTGCCGAGTGCAATGGCCAAAACACTCGGCAAAGAGGGCAAACAGGGGGTTCTGGGAACCCTCTTTGCCGAGTGCCCAAACTTCATTGAGGACATTGAGAAAAGCACTCGGCGAAGTTTATAATTTCGCCGAGTGTTTTCCTTTTTGCACTCGGCAAAGATGGTAATTTTGCCGAGTGTTTTTTGTTGGCACTCGGCAAAAGTAAAACGCTCGCCGAGAGTTTTTTGCACTCGGCGAAATTTTTCGTCACCGTCCACCCAACCGAACGTGTACTTTTTTTTGCCGAGTGTCGAAGGGACACGCGGCGAAGTTTCGCCGAGTGTCCGATGAAAACACTTGGCAAAGAACTCTTTGCCGATCCAAAATTCACCGTGTGAGCTATGCCGAGTGCAGCACTCGGTGAAGTCTTCGCCAAGTGTTTTAAAGCCTTCGCCGAGAGTCCCAGGCACTCGACAAACAGGGGATCTCGCGTAGTGATGATAATTATTGTAGCAAAATTGAATTAGCTAGTGTGTGTTGTCTTCAAGAACATGCACTGTACAGGTCAGCTCAAGCTCACCTCGTGCTCCTCGACGATCGGCCATATCCAGTTCTGCGCGAAGTCGAGTATGATCCAGTCAGGCTTCCTCGAAAACCCAGCGACGTCGGCGATGGCGGCAGCTTCCCCGACGCCGGCGGCACAGCCCTCGACAACAAATACGGCAAAGGGCGTGGCGAGGCCGTCGAACGCCTTCTTGGGGATCCCGACCTTCTCCGGCGGGACGTCGGCCGTCGACTCGGTGCCCTCCGGCAGGCCGTCGACGGCTGGAAGGTCCAGCGACACGACGTGGAGGTGGGCGGACAGTGTTGGAGGGATCGCGCCCGGCCTAGCGGCGTTCCTCGGTGTGGAGACGAAGTTGTGACGGCGAAGCCTCGCCTGGCAGCCGCTTGGAGAGCTCGAGGTAGGGGATCGTGTGGCCGAAGGCAAGCCATGGGAAGACCACGACATGGAGCGGAGCCGGAGGAGGAGAAGCAGCTGTTGTCGACACCTCTGATCTTGTCGCAGCCATGGCTGGTTAATTTCTTGGAGGGTAGAGTTGGATATCTGATATGGATGAAAATTGCGATGGATGACGATGTATTTCCCTGCCATATATGGAAACACATCCGGCTTCCGGTGTAGTGCAATAGTACAGTTTGATGTGACATATAGCGAAAACACAGTTTAAACAAATAATTAAGAGCTCATTTGAAAGTGATTGGATAATGGATGATAGAAGAAATTGGGTTTATGACAATTGTTTGAAGGCACAAATGAAGGAATTAAATATTGTAAAGTTGATAAGTTGGTTTTAAAAAGTTTTTAAGTAGTTTTTTAATGAAAAATGATGCGATAGTGCCTTTTCATTTAATAAAGCATGAGCAAAAACAACCATAAGGCAAAAGGAAAAAAATGTAAAAGATTTACAAGCTATATAGTATACGGAAAAAGCTCGGCCAATCGTTTTGCTCCTGCCATAGTCCAAAGCCTCGTGTCCTCTTTGATCTTTTCGAAGAGATAATTTGTTGATACCTCTTTGTGATCAAAGGTCCTCCGATTTCTTTTCTTCCAGGTCTCTCAGACCACAAGCAAGATGAGGGTTCGCAACCCTTCTTTAGCACGTCTGTTGTACATGCTAGTTTTTCTCACCAATGATGTACTGAATCTGATTTGCCCCACCGGTCCGGCTCAATGCTCGGGTAGCCTATCCAATTAGCCACCAGGCGCCAAATCCTCTTGGTGTATATACAATGCGCGACAAGATGCAGCGCCATCTCAGAAGCATGGTGGCACAATGGACAGTCCCCATTGTTTTGCCATCCCCTAGCTGCCAGTCGGTTAGAGGTCCAGACCCTGTTTTGTATGATTAGCCAAGCGTGCAGCTTACACTTTCCCGGTGCCCATGCTTTCCAAATTAATGCATTGAAGTTTGTGTGGGTCATCCCATGACATTGTGCTCGGTAGGCTAAGGATGTTGTGTATTCTCCATGGCCCGTGAATTTCCATCGAATATGATCCGATTCGTCATTGCCTAGGGTGACGTCCCGAACGGCCTACCAGAGAGCAACTAGTTGGCTGACTAGGTCAACCGTTATAGGCTGGTTTGTTTGGAGATCCAGGTCATGCACCCATGCATCATTCTCCTTTCCTTGACGCAGTGATTTGTTTTTATTTTTTGAGATTGCAAAGACAAGGGGCATGGTGTCCTTTGGCCTTCTGCCGCCCTGCAGTCATGCTGAGTCCTAGAAGCATGCGGTATTTCCATCTAAGTAGTTAAATATTAGAAAGTTTTTTTTAGTTAAATATTAGAAAGTTGATAACTCGATTTTAAAAAGTTCTCACCTTCTAAGTTCATGAAAGTGTGCTTATGGTAATATGGCGGCCGTAATAAAAGAAAATGTAAAGGGTCTAAATGTCCTCTCGGTAGTTTTTTTCACTAATCTCCTGAGAAAATATTACTCTCTATGTGTCAAAATATAGCTAGCTACTTTTAAAATTTAAAATGTTTCATGAGAATTAAGAAAGCAGTTGAAATTAAATGATTATAGTTATGATTAATTAAGATAAGAAAATTGCTGGAGAAATTAAATGAGCTAATTGTAATTATTTCAGAGGAGTAAGTGGCGATCAAGTAGCTATATTTAAAAAGGATAGATAGCTATGCTTTGGAACATAAGGAGTATGATATGCTATTAATTTCCTCCTAGCCAACGATGTTTTATTCTGGCTGCGGATGATCTTTGCAATTTACTGCAATGGTTTTTGTTGTCTATTTTCATGTTGGATTTGTTAAGTTCAAGTCATCTGCCAATACCTTCAGATCTGGCCAGTAATTAGGTCAATGCAGATTCAATCGTTAGAGGACGATTAATAACTCAATATTCCTCTGTTTCATATTATAATTAAACCGCTTTGACTTTTTCTAATCAAACTAATCAAGTTTATAAAAATAGGAACATTTATAATAATTTTATTAAATATAACATTAAATATATTTAGATAATATATTTGTTTTGGGTTAGTAATATTATTAATTTTTTCTATAAACTTAGTAAACTTAAATAGTTTGACTAAAAAGTCAAAAGTCAAAGCAACTTTGTAATATAGAATGGAGAAAATAATATTCTGCTGTAGCTATGGAAGTTTTTTGTCTGTAATTTAGCCCTTAACAATTCGAGCCTCGTGTACAGGAAATTGATTTCCTCTAATATATTAAGGCCCAAAGCTTTCGCTTGCTCAGCGAGGGAGATATGTGATAATTATTTCTCTGTTGTTCCAATTGTACCCTGTCAAGTGAAAATAATTTTATCAAAACAATATTCTATTTCTTTCAACGTAAACATATTTTAAAAGATAAAGAAAATAGTTTACATCTTTGATATCTACCGTTAAGCGCACAATCAAGGGAAATACTTCCCTTTGGACGCCCGATGCTAGAGTGAAAATGGACGCTCCCATCCTCACGAGGGTTATTTGTGTGGGTGATACGGTGGAAATAAATTATTGGCCATCACAATGAAGCATGCAAGGAAGAGTTAAATGGCTGCGTTAGCAAGCTTCTTATCTCTTACTCTCTCACTTTGAATGAATTTTCTTCTAAACTATTTATTTTTAATTTGTGATCCGCATACATGTATTCATTTTAATTAAATCTTTATACTAAGATGATAAATTGATTATATTCTAATGAAACTAAAATATGTGTTTCAATTAAAATTTAATATTTAATGCGTGAGATTCGGATGTCCCAATTAGAATTCAACCTATTGCACATTTTATCTTTTTTGTTGCAATGAATTTTTTTAATGTTGGACATGATATTATTTGAATGTTTCAACGACTAATATCTTATGTTTCACTAGCTTATTTACAAATGTTGCACGTGGTATTCTTTTCGATATTTCAGCAAGTATTTTGTGATGTTTTTATAATTGCAACTCCATGTTTCTTGTATCATACAAAAGTATTTTAGTTATGAATATTATCATTTTTTATTAAGAATATAATTGTGTGGGATCTTGTTCTAAAGATTTAAATGTAATACATAAAATGATGTAATCGCAAATCGAATAAGTAAATTAGAAGAAAAAATGTTTGACAAAATGTGAAAGTGGTGTAGCTGAGCATATGCATAGATAGCGAAAAAGAAGGCATGTGCACATGCACACACGGGTGGTGGAGAAAAAGATAGGCATGTACTACTATTCACTTGTGGCAGAACAAACGGAAAGTGCGCTTGATTTTCACTGCTGAAAAAACTCACACTAGTCTCGGTTGGTAACCCCCTATAATCCCGGTTGTAAAACCGAGACTACGAATCTGGGACTAAAGATCGTTATCTTTAGTCCCAGTTGAAATAACCGGGACTAAAAATAACGGCGCCACATGGCTGGCTCCGCCATCTTTAGTCCCGGTTGGTGTTACCAACCGGGACTAAAGGTTGTTTTTTATTTTTTTTAATTTACTCTTGCTATAGCTGCTAGCTTGATGCCTATATATTACACTTGTATATATATTATATTATGCATACATATTTTACACACATATATTTATACATATATATGCAACATGCATATATATGTATAAATATATAATTTACAAATATATAAATAAACTTAAAAAAGGAAATATATATATTACCAAAATATATACACACATACAATATCCATATACATTTCTAGCTTACAAAAAATTATCTCTAATCTACTTTTGTGGATCGAGTGCTAAAGTTACTCAAATTAAAGTAGAACTCTCCCGCGGGATCAATTATCTGCTCGTTTATAAATCCCATCAATTCTTCCTGAGCAGCTTGTATGAAAGTCTCGTGGGGGAGGTTGTCACTTACTCGCATAAGCTGTCATTAATTCGAATAAACGAGAAATAAATATATGAAGTGAATAAGAAATCGATACGTAATGTATGAATGGCTGTTATATGTACATCTATATCGTCGATAGTTGTGACATCGGTCACAAAGTGGTGAATGTAGTCGCAGATGTAGTATACGCATAAGTTGGTGCCCTGCGACTATTTTGCACACTAAAGGAGAAACGATGATAGATTTAATATACATTTCATATTTTAGAATAAAGTAATGATTTAAAACAACTTTGGAGCATGTTACTCACTGGAAAGTTCATCCTCACGAAGAGCTTATCTTTCCAATTTCCACGAATATTCACCCGAAGTCGTTCCCATGCTTAACGTGCAGTTGAAAGTTAGCTAGTAATTATCTGAGAACCGCATATATGCAATAGCAAGTAAGATATATGGCATTACCTGTTAAACAGTTCAAATATCTTTGAGTACGTGAACTCTGGTTTATCCATTGAGTCAAAGACATGGATCTGCGAGTGATCCATATCAATTACTAACAGAACCCAGTGGAATCTGCAAATTAGTTTAAATGACACATATAAAAATTTATATATGCACGGGATTGAAATCGGTACGGAAGGAAGACAAAACTTACGCAGTGTTGTAGGGCAGAAGGATAAATGACCGGAAGTGGTTCTGCACAAGCGCATTGTATATGTTGTCCACTGTTGGATCAGAATTGATCAAACAATACGCCGTTGATTTTGCGTGGATCCATAAATCCATGTTTGGTACAGTCGTGCTTGTTACAGTATTGGGTCGCCATTCTACAACAGTTAAAAAGAATTTTAGTCAGCTAAATACAAGGAGGTAAGAAACAAAATAACAGAACGATACTTACAGAACCAGCGTGGCTAGAAGTGAGACATCGATGGCATCAAGCTGGTATAGGTCGAATATGTCTTCGAATCGGATATAGAAGTGGTCACCTTTATCTAAGAAATAGTGCAGTGAATATATGCCCGTTACCATCTCTCCACCCTTGCTGGATTCTTGCATGTACCACTTGTGAAAGCGATGCATCTGTGTAGGTAGCTTTTTTACTTGATCCGGCTTTACAAGAGGCTTTCCATGTTTGAACTTGTATTTCAGCGGAACCTTCGCCAGGGGAGCAAGGTCGTGTAATTGATCCATTGAAATTTCAGCAGATTCCATAAATTTTCTTAACTCTGTTCTAACATTTGGAACTGTGCTGAACTCCAGAGGTTTCTGAGGCTGCATGCCGAGCTAGGGTACATCATTGCTCGTTCTCTTCGCCTTGCGAGCAGCCTTCCGAATAGTCCTGTCATAGTCGAACTGCAGTTGAGGTTGCGGTTCAGGCTGTGGCGTTAGGTACGTCTTCTTGAAGAAGTCCTTGGTCTCCTGGGGGATTTCAGGAGGCATCTCAAGAGACTTCTTTCTGAAGTGGGCCTTGACTTCAGCTTCGACGGCCTCGCGCAGCTCCTCATCAGTCTTCTCATATGAGAGCTTTTGTGCGGGTGACGGAGTCTTCTCAATTCTTTGAAGCTTTCTTCTTGGGAGACCGCTTGATATTGTCTGCGCGCCCTTAGGATCCGACGGAGGCGGAGGAGGATGAGATGTTGCCCGTTTAGGAGTCAGTGCTCGTTGTGGCGACGGAGGAGGCTGAGAAGGCGGTGGAGTTGGAGATGACCGTTTAGGAGTCGATGCTCGTGGAGGCGACGCAGGACGCGGAGGAGGCGAAGGATGCTAAGGAGACGGTCCACGTGGAGGCGACGGCGGTGGAACGATAGGAGACGCTGTTCGTCCTGGGAATATGATAAAGGGCTTCCTCCAAAGAAATATTCCGTGAGTTGTTTCTCCTAGCGTCATCTCCCTGTCTCCTCCGGGGATATCCAGCTCGAGATCTTCGTAGCCGTGTTCCACCTATTCAACTTCCACTTTTTAGTACGCAGGTAGAATGGGCCTGCAGTGGTAGGTGTTGTCTCGTTCTACTGGAATCACCATGCCCGACGTAACCTGTTCGAGAAGATTTCTTATTAGTTAGTAATGAACCTTGATTGTCAAGTTATTCAAGGAAATATACAACATAAAAGTACGAACATACGTTTATTGTTATGTTCTTGAGCGAAATGTGCAGTTCACACGGTGTCTGTTGCGTGATATCATCCACGGGGCATGGCTGACACGCTTGACCTTGTGGGGACAACTCGCCTTCATTTCCTATTGATGCGCAGCTGCTGCGCTACTGCTGGAGTTGAGCCGTTGTTGTTGGATCTGGCTATTGGCTAACCTAGTGGCTCCGCTCCTCTGCCAACCTTTCGTTCAGCCTTTGGTCCACAATCTGATCAATCTGCGAGAGCCGCATCTCCATTTCTACGAACCTCACATCCGTCTCTCGCTTCGACCTCATGCGGCTCTTGAAACCCGTATTTCCAGGGAACAACGCCTTTTCCTCGCGTCCGTCCCGGATGCTCTGGGTTCTGGAGTGCGAGCGTTAGCTCGTCCTTCTCTCTGTTGGGCCTGAACGAGCCCGAGGCAGAGGCTTCTAGCACTTCCTCTAATCTTCGCCCGACTTCTTGGATTTGAGCACCGAAGATAACTGATGCATCTCCGGGATTAAGCGATCCCCCGTGAGCATAGAACCAATGCTTTGATCGTTCGGGCCAGTTGGCTGTGCCTGGAATGATACCTCGCGCTTCCAAGTCAGCTTCCATCTTCTCCTTTTTGCATTCCCTTTTGATAGCTGCCCGATCCAAGTTTGTGATGGTATTTCTTCTTGAATGCATTGGCCTTGTTCTTCTCAATTAGGGCTTGCGCTTCTTCCCCAGTCTTATGTTCCACGAAGGCCTCCCGGTGATCTCTGAGCTTTGGGAACTTGTCAAAGTTTGGAGTCTGACCCTTCAGGACGTATTTCTTGTGTAACTCCTTCTTATAGTTCTTAAAGAGCTCAGCCATCTTCTTTAACGTCCAATCCTTGACCTTTGCCTGATTGGAGTCTGGGATGGTGAACGTCTACAGCATTGTCGTCCAGAGCATCTCTTTCTCTGTGTCCGGGAGATAGCTCTACTCATCTTCTCCTGTCCTTGATCGCCTCCAGTTGACAACGCTGATGGGCACGTGGTCCCTCACCACCCATCCGCTGTGTGCCACAAACATCCTTGCGGCGTCCGCTGGGGCACTTGGTCGACCGTCCGGTGCTACTTCTGTTATGACGTGTCGACCCTCAATGCGTTTGCTGACTCCGTGTTGCACACGTGCCCTCTTCTGTCCAACTGATGAGGAGCCCTCGTTCCCCTCCTCGTTGAGGTATTGATCTGGATCCTCGGTCCCCTCCTCAGTGTAAAACTGTGTACTACCGTGTGCGATCTCGTCAAGGAGAAACTGTTCGTCATCACGATCAACCATTTGATTGTTGTGGGTTTGAGAACTTAATCAAATAATTCTGAAAAGGAAAAATTATTCGGTTAATACATGTATCGATTATTCAGGGAAATCATGTATGTCTACGTAGAAAAAAACATAGACAAAAAATATGGAAAAAATAGATGAAATCCGGAAAACACTACGTTCTATATTTTCCTTCTTCTCTTTTGTTTCTCTGACCCTAACCCTAACCCTAACCCTATTCAGGGAGAGGAGAGGATAGAAAGAGGAGGTTGCATGCCTCGTTTGACCGAATAAACGACCGACCGAACGACCGACTGACCAAACGAAACTCATTCATTCGTTCATTCGTCCACGTCCGTCCGTTCGTTCGTCCGTTTGTTCTATCGTCTGGAGGAGAGGAAGATAAGAGGAGAGGAGAGAAAGAGAGGAGGATGACGTGAGGGAGATAAGGTGGAGAGGAAGTGGAGAGGAGAGGATAGAAGGAGGACGTTGCATGCCGAGATACGTTCATTTGACCGAACGAACGATCGAACGTACGAACGAATGAACGACCGACCGACCGACCGAACGAACGAAACTCATTCGTTCGTTCGTTTCACGTCCGTTCGTTCATTCGTCCATTCGTTCTATTGTCTATAGGGGAGGAAGATAAGAGGAGAGGAGAGAAAGAGAGGAGGATGACGTGAGAGAGATAAGGTGGAGAGGAGAGGAAGTGGAGAGGAGAGGATAGAAAGAGGACATTGCATGCCGAGATACGTTCGTTTGACCGAACGAACGACCGACCGACCAAACGAACGAAACTCATTCGTTCGTTCGTTCGTTCATGTCTGTTCGTCTGCATTCGTTCGTTCACGTCCATTCGTTCGTTTTATCGTACAATCGTTCGAAAATACGAAATTCACATTCACAAGTCAAATTCACATTCAAATTTAAATTTATTCATGCATTCAAATTTAAATACACATTCAAAATTCAAAATTCACAATCTTCATGCATTCAAATTTAAATAAAAAGTCCGTTTATACATAAAGTCCATAAAGTACATTTACACATATATACACATACAAAATTCACACAAGTAAATTTACAAACATATACAAAATCCATTCACATATAAATTTAATTCATTCTAACATACACATACATATATTCAAATTTCATACACATACACATACACATTCAAATTTCATTCCATACACATACACATACACATTCAAATTTCATCAAATTAATCCATTAATTTCATCAAATTAATCGGCTACGGCACGAGGGGAGGAGAGGGCGAGGCGGCGGGCCGGGAGGCGAGGGCGGCGTCGACGTGTGGGGAAGGCAGCGGCGTCGGCGTGTGGGGAGGCGCGGCGGCGGCGTCGCGCGTGTGGGGAGGCGGCGGCAGCGCGTGTGGGGGAGGGCATGGGCGCGCGGCGGCGGCGTGGGGGCTGCAGGCGGCGGTGTGCGGGGGCATGAAGGGGCGACGACGACGGCGGCGATGCCGCCCGGCCCAAAACCCTAAACGATAAACCCGATCACATCACACATGAGGGGATCAAAAGAGGGGCAACGGTGGCTAACCTGCGGCGTGTCCCCGGCGATGGTGGCGCAGCGGCTTCCGGCTTCCGGCCCACGGCGATGAAGACGACGGTGCGGCGGCGTCCTAGGGCTTGAAGGGCGATGACAACGAAGACGACGAAGAAAATGGCTAAGTGTTCGGCTGCCAGTAAGGCCCTTGCTATATATAGATACCAACTCTTTTGTCCCAGTGAAAGCCAACAACCGGGACAAAAGATACTTTAGTCCCGGTTGGTGGCTTCAACCAGGACAAAACATATCTCTTTAGTCCCTGTTGGTGGCTTCAACCGGGACAAAAGATATCTCTTTAGTCCCGTTTGACGCCACCAACAGGGACTAAAGGACAAAAGAAACATCTTTAGTCCCGGTTGATGGATAAAAGCGGGACTAAAGATGTTTTCCCGCCCATGCAAATTTATTTTTAGTCCCGTTTGTGTTAAAAACCGAGATTAAATATTTCAACAGTTTTAACTTACAATAATCATATTCAAAACTATTTTAAAATTAAATAATAATATATAATTAACATATGACCTATTTTAAAATTAAATAATAACATATAATTAAGACTTGTCATATTGAAACTATATTAAATTTAAAATATAATATATAATTAACATATTGCCTATTTGAAAATATTATAAATTTAAATAATAACATATAATTAACATTTGTCATATTCAAAACTATTTTAAATTTAAATAATAATATATAATTAACATATATACTATTTGAAAAATATTATAAATTTAAATAATAACATATAATTAATATTTGTATTATGGAGTATTAAAATTATATAATAACATATAATTAAAATTTGAAAATAATTTCTCTGTAGTGTATTCTTTATATCATTATGACTGTCATTACACATACATTGACTTATGGACCCATAAAAAATGAAATAGTGACATACTCGAATATTATCACATATAAAATTACCACGCATAATAACCGTGATATAACTATTTTAAATTTAAATATTAATATACAATAATTTAAATATGACAAATTTATAATAATTTACAATAAATTAAAATGATAACAATAATATTCAATAATTTAATTGAATTTACATCGTCCATACATAAATTTAGCTAAGTGACGTTTGTCCTCATATACTTTCTCCGCACAATTGTTCCTTTGTTATGATCGTTGCGTGAGTAAGGGGTGTCCTCATTTGATAGGAGGATGCTCGGGTCAATCGCCACCATGAACGAAGGTTGCCCGTCAAACTGATCGTAATCATCGTCAGTTCTATCCTCGACTCCCACGATTTTTCTTTTGCCTGGGAGAACCACGTGACGCTTTGACTCGTCGGACCCTTTCCCCTTCTTTGCTTTGCTAGACATGTCCTTGACATAGAAAACTTGCCGTACATCATAGGCAAGGATGAAGGGTTCGTCTGAGTCTCCAACCTTGCTCAGGTCGACCGTTGTCATCCCACTTGCATCAATGGTTACGCCTCCACCACTAAGCCTAACCCACTGGCACCGAAACAGAGGGACCTTCAGAGGTTCATAGTCCAGCTCCCATATGTCATCGATGTTGCCGTACTGTCGTATCCCACGACATCGATGTGGATAGCGCTGTTCTAATTCATGCTCTTTAAGTCTTGGGCCCGTGTGTAAAATGTGTACCTATTGATTTCATATGCCTGGAATGTGATGATCGAGCAAGATGGTCCCCTCGCCAAGAAGGCTAGTTGTTGGTCAATGCACGCATTGCCCATGAGACGTTGTCGTAGCCAAGCAGGGAATGCATTGATGTGATGGCGTGTAATCCAGGCATCCGTCTTACCGATGTTTTCCGAGCAAACAATCGCCAAGTGCTCCTCGATGTAAGGAGCCACCAAGGAAGATTATTGCAACACAGTCCAATGTGCTTTCCTGTACAAGTCATTATCTATGTTTATTATTGTCTTCCTTCCAAGAATTCCCTTCTCCTGTAGTCTACCTTCATGGCTTGATTCAGGCACCCCGATGGGACAAAGGTCTTCAATAAAGTCGACGCAAAACTCAATCACCTCCTCTGTTCCATATCCCTTGGCGATGCTAGTGAGAATGGTTATGGACGTACTTCTTTAAAACGTCCATATACCTGTCGAAAGGGAACATGTTGTGTAAGAATACCGGACCGAGGATATGAATCTCTTTGACAAGGTGGCATAGGAGATGTGTCATGATATTGAAGAAGGAAGGCGGAAAGATCATCTCAAAGCTGACAAGACATTGGACCACATCATTTTGAAAGTCTTCTAGTCTGTCTGGATCGATGATCTTCTGTGAAATTACGTTCAGGAAAGCACATAGCTTTGTTATTGTTGCCCGGACATTATCGGGAAGGATACCCCGAATTATAACAGGAAGCAGCTGTGTCATCAGCACGTGGCAGTCATGGGACTTTAGATTTGTGAACTTCTTATCCTTCGTGCTTATTATTCCCTTTATATTCGAGGAGTATCCAGACGGTACCTTGATGCTCTCTAGGCATTCAAACATTATTTCCTTCTCTGCCTTGCTCAGAGTGTAGCTGGCTGGACTTAGGTATTGGGCTCCTTTCTTCTTTGGTTACGGGTGAAGGCCGTCGTGTTGTGCCATATGTTTCAGATTGTTACGTGCCTCAAGTGTATCTTTTGATTTTTTGTATACACCTAGGAAGCCCAGCAGGTTTACGCAAAGGTTTTTGGTGAGGTGCATTACGTCGATTGCGTGGCAGACGTCCAAGACTTCCCAGTAGGGCAACTCCCAAAAAATTGACTTCTTCTTCCACATCGCCGCATGACCACCTTCACTTGCTACAGGTTGGTTGCCGGGTCCCTTTCCAAATACTACTTTGGGTTCTCTCACCATGGCAAACATGGCCTTTTCGTTGCGATGCTTTGGCTTAGTACGATTGTCTGCCTTTTGATCAAAATGTTTGCCCCTTCTTCGGACAGGATGGCTTGCAACAAGAAAGCGAATATGGCCCATGTACACTACCTTCTTACAGTGTTTCAGGTACGTACACTCGGTCTCATCCATACAGTGGGTGCAAGCATTGTACCCCTTGTTTGACTGTCCGGATAGGTTGCCAAGTGCAGGCCAATCGTTGATGGTAACAAACAGCAACCCTCGTAGGTTAAACTGCTCCTGTTTATCGTCATCCCACACGGGAACACCTTCTTTCTTCCACAGCAGTTTTAGATCTTCGATCAGTGGTCTCAGGTACACATCGATGTCGTTACCAGGTTGCTTCGGGCCTTGAATAATAACCGGCATCTGAATATACTTCCGCTTCATGCATAGCCAAGGTGGGAGGTTGTAGTTACACATCGTTACAGGCCAAGTGCTATGCCCGCTGCTCATCTCTTCAAAAGGATTCATGTCGTCCGTGCTTAAGCCGAACCATACTTTTTTTGCATCCTCGCCGAAATCTTTAAATGTTCTGTCGATGTTTCGCCACTGTGACCCATCGGCGGGATGTCTCAGCATGCCGTCTTCTAGGCGTTCTTCCACGTGCCAGTGCATCATCCTTGCATGCTCTTTGTCCCTGAACAGACGCTTCAACCGTGGTATTATAGGAAAATACCACATCATCTTAGCAGGAACCCTTTTCTTCAAAGGCCGTCCGTCAACTTCGCCTGGATCATCTCGTCTGATCTTGTATCGAAGTGCTTTACAAACCGGACATGCTTCTAGGTTCTCGTACTCCTCACCGCAGTAGAGGATACATTTGTTAGGACATGCGTGTATCTTCTGTACTTTCAGTCCTAGAGGGCAGACTAACTTCTTAGCCTCGTACGTTGATTCTGGCAATTCGTTTTCTTCTGGAAGAATGTTCTTCACGAGTTTTAGTAACTCGCCAAATGCCTTGTCACTAACATCATTTTTGGCCTTCCATTGCAAGAATTTCAGCGTGGTACCCAACTTTTTGTGCCCCTGTTCACTGCCTGGGTATAAGGACGTTTTGTGATCTGCCAACATATGCTCCAATTTCTTCACCTCCTTTTCACCTTCGCAGTCCTCATGTATGTCGTGCAACATCTGACAAAAGTCATCAGACCCGTCGTTTTCTTTAGCATCCCCTCCCGCCTTGCCTGCTGTATTGTTTTCAAACTCACCATATTGACCACAGTCCGGAATGTTGTCGTCGTCTTCTTCATCTTCTTCCATTGCAACCCCCACCTCTTCGTGCGATGTCCAGCAATTGTAGTGAGGCATGAATCCCGACTGAAATAAGTGGGCATGAATAATTCTTGATGTAGAATACTCCTTTTCATTTTTGCACTTTTGCATGGACAACGTATGAAACTCTTCTACTTGTTGGCATCGGGCACACTCAAAAAATAATGCACGCCTTGAATAAACTCTGTCGACCGTCGATCCGCGTTGTACATCCATTACCGATCCATCTACATGGAATGCTCAGAAATCGTAAAAAAATCCACAAAATTCAAACCATTTAAATATTATTACAATAATTATATATATAAGTATATAATCAGACAATAATTATATACTAGATGAGGAAGAAGAGTATAAAAAGGAACCTAAATGGTCTTAGACTTATCTAAACGGTCTTTTAAAGTGGTAAACATAAAATTAATTATATATTTTAAAAGTTCTTTTTAATGTACGTAGTGTACATATTTCTAACTATTTTAACGATTTTAAAATTACCTTACTTTCCTAATCTACTTTTTTCCTTTGTAATCTATTTTATAACTTTTTTGTCCAAAAGATTCTCTCTCATCATTTTCCATAAACATTTTTTGAGATACAATTGTATATAATAAATTCCTACAAATGTAACGTGCTAGGCATACTTTTCTTCCTCTTTATTTTCCCAGACATTTTTCTCAACCCAATGTAATGTGCTTAGTAAAATAATTAGTCCAAACAAATTTCCTCTCTCTTCATGTTTGCATAAAAATCTAGAGATGAAAATGTATAGAAAATAACCGTAAAAAGCGAATTGCTAAGCATAAACCATAAGAGGAAGTTGCTAACCTTTGTAGATAACAAAGATTTATGTATTATCACTAAAACAAAATCACAAAAAATTTTGGCAGCACCTTCCCTCTAGCTAGAGCAAAAGTTTGAAGACAAGTGGAGCTGGCTCAGGCTGAAGGAGGAAGAAAAAATTTAAAAAGAAACCCCATCTTTAGTCCTGGTTGGTGTTACCAACCGGCACTAAAGATCAAAATGATCATTAGTCCCGGTTGGTAACAACAACCGGACTAAAAATAGCATCTTTAGTCCGGTTGGTAACTCGGTTGGTGTTACCAACCGGACTAAAGATCCCCCGCCCGACATGTTCGATAGGATTTGAACCAGGGCGGTTCGTGACACGAACCGGGACTAAAGGTCCTAGAAAGCCGTTGCCTTATTAAATCGGGACTAAAAATATTTTTTTATTCCTAGATACAACTTTAATCGGGACTATTGTAAATTTTGACATTTCAACCGAAAATGGTTTCTCCAGTAGTATTTAGAGGATTTATCAGGCTTCTAATCTATAGTTGCATCTATTTTCTTTTCCTTTTCAATCTCTATGTAATGGGATCTGGAGTCTGAACCGATCTAGAAACTGGCTTGAACCGCGCTATGGAGCCGAGCCACGGGGGGCAACCGGGTGAGAGGAGTCGGACTCCCATGCAGGTGCAGATGCCAAGCCGCAATCTGATTGTTGGATCTACGAAGAAAGGCTCCTTGTTGTGGGAGTGACGGACGATGAAAACTGTATTGTTTTTAACAGTAGCTAAAAGCATGTGCTTTGTAACGAATATTAAACGAGGTAAAAGCAAAAGCAAACATAGCATAGTTAGTTGAGGTATATAATGCCATATTCAAAATAAAAGTATTCACATGTGATCATGTGTGGCCCCAAATGTCAGCTTATGACATTAAAGACATATTAAAACATCATCACTAGTATCATTTGAAAGTGGTATAGATAACAACTGGTTTCGGAGAAAAGAACACAAATCAGAAATAGTGCTTTTTTCCTTAGTTGTATGTTAATTCCATATCTCAAAAAGGATAGTCAAGTTTGCTCTTGAAAATCTTGAGATTCTATATGATCGGTCGAACATCACCTTTCCTACATTGCAATATATTTTAAAACATTAGACTATTTCAAGTTCTCATAATCTCATTTCAGTTGGGGTTTCCATTACTTTTTTTTTTGAAACAGCTGCAAGGGACAAAGCAACAGACGATAGAAGAAGCTTGTCATGAGCAGACCAGTACACTTAAACCAAACTGTCAACTACTTGTGAGATACCAAAACACGACCATATCTTCTATCTTTTCATGCCCAATCTTCAGCTTTGACTCCTAGTTGCTAGTATACATTCAAGAAAAAGGTGTTCCATTGTTTCGTCTTTCCCACAGAATTGACATTTTTATCTCCACCTTTCCATCCTCTCTTCATCAAATCATCTTTTGTTGCTACACTATGTTTCTAAAAAGAAGCCAAATAAAGATTTTCACTCTCAGGGGTATTTTTAAACTTGCATATTTTCTGAAAGAGATAAGAATCATTCTGCATCACTACGGGAAAGCCCATGTTTGCGAGTATATAATTTTTGCCGAGAGCTTTATGTCGGGCACCCGGCGAAAAATATATTTGCCGAGAGGGCTCTCGGCAAAAAAAATCTCGGCAAAAATGACATTTTGCCGAGTGTTTGCCCTCGGCGAACAAAAACACTCGGCAAACAGTCCTTTTTGCCGAGTGCCTCCACACGACCCTCGGCGAAAGTACATTTTGCCGAGTGCCAATATGGGACACTTGGCAAAACACTAATCGCCGTCAACTAATACCGTTTGGTACCATCTTTGCCGAGTGCCGGGCTAGGCTCTCGGCAAAGACAACCTTTGCCGAGTGCCGGGGCTAGGCACTCGGCAAAAGACAACCTTGCCGAGTGCCGGGGCTAGGCACTCGGCAAAAACTACCTTTGCGAGTGTCTTTACGGCTCTCGGCAAACATGTCAAAATTTTTCCTCATCCATCCTCCAAACTTTTTCTATTATGTAAATACAACATGTAATCCCTAATTATCAAATTTGGTAATTTTTCAAATGGTTTTGCTATATTTCTTTGATTTATTGTATTTTCGTGATTTTTTTTTGCAAGTCTCAAATTAGAACTACAAGTGGTTAAAAAATAAAAAAAGTTAGTGCAAAAATTATATTCATGTTATTTAGACCCTTTTGAGTCAATATGTGGTAAATGAAGGGAAATTGAGATGTTTTTCTTCATGCAACATGGTTAGGAACGTGTTGACCGAATGATTTCAAAATTGTAAAAATAGCAAACGAAGTCGAAATTCATAAAATTTGTTAGGATGTCATGATATCATACGTCGAGGCTGAGGTAAAAAATTGAGAAGGTTTCGAATATTTTATCGGTACGACGCTCACAAAACCAAAGATTCTCGGAGTAGATTATAAGTGTTGAGAAGGATTGGTTAGATTTGGAGAGAAAGTGACGGCCGAATTGTCGTTTGATTTTAAATCTTTTTTCCTAGGAAATAAATAGCATATATGGGTTTATGCAAAAATTTTGTAAATTTTTGAGTCCGTGTGATAATTTCTAAATTATTAGAAGCAAAAGAACTAATAAAATTGTTTACCGAGAGTAACTCTCAGCACAGATTTGACACACGGCAAAATGGTTCAAAAAATATCGTCATCGCATGCTTTGCCGAGGGCTAACCCTAGGCACTCGGCGAAATACGCGTTTGCCGAGTGCTAACCCTAGGCACTCGGCGAAATACGTGTTTGCTGAGTGCCTCGATCTGGCTCTCGGCAAAGATCTTTTTTGCCGAGTGCCCCGATCGGTGGCACTCGGCAAAGTGAGGCACTCGGCAAATATCGCTTATATGGCCTTGTTCTCGGCGCCATTCACTTCTTGACTTAGCGAAAATACATGCCGCCGCCGCATCCCCGCTCGCCGCCCCCCGCCACCGCCTCCCGGCCGAGCCCCCGGCCGCCGCCCTCGGCCGCCGCTCCGCCGCCGCCGCCTCCCGGCCGCGCTCCCTCCCGGCCGCGCTCCCTCCCGGCGCCGCCTCCCGGCCGCGC
Source organism: Oryza australiensis (assembly GCA_019925245.2). Classification (NCBI taxonomy): domain Eukaryota; kingdom Viridiplantae; phylum Streptophyta; class Magnoliopsida; order Poales; family Poaceae; genus Oryza; species Oryza australiensis. The sequence goes on from JAIFGZ020000342.1 coordinate 3,481,374, forward strand.
CCGGCCGCCGCCTCCCCGGCCGCGCCCCCGCCGCGCTCCCCGGCCGCGCCTCCGGCCGACGCCCCCGCCCGGCCCCTCCCTTCGGTATTTTTTTGTCAAATTTTACATACATTAGAATGTTTTTGTGAGATTTTGTTAATAGATTTGAAATTGTTTGCATTAGAAATCGATTAATACCATGTGGAACATTAGAAACAAATTGATGACAAAAAGAAACAAATTTAGGTATTTATTATAATCAAATCAATGTTAAAAGGAATGATATGTATTGTATGCACGTATATATTTAGATTAGTGTATATATACCCGGATGAATGGAGTCGCATCGCGCAGCCATGCCGTCGCTTGTGTGCCGCCATCGAGCCGTGCTTCCCTATTTTGCGGGTGCGCTGTCTTTACCGTAGTTTGTACGTGTATAACGTAACCTTAGGCGTCTCCCGTTTGAAAGAGATACGGATGAAAATATGCGTCTTCTTGCATATTTTTAACCGTATCTTTTCGAATTGTCCATGTTTTTGGATGCTGAGAATGTGTAGATGAGTTTACTTTCCATGGTCTAGTATTCAGTCGACTCGAATTTGGTAGTATCTCCCGTTGTTCTCCGGATACACAATCTCCTGTCGGGACGTGTATTTGGGAGAACAGCGGGGAGGTCTTGTCGAAATTCGTCTCGAGCGGAGTACTAGAGCATGGAAAGTAAACTCATCTACACATCCTCGGTGGGATTAGGACCTATCTTTACCTATTAGACATTATAGGCACTCGGTAGATGGAAGTAATATTTATATGATTATTCGATATGATAGAGGATGGATGACCGTGAGTGGATGTATACGGGCCGCTCAAGTCACGGTTCGTTGACTGATGAATGGATCGAGAAGACCGATGCTTTCTTGGAACTTGCATTTGCCAAGGTTAAAGGAGCACGAACCACATGGTGTCCCTATAGCAAATGTGGTAACATGAAGCGACAAACAAAAGAGATCATGCGCAAACACCTTTGTAAGAATGGTTTTACAGCTGATTATACCCGGTGGACGTTCCATGGTGAAGCCTACCGTGGGAGAGACGAGGTCGTCCGACAACGCATCGAGGAGTTTGATTCTGATGCCGGGGTAGGAGACATGTTAAATGACTATTAAGAAGCACACTTCGATGAAGGATGTAGGGAGGAGGAGCCGGAGCCTACCGCAAAGGCGTATTACGACATGTTGTATGCAGCACAGCAACCCCTTCATGGGCATACAAAAGTTTCTCAACTGGATGCCATTGCACGGCTAATGGCGGTAAAGTCCCAGTTTAGCTGGAGTAGAGAGGCCTTTGATGTTATGTTGACAGTTGTTGGGAGCCCGCTTTCGAATGGTCACCTTCGCCAAAGAGCATGTATGAGGCACAAAAACTCCTTCGTGCACTTAAGATGCCATATGAGCGAGATACATGCTTGTCCGAACGGATGTATCCTATTTAGGAAAGAGCATGCGAAGCAAAATCGTGCAAAGTGTGGATCCTCTAGGTTCGTAGAGGTAGACTCGGTGATGGGCATAAGAGGCAGCTCGCTATCCCCATGAAGATCTTACGGTACCTTCCGTTCGTACCGAGGATCCAACGGCTTTACATGACCGAGGAATCCGCGAAGCAGATGACATGGCACAAGCTCGGACGTCGATACAATCCTGAGAAGCTTGTATATCCATCCGATGGTGAAGCTTGGAGAAGGTTTGATGTGATTCATTCGGAAAAGCTCTAGAGGCTCGTAATGTACGGGTTGCGTTGGCAACGGATGGGTTCAACCCTTATGGAATGGCGGCTGCCCCATACACATGTTGGCCCATGTTCGTTATTCCCCTCAATCTCCCCCCCGGCGTCATCTTCCAACGATCAAATATATTCTTGTCGTTGATAATTCCTGGACATCCGGGGAAGAATATGAGTGTGTACATGGAGCCTTTGATTGATGATTTGGTCCGTACTTGGGAGGAAGGGGTATGGACATATGACCGAGCTACAAAGACAAACTTCAAAATGCATATTTGGTACCATAACTCCCTGCATGACTTGCCGGCATATGGGTTATTCTGCGGATGGTGTGTTCACGGGAAGTTTCCATGTCCGGTATGCAAGGCCGCTCTGAAGTTCATCTGGTTGGTGAAGGGTGGTAAATATTCTTCTTTTGACAAACATCGACAATTCCTCCCTCCTGACCATCCATTCAGGCGGGACATCAAGAACTTTACAAAAGATGTAATAATTACCGAGGCTGCACCGCAGATGATGACAGGTGCCGAGGTTCGTGCTCAGTTAGAAGCTCTTAAGATCAATGAAGAAGACGGTTGTTTTCTGGGATATGGTGAGCAACATGCCTGGACTCAAAAATCTGCCTTGTGGAGGCTCCCATATTTTCAAGATCTCCTTCTTCCACATAACATTGATGTGATGCACACCGAAAAGAATGTCGCCGAGGCACTTTTTTGTACAATCATGGACATTCCTGATAAGACAAAAGACAACGTAAAAGCTCGAGTGGATCAAACTATGTTATGCAATAGACCAAAGCTAGACATGGCGCCTCCCAGAGGCAGCAAGTCATGGAGAAAGCCTAAGGCCAATTTTGTTCTGACGAGGGCCCAAAGGAGGGAAGTACTCGAATGGTTCTAAACGTTGATGTTCCCTGATAGGTATGCAGCCAATTTGAAGAGGGGAGTAAACTTATCTACCATGCGAATCAACAGGCTCAAGAGTCATGACTACCACATATGGATTGAGCGGCTTCTCCCGGTGATGGTTCGTGGCTATGTCCCTGAGCATGTCTGGCTAGTCCTTGCAGAGTTGAGCAATTTCTTCCGTCAGCTATGTGCTAAGGAGTTATCTCTGACTGTGATTGACGAAATGGAAAGAATGGCACCTGTTTTGCTATGTAAGTTAGAGAAGATCTTTCCTCCCAGCTTCTTCAATCCGATGCAGCATTTGATTCTGCATCTCCCACACGAGTGCCGAATGGGGGGCCTGTGCAGTGCCGTTGGTGCTATGTAATTGAGAGATGTTTGAAGGTTATTAGAATGAAATGTAAAAATAAATGCAAGATTGAAGCTTCCAGTGCAGAGGCATACATTCGGAGGAGGTTTCAAATTTTACATCAAAATACTATGCGACAACCTTTCTAGCGTGCATAATCCACCTCCTAGTTACAATGCCGGCGAAGATGAATTGAACCTCGTCTTTTCCGAGGCCAACTTGGAACCGCTAGTGAAGCGACCAACAAGAGATTGAATCATCATGAGTGGCGCAACATCATGCTATACGTGTTGACCAACCTCGATGAAGTGGAGCCGTACATGCGGTAAGTTCTCAAGAAATTTGTTACCAATTAGTCACTATTGTCATCGTTCAACCCTCTTGTTCTCGTTCGTATAGGGAATTTCAACATCAATTTTGGCGTCAACCAAGGGAACCTACCCCGCAAGAAGTCGAAAACCTTCTAAGGCAGGGTGCGGGAAATGGAATGCCCGATTTTATTTGTTGGTTCAAAAATAAGGTACTATCGAAATTCTGTCTAATGCTTAATCTTTTTGGTTGCGAAGTTTGACTCTACAACCTGCTTTAACTTGTAGGGCCAAAACGATGCGTCTATGAGTGCCGAGTTGAGACAAGTTTCTGGTGGCTGTTCATATAGGGTTAAGTCATTTTTTGGCTATGATGTGAATGGATATCGCTTTCACACAACAAGCCATGAGCGAGTCGACCCAATCGAAGAACCACAAATACGGAGTTTTTACTCCGTGGCTCGATGGGGTTGATTACTATGGAAGAATAGAAGAAATATATGAACTCGACTTTCATGGTTGTAGACCTCTTAATCTGTCATATTCAAATGTCATTGGTTTGATCCTGCTCAAGTGAGACAGACTCCTAATCTTGGCCTAGTCGAAATTCGACAGTCCAACCGTCCTAGCAGGAGACGATGTATATATCGTTGCTCAACAGGCGACACAAGTTTATTATCTATCATATCTGTGCCAAACCGACGACAGTCTTCAGGGTTGGGATGTTGTGTACAAGGTAGCACCACACGGTAAACTACCTTACCAAACAATGAAGACTACAACATGGACCCAAACACATATGATGGCGAGTTTTTTCAAGAAGATGGGCTACAAGGAAGTTTTGAGATAGACTTAATCGAAGCGATGGGGTTGGATGTAGACAATGAAATGGTTGTTGATGAGGACGCTGGAGAAGAAGTTCGTAATGTGAAGGACTTAGAATTGCTTCAGCGGTTACATTTAGGAAATGAGAGGGACGACAACATTCCTCCTGCCGAGGAGGAACCTAATGATTATATCGACATGGGTGATAGTGATGATGACAATTATGATCCAGCTAATCCTGACCATGATGATTATTTCTAATACATGTATGCACTGTGTTAACTATGTTCTCTTTATGTATTTATTTTGTATCTCTCTCTTTGTATTTTTTATATGTGTGCTAATTGGTTTTCTTTTTCTACGTGCAGGTGATTCAACAAAGATGGTGGGTGGTTTGAGAAAGTGCGCGTCGGTGTTCAGAAGAGCCAAAGATGCCATTCGAGGGGCCGATGCAGCTGAGGGGTCTGGTAGGTGTCGCGGCAGGGGTCGCCGCAAGGTGTGTGCTGGCAGGGGTCGAGGGAGGATACCCTCCCCTGTACCGTCCTCTAGTGCCGAGGAGCAGGAGGAGCGGGTGGAGCAGGCGGAGCAGGAGGAGGAGGAAGAGGCTGAGGGGTCTAGTAGCTCTAGTGAGGAGGAGGAGGAGGAGCGAGGAGGTGGGGGTCGGCTCGCCGGGGGTGCGGTTCGCTTCCACGGGGGTGCGCCTCGACCGTTTGGTTGCGAGGTCCCTCGACCCTCTCACGGTGACCGATACCTTTCGAGAAACGCCCGCCGATTCAGCCTCAAGGGACTCGGTAAGTAACCTTGGATGTTGTCAATACTTTTTCATTTGATTTGTTAAAAATTACAATTAAAACTAATAATTCATTGCATTTTCACTTGTCAGGTGTTGGACTGTGATCGAGGAGGTGATCACAAACGCCAAGTCAACGGCATCCTGGGTCTTACGTGCAGTACACTTTCTGGCCTTGTTCGAACGCCGAAAGGTCGGAGCCTGCCTACACATTTGACCACTACGTCGCCGTCCCCGATTTCCCCGATCGAGATGGAAGGATCTTCAACAACGGGCGGAGCGGGTGAAGGCCGAGTTGTGGGTAAGTCTTTTGTCAAACCACGTCCCTCAATACATCACATTCATTGCACATTATTGAAACAATGGCTTAATACATAATGTGTTTATGCAGGATTTTCTTAGATGCCGAGACGGGATACGAGGCAAAAGCGGTGGTCGACAAATCCTGTCGCAAACTCGTGGCCGACATGCATTACGAGGCGCGCATCCAAGCCATCGTTGCATACAACGCTGCATACAACAACCTGAAGGTCACCAAAACCGAAGCAAGAACCATGACTCTGACAAAGGAACAATACATGCTGGTAAATATAACATCGGATTTTTGAACGATTAAATACATTTGATTTGATCTAGGTATATCTCTTATACTTGATGACGTGTAGGTGCTGTTTGGTGGTGCGGCCAGCTTCTCGATTCTTGGGAGCGCATGGTGGATAGGTGGTGCGCGCCGCCGAGTGGCGGGAGACGCACGCCGCTTGCCGAGAGCGGCGTTTGATGATGCCAGTGCACTACACCACCAAGCCAGCCTTAGCCTCAACCAGTATGCAGCTAGATGGGTACGTGAATTCTATTTTTCATTTCAACGACCAATGCTCAATAGTTCTTAACCATACTATTGTTTTGTTCGCAGTCGGCGTCGCATGATGGGCAACCTATCTCCCGGTTCAAGGCATGGGCTTTGGCCCACAAGGGCAAGCGACGTCCGACGTCGACTACAACCCGAAGGACGGGCCCTCGGCGTACACCAACGCGCGTCCACGCCGCCTCGGTCGATACACTACGATGGCAAGGAAGCTCCATTGGGAGGATTTCGATCCTACTACCCAGGATATTGATGGAGAAGTCGTCATGAGGGTGGGAGGAGGCAAGAGGCATGGGCGGTACTGGATTGGCGACAACCTTCTCGACACAGCCAGTACACCCACTCTGTCCCAGCTTCGAGCAAGGAGCACGAGCGAAAGCCCGACCATACACACACGACCGACCGCTTCACGACCGAAGTGCAGCAACTCCGGGTGAGAAAATTTTGGTTTTGTGCTCAATTAATTGATATTTACGATTGTTTGCTTCGTTTTGTAACATTGGGATGAAATATTGTAGGACGAGTTGGAAGAGGAGAGAAGGAAACGGCGGGTTAGAAAATTCTTTTTTCTCAATTCATTAATATTTCTTGATTGTTTGCTTTACTTTGTAAAATTGAAATAAAATATTGTAGGACGAGTTGGAAGAGGAGAGAAGGAAACGGTGGAAGATTGAGATGAGGATGGCGAGATGTACGCTACGTGCAATCAATCGGTCAAAACATGGGACTTCTGTCGTACCGCCACCACGGCTGTGGTATTCACTCCTCCACATCCTTTTGTAGGCACTCCGGTGAGTCACTTATCCTCGCATTTAATTTTCTTATTTGCGAATGTTACTATCTTGACAACCTATACTATTCTATTTTCCTTTTGTGCAGTCTCAGTCGGCGGCATCAAATAACCCTCCCCAATAATGACCACGATGGTTGGGCGCCATGGCCATCTCGGTAAATCTCTTTTGAACAATTGTAATTCTGGAGTATCTACTGTGACTTCGAATTTCGTTTGCGAATTGTGGACTATGTACTATGAACTACTATGTTTATATTTTATGGATTGTGACTGTGACTACGAATGTGAATTATATGTCTTGTGGATTGTGAATGATGTTTATGCGATGTGGAATGATGTTTATGGGGTTGTGGAATGATTGAGATTATGAATGTTTATGTTTTGTGGATTGTGAATGATGCTTATGGGATGTGGAATGATTCTTATGGGGTTGTGAAATGATTGGGATTGTGAATGTGATGTATATATTGAAAATTTGTGAAATATGCGATTGAACAAATAAAAGAGAGTTAAAATTTTCACTTTGCCGAGTGCAACACTCGGCAAAGAGCTCCTTCGCCGATTGCAATGACCAAAACGCTCGGCAAAGAGGGTAACCGGGGGTTACGGGTACCCTCTTTGCCGAGTGCATCTCGCCGAGGGCTGTGACAAAAGCACTCGGCGAAATGACCACTTTCGCCGAGCGCTTTTGCAAAAGCACTCGGCGAAGTTTTCAAGTTTGCCGAGCGCGGGAAGAAAACACTCGGCGAAGTATGGGCGTTCGCGAGTGTTTTCATCCCGGCACTCGGCGAACTTGAAAACTTCGCCGAGTGTTTTTACGGCTCTCGGCAAACTTTTTCGTCACCGTATACCCAACCTAACATGTACTTTTTTTTGCCGAGTGTCGAAGCGGCACTCGGCGAAGATTTCGCCGAGTGCCCGATGAAAAACTCTCGGCAAAGAGCTCTTTGCCGATCCAAAGTTCACCGTGTGACCTATGCTGAGTGCAACTCTCGGCGATATTTTCGCCGAGTGTAAAACAGGCTTCGCCGAGTGTCCCAGGCACTCGGCAAAAAGGGGATTTCCCGTAGTGCATCTTCAGCGCCTTACAGAAGGACTTCACAGTATATTTTACCATCTTTTGTAAGTTTGCAAATTACTTGATCTCTCAGCCCACTTAAATGCGAAGTGATCAAAGATTCTATTAGTTTCTCCCCACTCAAAGTTCTAAATCTGATCACCTCCAAACCTTTATCCAGCACTTTAGCTAACTAAATTTGTTTCGTAAAGATGACATTATATAAATCCTTTGATTTCTTCACTGCATATGTTCCCATCCATCCAAAAGCAGGGGCGGATGGACATAACGGGGGGCAAAGAAGGCCAATTAAGCACCCCCTACAGCCCACCAGCGCACTAGTAATTTGCATTTTTCTACTATTCGGTTCTATTTATAACAGAAAAAGTAGAGGACGGTATCCTATCCTGTAGACGGGATGATTTAATGAGCTAACTTTTTCCCTTGCTCAGATATGTTTCCTCAACTTCTTAGAGACTCCGATTGACGCCGCCCCCCACCACAGCAACACTTCGATCAAGTTTCATATATCTGCCTCCTTCACACCTACGACGCTCTAGCCCAATTCTCTTATCTCTCTTCTCCCTCCCGGATGGCCCCGCATGTCATTCCTCACATCAGCCATACTTCACAACCACACATTGGATGTGATGGAGGCACGGTAAGAAGCGAAGGTCAAGGCGGTGGTCTCCAGTGGTGGTGGATCAGACGGTCAACCTGTCTAGCCCTCTTCCAGCAGAGTAGGCATAGATCTGGTTGGTGGCGACGACGCTCTTGCTCAAGCAATGCTACGTCTCCCTGCTCTCGGTGGCAGCAGAGGTCGGTGAGACAGGAGTATGGTGGGGCTTTGGGCTAGTGGTTCAAAAAGGCGGCGATGACACTCACTTTCTAGGAAGAAGATAGTCACGGGGACAACTAGCAGCTTCTGTATCTGAGGTTGAAGCACTGGTATCGTGCAGATCCCCTTGGTGAGTTTGGGAATGGTGCCTAGCTGGTACACACCTTGGTACCTAAGTAGCAATAAGGTACCACCTTGGTACCGGATTTGGTATCAGGGTATCAGTCTCGATACTACCTAGGTATCGTACCTTATACTTAGACATCAGATCGGAGGTGTTGACATCATCAATATAAGTATCCTGTCCGGGAGGGATGTCGTTTCCTGTCCGGGAGGGATGTCGTTCCCTAGAAACCTTTTATTCATGTGTGATTTTGGATTAGAAAAGAGCCAATTCCTATTTTAACAGCTATTTCTACACTGCTTTTTTATTCGACTAGCACTCCTCCTCAAATTCAGTCATGCGTTCAGCATTAAACATAGGTATGATATTGTCAAGAGTACACAACTACTCATATATACAAAAACTTATGGGATTTGTAGTGCACTTTAAAATCAAAAGAAAAAAACCAAAACCTTTCTCCTCTCTAGGCACAAGAAATAGACATTCAGGATAGAGTGAAAGACTTGACAACATTTTTTTAAATGGGAAGCTTTATTAATTTCAAAAATGTTATATGAAGGTGATACCACATCTTGAAATCATTCCGACCTTTGCCTGAAAGGCACACAACCCAAATAAAAAACTAAACCACAAAATCAGGCACCCTAATGACTATCAATCCATAAACTAGACCGTCACTCATGTGTCCGGGTGAAAAAGTCCTTGGGCACTTGCACCAAAAAGTGAGAAGCCGCTACAAGCACCTCCTGAAAAGTAGGCTTCTACAGGATGGACCACGTACGGAGCCAGTGTGTAGTTGAGTACATGACCTGCATAAAAGAAAGTTACATGTTTTGAAATATAATTGCATTTCTACATAGCCATAATGACCAACACAAAGCTGCTGCCCCAAGAGAACCAACGTTTTAATTCTTTTCTAAGACCATTTATCCAACTTCTGAACATTTTGGACACAATAAGAGGTTTCGAGAGTCCCCATGCTACAAAAACGGTGGCCCAAGCCATGCATGCAAACCGGCACTCAAAGAACAGATGTTGTATCGTTTCATTTTCATGACAAAAACAACACTGTTTACTACCTTGCCAATTCCGTTTGGCTAAATTATCTTTGGTTAGAGCATGTCCAACAGTGTCTCTAAACGAATCTCTAATTCTATTTTAGAGAATTTTCTTTTAAAAAATGGCTCCAACAGAGACTTCATATGGATCTCTAAAATTAGAGGTTCTCTAAAATTAGGATCTCGTGCTCAAAACTGAGAATAGAGTCCTGGTTCTCTAAAATGGCTCCCGCCACCATGAGGATTATTTAACCGTGGGGCGCACGCGAAAAAAACATATTTGCCACTTCTCGCTTTAACCACGGCTGCTTCTCGCTTTGCCGCTTGCCGCTCAACATAAGTCGTTGCCCCCTATCACGAAATCAATCAGCTAGCTGTTTGCCGCCCGATGTGTTTGCGAGTTTAGTGTGATGGATAATTCCAGAGATGCTCCGTCTGCGCCGCCTGTACTAGCCCACACATCTGTTGTCGTGTCTCGGAAAGAGATTGATGCCCTAGCGGTTGGTGGGTCCCGATTAGTTAATAAATAGAGAATCAGTTTTGAGAATCTGCCGTATTCATTTTTGATGTCATTCTCTAAACTTTTTAGGAATTCTCTAAATGAGTTTATTTGAGAATTGTTTTTTGAGAATTTGTTGGGCATGCTCTTAGGATGACCCCTCTCCGAATGTACCACAAGAAGATTTTTATCTTCGTAGGTGCTTTTAATCTCCAAAGTGGTTTGTTGAGGTTAGGGACGTTTTGGTGGATAAGACCAAGACAATATGATTTTACTGAAAATTCACCCTTCTGGTATAAATTTCATAGAAAATCGTCTGTCTCCTGGCTTAAAATAATGGGGGTAATACGTGAAAGAAGATTATTCCACAACATTAACTTATCGCCTAGAAGGTCTATGCACCAGGATATATTAAGTGGTTACGTTCTCAGGACCGCAGCCACCGTATCTTGTTTTCTTCTAGCTAAATTGTATAGTTGGGGATATATTTCTCTCAGAGTAGAATTTTCTAACCATCGGTATTTCCAAAATCTTACTTGTGATCCGTCCTTAACGAGAAAAGTTAAAAATTTAAGGAAATCCCGTTTAACCTTCATCAGACTTTCCTAGAAATAAAATCTTCGCTCTTCCATTGGACTTGAACTAGAGGTTTAGTCCCTAGATATAACATCTGTTGCCAAGTACCGTCTGTCTTTAACAAACGATATAGTCATTTACTGAGCAAAGCCGTGTTCTCTGTAACCAACATGGTGAGCAAAAGTTATTTGTAGCGTTGCAAGTAACCAACAAGCTCATCAAGGTACATCTCCTGCCGCCCCTTGTCTCCAAGAAGGTTGCGTAGCTCCTTGGCCTTGCGCGCCAATGCCTTCCCCTTCTCCTCTACCATCACTTGCCGCACTGCCACTGCGATGGCATCCCTATGGAACGACGACCCATCGTCATTCCACGCTACCTCCACACCAATCTCCCTCGCTGGCAATGCCTGCACGCCTAGCCCCTGGTCGGCGAAGAGAGGTAGCATAACCAGGGGAAGCGCGAACCGCAGACTCTCAAATATTGAGCTCCAGCCACAATGTGTCAAGAACCCGCCCACCGCACGGTGCGCCAGGATGCGCAGCTGTGGCACCCATCCAGAGCACACCAGTCCACGTGTGGTGGTGACGCGCGACCGGAACCCATCCGGGAGGAGTGTATCAACATCGTGGCCACCATTCCGGCTTGCCGTGCGGATGCGGAGCGCCCAAAGAAAACGAACGCCGGCAAGCTCCAGCCCGAGCGCGAGCTCACGCACATGGTCTTCTGCCAGCGGCGCCTCGCTCCCAAGCGCAATGTAGATGACTGACTTCTCCGGCTGCTCGTCAAGCCACTGCATCGTCGTCGTTGCCGTGGTGTACATGCCAACATCGTTGCCGTCGACATCGAGAGGCATGAGGAGGCCCGCGGGGATGGATGGCTTGGCGAAGAGCTCGGTGAGGAGTGGGAACAAATGCGGCTCCGCTTCAGGGCAACTACGGTGGATGATGAGGCGACAGCAAGTGTGCTCCATCTCCCAAAAGCGGTCGACGTCGGACACACCAGAGGCATTGGGTCGGAAGATGGTGGCAATCCACTCTGCCTCATGGCGCCGCCGAAAGGCAACATTGGAGGAGAAGGGGATCCATGGCGGCTGGATCATGAAATGCTCCGTCTTAGTGCGTGGGTGAGCCAGGTTCTCTTGCTTCGGGCCAACGAAGGCCAGCATGGCAGCAGGGAAGATGGAGAACATGGCACATGGAATCTTGAGACAAAAGAAAAAACTATGAATTAGTCTCTTTAATCGCAGATGCTAAGGACGCTTTTGAAATGGAATAATTCTACAGGAAATTTATGGAAATTGAACTAATTTGAGTGAAAATCATATAAGATTCATGCATTCCAAATGAGCCTATTTGAGGTGTGCTGTCTTCAGGATTGGTGAACACGTGACAGCTTGAGCTCACCTTGTGCTCCTCGGCGATCGGCCATATCCAATTGTGCGCGAAGTCGAGTATGATCCAGTCTGGCTTCCTTGAGAACCCAGTGGTGGTGGGGGTGGCGGCTTCCCGTTCACCGGCAGCGGCACTTGCCTCGGCGACAAGGCGGGCGAAGGGCGCGGCGAGGCCGTCGAACGCCTTCTTGAGGAGCCCAACATTCTCCGGCGGGACATCGGCCGTCGACTCGGCGCCCTCTGGCAGGCCATCGACTGCCGGGAGGTCCAGCGACACGACGCGGAGGTGGGTGGACAGCGGCGGAGGGATTGTGCCCAGCCTAGCGGCGTTCGTCGGCGTGGAGACGAAGGTGACGGTGAGGCCTCGCCCGGCCAGCCGCTTGGAGAGCTCGAGGAAGGGGATCATGTGGCCGAAGGCCAGCCATGGGAACACCACAATGTGAAGTGGAGAAGAAGAAGAAGAAGAAGCAACCGTAGTTGCCACTGCCGCCACCTCTCTGGTCGCTTCCATTGGTGGTTTCTTTTTCTTGGAGATGTGATGAGACTTGCGATGGTCGTACACTCCTAAACATACATAGTCAAGTGATATAATATAATAATACAACGCCATTCACGAGCTTATTAGTTTACTGTACATGAGATTTGGATTTTCGATCTGATGACCTTCCAATTCTATATCTTCGCTTACGCATGTTAAGCACTACAGAATTGTCGAAATATTGCGCCGAGCTAGATCTCAGCTGAAATGGAAGTGGGCCGTATACAGGGGTGCAGTGCAAGTGGCTGACCTTTTGATCTATAAATGAACTTGTGAGTTAGTCACTCTCATCCTGAACGGTGTGAAATATCACATTGAGTTAAATCTAAGAGCTTAAAACGTACTGACAAGAAATTACAAGTAATACACTTATGAGATTGTTTAGTGTAGTTAACTTCTGCTTTTCTTTCTCTAATTAACTCGATCAAGTGGCTGCTAATCTGGTGGCCATCGTACTATTCTAACTAATGCCTTTATATATTATCTTTATTTTTAAAATATATGACGTTATTGATTTTGCAAAACGTCTAACCATTCGTATTATTGAAAAATGTATGAATACTTTTTATTTTATGGTGACTTCATCAAATAAAATATAAGTTAATCTTAACTTATTTTTATATATTTATATAAATTTTTGAACAAGACGAAATAGTATATATGGGACAACACAATAATTAATAATTTGAAAGATCGCTCGTGACATGTGAGTATAATTCCATCGAGACAAAATTGCATAAATTAACCCAATTACCACTGTTGTTTAAGATTTTATCCATAACCTATTTTATTGTAAAAACCTATCCACCCAACATATGTCATTATGGAGCAATAGGTTGTCATTTCTGTTTTTAGGTTGGTGTTAGTTGTGTTGTTTTCCATCCTTTTGACTAAAACTTTGTAATAATTAGCTATAGCTTTTTTAAGCAAAGGCTTGAATGAATTATTCTTTATATAAAAAAGTCAAACATATTTATCTTTATCACTAATTTATATAATTTATATATTTTAACATCATAATATTCATAATATTTATGTTTTTATTCACTATGAGAAATTTTTTATAATATGTAGTTCGTATGTTTGTTAATAAAATATAAATTTTGACTTAGCACAATGGTAACTTGAATATAGGGGATGTGGCGTTGCATGTCGTGCGGAACAAAATTTAAACCGAGTATTACAAGAGGCATATTAGTAACTGTGTGCGTGGAGTTTACATGCTTAATTAGCAACTCGTATTTAGTAGGCATAGCTTCTCCTAATCCCCAGTTGCCAACAATCTAATTATTATCTAAATTCTAAAAAAATATAGTTATAAAACAAAAAATAAAATAAAAGTTAGAAATAAGAAAAATCCAGTTTTCTCATATTCTTACTAGCTAGATATTCTCACCATGTACTTGCTAGAATCCTGCTATACTTCTACCGACTCCTTCTTTTTAAGTAAAAAATGACCCATACCAAACAATATAAAAATTCATATTGATATAATAGAAAAAAATTACAAGATTACAAACCTGAAAAATCTGTAACCAGAAAAAAGACAACTCATCACACAACTCAAAAGAAAGCACTAGCACCATGGTAATTGTGGACCCCCGTTTTTGGGACGGGAATCTTTCGTGTTCTTAGTACCATTTTCATTTTCCTGGATCGAGTAGTTGGTACCCACGAATACAGTACTGGATAATCAGGTGCACATGCACGAATAATCTTACGACGATATTATTACAACAATAGGCCCGAAGGCAATGTTCAACACACGGGACCTCATGGTCCGAATACAACACAAAAGCGGAATTTAAATACGCGGCAATGAAGGAGGCGGCATGTCATTTGCCACGAGCAACGGCCAGGAGCTAAGATCTAGTAAGCGCCATTAGTTCCTTCACCCTCCTGGTAGTACGCGTATGGATCCTCCGGCTCTTCACTCCCATCAGCTGAAGGTTTGTGCGTATAGCAAGGGTGAGTACCAACCGTACTCGGCAAGCCAACACGGAATTGATGCACATGATAGGGTTATTCCAGGAATGGTGGAGTTTCTTTTGCATAAAGCCAATTTTCACAATTCTTTTCACAAGCCTAACAACTAGCCAAATCAAGTTTTAGTTCCATAGTTCATTAATCCGGCGGACGGTTCCGTCTACCATCCATCGTGATACCAAGGATGGCTTTCCGCCTCGATTCGTCATGATTTTCGGGAATCCACCCCTTCTCGCATCTCGAGAAGTTGATCCACCGAATGAAATCATCATGCAAACTCATCCCAGTTTTAAGTTTAAAGTCTAGCCAATCGAAAGTCTTGTCACGATGCTCGATATCCGCGAGCACGGCTATTCGAATAGATTGATTCACTCACACTTGCAGGTGGATGTACACTTTACCCGTACTCCACGACGCCCAACAAATGAGCCTACGTCTCAACTCATGAGACGGTCACGGCAAAGCCTTTCGATAACCTTGCTTTGGCAGTACCCGCTCCATGAACTTAAGCCCTCATGCACTCTAGCCGTCCTTTTCTAGCAGTGAGAGGAGTTCTGGCGCACCCGGGGTAAGGGGAAAACTTCCTCAATCTTTAAATTTAATTAATGTCGATTTAATTCTACCATTCACAACAAAGGCCGCAACCTCATTCTCATCACATAAACCACATCATAGAGAACCATCTATGCAAGGATACTGCCTCCGCTCGGCTATCTAGTCAGCTAGGTCTATACCCATTCAAGAAGTACGGTTGTACTGGCTCGTTTCCCGACTATCTCATGGCTCGGTCCTTAATTGACCAGGGTCGGCACTTGCCTTTTCCGGAATCCACCCATATCATCCAGCCGCCCCAGTCTAAAATAGTTGTTTAGCATTTTTAATTTTCATCAAACTTAGTTCAACATTCTCGTGGCCATGTGGCGCTCATGTCTCCACAGGCCGTATTTCAACTACCTTCCCTAAGGTAGTTGCCCGAGCACAAAGCTTTCTTGCAAAATCATGAGTATGCAGGGATCTAGTGTAAGCAGGGCTAAGCATTTTTACCGAAGTTAGCCTCCGGTCATATCACATCGAAGGTTACAAGGAATAAATTCTACTGGTGATCAATACCAAAGTAGGGTATATCAAGCATAGGTACTCGTTTGTGTAAAGCATGCAATTTGTAATTTGAAATCAACATCATTTCACAAAGTAGGATCAATATGTTCAAAGAGTGTGATGACTTGCCTTGCTCGCACGCTTGAGGGGTGGTGTCTTCAACGGGGTCGATGCCGGTTTCTTCAGGTGCTACCCGTACGTGCGAAAGATCAATTGAATTCAATTAGAATTCAATAAAATACCGCGAGATCGAAAAGAACCATAAAAGCCATGAAGACGACTCCAAATGTTTTGCCTAAGATTCTACTTGAGTTAGGACGAGGGTCGCTAGGAAAAATCCGAGTTTTGGAATCGAGTCGATGTCCCAGGGTTTTCGCAAAGACGACGATCGTAATAATTTGAGAAATTAGGTTTGGAAATGTCAGCGGAGGAATTCGTGCTCGAGGTTTTGAAGGTTTGAGCACAAAAGAGAAGCCTATTTGAATGGCGAGAAAGAATTAAACGAAGTCCGGATTTAAAAACGACGCGAAACGAAATTCGAAGAAAGTCCGATTTCGATTTTCAACTTTGCACGAGAAAACATACAAGAAAATAATTTATTTTTGCCCAAAATTTTACTCAAGTCTTCCCAAAATATTTTTCCAAATTTTCTAAAATTTTTCCAAATTTTTCCCTTATTTTTCTTTTTCTTTTTTCTCTCGTCGCACTATTCATTGGCCGCCAACCGTTCGACCGGGTCCGGCCAAAACAGAGGCGGCGGCGACAAAAGGGCGGAGCGGGGGCTTACCGGCGACGGCGGCCTCGGGAGGAGCGATGGGGCACGGAGGAAGGCTTTGCGCACGGGCGCTTGGTTGCGGCGGCGGCTCTCGCGCGGCGGGGAACGGAGAGAGGAGCGGCGGTGGTGCGGCCAAAAGGGCGGGGCGCCGCCCTTTTATAGGCACGGCCAGAGGGCTCGGCGCGGGCGCGGGTGGAGAGGAGGGCCGGCTCGGCGCGGCGCGCGTGGAGACACGCGGCGACGCTCGGGGATGGGCGGGAACGGCGGCGCAACGCGGCGGCGGCGCGCGGCGTGGGCGGGGTCGGCGCGGCGTGCGCGCGCGGCTTGGGGTCCGGCGCGGCACGGCCGCGTGGCGCGGGCGAGGCGCGCGGCGCGCCGGGCGCGCGGGTCGGCGGGCAGGCGCGCGCGCGGCGCGTGGCTCACGCGCGGTAGGGGCGGGGCGCGGCGCGCGCGCGCGCGTGGCGCGCGCGGGCGGGCGTACGGCGCGTACGGCGTCGAACACTTGGCGCGCCATGAACAGTGCAATTTCCGATTTTTCCGATTTTCCATTTTAATTTTCCATTTCTATTTTTCTTTCTTCTAAAAATTCCAAAATAAATTCATAAAATTCAAAAATAATTTTTAACACAATATTTTCAATTTTTCTCCAATTTTATTTTTCCACAATATTTTTCATATTTATTTATTTAAAATCTCTCTTTTCAAATTTCAATATCCTCCCCTTTATTTTTCCAAAATTTTCCGATTTGAGTACGACTCCGAGAATTTTTATTATTTATTTTGTGTCTCAATTTATCTTCTCCCAACCATAATTTTTATTTTATATTTCCCAAAACGTGTTTTCATAAATCCGTGCTTTCCGATTTCTTTTTTAAAAAAAATCCCGGATACGGACTTTCGCATCTTTCGTTTCGACAACTCCAAATTATCCAAAAACACCGAAAGGGAAATTGATCACGTCTAAATTTATGCAACGAGTGGCAAATAAGAAGCAACAAACCCGAGAAAGAAGCAACAAGCGAAGGTTTTGAAAGTTCCGATTTTACGTTCCGATTTCGGTTTCTTCGATTTTCGGGATGTTACAAACCTACCCCCTAACAATAAATCTCGTCCCGAGATTTCTTACGATTGCTGAGTAGGTGTGGGTATTCCGCCTTCAGAACTCCTCGCTCTCTCAAGTAGCCTCTTCTTAGTGTGATTGCTCCATTGTACTTTGTACATGCGCCATGACTTGGTCCGTGTCTTCTTTTCTGCCTCATCCAATATCTTGATTGGATGCTCCGGGTAGGTAAGATCACTGTGGACATGGATGGTTTCTAAAGGAGCTTGCTCTTCGGCTCCCGCAAACATTTCTTCAAGCTGCGACACGTGGAATACCGGGTGGACATCGGAGAGGTTCTCGGGCAGCTCAAGCGGTAGGCCACTTCTCCTCTCCTAGCGTTTATCAAGAATGGGCCCACGTATCTTGGTGCGAGTTTCCCTTTGACCTTGAACCTCTGAGTTTCCCTTAGTGGTGAGACCTTCAAATACACGTAGTCACCTTCTTTAAATTCTAATTCTCTTCGGCGGGTGTCCGCGTAGCTCTTTTGTCGTGATTGAGCAGCTTGTAATCGGTCCCGGATTAGGCGAACCTTTTCCTCGGCTTCTTTGATTATGTCTGGCCCGAATACGGTTCGTTCGCCGGTTTCTGACCACATTAATGGGGTTCGGCATCGGCGACCAAATAGAGCTTCGTTTGGTGACATCTTCGGACGGCTTGATAGCTATTGTTGTAGGAGAACTCGGCGTACGGCAAACATTTCTCCCAATCCTTGGTGAAATCCAACGCCACGGGCTCTCGGCATATCTTCTAGTACTTGATTCGTCCTTTCGGTCGTCCGTCGATCCGTGGGTGGTAAGCGGTACTAAAGGCGAGGTGACTTCCGAGTGCCTCGTGGACTTTGCTCCAAAAATGAGACGTGAATTGGGTACCACGATCCGATATAATCCTCTTCGGTACACCGTGGAGACATACAATCCTACTCATGTATAGTTCCGCTAGCTTGGTACTGTTGTAGTTAGTTTTTACGGGAATAAATCTGGCGGTCTTGGTGAGCCGATCTACTATTACCCAAATGGAATCGTAACCAGTCGCAGTTTTGGGTAGTCCCACTATGAAATCCATGCCTATCTCGTCCCATTTCCATTTGAGAATCTTGAGCGGCTGCAGCAAGCCTGCTGGTCGTTGATGCTCAGCTTTCACCCTTTGGCACACATCGCACACGACTTCGTATTCGGCTGCATCTTCTCTTCATATTGGGCCACCAGTATTCTCCCTTCAAATCCTGGTACATTTTCGTGCTTAGGATGTAACGAATATGCCGATTCGTGAGCTTCTTTTAAGATCAACCCTCTCAAACCACCTCGTTCAGCACACGGATTCTTTTCTTGTACCACAGGATTCCCTTGTCGTCTACTGAAAACTCCTTAGCGCGCCCAGCGGCCATGCGTTCCTTGATTTCATGGGTTTCCTCATTCCCTTTTTGGGCTTCTTCTATTTGAGTCCTCAGAAGGGGTTGGATTTCCAGTGAGTTCACTTCTCCGTGAGGAATCGGGTGCGATTAAGTCGAGCCATTTCTTCTTGGAGCTCACGGCCATACCTCCCAATCCCATGTGGTTGCATTGGGCTTTGCGGCTTAGCGCATCGGCCACTACATTTGCCTTGCCGGGATGGTAATGGATCCCTAGATCGTAATCCTTGATCAACTCCAACCATCATCTCTGTCGTAGGTTGAGATCAGGCTGAGTAAAGAAATATTTCAAGCTCTTGTGATCGGTATACACATCACAGTGGTTCCCGATCAGATAGTGTCTCCAGATCTTCAATTCGTGAACAACCGCGGCTAGTTCCAGGTCGTGTGTGGAATAATTCTCCTCGTGGGGTCGTAACTGTCGCGAGGCATACGCTACGACCTTCCCTTCCTGCATTAACACGCCTCCTAGTACTTGCCGAGACGCATCACAGTACATCACGAAATCCTTCCGATTGTCAGGTAAGGTTAAGATTGGGGCGGTGGTTAACTTTTCTTTTAGTTGGTTGAAAGCTTTTTGACACTTCTCGTTCCACTCAAACTTCTTTTCCTTCTTCAGAAGTTGAGTCATAGGTCGGGCTACAGTGGAAAACCCTTCGATGAACCGTCGATAATACCCGGCCAAGCCCAAGAAACTCCGAACTTCCGTCACGACTTGGGTGCCTTCCATTCCGTGACGGCTTCGACCTTGGCGGGGTCTACCGCTACTCCTCGGCTGAAACCACGTGGCCAAGAAAAGCGACTTCCTTGAGCCGAACTCGCATTTGCTTGAACTTTGCATACGTTGGTGCTCTCATAGTTTTTCCAAGTACCGACCATAGATGCTCCGCATGTTCCTCATCGTTCTTGGAGTAGATAAGTATATCGTCGATAATTACCACTACGAATTTATCCAGGTATTCCATGAATACCTTGTTCATCAGGTTCATAAAATATGCCGGGGCATTGGTCAATCCAAAGGACATTACTGTGAACTCGTATAAACCGTAACGTGTAGAGAACGCCGTCTTAGGAATATCTCCAGCTCTAATCTTCAACTGATGATATCCCGACCGAAGATCAATCTTTGAGAACACTTGCGCACCCTTAAGTTGATCGAATAGGTCATCGATTCGAGGTAGTGGGTACTTGTTTTTGATAGTCACTTCATTCAACGATCGGTAGTCCACGCACATCCTCATACTCCCATCCTTCTTCTTGACGAAAAGTACTGGGGCTCCCCAGGGAGAAGAACTAGGGCGTACAAATCCCTTCTCTTGTAGTTCTCGGATTTGCTTCTTGAGTTCCTCTAACTCGTTGGTCGGCATTCGATAAGGTCTCTTGGATATGGGGGCAGTACCGGGCATTAGGCCGATGATAAACTCTATGTCGCGATCCGGGGGCATTCCAGGCATTTCCTCGGGAAATACGTCCGGGTATTCTTGTACTACTGGCATCCCGCCTAGAGGTAGCATGGTGAATACTCCCGCAGCTTGCTCGCATAGCTTCGGGTTTTGATCCATAGTTATGCTCATCGGTGATCCCCATGGGGTGGATACCGTGACTTCCCTTCGGCTGCAGTCTATGATTCCATTATTCTTGGTCAACCAATCCATCCCGAGTATGACATCAATGGTTTGGGGTGCTAGCACCATAAGGTTTGAAAGAAACACCACGTCTCTAATCCGTATGGGCACATTGATGCAAGCATGGGGTACGGTTATGTCTCCCCTGGTGAGTGTACCAACATAGGCCTCTTAAGTGCTACTTGGTGTAGGTGGTGTTGTTTGCTTACTTGGGAAGATATGAATGAATGCGAGGCTCAGAATCGAATAAAACTTTAAGCGGGGTAGAGTTGATAGAGAACATACCCATCAAGACGCTCTGGTCCTCCCGAGCTTCTTCACCCGCACATGATTCACCCGCCACGTCGAAACCCGGTGGCGGCCTCGTTGGGTAGCGGGGTCCGAGCGGACCGCGTCCTACGGCAGGGTGGGGTTCCTCGGACGGGCGTTGCATTGGTGCCGGTGCGCACGGAGTGTTGCGTGGTTTGGGGCAGCTATTGGAGTAGTGCCCGTATTCTCCACAATTGAAGCGGCTCACATTCCTCCTTCCCGGAGCGGCTAGGGTTGGCATTGGTGTACGGCGAGGTGTAGTGGCTGCCGACATGGTCGGGAGCGGGGAACGACCGGCCTGCGGAACGTTTGGCTTCCATCCGGACGGGGTGGCTCCCTTGGGACGTTGTGGCGCTCCCTGTAATGGGCGGGCCATAGCGAGCCTCCTTTTGCAGTTATTTTCTACCATCTTTTGGTCGTGTTCAAGCCGAACGACCTTGTTGATGAGGCTTTGGAAACTGGTGTGGTCCTGTCCGATCATCGGTCCTCTCAGCTCATCATTTAGTCCCTCGATGAATTTATCCATCTTCTCTTCCTCGTCTGCCAAATCACTTGTGGCGTAACGGGCAAGCTGGGTAAACTTGTTCAGGTACTCTTGTACTGAGGTGTTTCCTTGACGCAGCCTGCGAAACTCATTTTTCTTCATCCTCATAACTGCAGCTAGCACGAAATTCTCACGGAACGCAGCCGTGAATTCTTCCCATGTCGGTTCTCCGGCATCTTCAGCTCGCGTTTCCTTGTAGGTGTCCCACCAGTCACTTGCGGGACCCTCTAGCTGGTTAGTGGCGAATACAACTCTATCTGCTTCTCGAACTCGGACGAGAGTTAGCTTTTTCTCGATCACCCTCAACTAGTCCTCGGCATCCATGGGTTCTTCGGCCGTGGAGAAGGTTTGTGGCTTAGCTCGCATGAACTCTCCTAAACTTGATCCTCCTCGACTTCCCTGGTTGTTGGCAATTGCTTGGAGCAGCTGGGTTTGTAAGGCCATAACCTCCGCCAGAGTGGAGGGGTTGGGTTCCGACGGGTTCTCGCTGGTTGCTGCGGCTCTGCGGCGATGCGCCATCTGAAGAAGATAGATGAATTAAGAGATCGGACTGTTAAGGTCATGGTTCCTAGGGAATTTTTCTTCAAGTTGTTTTTAAATGATCTTCAATCAATAAGCATGGTAAAATAATAATAAGCTCATTAATTAGGATACCACAAAGCGATACTTAGGTCCATCATATTACATCAAAGGGGTACACGGACTGTACATGCACAGTCCTTCATGCCATGATAACAACAACTACATCGTCTTACTTGCATTAACTAGTTAAGGGGAATAGAGTGTGGTCCTTGCTGCCGAGCCGTCCGGAGCGAGATCAAGCCGGGGTGGTCCTCCCGCCTAGTCGTCCAACCATCCGCAAGAGCCGGTGCGGGAAGTGGGTGGTCCGTGTGAAGCAAATCGGAGTCCCCATGGCTCGGAGGTGGTGGCCTCGGAGTCATGCCGAATCTTCTGCTCGGTGGCCGCGTACTCTTGTGAGCGGTCGGCGGGTGAGGGGCCTCCGGTGTGAGTCGGCCGACGAGGGGAGCTTCCTCCTCCATTGGATCGGTGTCGCTGGACTCCCATTTGACCTCCATAGGTTACGCCTCGAGACTCCCGAGTCGGTGTGGATCTGGATGGGGTTCTCATCTCCCGATCAAGGCTCGGATGGCACCGCTACGGAGCTCGAGGTGGGTCCCATGGACGTGGCAGCAGTGGGGTCTATCAGGTACGGCGCAGGCTCTGTGCTCAACATAAAAGCTTGCTCCATCATGGCTTGAAAGGTATCCAAGCATGCTGGAGTCATAAGGTAATAGTGGTCGGGCACGGGAGCGGGAGGTGTTGGTACAATCTCGGTGGAAGTACTGCGGCGTGGACGGGGCGGGTGCGCAGCTGCTCCTCCAGTGGTCGACTTGCTGCTTGCTCTTCTGAGCTGCTCCTCCGGCTCTACCGGGCTTCCCACGGGCCATGTAGCGGTCCGAGAGTTGCTCGTATTGGGCACCGTTGGCTTGCGGTGAGTCTGCGGCATGTTGATCCGATCCCACGGCCACGGTGGCTCTCGACCGGATCATTGAGGCGTGTCTGGCTGGTCGTTGATCTCAAGCAAGGCCTCTTCGTAGAAGTCATCTGCCGTCTCCGCCCAGCGTGATAGACGTGTGACCATCGGGTTGTAGCAGCAGGGGGTGGCCTCCACGGTGCAAACTGGGTTGCCTTCCTCGCGATAGGGATGGTGCACGAACTCGTCACCGTGAGTTCAGCACGATGTATCGCATTAAGGCGAAGAAATGCTTCGCGGGCCGCATCTGGATGGCGCTTCGCTAAATCCCGGTGATAGCGGGTGTGAAGGCAGAAATATGTTTCACTTCCCATGCGGGCTTCCACGGAAACGGCCGCCTCCCATGCTGGATATCCTTCGGAGCCATGCCTTTTGATTTGCTAGGTGGGTGGTTGGGTATCTTAAACACCACAGCAGGGGCGAAGCTATGCCACAAACCCCTCGTCTCGTGGGATGGTGATCTCCCAGGCTCCGTCATTGTTCGACATCTGCTTTTGAAGGCAACTTAGGGTTAGAGGGAGAGAGCTATCATTATAATCATTTGGTAAATAAAAGGAAATACAGATGTAGAAAAGGTATATTTGTATTTTCGGAAATAATAGTTTGAAAATGGCCCTATGCGGGGATATTTTCCTTTAGCCAACTAGTCAAGGGTAGGGCGCCTTTTGGTCTTAGCCTACGGTCGCATGGCTCGATACCGCCTCGTGGACCCCCATTTTTGGGACGGGAATCTTTCGTGTTCTTAGTACCATTTTCTGGATCGAGTAGTTGGTACCCACGAATACAGATCTTGGATAATCAGGTGCACATGCACGAATAATCTTACGGCGACATTATTACAACAATAGGCCCGAAGGCAATGTTCAACACACGAGACCTCATGGTCCGAATACAACACAAAAAGCGAGAATTTAAATACGGCGGCGGAATAGAGGGCGGCATGTCATTTGCCACGAGGCAACGACCGGAGCTAAGATCTAGTAAGCGCCATCGGTTCCTTCACCCTCCCGGTAGTACGCGTATGGATCCTCCGGCTCTTCACTCCCATCATGAAGGTTTGTGCGTATAGCAAGGGTGAGTACCAACCGTACTAGCAAGCCAACACGGAATTGATGCACATGATAGGGTTATTCCGGGAATGGTGGAGTTTTTTTGCATAAAGCCAATTTTCACAATTCTTTTCACAAGCCTAACAACTAGCCAAATCAAGTTTTAGTTCCATAGTTCATTAATCCGGCGACGGTTCGTCTACCATCCATCGTGATACCAAGGATGGCTTCCCGCCTCCGATTCGTCATGATTTTACGGGAATCCACCCCTTCTCGCATCTCGAGAAGTTGATCCACCGAATGAAATCATCATGCAAACCCATCCCAGCAGTTTTAAGTTTAAAGTCTAGCCAAGCGAAAGTCTTGTCACGATGCTCGATATCCGCGAGCACGGCTATTCGAATAGATTGATTCACTCACACTTGCGGTGGATGTACACTTTACCCGTACTCCGCGACGCCCAACAAATGAGCCTACGTCTCAACTCATGAGACGGTCATGGCAAAGCCTTTCGATAACCTTGCTTTGGCGTGCCGCTCCATGAACTTAAGCCCTCATGCACTCTAGCCGTCCTTTTCTAGCAGTGAGAGGAGTTCGGTGCACCGGGTAAGGGAAAACTTCCTCAATCTTTAAATTTAATTAATGTCGATTTAATTCTACCATTCACAACAAAGGCCGTAGCCTCATTCTCATCACATAAACCACATCATAGAGAACCATCTATGCAAGGATACTGCCTCCGCTCGGCTATCTAGTCAGCTAGGTCTATACCCATTCGAGAAGTACGGTTGTACTGGCTCGTTTCCCGGCTATCTCATGGCTCGGTCCTTAATTGACCAGGGTCGGCACTTGCCTTTTCCGGAATCTACCCATATCATCCATCCGCCCCAGTCTAAAATAGTTGTTTAGCATTTTTAATTTTCATCAAACTTAGTCCAACATTCTCGTGGCCATGTGCCGCTCAAGTCTCCACAGGCCGTATTTCAACTACCTTCCCTAAGGTAGTTGCCCGAGCACAAAGCTTTCTTGCAAAATCATGAGTATGCTGGGATCTAGTGTAAGTAGGGCTAAGCATTTTTACCGAAGTTAGCCTCCGGTCATATCACATCGAAGGTTACAACGAATAAATTCTACTGGTGATCAATACCAAAGTAGGGTATATCAAGCATAGGTACTCGTTTGTGTAAAGCATGCAATTTGTAATTTGAAATCAACATCATTTCACAAAGTAGGATCAACATGTTCAAAGAGTGTGATGACTTGCCTTGCTCGCACGCTTGAGGGGTGGTGTCTTCAACGGGGTCGATGCCGGTTTCTTCGAGTGCTACCCGTACGTGCGAAAGATCAATTGAATTCAATTAGAATTCAATAAAATACCGAGAGATCGAAAAGAACCATAAAAACCATGAAGATGACTCCAAATTTTTGCCTAAGATTCTACTTGAGTTAGGACGAGGGTCGCTAGGAAAAATCCGAGTTTTGGAATCGAGTCGATGTCCTGGGTTTTCGCAAAGACGACGATCGTAATAATTTGAGAAATTAGGTTTGGAAATGTCAGCGGAGGAATTCGTGCTCGAGGTTTTGAAGGTTTGAGCACAAAAGAGAAGCCTATTTTAATGGCGAGAAAGAATTAAATGAAGTCCGGATTTAAAAACGACCCGAAACGAAATTCGGAAAAGTCCGATTTCGATTTTCAACTTTGCACCGAGAAAACATACAAGAAAATAATTTATTTTTGCCCAAAATTTTACTCAAGTCTTGCCAAACAATTTTTCCAAATTTTCTAAAATTTTTCCAAATTTTTCCCTTATTTTTCTTTTTTTTTTTTCTCTGTCGCACTATTCATTGCGCCAACCGTTCGACCGGGTCCGGCCGAAACAGAGGCGGCAGCAGCGCGACAAAAGGGCAGAGCAGGGGGCTTACCGGCGACGGCGGCCTCGGGAGGAGCGATGGGGCACGGGGAAGGCTTTGCGCACGGCGGCGCTTGGTTGCGGCGGCGGCGCTCGGAACGGAGAGAGGAAGGCGGTGGTGCGGACAAAGGGGCGGGCGCGCCCTTTATAGGCGCGGCCGAGGGGCTCGGCGCGGGCGCGGGGTGGAGAGGAGGGGCCGGCTCGGCGCGAGCGCGGGTGGAGGCACGCGGCGACGCTCGGGATGGGCCGGGCACGGCAGCGCAACGCGGCGGCGAGCGCGCGCGCGGCGGGGTCCGGCGCGGCGTGCACGCGCGGCGTTGGGGTCCCGGCGTGGCACGGCCGCGTGGCGGCGAGGGCGCGGTGCGGGGCGCGGGGGCCGTGACGGCGCGTGCGGCGCGGGCGCGCGGGTCCGGGCGCGGCGCACGCACGCGCGCGCGCGTGGCGCGCGCGAGCGGCGCGCGTGCCGTGCGTGCGCGCGTGGCGCGTGCGGGGTAGGGGCCGTGCGCGCGCGCGAGTGCGGCGCGGCGCGTAGCGAGCACGCGCGGGCGGGCGTGCACGGCGCGTACGGCGTCTAACACTTGGCGCGCCATGAAAGTGCAATTTCTGATTTTTCCCGATTTTCCATTTTAATTTTCCATTTCTATTTTTCTTTCTTCTAAAAATTCCAAAATAAATTCATAAAATTCAAAAATAATTTTTAACACAATATTTTCAATTTTTCACCAATTTTATTTTCCCACAATATTTTTCTTATTTATTTATTTAAAATCTCTCTTTTCAAATTTCA
Organism: Oryza australiensis; assembly: GCA_019925245.2. Taxonomy (NCBI): domain Eukaryota; kingdom Viridiplantae; phylum Streptophyta; class Magnoliopsida; order Poales; family Poaceae; genus Oryza; species Oryza australiensis. The sequence goes on from JAIFGZ020000342.1 coordinate 3,508,174, forward strand.
ATATCCTCCCTTTATTTTTCCAAAATTTTCCGGATTTCGAGTACGACTCCGAGAATTTTTATTATTTATTTTGTGTCCCAATTTATCTTCTCCCAACCATAATTTTTATTTTATATTTTCCAAAACGTGTTTTCATAAATCCGTGCTTTCCGATTTCTTTTTAAAAAAATCCCGGATACGGACTTTCGCATCTTTCGTTTCGACAACTCCAAATTATCCAAAAACACCGAAAGGGAAATTGATCGCGTCTAAATTTATGCAACGAGCTGGCAAATAAGAAGCAACAAACCCGAGAAAGAAGCAACAAGCGAAGGTTTTTGAAAGTTCCGATTTTTACGTTCCGATTTCGGTTTCTTCGATTTTCAGGATGTCACAGTAATAGCCACCAGAAAAAGACAACTCATCACACAACTCAAAAGAAAGCACTAGCACCATGGTAATAGCCACTAAATGTGACTGATCATCGCTAGACCTTTAGAGGATAGCAAACGCCCGGCTGAACACTGGCTCCACATAGAGATCATCGACAAGCTCTCAGTTGTCCTCACGTACAGGGGTTGGTGATGGAGAAAGTTGTCCTCACGTAAGGGGTTGGTGATAGAGAAAGCGATTGGGAAGAAAATCCACTTATCTCTCGTGCCAACTTGATAATAACAACAACCAAAGAATCGTCAACAACCAAACCAAGAGGAGATGGCAAAGGCGAGGAATGAAGACCTCTTAGGCAACGCCTCTAGGAAGGTCACGGTGCCTTAGGCCTACCATCGCATGTCCCTCTAGATTGGGTTTTCACCTAGAGAGTCCTATTAGGGAAGGAAAGGATGACAGCTCGACAAATGCCCCGAGAAGATCATGACGCCTGATCATCATTACCGACTCAGGAAACCCTAAGCTATGCTTTTTGCCTACAACACCCTCTCTTGTACCTGGCATCGCCATCCCCAAAGCTCCACCATCCGAACTACGTTTACCAGCCTGCAGCTTCACGACACCAACCAGCCCAGACCCGCCTTCGTCAGGTCTCCCACACAGCTGTTAACGACCAAATTTGGTAAGCAAATCCCCGAGTTTGAAGCAAGGATTGAAGCGGAATCGGAGGAAACGCATGGTTCTTGGAAATAAAGGTTGCATCGGCTAAGTCCGAATCGGCTACAGAGCCAATTGGCTGCGTCCGAGTCGGACCAGGATAGCCGATAGCCGATTCCGATTGGAAACAAAAGATGGAGCCAATCCCGAAAGGAAAGCTTAAGAGATAATTATTGGATTCGGTTTTTAAAGTGCGTTAAAGATATTGTCATCTACGGATAAGGTCCTGCAACGACGTTGTATCTTTTAAGTTAGGATATCTTGTATAGTTTCCTTTTGTGATAATGTCGATTTGTTTAGATATTTAATCTATAATAGGAATCATGTCCGTCACGGACTCATTGTGTATCCGGGTATAAATATGACCTGAGATCTTGCTTTGACCTTGGGCTGCATCGACTTCGATCTCCAGGGCAGGTAATTTATTGTTACAAGCGGCTTGTGGTATCGGAGCCGGTGCTTCCATCATTATGATACTCTGATTCTAATGTTGCAAACTGTTTAAGATATCATATGCTGCATATAATCTAGATCAATGTCTAGATCTATCTTGCGATCGGCTAATATCTCTTTGAAGATGGCAGCTGACAGAGCTAGATCTAGAGATTGATTTAGGTTATATGGCGTATCTACCATCTCGAGGAGTTCTCATTAGCCTGCATAGATCTCATAACTCCGTTGGTACTTAATGCTGCATCTAATCGACCTATTAAGTCGCCTTTAGAACTATGTAGATTTATTTGGTTCAATGTCTGCTATGAGAGATAGAACCGGGGTTTCAGCCGGTCTTATCTATTCTAATCGTTTTATGTATTTTTACTTATAAATATATTAGAACCGTATTTTATATTAAGATTTTAATCTACTTAAATGTATTAAGCTTCATATTAATCTGTTAGGTTATGCTAACAGCCGATTAATCTTAGTTTAGCGTATTTAATCCAGAATAACATCTTCTTATAAAACAAATCAGAGTATTAGCCGATTTAAGATCTGCGACATCGGCTAGGTCATGAATATATATAATTGTAGTCCTAATGTGTATTTAGATCTAAGTGATTTATACGGTCTCGGTATATGTCACACGAGTTTTGCCCTAAATTATTTAAATAATTTACCCGAAATAATCGGAATTTTCGGAATTAACCGGAGCCAACCAGTAATTTTAAAAATGCAATTAATAAATGGAAACGACATGGTAGGATTTTTCTTGAATTCTGCATGTCAAAATGCACTAACATGATTTTTACTAGAATTTTTAGAGCACTCTAAGTATTTTTAATCAATTAAATAAGAAATCGGAATTAATTAAACCCCCAAAATCCTTTTTCCTTCTTTTTCTTTTTCTTTTCCGTACGGCGGCACGGTGTTCCCGCCCCTTTCCCTTTGGGCCGTCGGCCCGGTTTCCCTCCCGGCCGAGCCGCTCCGCGCGCGCCCTTCGGTCGTGGGCGAAGCCGCGACGCCAGCCGCGCCGCGCAAGTCCGCGAACCATCCCTCGCTCCGCGAGTCACCGACAGGTGGGCCCCGCCCGTCAGGTCTCCGTCCCCGCGCCCGGTCGGCCCAGCCGCCGCCCCGCCATGCGCGCCGCCGCTCCGCTCCGTTCCGCTTGAACCAGTGCCACGTCGGACCCATGCCGGGCCCGATCCCGCAACGCCGCATCCATCTCCGCGTCCCTCGCGTTCGATGGAAACCTTATCCGCGAGGAATTCGCTGCCGCCGTTTCTCTCTCTCTCTCTCGAATCCATAACCAACGGCGACAAATCCGCGCCTATCCCGTGCCCTTTCCGATCTCGTTGCGCCTCTATAAAGTTCCCTCTTCGCCGCCGCGTGTTTCCCCTTTGTTTCCCTCTCGTGTTAGCCCTAAAAACCGCCGCCGCCATCGTCGTCTTCTCCAACGCCGGTGAGTGCGCCGCCGCTTCCTTTTCTCTCCGGTTTTCCCGTGTTGTCCCTCGAGTCGCTTCCCCGCGCATCGCTTTTGCTCTCCGCCGTCGTCTCCCGCGCTCGCAGCGCCCTCCGTCGCCATTGCGGTGCCGCCGGAGATCGGTCGGCCGCCGCGTAGCCATGGCCGGCGGGCGAGCTCGAGCCGCCGCCGCCCAAAACCCTAACCCTAGCGCCGCTCTTCCAGGGCCGTCCGATCGGTCGGATCGGGAGGATCCGAACCGTCCGATCCCGCCCAATCCGTCGCCGTTCGATCCGATCGCCGCGCGCTGGATGGCCGCCGCGTGTCCGCCTCGGCCGCCGCCCGAACCCTAGCCCTACCCGCGATCCGCACCGTCCGATCCTTCGGATCGGGCGGATCTGGACCGTTCGCTCCCGCGCAAGCCGTCGCCGTCCGATCGCCGCCGCTCCTCGCGGATGCGTGCCGCGTGTCCCCGCTCCACCGCCGCCGCCGCCGTGGACTCGGTCCACCGTGGACCGCGCCCGCGCCGCTTGCGTCAGCCGCTTGCGCCACGTCAGCCGTACCGCCTGCGCCATGCTTGCGTCACCCGGGGGCTTAATTGCGCAATAAATGTTTTAATCTTTTCTGTTTAGTTTAAAAATCGCAATTAAACTTCTAAAATCCATATCTTTTGAATCCGAGCTCCGTTTTAGCCCATTCAAATTTCATTAAATCCAGAAAAATGTCAAGAATCCATTAAAAATACTTTTCAGTGCTGTTTCAGTAGACTTTTTAGGGTGTTTGTTGAGTGCTTTGTTTGTCGTGTAGATCCCGAGTTTTCCGGCGAGCCCGTTCTCTTGAAGTAGTCGCCGAGGTTCCTCGTCTCCGAGCAAGGCAAGTCATACCTTACATTGACCATATTGTACCTATTTTATGTAAATACCTCTTTTCTTTCAAATACCGCATATGTTTTAGAATGTCATTTCATGGGATGATTATACCTATTGTACTCAACCATAGGATTGTTTACCTTATACCATTGATAACTTGGGGTTCAATGTGACTAGATGATAGCTTAAGGTTTGCTTAGTTATGCTTAGCTCAACTAGCTCACTTAAGGGAATCACACTAATCAAGTATATTACTAGAAGTTAACCCTCGGATGAGGTTAAGATGTGACACTATTTCTAATAATATTAAATTATGAAAAGGGTGGGTCGTGAGCACATGGTTGGACTTTGGTTAGCGTGCTCATGACAATTAAGGACCGGTTCTCGGAAACCCCTGGAAGAAATGCCGTGCATACCACAAGCCGCATGGGTAATGGTCGGGTCTCCGTAGCGTAGCTGTCTCTAGTCAACGTATCCCGAGAGGGTGGGCGTGATGGAGTTGGGTCGGCCCGATTTTAAGGGTTGATCAGCTTCCGGATTCACCGCGGCACTAGAGGGGGCTGCCCATTGCTCGATGGGAATGGGGCGAAACCTTGGTGTGGTACGATTGGTTAGAGGGGTTATGTGAAGGGTCTGTCACGCAGTTCCTTTCCGGGTACCATGGTGGTGCACCGGCGCACGGTAACGTGTTGTGGGATTGTGTCTTGTGGGTACGCTTGTACACCTCGATCGAGTAAAAACTATTCGAATAGCCGTGCCCACGGTTACGGGCGATCGACCAGATTCACCTTGATTAGTTTCACTTATTTACCTGAATGAAATATTGGAATGTGACTAGTGCGGGTGGATGAATGGGCTGTTGCAACGTGGTCTTAGCGTTGGACGGTGTTTATTTAATCTTGCTTAATTATTACTCTTGTTTTTTTGTCTTCACATAGCGTATGGCCCTTGCAGTCGGATATCCTGAAGCACCAGAGTATACAACAGTTGCGCCTCTCAGTGGCGAGTTGCCCTACCGTGTTCGGTTGGAGGTTCACGGGTTTGTGGGAACGTGTCTTCCCAACATGGAGGTCACAGCTTCCGGAGGCACGTCAAATCACGCTTGTCAAGAAGCCGCCTACCTGATGTTGGCCAGGATGAGGGAGCTGCATGATGCTGATCTTCGCACCTCCTCCTACCGCTACCATCCCCGTCGAGGTAGTTCCTCCGAGGTCAGTGCATTCAAGTCTACAGCAGAGGAGAATGACTCTACCTTCGGCCACATGTGCACCGTGATCAAAGGCCTGGATAAGATGCACTCTGACCTACACAAGGCAACCAAAGAACTGAACGACAAGAAGATGCTAAGGATCGTGCGACTGCAAGACGAAGTGGTTCGTCTGAAGAAGGAGGTAGCTGAATTGAAGGGACTCCCGCCACCAGTTGGTGTCAGGCTTCGCACTACGCCTCGGAAGACCACCACCGCGCCTGTCCGTATCTAGCTGGCACCTCGGATTCCATCGCCCGCTCCAGTTCCAGCGCCGGTTCCAGTTCCTCCTGCTACAGGTTCTACTCTCACCTTTGCTCTAGCTTCGGCGAATCAAGGCGGAGGTGGCAGTAACGGTTGGATCTCCATCTCCGGTAACTCAAGCTCGAGAATTCAGTGAAGACATGGACTCGAAGAGACTCGAGATTCCTCGGAGGGAAGAGGCAGGTTTGGTTGGGCTACGGCAACCGATTCGAAGAGTCCAAGTCCGAGGTGACGCCGAGGACTCTAGGAGCCGTTCTGAAGAATGGGGATCTTCTGAAGGAAGCAGTTTCGACTCCTCGACTCGTGGATCGTTCTAGTTGCCCTCCTTAGTTTTATCGTTTAACTTAGTTTGTTTTCTTGGTAGTTGTTGTGTGTTAGGCTGCTGTGTGTGGGATAGGCGGCGTCGATATCAAGTGTGATATGTGACCAATTAAGGATGTTTGGTGCTTTTCCTTGTTTTTAGTCAAGATCGAACAATGCATTTGAATTCCAATAATAAAGATTAGTTTCTAAGTCTGGCTGTTTTTCTTCTTTTCTCTCTTCGGTTCGGTCGTCTCCTTCGGATGGTGAACACGGGACCGGCGGGGCGAAAACAACAATGGGCGATCGGTGCCAACAACAACGAGGCTCACGACGCCAATGGCAATGCTCCTCCACCGCCACCCGAGAACCCCACCATTGCTCAAGTGCTTGCTTCACGAACACGGATGATGGCTGCAATGATGCAGAGATGCAACAACAACACCATCGATGCAACAAAAATGTTGCAACAAATGCAAAGAGCAGCAGCAGCAGAACAATCGCTTGCCGCCCTCCACCCCATCCAAGTTGCCGAGTTCCTTCGTGTCCGACCGCCGACCTTCTCCAGTACCACTAATCCCATGGAGGCTAATGATTGGCTTCATGCCATAGAGAAGAAGTTAGATCTTCTGCAGTGCACGGACCAGGAGAAAGTCTCGTTTGCCACTCATCAGTTACAGGGTCCTGCTTCAGCTTGGTGGGACAACTACTTGGTTACTCGCCCGGCGGGAGCAGCAGTTACCTGGGAAGAGTTTCGTCGCAGTTTCAGGACCGCACACATTCCTGCGGGAATAGTTGCACAGAAAAAGCGTGAGTTCCGTTCTCTTGAGCAGGGTAACAGATCAGTTACTGAGTACCTGCACGAGTTCAATCGTCTTGCCCGTTATGCCCCAGAAGATGTGCGCACTGATGCAGAAAGGCAGGAAAAGTTTTTGGCTGGTTTGGATGATGAACTCACGGACAAGCTTATCTCCGGAGAGTATGCTAACTTTGAGAAGCTGGTTGACAAGGCCATTCGACAGGAAGATCAGCGCAACAAGATGATCAAGAAGAGAAAAGTATTCCAGTCCCGACCTCCTCAACAGCAGGGAAATCAGCAGAGGCCACGTTTCATGCCTGGGAGTCAGAGTGGACCTACCACCATGATTGTTCGTCGGCATCGACCTTATCACCCGGAATTTCCAAGCGGCGGTAGTGGCGGTGGTCAACAACGCGCACTCCGGCCCCGCGCCCTCCAATGGCACCATCCCGGCAAGATCCATGACCACCACCTCCAAGGAAGGATTAGGGGCAAGCCAGAGTCTGCTTCAAGCTGTGGTGACCCGGGCATTTTGCGGACAAGTGTCCAAAGCCAAGACGCGGGCCAAGGTTCATCCGGCCCGAGTCAACCATGCGTCCGCCGAGGAAGCACAGACCGCTCCTGAAGTTATACTGGGTATGTTTCCTGTAAACTTTACTCCTGCCACAGTATTATTTGATTCTGGCGCTACACATTCATTTATCTCCAAGCAGTTTGTTGGGGCACATGGGTTGTCAGTAGTGGGACTTAAGATACCTATGCGAGTTCAAACCCCTGGAAACCACTTGGAGACTACTCAGTATTGTCCCTCAGTGACCATAGGAATCCAAGGATCTATGTTTCTAGCCAACCTCATCCTCCTTCATTCCAAAGGCATAGATGTCATTCTTGGGATGGATTGGTTGTCCAGACATAAGGGAGTAATTGACTGCGCTAGTCGCACCATTACTTTAATCAATCCGAAAGGAGAAAAAATTGTTTTTCGTTCTCCCATGCAAGTCAAGCCCGTAGCAAGTTTGAATCATGTTTCCACCGGGGAATCGTCCGAAATGGCGGCAAAGACCCCTGTGAAGTTAGAGGATATCCCCATCGTCGCGAGAATACCCTAAAGTTTTCCCCGAAGACTTAACTCGGATGCCGCCGTAAAGGGAAATTGAATTCGGATTAATTTAGTACCGGGACCGCCCCAATACACAAGAGGCCGTATAGGATGGGAGCCAACGAGTAGGCCGAAGTAAAGAAGCAAGTGGATGAACAGTTGCAAAAAGGGTATATTCGCCCGAGCACGTCGCCTTGGGGTGCTCCGGTGATTTTCGTGGAAAAGAAAGACAAGACCAAGAGAATGTGTGTCGATTATCGCGCACTCAATGTGGTTACTATCAAGAACAAGTATCCCCTACCACAGATTGATGATTTATTCGATCAAACCAAAGGGCCAAGGTGTTTTCCAAGATAGACCTGTGATCGGGCTATCACCAGTTGAGAATTCGGGAAGAGGACATTCCCAAGACCGCTTTCACCACCGATACGGCTGTATGAGTGTATGGTCATGTCTTTTGGACTAACCAACGCACCGGCCTTCTTTATGAATCGATGAACAAGGTGTTTATGGAGTTCTTGGATAAATTTGTGGTGGTGTTCATTGACGACATTTTGGTCTACTCTAAAACGGAGAAAGAACATGAGCAACATCTTCGGACAGTACTCGAGAAGTTGAGAGATCATCAACTCTACGCCAAGTTTAGCAAGTGTGCTTTCGGTTAAAGGAGGTACGGTTCCTCGCCACATTGTGAATGCCCAAGGAGTAGCCGTGGATCCAGCAAATGTGGAATCGTTACCAAGTGGAGCCCGCCAAAAACGGTCACGCAGATCCGAAGTTTCCTTGGACTTGCGGGTTACTACCGCCGTTTCATTGAGAACTTCTCCAAAATCGCCAAGCCGATAACTCAACTGTTGAATAAAGATGAGAAATTTAAGTGGTGCGAATGCAACAAGAGCTTTGAAGAGCTTAAGAGAAAGTTGGTGTCGCACCGGTGTTGATCCGCGGATCCGCAAAGGACTTCCAAGTTTATTGCGATGCATCTCGCCAAGGGTTGGGATGTGTGTTGATGCAAGAAGGCAAAGTGGTCGCATATGCATCTCTCCAATTGCGCCCACACGAAAACAACTATCCCACTCATGATCCGGAATTATCCGCAGTGGTTCATGCCACGAAGATCCGGCGACACTACCTAATTGGTAACCGTTGTGAAGTGTATACGGATCATAAAAGTCTCAAGTATATTTTCACCCAACCGGATTTAAACCTCCAAACGAAGATGGTTGGAGCCGATCAAAGATTATGATTTAGGGATACATTACCATCCCGCAAAGCTAATGTGGTTGCGGATGCACTAAGCCGAAAGAGTTCTTGCACCACCCTCGGTGTCGAAGGAATGTGCGACCGGTTGCAGGCAATTCGAGTATCTAAATCTACGAGTGGTGGATTTTGGTTTTGTGGCTGCCCTGGAAGCCCAACCCACTCTCATTGATCAAATTCGGCTGCTCGGGCATCGGATCCCGAGATGGCCGAACTCAAGAAGAACATGAGAGTCGGAAAAGCTCGTGGTTTTACGGAAGACGAACACGGCACAATCTGGATGGGAAAGAGATTGTGTGTGCCGGAAGACAAGGATTTGAAAAAATGATCCTTACGGAAGTTCATCAAACTCAATACTCAATTCACCGGGCGGTACAAAGATGTATCAAGATCTTAAAGAAAAATTTTGGTGGGTCGGTATGAGGAGAGAGATAGCTGAGTTTGTTGCACTTTGTGATGTTTGTCGCGGGTTAAGGCGAACATCAACGGCCCGCCGGCTGTTGCAACCACTCCAGATTCCAGTGGAAATGGGAAGAAATTGGAATGGATTTCATCACGGGTTTACCCCACACGTCGGGATATGACTCAATTTGGGTCGTTCTGGACCGACTCACCAAGGTGGCCCACTTCATACCAGTGCATACTACCTACACGGGGAAGAAGCTAGCAGAGCTTTATCTCGCAAGGATCATGTGTTTGCATGGCGTGTCTAAAAGATCGTGTCCGATAGGGAAGTCGTTACTTCCAAGTTCGGAAGAAGTTGCAAGAAGAGCTCGGTACCGTTTGAATTTTAGTACGGCCTATCATCCGCAAACAGACGGTCAAACGAGAGAGTGAATCAGATTTTGGAAGACATGCTGAGAGCATGCACGCTTGATTTTGGAATAGCGTGGGACAAAAGCTTGCCCTATGCAGAATTCTCCTATAACAACAGCTATCAAGCCAGCATTCAAATGGCACCGTATGAAGCATTGTATGGACGGAAGTGCCGCACACCCCTTTTTTGGGATCAGACTGGTGAACGCAAGTTGTTTGGCACAGAAGTAATAAGTGAAGCAGAGGCAAAGGTCCGAACGATTCGGGAAAGGTTGAAGATTGCGCAGTCCCGACAGAAGAGCTACGCGGATAATCGTCGAAGAGACCTCGCTTTTGAGGCAGGGGATTTTGTGTATCTTCGCGTTACACCACTCCGGGGAGTACACCGTTTCCAAACCAAAGGCAAGTTGGCACCACGTTTCGTGGGACCATACAAGATTCGGGAACGTCGAGGAGAAGTGGCCTATCAGCTTGAGCTTCCCTCCAGCATGACTGGTATTCACGACATGTTTCATGTGTCCCAGTTAAAGAAGTGTTTAAGGGTACCAAAAGAGCAGGCGAGTCCAGACCAGATCGAAATTCAAGAGGACTTAACTTACGTAGAGAGACCAGCACGTATTCTCGAGATCAGCGAGAGAAGGACTCGGAACAAAGTTATCAGGTTTTGCAAGGTTCAATGGACTCATCACTCCGAGGAAGAAGCTACTTGGGAAAGAGAAGATGAGCTAAAGGCCGCGCACCCGCACCTTTTCGCCAGTACCTCCGAATCTCGGGGTCGAGATTCCGTTTAAGGGGGGTAGGTTGTCACACCCTGAGTTTTGCCCTAAATTATTTAAATAATTTACCCTGAAATAATCGGAATTTCTAGAATTAACCTGGAGCCAACCAGTAATTTTAAAAATGCAATTAATAAATGGAAACGACATGGTAGGATTTTTCTTGAATTCTGCATGTCAAAATGCACTAACAGGATTTTTACTGGAATTTTTAGAGCACTCTAAGTATTTTTAATCAATTAAATAAGAAATCAGGAATTAATTAAGCCCCCAAAATCCTTTTTCCTTCTTTTTCTTTTTCTTTTTCGTACGGCGGCACACTGTTCCCGCCCCTTTCCCTTTTGGGCCGTCGGCCCGGTTTCCCTCCCCGGCCCGAGCCGCTCCCGCGCGCGCCCCCCCTTCGGTCGTGGGCCGAAGCCCGCGACGCCAGCCGCGCCGCGCAAGTCCGCGAACCATCCCTCGCTCCGCGAGTCACCGAGCAGTGGGCCCCGCCCGTCGGTCTCCGTCCCCACGCCCGGTCGGCCCGGCCCGCCGCCCGCCATGCGCGCCGCCGCTCCGCTCCGTTCCGCTTGAACCGGTGCCACGTCGGACCCATGCCGGGCACGATCCCGCAACGCCGCATCCATCTCCGCGTCCTTCGCGTTCGATGGAAACCTTATCCGCGAGGAATTCGCGCCGCCGTTTCTCTCTCTCTCCGAGTCCGTAACCAATGGCGACAAATCCGCGCCTATCCCGTGACCTTTCCGATCTCGTTGTGCCTCTATAAAGTTCCCTCTTCGCCGCCGCGTGTTTCCCTTTGTTTCTCTCTCGTGTTAGCCCTAAAACCGCCGCCGCCATCGTCGTCTTCTCCAACGCCGGTGAGTGCGCCGCCACTTCCTTTTCTCTCCGGTTTTCCGTGTTGTCCCTCGAGTCGCTTCCCCGCGCATCGCTTTTGCTCTCCGCCGTCGTCTCCCGCGCTCGCAGCGCCCTCCGTCGCCGTTGCCGGTGCCGCCGAGATCGGTCGGCCGCCGCGTAGCCATGGCCGACGGCGAGCTCGAGCCGCCGCCGCCCAAAACCCTAACCCTAGCGCCGCTCTTCCGGGGCCGTCCGATCGGTCGGATCGGGAGGATCCGAACCGTCCGATCCCGCCCAATCCGTCGCCGTTCAATCCGATCGCCGCGTGGATGGCCGCCGCGTGTCCGCCCTCGGCCGCCGCCGAACCCTAACCCTACCCGCGATCCGCACCGTCCGATCCTTCGGATCGGGCGGATCTGGACCGTTCGCTCCCGTGCAAGCCGTCGTCGTCCGATCGCCGCCGCTCCTCGCGGATGCGTGCCGCGTGTCCCCGCACTCGCCGCCGCCGCCATGGACTCGGTCCACCGTGGACCGTGCCCATGCCGCTTGCGTCGGCCGCTTGCGCCAGTGACGCGTCAGCCCTGCACTGCGCCATGCTTGCGTCACCCGGGGCTTAATTGCGCAATAAATATTTTAATCTTTTCTGTTTAGTTTAAAAATCACAATTAAACTTCTAAAATCCATATCTTTTGAATCTGAGCTCCGTTTTAGCCCATTCAAATTTCATTAAATCCAGAAAAATGTCAAGAATCCATTAAAAATACTTTTCAGTGCTGTTTCAGTAGACTTTTTATGGTGTTTGTTGAGTGCTTTGTTTGTCGTGTAGATCCCGAGTTTTTCGGCGAGCCCGTTCTCTTCAAAGTAGTCGCCGAGGTTCCTCAGTCTCCAGAGCAAGGCAAGTCATACCTTACATTGACCATATTGTACCTATTTTATGTAAATACCTCTTTTCTTTCAAATACCGCATATGTTTTAGAATGTCATTTCATGGGATGATTATACCTATTGTACTCAACCATAGGATTGTTTACCTTATACCATTGATAACTTGAGGTTCAATGTGACTAGATGATAGCTTAAGGTTTGCTTAGTTATGCTTAGCTCAACTAGCTCACTTAAGGGAATCACACTAATCAAGTATATTACTAGAAGTTAACCCTCGGATGAGGTTAAGATGTGACACTATTTCTAATAATATTAAATTATGAAAAGGGTGGGTCGTGAGCACATGGTTGGACTTTGGTTAGCGTGCTCATGACAATTAAGGACCGGTTCTCGGAAACCCCGGAAGAAATGCCGTGCATACCACAAGCCGGCATGGGTAATGGGCAGTCCGTAGCGTAGCCGTCTCTAGTCAACGTATCCCGGAGAGGGTGGGCGTGATGGAGTTGGGTTGGCCCCGGTTTTAAGGGTTGATCAGCTTCCGGATTCACCGCGGCACTAGAGGGGGCTGCCCATTGCCCGATGGGAATGGGGGCGAAAACCTTGGTGTGGTACGATTGGTTAGAGGGGTTATGTGAAGGGTCTCACGGTTCCTTTCCGGTACCATGGTGGTGCACCGGTGCACGGTAACGTGTTGTGGGATTGTGTCTTGTGGGTACAGTTGTACACCTCTTATCAGAGTAAAAACTATTCGAATAGCCGTGCCCACGGTTACGGGCGATCGACCAGATTCACCTTGATTAGTTTCACTTATTTACCTGAATGAAATATTGGAATGTGACTAGTGCAGGTGGATGAATGGGCCTGTTGCAACGTGGTCTTAGCGTTGGACAGTGTTTATTTAATACTGCTTAATTATTACTACTGTTTTACTGTCTTCACATATCGCTATTATATTCTGCAAATGCTATTTATGTAAATTGAGCCTCTTATCCTTTTCCTTGTTATTTATCTTGCATCATGTCCCCTTTTCCGGTGTGACTTGTTGAGTACGGTTGTTGTACTCAGCCTTGCTTCTTTTTCCCCCTTCAGTGCCAGAGGTTGAGATCGAGGTCTCCAAGGAGGTGTAGGCTTGTTCTCGTCAAGGGTTAGCTGTGGTGTTGGCGTTCCGCTTCACTCGTGTCAAGTTTAGCTTAAGTCAGTTTTATTTTCCTTTCCGCTGCATTTGTGTAACCCTTTTATATTGTTTCTAAGACGAGGATTCTGTATTATCAATAACGTCGATTTGTGTACCTCGGCCGATGCCTGGACGAGGGTGAAATGCACAAATTAGCTGCAGAAATTCTGGTGTGAATTTCTGGGCGTGACAGTATACTACCGATCTATCCCAATCACTTAATCTAAATGTGCTTTGGGATAGCAATTGTATACTTATTGATATCCATAGCCGATCGAGTAAGATCTAACCTTAACCAAACGCCTGTTTCTTTGTTTCTTGTTGGTTGCAGGATCAAACCAACTAGCACGCCCGCTCGATCACCAAAGGAGACAATTTTTGGACCAGCACTGGAGTTAGGCAGATCTCCCAGGCTAGCGCGTGGGAAAACTTTACACCAACAGCAGCCAATAGCACCTCTTGCCTCCCACAATGCCACCATCTCGGCCGTCGTTGTCCACCGTTAGTCCAGCAAGCCACCGCTCGCCGTCGTCTGCACCGGCCACATAATGACATAACCACGTAGACCTCCCACTGCCAATGCCCGCGCTAAGCGTAGTCGGTGTAGAAGGCTACCATCAACTATCGTGCCTAGCTACCAACCTTCACCGTCCGCACCGCTCGCCTACTACCATAGCCGTGCGGACCTTCCACTACCTAGCCACGTCGGCCTCCCGTTGCGGCCAACCACGCCTACTGTCCGTTGTCATCGACCGCGTTGGTCTCTCGCTGTTGCTGCCCCCGCCCATGCCGGTTGCTCGACCCTAGCCAGATCCGGGCATGAGGACACCAGATCTAGTCACGACGGCACCAGATCCATTGCCTCCTATGCTAGGGTGCACTTCTGCAGCCTCCAGCACCCTAGCTCGCTGTGCCGTCTCTCCACGCCAAAGATGGAGCACCTATGGGATTTGGCTTTGCCGTCATCATCCCGACTCACTACCCAGTTCTTCAGCAGCATACTTCAGCAACAACACGATGAAGGTACACTACTGGAGAAACCATCTTTAGTTGAAGCACCAAAATCTACAATAGTCTCAGTTGGAGTTGTACCCGGGACTAAAAAATGTTTTTAGTCCCGCTTAAAAAGGCACCGCTCTCTAGGACCTTCAGTCCCGGTTCGTGTCACGAACCGGGACTAAAGATCATCTTTAGTCCCGGTTCAAATTCTGTCAGAACCTATCAGGGCGCCTTCGGTCTTTAGTCCCGGTTGGTAACACCAACCAGAATAAAAGATGGGATCTTTAGTCCTGGTTGGTGTTACAAACCGAGGCTAAAAATCTAAAAGATCTTTAGTCCCGGTTGGGAACACCAACCGGGACTAAAGTAAAGGTGCTTATTTTTTAACTGAAATCAATCTTTATAAATTTTTTGTGAAATTGTTTTGGTGATAATATACAAATCGGAGGGATCTACAGTATTGATAAGAACATTCAAACCCTGGTCGTCGCGTCTAGTTTATGCGCGTATAACAAGTTTTGCGTGTATTGTTCCCGTTTCATCCTCTAATTCAGAGTCGGTTTTTAAAACGGTCATACCTTTCACATACGGACTCCGATCGAGACGTTCCATATATAAAAATCGATCATAAAAAAATTTCGGATGTGTTCGTTCGCGCTTTTTCACGTTCGGCGATTTTATTTTTTCCAAAATGGCTCAGAAGATTGTCTTTTCGAGCCCGGAAGCTTTTTTCAATTATAAGCATGTCTTCTGAATTTTCCACAGACCACGTCTTTCACTTGTTTAGACTCAAATTTTTTGTGGTTACCTCTTGTGTGCTCCTAAGTCAAGAAAAATATAAAAAATAAAAAATAAAAAGTCAACTTTTTCCTGTCTTGGTCAACAGCAGATGAAAATAAAAAAAGAGAGGGGCAAAAGAGAAACAATATCATGTATAGGATTATCTATGTTTATTAAATTTTAATATTATTGTTTTAAACCTATATTTAATGAAATTAATTTGACCTTATTTACTAATTAATAATTAATTATTAATTGTTAACCCTAGCCATGACCAAATAAATTTGAAAAAATAGCGGAAAATTATATTTAGTCCCGGTTGATGGCTACAAACGGGACTAAAGATGAATTGAAAATAGCAGAAAATATCTTTAGTCCCGGTTGATTCCACCAACCGGGACTAAAGATGAATTAAAAAAAGCGAGAAAATTGGATCTTTAGTCCTGGTTTATGCCACCAATCGGGACTAATATATCTTTAGTCCCGGTTGATGACACCAACCGAGACTAAAGATCCAAGGGTGTATATATATATATATATATATATATATATATATATATATATATATATATATATATATCCTGGTGTGCATCGTCTTCTCCACCGATCCAACACTTAGCTCATTTTTCAGATCTCTCTCCCTCTCCCCTCAGCTCTCTCCCTCTCCCTCTCTCTCTCCCTCTCCTTTCCCTCTCCCTCTCCCTCTCCTTCTCCCTCGGCAAGCAAGGGGAGGAGATGGCGGCGGCGGGGAGGAGGTGGCTGCAGTGGGGCGCCATCTCCTCACCGGCAGCAAGTGGGAGCCGACGGCGGCGAGCGGGAGCCGGCGCAAGCGGAAGCCGACGGCGGCGGCGAGCGGGAGCGGCGCGCGGCAGCGCGAAATTTGATGTTGTTGTTGTATTTTGTTGTATATATAGTGTGGATGATTTTGTTGTATATATGTGTGAACAAATTTGTGGATAATTTGTTGTATATATGTGTGAATTTTATTATTGCATTTTGTTGTATTTGATCGTTGAAAAAAATAATTTCAATATTGTTTGCATCTGTATATATGTTATGTGTGTTATGTATTTATATATATATATATATATATATGCATATTTGTATATATATGTATATATATGTAAACAAACAGCAGCTAACAGTAAGAGGAAATTAAAAAAATAAAAAAAAATTTAGTCCCTGTTGGTGTTACCAACCGGGACTAAAGATGACGGCGCCGTCATCTTTAGTCCCGGTTATTTTATTCCTGGTTATTTCAATCGAGACAAAAGATGGTGATCTTTAGTGCTGAATTTGTAATCTTGGTTTCACATCAAAACTATAGAGGATTACTAACCGGATCTGATGTATGGGTTTCTAATGTATGGGTTTTTTTAGTAGTGATAGCTCATGTTACTTCTCCAAGCCTCCAAGCCACCTACGCGTGGATGACGCGGGTCTATTTACGTACTCCTATCCAAATCTCCTCATTAAAAACAACTTATCTGCCCTGTACACATCATTGCATCCCAATCTGCAAAACACGGTGGCATGTCAGATCAGTCTGTCACCGGTTTTTTAATTAACCATACGTGCGGCGTGCATGACAGATCACAGAATCTGTAATAATACTGTAATATAATGGAGTACTTCTGGTTCTGGCATCCAAATACTGCAAGGCAAGCACACTAAAATTTTTAGCCAACAAACGGGACTTTAGTTGTTTGGATAAAGAGGTAAACTTTAGTGCATGTCATACCAATATTTAAATATTAATTTAAAAAACTAAACAAAAATAATTATAAAAATAATTATAAAATATAATTCGCGAAACGAAGCAATTAAGTTTAATTAATTTATAATTAAAAAATATTTATTATAGCATTGTATTGTCAAATCATGACGTGATTAGATTTATTAGATTCGTCTTATGAATTATCCATCGATTATGAAAGGGTTTCGTAGATAGTGCACATTCAATACTCCAAAATAGCTTCTAAACATTCGATGTTACAGGGACAAAATGTAACACCCTAAAATTTGAAGGCTTAAAAATTAAAATATAAAATTTAGAACTTACAAAAATTTTTGAATTGTTGCATCATGTCGTATTTATTTGCCTCTTATTTGCAAGTTGTTGTCGAATTATAAATAACAGGGTATTTATTTAAAAGATGAAAAGTCGATAAGGTTTAAAAACCTTAAAAGAAAGGAAAATTTCAAAATGGATATTTGAAATAAAATTTTAAAAATACAATTGGAGAAAGTTAAGGTGTAATAAAAATTTACTTTTGAGACCAAAATTATAATTTTTGGGTGAAATATAAAAAATTACTAAAGTATAAATAAAAAGGAAATTATAAAAATAAAATAAGGAAAAATTTAAAATTTAAAATTAAATCAAATTTATATTTGGGGCCAAAGCTATATTTTTAATTTTATAGGTGATATAACAAAGGAATAAATAAAAAGAGAAAAATCGGAAATTGAAAAATGGCACTGTTCACCGGCCCTAGGTGTTCGACCCCATACCCGGGCCCCCCTCCCGCGCACACGCCACGTCGCGTCACCCTCGTGCCCGCGCCATGTCTAACCCGGGCCCCTCTCTCCCGCACGCGCCGCACGTCACACCGCCTCGCACCCCACGCGTGCACGTCGCGCCAACTCGCGCGCACGTCGCGCCGCCTCGCACCACGTGTCGGCCGTCCTCGGGCCCCTCTCTCCGCCGCGTGTCGCGCCGCACCGCCCGTCAGCGCCCGCGCATGCTGCATGCCCATCGCCGCCCGCGCGCGCGCCTGCGCGCGCGCCCTCGCGCCCCGCGTCGCACATCGTCGTCGCCATCGTTGTTTTCCCTGGCCGTGCCTATAAAGAGCCCCCTTCCCTCTTTCTCCCGCGCCATTTCCCTTGTTTCCCTCTCCCCTCTTTCGCGCTCGTCCCTCGTGCCACCGCACCGCTGCGCCGCCCCTACACCGCCGCGACGCCACCTCGTCGCCGCCCATGCCGCCGGTAAGCCCCCCCTCTCGCCCTTTTCCCCTTCGCCCATCCCGCCGCCCTTCGCACGCCCTTGCCCCTGTGCCTCGGTCGAGCCAAATAAAGAAGAAGAGAAGAAGGAGAAAAATATGGAATTGAGTAAGGAGGAGGAAGAAGAAACAGAGGAAGGAGAAGGCAGAAAGAAGGAAGAAAGGGAGGAAGAAAAAAGAAAAGAAAAGAGGAAAGAAAAGAGGAAAGGAAAGAAAAAGAAAGAAAATAAGAAGAAGAGGAAAAAGAGAAAATAAAATAAAAATAGGAAGGAAAATAAAAAGGAAAAAATATTTAGGAAATTTAGGAGAAAAATATATTTTCTAGAATAAAATTTTAGGGGATAATTATAGGCTAGATATTAAATATAATATTAAGGATTTAATTATCGCATGAATTTAATTTAGGAATTTTATCATATGAATTTTTCTAAAATTTAAAAATTCTAAATAGTGTCAAGCTTTAGGGTTAATTATTTTCGGATTCGATTATTTTAATCCTAGGGTTTGTCGGCCCGATAAAATTGGGAAATAAAATTAGAATTAACCATTTCTTTTCCTGGTATAATACTTTTGAATCATCGATCATAATATTTCTAAAATTTAAAATGAATTAATTTGAAATAATGCCACCTCATAATTAATTAAATTGGTTTAACCGTGGAACTTCAAACTGTTGTATCTCGCTCGTTTTAACTCGGATTCTATCGAAACTTGAACCTAAACTCATCTAAAATCATAGACTAGTTTTAGGAGCCGTTTTGAGATCTATGTGGTATTTTGGTGATTTTATTTGAATTCTGATCGAATTCAATCGAATCTATCGCACGTATTTATAGAGTCCGAGGGAGTAGTTGAGTGCGCCGAAGATCCAAGACAACAAGGTTACGAGCAAGGAAAGTCATCACTACCTTTGAGCATGTTGAACCATTTTGCGAACTTATGTTGTTTTAAAATCAAATATGCATGCTATACATGTGAGAACTCTCATACTTGTTATATGCCATGCCTTGATGTTGAATACTTGTATATTCTTTGTACCCTGTAATGTCATGCGTTCGAAGTCAATCTTCGACAATGCTTAGCCATGCTAATTTAGATTGATGCACATTCATATTTATCAAATGATATATGCTTGGGCAACTACCTTGGGATAGGTGGTTGACATACGACATGTGGAGACATGAGCGCCACATTGCCATGACAATGATGAAATGTTTTTGGATGAAAACTAAAAACCAAACAAATGTTTTAGACTAGGGAGGCTGGATGATTTGGGTGGATTCCGGTAAAGGCAAGTGTCGTCCCTGGTCAATTAAGGACCGAGCCATGAGATAAACATGAAACGAGCTAGTACAACCGTGCTTCTCGAATGGGTATAGACCTAGCGGAGTAGATAGCCGAACGAAGGCGGTACCCCTGCATAGTGGTTCATTTGTGTGTGAGAATAGGCGGGAAGCCTACAGATGGAACATTGGGCTGAAATTTGATTTAATTACAACTTAAAGAATGAGTGAGTCTTTCCCTTCCCGGGAGCGCCAGAACTCCTATCACTGCTAGAAACTGTGTACGGTTAGAGTGCATGAGGGCTCAAGTTCATGGAGCAGGTACTGCCAAAGTGAGGTTATTGAAAAGCTTTGTCGTGACACGTCTCATGTGTTGGGACTTCGGCTCATGTGTTGGGCAAGTCAAGGAGTACGGGTAAAGTGTACATCCACTACAGTGTGAGTAAAACAATCTATTCGAATAGCCGTACTGGCAGATATGGAGCGACGGGACAAGTTTTTCGCTTGGCTAGACTCTAAATTTTAAAATGATGGGATGGGCATGCATGATGATTTTGTTATATGCTGGTGGATCAACTTCTCGGAAGACGAGAAGGGGTAGACCCCAGAAAATCATGACGATCCGGTGGCGGAAAGCTATCCTTGGGATCACAATGGATGGTGGACAGAACCATCACTGATTAACTGAACTATGAAATTAAAACTTGATCAGTCTTAGGTCTTAGGCTTGTGAAAAGAATTGCAAAACTAAACATATGCAAAAGAACCACAACCATTCCTTGATTATTCCCTATCATATGCATCTTTGTTGTGGTGGCTTGCTGAGTACGGTTGATACTCACCTTTGCTATATGCATAACATTCAGATGTGGGCGATGAAGACCCTGAAGATCCGTACGCATACTACCAGGAGGGTAGGGAAGACGATGGCGCTCAGTAGGTCTTAGACTTTGGTCGTTGTCTGTGGCAATGGCGTGTCGCTGCCTTCTCTCCGCTACCTTATCTGCATTCTGCTTTTGCTTGTATTCCGGACCGTTCGGTCCTATGTTCTAGACAATGCCTTCGGGCGCTATATTTTAATATTCGCATAAGACAACTGATGTATCGTGCACACTTGATGATTCAGTAATGTAATCATGGGTACCAAACTACTCGATCCAGGAAAATGGTACTATGAACACAAATGATTCGTGTTATAAAAATGGAGGTCTAGACTAAATTTTAGGCCCTATATCCAAACAGGTCTTATAAAATTCCAGTGTTGAAATGTGCACCGACGAACGGATTAACAATCTTTGCTTGCGTTAAGAAAACAATCTTTAGCGATGTTCTTTTGTGTTAGGTCGCTGAATGGCTGAATAGCTAAAGGAAAAAAATAATATAGATACAACTCATGTGTAGAAAGATACTGGAGTACGTGTGTGTGTGTGTGTCTGATAGATGGTGGATAAGGTGGATCAGTTCATGGAGCATTAGAAACAGGAGGGAGTACACCAGAGCTGAGGCATGAAAATGCATAAATACATTCCCCTCGTTTAGCTATACATTATGATTGGTAGAAATACATGCATGATTAGTTTTGCTAATCTCTGAAGTCTGATCCCTGTGGCAAACACACCACCAGAATTGCCACATGATGGGCCACTTCTGTCGGCTAATCGATGAGCTGGATCTCCGAGAGGTGCCGCTTCACGGCTATCGCTTCACCTGAGTAATGAGCGCGACTCTCCGATGCTCGTTAAGCTTGATCGCGTTTTCTTTTCCTCAGATTGGGAGGATCTTTTCCCTTCTTGCCTTCTTTGGGTGGCTTCTTCTGCGGCCTCGAACCACTGTGCGCTCCTTCTCCAGTCTTGTGTTGAGTCACCTAGGGCATATCGCTTTCGCTTTGAGGCCATCTGGCCTAAGTTCGACGGCTTCCTCCAAGTCATGTAAGAAGTCTGGCAACTGCCACCGGGCCTCTTCCCCCTCCCTGTGCTCGCTTGGTGTTTTGCCAACACGGCTAAGCTCCTGCAGAGTTGGAGTGACTGCCACGTTTGCAGCATTCGCCTCTAGTTGCAGATGGCGAAGGAGCTCGTCCTTCGGCTCGACGTCGCACAAGAGAGTCACTCTCTTTCCCCCTTGGAGTCTTGGTTGCGGCGGGACTTGAAGCTCAAATGCTTAGTGCTTGCTTTCCTCGAGCGTACCATGGCTCGCCAGCGCTCACGCTTGACCTGGCTCAAGGAAGGTGATGCCAATACGAAGCTTTTTTACTTGCACGCCAGAGGCCGCAGAAGGAAGAACTGCATCACTCGTCTGTGGGACGGAGATTGGCTCGTTGTCTCTCACGCCGAGCTCCAAGAGGTCGCCTTCTCCCACTTCCGTGCGGTCTTGGGGTCTTCTGTGCAGCGCGACCTTGCTCTTGATCTACACTTCCTAGGCCTGTCCTCGTTGCGCCTTGAGGGCCTTGATGCCCCCTTCTCAGAGGAGGAGGTGTGGGTGGTGATCAAGTCCTTGCCTTCTGATAAGGCACTGGGTCCGGATGGCTTCACGGGGCGGTTCTACAAATTTTGTTGGCTGGTGATTAAGGGAGTGATTTTGGCGGCCCTCAACTCCCTCTTTCTATCCAATGGTCGAGGGTTCTCTTCCCTCAATGATGGCCTCATCTCCCTCCTCCCTAAAAAAGATGAGGTCATTGATGTCAACGATTTCAGGCTGATCAGTCTCATCCACAGCTTTGGCAAGTTGTTCTCTAAGATTCTCGCTTCTCGTCTCTCTCGTCACCTCGATGGGATGGTGGCGTCCAATCAGAGGGCCTTCATCAAAGGCCGGTCCCTCCACGACAATTTTCGCTTTGTCCACCTCACGGCGCGTGCCCTGCATGCTAAGCGCATGCGGCACATCCTCCTCAAGGTAGACATCGCAAAAGCTTTTGACATGGTCAGTTGGCCCTTTCTGTTGGAGGTGCTCGCTCACCTGGGATTCAGCCAACGCTGGCGCGATTGAATTTCCATCATCCTTGGTGCTTCCTCTTCCCGGGTGATGATTAACGGGGTGCCAAGCCCTTGCTTCCCCCACGAGAGAGGCCTGCGGCAAGGGGATTCTCTTTCCCCCATGCTCTTTATCCTGGTTATGGATGTGCTCAACGCAATGCTCTGTAAAGCCTCTGACTCTGGTGGTTTCTTGCCCCTCAATGACCAAACCTTGCAACACCGTGCCTCCCTCTACACAAATGATCTGGTTCTCTTCCTCTCTCCTGTCCGTTAGGATCTTGAGCTCATCCAGGGCATTCTTGTGGTCTTTGGTGCGGCGTCCGGTCTACGCACCAACTTTACCAAGTGCTCGATTACTCCGATCCACTGTTCGATGAAGGACTTGGAGTTGGTCTAGTCGTGCTTCCCCTGTGCAATCTCTGATTTTCCCCTGCAGCTATCTCGGTATCCCTCTTTCCGTCCACAAGCTACCGAGAGCTGCTCTTTAGCCGCTGGTGGACAAAGTCGCTCTTCGGCTTCCGCCGTGGCAAGGTCGTCTCCTCACCCTACCTGGTTGTGCTACTCTGGTCCAATCGGTTCTCTCTTCTATTCCGGTCCATGTGTCCTTAGCTATCGGCCTACCAGACTGGGCGATTAAAGCCATTAATAAGAAGCGTCGTGCCTTCCTGTGGGCGGGCAAAGACTCGGTCTATGGGGGCCAGTGCCGGGTATCCTGGTCAAAGGTCTGTCGTCCCAAGGATCTTGGTGGCTTGGACATCTCAAACCTTAAGTTGGCGGGGTTTCCTCTCCGAGTCCGCTGGCTTTGGCTCCAGCATGCGGGTCACCCTTGTTGGCGGGGTTGAAGGCCCCTATGGAGCAGAGTGTTGAGGACTTGTTCGCCGCATCTACTATTTTTTGTGCCGAGGGATGGGAAGTCTCTGCTCTTCTGGTCGTGTCATTGGGTTGACGGCCGCTCGGTCGCCTCCTTCGCTCCCGATCTGTTTTGTGTTGTTTCCCAGCGCATCCGTGTTGTGCACTCAGTTGCCTCAGCCTTGGAGTTTAATGCTTGGGTTGCGGACATCCGTGCGGCTCTTTCTGTTCTGGTCATCTCCCAATTTCTCCTTCTTTGGGATGCGGTGCGCAATGTGCAGCTCTCGCCGGACATCGAGGATCGAGTTGTGTGGCGCTTGATTGGAGACCAGCGCTACTCAACACGGTCGGCGTACCGGGCACTGTTCATGGCCTAGCACCCCCTGGCCGATGTGTCCCTCATTTGGCGTGCGATGGGGCCGCCAAAATGCAAGTTCTTACTCTGGTTTGCTTTTCAGCAGCGCTGCTGGACGGCCGATCTTCTCCAGAAGCGTGCATTGAGAGTCACTCGGCCTGTCCTTTCTGCGCGCAAGATCTCAAGATGGATAACCACATTCTTCTGGACTGTGTGTTCACTCGGCAGGTCTGGCTCCGGGTGCTCTCTTCTTCAGGCTGGGCGGCTCTCGCCCCACTGCGTGGTTGCTGGCTCCAGGATTGGTGGCCGTCCTGTAGAGACCAATTATCAGTCCACCTCTGTGCAGGCTTTGACTCACTGGTTCTCCTTATTTTGTGGATATTGTGGAAGGAGCGTAATTTCGGGGTTTTCGATTCGGTCCTGTCTTCGGTCTCCGAGCTCTTTGCTTCCATCCAAGCAAAGGCTTGCTTTGGTCCTTAGCCAATTCTGCTTCTTTTGGAGTTTTGTTGGGAGTTTAGCGTGGCTCTGCCCCTTCCCGCTGCTTGGAGTAGTTTTTGTCTCTAGCTTTATTGGTTCTTGGGTCTTGCTTTCCCCCGTGTGGCATTGGCCGGTCCGACCGATGGCAATCCTGTAATTAAACTCTGTTTTTCTGCAGATATATTGACGTGCAATTTTTTTGCGCGTTCGCGAAAAAAAAGTCTGATCCAGACAACATGTATCTAACTTCATCTTGACAGAATAATATATTAAAGTCTGTTTTATTGGAAGTCCTAGTATACCATGTTTCAAAAAATATCTATAACTATCTATAAAGAAAGTAGTGTTTTCACCCAAAATTTTGTTTTGCCTGATTATTTTGCAGAAAACCCCTTTGAGTGTTTATAAAATTAACCCGTAGTTCACATGACTATTTTGCATAAAACCTCTTGAGTGTTTATAAAATTAACCGACAATCCACTTAGCTATTTTGCAGAAAACCCCTTGAGTATTTATAAAAGCGTTACGGATGCGTCCCTCCCTCTCGTCCCTATCCACGCCGTGCTCCGACTTCACCTATTGCAACGCATGGGCACAGGTGCTAGTCTTTTTCTAATTATACTCAAACCATTTGACTAGTGCCACACTTTATTTGATTAGTATTTGTTTGGTTGTTACTATTATGAACCCACGTATCATACATCATTCTCTAGCTAAATGTCGCCACACTTGTGATCATCTTAAACGATAACCAAATAGGTTGCAAAGTGGCATCCCACCGTCCTCAAGCTAAATCTGTCAACGGTGCCATCTCCTAAACTACCTCTTTCTGTTGTTGTCTTTCTTTCATCCTCTGTAGTACTGTCCTTTGACTTTAAGTGATTGATATGTGAGCCCCAAATAAATTAGGCTCGTATATCAATCACTCAACATTAAAGACAGTACTGCAGAGAATCTCTCCCTCCTCCCTCTCTCTCTCTCTCTCCTAAGTGCTACTCCATCGAGTACCAACCCCTTCTTCCCGAAACAAATGGCCTCCATCTCCAGCTAGAGGGATGTAGCTTGTCGCAGCCATGCCGTTGGTTTCAACCATGCAGTCGTCCTCTCTAGTCTCATGTTACGGCCAACGTTATTAGTGCTCCTTCCCATCACCAATTACCACCTCCTCAACTGGCATGGGTAATATCGAACTTCAATATATGACTTTGCGAAGGAGTTTTACTGAATTTTAAGACATTGAGCTAAATCCTAAAAATCATATAAAACTCTCATGTTTCAAAGCCTAAATCATTTTAATTGATATATCTGTGCATCTCTATACTACTTAGAGCAGGTTTGATAGTATCACTGATTACTGGCTATAATTGTATGTCACATCATCTAAAAGCAGCCTAATAGCTAGACAATACAAGTTGTTGACACGTTAGACAAGCAAAAATTTATTATTTTTTAACCACATCAATCTCTTTCTTTTCTGCCCTTCACTCTCGCTCCGCTGCAACACTGACAAAAATATCACAATTAGTTCACAAGGTGCCTTAGAGCCCCGTAGGCGTGGGCGACTAATTTGTCGTCCGTTTGCACTCTCTTTATTTCCTTCTCTAAGTCATCATCCACGTGGATTACATATGACCTACTAAATGTATCTTATTAACGCATATTCAACGGGTATCTAAAATGAACCTTTAAATTTATTTTTGAGAATTTCTTTAAAAAAAGCTTCAACAGATACTCTATATAGATCTCTAAAATTCTAAAATTATAGGTTCTTTAAAATACAGATCTCGTTTTTAAAACTAGAAATAGAAACTTGGTTCTCTAAAATTGTTCCTACCAACGTGAGGATATATTTTGACGCGATATCCTGGCGTACGTGACCTCGTGAAAATCCAATTTGTTCCGGCAGCGTGGACAGGCACGGTGGCGGGCGGGAGACGCGGCGGCGAGCGGGCGACGCGGCTTACACGCAACGCGACGGACGGGCTTTCTCCGCAACTCCCAAACGCCCCTAACGATCGTCCCTACTCTACTTAGAACGTCCCTACCACGCCAACACCCCTGTCGCGCGACGACAGTGTCATGCCGTGTCTCGGAGAAAAAAGACACGAGATGGATACCCTAACGGTTGAAGGGGCCCAATCTATACCTATATAAAGCAAGTAGTGTTTCCACCCAAATTTTGTTTTGCCTGGCTATTTTGCAGAAAACCCCTTGAGTTTTTTCAAAATTAATCCGTAGTCCGTCCGGCTATTTTAAAAAACCCAATTAAGGCGTGTTTAGTTTGTGTAAAGTTTTGTAAAAAAATGTCACATCAATGTTTGGACACACATTTGAAGTATTAAACATAGACTAATAACAAAATAAATTACGTAACCCATCTCAGAACGACAAGACGAATTTATTAAGCCTAATTAATTCGTCATTAGCACAAGTTTACTGTAGCACTTTATTGTCAAATCATAGTCTAATTAGGCTTAAAAGATTCGTCTCGTAAATTACATGCAAACTGTGTAATTAGTTATTTTTTAAGTTTATATTTAATACTTCATTTATGTGTCCAAACTTTCGATGTGACAGGGTGTAAAGTTTTTGACATATAACTAAACAGGCCCTAAAGAAGAAAAAAGTGTTATTTTACAGAAAACCCCTTGACTGTTTATAAAATTAACCTGCAGTACCAATGTTGAAAAGAAAGAGAGAGCTTGGATGAAAAAAAGACCTCCTACGTCCCTCTCTTCTGTTCCCATCCGCACTGCGCTTGCGCCCCTCCCTCCCATCGCCGCTCAGAGCTCCCGCGCCGTCGCCTGGACCTTCGTCCTCCGCCTGCTTCCCTCCCTGCATCGTCGTCCCATTGCAACGCACGGACATTTGCTAGCTATCTATAAAGCAAGTAGTGTTTCTATCCAAAATTTTATTCTGTCTAGCTATTTTACAAAAAAACCCTTGATTTTTTTTAAAATTAACCCGCAGTTAGGGGTGGATACCGGCTCGGCTCGGCTCGGCCAGCTCGGCTCGATAGAGAGCCGAGCCAGGAGGCTCGTCCTGGCTCGGCTCTCGGCTTGACTCGGTTCGGCCGGCTCGGTAGAGAGCCGGCTCGGCTCGTGAGCCGGCTCGTTTAGCTCGCGAACCACTTTAATACAGTGCAATTTATGTATAAATTACATTTTATTTTTTTAGTCTATTAAACATGCAAATATACAATTGAAAAAAATAAAAAGTGATACATTAAGTCCATAATTAACGTAATAACACTTGTCCATCGACAATTATCCATGCAAATGTAATGATGCAACTAGATTAGATATTATTACTATTATAATCTAAAGCATTAGATCCACATTGACCATCACAAAATTATAAAAATTATTGATTTATTGTCACATCAACAACAAAATAAGCAAAAAATATCAAAACAAGAAAAACATTAGGCCCTACTTTGTACATTGCATCGGCTCGTTGAGCTCACGAGCACTTGCGAAGCGACTCAAGCTACCTCATTATAGCTAACGAGCTAAACCCTTGGCGCAGCTTGTTAGCATTTTTCAACGAGCCGAGCCGAGCCATCCACGAGCCGAATGAGCTAGCGAGCCACGAGTATTTCGTCGCCCTACCCGCAATCCCAATACGAAAAGAAAAGGAGGGCTTGGATGAAAAAAGACCCCCTTCGCTCCTCCTCCTCGCGCCCTCCCTCTCATCTCCATCTGCGTCGCGCCCAGCATCGCGACTGCGCTCCTCCCTCTCATCGCTGCTTGGAGCTTCCGCGCCCCTCTGTGCCGTCCCCATCCGTGTCGCGTCTCGACTTTACCCGTTGCAACGTACGGGCACAATTGCTAGTTAGTTATAAAATAGAGAATCAGTTTTAAGAATCTGTCGTATCTATTTTTATCTTATACTCTAATTGTTTAGGAATGTCTTTTTTGATAAGAATTCTGTATATGATCTTTTTTTATATGGTCTTTTTTTGAGAATTGTTTTTTAAACCGGTTGGACATGCTCTAAACATGCTATTAAAAGTGCAATCATATGCCCACCCTCCCCCACGTTACACGTGCAGAACCCCTAAAAAAAAGAAAGAAAACGAGAGAGCGGTTTGGTTAGAAAAACTATTGGATGAAGTGTGTTTTACTCGATTCCCACTCAAACGCATGTACATAAAATAGCCAATAGTCTATTTTTTAACCCATTGCAAATCAAAGTGCCCATTACTATGTCGTCCGATTATCTACCCCACACTTCCCATACGTGAAACCTTCTTCCCTCTAAAAAAAACCTTCCAGCCTAAAAAAAAGAATTTATCGGGAAAAAATCTACTGGGCTGCTAGAAAAAAACAAACAGCCCATTCGGCCCAAAACCGTCGGGAATTAAAAGAAAAGAAAAGAGTTGCAACGCAAGGGCCTATACCAAATGATTATAAAAATCTCACTTCTTTTATCTTGCTTTGGGTATTGTGTATGCAAACAGCCGTTAGCCTCTTTTGACACAGCATCACAGGACAAATGAACAGCAAAGTAGCTCTCAATCTGATTAATAAAACCTCTTTTGTATATTATTGCATGTACTGGTCAAATCCTTGATGTATAAAGGAATTGATGTGGTTCCAAATAATTCAAAAATCGTTATATGCTTTGTTTTGAAATGATTGGGGAGTGCAACAACACATGTATCCAACGGAAAACCAAGCTTACATGTACTCTAATTAATCAAATTCCGTTGAGAGCTTTCCATGGTGCGAAAGCCAAAAACAAAAAGGTCAAAAAAGAGGACCCTCTTCATCAGGTTTAGCCATTTGCAACAATTTCATGGATCTTGTCACTGATCTCAGGATCATCTGATCTGACTGCTAGCTTCATGGCCACTTCCTTCGGTCCGCTAAGCCCGAATGACAGCCTCACTAAAATTTTCACATTACCAATAAACACACCGGATAGCAGGCAGGTGTGTGACCTCGAATTGCTTGGGACCACATCAGTTCCCTAAAAACCAAAGACAAGACAATAATCGAGTGAGATTATCGTTTCATGTTTGCATGACATGAAGCAATCTCAATATGCTAACTCCATTTTATATGGTTGACGATTAGATAGAAACTAGCATCAAACTATTCTGGTGAAACTAACTTCAGAAAAAAAATATACTGGTACAAGGTTACAAACTGGCAGGACTTCGTATTCATGTTATTGAGAAATTAGAACGTGACTGACCTCACAGGGCTGCATGCCGAGGATGCTTATGACAGCACTCACAGCCTCGGCCAGGCTTTCCCTGACGCCAAGCCCATATTCATCAACCCGCTCGCTTTCTGGATCCATGCTTTCCCAAGCATTTCTGAAGTTGGAAACTCCAACCTTCAGCATGTAATCAGCAGAAGTAACTTCCAGATCTTCGAGCTGGTACTCATCCTCAACACCATCATCGTCAGCTTCACCTGTGGATGGATCAACCTGAAACAAAGCTCCAGTTGAGTAACACCAGTCAAAGCATTTTACTGCATCAAACTGAACATGTAAATGCATAATGATCTCTTCTAGGATTAAAAATATTAAGCTCCTAAGTATAACATCAAGGGATAAATCACAATCTACTGATATGTGAAAGGAATAGGTAAGAAGCATGTTTTCCATTCGATCAAGGTCCAGGAAATCTTAAAAGAATTAAATGTGAGCAAAAATAAATTAATTCAGACCATATGCAAAAACAAAGAGAAGAACAGTACTGGGAGCACATACCTCTTTAACAATAAATTTCAGTATATTTGAGAACTTCCCAGTAGCAGGTACACCTTCTGGCTTTTCAAAAGCCACAAAGGTCTGTCCCGGTGAATCATAAGGTAAGGATCTTAACGATTTCGTTGCAACTTCTGAAAATTCATCAGCCTCAGAAGCATCCACAAAAACCACCACCTGAAATAAAACATTGTTCAGAAAAGCACTAATCCATAAATACAAAGACATGCATACAGAGTGGAAAAATAGCTTACCTCTTCAAGCAGTTGTTCAGGTATAGTATTGGTACAATTGTATTGGAGCACAACATGCCCATCATAAATGTGCTTCACAACATTGACTGAATATTCAGTCTCAGCTTCGGTCAATTCTACAGGAGCTGATGACTGAAACAAAGGATAAAATATCAAAATATAAGTGGTAAAACACAGTAATATATTTTCAGTGGGAACAAAATAGAAGAACACCAAGCTAACCTTAAAGAGTTTTCCAAAACCAGCAAACTCAGGAATGGACGAAAGAAGCTTCTCATATGAGGCATCAACAGTAGGAACTGGACCACTGAGAGCAGATGCTGGGCCTGTTGGCTTTTTGCCCGTAGTCTTTTTCTCAGCAAGAGGTTGTGATTTAGTTTCCAAAGATACAGATGAAATATCAAAAGGTGCCTCTGATGGTTCCTGCAGCATACAACAAGAATGTAAAGGCGGTAAGGCACCAACATGATAATCTAAAAATCATAGAAAACTAATGCTGTTGAGAGACGTACATAGTTCCGTAGGCTAGTCTCCAGATTAACTAGTGGAATATCAAATGAACCAAAGAGAAATTCATTTACATCCTTCTCAGTTTCACCAACTGTAGCTTCCCCGCCAAGCAATTTGAGATAAAGTGTGGCCCTGTCACGCACCTGAAGTGAAAACATAGCATAGCAAATGTAAGAAAGGAATGCTTCTTGCCAGGAAAGAGAGTTTGACAGGCCCTTTTATGAACACAAAACTTTGACAATGCTAAGCTGTACATAAGGAAGAACAGAGCATAATTTCTTTTTGCTCACCTCATCATCACCATCAAACAGGCAGCGTCTCAGAAGGACAAAAATCCGAGGCTGCAACAAAAGAAGACTGTAAGTGCAACCCAAGCTTAATAGACTCTACAGAGAGGTATACAGGTAATAAATCTGTCAAATTACCTTGAGTGAGTCAACCAATGCACCGAACTTTGCCAATGTACTTACAGCACTAGCTCGAACAGTAGCATTTTCAAGTATCACTCTGTTGTATATATAACGTATGTATTTACTAGGATCTGATGTCTTTGGACCTTCATTTCCCAAAAAGTGAAGTATCTGTTGCAAGGTTGGAACACAGTAAATTCATTGTGTAACTTTGGGGTATACAAGGCAAGGAAACTGTTTCCACATCCCAAAACAACCGAAGGACTTTCCACAACCACGCAACAACTAAAATTTGCACAGGCTGATCCTAAGCACTTGCTAAATCAATATTTTGCCAGTGAACAATGATCACTGCTTCGGTGTAATATAGGGTAGAAAAGATCCTCAGCCAGTTATAACTTTCAACATGGTAAGGCTATATTCAATATATTTCTTGAATTTCTTCAGAAGCAAGTATGACATTGTTAGACAGTTGACAGTACAAATTAGACAGTATTACAATTAAGTCACAACCCCCTAAGTTCAGAAATAACTAGTGACTTGCAAATACACATTTAGAAAATGACAGATAGGCCATTACCTGAGTAGACAGATAAGTGAACTCACAATCTTCAATGAATTCACACAAGTGAAATAAACCACTTTCTTTTGCATCAGGAATATCTCTAATGAGTATGATAATTGAATCAACAATAGCCTTCTTGTACTCAAATCCACCCTCTTCCCGTAGGATATTACTCAAAAAGTTCATCCTGCAAACACAACAGAGGTCAATGTTCTGATGACAAGCTAGTTCTGGATCTTTAAAAAAATCGGTATAGGAGTACACGCTATTCAACGTACAGTGACCGATATTTTAGGGGGAACTTCAAGCACAAGGATCTTATGGCCTCTACGACAACAATCTTGAATTCATCAGCAATGTCTGACATAAAATTGGTCATCTGCTTCATTAAGCGATCAACACTTGATTCATTGCCTGTCTTAAGTAGTGTTGTAATTGCAAGGGTAGCAATGCTCCTGTTCTGATCAGATATTAAACTCTCCATATCTATGTTACAATTGGTAACAGCCAAAGGATGAGTTGATGCAACCTGTGCAATCATTATCAAATCAACACAAGTCAAATGAAGGAACCAACAAGCCTATATCAAAGGGTAGTATAAGCATACAGATTAATATAATCAATAGAAGAACTCCACAAATAAAGAACACAAACAGAAGTTTTGACGTAGTAATGGATGTGATTTTTCCTGATTAAATTTGTAAAGAGGCAACAGTTTCAATTTCCAACTATACTTGAAGAATTCAAATCATATTCAAATGTAGTTATAAAATCAGACCACTGATTGAACCAGTGAACATTTTGATCCAGTGGTTTACCAGGTGGACCATCAGTTCACGGCCCAAAATCACAGGTTCATCAAAATATATAAAATAAAATTCATAAGTCATAAAGAATAACTAGGATTAAGTATAACTGCTTTTCTGCATAGAAGAGCAACTATTGCTTCCCAGTTAGTTCTCTTGCTGCTGTCCCGATGTCTTGAGATCAATCCCCCACACCACTATAGATAGCTTTTGGCTTTTCGTGTCTTCCAAAGGCAGTTGGCCCTATCGGTCCCAGGCTGATGATGGTTTAGTATAAACTAACCGGTTCATGTCGGTCTACACACATGCATTATATGCAATGTGACCAGACTGGACAAGGCACTAGTACACTTTATTCCTGGCCAACAGACAGCAATCTGGTTCTCCAAACTAGGCAATCATTGGGAATGTTGTGGTCAGAAATCAACCAGTGTTATTTCATTGTTCATAAAAAATATAGTGAGAATTTTGGACATTTGGCAGTTATATTAGGGGAAAATATGAAGACTTCATGTCAAATTGAGATAAGTACCAATGCGTAAGAAATGAATATCATATTGTTTGCCTTAATTGGAGAGGTAGAAAGGAAAATATTTGTGGGAAGCAATCAATTTTGTGCTAGAAAAAAAACAATGGTTGAATCAAAGCCCTACACACATGACAGATGTACAATAACAAGTAAATAAAATAACCTTATGGTTAAACAAACCTTATTAAGTGTCCGAACAGCAGCAAATCTGAGAACAGGTTTCGATGAACTTAAGAACAATTGCAGCACAGTAATTGCAGGTGTAAGCTCCCGGCTGGATACACCATTTAATTCAGTTATCGCTCTTGCAGCCTCAAGTATGACCATTTCTGCTTTATTCCGGAGACAGGACTCCAGGAAATCAAAGAAAGGACGATCTCCACCTTGACTATTCATGCTTGACTCTCTAATCACCTATGGATGGTACTCATGTTTCAGATATCTATCCAAAATTTCAAATAAGGTTTTGCATGATCAGAGAACAGTACCTGGCTAGTGTATCGAATAAGTAGGCACTGTGCCAGAGGTGAGCGAACAGAACCCCTAGTTAGACTAGTGACAAGCTTGCTGACAGCCAACCGGTCATTTTGCCTAATCTGCAAAATTCAATAAATGGAAACGTTGTAAGTTCCCTAAGCTTGAAAAGTTTGTTTTAACATAATATTATTTGCAATTGCCTAGCAGGTGGCAACAAAACAGAGATCTGAATGTCGTTTACTAAGAGGATGACCAAATGTCATTACTAGGATAATGAGCAGAAAGTTTCTATAGAACATTATTAGATGGGCAAATGTTAGGCATCTGCATGTAGTTTGTTTTGGTCCAAGATATTTAAGATACTAATGTTGATTCTACTTACTAGAAAAAACAAGCATGAAACTCACCTGGTGAAGAAGAGCAAGGGCATGAAATTGAACAAGAGCAGCTCTCGACTGTACAGCCTCCTGAACTTCATTGCTCCACCTTTTCACAACTTCAGGACTTGTCTGATTAGAATAAAACCATACAACAAAACATTGGTAAGGATTTTGGTCTGCTTATAATCTTATAATTGCATAAAAGCAAATACTACACTTTTTGCACACACCTGAAGCAAGTAGATGCCACTAACAAGGGCCGCGCTTGCAACAACAGGGTTCTTGTCAACAATGGCTTGCTTCAAATATCTCTCAATTTGGGTTAGAAGTGTTGAGTCAATAATGCGGCAAAGAACTCTTATAGCATTAGCTCGATACATATCAGTCTTGCTATTCATGTCCTTCATCAAAGAGCTGGTCACGATGATAACCTGCAACAGATGGAACACAATTTAAGACACTTTCAAAGACCCATGAGACTGCAGAGAAATACAAAGTAACGATCAACATCCACCAACCTCATCTGCTGATGGCGAGAGTTCCTTGATCATGAGGTACACCATTCTCCTAAGGCCTGCATCCTTGGATTGAAACAACTTGGTTGTCGCAAAGAAGACCTCTGTGGCCTCCACCTACAAAATTGTCCGCTCATTTACATGTGACAAGCATATTTCCTCAAACAACACAATCACAACTTCCTCGCATCTATGAGAAAATAGCACTAAACCAACATGCTACATCTACACGCCAATGCACCATTAAATCCAAATTCTTCTTTTAAATATATTATGTTATACAACTAGCGTTTGCAACCAATTCATTATGCTTATGAGCCCTCGATCTTATTCAGGAAGGCAAAAGTTGAACCTTTGTCTGCGACCACTGATTTACTTTTTTGGTTAAGGCATAGGTATTAGCTCAAGACTGCCTACATGCTAACAGAACATGCGGTTTTCAGAATTTTAATTAAATATGTATAACATGGAGACTCATCAATTGAAATCCGCAAGCTAAGCCAAGATATGACCAAAGTGAGATGAGGTATACAGCATTGTACCTTGGTGAAGGTGTCACCCTGGTTGAGCAGGTATAGAAGCTTGGTGATGACCTACAGGCACACAGGTAAATAAATCTTCCGATGATGCGAGATCCAGCGAAAGGAGAAAACGGAACGCGATTCACCTGGCAGCAACGGCGCGCGTCGAGCTGCGGGTCATGGAAGACGCGGGCCTCCTGCAGGACGGCGCCCTTCTCGATCCCGAGGAACGGCGAGTAGTACTCTGCAGCAGCAGCAAACGGGAGCGATCAATCAACCGGCCAATCAAACGCGCCGGCGCATTGCGCCGTGAACCGGCGCCGGATCGCGCCAGATCTAGGCCGCGGCGGCCGCAGATCTGGGTGTGGGCCACGCGCACCAAACCCAACTCCCACGCGCACACGCGCACGTACAGAGAGAGAGAAAGAGACGCACCTTCCTCGTCGAGGTCGTCGTCCTTCTTCACGACGAGCGGCTGCGCCATGGCGGCCGCTGGTGTGGCAAGCGACGGGACGCGCGCACGGCGGCGAGTGGGGGCGGCGGCGGCGGCGGGAGGGTGCTCGCGGGGGAGGAGGAGGAGGAGGAGGGCTTACGGGAGGGGAGAAAAGGAGGCGAGCGGCATGGACGACGATGGATGGATCTGAATCTGAAAGTGGCCGAGCCCGAGGACGAGGGGAGAGAGAAAGGGGTAGTAGGGTAGGGGCAAACGGGCAGTAGGCGTATGTTCTATGTTCCTTTGGATGCAATTCATCAAAGTTTTTTTATATATTTTAAAATTAAAATGATTATTCGTGAGTTTACGTAGTGTAACTCTCTCTATGTTTTACGAAATTCTTTGGATATTTTTTTCTATATATAGCCGAGCTTTTTATTCAACTTCTAAAATATCGGTCTAACTAGAAAACATCATCATTTCATCGTGAAGACAATTGCGGAAAGACAACCACTAAAGGTAGAGGATGAAATGCGTAGAGGAGACTCTACAATGATAGATGACCCATATTTGGATTATGAATCACCTACGAAGGAGCAGAGGGCTTACGAGTAGATGGTCTGGAACAAGCGTCGACTGGAGATGGAAGAATGAAATAGGGAGCGTAAGAAAAGGAAGGAGGAGGGGGAGAAGAGGAGCGGTAACACGTACAGGGTGGGGACATCGCATGAGCATGTAGTGTTAGTCTGAACTCGTGTGTTGATGGTATTCACTCATGCAGTATTAACTCGTGACTTCAAATTCCCTAATGCTTTGTGCACAATAATCTATGACTCATGATGTGTTGTGTGTCAGTGCTTTGAGAACAATTGTCTATACTTTATGGTGCGTTGTGTCTAAGTGCTTTGAGCACAATTGTTTGTACTTTATAATGTGTTATATCTCTAAATTCCTTAAGTGCTTCGCACTGGGGTTCACCAAACCGTTTTAGGTGGGTAACCGCCCACATGATAAGGCGGTTATCATGGTAACCACACGGTTTTGTAAACCTGATTTACACACAATTATCTATACTTTTGATGTCCTTTTATCTCTAAATTTCACTAGGTGACTTTGGTACATTTATGGTTTGCTACATTAGTGATTGGAAACAAACTTTAATTTGTAGAGCTTTTGTACTAATATAGTTGAATGCCCATGCATTGTAATGGAAAAAAATAATAGGGTTGACAGTCATAACAATTCAAACAACACTTTTACTAAGAATCATCACCTAATTCCAACCCTAAAACTACGCAAATGAGATCATGTTTAAATATATAGACACGACAAGGCGTTGATGGTTCACATAGCCATATTTTGTCATCATCAACCTTGAGAACATCATCATTTCATCACGGAGATAGCGGCGGGAGGGCGGCCACTAGCAGTGGCCTCACAGGGGTGAGTAGGCCGAGGAGAGAGGGAGGAGAAGGGAGGAGGTTGTTGGCCTCCGGTTTTGAATACCGAAAACCTCATGTGTTTTCATGTACCAATCCCTAGATCAGCAGTTGGTATACACATTCATAGTCAGTACAAAACATATATTGATATAAATTTAGGCTAAAGGAGTTTAATACCTTTATAATGACCAATTAGGTCTTGTTCTATCAAATAAACAACAGAGGAAACAATGTATAATGGTAGGCCCAAGTAACATGCCCACAGGCAGTTAACTAGAGTCGCAGCCAAGTTCTCGATAAGACTTTCGATCAACTATTAAATATGCCATCCTGCTAGTCGAATCTTCCTCTTCTCCTGCTGATAAATCTAAAAGGGGAAAATAGCAACGACGAGTACATAGAGTACTCGCAAGCCACCACTAACATGATTAATGCACACATGGTTCAAAGAAGGTCAGGGCTCATTTGCACAAATCCAATTTTCGTAAATATTTTCACAAACCTATGACCTAGCCACTTAAAACAATGTCAAATTTTCTTGTTTAACCATTCACTGAGGGTTGTGTCCACCTCCCCAAGTCTCACTTGGTTCGGTTTACCCTCATGCCCATTTATCCATAATTCCTTCACTGGACCCTACCCTCACCTTGGATAGTTCCACTAATCACCATCCATTCCCATCCATGCTCTAAGTCAATTTAAAAGTTTATAAGTCTAGTCAAGAATAGTACAAGTCCCGGTGCTCCTTTAACCGTGAGCACGACTATTCGAATAGATTAGTTTACTCACACTGCAGTGGATGTATACTTTACCCGCACTCTGTGGCGTGCCCAACACATGAGCCTAGTCTCAACACATGAGACGTGTCATGGCCCAGTCTTTCGGGTCCCCTTAAGGTTGCAGTACTTGCTCCATGAACTATGTGCCCCCATCATCTACTTGGGTTCGCAAACCAGAAGTGAGGGGAGTTCTGGTGTTCCCGAGATTCTAAGAATAGAAGTCTTAAGCACAGTTAGTCCAATTATAGTGTTAGATCTCACATATTATGTGAATTTATCATGCTTTTCTCTCTCACATGACCTATGTTATTACGGTTCTAAACCACAAATGACTGAGGTACTGCCCCCTTATGGTGGCCCTAATCCTCTAGGTCTATGCCCATACAAAAAGATATGGTCGTACTCAATTTGTTTCCTGCATGTTTTCCTGACTCGGTCCTTAACTAACTAAGGTCGACACTAGCCTTTGCCAAAATCCACCCAAATCATCCAGCCGCCCCAGTCTAAATCATCTTGATATAATTAAGTTTCATTTTTTAGAATGAACTTCACATGTATCTCACGAGATTGCAATGTATGTCTCCATCTGCGTTTCAATAATTGTCGCTACCCTAGCGACTATCTTCCCAAATCACATTATCATTTCATGTGATAAACCACTATAAGTATGGCTAAGCATGTGTCAATAATTTGATTAAGGACTTTATTATATCCCTGGTTTATTAAGGAAAAGTTAATCAACATTAAGGTAGGCTTAATCAACAATTAGGTTCACAATTTAAATATAGCATGTAGTTTGTTTGAAAACAAAACATTTCGCAGTATAGGTACAACATGATCTAAGGAGAGGGATGTGATGACTTGCCTTGCTCCGACGCTATAGACTGATTTAACTTGCTTTTTGACTTTTTCTTGACATCTAGCTCCTTGGGTAGCACCTTCACGATCCTCACGGGCGATATAGTATCATAATACAACAACCAAACAACACACAAAACCAATATCAAACCCTAGGGAAGAACTAAGCGGTTGCTAGCTATCTTTCTCACACTTCCTAAATCTGTAGAGCTTCGCCAGTTAACTAAGCTAAAGGTTAAGGTTTTGCTTCCATTTCACCTAGAAGAGCTAAAAAGGGCTAGGGCACTAGAAGGTATAGTTACGACCTATGCTTTTTTTAGAGAGTTGCTAGCACGTCACAATGATTTAGTGGAGTATTCTTTGGTTGATTTGTCATTTGACTTGTACTTATGTGATAACTTGTACATCATCAGGTGTTCAAGTTGTAGATAAGTATTTACCTCATTCGGTAGTTTAAGAGTTTATGTTCATTTTGTTATTACATATCGACTTAGTATATGTAGATGTGTATGGAGTTTTAGATTGTTATTCGATTTCTTCAAGCTAGGTTAACTACTGAAGGTGTGTTTTCTAAGTAAAGCTATTTCCTTGTGAAAAATTGACCTTAGATATTGTCTTGCATATTACTTATACATATACTTGATACAAATGATCATATTAGTCATTTAAAGTGTTATTATGTATGTGTAATTTACCTGTTAATTGGTGAGCCAAATTTTGGTTAATTAGCCATGTGGTAGTGTAGGTGTAACCCATTTGTGAAAATTAAACTTGTGAAGTTTAACATGACGTGCTTACTAATAAAAGAAAGTAGTTTAGAAATTCTATTATGGATCGACTTTGGTTTTTACACACATTTAGGTCATTACATGGGTGGGGTCGAATTTTAATATAGTATTTCATTATTTACTTTGATGTGGTCTATAACTTGGACATATGCATTTTTTTGACTTGCTTGTAAAGGATGGTTATTTAGGTCTTACAATTTTATATGTATGCACAAATTAATTCCACATTTAACTAAAAGTATTTAATAATTTATTTGAGTGTTCAAATTTAGATTTTGTGTTTGTGTTAATGACCAAATTTGGTAAGCCAATTATCGATTTGGAACTAAGGTCGAAGCCGATTTGGAGGGAATCGGGATAGTCGGAGCGCGAGTGCGCGCCAAGTGCAGACCAAATCGGCTAAAGAGTTCGTCGGCTGATGACCGAATCGACTAAGGTAATCGTCGGCTGATACCGAATTGGACAAGGTGAGCCGATATAGCCGATTCCGGTAAGATAATATTGTAATCGTCTTCGGATTCATTTGAAGTGCTTCATGAGGATTGCCATACATGGATAGCGTCCAGAAAAGGCAATTGTATCTGTTAATTAGGATATTTTAAATAATTTTCATATAGATAATGTCAGTGAGAGTTTGTTTTAGGCAATTATCTGTAATTTAAATTATAATAGAGGTAGGAATCGTGTCTGTCAAGGACTTATCTTGTATCTGGGTATAAATATGACCCAGGACCTTGTAAATCAACAACAATCAATTCAATACAACCTTCGGTGCATCGCCACCCTTTTGTTTTAGTTATTTCGACGAGTTCTTGCTTCTAGTTGGACTGCATCGAGTTCGATCTCCAGCAAAAGGTAAAGCTTGTTATGGCGGCTTGCGCTCTCGGGATTAGTGCTTCCATCATTATGATACTCTAATCTTGTTTACGTAAACCGTCGAGTTATTATATAGTTTATATAACCTAGATCGATAATGCGGTCTAACCCTAATCGGCTAGTCTCTGTTATTAGATAACAGTCGATAGGGTTAGGTATCATCGTTGATTTAGATTATATAAGGTATCCACCATCTCAAAAGGTTTTCATAGATTTGTTTAGATCTTATGCTTCTCTTTACGCTTAATGCTGCATTGGTTAAGTCTGACCTATTAAGTAATATTTAGAATCATAATATCTATCTCATCTCATGATTACTATTAGAGATAGTATCGGAGTTTCAGCCGATCTTACCTGTTTTAGCTATCTTGTTTATTTTATGCTTACTTGATATGCTAAAGCTGCTCTTTATATTAAGATCTCACTATAACTAAATATGTTAAGCTTGTTATCGATCCGTTAGGTTATCTTAACACCTGATCGGTTCTTGTTTAATATATTGTCTATAATGATATCTTAGTATAAAGTGGTATCGAAGTACTAGACGATACACATTAGATCTATGACATCGACTATGCTATAAACACATATAATCTGCATATTAAGGAACTTTTGAACATAAGTGGTCTATACTGTCTCGGTACACTAC
This sequence comes from Oryza australiensis, assembly GCA_019925245.2. Taxonomy (NCBI): domain Eukaryota; kingdom Viridiplantae; phylum Streptophyta; class Magnoliopsida; order Poales; family Poaceae; genus Oryza; species Oryza australiensis. Next base: position 3,548,712 of record JAIFGZ020000342.1, read on the forward strand.
CGATCTATCTCAATCACTTAGTTTAAACGTATTTTGATATTTAGATTATGTATCATGAATATCTACAGCCAATCAATTAGATTTAATTTCCCCCGGGCGATTCAGTGCATATCGGCTTAACACTGAACGATACGTCATCGGCCACCAGCCGATCGGCTATCGTTTACAGGCTAACACTTGCTTTCTTTCTTGTTGGTTGTAGGATCAAACCAACTGACACGCCTACGAACCTAAGAAGCAATATTTTGGACCTATACTAGAGTAAAGCAAACCACTCAGGCCAGCGCGTGATTTTCCAAGTCAACGAACTTTCGGCGCGATTTGGGATCAACAGTTTGTCTCTGAGGTCAAGTTAGTGTGTTGTCGCTTATATTTTGAAGTATTTATTCCTTTTCGTTGTGATTATTAATTTGCCTTAAGAAAAATTTTAGCATAGAAAAACAATTATCATCTTGTGTTTATTTTATTTGTAGGCATAAAGTGAGTTGGGGATAACTTCTATTTTTGTCCAGATTATAGAGCTTGAATATACAAAATTTTTAAGACAAGTTTCACTCGATTTGGAGCTCATTTGAATTAGTTATGAATTTTCAAAGTTTAATGTAGAGTTTCCTTGCTAGAATAAATACTTTTCTTATTTTAATCTATTTTCATAATTATTTCTTTAAGGAAAATGATTTGTTTCACTCACAGGTGGGGTCTATGTGTTTTTTAATTATTTTCCTTATGGAAAAGAAATGAGCCACTGACGGGTGGGTCGGAGTCAACTATTGACCTAGTCAAAGTAGACAGTCAAGGTGGCATGGGGCCCCATGTCAATGATACATAACTTAATTAATATTTAATCAGATTTCTTAATCAATTTAGGCCCACATGTCACTCTAACTATTTAAGCATATATTTAACTTAATTAAACTCATTACTTTTCTATTAAGGCGAGCCCACATGTCGGTAAAAGGAGGAGGATTTATCCCCTTTCTTCCACCTTTTCTTGCTCGGCTCGGGCGAGGCCGAGCACGTGCGTGTGGGCGCGATGGCGCGGGAGGCCGGCGGTGGCCCATGAGGAGTCACTGGACCACGCCACCCAATGGGCGAGTGGCGGGGGCTCTTGCAGCGACGGGCGTGAGGCTCGGGACGGCCCAGCGCGGCAGCACGACGCGGTTTGCTAAAGCACGGCGGGCGGCTAAGTGGTGCACGGAAAGCGACGGCTATGGCACACAATTGACAACGATGACCGACGGCCAAGCTATGGGACTAGGCGATGGCCGACGATGGTTCTTACCTTGCGGCATGCCGTGCAGGCAAAGCGGCAAAAACCGACAGACGACAAGGATCCGGTTGGGGCATGGTTCATCCGACGGTAGCATGGTGTGGCTCCAGCTTGTGGTTCATTTGGCGGAGGCAGGTATAGGCATCAGCGTGTGCAGGGACGACGTCATCTCCTTGTAGTCACAGGCGGCACCTTCTCCTCTTTGCTCTGGTGGTGTAGTGGCGACCCTGGTATGGGAGCTAGCAGTACTCCCACGGTTGAAGCAGATGCGAGGACGGCAGGGAGATGGGGGAGAGTTCGAGGTGGCCATGGGAGGTGTGGGGTGCGACAATGGCGGCTTAGTCCTCCCTCCTTTTATAGGCGCGGACGAGCTCAGTCATTGCCCTCCTCCTTGTAGCGCAAGGACCCCCGAGGATGACGAGGACGACATGGCTCGGACTAGGCGATGGAAATAGGGTTGGTGGCGACGTGCAGCGAGGATGGGACGGACGACATGCAGCAGTACTGTTGACGACAAAATTTGGCAAGATACTCAGAGTCAAAGAATAGATCGAGGCGGACTAGGTGGGAGAAAGAGTTGTTGCCAAAATTTGATCGTGCATCTACGAAGGCCGTAAAACCGAAGGGTCAGACGACCGATAAGAAGTCAGACTTGGCTAGCTGATATGGACAAGGAAGCCGATACAGTTGGTTTTTGTCACACCCAGAAACTTATCCTAAATTTCCAGACTATTATGTGTATTAATCCCTGTCCAGGAATCAAACAGGGTACACAAAATAACAAATTAATACACAGATCCAAATGTAAAATAAAGCGTAGAAATACTTACAAAAGAGACACTTAGTCCTCGCACCTAAAAAGACTCGCACCTAAAAAGAAACAGCAGCAGGAAAAAGCGATCCTAGCGGGGCTTCAGCCCCACTCCACAGGCAAACTCAACTCGGGTTTGAGCCTTGGTCCTCTAAAACAGTCTTCAACTCAGAAGCACTACAAGAATCTACAAGGTTGAGTACAACCACCATACTCAATAAGCAACACCAAGGATACAGAAATGTGAGGGAAGGCAAGAGTGAGGCTTGCGACTATTTTGCGGAAAAGCGGTTGAAAACCTTTATAGTTTAAAACGGGAAAATAGTTGATTAATTTAAGTCAAGTTTCTATCATCCACTGAACAACGCTATAACCACGTTGAACATGCCAACCATTCCACCTGATCTAAACCAAATTACTAAGCCAATTTATTTAGTAGTGTGGGACTAATCACGGTGAATCTGGTCGATTACCCATAACCGCGGGCATGACTATTCGAATAGTTTTACTCTGATCAGAGGTGCACAACTTTACCTATAAGACACGATTCCACACATGTTGCCATGCCCCAAGTATCGCCATGATACTGCAAAGGCAGAAATTGTGACAAGACCCTTCACATAACTCCTAATCAAGCGCACCAAACCTCGGGTTTCGCCCCCACCCCTCGAAAGGCAATGGGTAGCCCCCTCGTGCTGCGGTGAATCCGGCAGCCGATCAACCGGTAAATCCTAGCCGACCCAACTCCATCACGCCCACCCTCGCCTGGGAACGTCAGCTAAGGAAGAGCTACACTACAAGTCTAGTAGTTGCCCATTCTTGCTTGTGGTAAGCAATGTTAGTCTTACAAGGTTTTCCATGAACCGGTCCTTAATTGCCATGGGTGCGACAAACAAAAATCATGCATCCATAGCCCACCATTAATTCATATTTTAGTTGGGTTAATTATGACCACTAAGTTTTGGCCAGGTGTTTCGAGCTTGCAGCTCATTAGAGACTAGAGTAAATAGTGTAATTATCCCATTTGGTGAGCTAGTGGTAATTAAGCATGGCTAAGCATATCATTCTAGCAAAAGTCCACATAAGTGGCTTAAGCTAGTCCAATTATCACCCAAGTTTGACAAAGGAATGGATAACAAGTAATATGACACTAGCAAGCAGATAGGTAATTCCGTCATCCCATGTGATTAGCAAAACATGCATTTTATTTGCAAACGGTAAAAAAAATATAAAATTAGGTACAACATGCTCAAGGGAGAATGTGTGACTTACCTTGCTTCTTCAAACAATCTTCTGAACTCCTTTCCTCGCGAGCACGAACCTCCGAAACGGCGGAATCTACACACGGCATACAAAACAAGGAAAAACCCTAATAAAAACAAATAAATAATACATTAAAAGTAAACCAACATATAGAGCTTAATTTTAGATGAATTATGTAAATTGAATGGCTCAATTTGGAGTTCGTATGAATTAGATATGAATTTTAGAAGTTTCGACCATTTAAATGAGTTCTGAAAATTAAATTAATTTATTATGCAATTATTAATTATTTTTCAAAGAAAAAAGGGCTCGGTGATGTCAGCGGCCCAAGGGCTGACATCAACGATCGCGGCCGAAGTCACCGTGGCGCGCGGCGACGCATGGGTCCACGGTGAACCGGTCCGTGGGAACCGATCCACTCATCCATCACGTGGCCGCCACGTGGCTAGCACGAGGAACGGACAACCGACGTGGTGCTGATGTGGCAGCGTCGCTGGCAGCCACGGCGGATGCCATGTGGACGGCCCAGATTGCCTCGAAGAGGATCAGATGGTCGCGGGGACCGACGGCTAGGATTGGTCTGGGACCGATCCTACGGCCGTGAGCGAGGCGAGGTGGCACGGCCGACCCGATGGTCACCGTGGCGGCCACATCGGCGTGGCGGAGCGCATGGAGAGAGACGGAGGAGGGCGAAAAGGCGAAGCGGGGCTCACCAGCGCACAAGAAGAAGAGGGGCGACACGGGCGCACGACAGCGAGGGAAGACAATGATCGACGCTCGAGGCAACGACGTGGACGGCTGTCTGGCCGCGATTGGCAACGACGGAGGGGTGGCTGAGACTCGGTGGGGCGTGGCTGGGCCGACGGAAGAGACGATGTGGCCTAGGGAGGCATGAGCCAGCGAGAAAGGGCGGCAGGAGGGCGTGGTTGTGGCGACGGCTCGGGCGCACGACGGTGAGGCGCTCCGGTGGCTAGTGGCGGTCGAGAAGCGGTGGCAAGGGTTCTACGCGGCATGGCGAACGCGGTGGTGTGGGTGGATTTGAGCGGCAAGCGGCGGTGGCGGTGAATTTGGCAGCCGAAGAGAGAAGCAATGGCGACAGCTTCGGGTCTCGGACTCTTGGGCGTGGGAGCACGATGAGCTTGGGGTTTTTTGATTTAGATGGGCGAAAAGACGACCGATGCTCTGGGGGAGGATTTTATATGCCCGGGAGCACGGGGTGGCCGGGGTGTGGTGGATTTCACAGCAGAGGAGGCGTGGTCGGCATGGTAAAGACGGCGATTAAAGAAGTGATTAAAGGCGACAGATTTAGCGTGGGGATAGGTAGGAGGTGGGGGATGGCGTGGACGCGGGCGGCTGGGTAGCGTGCACATGCGGGCACGGGCGCGGGAGCCAGCGTGCGGCGCGAGCAGCAGCGGCAATGGCGCGACGATCGAGTCTCCCGGGGAAGATGGAGCTGACAGGTAGGGCCACCAGTCCCACCTGTCAGAGATAGGGAGAGAGAGAGAGTGTTAGTGATATGCCCTAGAGGCAACATGGGGATGTTGAATATCATTGTCAATGTTTATGTATAAATGAATAAAGTGTTATTTAGTTCCATAAAATAGACATCTTGTATTGATCAATAAGTATGTGACTTATTTATGAGACTCTTTATGCATGAGTCTATTTCTAAATGATCCCTGGTCACATGTCATATTATTGGAACAAATATGACTCTAAGATCGACATGTTTATTGATTGATGATCATGTCTCATAGATCATGGGTATGGAGATGCCAAATCAATAAACATGGACACATGTATTAGAGAACACATTGTTGGATAGACCCACCATGAGACACTACAGGAATTAATGTGCCATTAGTTGGTCTCAGGTAGTGTTGGTACAAAGTCCTTAGACCTGAGATCATCATGGATTCCAACATTTGTAGTAGCCTACTTTGGGACTACCAAACGCTATTCCGTAACTGGGTAGTTATAAAAGTAGTCTTCGGGTTTGCTATGAAACATGGAGTGGGATGTGAGTGATCAAAATGGAATTTGCCCCTCCTTTAGAGAGATATCTCTGGGCCCCTCGAAGTAATGGATTTGGAAATGCTTGGCCATGCTAAGTTGATTGAGGAGTCAATCAACAGACAGGTAATCCAATACGGTTCGAGTGAATGGTTAAGATATTGAAGGGATGGCACATATCTTGCCTATAGCTTAATTGGTATCGTGAGGCAAAGAGATTTGTGTACACATTATAGGTTCAGAGCCGATATTATATTATTGTATGCTATGGTGTCAATATGTGTTGCTAGGCGCCGCTATTGATAGGTCGGCTGAGTTGGACTCGAGCCGACGATCGGCTAAGTTAGACTATAGCCGAAACCAAGTATACCTGAACCTACAGGGTCACACGCTTAAGGGGATAAGAATAGGCATTCGAGTTGGACTCGGATACGGCTCGATTGGATAGGGATCCGATCCGATAGAGTCCTATGGGCTTACGAAGTTCGCCCGACCAACTCTATGAGATTCGGATAGGATCCGATTCAAAATAGAGTCCCGATGGGCATCTAGGCCCAACCGGCCAACTCTATATAAAGGGGCGAGGGGTGGAGAGTTGGTCAATCAATTTTGAACCGAATCAATCTAATTTGGCGCAACAGAAGTCGGCGAGATCAATCTCCACGGAAACCCTTCCCACTTTCGAACCAAACCCTACCCTTGCATCGCGTGCTAGCACACGGGTGTTCGGCGTTCTGTCCCCGGACGTGTGGATACCGGTAGAGGCGCTGCTACGTTGCACGCTGTTGATCGGCTACGAATCGGCTGCAATCGGAGCGAGGCGATCGCGGTAGATCGGCGACGAGAACGCGGCCGGACAACTCGGATCGGCTGCGACATCGGCGAATCGGCGATTGGTGAATCGGCTGTCCCCGAGAATCGGCTGCACTGTTCCAGATCGGATAGCCCTGATTGGTTGTTTCCGCTGCATACTCTAATCGGTAATGATCTATCGGTCCTTACTTGCAAGTGTTCCTGGTTTGCGCGGTAGAAAAGTTTTGTTTTCCGGCTAGCGTAGCCTCCGCGTAACCCTTTAGAGAGGAGGCCGGGGAGGCGATGTGGACTTTGCACGCGGGAGAAAAACAAACGGGCCACGAGCTGGGCTGAGCCAAGGGAAGGAGAGAGAGGAGGAGACACTGGCCTAACTGGGCCTCAAGGGAGCAAAAGCAGACTTTTAAGGAATTGGCCGCTCTCCAGCCCAGAACAGAGAGGGAGATTTAATTGTTTTTCTATTCAAATTAATCATTGAAATGATCTTTAAATTTTCATAAATACTTCCAGTGCTCAAATATTTCCAAGAAAAATCCTAAAAATAGATGGACACTCAAAGGATTTAATAAAAATATAACCAGATCATTTAATGATTAATTTATTTATATAAATAATTACAAAATGCTCTTTGTATTATTAAAATTATTTTTGGATCTCCAAAATTTCACGGAAAATTTTAGATAATACTTTAGGGTATGGAGAATATTAAAAAATATTTCCAACCATGATTTTTAAAGGAAATTTTTATTTCCTTATTATTTTTCATGTGATAAATTATTTTGCCTTTTTATTTATTTCTAGGAAATGAATTATTTAATGATTTTTAATCCCGAACGAAAATCGGGCGTGACAGTTTCGGTTCAAGTTGGGCTCGGGTTGAGGATTCAAAAGTGTTGCCAAACAAGGATAGAGTCCATTACGGACAATTTTATCATTAATTAGGGATATTATTGAGTCGTATTCGTTGAAGATATTTTTCTAAGAGTCCCTTTAAGGGACTTGTTCGTATGTTTTTGTAATTTAGGTGTTTGAGTCGTGTCCGCATGGACAAGTTTATATTATGTGGGCATAAATAGATGCTCAGGGTCTTGTAAGAAAAACAACGATAATTCAATACACACTTTTGGTGCATCGTCACCCTAGTTTTCTAGGTTTTCATCTCGACGAGTTTTTGTTTCGAGTTGGGCTGTATCAGCTTCGATCTCCAACAAGGGGTAAGGCTTGTTATGGCGGTTTGTATCGACAGTATTAGTGCTTACATCGTTTCGACACTCTAATCTAACTTATGCATCTGCCTATTTTGTCATATATCTAAATTAATCTAAGTCGATAGCTCGTTTACTTGTATTGGCTAAGCCTTCTTTATGGTTTTGTTGGTATCGATTAAACTGTTTTGTCGATCTAGATTAGCTAAAGTATCCACCAACCTGAAAATCAATTAAAGGCTTGATTGTTTAGACTTTATGCTTCTTTTTATACTTAGTGTTGCATCAATTAAGTTTGACCTATTAAGTCATGCTTAGAATCATAAAAGCTAACCTGCCTTGGGTTGCCAATAATAGTAGCATTGGGGTTTCAGCCGATCTTACCTGGTGTAACTGTTTTGCTTTAAGTCATATGATTTATTTTGCTTAATTGGTTATATCTATCATCTCATTTTAATTTATCAACGCTTTAAATCTACTAAGCTTGTTATTAGCCTCACACTGTCTTGGTTAGATCTGGTCTGTTGAGTTTATAACTTGTTTAACAGATTTAATCAAGGTTGATAATATTATATAAGGCTATATCGGAGTGTTAGCCTATATGTTATCTAATCACCCAATCTCTTTCATCGGCTATCATCTAAGTCTATATAATTACTAATTTGTTTAATTTTGATTATAAGCAATTAATATTGTCTCGGTTAAGTTCGATCTATAGTAATTGCTTGTATCTAAGAGAAAGACTAAATTAGTGTTATTTGTATCTACAACCGATCATGATTGCTTTCGGTCAAGTCTTTAATATCTTTTAATATCTGTCCATTGGTTAGTTATTTAGATCATGTAATTGTATAACAACTGACTTTAATAATATCAATTTTATGTTGCATCAATTAGGTTCGACCTATATGATTGATTTTGTTAAGGAAAGTTGTTTATGTTTATATCTAATTTAAATCAAGTTCATGAGTAGTATCTTCTACCTTACAACCGATCTAACTCGACTGCATTAGCTAGGTCACCACGATACTTCATCGGTCTATCGATCGATCAGCTATCGTCTTCTAACGTTTACCATGTCTTATTGGTTGCAAGATCAAACCAACTGCCATGCTCGCATTCATTTTACCAACGTTTTTGGACATGCACTGGAGCTAAGCAAAACTCCTAGGCCGTCGTGTTTTCGCATCAACAGGTACTTGCGTCCTTTCGTGAAGACGATAGGCTCAAGCGAGAGTCGCCAGGAGAGGACGGGGCGCGTGGCTAGAGCAGGGCGGAACGACGTGCGGGGCGGCGGCGTGCTTCGGATGTGATGGAAGGGAGTTGTGGCATTCGGACCGTACGTTCGGACCGATAGAGAAAGGGATGGCTTGGGGACAAAGACGACCGTGCGGGCTGGGCTCGGGCGGACGTCTGTCACCTCAAGTGTTGCTGACGAGTGGGCCCCACCTAGCGCCTATTGAGCGAGCATGTGTGTGGCGGCTAAGGTATGGGCGGTCGCGAGGAATGTAAGATGGGGAGGTAAAGTAGACTTTTTTGTTTAGGCTGAGGTTTGAGGGAAGAAGGGGAGGGTTGGATTGGGCTGGGCCGAGGGAGGAAAAAGGGAAGGGCAACAGAGGGAGGTGAATGGACTTTTCTCATGGATGCAGCCCAAGAGAAGAAGGAGGTTACTCAGACTTGTTGTCTAGACTGAGGTTTGAGCCCAAGAAGAGCAATTTGAAGATCAACTTGGTAATTTAGGTTTCTACATTTTGAGAAGATTTGAAAATTGGTTGCTCATGAGAATTTGAATTTTAGAAGTGGATTGCAAAATGGAATCTCGATTTGAATGAATTTGTAATTTAATTATGTTTGTGATATACTTGGATTTATGGACTTTTCATTCGGATTAAAGTAAAAAGAATCCTTGTGTTGTAATTAAACGATATTTGTTGTGATGGAAATTACTTCTATATTTCCTTTCATAATATAACCGAATTCTTGAATATACTTCCTAGGTGTATTGTATTTAGTATATTGGGAATAGGGGGTTAATTTTTAAATACCCTGTCCTTTCTTGCCAAATTATATTATTGGTCAAGGGTTGCACTACATTTGGATTAGAAATTAATTTGGTAATTAATTCTTCTCATTTGTATTGTATCCAAATTCATGAAGGTTTTAGTGTTAGGAAAAACTGATCCAAGCACTGCTGGAGAAACCCTATTGTCCCGGTTTGTAACCCTTTTTTGTCCCGGTTATAAAACGAGAACAACGAAAGCGGAACTAAAGATCGGCATCTTTAGTCCCGGTTGAAATAACCGGAACTAAAGATAACACCAACTGGGACTAAAGATGGCGCTGCCACGTGGCTGGTTCCGCCATCTTTAGTCCCGGTTGAAACACCAACTGGGACTAAAGTTTTTTTCTTTTTTTAGTTTTGATCATATTACTAGCTTGCTGCTTGTTTACACACACACACATATATATATATATATTTATACATATATATGCAATATGCATATATATATATGTATGTATAAATATATAACACACATATACATATAACACATATATACATAACACACATCTACATAACACGTATCTACATAACAGACAATGCAAATCGTCCACAACAAAATCGAACTCAACAAAATGCAACAACAAAATCCTTCACAAATTCACAAAAAACATCTAAAAATTCTACAACAAAATCTCCGAATTCCTCCTCACACACCACCACCGCTTTGCCGCGCTCCCGCCGCCGCCGGCTCCCGCTGCCGCTCGGTTCCCGCTCGTCGCCGGTGAGGAGATGGCGCCTCGCCGCCGCCATCTCCTCCCCCTGCCATCGCGAGCCCCCTACCGTCGTGAGAGCTGAGGGGAGAGGGAGGGAGAGGGAGAGGGAGAGAGAGCTGAGGGGAGAGGGAGAGAGATCTAAAAAAATAGCTAAGTGTTGGATCGGTAGATAAGACGATACGCGCCTTATACCCTGGATCTTTAGTTCTAGTTGGTGGCACTAACCGGGACTATAGATTCAATTTTTAGACTTGGTTGGTTGCAACAACCGGGACTAAAGATAATTTTCCGGTATTTATGATTCATCTTTAGTCCCGGTTGGTGGCACCAACCAGAACTAAAGATAATTTCTCACTATTTCTAGTTCATCTTAAGTCCTGGTTATTGCCACTAATCGGGACTAAATATAATTTCCCGCTAATTCCAAAATTTTTTGGTCTTGGCTAGGGTTAACAACCAAAAAAATTCATTAAATAAATATAGGTTTAAAACAATAATAAGTAATGCATTAAAATTTAATCAAATAGAGGCAATCCTAGACATTACATCTCTCTATGTGCTTCTCTACATATTATTCCTCTTTTACCCCTCTCTATTTTTCCTTTTCATCTATGGTTGACCAAGACAGGAAAAAATTAACTTTTTATTTTTATTTTTTCAGTATTTTTTTCTTGACTTAGGTGCACACGAGAGGTAACCACAGAAAATTTGAGCCTAAACAAGTGAAAGACGTGGCCGGTGGAAAAATTTAGAAGACATGCTCAGAATCAGAAAAAAGCTTCCGGGCTCGAAAAGGCAATCTTCTGAGCCGTTTTTGGGAAAATAAAATTGTTGAACGGATTTCAGATGAATTAAAAGTAAACCAACATGCGAGCTCACTTTTAGATGAATTTTGCAATTTGAATGGCCCAATTTGAAGTTCGTATGAATTAGATATTAATTTTAGAAGTTTTGGACCATTTAAGTGAATTCTGGAAACTAAATTAATTTATTATGTAATTGTTAATTATTTTTCAAAGGAAAAAAGGGCTCGGGTGATGTCGCGGGCCAAGGGCCGACATCGCGCGTGGGCGATGTCGCCCGGTGGCAACGGCGACGCATGGGTCCACGATGAACCAGTCCATGGGAATCGGTCACACGTCCATCACATGGCGCCACGTGGCCGGCACGGGAACGGATGACACCGACATGGCACCGGTGTGGCGCATCGCGCGCCATGGCGCCGCCATGTGGATGACCCGGATGAAGGAGATCGGACGGCCGCGTGGACCGATTGCTAGGATCGGTCTTGGACCGATCCTACGACCGGAGCGAGGCGAGGGTGATGATGGTCGGCCCGATGGTCGCTGGCGGCGACCATCGGCGTGGCGGTGTGCATGGAGAGAGATGGAGGAGGGCAGAAAGGCGAAGAGGGGCTCACCAGTGCACAAAAAGAAGAGGGGCGACACAGGCACATGGCGGCGAGGGAAAACGGCGGCCGACGCTCGGCACAGCGGCGCGGACGGCTGTCTAGCGTGATTGGCGATGGCGGAGGGGTGGCCAAGACTCGGTGGGGTATGGCGGACCGACGAAAGAGACGACATGGCCTGGGGGGGCATGAGCCAGCGAGAAAGGGCGGCCAGAGGGCGGTGGTTGTGGCGGCGGCTCGGGCGCACGACGGCGAGGCGCTCCGGTGGCTAGCGACGGTCGAGAAGCGGCAGCCGGGGTTCGACGCGGCATGGCGAATGTGGCGGTATGGGCGGATTTGAGCGGCAAGCAGCGGTGGCGGTGAAGTTTTTTGATCGTTAAGAACTAGGGGGGAGGTCCCCACAGTTACGAGCAAATTTTATAGAAAAGAAAATGGAGAAAGAGTTTAGAGTACAACCTTGGAATACACGGGCGAAGATGCCCAGAAACAACCTGTTAACACTGAAATTTGGTAATTGAGTCCCTAGGTCTGCAAAGGCGAAGCAGAATCGGATCGGCTGGTTTGGTGTGGAAATAGAGGCCGCATCGGCTGCGAGGCCAATCGGCTAAGTTTGGATCGGACAAGGACAGCCGATAGCCAATTCCAGGTCCGGAAGAGATAAAACTGTTTCTGGTGCAGCAGTTTGAGGATAAATAGAAGATTCAGTTGTTAGTTGCGCGTTAAACGATATTGCCACCTATGGATAGAGTCCAGTAACGACAATTGTATCTGTAATTTAGGAGTTTGTTTAAACTGTTAATTATAACACTACGTGGGTCCTTCTCGGGATAATGTTGTGTTTTAAATAGTAGTTTAGATAGAGTCTAGGGTTTGTATAGATAATTGTATCTTGGGTATAAATAGGACCCGAGACCCCCTGTAATCGAGAACAATCACAATTAATCAAACCTTCGGCGCATCGCCAACCTTTTTCTTCAGACGAGCGGTTTGTTTGGCTACGAGCTGCATCGTTTCGATCCCCAGATCTAGGTAAATGCTTGTCATTAGTGGTATAATCTGTTGTTTCTAGTGCTTCCATTGTATTGACACATTAGATTCAAGAGTTTATACTGCGCTACTTATCATATAGCGCATATAAATTAGACTAATGTTTAGATCTATCCTGCCATTGGCTAGTTTTATCAAGAACTTGCAGCCGATAGGGCTAGATCTAAAGGTTGGCTGATTTATATGCGGTATCCACTGTCTCGAGGAATATAGATCGGCTGCAACAGATCAGGTTTTTCTTTTTATACTTAATGTTGCATCAGTCGAACTATTAAGTTGTTTTTAGAACTATCAATGATCTGTTCGGCTATGATTTATATTGTTGAGAGACACATGGGGTTTCACCGACCTTATCCGCCCGATATGTTTCTTTTAATATATTTATTATTAGATTTGTATTAGGACTACCTCTTATGTTAAGATCGCATTCTTGTTGGATGTCGCCAGCCGAAATCGGCCCGCCATCGACAGCCGACGGCCGATTTCCAAGCTATGCATCTGATTCAAGAATGATATCTTTCTATAAGATTCATCGGAGTACTAGCTGATTCATTGTTAGCTTTCCAATATCGACTAGGTTATCGATTCATACATATATTATCCTTTACTGCATTTAGGTTAAACGATTGATGTTAATTTAGGTTAAACGATTGATGTTGTCTCGGTATAGCCGATCCATTCCAGTCGTTTCGCTTAAATGTATTTTAGGATAGCATATATATGCTCATGGATTCCCTCAGCCGATCCAGTGGGGATCTAACCTAACACTTAATGCATATTACCTTGTTTCTCTTGTTGGTTAACAGATCAAATCAATCGGCACGCCCGCACAACACAGTAGCCGAGAAGGATCTGCATTGGAGTTAAACAGATACCTGTGTCGCGTGAGAGAAATTTCTCGTCAACACACTTCTTGGCACGCCCAGTGGGACATCCTCGTCGGCTCGACTTGGACGCATAGATTCAGCCGGCAAGATGGTCGACTCCAAGAGCCCCAGCATTTCCCAGGACAACATCGTGCCCGTGAAGATGGAGCGCTTATCTACCGAACATCAAGCCGATTATAAAAAGATGGTGAAAGAGCTCCGTGCTAACTACTTGCAATCTTTCACCCAAACAAGATCTAGGACCGTGCATAAAAAATATAAGTTCAGCATGAACGACCTTAAGACATCCTCCTCTGGTGAGACAAAAGGCAAAAGAAGACGGAGAAGCCGACCCAGAATGGGACGATTCGGTTGTATATTCTCTACAAGACCGGATCGACTCGGCCGTCCATCACGCGTTAGTCAATCAAAGTAGCATTTTGGTCAACACTCTCAATAACATGATCGCTACCGTGGTCGACGCCAAGATAGCCGACCAGCTGCAACGAGGGCCGACGTATTTCGCAGACGACCAATTTCCTGGTTACAGGAAGCTGATCACACAGAATCGGCCAATCCCACCACTAGCACAACCAGGGCTGCCAGGAGGGGTCCTCGTCCAACCAAATTCAGGTGAATCGGCTATAAGACCAGCGCAATTACTATACTAAACCGACAAGCAACCGCTGCCCCAAGATCAGGTTGCTAACATGTTCAATGACAATCGGCGCCGAGCCGATTGATCCAAACAGACGGTACAACGCCGGTGGCCGGCAACTGTTTCCAAGAACCACCAACGCCACCACCGGCGCATCGGCCGCCTCCCGTTGATCATCACTACCAGTACCAAGGATGCCATCAAGATCCTCATTAAGGCCTCAAACGCCACCACCGCTGTATCGGCAAGCACCCACGTCGTGTGACCCATACGAGCCGATACAACAAGACAACCGAACCTAGGTCGATCGATTGCAGATGTCATGCGCGATCAATTCGACCTCAAGCCGTAAGACTTAGGGAACATGTATCGGTATCCCTATCCAGAGCACTTTGAGCGGATCCCGTTGCCCAACCCGTGACATCCTAAAAATCGGAGAATCAAAATCGGAACGTAAAAATCGGAACTTTCAAAAACCGTGGCCTATTGCTTCTTCTCGGTTTTGTTGCTTCTTATTTGCCGCTCGGTTGCATAAATTGTTACGTGATCAATCCCCTTTTCGGAGTTTTTGGAGGTTTCGGAGTTGTCAAAACGGTGATGCGAAAGCCGCATCACGATTTTAAAAAAAAGAATCCGGGAAAAGTGTGGATTTGTGAAAACGCATTTCGAGTAATATAAAATAAAAATTTTGGTTGGGAGAAGATAAATTAAAACACAAAATAAATAATAAAATTCTCGGGAGGCGTACTCGAAATTTGGGAATTTTATTTTATTAAAAAATGGGTGAATTATGAAAATTAGGAAAAAGAATTTAAATAAGTATGAAAAATAATTGTGGAAAAAAAAATGAAAGTCAAGAAAAAGTTTAAAATATAAAGTTAAAAATTATTTTAGAATATTGGGATTTATTTTGGAATTTTTAGAGGGAAAAGAAAATAGAAAATCGGGAAATTAACAAGTCGCACCGTTCATCGGTCACCACTGCGACGCCGTACGCCCCGCCAGCGCGCGCGCTGCCGCGCCTCGGCCAGACAAGGCCACAAGACGCTGCTGCGCCACGCGCCGCGCCGCGCCAACCGCGCTCGGCCCCACCCGCGCGCGCCACGCGCCGCGGCACGCGCGCGCGCCCGCGCCGCGCCACGCGCCGCGCGAGCGCCGCGCCGAGCCGACCGCGCGCCGCGCGCCGCGCCGCGCCGCGCTCGCGCCCGCCCGACGGCCCCCGCGCCGCGCGCGCCGCCACGCGGCCGAAGCCACGCTCCGGCCCCTACTCGCGCGCGCACGCCGCTCCGGACCCCGCCCGCGCCGTGCGCCCCGCCGCAGCTTCGCCCGGCCGTACCCGCCCCGAGCGCGCCGCGTGTCGCACCGCGCCGCGCACGCCCGAGCCGCCCCTCTCTCCTCTCGCCCGCGCCGCGCCACGCCTATAAAAGGGCCGCGCCGCGCCACATTTCACCGCACCGCCGCCGCTCCTCTCCCGTCCCGAGCGCCGCCGTCAAGAGCCGCCGCCGCAAGTCGAGCGCCGCCGTGCGCAAGGCCTCCCCGCGCCCTCCGCACCTCCCCGAGGCCGTCGTCGCCGGTGAGCCCCTCCTTGCGCCGCCCTTTTTCTTCGCCGCCACCGCCCTCGTTTTAGGGCGCCTGGCCGAACACCTTGTGGCAAATGAATAGTGCCGGCGGAAGAAAAGAAAAGAAAAAAAAAAAAAAAAAAAGAAGAAAAAGAAAATAGGGAAAATTTTGGAAAAATTTTTGAAAATTTGGAAAAATATTTTGGGAAGTCTTGAGTAAAATTTTGGGCAAAAATAAATTATTTTCTCGCATGTTTTCTCAAGTGCAATGTTTGAAAATCGGAATCGGGCGTTTTCCGAAATTTCCATTCGCATCGTTTTTCAATCCGGATTCCGTTTAATTCTTTCCCGCCATCGAAATAGGTTTCGCTTTTGTACCCAAACCCTCAAATTTCGAGCATGAATTTTCTTCGCTGATATTTTCAAACGTAATTTCCAAATTTATTACGATCGCCGACTTTGCGAAAACCCTAGGTCATCAACTCGATTCCAAAACCCGGATTTTTCCTCGCAACCCTTGTTCTAACTCGAGTAGAATTTTCGGCAAAACTCTTTGAAGTGGTTTTCATGGCTTTTGTGGTTCTTTTCGATCTCTCGGTGTTTAGTTGAATTCTAACCGAATTCAATTGATCTCTCGCACGTACGGGTAGCGCTCGAAGAAACCGGCATCGACACCGCCGAAGATCCCACCCTCAAGTGCGCGAGCAAGGCAAGTCTTCACACCCTTTGAACATATTGATCCCCTTTGCGAAATGATGTTATTTTAAACTCTAAACATGCATGCTTTACCGGGTTGCCTATACTTGTTATGCCATACCTTGCTATTGTTTACCTTTAGAATTACTCCTTGTAACTCGCAATGTGATACAAATAACCGAAGCATAACTTCGGTAAACCGCTTAGCCCTGCTAAACTTAGACCATGCATACTCATGACTTTATGAAAAAGCTTTGTGCTTGGGCAACTACCTTAGGGAAGGTAGTTGAGATTCGGCATGTGGAGACATGAGCGCCACATGGCCATGATGAACTAAGTTTGGTGGAAATTGAAAGTGCTATACAAATGTTTTAGACTGGGCGGCGGATGATTTGGGTGGATTCCGGAAAAGGCAAGTGCCGACCCTGGTCAATTAAGGACCGAGCCATGAGATAGCGGAAACGAGCCAGCACAACCGTACTTCTCGAATGGGTATAGACCTAGCCGACTAGGTAGCCGAGCGGAGGCGTATCCTTGCATAGATGGTTCTCTATGATGTGGTTATGGGATGAGAATGAGGCTGCGGCCTTTGTTATAAATGGTGAAATTAAACTACGTTAATTAAACTTAAAGATTGGAAATGTCTTCCCTTACCCCGGTGCGCTTAACTCCTCTCACCGCTAGAAAAGGACGGCTAGAGTGCATGAGGGCATAAGTTCATGGAGCGACGCCAAAGTGAGGTTATCGAAAGGCTTTGCCGTGGCCGTCTCATGTGTTGAGACGTAGGCTCATTTGTTGGGCCGTCGCGGAGTACGGTAAAGTGTACATCCACCTGCAGTGTGAATGAATCAATCTATTCGAATAGCCGTGCTCGCGGATATTGAGCATCGTGACAAGACTTTCGCTTGGCTAGACTTTGAACTTAAAAATACCGGGATGGGTTTGCATGATGGTTTCATTTGTTGGTGGATCAACTTCTCGAGAATGCGAGAAGGGGTGGACTCCCGAAAATCATGACGAATCGGAGACGGGAAGCCATCCTTGGAATCACGATGGATGGTAGACGTAACCGTCGCCGGATTAATGAACTATGAAATTAAAACTTGGTTTTTGGCTAGTCGGTAGGCTTGTGAAAAGAATTGTGAAACGGCCTTACGCAAAAATAACTCTAGCCGTGTTCTTTGAATAACCCTACCATATGCATCAATTCGTGTTGACTTGCCGAGTACGGTTGGTACTCACCCTTGCTATACGCACAAACCTCGATGGAAATGAAGAGCCGAAGACCCCTACGCGTACTACCCGGAGGGCGAAGGAACCGACGGCGCATATTAGACCTTAGTCCCTGGCCGTTGCTCGTGGCAATGGACAAGCCGCCGCTCTTTCCGCCGCCTTATCTAAACTCGTTTTTATGTTGTATTCGGACCCTAAGGTCCTGTGGGATGAACAATGCCTTCGGGCCTATTTATGTAATAATGGTATTGTAAGACTATTCGTGCATGTGTACTTGATTATCCAAGATCGCATTCGTGGGTACCAACTACTTGATCCAGTGGAAATGGTACTATGAACACGAAAGGTTCCCGACTCAAAATCGGGGTCCACAGAGCTGGTATCGAGCCATGCGACCGTAGGCTAAGACCAAATGGCGCCCTACCCCTAACTAGATGGCTAAAGGGAAATATCCCTACAGTAGGATCAGTTTTAAACTATTATTTCCGAAAATGCAAATATATCTTTTCTACATCCGTATTTCTTTTTACCGATGATTATGATAGCTCCCTCTCGCTAACCCTAAGTTGCCTGTAAAAGCAGATGTCAAACCACGACGGAACCTGGGAAGTCACTATCCCGCGAGACGAGGGGTTCGTGGTACAACTCCAGTCTCTACTATGGTGCTTGAGATACCCGGAACCGCCCACTTATCACACCAAGAGACATGGCTCCGAGATGTATCCACTCGGGAGGCGCCGTATCCATAGAAGCCCGCATGGGGAGTGAAACATCCTACTGCTTCCACACTCGCTACCACCGGGACCTAGCAGAAGCAGCTATTCAGGATGCAGCTCGCGAGGCCTTCCTTCGCCTTAATGCGGAACACCGTGCCGAACTCACAATGACAGAGTTCGTGCATCATCCTTACCGCGAAGAGGGCAACCCGGTCTGCACCGTGGAAGCTACCCCCTGCTGCTACAACCCGATGGTCACGCGTTTATCGCGTTGGGCAGAGACAGCAGACGATCGTTACGAGGAGGCCCCGCTCGAAATCAACGATCGCAGCCACGCTCAATGATCCGGTCGATGCCACCAAGGCCGTGGAGACCAGATAAGCATGCCGCAGACACACCGCAGCCAATGGTGCTCAGATGAGCAACTCTCTGACCGCTATATGGCCCGAGGGAGGCTCGTGGAGCCGGAAGAGCGCCAGAAAAGCAAGCAAGCAGATCAACCAGCCTAGAGGAACAAGTGCGCACTCGTCCCGTCTACGCCGCAGGTACTTCCACTGAGCCTGTACCATCACATCCTGCCCCTGTGCCCGACCACTATTACCACATGACTCCAGCAAGCTTTGATACTTTTCAAGCTATGATGGGGCAAGCTTTCATGTTGAGCACAGAGCCCGCACCCTACCCGGTCGACCCCACCGCCGCTACATCCATGGGACCCACCCGGAGCTCCGTCACCGCACCATCCGAGCCGGGATCGGGAGAGGGTAACCCCATCCAGATCGCACCGATGCGGAGTCCGAGGCAGAGCCCATGGAGATCAAATGGGAGTCTAGCGACACCGACTCAATGGAGGAGGAAGTTCCCCCTCGTCGCTTGACTCACACGGAGGCCCCTCACCCGCCGATCGCTCGCAAGAGTACGCGGCCACCGAGTCGGAAGATTCGGCGTGACTCCAAGGCCACCACCTCCGAGCCGTGGGGACTTCGGTTTGCTTGCGGCAGACCACCCACTTCCGGCCGGCTCTTGCGGATGGTTGGATGACTAGGCGGAAGGACCTTCCGGCCGCAAAGACTTCCTATTTACCCTTAATTAGTTGATCTAGTTGAACGATATAATTATTATCGCCATCCGGCATGGAGGACTGTGTGTGTACAGTCCATGTACCCCTTTATGTAATATGATGAACCTAGGCATCGCCTTGAGACGTATTGATTCGTATGCTTATTATTTCACCCCGTCTCGTTGATGGAAGATCATTCGAAGGAGCTTGAAGAAAAATTCCCGTGTACTATGACATAAACTAGTCCGATCTCTTGATTCATCTCTCTTCTTCGATGGCACATCGCCGAAGGGCCGCAGCAACCCACGAGAACCCGCTGAACCTAACCCCTCCACCGCGAGAGGTCATGGCTATGCACACAACTACTCCAAGCGATTGCCAATAATCAAGGAGGTCGAGGAGGATCGAGTCCGGGAGAATTCATGACAGCCTAAGCCGCCCACTTTTTCCACGCCGAGGAACCTATGGACGCCGAAGATTGGCTAAGAGTGATAGAGAAGAAGCTAACCCTCGTCGAGTCCGAGAAGCGGATAGAGTTGTCTTCGCTACTAACAGTTGGAGGGTCCCGCGAGTGACGGTGGGACACTTACAAGGAGACACGAGCGAAGACGCCGGCGAGCCAACATGGGAGGAATTCACGGCTGCGTTCCGTGAGAATTTCGTGCCACTGCAGAATGAGGATGAAGAAGAACGAGTTCGCAGATGCGTCAAGGGAACACCTCGGTACGGAGTATCGAACAAGTTTACCCAGCTTGCCCGTTACGCCACCGTGACTGCGGACGAAGAAGAAAAGATAGACAAATTCATTGAGGGACTAAATGACGAACCGAGGGGACCAATGATCGGGCAGATCACATCGGTTTCCAAAGCCTCATCAACAAGGTCGTCCGACTTGAGCATGACCAAAAGGTGGTAGACAATAACCGCAAGAGGAGGCTCGCTATGGCTCGCCCATTTCGGGAACGCCACAACGCCCCAAGGGAGCCACCCCGTCCGGATGGAAGCCAAACGTCCCGCAATTGGACGTCCTCTCGCTTCCGACCATGTCAACAGTCGCCTACACCACGCCTTCGTACACCCACACCAACCCTAGCCGCTCCGGAAGAAGGAATGTGAGTCGTTTCAATCGGAGAATACGGGCATTACTCCAATAGCTGCCCAAAACCACGCAACACCCCGTTCGCACTAGCGCCAATGCAACACCCGTCCGAGGAACCCCACCCCCGCGGCAGACGAGGTCCTGCTCAGACCCCGCTACCCAACGAGGCCGCCACCGGGTTTCGACGTGGCCAAGTGAATCATGTGAGGGCGAAGAAGCACGGAGGACCAGAGCGTATTGATGGGTATGTTCTCTATCAACTCGCACACCGCTTAAAGTCTTATTCGATTCGGAGCCTCGCATTCATTCATATCTTCCCAAGTAAGCAAACAACACCACCTACACCAAGTAGCACTTAAGAGGCCTATGTTGGTACACTCACCGGGGAGACATAACCGTACCCCATGCCTGCATTAATGTGCCCATACGGATTAGAGACGTGGTGTTTCTCTCAAACCTTATGGTGCTATCACCCGACCATAGATGTCATACTCGGAATGGATTGGTTGACCAAGAATAATGGGATTATAGACTCCAGTCGAAGGGAAGTCACGGTATCCACCCGTGGGGATCACCGATGAGCATAACTATGGATCAAAACCCAAAGCTATGTGAGCAAGCTGCGGGAGTGTTCACCATGCTACCCTTAGGAGGAATGCCCGTAGTACAAGAATACCCGGATGTATTTCCCGAGGAATTACCCGAATGCCACCGGATCGCGATGTAGAGTTTATCATCGACTTAATGCCCGGTACGCCCCCATATCCAAGAGACCCTATCGAATGCCGCCAACGAGTTAGAGGAACTCAAGAAGCGAGATACGGGAACTACAAGAGAAGGGATTTGTATGCCCCACTCTTCCCTCGGGAGCCCCGTACTCTTTGTCAAAAAGAAGGATGGGAGTATGAGAATGTGTGTGGACTACCGATCGCTGAATGAAGTAACCATCAAGAACAAGTACCCGCTACCTCGGATCGATGACCTATTCGATCAACTTAAGGGTGCACAGTGTTCTCCAAGATTGATCTACGGTCGGGATATCATCGCTTAAAGATTAGAGCCGGAGACATTCCTAAGACGGCGTTCTCTACACGTTATGGCTTATACGAGTTCACAAGTGATGTCCTTTGGATTAACCAATGCCCCCGCCTACTTTATGAACCGATGAACAAGGTATTCATGGAATACCTGGACAAATTCGTGGTGGTGTTCATCGACGATATACTTATCTACTCCAAGAACGATGAGGAACACGCGGAGCATCTACGATCGGTACGGAAAAGCTACGAGAGCACCGTGTATGCCAAGTTCAGCAAATGCGAGTTCGGCTCAAGGAAGTCGCTTTTCTCGGCCACGTGGTTTCACCGGAGGAGTAGCAGAGACCCCGCCAAGGTCGAAGCCGTTATGGAATGGAAGGCACCCAAGTCGTGACGGAAGTTCGGAGTTTTTGGGCTTGGCCGGTTATTACCGACGGTTTATCGAAGGGTTTTCAACGTAGCCCGACCTATGACTCAACTTCGAAGAAGGAAAAGAAGTTTGAATGGAATGAGAAGTGCCAAAAAGCCTTCGACCAATTAAAAGAAAAGTTAACCACGCCCCAATCTTGACCTTACCCGACAACCTGAAGGACTTCGTGATGTACCGTGATGCATCCCAGCAAGGATTGGGAGGAGTATTGATGCAGGATGGAAAGGTCGTAGCGTATGCCTCTCGCAGATTACGACCCCACGAAGAGAATTACCCCACACATGACTGGAATTAGCCGCGGTGGTACACGCATTGAAGATCCGGAGACACTATTCGATCGGGAACCACCGTGATGTGTATACCGATCACAAGAGCTTAAAATACTTCTTTACTCGCCTGATCTTAACCTACGACGAGGCGATGGCGGAGTTGATCAAGGATTACGATCTAGGAATCCACTATCATCCCGGCAAGGCAAATGTAGTGGCCGATGCGCCGAGTCGCAAAGCCCAATACAACCACATGGGATTGGGAGATATGGCCACGAACTTCAAGAAGAAATGGCTAAACTCAATCGCACTCGATCCCTCACGGAGAAGTGAACTCACCGGAAATCCAGCCCTACCGAGAACTCAAATAGAGGAAGCCCAAAGAGGGAATGAGGAAACCGGGAATCAAGGAACGCATGGCCGCCGGACGCGCTCGGAGTTTTCGTAGATGACAAGGGAATCTTGTGGTACAAGAAAAGAATCGTGTGCCCGAACGAGGCGGTTTGAGGGGATTGATCTTAAAGGAAGCCCACGAATCGGCATATTCGTTGCATCCCGGAGCACAAAAATGTACCAGGATTTGAAAGGAGAATACCGGTGGCCTAATATGAAGAGGGATGTAGCCGAATACGTAGCCGTGTGCGATGTGTGCCAAAGAGTGAAAGCCGAACATCAACGCCCACCGCTTGTCTGCAGCCACTCAGATTCCGTAATGGAAATGGGACGAGATAGGCATGGATTTCATAGTAGGACTACCTAAGGCTGCGGTGGTTACGATTCCATTTGGGTAATAGTAGATCGGCTCACCAAGACTCGCGATTTATTCCCGTGAAAACTAACTACAAAGTGCCAAGCTAGCGGAATTATATATGAGTAGGATTGTGTGTCTCCACGGTGTACCAAAAAGGATTATATCGGATCGTGGTACCCAATTTACATCTCATTTCGGAGCAAGGTTCACGAAGCACTCGCGTCACCTTGCCTTTAGTACCGCTTACCACCCGCAGATCGACGGGCACCGAGAGGACAAATCAAGTGCTAGAAGACATGCCGAGAGCCGTGCGTTGGATTTCACCAAGGATTGGGAGAAATGTTTGCCGTACGCCGAGTTCTCCTACAACAATAGCTACCAAGCCGCTTGAAGATGTCGCCAAACGAAGCTTTATTTGGTCGCCGATGTCGAACCCCACTAATGTGGTCGAAACCGGTGAACGAACCGTATTCGGGCCCGACATAATCAAGGAGGCGGAGGAAAAGGTTCGCCCGATCCGGACCGACTACAAGCGGCTCAATCACGACAAAAGAGCTACGCGGACACCCGTCGAAGAGAATTGGAATTTAAAGAAGGTGACTACGTGTATCTAAAAGTCTCACCACTACGGGAACTCGGAGATTCAAAGTCAAGGGAAACTCGCACCACGATACGTGGGCCCATTCTTGATAAGCGCTAGGAGAGGAGAAGTGGCTTACCAATTGAACCGCCCGAGAATCTCTCCGATGTCCACCCAGTGTTCCACGTATCGCCTGAAGAAATGTTTGCGGGTACCGAAGAGCAAGCTCCTCTAGAAGCCATCCATGTCCACAGTGATCTTACCTACCCGGAACATCCAATCAAGATACTAGACGAGGCGGAAAAGAAGACACGGACCAAGTCATGGCGCATGTACAAGGTACAATGGAGCAATCACACTAAGAAGAGGCTACCGGGAAAGCGAAGAGTTCCCGAGGACAGAATACCCACACCTACTCAAAGTAAGAAATCTCGGGACGAGATTTATTGTTAGGGGTAGGTTTGTGACATCCTAAAAATCGGAGAATCAAAATCGGAACGTAAAAATCGGAACTTTCAAAACCGTGGCCTATTGCTTCTTCTCGGGTTTTGTTGCTTCTTATTTGCCCTCGTTGCATAAATTGTTACGTGATCAATCCCCTTTTCGGAGTTTTGGAGGTTTCGGAGTTGTCAAAACGGTGATGCGAAAGCCGCATCACGATTTTAAAAAGAAGAATCCTGGGAAAAGTGTGGATTTGTGAAAACGCATTTCGAGTAATATAAAATAAAAATTTTGGTTGGGAGAAGATAAATTAAAACACAAAATAAATAATAAAATTCTCGGGAGGCGTACTCGAAATTTGGGAATTTTATTTTATTAAAAAATGGGTGAATTATGAAAATTAGGAAAAAGAATTTAAATAAGTATGAAAAATAATTGTGGAAAAAAAAATGAAAGTCAAGAAAAAGTTTAAAATATAAAGTTAAAAATTATTTTAGAATATTGGGATTTATTTTGGAATTTTTAGAGGGAAAAGAA
This sequence comes from Oryza australiensis, assembly GCA_019925245.2. Lineage (NCBI taxonomy): Eukaryota > Viridiplantae > Streptophyta > Magnoliopsida > Poales > Poaceae > Oryza > Oryza australiensis. The sequence continues at coordinate 3,573,246 of JAIFGZ020000342.1, forward strand.
AATAGAAAATCGGGAAATTAACAAGTCGCACTGTTCATCGGTCACCACTGTTCGGCCGCCGTACGGCCCGGCCGCAAGCGCGCAGCCGCCGGCCGCGCGCGGCCGCACCGCGCGCGCACGCGCCGCGCCGCGCCCAACCGCGCCGCCCCACCCCCGCGCGCACGCGCCGCGCGGCACGCCGCGCCGCGCGCGCGGCCACGCGCCGCGCGAGCGCCGCGCCGAGCCGACTCGCGCGCCGCGCGCCGCGCCGCGCGCTCGCGCTCGCCCGACCGCCACCTCGCGCGCCGCGCGCGCCACGCGGCCGGCCACGCTCCGGCCCCTACTCGCGCGCGCACGCCGCTCCGGACTCCCGCCGCGCCGTGCGCCCTCGCGCGCGCGCCCGGCCGTACCCGGCCCCGAGCTGCGCCGCGTGTCGCACCGCGCCGCGCACGCCCGAGCCGTCCCCCTCCTCTCGCGCCGCGCCGCGCCACGCCTATAAAAGGCCGCGCCCGCGCCACATTTCACCGCACCGCCGCCGCTCCTCTCCCCGTTCCCGAGCGCCGCCGTCAAGAGCCGCCGCCGCAAGTCGAGCGCCGCCGTGCGCAAGGCCTCCCGCGCCCTCCGCACCTCCCGAGGCCGTCGTCGCCGGTGAGCCCCTCCTTGCGCCGCCCTTTTTCTTCGCCGCCACCGCCCCTGTTTTAGGGCGCCCGGTCGAACACCTTGTGGCAAATGAATAGTGCCGGTCGAGAAGAAAAGAAAAAAAAAGAAGAAAAAGAAAATAGGGAAAAATTTTGGAAAAATTTTTGAAAATTTGGAAAAATATTTTGGGAAGTCTTGAGTAAAATTTTGGGCAAAAATAAATTATTTTCTCGCATGTTTTCTCGGTGCAATGTTTGAAAATCGGAATCGGGCGTTTTCCGAAATTTCCATTCGCATCGTTTTTCAATCCGGATTCCGTTTAATTCTTTCCCGCCATCGAAATAGGTTTCGCTTTTGTACCCAAACCCTCAAATTTCGAGCATGAATTTTCTTCGCTGATATTTTCAAACGTAATTTCCAAATTTATTACGATCGCCGACTTTGCGAAAACCCTAGGTCATCAACTCGATTCCAAAACCCGGATTTTTCCTCGCAACCCTTGTTCTAACTCGAGTAGAATTTTCGGCAAAACTCTTTGAAGTGGTTTTCATGGCTTTTGTGGTTCTTTTCGATCTCTCGGTGTTTAGTTGAATTCTAACTGAATTCAATTGATCTCTCGCACGTACGGGTAGCGTCGAAGAAACCGGCATCGACACCGCCGAAGATCCCACCCCTCAAGTGCGCGAGCAAGGCAAGTCTTCACACCCTTTGAACATATTGATCCCCTTTGCGAAATGATGTTATTTTAAACTCTAAACATGCATGCTTTACCGGGTTGCCTATACTTGTTATGCCATACCTTGCTATTGTTTACCTTTAGAATTACTCCTTGTAACTCGCAATGTGATACAAATAACCGAAGCATAACTTCGGTAAACCGCTTAGCCCTGCTAAACTTAGACCATGCATACTCATGACTTTATGAAAAAGCTTTGTGCTTGGGCAACTACCTTAGGGAAGGTAGTTGAGATTCGGCATGTGGAGACATGAGCGCCACATGGCCATGATGAACTAAGTTTGGTGGAAATTGAAAGTGCTATACAAATGTTTTAGATCGGGCGCGGATGATTTGGGTGGATTCCGGAAAAGGCAAGTGCCGACCCTGGTCAATTAAGGACCGAGCCATGAGATAGCCGGAAACGAGCCGCACAACCGTACTTCTCGAATGGGTATAGACCTAGCCGACTAGGTAGCCGAGCGGAGGCGTATCCTTGCATAGATGGTTCTCTATGATGTGGTTATGGGATGAGAATGAGGCTGCGGCCTTTGTTATAAATGGTGAAATTAAACTACCGTTAATTAAACTTAAAGATTGGAAATGTCTTCCCTTACCCCGGGTGCGCCGTAACTCCTCTCACCGCTAGAAAAGGACGGCTAGAGTGCATGAGGGCATAAGTTCATGGAGCGGGTACCGCCAAAGTGAGGTTATCGAAAGGCTTTGCCGTGGCCGTCTCATGTGTTGAGACGTAGGCTCATTTGTTGGGCTGTCGCGGAGTACGGGTAAAGTGTACATCCACTGCAGTGTGAATGAATCAATCTATTCGAATAGCCGTGCTCGCGGATATTGAGCATCGTGACAAGACTTTCGCTTGGCTAGACTTTGAACTTAAAAATACTGGGATGGGTTTGCATGATGGTTTCATTTTTGGTGGATCAACTTCTCGAGAATGCGAGAAGGGGTGGACTCCCAAAATCATGACGAATCGGAGACGGGAAGCCATCCTTGGAATCACGATGGATGGTAGACGAACCGTCGCCGGATTAATGAACTATGAAATTAAAACTTGGTTTTTGGCTAGTCGGTAGGCTTGTGAAAAGAATTGTGAAAACGGCCTTACGCAAAAATAACTCTAGCCGTGTTCTTTGAATAACCCTACCATATGCATCAATTCTCGTGTTGACTTGCCGAGTACGGTTGGTACTCACCCTTGCTATACGCACAAACCTCCAAACGATGGAAATGAAGAGCCGAAGACCCCTACGCGTACTACCCGGAGGGCGAAGGAACCGACGGCGCATATTAGACCTTAGTCCGTCGTTGCTCGTGGCAATGGACAAGCCGCCGCCTCTTTCCGCCGCCTTATCTAAACTCGTTTTTATGTTGTATTCGGACCCTAAGGTCCTGTGGATGAACAATGCCTTCGGGCCTATTTATGTAATAATGGTATTGTAAGACTATTCGTGCATGTGCACTTGATTATCCAGTACTGCATTCGTGGGTACCAACTACTTGATCCAGGGAAATGGTACTATGAACACGAAAGGTTCCCGACTCAAAATCGGGGGTCCACACAACCGATACAAGATCCCAGATTTTTTGAAGTTCTTAGGGCAGGACAACGTTTCAACTTACGAGCATGTTAGCCGATTCTTAGCACAAGTGCGGCGAAGCATCGGCTACGGACACCTTGAGAGTCCGATTGTTCCCTCTTTCTCTTTCGGGATCGGCTTTTACTTGGTTCTCCTCATTGCCCTACAACTCAATTCGAGTTGGGCCAATCTTGAAAAACAATTCCACGCTACTTCTACTCCAGCAACCACGAGATGAAGTTGTCGGACCTCACCAGCAACAGGCAAAAACACAACGAATTGGTCCAAGAATACATCCAACGCTTTAGAGAGATGAGGAACCGATGCTACAGCCTGGTGCTATCGGATGCCTAGCTGGCCGATTTGGCCTTTCATGGTTTGATCGCTCCGATCCGAGAGCGATTCTCTGCGCAGGACTTTGACAGCTTAGCCCACTTGGCGCAGAAGGTGACGGCCCATGTACACCGATTCCAAGACACCAGAAAGGCCGTCAAAAATATAACTCAAGTCGTCGTCGAATCATACTACGAGTCCGACGACGATGACACAGAAGTGGCGGCAACCGAATGGGCCAAGAACAAAAGGCCATCGTCGCCAATGGCGTTGAAGACGGCCAAGGAAGAACGATACGACTTCGACATCACCAAGGCCAACAGATTTTCGACTTGCCGCTCAAGGAGAAGCAGATTTAGTTGCCTAAAAATCACGTGACCCGTCGGCCGAAGAGTTGAAGAAAAAGAAATATTGCAAGTGGCACAACTCCACATCCCACGCCACCAACGACCGCAAAGTCTTCAAAAAATCCAATCGGCGATTGAGGCCGGGAAGCGAAGTTCGCCAATTCAAGTCGGCCGATGAAAGTAGACGGCAATTCTTTCCCGGTCAACACGGTCCAAGCCGGTCCTAGGCAAGCCGATCGACGAACGTAATGGCGCACAACTTAGTCAATACATCGATCGGGGCCAAGGCGAAGACGAGCGATTGGATGTCACGCCGCGCCAATTAATATGGTGCACCCGGTCAGCAGATCGGCCGATCGACGGCCGATCCACGAACGCAGCCGACACCGTCATCGGCACCGGTCCGCAGAAGAAGCTTACAATGAAGCATCTCGTCGCGCGAGCCGAATACCCAAAGCCGTCGGTGAGGCAAATCGCAACAATGCCGATCCGCATTGGCATTGTGATTTTTTGTGCACTGGAAATCCGGTATGAGACTACCAACACCGGACAATTGCCCAAGATGCAACGATCGCCGCAACGGCGGCACAGAACTCATCGGCTGCAAGCCCAACCCGGTTCGTCCCAGAGCCGTTCAGCTAAACCAAAGGCGGCGGTCTGTCCATGATCGGCTCGACCCGATCCACCAAGACTTCTTCGTCAACGAAAACCGCGATGGCAACAACCGCGACGATGAAGAGGCCGACAATGAGGAATCGGCCAACCCCCAGTGGTGCCCGTCCGATCTCTTCACAAAAATGCAGAAAAGAAGGGTTCAACGGCTTAAGCGCAAAGGGAGAGAAGACGAAGTTCAGCGAATGATCCACGAACAACAGCGCTGCACTGGGCAAAATCAAAAGGCGATGGGTACCCAAAGAGAAAGCTGCCATAGCCGACGAAGAGCAAGCCGAGGAAAGCCCAACCGATCAAGCCAGGAGGGCAGCCAAAGGAAAAGGCAAAATTTCTGCATCGGTTAACATGGTGTTCAGTGCGCCCGAGTTCGCGCTCCCGGCTTTGGCGATGCACATTCATTGAGTGCCGACTCGACGAAACCGGCAATCTCACTGCACTGTGCCGTCTTCGACAAACCCGAGGGAACCGAAAATCGACATTTAAAGTCGTTGTAAGTTAAAGGATTCGACAACGGCAAGCCGATTTCCAAAATGCTAGTTGATGGGGAGCTGCAGCCAACCTCATGCCTAACGCAACATTCGAAAACTAGGCAAGGGAGCCGAAGACCTAACAAAAACCAACATGGTGCTCAAAGACTTCGACGGCAACCCATCGGAAACCAAGGGCGTCCTCAACATTGAACCGACCATCGGCAATAAGATCGTGCCCACAACGTTCTTTGTCATCGACGGGAAGGGGTCTTACAGCCTGCTGCTTGGAAGGGACTGGATACACGGTAACTGTTGCATCCCTTCTACAATGCATCAGAGCCTGATCCAATGGGACGGCGACAAGATCGAGATCATGCCAGCCGACAGTCGCTTAGTATCGTCGGTGCCAATTTGCCGCTTTGGGAAATCGAAGGCATCGATTATTTATCCGGGAAAATCGGCAAGCCGATTTTCTAAATGTGTCCAATTCCACGATACACCGATTGGAAATGACGAGCCGCATGCTGCTTTGTACAAAACATGGTGGAGGACTCAACCGTTTCGGCATGGACACCGCGGACGAAGACGATGGCAAGCTAGGGCAAGGTTTCACGTCGGCCGATGAATTAGAGGAAATTGGCATCGGCTTTGGTGATAAGCCGAGGCCGACGTACATTAGCAAAAATCTGTCTCCTCATTGTAGATCCCAGCTTATTGAGTTATTAAAAGAATATAAAGACTGTTTTGCTTGGGAGTACTTCGAGATGCACGGCCTCACCCGATCAATAGTGGTCCATCAGCTGCCGATTAAGGCAGGCTATCGGCCGTTCAAACAGCCTCCCAGGAGGTTTAAGGCCGATATGTACGATGCAATTAAAGCCGAAATCACTCGACTATACGACGTGGGATTCATTCGGCCTTGCCGATACGCCGAGTGGGTCTCAAACATCGTCCCAGTGTTGAAGAAAAAGGGTAAACTTAGGGTGTGCATCGATTTCAGAGATCTAAACAAGGCAGCCCCTAAAGATGAATACCCAATGCCGATAGCCGATCTGCTTGTCGATGCTGCTTCAGGCCACAAAATTATCAGTTTCATGGATGGCAATGCAGGGTATAATCAAATATTCATGGCCGACGAGGACATCCACAAGACCGCTTTTTGATGTCCCGGCGCAATCGGCTTGTACGAATGGGTAGTAATGATGTTCGTCTTGAAGAATGCTGGGGCAACATATCAACAGGCCATGAATTACATCTTTGATGATATGATCGGCTCGCTAGTAGAGATATACATTGACGACGTGGTTGTCAAGTCAAGGGAGATAGAAGGCCACATAGCCGATCTGAGACAAGTGTTAGAACGGACGAGGAAGTACAGTCTAAAGATGAATCCACTTAAGTGCGCATTCGGCGTATCGGCCGGGCAATTCTTGGGATTTCTTGTCCATGAAAGAGGAATTGAAGTTACACCAAGAAGCATAAATGCTATCAAGACAATTCAACCTTCGAAGGACAAAAAACAACTCCAATCATTGATCGACAAGATAAAGTTCATCAGATGGTTCATAGCCAATCTCTCAGAAAAGATGGAGCCGTTCACACCACTGCTTCGGCTGAAAGCCGATCAAACATTCACATGGGGGGTAGAACAGCAAAGGGTGTTAGACAACATAAAAGATTATCTGATTTCCCCTCCAGTTTTAATGCCTCCACAAAAGGGAATACCGTTCAAATCGTACCTATCGCCCGATGATAAATCAATCGGCTCCGTCCTAATTCAAGAGGTCAACGGCAAAGAAAAGGCCATCTTCTATCTCAGTCGACGGTTGCTAGACGCGAGACGAGGTATTCACCGTGGAGAAGCTATGCCTATGCCTCTATTTTTTATGTACGAAGTTAAGGCACTATCTCGCTATCCAACGAGTGCACGAATCCGCAAAGCCGATGTAGTTAAGTATATGCTATCGGCTCTAGTGCTCAAAGGAAGAATTGGGAAGTGGATTTTCGCGCTTACAGAATTCGATCTGAGGTATCAGGCACCAAGGGCAGTCCAGGGGCAAGCCATAGCCGATTTCATCGTGGAGCACAGAAGCGACTCAATCGGCTCAGTGGAAACTATGCCTTGGACTTTGACATTCGACGGCTCGGTTTGCACCAATGGCTGTGGCATCGGCTTGGTCATTATTTCGCCTACGGGGGCAAGCTTCGAGTTTGCTTTTGCCATCAACCCCCACGCTACAAACAACTAAGCCGAATACGAAGCCGTCCTTAAAGGATTACATTTACTCAAGGAAGTTGAAGCCGATGCCATCGAAATAATGGGAGATTCATTGTTGGTCATCAGCCAATTATCAGGAGAATATGAATGAAAAACGATGTGCTAATGGTCTATTATCGGCAATGCCGGGAACTAATGGACGGTTTTTGGCTGGTTACTTTGAAACATATCCCCAGAGAGCAGAACACAGAAGCCAATGACTTGGGTCAGGGGGCATCGGGCTATCGGCCAATGCTGAAAGAAATCGACATGGACATTGCCGCTATCACAGTCGATGATTGGAGGTTTGAAATCTACAACTATCTCAAAAACCCCTCTCAATCGGCTACAAGGAAGCTACGATACAAGGCATTACGATACGTGTTGCTCGATGAAGATCTGTACTATCGGACGATTGACGGCGTGCTACTCAAGTGTTTGGGAGCCGATCAGGCTATAGTGGCCATCGGAGAAGTACATGAAGGAATCTGTGGCACACATCAATCAACCCACAAAATGAAGTGGCTGCTTCACCGAGCAGGGTATTTCTGGCCGATGATGCTGGAGGATTGTTTCAAGTATTACAAGGGCTGCTAGTATTGTCAGAAGTTTGGTGCCATACAGCGAGCACCAGCATCGGCTATGAACCCAATTATTAAGCCGTGGCCGTTCAGAGGATGGGGCATTGATATGATCGGCCAGATTAATCCACCCTCAAGCAAAGGACATAAATTTATCCTGGTGGCGACAGATTACTTCACAAAGTGGGTGGAGGCGATTCCCCTCAGAAAAGTGGATTCTAAGGACGCAATCGAGTTTGTCAAAGAACATATCATCTACCGATTTGGCATTCCACAAACAATAACAACAGACCAGAGATCTATCTTTGTATCGGACGAATTTGTTCAGTTTGCCAACGGCATGGGGATCAAGCTGCTTAATTCTTCGCCATACTACGCACAAGCCAACGGAAAAGCCGAGGCCTCAAACACAAGTTTGATCAAATTGATTAAAAGAAATATCTCTGAGTACCCTAAACAGTGGCACAGCCGATTAGCCGAATCACTGTGGGTATATCGGATGGCATGCCACGGGTCAATTCAAGTCCCTCCGTACAAGCTGGTCTACGGACATGAGGCAGTACTGCCGTGGGAAAGTGTCGTCGGCTCAAGGCATATTCAACTACAGGATCAACTCACAACCGTCGATTATTATCACTTGATGGTGGACGAATCGGAAGATTTAGTTTTATCCAGGATTAAGGCCTTGGAAAAAGTCACAAAGGATAAAGAACGAGTAGCCAGACATTATAAAAAAAAGGTGGTGCCTAAATCTTTTGAGGAAGGCGAACTTGTTTGGAAATTGATGTTGCTGATTGGATCTAGGGACAACAAATTCAGCAAGTGGTCACCAAATTGGGAAGGGCCTTTCAAGATCCACAAATACGTCTCTAAAGGAGCTTACATGATAGAAGGGCTGGACGGAGAAGTATTTGGAAGGGCTCTTAATGGAAAATACCTGAAGAAATATTACCCAAGCGTATGGATCAACTCGTGATTCGGCTCTGGTTGCTTAAGCCGATTTACGACAGCCGATGTCTTGCACAAGGCATCGCCTTTAGGCATTTTTATGCAACGTTTTTTGCTAAGTTTTCTACGATCTGCTAATGATTGACCGATAGAGACGGCAATGATGCGCGAACGGCTCGAACTCACAATTTTGTCGACAACGAAGCTATCAACAAAACTTGGGGGCATACACGTACACAAGCCAATTGCAAAATTGGGCGTCAGGATTTGGATTTTTGAAAGATTTTTGAAACTTTTAAGCCTCGTAATCGGCAGTCCAAATAAGAGCGTTGGAAGTGATCTGTATCAACGACCATAATTCAAGCACTGACACCAACTGTTGTGGTGCGGTCTCGGAATCGGCAACATAAAGCGATACATCTGGCTGGGGCCGATTTCAGCATAAGCAATTCAAGACACTACGCGCGGCCGGAAGCCGATCTTGTCTACAAGCACAACGACAAAAGATTGATAAACTATATTACACATAAGTCAAAGCCGATTACAAGTACGAGTGAAGTGATTAAGGTCCAATCCCAGCACAAAATTATGACAAGTATAATAAAGAGGCAGTAGCCGATTTTAGAATGTTAGAATATTACAAGTTCATTGTTTTAAGAAATTGGCTATGGCCGACAACGCTGTCCGCCTGATCTGGTCTATCTCTTCGATGGCCCTGACGTTGTCGGCCTCGGACCCTGCCACTGGCCGGATGCCCTTCACCAGGTCTCGCAAGTGTGCCACAGCCGCCTTGATGCCTTAGCGTTGAGCTTCGATCTTTGCCGACAAACCAGCCATGTACTCCTTATGGATATCGATCTCGTTCGTGACTTGAACAAGATCGGCCATCAGCTGATCTTGGCGTGAAAGGAGTTGCTCGAGCTTGGCCGCCGCTCGTCCTCGGCGGTCGAAGGCGGCTTTCCGGCTCTCAATGGCATCCTTGGTCGATTGGAGGGTGGCCGACCGTGCCTGGTTCTCGTGGCGATCGGCTATCCGCTGCCGGGCTCGTTCGTACTTGAGCTGGTGGGCTTCCATGAAGGTGGTTGGCACAATGGCGTTGGCTAGAGCTTCCGGCAGCTGGCCTTGAATTTCTTTGAAACGCGCGCGTATCGAACCGCTGTCGACCACCAGCGCATCCAGCGAGGCCTCCAGCCGGTTGCCGATGTCGGCTAGGGTGGCCCTCAGGTCCTTAGCCGGCGTCACCAACGCCTCCTCGCCGATTTCGCTGGACTCCTCGAACTCCGACAGGTCAAAATTGAGGAGGTCGACTATGTTCTGCAGAAAAGAGAGATGATCAGAAGACATTAAGTTGACAGAAGCCGATCGTCAGTTTCGCGGCTTACCGTTGGCATCGGGGTCGGAGCGGTCGGCTCGGTTGGATCGCCGCCTACGGCCGTCGGGGCCTCTTCGTCGGCGTCGTTGCCGCCGCTCGCGGCAGGCGCAGCGTGCTCGTTGGACACCTGGGAGGCAGCCGACGAAGATCGTGGGGGCTGCAAAAGAAGGGTTAGCGGACAAATCGGCTAATTTCTATAGGTCAAGTGGCAGGAGACGATTACCGATGGCGCGGGGCGTGAAGTGCGGCCGGCCAATTTCTTGACCTAAAGAGAATTGTTCGGTCATATGCAAATGATATCATCGTGAAGCCAAATTTGGTGAAGTGAAGGCTTACCGGCCGATTTTTCGCTGGGGGACTCAGGACCAGCGGGACGTCGGCTGGAGCATTGACCGACTCATGGCTCGAACTCCCGGGTTCGGCCGCCGCTCCAAAAGCCGCCGGCATTTCCTCGCTGGCGATGGCGTCGAGGAACTGCGCAACGGTCGGGTCCAAGGGGGGAGGCTATCGGCTGGCGCTGCCGGTTTTTTCTCTTTCAGCTTCTTGGGGCAGGCGCGGCCGATGGCTGTGTGAGTGGCGCAGCCCATTTCTTCTGGGCAATCGGCTTGCGCACCTACCCTCGTAGCAATGACGCCAGCTTCGGTGCTCCCCAGCCGATGGCCGACGGAGCGAGGCCGTCCCCGTCCAGAACACCTAGACGGTATTCGATGGGGCGTCCGAAATCGCTCACCATCGGCCGCTCTGTCTCCGCCTCCTGCAAATCAGAGGGCAAATGTTAATCGGCTATATCAACCGATGATAAGAAGAAGAAAATCATTTGGGACTTAAAGCTTACCGAGGGGATCTCCTCAGGCAGGAGGAGGTCGACGTAACAAGACGACCGCTGGTGGAAGATGTGGCACTTGATTTCAGTCTACCATTGGTCGTAAGTGGTGCTTTTCCTCAGCGCCAGTGTCATCACGCCGACGTCACCGAGAGGAGGGCGGCTATATTCAGCGGCCGATCCATTATCAAGTCATGGCTTACCACTCCCCTCGTCTCAATCTTATCGGCATAAAAGAAGCCGATGGGCGTTGCCCAAGACCGAACCGCCTCGCCGCCCAAACCGGTAATAGAACTCGTAGCTCTTGGCCACCGATCGGCCCGGTGGATCCCGATCGGCAAGATGCGGGGGACAACCGTGCACCTCGGGTTGTCGGCTGAGTTGACGTCTTCCCAATTGATGTCGGCCGACAACTCGAACAGTCCCCGGTCCCGGTAAAAGTACCAGGCGCGGTTCTCATGAGACAGCCCGTCGTAGAGGGCGATGAACCATTTGGCCAGCAGATCGGTCGATTGCCTCGAGCCCGCATGAGCAGCTGCTGCTTCTCCGTAGCTCATGCATCGCGTGGTGGTGATCTGGTTGCCATTTTCATCCTCGATCGGCTCCAGCCTTGGGAATACAGTGCTGTCGAGGAGCCGACCGACTATCTTTTGGGTCGCCAGCACCACCAGATCGTAGAAACCACCGGGCCGCCGGTGTTGATTGGAGCGTTGGCGGCTATTTTTGCGGTGGCCTCGATGCAACATCCGATATAAATAGCCAAGGAGGTATTTCCCAGGCGCAAGTTTGCCCCGTCGGCGGGACTTCGGCTACGACCTGCCAGTTGGCGGTCGGCCCGCAGCTCGATCCACAGAACAAAAATTTTTCAAGCCACATCATCAAGAACGCGGCGTGCTCCCTGTGGCCAACTGATCCGTCCTTCATGTTCTGGGCGATGAAGCCGCTCCACCCGCCGATGGCTTTGGTTTTGAACTGATGCTGCCCCTTTTGGCTCAAGCTACTGGGGTTAGCCGACGACTCGATGTCCAGCCCGGTCGTCATGTACACGTCGGCCAATGTGATTGTCGTCGGCCCTTGTCGGAAGATGAAAGCGTTGAAGCTGTCGTTCCAGAAATATGTTGCAGCCGACAGAAGCGGCACGTCCTTTTCCATGCTGGCGACGGATAGGGCCAAGCACTGGGCGATCCCGGTCTCCTCCCACTGTGTGTATTTGGCCGATCGCACCCTTTTGTACCACTCAACCCAGGCTGCGTCGGTGGTCGGCCATGATTTGAATGTCCCGTTCTAGTGGGAGAGGGATGGCTTGTTGGTGTTAAAGGGAATCCTGTTGGTTTTGGCTATAATCACATCGGCTGGATCCGTGTTGCCGATGGGGCCGAGAAAGTACCTTTGTGCTTGTGTCAGATTTGGGATAAGCACTTGATATGACAGGTGCAACAGTTTGGAAAAAGAAAAAAGGGGGCGCTAATCAAGAACGGTTGCATATTACAGTTCGAAGAAGGAAGAAGTACTAATCAAGAAAAAAACGAAGAAAAGTGCTACTCAAAAAATGGTTGAACGCAAGATTAATGCAACATGGTTGGAGAAGTAAATCCGAACGGCGAAGGAGTTCTGGATCAAACGAGAGTACCTCAGGGAACTCGGCAATGGCGGTGGCCGGAATGGCAGTGATGGTTGGCGCGGCGGCTACAGCTGGTGTGGCGGCGGTGGCCGGCGTGACGGAGGCACTTGACGCGGCGACGGTGGAGGCCATCAGGGTCGTTTGGGCGAAGATGAAGTCCGGGTTGCGAAGAACGCTAAGATTTGACGGACGCCGGTGAAACCGCCGGAGAGGAGAGAGAAGGCAGAGGCTTGTATGCGAAGAGACTGAGTGCGCTTTGAAGGCGTAAGCGTCTCGGCCGAGGAGAGTGGATATTTAAAGGGCACTAGGGAGAAGTCGAAGCGGTTTAGGTCAAGAAAAGAGCGGGAGTTTGAACAGGCAAGCAAATCCGTAACACTTCGTATCACGGACTTGGGGGCATGTGTTAACACTGAAATTTGGTAATTGAGTCCCTAGGTCTGCAAAGGCGAAGCAGAATCGGATCGGCTGGTTTGGTGTGGAAACAGAGGCCGCATCGGCTGAGGAGTGATCGGCTGTGAGGCCAATCGGCTAAGGTTGGATCGGACAAGGGCAGCCGATAGCCGATTCCAGTCCGAAGAGATAAAACTGTTTCAGTGCGGCAGTTTGAGGATAAATAGAAGATTCGGTTGTTAGTTGCGCGTTAAATGATATTGCCACCTATGGATAGAGTCCTGTAACGGCAATTGTATCGTAATTTAGGAGTTTGTTTAAACTGTTAATTGTAACACGGCGTGGGTCCTTCTCGAGATAATGTTGTGTTTTAAATAGTAGTTTAGATAGAGTCTAGGGTTTGTACAGATAATTGTATCTTGGGTATAAATAGGACCCGAGACCCCCTGTCGAGAACAATCACAATCAATCAAACCTTCGGCGCATCGCCAACCTTTTTTTCTTCGGACGAGCGGTTTGTTTGGCTACGGGCTGCATCGTTTCGATCCCCGCATCTAGGAAAATGCTTGTCATTAGTGGTATGATCTATTGTTTCTAGTGCTTCCATCATAATGACACATTAGATTCAAGAGTTTATACTTGTGCTACTTATCATATAGCGCATATAAATTAGACTAATGTTTAGATCTATCCCGCCATTGGCTAGTTTTATCAAGAACTTGCAGCCGATAGGGCTAGATCTAAAGGTTGGCTGGTTTATATGCGGTATCCACCGTCTCGAGGGATATAAATCGGATGCAACAGATCATGTTTTTCTTTTTATACTTAATGCTGCATCGGGTTCGAACTATTACGTTGTTTTTAGAACTATCAATGATCCGTTCGGCTAGGATTTATATTGTTTAGAGACAGCGCTGGTTTACCGACCTTATCTGCATATGTTTATTTTAATATATTTATTATGAGATTTATATTAGGACTGCATGTTATGTTAAGATCGCATTCTTGTTGGACGTCGCCAGCCGAAATCAGCCCACCATCGACAGCCGACGGCCGATTTTTAGGCTATGCATCTGATTCAAGAATGATATCTTTCTATAAGATTCATCGGAGTACTAGTCGATTCATTGTTAGCTTTCCAGTATCGGCTAGGTTATCGATTCATACATATATTATCCTTTACTACATTTAGGTTAAACGATTGATGTTGTCTCGGTATAGCCAATCCATTCCAGTCGTTTGGCTTAAATGTATTTTAGGATAGCATATATATGCTCATGGATTCCCTCAGCCGATCCAGTGGGGATCTAACCTAACACTTAATGCATATTCCCTTGTTTTTCTTGTTGGTTAACGAGATCAAATCAATCGCACGCCTTGCACCACGGTAGCCGAGAAGGACTCGCACTGGAGTTAAGCGAGATCTCCCAGCCGCGAGTGAGAGAAATTTCTCATCAACACAACCGCAGGCCAAAGCGGCTAAGCGGCTAAGCGGCTAAGCAGCTAAGCACCTGAAGATCTAAGCGGCTAAGCAGCTGAACCGCTAAGCGGCTAAGCAGCTAAGCAGCTAGGGAGCTAGGCAGCTAGAGAGAGAAGCCTAACTGTAGGCATCTAGCCAAGCACAAAAGGAGGTCTTATCTTGCATTCGAAGCCTGATCACTTGAAGAGAACTTTGGAGTTTGAAATTCATCTTCTAGAGTTGAATGCTTGGGGATGCTCTTTGAAATACCTTATCGTTCCTGATCTTCCAAATTTCCCATGCTGCCATAAGAGATATTTATGCAGCGCATGGCAACGATGATGAGGAGATTGACTGGACCAATCTGTCCATGATGCAAACAGAGGTATCCCATTGCAGATGCAGGCTGGACCAGCATTGAGTTGCAAACGGGCACAAGAAGAAGAGGTGGTCAGCAGTTTCTTCCTCTCTCATGTCGCACATAATGCAGAGGTTATCATCTTGAATGTTGATATGCCTTCTTTGGAGCATTGACTTCGTGTTTAACCTGTCTAGCAAAAGGAGCCATGCGAAGAATTTGATTCTTGGTAGGCATTTTGATTTCCAGATAATCTAAAAACTCTGATGGCTGTCGAAGGAATTAAAGATATGGCTGTAAAACCCCTTTGAGGTGTAAGTCTTTCCCCAAATCATTGTCCAGCTGTCTAGGGAGTTCTCATCATAGGGAAGGCCTTGTAGAAGGGGTTGGAGCAGATGTAGTTCCTGATAGGCTTGGTCAGAGAGCGGTAGATGAAGGATTGAGTCAAGATCTTCAGCTTGCATGATTTCAGCCACCGAAACATTTCTTTTCTTCGCGAAAGATGCAAGGTGTGGGAAATTAGTAGGAATGTTCACGTTATTCCAGTTGTCCGTCCAGAAGCTTACCGCGCACCCTTTCCCGATCTAACAGGAGGCCACCATCCTGAAGAGATCGCTGAGGCGAAGGATGTCCTTCCACCAAAACGAACCCATTTCCCTACAATGATGGGGGACTTTTGCTTGATAGTATCGGAACCATATTAGATTTACCCAGGGGATGTCTTCGTGGTTGTAGAATTTTGCGAGTTGTTTGATTAGCAGAGCATCGTTTTGCAGTCGAAGATTGAGAACCCCTAGGCCACCCTTCTCCTTTGGCCTTGTGACTAGGTTCCAAGCAGCAAGATTACCCCCTTTTTTCATGTTGTTTCCCCTCCAGAGACATTGTTTTCTTGCTCTGTCAATGGCTTCAATGATACCTTTTGGGATTTTAAGGGTGCACATAGCATATGTTGTTATTGGGGTAATTGCTAAATTGATCATCTCTAGCCGTCCTGAGTAGCTGAGCCAAGATACACATGAAGATAGCTTTCTTTCCACTCTGTCCAGCATTGGTACCATATTCTCAATTTTTGGCTTGGTTGTTCCCAAGGGTAAGCCCAAGTAAATGAAAGGCAAGGAGCCCGCCTCACAACCAAAAGTGCTAGCCAGATGGTTCAGCTTCTCATTGCTTAGGGCCCTGTTTAGTTGCAAAATTTGGTGAAAACTTTTCATCAAAAAGTTTTGGGTAAAAACTTTTTACAAGAGTAGGTGTTTAGTTACATGTGAAAATTTTTTGGGCTCTCATGCATGCAACTCTCATGCACATCTCCCAAGAGAAAATTTCACCTTTTTTGGCCAAACTAGTCCCAAATCTGAAATTATTTCATCCCTACTTTTCAACCCCCTGTTTAGTTCCAAAAAGCCAAAAAGTGGCCAAAATCCAAAATATTTTCACTTTTCAGGTGTAACTAAACAGGGCCTAGGTTGATGGGGTACAAACTTGATTTTTTGTAATTAACTTTGAGGCCAGTGGCTGTTTGGATGGTATTCCGCAGATTTTTGAGAAAGAAGAGTTGCTTGGCGTCTGCTTGCAGCATGATGATAGTGTCATCGGCATATTGGACAAGCGGGAAGTCCTCCGATGGTTGTGTGATCGGCAAGTGTAAGAGTCCTTCTTGTCGGCTTTATTAATTAAAACCTGGATGAGTTCAGCTGCCAACGAAAAAGAAGGGGGAGAGCGGATCTCCTTGTCGACACCTCTTTTGCAACGAAAGGTTTTGCCGATGACTCCATTGAGAAGGACCGATGAGGTCATAGAGAAGAGGATCTCTTGAACTCATTGCAGCCATCTGTTTGTGAATCCAAGACTTTGCATTATAGAGAGAATAGCTGAGTGTTCAATGATGTAGGTGGCGGTGAAGTTGGCCGCCGAAGAGAGAAGCAATGGCGGCAGCTTCGGGTCTCGGGCGTGGGAGCTTAAGCTAGCAGCATCATCGGATAGCCGTTTGGGTTGTGGCTTTTCAGCCGAAGCCTATCGGTTAGCTGATTGGGTTAGGGTCATTCAACCAAATAAAGTGGGTCCACAAGAAGCTGTCATAGCAACTAATCCAGTGATCCTCTTAGTAGATACTTCCAAAACCAATCACATGTAGATGCTATCAACTATAAGCTAAAACACCCTGTCACATAGGATCATCAACAAGCCATTCAACCATAATATGTAAACCGATGGAAATGATTAGGCCGGAATAGAAAAGAAATCTTTGGCTGATGAGCTAGAGCATATGCTTATTCGATGGAGTTTTAGATTCCTACCAACTGCTTTTCAGCTTATCCAGATTCTCATGGTTGGATTTTCATCAGTTGTTTCTCAGCATCTAAATCTCTCCAAAACAAATCTTTTGTGATTAGGCTGAGTTTGAAAGTAAGGTTAGGATTAAGCTTTTTTAATGAAAAACGAACACATGATTTAAGTATTATATATTGCAAACTTAAAAATTGGTTTAAAAATTGGTTTATTGTTGTTTAAAAAAACTTCTATATAAAATGGATTTTGCAAAAAAAAATACAATTTAATTAGTTTGGGAAGCCTGTACACGGAAAATGACACCCCAACTTACCTTGGAAACCCGGCCTCAGCCTTAGAGAGGTGAGAAAATGAAAAAAAATCAACTTTATAAAACCCCAAATTTTAAAGCACCTTTAATGTAGAAATATAAGGTACTGCGACTTGTGACCAAAATTTTAAAATACCCTAGCTTTACTTCAAATTATATAGTTTTGCTAAAATTATGGAATCATTTTTAACTTAGTTTCAATTTTTTTCTCCAATGTAATTATTGCCTCTTTCTTACGTTTTATTATGTAAACCATCTCTCCATCTGTCCTACCTTCTCTATCAAGTAGGTAATCAATTAATTTCATTCTATTTCTCTTATATTACTGGAAAAATTAAGTATTGTGATTTACGCTGTAAATTTTGGAAGTTACAGTGTAACCAATGTAAATGTATATAATTCATAACGTAAAAAGAATTTGACTGTTTTTGAGTAAATTGTAAATTAGGCTAGGTTTAATTACCAAAGTGTTATTTAGATAAGAGAGAACTAATATTGAAAATTTATTTACTTGTATTGCACGTTGGGCCGCCCGGCACTGACTGCGCATCCTACCATCGCTGGCAATGTGAACCCGGCCGCTGCTGCTGCCAGTCACGGCCAAACGGGCGGCCCGGCCCGGCACAGCACGGATCCGTTTCGGCACGGCCCGTTTGGCCCGCTGGATGAAACGGGCCGTGTCGTGCCGGCCCACGTGCCTAGGCTCCGGCCCAAGCACGGCACGTGGGAGCCGGGCCAGGCCCGTGCCGGCACGGCACGTCGGTGGCCCACGAGCCTTTTTTTTTCCAATTTTTTAATAAACAGCACATAAGTTTAAAAAAATAAAAATAAAAAAAGAAAGTTTTAAAAAAATAATGACTTAGTAATGTTAAAAATAAATCCACATTTACGAAAATATTGAAAAAAATTTGTTAAAAACAGTAATGACCTTTATTGATGTTTATATCATTATAGGATACAATGATACATCGCTCGTTAAAAACTTTGTCATGTAAAAACTCGTAGAGAAAACCAAGAAAACCATGACAAAGAAAAGAGTACAGCTCAAAGGCCGAACTACGTCTAACAAAATTCTACGGGGTTGGTCGGATCCGTAGAGCCGCTCGCGGGCGGCCAATTCTTGGTTGTCCACGTATATTGGGCATGTTGTCGAGCAAGCTCCCGTCTTTAACGCTTAGTAGCATTTCGACGTGGTCTTGCTCGATTCGTCCTTCGGTCTTCGATGATACGGCCGCATAGATCGAAAGCCGATTCGGATGACACCGTCGAGAGGGCACCGAACACATCCGTGCTAGTTTTGAAAGCACGGGATATGCTAACTTGTGGTCATTCCACCACCCGAGAACGTTGAAGTTTTGTGCTTCGTGGTGGATGGCGTCGTGTCCAAATAACCGGACAACTCTTCGGCCACGCATGCGAAGAGCCGTCTCCACTTGTAGTCGACGAACGCCACCACCTTGGCTTGAAGAAGATCCACCCCAAATACGACCCCACCGTATCTTCTTCTTACCCGTAGTGGGGATAGGAGGGGGTCTCTTGTCGAACTCCCCGAAACTTTAGTTCATATCTTCCAAAAACTTCATATAATTTACTTCTAACCTCATTATAGAAAGAACTATAATCTATACCTAAAGTATCACCAAGAAGTGATAAAATAGCAGACAATCCTCTTAATTTACACCTAGGATCCAAAGCAAAAGCAAACGCATACAACATAGGTATATTTTTCCAATATTTAAAATATTTTTGTTTCATGTGAAAGACAGGTTCGGTTAGAACATCATCATTTTCATATTCTTTAAATAGAGAAGCAATTTCAAGAATATTGTTCAAAATTATATTAGAAGTTGGATAATAAATTTGTGACAGAGTAAGAGTACAATCATAAAAAGTTTCTAAAAATTGATTATATTTTTGGACAATTGCTCAAACATGCTCATTCAAGTATTGGCGACCCGTGATTGTTTCGTGGGCCACCACGTGATTGAACAAAATCCGTAAGTAATTCACTATAAGGTAAAACAACTTTTAACATTAAATATGTTGAATTCCACCGATGCTCGCATCGGTGGCAAACTTACGAGCTCTCTTACCGCCGCATGACAAAACCTCTTCCACGCACCAATCCGTGGGTTCGAAGCAGTTAATCACGCGATTGCTTGACGAACAACATCAATATGGTTATGAACCCTTTTCATGCCAGTCTTAACAATCAAATTAATTATATGGCATGCACAACGCTGATGTAGTAGAAACGATTGAGCATAAACACAAAATAAAGGTTGCAATATTTCCATAGCACGAGAATTAGCAGATGCATTATCTAGGATGACAGCAAATATCTTATCAGCAAGATTAAATTCATTAATTACTTCCCTAATTCTTTCAGCTATGTTTTCTCCTGTATGTGAGCCATCTATTAACCTAAGCCCTAAAACTCTCTTTTGTAATTGCCAATCATCATCAATAAAGTGAACAACAACGCTAAGATAATCCTGCCTAGCTCTACTACTCCATATATCTGAAGTTACACTAACAGAGAAAGTACATGTACTAAAAAGTTTTTTCAGTGCATTTGAATCCTTCTGATAAACATTCTCTAAATCTCTAGTTGTCGTTTGCCTACTTACAGATTTAAACCTAGGGTTATGAGATTGCCGAATGTATTGTTCAAAATCGGAGTCTCTCCAATGTTCAGGGTAAATCTTTCTTGGCGATTAACCTGGACAAGAGATTTCCGAGGAACCATGGGATCGTACTCCCAACTACGTACCGTACCATCCGGGTTTAGCATAAGTTGTTGTTGTCGGAGTTGTATTCCTTGCTTTTTGGCACACGACTCCGCATGGCGCTTGAGATAACTGTACTGCAGAACCGCGAGCGATAACATTTGCCTACATATTCTACAACGAGCTTTTGATACCTCCCTTCCATCCGGTCGTTTCCTTTATCTCGTCGAAGTATTGCCATACACCGGAAGTTCTCGATCTTTTTGGACCAGTGCGTGTTGAAACACTTCCGCTCACGGATCGGGAAGATAATCCTTCCGAAGCCACCGCAGCCTGTCTCAACCGGACCTCCTCCACGATGGTGGAGTTGGAGCCGATCGGAGGCATCTTCAAACCCCGGCATGTAGTTGGGGTCGAAATCACCCAAAGTGAAAGAAGGCGACGGTATGGATAGTTCGGATCCATTCTGAAATTTTAAACCGACATAAACAAATTGTAAAATATTTATTGAATTCATAAACACAATACAAATAATACACAAATTTGAATATTACTTACATCTTTCCAACTACGAGAACTTCAAACTTCTGCGATCAAACTATTGAACTATGAAACTAATTTTGATTTTTAACAAAATTTGAGCAAATTTTGTCAAAATCAAAAAAACGGACACTTGAGAGCAAAGAGAGCACTTGAGAGCACGTGAGAGCACAAAATGAGAAGTGGGGGTGAGGAGAAATGGCTGGGGTTCATGCCCTATTTATAGGGCAAAATTTCTGATTTTTTGCAATTTTTTTGAATTTTTTATGATTTTTTTGTCTCCAACGGCTAATTTGAAATTTGAACAGCCATAGAGCCGTTGGTGACACGTGGCGCGCTCCCATTGGACCGCCAAAGAGCCGTTGCGCAGCTTTTCTTCCCGACCCACATGTCGCGCTCCCATTCGACCGCACGCGCCGTGCCGTGCCGCGGGCCGTGCCGGGTCATGTCGTGCCGCTATAGGACACGTGCCGTGCCGTGCCGGCCCGCAGGCTCGGCGGCCGGCCCAGCACGGCACGGCTGACGGGGTGTGCCAGCACGGCCCGTTTACCGGTCGGGCTGTGCCGGCACTATTCACGGCGTGCTCGGGCCGGCCCGCGGGAGCACGGCCCATTTGGCCGAGTCTAGCTGCTGCTACAAGGCGTGAAGCACACTACTGCTGCTGCAAGGTGTGAAGAGCAACACAGCAACAGCACATGTGAAGGAAGAGGAAGCAAGGAGCAGATCCAGGACACGGCGATCGGTCTGATGATGAGGCAGATGGAACTTGATAGGTTATGCACTGATGGAGCTCACATGCTCACCACGGTCTTCTCCATTCCTCATCGAGTTTTCATTGCATCTAGATCACTAGACTACCAGGATATAGATTATGTTTGAAACTGATTAAGATAAAGTTAATATTAAATAGACTCACGTAAAACGAGAAAGCTATTAAGCATATAATTAATTAAGTTTTAATTATTATAAACTTGATAAACGGATATATTTAATATTTTAAAACAACTTCTATATAGAAAATTTTTGCACGAAACACACCGTACAGTAGTTTAAAAAACGTGATAATGAAAACCGAGGTAAAATCTAAATTTTAATCAGAAAAGAATAGAGTTGTAGTGACGGAGTCAGAAATTATAAAAGACTAGGCCTAAGATAGGGCTCGACTAATGGAGTATTTGTTTTCTACAACATTTACATGATGAATTAATAAAATTTAAATAAGCTTTGTGAGTCAGGCTTAGGGCTCAAACCTTAGCTGTCCTATGTCTGCCTTCGCCTTAACAGGATGAGAAACACATGAAAATATTCTAAACTCTTAAGAAAACATTCTTTCGTTGGTTGTATGTTATTCGAATGGTTATGATTTTTTTAAAAAAAATACAACAAGATAGTTTAATATGTGATTGTTCCTTCACGAACATGTAAAATCAAATTTAACTTATACATATTGTAACAAAAAAATTTAAGTGTGAATATATGCTAGTTTAATTTTTTTTCAACTTGTAGAAATTAAATTTTAATTTACATGTGTTGTGGAGTGATATATCTCATATTAATTCATCTTTTTAATTTTTTAAAATTTTTGCATAACTATTTAGATAAGATGCAAACAACTTTGGGATATTTCTAGAGTCTAAAATCCACTTCCTAAGAAACACATCCCAGATATAACTGCGGTGGTGAGGAGCTAAAATCCACTCCCTAAGAAACACAACTCAGATATAGCTGCGGTGGTGAGGATCTAAAATTCACTTTCTAAGAAACACAACCCAAATATACTGTGGTGGTGAGGAGCTAGGAGCAGACATGACAGAGATTGAGAGATTGGGAAGGTCTAAATTGAAACAAAGGTTATGTTTCGTAGCTCAAAGTAAAATTATTGGTTATACCTAGTTGAAAATGAAATTTTGGTGATAATACCTAGCTTAAGTTGTAATTCACTCTGTTTTTAATGTGACATCATAGATATAGCTAGTTCTATAATTAAATGACATTATTATATATGATAATTGTTTGTATATATATTCTCATCGGCTCCTTCACATATATTTTACATTCTTTCTCACTCTCGCACCATACGATTGAAAAAACTATCATACTGCTGATAACTGATTCTCATTAAAATGCCGCTAATATGTATATGTACTTACTATTTTTTATTTACTATGTATAAGCTTAAACCTAAGTTTGACAAAATATTTCGCCTATAAACAGCGGTTCATGGAAACATACGTTGTTCTGCATTACCAAAGCTCCAAAATCACTTTGGTTTTACACAACTTAAAACTTACAATAACCTAACCGGTTAGGTGAAATTTAATCTAAATTCTTCATGCTAAAGCACGACAAAATGGTGTGTATTAATAAAAGACCAACTGGGTTGGCCTTTTGGTGCTTGGACTACTGTGAATTAATAAAGCACGACAAGCATTCTTTCTTTGCCATGACCAAAACCCCCTCCTATATTAGGACCAACCAAAACAACAACGTACGGACGCCAAGTGCACACACGTGCGACATCGCAAAATATATAAGAGAAAATTAAACCAGCTCCTCCTCCATAGCTAGCTCGCTCCAAATTTGCACCAAATTTACACAAAATTCCCGTACATTTGCTGAGTAACAATGGAAACCGGTCGGTCGATGTCGAGGCTGCAGAGGTCGTCGGTGTCGTTCCGGCGGCAGGGCTCGTCGGGGCGCATCTGGGACGATCCACTCAGGGCGCTCGACCTCAAGCAGGGCCCCTCGCCGACGGCGGCATCCGCCGTCGTCGTCACGCCGCTGGCGCCGTCGCCGCGAGGCGCCGCGTCGTCGTCGTCGCCGTTGTCCTCGCCCCGCTCATTCCGTCGCCACGACAGCGGCAGCGGCGGCGGTGGAGGAGCCGCCGGAGGCATCCCGGAGAGCCCGGAATCAGATGTGGAATCCCCGGCGGTGGCGGTGGCGGTGGCGGTGGCGGTGGAGCCACCAGCTGTCACCGTCGGCGGCGGTGGGGAGAGGCGCACCCGGCGGCGGCGGAGGATCTCGTCGGCGTTCTGCGCTTGCATGGGGCACCCGCCGGCCTCCCATGCACAGCAGTAGCGGCTAGGAGAGTACGTACGCATGTATACACGTGCACAGTGCACGCACATAAAAGAGGTTGCACACACGAGTTGTGTTATGAGTTTGGCCTCTCTTTTTACTGTCGCTGTACATATCTCTCGACTAACTGATATACTGTAAATGACGAGGGGGAAGATCGGGGATCGGTGGATTATTATATACAAAAAGTAACCTGCATTTCCAATAGATAGCTTGATACAGATTTAAGCTAGCAAGTAGGTTAGCATTGCAGGAATCCAAAGCATAGGTGAGGTTACACATTATACAAATATGCAACATTTTCAAACCATATACACCACGCTTTATGTATCTATCTACTGCCTAATTCACACAACAGAACAGATATTGGGATAAATGTAGTTATTAATTTACAGGAAAGTGACCAGAGGTATAGTGAACTATCAGAGATAGCTTGACATGCTAAATTGACCATTAGCAACCAGCCAACCAGCACAACAATACTAATATAAAAACATATTTATGATGGTCTCATGGGCGGAAACAATATAGGTTATAGATTGTTGAATAACAAGGAAGGTGATCATTATAGAGGATCGATCACCGCCTATATAGAGCTCCCAAGAAAATAGCTATCAAGAGAAGCAGCATCAGCATGATCTGTGAAAGTCAAACAGGAAAAGTATAAATGGTTGACCATAACTACCATTATCAGATTTTCTTTAACTTGATGCATTATTTACCATAGCAGGGTTCCTCTTTGGCCTATCCAAGTCATATCCCCTGTAGAATCAACAATGCGAATGATAAGCCGAGTTGAGACCAGCTGCAGAAATGGTTTTAGATCACTGGACAAACCTTCTCTTCAGCAAACCGGATGATTTGCAGGTCTCCTTTATTGCATTCACACGTTTCCGTGTAAGCGATGCATTTGGATCATTATCATCAATCTGAAACAGTGGTTATGATGGTGTTGTCTAAGAAAACACAATCTTTTAATGTGTCATAGAAGTATTGAAGGTACAAAATAAACAGCAAATTATTGAAACCAAAATCTGATGTCACATATAAAATGAAAAAACATAATTAAATTTGAGGAAATTGACTGACGTCACATATAAAAAAATGACAAAACACAATTAAATGACAAGCATACCAATTCATGTTAGATTTTCTCAAACGCAACAATGCAATATTACCAATTATATGCTATGTTAAAACAGCTAGGACATAATTGAATATTTTAGATAGTCTTAAAACAAACTACATACTAGTGTAGAGACAAGCTGTTGAAAATTAACATATTTTATCTTATTTTACCCAACATAGTGAATGCTAAAGAAGATAATACTCCAGATCATACCTTTTCTGCAAGCAGTGAAGAGAATTCATAGAAAGCAGTGTACACATCAGCCATAGAATTTGTTTCATTGATTATTCGTGCAGTCAGCCCTATGAGCGTGCAAGAATGCTTTTAGAACAAAAACCAACGCAGACAAAATAACAGACAAGAGCAAATATAGAGTGGAGATACAAGAAGTCTGGAGAGCGGCGGGAATTTTTCGACAGCAATTGCGTTCAATGAATAATGCGGCAGAGGCCTTACGGTTCCTCTGTTCTGTCTATTCCCTCCCCTGCTTTCTCTTTTCTGAGCCCTGTTTTTCACTTTGGCCTGAGCCGAGTCTTGGCCATGGTTTGGTGCGACTTTTTTCTAGTCGTTGTAAAGCTTCAACTCTCCCTTCAATCTTAATAAAATCAGAACGGTCGTGTTTGGCCGGCCCAGCAAGAAAGAATAACTCATACATTAATCACAAAGTTTGAATTTTTGGAAGCATGCATGCCCTTTATATATGAAGAGGGACTATATTTTAGATTACATTACTCCATGGAAGCACCATATAATTCATCTATTGTTTCAACCAATAACCAATTCGATAATAGCACGAAGGTGTTTATGAACAAGAAATATGCACAAAAAAATTGTGCGGGTTATATAAAGCTATCACTAATTTATGTCTTCTAAATATGCCAATCACAAAATACTCACCACGCCTCAACTTCACAACTCCTCGAAATACATTGACATTGTTATAGCACAGAGCATAGGTTGCAAGTGCCATTACCTGAAAAATAAACTCCCTTTGCTTACGTATAAAATAAGTTGCCATTTCAGTAGAAGAAAGCAGACTAGGCTAGCAAAAGGACAGAGACAAGAACACAGAGCAAAGAGAAAATATAGGCTTGCCAAACATTTCAGAACCAAGGAAGCTGACCAGCAGCCTCCATGCGTGTGAAATTAGATAGTAACCCAACTTCAACCAAATGAGCAACAAGGTAATAAATGGGGTATAGAGGTCTTGAAGTTGATTTTCTATAGAAAAAAATACAGACAATCTGATTGGTCAGTGGTAATCATTGTCCCATCACCTACCAAGTGGTGATGGTATTCATGTTATTTCTCAAATAACTCCAAAAGTGATAAAACAATTGTCACTAGTGAAACCTTATACAGCATCAAACGGTATTGAATATGACCAACAACAGACCATAAACCCTAGTTTGGCGAGCGTATGAAATTTTAGAAGGCCATCCCAAATTTGTAATGGATTGAAGTGTGAACACATAATATACCTGGGGTATCGCACAAAAACGGAGAACAGTAATATCCTTTAGAGCAGACATATACCGAATGCAATCTTCAGTATGTATTAAACCATTAGTCACCATCTCATTCAAGCATTTTATTGCCTTCACTGAATTTTTTTTGTATTTTAGATCCTACATTGATACATAAGGAGAAGTTCCTCAGAATAAACAGAGACGATAATTCTACATTCCACATAACTACTCTACCTAAAATTCAGCTTACTACAAAAGTACAAGTTGGGTGACCCATATTTAATAAAAATCAGTGTCAAAAAAGTAATCAAAACAATATATATCAGGTCTGAAAACAGCCGAAGGTATGACATCCCTTACACAAAATAGATGCACCGGTATACCTCAAGTTTGCCAACATATTTACTCCATATTTCTCGTGGCCAGAACATGCGTGATTTTGGTATCTCATTTATGTCCTCCAGGTAATCCCGAGTAATATTGACTTTCTGCAATAGATTTAAACTGTAAAAAATGTTTCCAGACAAGGTGAGTTGCCAAAAGATGCTCTGATTATATTCAGCAAGTCAAAAGCCAAACACTAGACTAGAATAATTATCAATATACCTGCAACAATAAACCCATTGAATTAGAAAGCGATTCGGGAGCAAGATCTTCTAACCCAGCAGCATGAAAGAGCCTTGAAAGTCCAATGCCGACTAGCCCTGCCACGTAGTGACAGTACTCATCATAATCATCAACAGTTTCAACCTAAAAAGGTCTCTTCATATTAGTCCACAGCAAGATATGATCATCATCTACATTCAAATGACTTTATGTAAATGATGCAGATAAAAAATCGTCATAGGATTGTGGAAATAACTGATGGTATACTACAGGATTCAGGTGAAACATAAAGAGACTACTTTTGAGTGTAGTGAGACATGATAGTATATCAATGGTTACTCTCATTGAAAAGAGGATGGCACTCAAGATGGGACAATTTTCTAGTTTTCTTCATTCACAAAACACAAAGCCATACCAAGCTAGGGGTTGGGGATACATATTTATAGGCTAGTGGGCAGCCAAGGATATGCTAATCAAAGATGCTAGATGTTAGTCTAAAGTGCTAGTCTAAGATGCTAGTCCTAGTCCAAGATGCTAGTCTAGGATGCTAAAGTGTTAGATGCTAGTCTAAGATGCTAAAGCGAGATGCTAAAGCTGTATATGCTAAAGGCGAAGATGCTAAAGCGAAAAACAGTAAAAGTTACACTTGAGCACTAGACTTATTCCACCATCATTCTCCCCTAAGTCTTGTGCGTTGTCTTTCGGGAGATTTGAATCATCCCAATCCTGACGCGAAGCTCTTGAAACTTGGTCCTACCAAGGAGCTTGGTGAGTAAGTCCGCAAGCTGGTCCTTGGTGTTGATGTAGCTCGCATTGATGCTCCCTTCTTCCAAGTAGCTTCGGATGAAGTGGTACCTCACCCGGATGTGCTTGCTCCGTTCGTGGAAAACGGGGTTCTTTGCCGGGGCCGGGCGGACTTGCTATCCACCTTGAGCTCTACGCTCCGTGTCTCTGCCGATGAGATCACTAAGCGTCGGGCAAGCCGAGCGCCCGGGTCGAAGCGGCGAGATGCCGCCATGTACGCGGCCTCGCAGTGGATAGGGCCACCCACCTAGCCGCAGATCCCTCACAAGACTCTTGCCAAGGAAGAAGAGCACACCGCTAGTGCTCTTGCAAGTGTCGATGTCGCCGGCGTGGTCGCTGTCGCTGTACCCGATGAAATGAGCCCCCCCCCCGGGCACCTCGGGTAGAAGAGGCTGTATTCGAGAGTACCCGCGACGTAGCGGATAATCCTCTTCACGACCTGCTGATGCTCCATCGTCGGTCGCTGCATGAACCGACTGACGTAGCCAACAGAGAACGCCAAGTCCAGCCGTGTGTGAGCGAGGTAGCGGAGACTCCCCACAGGCGCCGGTACTGCGTAGCGTCCACCTCCTCCGCCGTGCTGTCACGGCTGAGCTTCAGCCTCTCCTCCATTGGAGTGAGGGCTGGGTTGCAGTCGGTGAGCCCAGCTAGCTCAACGACGCGCTTGGCGTAGGCGGTCTGCCGAAGTGTGATGCCGGAGTCGTCCTGGTGGACCTCGATCCCCAAGTAGAAAGAGAGAGGCCCCAGATCACTCATCTGGAAGGTGGCCTTCATCTCCCCCTTGAATGCCGTGACCTCCGCATCCTTGGTGCCGGTGATCACCAAGTCGTTCACGTAGACACCCACCAGCAGGACATTTGCACCATTGCCCCGCCGATAGATGGCCGCCTCGTGCGGGCTTTGCTTGAAGCCCATCCTCTTGAGCGTGGAGTCCAGCTTGGAGTTCCACGCCCTCGGCGCCTGTCGCAAGCCGTAGAGGGCCTTGTGCAGGCGTAGCACCTTGCTCTCCTTGCCGGGGATCACAAACCCCGGCGGCTGGTGCACGTAGACCTCCTCCTTCAAGTCGCCGTTCAGAAATGCCGACTTAACGTCCATGTGATGAACGCACCAACCCTCCTGAGCGGCCAGCGCAAAGAGGAGTCGCACGGACTCCATCCGTGCTACGGGGGCGAAGGCATCGTCGAAGTCGATCCCCTCCTGTTGCATGAAGCCGCGTGCCACCAAGCGAGCCTTGTGCTTGACGATGACACCGGCTTCATCCCGCTTCAGCTTGAACACCCACTTAAGGGTGATCGCGCGGTGACCACGAGGAGGTCGGCAAGCTCCAGTGACGGTTCTCCTCAACCGCGTCCATCTCCGATTGCATCGCGGCACGCCATGCCGCGTGTCTCTCGGCCTCCGCGAAAGACCGAGGCTCACCGTCGTCGCACACAAGGTGCAACTGCGCCTCCAGATCGCGAGGCACCAATCCCGGCACCGGCTGATCGCCGAGAAGGTCCTCCATCGTACGGTACCGTAGCTGCTCGCCGTCGTGGTACGCATCGATGCGCTCTCCGTCGTGGGAGAGCGGAGTAGCGAACTCCATCGGACTGCGCTCAACACAAGCTGGTGTCGGAGTAGGCGTGCCCGGAGGAGTGGCTGGTGGTGCTGGAGTGCGTGGGGTCGCCGGCGTGTGGTGGTATCG
The DNA here is from genome assembly GCA_019925245.2 of Oryza australiensis. NCBI lineage: Eukaryota > Viridiplantae > Streptophyta > Magnoliopsida > Poales > Poaceae > Oryza > Oryza australiensis. The sequence continues at coordinate 3,602,440 of JAIFGZ020000342.1, forward strand.
GCGAAGAGCTCGTCGCAGCCGGAGTCGGTGAAGGCTCAGGGACTGGGGTAGGCACGCTCGGTGAAGAGGAGCTGCCTACTCCCCCAGCTCCCTCGAAGTGGACGTACTCGACAGTGAAGTCGTCGTACGTCGGGGTCGAACCATCGTCCACCGCCTTGTCCCATACCCACCCTCGCCCTTCGTCGAACACTACGTCGCGCGCCGTGCGCACACGCTGTGCCTTCGGGTCGAGGATGCGGTAGGCCTTCGAGCCCTCCGCGTAGCCGATGAACACCCCTGGGGTGCTCCTGTCGTCGAGCTTGTCGATGTGGCCAAACTCCTTAGTGAACGCGAGGCAGCCGAAGACCCGCAGGTGGGAGACCGTCGGCTTGCGCCCATGCCACGCCTCGTACGGTGTCCTGCCATCGAGGGCCTTGGTAGGCGAGCGGTTGAGGATGTAGACGGCCGTCACCACCGCCTCTCCCCAGAAGATGGCCGGCATCCCCCTCTGCTTGAGGAGAGCCCGAGCCATCCCCACAACCGTCTGGTTGCGCCGCTCGACGACGCCGTTCTGCTGTGGGTTGTACGGCGCGGTGTAGTGGCGCTGAATGCCCTCATCAGCGCAGTACGACGCGAATTCAGCTGCTGTGAATTCGCCGCCGTTGTCGGTGCGCAGACACGCAGCTTGCGGCCGCGCTCTGCCTCCGCGGCGGCTGCGAACGCCCGATGGCGTCTGCGGCCTCTCACTTGCTGCATAAGATCACCACCCACATATAGCGGGTGAGGTCGTCGACGAGCAACAGGAAGTAGCGCCGTCCTCTTGGTGTGGCCGGTGTCACGGGGCCACACAAGTCCCCGTGCACGAGCTCGAGCCGCTCCTTGGCTCGGAAGCTCGCCTCTGGCGGAAGGAGCCTCCTCGCTTTGTCATGACGCAAACGTCGCAGCTGCTCCACATGGTCGAGGCACGGCAAGCCTCGCACCATCTCCTTGGCGCCGAGCCGCTTCGGGCCTCAAAGTGGAGGTGCCCGAAACGCTCGTGCCACCGCCACGCCTTGTCATCCCGACGAGCGGCGAGGCAAACGGGTTGTGCCACCCGCACATTGAGGATGTATAGACGATTGATGCCTCTGTTTACCTTGGTAAGAAGGCGACGATGGCAGTCCCAAATCCTCATGATTCCATCCTTGATCAGGATGCGCGCGAGGCCATTCCCATCCGGATGGCCCAGCCGATGATGTTCCTCGGCGCGGGGATGAAGTAGACTCAGGTGAGGAGTCGGTGCTCGCCGATCTTGGCGACAAGGACAATGGAGCCAATGCCCCGATGTCCACAACCAAGAGTCGCCGAACTTAACGGAGCCGCGTACGTCGACGTTCGAGTCGGAGAAAACTCCCTGCGACCGTCATATGGTGAGTGGCACCACTGCCGAGGAGCCGCCCATCGATCTTATCGTCTGGAGCCGTCACCGAGGAAGACGTGTGCCTTCGGCTCGTCGAGGTGGAGAGCCGTTGCGGCCGATGCCCGGAGTTAGCTCGATGCTCCCGTGTGCTAGGAACGAGCCGGCCTCCTCGGCCTGTGCGACGTGAGCGGCCTCGCCTCGGCTGTCGACAGTCTTTGGCCCAATGGCCAAGCTTGCCACAGTTGCGGCAGGTGTCGTCTCGTGTCGGCTTGTGGTTGCGGCGGCGCCGCCCGGTGCCTCCGCGAGCGCCACTCTCGGCGCGTCTTCGTGCCCACCGCACTGGACACCTCGACGCGCCTTGCGCGGCTTGCGCGCCCCGTCGGGAAGAAGACTCCCCTTTCTCCCGTCACCCCGAGAGGCCTCCCGCCGCTCCCGAGTGAGATGGAGCTTTCCGCCAATGGTGATAGGCCCCGAGAGGGGCTGTGGCTCATCACCGTCGACGACCTTGAGGCGACCCAACGCCTCCTCGATCGACATCGTGGAGAGGTCAAGCAGAGACTCGATTGAGCGAGCGATCTGTCCGTACTTCTACGGGACGCAACGGAAGAGCTTCTCGACGCCTCTCTTCGTCGTAGGTGTCGTCGCCGTCGCACCATCTTCTCGCAAAAGAGTGTTGAGACGAAGGGCAAAGTCATCAACATCCTCACCGGCTTGAAGGCCGGTTCTCCCACTCCTGCGGAGTGCTGCAGTGTGGACTTGCGGGCGCGGTCGCCGCCAATGCGTGCCGCAGCGATGGCGTCCCAGCCTCCTTGGCACTCCGCTTCGGGAAAGCGAGAACCGCATCTCGGGCGGAAGCTGCAGCAATGAGGGCATCCAGCGCCCGCCGATCCTCGTCGTAGTCGACGTCGCCGTACCGGACAGCCTCCCACATGTGCCGCACTGAGCCTCACCCTCATCACCACGCCCACTCGATGTAGTTGGTTTTGGTGAGGGTAGGCCACCCACCGCCGGGACCAAAATCCCTGACCACCGTCTGAACACCGTGGTGGCCTTGGCGCCGGTCAGGGGAGGAAGAGTCGCGCTGCCTGCGAGGGCCGCGCTCTCCGTCGGGCCAGCCACCTCCACCGGGAGCGCCGCCGCCGCGCGCGCGCTCCGGCTGCGCGGCACGCCCGCGCCAGCTGGGTTCCTCCGTCGGCGGCGCGCGGTCCTGGGCCCGCCGCCGCCGTGGCGGGCCGCCGCCACCGCTTCCGCCGCTCCCGCGCCCTTCTCCTTGCCAGCTCCTCAAACTCCCCGTCGGCGGTGATGTCGCCGGCGATGGAGCCGTTGATGCCGCCGCGCAAGGTCTCAACTTCTACCTCCGCCGCACGTGCCGCATCTTCCGCCGCCTCGCTCCGCCTCCGCCCCGGCCGCCGCCAACTCCGCCGCCGCCCGTCGCCTCGCGCCGCTGCGGTCCGAGCCGTTGCTCGCCCGCGCTCTTCGGCTGCGCGGCGAGCTCGGCGTGCCCCGCCGACGCCGAGTGCTCGAGGCGACCGAGCGCCGAGACCGAACGTCGGACATGGCGCGCTCCGGAGGCTACCGCGTGGAGAGGGGAAGGAAAGGGAAGGAGGAGCAGCGGAAGCCGCCGCCGCTAGCCGAGAGCTCAACCGGGCTTGGAAGGGGGTGAAACGGAGATGTTTAGACTACGGAAAGTGTGGCTCGATACCACTTGATAGTATATCAATGGTTACTCTCATTGAAAAGAGGATGGCACTCAAGATGGGGCAATTTTCTGGTTTTCTTCATTCACAAAACACAAAGCCATACCAACCTAGGGGTTGGGGATACATATTTATAGGCTAGTGGGCAGCCAAGGATATGCTAATCAAAGATGCTAGATGCTAGTCTAAAGTGCTAGTCTAAGATGCTAGTCCTAGTCCAAGATGCTAGTCTAGGATGCTAAAGTGTTAGATGCTAGTCTAAGATGCTAAAGCTGTATATGCTAAAGCGAAGATGCTAAAGCGAAAAACAGAAAAAGTTACACTTGAACACTAGACTTATTCCACCATCAAGACAGTGAGCTTACCACCCAGAGGCCAACGCAAATACAATAAGACACAAGTGCTATTTGCATGGCTGTAGGCTTAGGAATACTGCATATTAGGTGATTAGGCTGAAGCCATGCTTTTGCCAGCAAACTGGTCTTCATATATAAAATGGCCAGGAGCACAAGCCAAAATAACAGATAACAACTGGAACGGCAGCAAGCATGCCATGACCACATCTTTGCACTAACTTAAGGTTAGCATTCATCAAATGGACCCTGATTACATGATAAGCATATCTGCACTGCTTTTCAACACATGCAAAACCTTCTATAGGGAGCATCACATAGCTATTAATGTTGAAATCTATAATGGCATACTGAGCAGCTTAACGACAAATGATATGATCCTCCATGTATGCAGTACAACAAGATCAACTGCTGTGTCATCAATTATAATAGATCTAGAATACGAAAGCTATATTCTACTATTCCACAGTCAGACAGAAGGGCTTCTATACAGATAACACTTACAAGCAAAGAAAACTTTTCTTCATTATGATATTATTGCTTCTGACAATCTGGAACATTTTATTCTGTAAGGAACAATATACCTCCTTGCATATAAACTTTGCCATTCCTGCACCCATTCTCCTGGTAATTTCTTCAATTGCCTCTTGGTATCTGGATATAACAGAGTAAAACATGTATTGCTTCTTCTACTTGAATGGGACCACTTACATTTAAGGAAGCATTTGTATCTAGGATTACACTTTCTGGTCTGGAGCAATGCATAGACTAGATAATTCTGAATAAAATACTAAGCAATGTCATAAGGTATACTTGATAACTCCATTTTTTTGGTCTGACCCATCTCTACTAGTGAAAAGTGAATCCTAGAATGCAACCAGGATGAGCCACATCATCTGATTAATATTAGCCTTCAGATTCATAAAATGACAAAATAGATAAAATATATCTCAGCCATTGGATGAAAGAGGGTATTCTGGAATTTTCCAGCACTCCCTCAACGTGGCAAAGAGATAAGAATAGTAGAGACGAGACCAAAGAAATAAAGAAAAAAAATGAACTACATGCTACAGCACCGTCCATGTCCCGCATCCCTGCACCGAGCCAGGGAGCCTGGGCCTATGCCCGGTTGATTGAGTTAGTTGACTGACAGATAGGTCCATAAATGTATATGAGATATGGTTTTTAATAGGTCTATAAATATATATGAGATTTGTTTTTTATATGGTCTTATTTAAAAACATAAAATAGAACCGATTGATCCCCTGTGAAAAGGGCATATTAAACATGCCAACGCTAATCATGAAAATCCCAGATCTCACATCAAGTGCGAATAATAAGAAACTTATACTTTCTCAATGGGAAGTAATTGGACACCACTGAATTTTACATACACATCTCTATTCACGGCTGTCATTTGGAAATGGTACTTCTCATCTACTCCGTCCGTCTACAAATATAAGGAATTTCCAAATGATAGGTGTGATCTTTACCAAACGAGTAAACTCTCCGGGGTACAAAAGTAATTCCACCTGAATCTTAAACTCTACTAAACAACCTAGGACCAATAATATTTGTGAACGGATGGAGTACACAGTTTATAATCGGACACGCGAACCAGCGGCATTACAACTCGGAATATATATGTTATTGTTATAACTACGCTTCTTGCAAAGTATGTTCTATGGACACTTATTTTAGCTATTTACTATATAACATTTAACATGTTTCACGGAGGGACATTACGGTTGCACAAAAGCGCAACTTAATAGGCTAGTTTGATTGTCCTTCATTTACTAATTTGGAAGCATTGTGGAACAAGCCCAAACAAACAATGATCCAAGCAAATAACATAATTAACATGTGACCTTATAGTTTGAGAGTAAGAAATTAATTACCACCCCTTCCTGATGTGAAAATGATTATAAATATCTAACATCATCTAGTTATAGCTTAATTGGAAAAAAGTGTTTGATTTCATATGAGGACATCTTTAACTGACTGGATATGTAATATCAATGATGTCAAGCGAACTGTCATCAGTCCAAACTGCCAAAGTAACTAAAATTTCAGAATGTCCAAAGAAGTTAACAAGAAAATATTGGTCATACAAAGAGATTAAAACTAGTTGGAATTTACCCTGAGCCAAGCTCCAAGAAAGCTGTCAAAACATAGTGGAATTTATCCATCAGAATCTTGTAGTCCTTTGTTCCACCTGGAACCAACGTGATGGCAACAAGCAAAGGACTAAGATAGTTACGACTTATGAAACACATGTATGGTAAATTCACATGGACCCGAAATTGTTTGCCTTACATGAGAAATGCCAATAACGGTTATAGATATGACGGTGGAATTCCTGAAGAATGGGCACCTTAATCTCAGTAGGGATGCTAGTATCATCTTCTGCAGTCCAATCAAAACAGAAATATACATTTAAGAAGAAGATTTCTTTCAAGAGAAGGATTAAACGGAAAAATATGCATTGTACCCCCATGCCCTATCACCTCTATGTTCTAAAGTCTATCAATTCTCTCTTCGCTGCTAATTGGTAAGTGCAGTTTACGACTGACAATTCCCATCCAATTTGTGCACAAAAATGAAAATATTGGCAAATGGCATTTCCATTCCCCCCCCTCCCCTCAAATTTGTAAATTTAAAAAGGTAGAGAGGACAAAATGGAAAAAAAAGTAGTAAGCATTATGCACCACTGCTTTTCTTTGGAAAAGTAACCATAAAAGCATCTCAACGTCAGTACCCATATGAAAACGAGGTGGTTGTGCATTTGCAGTTGCCCTCAAACCATAAAAGAAAAACAGCTATCACTATCATACGAAAACGAGTTAAATAAACAAGTACATAGACAATTATAGATGCGAACTTGTACAGACTCACTTCGCTCGCTCAAATCAGTATAAGAAAAAGGAAAGGAAAAAGTGTATTTGTTTGCAGTTCATAAACTGATCATAAACCGCAAAGTGCAGAAATCTCGAAAACACAACGTGAGCTACTCACCGACGGTGTCGAGCGCCCGAAGCACCAGGTAGAAGACGCACACCTGCACGGCAAGCGCGAACAACGAAGAAACCCCCAAATTGAAGGGGGTGGTGATAAATCAGATACCGGATCAATCGAGAGGGTCACGGACGAGGAGAGGAGGGAGGAGGAGAGGGAGAGGCGCACGCACGGCATTGCGAAGGTCGGGGCCGAGCTGCTGGATGACGAGGGCGAAGCTGCGGGAGACGCGGTGCAGCATGGAGTAGGCGAAGGCCCAGTGCTCGTCGGCGGCGTCGACCTCCCTCCGCAGCCGCCCCGCCGCCGCACGAAGCCTCACCAGCGCCTCCGCTTCCGGCCCCACCACCGCTCCCACCACCCCCATCGCCTCGCCTCGCCTCGCCGCCGCCGATGACGACGATCGAGTCCGTCCTCCGCTGCTAGCTCTCTCGCTCGGATGGCTGCTTCTTCTTCTAGCTGTTTCGAGCGCGTCGGCTTTGATTTGGGTTGGTCGCTTGGCTGGTGCGTGTCGACACACCAGGAGTAGGTGACGTGTCCGCGGTAGCGCTGTACTCCATCCGTCTTTAAAAAAACAATTCAGATTAAAATAATATAAAGAAATGCTTTACGTCGAGCGAATGACAGCAGCTATTATCGGACGCTCGTGAAGCCCGTGCTGCATGCATATACGTATAAATTTTAAATTTTAAATATTTTTTTCTCTTAGATTATTTATCTGAATTTCAAACTAAAATTCGTTATCATTAAATCATGATAATTTTTTTACTGAAACATTTTTTCTATTAAGTGAAACATCTGAAACATTTTCATTGAAATAATTTTTAGCAAAAGGTAAAACATTTCTCAATAATACGGTAACATTGTCCAATGATTTGCATCAAATCAAACGTCCGATGCATAACAGTCCTCGTACATAACATACTATTCATTATTATTATTATATTATGTTCGCGTCTTCACGATAACGGTCTATATAGTAGAATGCTGATACACGTGGCTATATGTGCGCAATGCCACGATCAGCTCCCCTTAGTCCACGTATATGTATACATATATATACATATATATAAAATATATATACTTGGTATATATGTATATAAAGTTTATATTTATGTATGAATATGTATAAAGTATATATATATAATTTATACGCATATATATAAGTATTTGCATATATATTTTTTATATATACCTATATAATTTTTTATACGAGTATAAATTTATACATGTATGTATTTGATATATAAAAAATTATATATATTCATACAGTTTTTTTATAGATATACATACAAACTTATATAAAGTTTATATGTACAGGTATAAAATTTAAATGTATATGTACAAATTTTAAACATATACGTGTATTTGTGCACTTTCAACGTAAAAAATGTTTATATACATGTGTACCAAGTTTGTACGTACAAGTACATGTATTTTCAAACTTTATATGTAAGAAATATAAGTGGGCCAAGAAAAAGGGTCCAAATTAGTTTTATCGGATTGGGCAACAAATTTAGTAAAAAGCCCAAAGAAAAAGATTGTCCATGTATAAAGAAAAAAAAAAAAAGAGAAATAAAAAATACAAAAACGAGTCGCATGTCCAGAGATGCGCGTTAGGGATTTCTTGGACAGGGCTTTGAGATGTGGTGGTGCAATGATACGGTAAGAACAACTCTAACAAAATACTCATCTTACTCTCTAAGCCAAAATTTGATATATTTAAGAAAAAAATATCATCTAACAAACTTTCCAACTCAAATGGCTAGTCAAACTTCCCACTTAAATGATCAAATTTAGCAAGTTAAACCACTCACCAAACGTGGGTCCCATCATCCCGCCTTCTCTCCCTCCCCATCACTTTAAAATTTGACATATGATCTCATTATCATAGATTCGTAACGAAGAGTATATAAACAGACAGTTACAGCATAAATAAATTATGAAGAGAAATTTTTTTAATTTGCCAAATGTAAAGATTGAAAGTCTGATTTAGATATACTGTTGAATATGCTTTTATATGTGGTCGTGGTCTCAAGGGGGAGTAGTTAATTTTTGATTGAAGTTTTTTATTATTTAATATAGTTGAACAAATTAAGATTATAGTGTTGTAAGACTACGATTAAAAAAACCATACCATCATATATTGGCATACCATATACACAAACTTGAGGACAGAGCTAAAGCTAACATCAACCGGATGCCGCTATATCACTACTGAAGAAAGCCACAATAGTCGCGCTTCGTAACCCTCAGTAGCCCCGGTTATCAAACCGGGACTACGAATCCGGGACTAGAGATGGGCTATCTCTAGCCCCGGTTAAATAATCGGGACTAGAGATGCATCTTTAGTCCCGGTTGGAGCCACCAACTGGGACTAAAGATTTTTTTTATTTTTTTAACTTGTCCTTTCGCAGTACTGCTAACTATATATGTATATCACAAACGATAAAATCAAACATCACCCAACCATATCACAAAACATACCACAGATCAAATACATGTTTAAATCACATATCAAATACAACAATAAAATCACAAAATACAGATCAAATACAACATGTATACATCACAAATCAAAATCTCATCTCATCAAACATCAAAAACATCAAAAAAATCATCGATCTCGAACATGCGAGGGCCGTCGCCGCGCGCACGCCCGCGCGGCGCACCGCCGCCCGGCCCGCCGTCGGCCGCCGCGCGGCCGCCGCGTCGCCGCTCGCCGCCGCGGGGCGCCTTGCGCGCGCGATGCCGCTGTGCCATCGCCGCGCGGGCCGTCGCCGCCGCGGCGGGCCACCACCACGCACCCACGTGGGGCCATCGCCGCCGCCGCGCGGCCGCGCCGCGCCCGCCCGCCCGCCCGGTTCACCCGCCGGCGCGCAGCAAGCTAGAGAGGCGCTAGAGGAGTGAGGAGAGGGGAGAGGGGATAGATCTGTGTGGGAGGAGAGGGGAGAGCAGGAGGAGAGGGGAGAGGGGATAGATCTGTGTGGGAGGAGAGGTGAGAAGCGGGAGGAGAGGGAGAGGTGAGAAAAAGTGAAGTCTAAACTACGGATAGATCCGTGATGCTTTAATGAAGTGCGCGAGGACCGAGAGCGTGCGCGGGAGGACCGAGAGGGCGCGCAGACTGAAATATTTTTAGTATCGGTTGGTGTTACCAACCGGGACTAAAAATGGTTGGTGCTCTGACAGCCTCTGACAATATTTGAACCGGGACTAAAGATCATCTTTAGTCCGGTTCGTGATACGAACCATGACCAATGTTCCTAAAAATCCGTAAACTTTTTAAATCGGAACTAGAGATGATCTCTAGTTTCGAGTGCAACTCAAACCGAAACTACCGTAGTTTTTATCATTTCAACCAATAATGATTTCTTCAGTAGTGTATATGACAGTCGTCGTCAGCCCTTCGAATAATCTTCTCCAAGCAGAAGAGCACCTTCAGACTCGAGAACATCCCCACCCTCACAGAGAAGGATTGGCGAGGTAGAGGGCCAACCATGGTTTGCTCTTAGGTACCAAGAAATTAATGTCATTAAAACAAGCAAGGTGGCCCACGTAACTGTGACCATACACAATTATCTAAATTCTTTTACATATTATTTCTTTTAAAATTTATAAAATAGTTATCTCGTGTTGTATTCTAATTTATTTTTTCATTTCTAATTTTGAAATTTATTATAATTTTAATTTGAATTTTAATTAATCTCGTGTTGTATTCTAGATGATTTTTTTAATATTTCATTTTTTATTTTGAATTTAACATATTTTAGATTATATTCTTATTGAAACTCTAATTTTTTTCTTTAATTAATACGAGAATTTCTAGCCAGATAACTCGCGTAAAATGTGTGCCTACATTTTTATTTCAGGTGCGTTTTGGAAACTCCTAATGGTGTATATCTCTTTTTTGTCGTATTTTTTTAGGAACGGTAACACTATACTATATTTAATGATCGTCCCATTTGCTGCCTACTCGTGTCCACCTCTCCTCCCCTTCTCGCCTGTTGTTGTCGCCCCTCATCTTCACCTTCTATCGCCCTTTTATCTTAACCACAGCCTTCCCAATTGTTTGCTGCCCCCGAATGATTATTCTCTTAACCTAGTCATTCTTTGTTCTTTCACTTTCACTTGCTTATGCCATCTTTTTATATCTCAGCAGTTTTTAAGAGGTTATGTCAGCCGCCCCCATATAACAGTGTAGGTTACTTGAATAAATAAGGAAAGAAAAGTTTGGGATTTTTCACTTGCCTACAGTCCCTGTTGTCTCGTCGTAACTACTGTTAGTTGATATTTGAACATCAATAAATCTAAATGTTTTTTAGTTTTTATAGAAGTCTGCCACCTACCCATTTTGCTCGTGGTTAGGCCACCTCTCAGTCGATGCTTACCCAACATGCACATCACAGTGGATGGAGGACCTTAACATATATTCATAATCTAACTATAAGACAGCATTTTTTATGAGCATATTTCCTAAATTGTTATATTATATGTTTCATCAAAAGTTTTTTAAAATAATCAAATACATCTAATGTCAAATTTATAATAACTAGTAATTGTAAATATGCTCGTGCGTTGTAACTACGGGTTAATTTTATAAACACTCAGGGATTTTCGCAAAATAGTCGGGCGGATAAAAATTTTGGGTAGAAACACTACTTGCTTTTGCTTTACTAGCAATTGTGTCCGTGCGTTGTAACGGGTGAAATCGGGACGCGGCGCGGATGGAGACGGAAGGGAGGGGCGCAGGCGCCACGCCTAAATGGGGACGGGAGAAAAGGGCACAGGAGATTTTTTTCATCCAAGCCTCCTTTTCTTTTCAAAGATTGAGACTCTAGATTAATTTTATAAACACTCAAGAGATTTTCTATAAAATTGCCAGACAAAAATTTTAAGTAGAAACGTTGTTTTATAAATAGTTATTATATAGATTATACTCAATTAATCCCATCAATTGATCAAACTATTTTTCTATTATTGACTAATCTTTAATCGGTTAGGATTAATTATTAACCAAACTAATCTTCCCTACTTGGCAGCACATCCGATCTGCACTTATGTTTGCACGTTAATTTAAGGCTATGAGTATTAACAAAATAAAGCTTGTTCGACCTAGGATTTTAATCCTGAGTTCGAACCAAACTTTATCTAGTGTACTTGTCAGGTACCTCTAATCAGAGTCTAATATGACTTTTCTAGTTATTTTTCTTTCCTTATTTATAATCAGAGTCCAATATGATTTTTCTATTTATATTTTCTTTCCTTATTTATCCAAGCAATTTACATCACTATAATCTATACCCAACATGATCGTATGATGTAAATATTTTTGTTTTTTTATTAATATGAGAATTTTTAGCTTTTACACTTCATATTCACATTGAGCGTGGTGCCTTTTTTTTCAAAATTGTTTTAATAATGTAATAGACAAATAGAAAGATAGATGTCAATTCATATGTTTTTTCATGTTCTACGATTTTCCTATCATATGTTTCAAAGGGGTTTAGGAGTTGAACAATTAGACAATACCAAGATATAGATAATATCAAAATTTTCAAAGTGCTGGTTTTGATGGATAGCGTTTCGATTTTCCCGTCAACCTATCAGAGCTATTTCAAAGAAATCTTTAATGGTTTTTAGTTTTAAGCAGTAAAATGAATACGTGAATATGTTTCGAATAAATATGATTAAGAGTTAATTGCACATTATCTTTAATGGCCAATATGCAATTCACTGTATAATTAATTACATTTTGTGAATTTTGTTGGCGTGGTGGTCCACAAGGAGTACAGTGATAGCTAGAGACGGAGACAGCTAAAATACGAACATTGAAGCAATATGAATTTGAGTACACCCTAAGATGAATCTTAGCAATAACCGTAACACAAAGGATCCAATCACTATCCAGTGGGACTCATTCGTGTTTCATTCATTGCAATTTGCAATCAAGGTTAGTTTGGCACTGACCGTTGGCTCTCTATTTATCTGCAAAGTTATATGGTGCTTAGTCAATAGGAGTACTCCAGATGGAATAGGGGTTTATACACAAGAACTTATCGAAAGCAACAAATCCAGAATTCATGAACGCGATGTGCCGGGTGACAAGAAAAAAACATCTGAAAGAATGATACAAAGCTCGCGACATATACTGGCCATGCAATTAAGCAACGCTTACAGGCCTTAGCTCAGGGAAGAAAATAATTCAAGATCTTTTTTCCTACGTCAAACAGTTATCCACCTGTACTAGCACAACGGAAGGAAATGAATAAAACAAAAGAAATAGACACAGAAAAACTGAGAAATGTGGAAGAAAAAGAAAGAAAGAATGCACTATTGCTTATTATACAATGATGATCTGCCTACAAAAAGTTTAGCTTACAAGCTAGGAGCTGCCATGGGATCTGAAAGATGACATGGAATGTGCTGAGACTGAGGCAGTAGGGCTGTTTATCTCCCTGTCTCCATTGGCAGCTCTACCCTTTCCACTAATCATGCTGACAATCTCCTGAGAAACATCCATGAACCAATCGTCACCCGGGAGGACACTGCACAAAGATGCAGAAAAATGTCAGTTCAGATTTACATGTCCACACTCCCTGTAGAAGCAGTTTCTTTGAGGACACTGCTTGAGAGAAAAAAAATTGTAACCCAATATCACAGGCAAATGAGTTCCAACAAACATGGTTTTGTAGTATTACCGCAGTAAAGGAACTAGGAGCCTAGGAGGCAGCCTGGTTACTATACAACTACAAGTTAAGACTTAAGAATAAAGTTGACATAGCTGGCATAACAAGACTTAGAAGTCAAACAGCTCTATTTTCACAAAATAATTCCCTCCAAATTATTGGATTCCTACATCTGTCAATGTGAGTAAAACATTTGCCTACAGACAGCCGTATATTTTGTGCCTTTGTGATACATCACTGGTCTATGTGTCAACAAATGTTGAGTTGATGTGGAAAAGTAGCTTTCAAGTTCAAGGAGCAAAAGTGCAATTTAATCATTTTTCAGTGTGGTACCTGCTATGCAGAATCTTAGAGCAGCGGAGAACTTTGTTTGGATTCCAAAATATTAGATAAAATTTGCTTAATACACAATCCTATTTTGTAACAAACAGTTTTAATGCCCTTGTCCCCATACCCCATCTCACTACTTTTGATACTTGATGGGTTTAAAGTGAACAGTTTTTGTATTTGTGGCCTGTAGGTGTTTTTCAACTCTCCAGGAAGAGCTGAGGAAGGTAAAATGGTTTTGTTCATTTTAAATAATGTATGTGCAAATAACAACACGGCCACCACCATGCGTATCACCCATCCCTTAAAGAGGTAAACGATTTGGCCCTGACAGGATTTTTTTTTTTGGAAACTATGCAGGAATTTTGGTGCTAATCAAACCAAGAATTGCTGTGGAAACCGTGCACAGAAACTAAAGGCAGAAGGTATGGACAAAACTATAAAAGGATAGCTACCTAATAAACATCAGAGAAACTAAAGGCAGAAGGCATGAACAAAATTATAAAAGGTTATCTATCTATCCTTCATTCTCCACAGTTTTCACTGGGAAAGAGCATTAGGTTATTTATTTATCATTCATCCTTTAGATCATTTTGACTACAAGAGCATTAGGATGTAATCTGAACTTTGTAAGGCAAAATAAATCAGAGCATCTACTGTTCTATGCAACTGCAAGTGCTGAATCAGCAATTAGCATTTTTGCTGAAATCGCAGAACTAACTACAAGCAGCATCATTACTTCTGAACCAATAGTGTAGTACCTGTCAGGGTTCATTCCAGTAGCTGAAAATGCAGCCATTGCTCTATCAATAATATCCAATATGACTTGATGGACGTGCCTAGACAAGAATCGACCTTGTCCAAAGATAATTACAAATTGCATATCCAGGTAGAACTGCAGATAAAGGATGAAAAATGAAAATCACAGCTGAGAGCATGAAAGGAGAAGAAGAGGAAAGGAGCTTTACTTGCTGAAGGCCAAGGGGACCCAAAGGCTTCGGTCCCTGTTCAATCTCTTCCCAGAAGGCTTGATCCTCTGAGAGCCATAGTATGACTGTCTCAGTGAGTCGCATCATTAGCAGAGTAGCAAATCTTTCTCTGCCGACAAACATATCTGCAGCAATACTGGCCATCCTATTTAGCTTTGCATACAGTTCCTGCAATGAATAGCAGATGAGCTACAAAATACTACTTTTGGGCAAGTTCTTGAATCCTAATATCTACATTGATTGAGAGAGCCATCATCATGAAGAATAACGTTTTAGTACAGCTTATATCTAATCATATGAACTGACAGTCACAAACAAAGATGCCTTTTAATTCCATTGGTTAATTACAACATCGTCCTGTTATATCACCACAAAACTGAATAAGATTATAACGAGCTTATCCAAGCAATAGTGGTAGAAGATATCGAAATCATCTCAAATCTAGAATTTAGCACGTCATCACTGAGGCGCCGTTTCAAGCAGAGAATATTGTGCGTACACATATGTGAGTAAATATTTTTCTCTTAGGAGATACACAAACAAATTCTAAAAGCAGAAAGATTTATGTGGCAAAAGATAAGCCTATGGATGTAAACAAGCTGTTCAAAAGGTACATGGTCACAAGGACCTGGGTTAATCTATCTAGGAAAAAAATACAAAAGTTCTCATTTGTTTGTACCTGGAAAATAAGAGATGGGGCCCACTCTGGCTCTTCAACAGTATTGTCCATGCTAATATACATGTCTGCACTGAGATGGGTCTCACCTTCATCTGTAAATATAAGTTCAAGAGCATGCTGCCTGCAGAAACTATCCCTTAATCTGTCCACCATGCGTTGTAATTTCCTTTTCCACTCACGTTGCTCAGGCATACGGTTCTGTTTATCTGAGCCTCTTTTACGCAGATCATCCATACTAGAATGGTTTATTGATGATAGCTTCATAGCTGCTCTAGGTAGCAACTCCTCAGCAAGCAAAGACGCATTGGCTAACAAAGCCAGTTGCTGTTCTTCAGACTCTGCCATTCTAACAATCTTATTTCCTAAAACATCTATGTTAGCTTCATCATCCATTGACCCAGGTAAAGCACTTATGAGCAAATTGACATATGAATTGAAAATTTTTGTTATGTCATCCATTGTAGAACCACCTAATTGCAAGCTAAGCAGTGGCGCAACATCTTCAAAGAACTCCTGCAAATTACATGCAATACCAAGATTGAGGACATAGTGTATATATTATACCAGAAAGGGTAAAGATACGGGTTAAGCGTCACTCCAAAAGAAGCTGAATGCAACGGAAGTAGTTCAAGTTAGAATACTTCTTATATGCAGAAGTATAGATGCAAATGCCTATTTTTAAGAATAACTAGTCACCTGACTAATCCAATTTTCCAAGTTCCAACCCATGAAAGCACAAATAAACCATTGAATAAACAACCCCAAGCTCACACAAATTAGTAGTTATTAGTTATCATTTATGGTGTCAAGTCAAACTAGCAAATCATAGGTATGATATCGGTATGTCAGTCTCCTTGAGAAGTCCTCTTCAATCATGAATCATCGAAAGGACTGCAACCCTACTGCACCCTAACAGTCTGAAACTGGCTTTGCGAATGAAGGAATTCCACACGAACTCTGCAGGGAATAATACAATCCCAACAGGATTCCTATGAAATCCCTATGCTCCAACAGGGTTTCTCTTCCATAAGTCCTCATTTGTAAAGGTTATATTTCCTATGATCTGATGGGCACAAGTCACATACTTTAGTACATCATGGAACTGATAATGGAGCTAAAGTTATGAAGAATACTTGAGAGTTAAGATTTTGGGAAAAGGACATTTTATGGCCACAGTAATTTTTAGCCTTAGTTCTTTTCAGATTATTTTCCGGATTGTTGAAACAGATTATTTGCTCCACGCTTTGAAAATTACATTTTCTCAAAGAAAGTTCTTCTATTGTATTGCTTAGACCACTTGTTTTAAGTTATTTGTTAAGGTTATTTATCAGAATATAGTTTATCCCTATAATCAAATCGATAATCCACTCAATAATCTGTTTCAAACTAAACCTAGTCCAGCAACAAATACATGCAATTAAATAATGCAGATACAAGCTCACAGAGATATATCACCATAACTTTGCTGAACAAGAAAATAGGAAGATCAATTAGTATTATTCAACCATAAGGGATAAAACCATTACCTGAACCATAGAGTTAAAACGATGAGCACTGCTGGAGAGCTTTGGCTGAAGAGCCAAATTAGCAGCAGATGATCTAGCTAAAGGACGAATGCCAGTTGGGGGATATGTGAGAATCCAGTCATCAGCTGCAGCTAGTGCAGCGGTACTCTCTTCAATTCTTCTGATGTTTGAATCTAATGCTTGCTCAAGACTGGGCCTGAATTGCCTCAGAAGAACAGCTGCAACAGACAGACCACGAGCTTCCAACAAGGAGCAATGACCAAGTGATATCTGAACACATTCGGCAGCTGCTCTCAAACCTCCAGCAGCTGCACAAGAGGACAACACATGCCTCTTTACCAAGAGTGCAAAGGACATAACCTGCTTCGTAGCCCATGTAACCAGTTCAGATGCATAACATGACTCATCACCAAAGACTTCTACAGAGTCACTGAGTGCCTGAGCTACCACCGAAAAGACTTGCTGAGCAAGTGCTGCAGTGTATGCCCCACCATACGAAGTGCTAGATGGATGTATAGTTTGCATATTGCATTGAAGCCTTTGATTATGCGCATTAAGTAGCAGGCTGTGAGCTCGAGGGCCATCACCAAGCCTTTTGAGAGCAGAAGCTGCAGCACGAAGCTCAATGCCACGAGTAGAAGACTGACAAGCAGCTTCAGCAAGCTGATCTGCCAACTTCTGACGATTATGAGAAACTGCCCTTCTCAAAGCTGCAATTTCAGTTGTGTTTAGAGTCTGTTTAAGTTTGGCATCAGAAGCAACTCGTTCCGCTTCATCTAGTGCATCAAGTGCTTCATCCACTCTTCTCTCAGCTAGCAAAACATCAAGCATGTCAGGGAAATCTGCAGACCATTTTTGTATTTCTGAAGGTTCCTGGTCTTCAACATTGGATATATCATCTTCTGCGGAACCTTCAGTGTTTGAAGTCAAGGAATCTATTTGAACTCCTTCAGACAGACCATGGATTAAAGCTGCTTGTGTATTCAGTAGATTTCTAATTGATAGCAGTTCCCCTTCAAGATCTGATATCTCCTTTGATGTTCTGGTGACCAAGAGATCATCAGTATCAAAAGATTAGTTGAAACAAATAAATTCTAAGGTAAGGGGAAGAAAACAGAATGGGTAAAAGTTGATTATTTTTTAGAACCAAAGGGCAAAGCACCAGTCCTTTATTTTAGAAATACAAGACCCTAAACATTGTTACAGCATTCTAAGTTACACGTAGTTCACAGCCTGAAACTCCCATTTCTTGGTTTGCAACCAAACTCTCACATCAGAAAAACAAACAAAAATACACAGCAACACCATGCCTCTGACACCAAAGCTATAAGCCTTACTTACAAATATTACACCATAGTCACGTGATAGAGAACTATTAGAGCTTATACCAGGGGTATATCAGGCTATTTAAAAAATTGTATCTAACACAAAATACTAAGGAAAGTGCACCCTTATGGTTGTTTGACATACCTGATAAATGCAGCATAATTTGCATATACACTTCTGCGCATCTCTTCAGCCGAAGCCTTCTTTAGATCTTGCAGGTAAGAACATAAATGCCTTATTTCCTGCAACAGATTTGAATTGTTTTGATCAGTTACATTTGCAGGCACTTTGACGACCTATCCCGAGACAATCTAAAACACATAGAATTGCTTTATACTGCATTCTTCAGAATGGCGTTATATTCAAACCAAAGCATTTCCTAACCTCTTATTCAGACTTGCACATAAAAATGCATAGTTAACCTCCAGCTGTTCCGATTTTCAGTTTTTGTAGATAACACAAAACAAAACAAAACAAAACAAAACAACAGTTCTGCATAATTAATGGATAAAGAAGCTCCACCAGAAAATTAGCACATCGTGGTATATCCTCACAGATTAGAGAAAACCATCTCATCACTACAATGCACTCCAATTTTGAATTTAGTTATAAATTCGCATTAAATAAAGTCCTCAATTGTTAAAAATTTAGCCCTCTAACCACCCGTCAAACATCCAGGGATGAAATTAACCTACGCCTACAACCCGTTTCATCTATATTACAACACCAATTACGCCCCCTAATCATGCATATCCTACGCCCGAACGAATTCAAGATCACATCATACCAACCTCCCCCGCAACGCAAGCGCAAAATGCCAACCCACGAGCCCACCCGAATCCCACCCCTCGGCGATCCAACGAAAGGCGGAGACGGATCGAGGGCGAGCTCAACCAGGATCGGATCAGAGCGCGACTCACCTTCTCGTTCATCGTCTGGCACTTGGACTGCACGTACGCGTCGGGATCGAAGTTGTCGGTCTTGAAGATCTTGAGCTTGTCGGCGAGCTGCACCCCGCCATCGCCGCCTCCTCCTCCTCCTCCGCCACCGCCCCCGCCGCCTCCCACGGCGCCGCTCACCGGGAACACCCCGGAGTGGCCGGCCGGCCTCGACCGCGACGACTTGGCCGACGCCATCCGAGATCCAGTGCCTCCCCCTCAACACCACACCTCCGCGAGCGCAATGGGCCGCCTCGTCGCCGGCGCCGCCGCCGCTGCTGGTGGGGGAGGTGGTGATGGTGGTGGGGTTAGTTGCCGCGTCAATCCAACGAGGCCGCGGAATCGCACGAATGATTTGGGTTGGGTTGGGGAGGAGGCGGCGTTGGAAGTTGGAAATGGTTTGGTTTGGTTTAATTTCGAGATTTATTATTTTTATTTGTTTTTGTTCATGTGTTTTGGGATTTTTTTACTTTTTAAAAATTTTAATTTTTTTAATTTTTAAATAAACCTTTTCCAGAATTTATTTTTTAATCTATATTTGGTCACTGCTATGGCAGAACAACATTATCATGTCCGTTACGAATGATGTGTGGCAAGCCAACATTGTCTCAACATTGTCATGTCCATTAATAATGTGTTAATGTTGTTTGTCACGTCAGACGAGTTGACGTGATAAAGAATTTAAATTTTAAAAATAAAAAAATTAAATAGTTCAAAAACTTAAAAAAATCTGTTGTGAGCTGGTGTAAATGATTTGGGGTTAAGGATTAGGCGTGCACCTAAACTAAAGTTTAAGTTTCCTCGCCGAGACGATGAGCTGACTGGAAACGGGCCGCGGCTGCTGGTTTGTTTTTTTTTAACTTTTGTACTCTCTGCTTGCATTTTGGTTATATTTATGTTTGCTTTTTGATAATGTCTGTTATTTCTTACTGCTATGTTTCGTGTTACAAGTCACTTAACTTTTTATAATCAAATTTTTTAAATTTGATTAAATTTTAAAAAATATAATAATATTTTCAACCGAAAACAAACATACTATCCAAATATATTAAATTCTAGTTTAATAAAACTTATTATATTATAGGTGTTACTTATTTTTTTATAAACTTAATTAAATTTGAAAAATTAAGACGATTTTTAATATAAAATAAAGGAAGTACAGATGATACTTTCTAATTTTTCAGAGTCTTCCTCTGTGACGGAGACATGCCATTTCGATCGCTTATGGCTTACGTCGAGCTTTAGGGGAAAAAGCGTTACATTGCAACGGAACATGCAGGTAGTTTTTAAATTAAGATTAAAATATTATTTTTGATTTTTGTTATCATTGTTTTCAAACTACTAAACAACATATTTTATAAAAACTTTTATAACAAATATCATATAAATTTATTTCTTAAATTTATAATAATTAAAACTCAATTAATCATACTTTTTATTTTGCATGCCCGGAGTTAATCTGAATCTCAATTAAACAGATTCCAACGTAGCCGGAGTGTAAACCGAGCATAAAACATGCAGTTACATGCTGTACCGAATGGGATTTTCTTAATCAAAGGTTGTTTTTTCTTGGTTTTTACGGAAGAGGTGGCAGTTATGCGATTGTCCTGACGTAGGGAGGAGTGAACGGAGGACTCGTTTTTTAAGTAGTAGAGGTATATTTATGAATATTATACTAAAAAGTTCTCAAAATAAATAAAATTTGTTAGGTTCTACAAATTGCAGTAAGCATTAGTGGTTACATCTATGTTTTTCTCGGACAGTATCAAATATCCAAAAAGGCATGTTTCATGGTAATTGAGTATGTAATAACAATATAATCTAATATAATCTTTATGGTTGGATAAGCTGAAATGCTAACATTATTGCAATTTGTCGCGAGCTGCCATGTGCCTTTCAACAAATTCTCATAAACAATTGTCAAAATAATTCATTTAGAGAATTTTTAAAAAATTTAAAGAATGAAATAAAAATTGATACGACAGATTCTCAAAGTTGACTAACCGGGACCCATCAACCATTAGGGAATTTTTTTATGCGGCAGCAGATGCGTATGCTTGGTGCGGACGACGAGATGCATGGTGATGCGTATGAAACCCAGTGCTGATTTGAGAACATGCTGTCCGAAAAATGTTGTTGAGCTAAAAAAATGTTGCTTATATAAAAATATTGTTGTTAATATAAAATTTATTACTAATTCTGAAAATAGTTGAAATATACAGGTGAGCATTGATTTCAAATTATTTTCCCTTTTTCTGCATTCATAGCAGCTGAAAATGAATAGACTTGGAGATTTCAGTATGCCAAAGTAGTAGCAGCACCGATTTTTTTACATATACGGGTGACTAAACCGAGTAGCCGACTGATGCAGGCGGTGGCATGCGTCAAGATGCAGCGGCAAGCTTTTTGGACGAGATGCATGATGGCGGCAGGCGGTGCAGGCGGCGGACGATGCAAATATGTTTTTTTCATGTAGGTCTCGCGGTAAAATAATCCTCACGGTGGTATGAGATCCTGATTTAACCTATAATTTTTGACATCCATATAAAGTCTTCGTTGAAGCTAGTTTTTCAAAAAAATTTCTCTAAAATAGAATTAAAAATTTATTTAGAGATACTGTTGGGATGCTATAATAACTTACTGCTGCTACATTGCATGGCATGCACAGATCAAAGCAATGCACCGTGGTTTCACAGTTGGCACGGTCGGCCAGCCAGCATACGAAGATAAGTTACTTTACAGAGCATGATTACATTAGATGCCGGATCATCTAATTTTGTGGTAATAGTTTGAGGTACAAATGAATAAATTAATTATTTTACAATTAAAAGTTTTTGAAGTATCTTATGTTTTGTCCAAGTTGAAAAGAACACAGATATTATAATGTGTGGCACATAATTACAGGTTTCCCCTTATTTATTAAAATCTTGATTAACTATAATATATTTGAAATTTCAAAGTATCAAAATTATCAGCCTTAGCTACGAACTTAATAATAAGAAAACTTATAGAGATCGTCAAAATATTAAGAAAATTTGTGCCCAATATATAAAAAATAAGGTTGTGTTAAACTTTAAAACCATAATCCTTGACGTACCACAAGTCATAACAGCTGTAATTTTCTATAACTCTAAATAAAAAACGTAGGGCTTTTTAAATTTACTTAAGTTTTTTGACACGCTATTCAAAACAGTAGTTACATGTAGAAAAGTATTATAAAAATCGTGCATATAATAATGTATAATCTGCCAGAGAAAAATGACGGGTTCTAGGAGGCCAGGCCGCCAGGAGTAAAATTTCTTGCGTTTTGGTAAGAAGCGTGTTCGCGTCTGTCTTCGCACGCGAACGGCGAACATTTCCGTCCAAGTTTGTTCACGTCGAGTACCGGATTTTCCAATCAAAGCCGCGTCGTGGACCACAAGTATATATAAGCCCCTCTTGGGCCTTGTCACGGATTCACAGCCCATGGCGCGATATAAATCGAAATTTTGGCATTTATAATTTTAATTTTTAAAGATTTACAAAAATAATTTTTGAATTCAAAAATTTGTAAAACTAGTTCCTTCCCGCTCTTTAGGAGGGCGGGATTTAAAAAACGCCCTTTCAGAGGACGTTTTATCCGACGTGGCAGACGGTCATTGGGTGTCGTCTGCCGCGCGCGTAATTTTGCATTTTGCCTCCTTCCTGCCCTTACGAAGGGCGTTTTTTACTGTTTACTGCACTGATCATCACTGTGCACTGCACTGTTCACTATTTACTGTTTATTACTGTTTACTGCACAGTGAAAAAACGCCCTTTGTAAGAGCGGGAAGGGGGCAAAATGCAAAATTACACGCGCGCGGCAGACGACACCCAACAGCCATCTGCCACGTCGGATAAAACACCCTCTGGGAGGGCGTTTTTTAAATCCTGCCCTCCCAAAGGGCGGGAAGGGACTAGTTTTGCAAATTTTTGAATCCAAAAATTATTTTTGTATATCTTTAAAAAATTAAAATTATAAATGCTAAAAATTCATATAAATCCTCTTCTCATTCGTTAAGGGTAGGTAAGGATGTGTTTAGTACAGCTTTAGATTTGAGATTTGAAATCGAAGCCTTGTCAAAAGCTTCAGTTTCATACAGATTGATTTAGATGGAGCATTTCAGGAAAATAAACTAGTAACGTAAAGCTATCTTCTACCAGTTTCAAACTTTAGCTTAAGCTGAAGGTGAGCTCAAGCTGAAGGTAAAGCTTGAAGTTGGAGTCCTACCAAACCTCCTAAGTATATATTTATTTTTTTATTGAAAAACAATTTCTGATTAATGCGGTTAAGTTATTCTCTTTGATCACAAGATGCTCATAGTGACTTCGTAAATCTTAAAATACATCAGTATGGTATGGTATGTATAGAGATAGATGTGCGATTGCACATAAATAAAAATGAATGTACGTGCATTATAAACGATTACGTTTGTCCTACGTGTCTTAAAGAAAAAGTCACTTCTTTTGTTTAGAAATTAGATCATTCCAGTGTAGTTAAGTTATATGTGGAGAGAACAAGGAGTGGTGGATAAATTTGGAGAAATCTTCTCCAAGAGGTGTCGTTTGGAACGCATTAATGTAGGAAGAAGCTTAGCGTTTGATCAGACATATTAATTAGCTTCTGGGCAGATAAACTGAGGCTTGAAGCAAAGAGCCAAAGGCAGATGAAGAGGCACCGGAAAGTGAAATCTCCCTGCACCATATGCCTTTGCTTTTAAGCAGAGTGTGTGCCGTTTAGTTCCTTTTAGAGATGGCAACATGCCTCGCTATCCCCGTTCTCCCGAGGACGAAAATTTTTCATCTCCGTCCTACCAATATTGACGGGGGAGATTTTCTTTTTATCCTCGTCTCTAATGAGAATTGTATATCCGACGAAAAAACTCGTCCCCGCGAAAGAGGGACGTTAATGATCACCATCAGTAGGCATCATTAGACAGTAGTAATAACACAAGTAAATAAAAAGGTGATTCATAATCATACTATTAAATTCAAACACAAAATCAAACATTCATTAACACTTATCTAGCAACTTGCAAATAAGAAATAGAACGGCATAGGCTGGACGCCTGGACTAGACCATCAATTTCCTATCCGCAACATGGAAGCTTGAGGAAGAGTCGGATACGTGGGTTCGCGGGGATGGGGAATGGTTGCCCATACCCGTCCCCGCCATACCTGACGGGATTAAAATGTCTCCATTTTAATTCTCATCTCCTAATGAGTGAATTTTCCAGATAATTATTTAAAGAATAAAAGCATATATTAAATATTAAAAAATTTAAAAATAATTTTAAACACTATTATTATTATTATTATTATTATTATTATTATTATTATTATTATTATTATTATTGCAAAACTCGTACGGGACTGTTTGGTGTACCTAGACTGTAGCTGCACAGTAGCAGCAACTTCAACGCATGGTAAAGCGCTGAAAAAACAATACATGGTAAATAAAATTTATAGCACCGGCTGTGCACCGGCTGCAGCTGCAGTGCAGCGTTACTAAACAGGGCCACCGTTGACGAGCTCGGAAAACATACACATTTATTCATCATTTTATTCCTTAAAAAAGATAATAGAAGTAACTTCTAGCCTAAAAACTACCATCAAATTAACTTTACTAACTATAAACTAATTTATTATAGAGTTAACATATATAATAAAATAGCTAAAAGGCTAGTTTTATTTTTCCTCCTCTCTTTCTCACACTATGATTCAATGCAATTTAGCTTTTGAATACAAACCAATACTTATTATATTTTTTAATCTTTTTAGCCCTTGAATAAAAACTAACACTTATTATGTTTTTATAGATCGTTATTATCCTTATTATCCTTGCTCTAAGACTGCCCTGAACATGTTCTCCGCAGCTAAAATTTGAAAATCAAGTTTTAAAAAAAAACGTCTCCTTAAGTCCTACCAAAAGTCGCTTCCAATTTTTACACACGCCCACTGCTAGCGCCCTCGTGATCCTGATTTTGAACACCTCGTGACACTACCAATCCCCCGCAACAGTGTGAAAAGGCTAACGTGCGAGCGGTCGCGCGCGCGCCGCTCACGCGATCAGGCCCCTTTCCTTTTTGGGCGCAAATCCCGTTTAAGCTCATTCCATGGTTTCCTTTTTTCTTTTGGGCAACGTATGGGGCTATGGGCTTCATGCTTCGGAGGCCCACAGCTGTATGCGCGCTCACTTTTGGGCCTCCCCGCTAGTTGGGCTATTTTTGGCCCAAATTCCCGATATCAAAAGTTGTTCTTTTTCTTCTTTCTGAATCTTTATTGATGAAAAGTGGTATGTTTCTAGTCTGTACGATATCAACATTTAAAAGTTCGCATTTTTATATAAATTTTTTATATATAAAGTTTATATATATAATTATATACATAAAAAGTGTGTATATATAAATATATATATAAAGTTTGTACATAGAAAGAAATCTGAATGGAAAATTTGTCCGTTGAAATTTGGGTATATAACATGTAAAGTAAAAAAATAAAAATACGTGCGTTAGGTCAAAAAGATAAAACGTGCTCGTGAACCTGTGTACATACTTTTTTTTTAAAAAAAGAACGCATGTGTATTTTTTAAAACATTCAGACTCGTGCGTTTATGGTTTTTATTGGCTCCATTTTTTGTGAGAACGAAACTAGATTATTGGTGTAACCTTAAAAATTTATTGGTGTAACCTTAAAAACTTATCATCAGAATCACATAATTCTCATCCAACGGGTTAATTTTTTTTACGTTTTAACCCCTGCCAATCGTTATTTTAACCCGTCCAAAGGGGTTAAAACGAAAAAAAATCCGTTGGATGAGGATCGTGTGGTTATGATAAAAAGTTTTAAGGTTACACCAATAACCTGATCACATTGAATTTTTACATAATGAATAGTTTCATTAAAAAATAAAATTACGGTCGGTCTGTGCATCAAGATGCACACGATAATCCAAATTGGATAGTACAAATTGAATGCGTATGCGCTGTCCGAACAAATTCTATCAAAGCACTGCACTTACCGAGCAAATTAATGCCGTCTTAGAAGTTGTATTACTTTCGAACTAGGACTAGTACTATCAGATATTCAGAGGAGCAGCAAGTTGTTTTTGAGTTTCAAACAGCACTTCTCATGCATATGCTAAAACGTCACGGTTTTTATGGTTTTCACGTGTTATGCAGCACGATATCCCTGCGGTTTTGTTTAAATAATTTCGTGAGAAGTAAAAAAAATTTAAAAAATTATTTTAACACAAAAAATATATTTTTATAAAAAAATAAATTTCACGCTGTTTGCCGCGAAAACCGCGGTATGTGGCGCGGTTTGAGCGAAAACCGTGGTATGACGCGGATTTGAATTTGGTTCAAATTTAAATTGTGGTTTCACGGTTTTCGTGGTTTTCAACGTGGTTTGTGCGGTTTTTGTGGTTTTTGCGTGGTTTTGGTGATTTTTGGCGTGGTTGTTGTTCGGTTTGGACGAAAACCGTGATACGGCAAAACGTTACGAAAACTACTATTCATATTTTCACGGTTTTAACCGCAAGAGAGGCGGTATGACACAAGCGTATGAAAAGGTAAACCCTGTTGCTGAGTCTCAAAACAATAAGAGATCACTGCTCGTCTGCTCTGCTCCTGAATGCATTCTGCCCTTGCTTGTATGGCATTGCCACCTTTTAAAAGCCCAGTCCTAGTTGCTATCTTTCTACTCTACCATGACATCATGATGCAAGCAGTTCAGAAGTCATTGCCTAATAAATGACTCTCCTTGTTGTCTTGTTTTATTAGCTTAGAACCAAAAATTATGTTTAAAACTTTATTTTAGAGTTTTTTGAGGTATTTTTATCATAGTTTATTTTTCATCATTTTGTTTTTAAACTGGTAAGAACCCAAATATAAAATTTTCTGCTCATAAGTTTACTCTAGGCTTTGTGCACTTTGCTACCATTTTCAACATTACCTCAAATTTTGGTAGATAACAATCTAAATATGTCTTAAATACCATACCATATCATACCATGCCAAAATTTGGTAATTGTCTATAATCTTTTTACATAACTTCACACAAAAGAATTGGTAAGCAAACATCACCCACATACCTCTACCTTTTTAATTGACATTTGGCAAACTTTGTCAAACTTAGGTGTTGTCAAAATTTGAATGGGTTTATTTTAGCATCGAACTAAACAGACGCTTCATTTTTCAATTACTGATAAACAATCAGGTACTGGCTGCACCCTACGGGTCGTGCTCAATGCAAGTACACCGGACATATAGTCAATGAGATTAATGTTGTGCATGCTGCAAATTATGATGCACGATGGAATGAAAACTTGAAAAATGTATATGATCGAAATGGATAGGTGCATGAAACTGCATTTGGCAACACACACATTGCAATCAACAATGATCACGCCGACCTCATCCATTAATAAGCCGATTAATCAAGGAGCGCTACTCCTAGTTGTCAATTATGCAACCAACTTCATAAAAGCTCAATTTTTCTTTTGGAACTAACTAGCTCAACTTTGCTGGATTATATTGAGCCATCAGATTAACTCTCTGCAGTTGTACTCTACATGTGTAAAGCATTGCTATCAGTAGCGCGTCAATGGGCAATTATGAGAACGTTAATGCTGATTATATCTTCCCCTTCTGCAGTTAGCTAGTGCAGTGCATGATGTGAATGGGATTGTAGTGATTGTGTTTTGACTTTTTACATGATGTTGTTTAAGATAACGGAAGATAGCTCCCGCGTCCTCTCCTCGTTTGAAACTATGACATTTTATAGGACTATCATAGGAATCAGTTAAATTTCTACGATTTTAATATTCCGATAAAAAAACCTTGAATGAGTTGTAACAGCTATCATTTTGAAACAACAAAAATGTTTGAAGCACTAAGAAAAAACTTAATATCCGTTATTGATAAATAAAAAATATGAGAAACTTGTAATTTCGAAAATAAACTAAAAGTAAAAAAAATTATAGTTGTAATTGCAGAATTCAGAAAATGTTTTTTAGCTTCTTTAAGTTCTCACTAAATGTTTCTCAGAATCCAAAACTCTCCAAACAGGTCTTAAGCATCTGTACAAATTCTTGACATGTACTAGTACTTCATATATATATATATATATACACTGTTTGTCTATAATGCGTCTGGGTGTATTCCAGGTACAGAATGTACCCAGGCCAACCGACCCAACCAATCAGGCGTACTAATCCACATGCGAACCCACCGGCTGATTCGTCGGGACCGACACTAAAGCACCGGATCTTATTAGAACTCTGAAGTTAAGCGTGCTGGGAAACCAGCATATCAAATGTAAACACCAGTTGCAACTGGAGTTTTTGGACGGTCGGTGATATTGGTATGTCGCAACTGGTGTAACAAACTGATGGAGTTGCAACTGATGTTTAGATCAAGTTGCAATTTGTGTGTAAATAAAGTTGTAACTAGATTTCTCAAAAGGTCACCCACATCCCATGAGGTCATCCATCCTAATACTATTTTTGTCCAAGCATGCTTAACTTTAGAGTTTTAATGGGATCCGCTACCTAGTGGGATCCGGTGGTTGTGTAATTGGTTCAAGCACGCGCATGAAAATAAGGTTTGGACGAGGATATGTGTGCGTCACGTCGCGTCGCGGCACGACTCAGTCACGCGTGCCCCTGGTTGGTCCACCGGACCCCTGTGCAACGTCTAAAATACACCTAGGTGTATTTTAGCCCTACCATATATATATAGATGGGTTCTGTGTGGCGTGCCACACAGTCCCATCCGTGTGCATGGCGAATATCTAATTTGAAAACTCAAATTGAAAATCCGAACCGTTCAAATTGTTCTACATATTAATATCGCCTTGTATACCAAATTTTACATTTTTTTTGAATTTTTTACTATTTTATCGAGATAGGTCAAATATGCAATAAAATAGATACCTCAAATCGTTGGATTAATGCATTGGTATACAAGGCAATAGAACAATTTGAACGGTTCGAATTTTTAATTTGAGTTTTCAAATTAGAGATTTGGTCATGCCACACGGGATGAGACTATGCGACGCGCCACACAGATATATATATATATATATATATATATATATATATATATATATATAAAAGCGATGAATACGGAGGAATGACGACATGCAGTTCCATTTCCCATCTCCTTTTTTCAGTCTTTCACCCAGAAGCTAACACGTACATGACACAAGCAAGCATGCTCCATCTCATCGCAAATCAATCTCTCTTTTCAGATTGCCCTTTTTTTTTATGATCACAAACTATATCAAATCAATATCACTATCACACTGAGATAAAGTCTGTCCGAGACCACACACACCACGCAGAGCTAGCTGATCGTGAGATGCTACTACTACAATTCCAGCGGCAAGATCACTCTCTTAGAGTCTTAGTCGTTTCTGTACACGCTAATTTGGCATCCTTGATTAGGCTGTCACCATCAGAAGGCGAGCAGGAGAGGCGCGGCGACGGCGACGCCGACGCCGGAGGAGAGCAGGAGGAGGAGCGCCGCCGCGCGTGCGCCACCGCCGCCACCAACTCCGTCCACTCCCAACCACCGCAACACGGGCCCCCCGGCCGCACCGCTCTTCTGCGCGCCAGCGGCCGGTGCACTCGACCCACCTGACAAACACCATGATACCAAATTAATCATCCTGAATTAGAAGAATGAATGGTTAATTAACTCCGCCGTCCAAGCTGTAGCCGTAGAAAAATAATAATTTATACGTAAAACTTCGGTTCAGGAGTAGAAGGAAATGAAAATAACAAAAAAATAAACTATGATGTTAATATCCAAAATCAACTTAAAATTTTTAATTTTAAATTTTGACTGTGGCTGATAAGTTAGGAAGCTAGCTCTTTTGCAAAACATCAAAATTTCGCACAATTTTACATGAAGTTGTTTATTTCCTAAAAAAAATCCACTACAAAGAAGGCCTTAAAAGAAAGCTTGTCTTTGCAAGATGCAAGACACCACGATCATCTGTCACAAGTTCGCTAAACAGAATGATCAAAAGAAGGCATGGCACTACTGCAATAGTGCTGGTCGTGGCACACTGATTTTTCATGTCGCCCAAAATGACGCTGACGGATGAGCCACTGTTAGGCCACTATTATTGCGACAGTTCCTTGCAGCTTCCATCAAATTAATTAGTTGGTTTAATTTGGCATCTTGTTCAGGGCAAACGTTACGATTTTGCTTAATCGACAGGTTCACATCAACAACTTGGGAGTTAAATCTCCAAAAGATGTTTGGTTGGCTGCACTGGCACCTACGTGTGATAGTCAATGAATTTTCTACAGATGTCGCAGTGAGTAGTATTTTTCTCCTTCTATTTTGGAATTAGTGCTTCTGTTCTGACACTGATTGACAAGTTACAACAGGAGGTTTCATGGCCATATACTTCAGAAAATAAAAATATTTCGAGCACAGTTAAAAGGGTGAACATTAATTTTGGATCTAAATATTAGTTATTAATTCTATTATAAGAAATCAGTTAACTATAGTATTAGGAAGGAAAAATTTATGGGAACTGACCAGGGGATGCACTGGGGCTGCCTTGCAAGGCAGCCTGCTGCTTGGCGAACTGCTCGAAGATCTGTGCATCCTTGGAGTTGGGCGGCAAGTTCAATAGCTCTGCAGATTGCCAATTTACCATCCACAATCACATTCAATTCGCAAAAAAGAAACACCTGTAAAATAGCAGCTAATCCAATGATAAAGCACTCTGGGCAATCAACAAGGAACATGTAAAAATGTTTAACTAGTACAACACACATGAAATCTTCAGTTAACCAGAAACTTAAAAAACAGGTCTATCTCGAAAATAACTTGCAGTGTACATACTTCAAGCTCTCCGATTAGTACTGTATATTTGTCCCATCGAGGGATAAATAAACTTTTTATTTGGTTGGTTTCAATCAGAAACGAGTAGTCCAGTAAAAAGATTGAAAAAATATTCACGATTACAATGGATTGTCTACTATCAAGTAGGGACAAACTAAATACTTTTTAAAATAAAAACTTAATAAACAGCTTATAACAACTGATGGTGCAATGCAGTAAAAGAAAGTTTTTTATGGAAAATATCCCGTGAAAACATGCTAAATGTTAAAAACTTGTGAAAGTCAAGACTAAAAGTTTCTAAATTAATGAAAAATTACTAGAGATAGATATGATATGAAATATATTCACTTCATTTGAAAGAAACAAAATGATAAATTTTAGATAAATAGTGTCTTGTTACTATTTACTCAAAATGTGTCTTTTTTTAATCTTAAACAAAGTTGAGTTTGAATTTAAGATTTGATAAGAGTTTATTTCTTATCTACGTAACTTTTTTATTAATTTATAAAACTTTTAAGATATAATTTGGCTCGTTTTCATCGGATATATCATTTTTGAATAAAACATACTTTTATACGTGAAGCAAATAATAAAATAGCTACAAGTAACAAGTAATATCGGCAAGTGCCACACCACTACCAATAATAATCCAATGAAATAGCTAAAAATAACAAGGACAGGGTGCCATTAGGACCAAGGTTCACCAAATCGTTTTGCGTGAGCTTATCGTCATCCTACGATAAAACGATTATCACGGTAACCATGGATACCATCAAACATAAAAAAACATATAGTTACCATGTAGTTATCATAAGGTTTGTCGTGATTTAAAAACTAAAAGTTACCGTACATAATAACCGTCATAACCACCTGATAACTTACATGATTTTGCAAACCAGTCGAGCTATATCGGTCCCACTCAGACTCTTCTGGTAGCTGCCTACTTGTAGATAGCTAAGTGGCCAAACACTCGATTAAAATGTACTCACAACTATCTCGTTCTCAATCATGATGGATACCGTCACGGACCGATCCACCGACCGCCGTGCATGAGCAAAGGCCGCTAATTTGGCCGCTCATGAAACGGTTTGTGTTGCGTTGCCATCACCATATACATGACAACAAATTAAGGGCCATGAATATATTGCGTGCTTGAAGACGCCGTTTTGCTTATAATTACGACAGTTTATTCAGTGCTTTCATATTCATATAATACAGTTGATCGAAGTTTTAATCTCATGGTTAATAATTCCATGCTTTTGATCAGAAACATGATTCAAAAAGAAGGAAGTATACAAATACAATCACAATCTCCTTCCCGTCATATATTTGACGTCCGGAACGAAATATGCGATAAAAATTTTGAAAATTCTGACTACTAAAAGAGAATTTAAGGTATAACCATAAACGCCCAGAATTGAGAAACATAATTCTTTTTTTTCAGAATTGAGGAACATATTTGTTTTTTTCAGAATTGAGAAATATATGGGACAAATAAAAGTTATGAGCATACTTGGGCAGTCGGAGATGTTGGCGGGGGCGTTGCAGAGCTGGGGGAGGGAGAGGGCCTTGGTGACGTTCATCTTGAGGCCGAGATTTGGGTCGTCGCGGTCCTTGATGAGCACGCACAGGCACTTGCGACTCGCCGCCAGCACCGTCTTCAGCCCCGAGCAGCAGTCCGGCGTCGGCGCCGCCGCCTCGTCCTGCACGAACGTCAGGCACGTCGACAGCGCCATCAGCTTGTCCGAGCACTCCGCCCTGTCCGCTGCAAAGTCTCCCTTCACCATCCCCACCGCCACCGACATCGCCACCATGAAAACCACCGCTCTACGAATCCGATGATCCATGGTGTAATTAACTCGCCGGAGAGGAGGGTGATGGATGATGACGCCGGCGGCAACAGAGAGGGAGGGAGAGAGAGAGAAAGCGAGCTCGTTTGCGCGCTGGAACTTGGAAGGCGCGCGGCCGGGGGGGGAGTATATAGGGGTGGGTTGCAGCGGTGTAGGTGTGGTGGCGTCGTGGTGGTGGGTGGTGGGTTGCGTTGCGGCTGTGTGGATGCCGGCGCGGCGTGACGGCAAGTGGAAAGCCGGGCCGGGCCGGGCGGTTGTGGGTTGGGCGCGTGGTTTTCGGCGTGTCCTGCGTGCGCGCCCGCGCACGCGCACTGATTTCTGCCGGACTGGAACGGAAGGGAAATGGGAAAGGATGTGCATTTGTGCACTTATTAGTGATGTTAGATGTTAGATAAATATAAATTTAGGATATTATTGATATAAAACATAACGGTATGGGAGTTCTGTTTAGTTCTACTTGTCACGTTATAAAGTTTTTTCTTTCTGCCCTTAAATTATTTAATAAATTACTCGAAGAAATTGTCAAAAGTTTAAGGATAACTCTAATTATTGTTGATGCAAAACATGACGGTATAGGAGTTCTATTTAGCTCTACTTGTCACGCCACAAAGTTTTTTTCCTCTCAAATTATTTAATAAATTACCCGAAAAAATTATCAAAAAATTAAAGAAAACTATAATTAATAAATTCGTTTAATAAGTGTAATTGGTTTGGTGGGACTTTTGTTGAGTTCGTCATGCTAAAATTATTAAAAGGATTTTTTTGAAATTTTTAGAGAAAATAAAATAATTTAATAATTAAACTACAATTATTGAAATTAAATTAAATCAAAATCCATTTTTATTTTTTTTCTTTTTTTCCCGTCCGAGGGCCGTTTTGGCCAATCTCCTCGCACCTCGCCTCCCGCCTGCTAGGCCGGCCGAAGGTCGTGGCCTAGCGAGCTTGCTCCACGTCGCTCCTCCCCGGGACGCTGATAGGTGGGTCCCACCTCGTCGCCTTCGTCCCAACCTTCGGCCGAAGGCAGGCGACGTCGCCCACGCCGTCGTCCTCCCCGCGCCCTCACGCCCGCTCCGTGTCACCCGGAATGCCGAGGCCCCTCTCCCTCCTCCTCTCATGCGCGTCCTGCCCGAATCGATGGGGATTCGATTTTCGAATCCGCCGCTTCTCTCTCTCCCTCTTCCTCACGTCACCGGTGGATTTGCCGCCCACCCGCCACGTCCGAGCTCCCCGTGTCCATAAAAAGGATCCCCGTTCTCCCTTCCGTTGTTTCCCCCACTCGTCGACCTTTCTCGCGCTCTTTCTCGCTCCCACACCATGCAACCCTAGCACCGCCGTCTTCGGCCACCGCTAGCCGCCATTCGGATCACCATCTAGCCGCGCCACCGCCACCACCTCACTCGTCGGGTACGTCTGCCCCTTGGCCGCCACTTTGCGCCGCCGGTTTTCCGCCGGAGCGCCATCCTCCTCGCTCGCCGTTGAGCTTGCCATTCCCTTCTCTCTCTGGTCGGCTTTGTCGCTCGCCGTGTATCGTCACTCTCTCTCTAAATTCCCCCATTCCTTTCCTTAGGTCAAAACGAAGCCCATCCGCCGCCTCTGTCACCTTTCCCGTCGCTGATTCGCCATCGTCGACGTCTCCCCGAAGCCGTTGTCCCCTCTTCTCGCCGTCGCCGTCCTTGCGCCGCTCCCGCTGGTGCAAAACCGTCAGTGAGCCGCTCTCTCCCCCTCTCCGCACTCTGCCGCCTTGTCCCACGCTCACTGCCATGCCGGATGCTCGCCGTCGGTGACCATCGGGCCACGTGCGCCGCGGCCTCCTGGTCAGGATGTCGGTCGGTCGTCGCCGCGTCCCAATCGTCTGATCTGCCTGGGTAGATTGTGACCGTCCATCCGCCCGCCCGCGTAGCTGCCACGTCGGTGCCACGTGGTGCACCCGTCCCCTCGTCCCGGTGGAGTCCACCGTGTGTCACCCCCTTGCGTCACTGCTAGGTGGGCTCGCTTGTCGGCGCCGGCTCCCCTCGCTGATGTTAGCCCTCGGGCTTTAATGCGTAATAAAAAATTAACGACTTTTCTGTTTATAGTAAAAACACATTATAGTAAAAACACAGTGAATCTTTCAAAATTCATAGAGAATTCATTCGAGCTCCATTTAAGTCCATTCAAATTGCAAATATCTTGATTTCTATTAAATTTCTATTATTTTTGTAATGACACGTGGGATGGTTCCTATTATACTCAGCATATCTTGTTTACCCTATATTGGGGATTAATATGACTATATGTTGGCGTAGGAAATGCTTAACCATGTTTAGATCAACTAGCTCACTATGGAGAATATCACTGCTACCTTATATCTTGGATTAATGAGGATAATTGTGGACATGTACGATCACAATATTAATTCAACTAAAATATGCCTAATAGTGAGCTGTGGGTGCATGGTTTTGATGGACACGCCCATGGCCTTTAAGGACCGTTCGCGGGAAACCCTGAAAGATTTACCGTGCGTACCACAAGCTAGCGTGGGCAACGGCTAGGTTTGTAGTGTAGCTTTTTCCTGTTTGACGTACCCAGGCAAGGGTGAGCGTGATGGAGTTTGGATGGGTCATGCGACGGTCTATGTGGCTTCCGGATTCACCTAGGAGAAGGGGGCTGCCTACCTTGGTTTTAAAGGTAGGGGTGAAATTTGAAGTGTGGTGCGCTTGGTTAGGAAGGGTTATGCGAAGGGTCCTGTCGCAGTTCCTTTTCGGTATGTCGTGGTGACATGTTGGCACACGGAAACATGTCGTGGGGTTGTGTCTTATGGGTATAGTTGTACACCTCTGATTAGAGTAAAAACTATTCGAATAGTCGTGCCCGCGGTTATAGGCGATCAACCAGATTCACCATGATTAGTCTCATCATTAATAACTTGACTTAATAGAACTGACATATATCAGGTCCGTGGTTGGGCCTGTCGCAATGTGGTGTAGTGTTGAACAGTGATGTTTAATATTGCTTAACTAAATTCAATAGTTTTACTGTTTTCAACTACTGCTCTTAAATGTTTGCTTTATGCAAAAGAACCCCTAGCCTTCTTTGGATTACTTGCATCATACCTCCTTTTGGTATGACTTGCTGAGTACAGTGGGTAGTACTCAGTCTTACTCTATCTTCTTCATCTCAGAGTTGGAGTACTACTCAGATGAAGGTTACTCGGAAGAGTAGGCTTCGTCACTACCGTCGAGGATGCCCGTGGAGTGGAGTCGCCATGCTACGAGCGTCAAGTTGTTTAGACTAGCTCGTTTTTACTTTCCGCTGCATTTGTAATACTTTTATTTTTTGTAAGACATGGATCTATATGTCAATTTATTGTCTTATGTACCCTGGCCGGTCCTAGATAGGGGTTTAATGTGCATTTAGCTTTGATTTTTGGTTCGTGAATTTTTGGGCGTGACACCAGTGTAGGTCAAAAAACGATGGTGAAAAGAACACGGGCATGCCAGTTGGTTTGATCCTGCAACCAATAAAACATGGTAAAAGTTAGAAGACGATAGCCGATCGGTCGATAGGCTGATCATATATCGTGATGACCTAGCCGATGCGGTCAAGTTGAATCGGCTGTAAGGTAGAAGATACTGTTCATGAACTCAATTTAAATCAGATATAATCATAAACAACATTTCCTTAACAAAATCAATCATATAGGTCGAACCTAATCGATGCAGCATAAAATTGAGATTATTAAGGTGAATTGTTATTATATGTTCTAAATAACTAGTCAGTGGACACATATTTAACATTAGACCCAAGGCAATCATGATCTGTAGATTCAAATAACATGTAATTACTAATTTAGTCTTTCTCTTAGATACAAGCAATTACGATAGATCGGACTTAACCGAGATAATATAATTACTTATAATCAAGATTAAACAAATTAGCAATTACATGAACTTAGATTCTAGCCGATAAAGAACTTGGGTGATTAGATAACATATCGGATAAAACTCCGATATAGCCTTATGTAATATTATCAACCTTGATTAAATTTGTTAAACATGTTATAACCTCAATAGAACAGACCTACCGAGACAATGCAAGGCTAATAACAAGCTTAGTAGATTTAAAGGTTTGATAAATTTAAATAAGATGATAGATAGAACCAATTAAGAAAAGTAAATAATATGACTTAAAGCAAAACAGTTATACCAAGTAAGATTGGCTGAAACCCCGATGCTATCTTTATTGGTAATTCAAGGCATGTTAGCTTTTATGATTCTAAGTACAACTTAGTAGGTCAAACTTAATCGATGCAACACGAAATATAAAAGAAGCGTAAAGTCTAAACAATCAAGCCTTCAACTGATTTTCAGGGTGGTGGATATCTTAGCTAATGTAAATTATCAAAATGGTTTAATCGATACCAGTAACACCCTAAAGAAGGTTCAACCGATACTATTAAAGAAGGTTCAACCGATACTATTAAACAGACCTGTTGATTTAGATTAATTAAGATATATGATAAACATGTATATGCATAAATTATATTAGAGTGTCGAAATGATGTAAGCACTAATCTCGTCGATACAAACTGCCATGACAAGCCTTACCCCTTGCCAAAGATCGAAGCCAATGCTGCTCAATTCGAAACAAGAACTCGTCAAGATGAAAAACCCAGAAAACTAGGATGGCGATGCGCCGAAAATGTATTTTGAACCGTTGCTATTTTTTCTTACAATACCTTGGGCATCTATTTATACCCAAATATACAAACCTGTCCATGCTGGACATGACTCAAACTCCTAAATTACAAAAACACACGAATAAGTCCACTCCTATCAAAATATCCCTAATGAATACAACTCATTAATATTCCTAATTAATAGATACAATTGCCTGTGATGGACCCTAGTTTGGCAATAACCTCAAATCCTTAATTTGAGCCCAACTTGAACCCAAAACTAGCTGCATCGGTTGCCCTGTCCATATCGGCTGGCCGAGTCCGATTCTATATCGGTCGATACAACCCTTCAGCCGATGCGGCCTTCAGTCGATGCACAGTCAAATTTGGTAACAACTCTTTCTCCCGTCAAATCCGCCTCGATCTGTTCTTCGACTTTGAGTATCTTGCCAAATTTTGCCATTAACAGATACGGTAAACAACAAAATATATTAACACATAATTAAAGTTGAGTTTGCTTGTTGGCTTTTCCAAGTCCCCTTTCTCGTTTTTCGTGCGCACATTTTTCAAATTGTTAAATAATATGTTTTTAAAAAATTCTATACAAAAGTTGCTTTAAAAATCATATTGATTCATCTTTAAAAAAATAGATAATACTTAACTAATCACACGCTAATGGATTGCTCCATTTTGCGTGTTTGGAGGAGAGTTCCTAACTCCAAATACCAAACACAACCTAACTGAGTTTTAATCATTAAAACTTTAAAATAAAATTTATCTGATATTTTAAAGACATTTATATATAGAAAGTTTTTACACAAAATGTACTGTTTAGCAGTTTGAAAAACGTGCTAACAAAATCCGAGTTAAAATCAGTATCTTAATCAAAAAATAATGGGGTCTTACTACTCGCTCCGTCCTAACGTAAGTTTATCTTTGACTACTCTTGTTTATCACAAAATAATTTTATCTTTTGAGCAATCGATACGTTGTAAAAGTATGAAACATATGCATTAGAAGTTGATAAAGTGAAGAATATTACATTGAGATTTGGTAAGGTGAAGGGTATTGTGGTCAATTTTTTTTATATTGGTACGTGTAAAATGAGTAAAAAATAATTTTTTTTGACAGAGGTAGTGTTTATGATTTTTTCTTCTTAAAGATATATACTTACACCATTTTTTTAAAAATAAAATTATACACATGTCGCCTTGCCGACAGGCGACACCCCTTTTACCTATTGAAATGACGATAGCAGCGGTGCTACATTCCAAACTAGGACGAGAGTGCCCGCCCGTTCTGCCAAGTCTCATGGGCCAGGCTAGAGAGACCCGCAGTATCACTCGATACATAGATACTACTAGCCACCTTACTACCTACTTCCTTCCATGATGATGAACCAGGTAAAATGACTACTTACTACTTACTCTTTAGCACATTGTAAATGCTCTAAGCGGCATAAGCTTATGTCAGCCGACCATTGGACTTGTCATTCATTGGTTGAGCGACAAATTATTTGTAAAACAGTGCATCATTTACAAAATTGTAACAAAAAATATAATTTGGAAAAAAGCTTCGCCATTTGAAAGTTACGATCCATTTATTTGACATGCATGATTTCATTTATTTGACATGATTTTAAAAAGAAACAATCATATACAGGGAACAATTGGTATTCGTGACAAGTCTATAATCTATATATATAATCTATATCTATAAATCTATAAATATCTATAAAGCAAGCAGTGTTTTCAACCAAATTTTGTTTTGCCTGGCTATTTAGCAGAAAACCTCTCGAGTTTTTTTAAAATTAACCCACAGTCCGTCTGACTATTTAAAAAAAACCAATTAAAAAAGAAAAAAAGGTTATTTTTGCAGAAAATTCCTTGACTGTTTATAAAATTAACCTATAGTCTCAATGTTGAAAAGAAAGAGAGGGTTTGGATAAAAAAATACCTCCTACGTCCCTCTCTTCTGCCCTCATCAACGTCGCACCTATGTCCCTCCCTCCCGTCGCCGCTCGGAGCTCCCGTGCCGTCGCCTGGGCCTTCGTCCTCCGTCTGCTTCTCTTCCTGCATCATCGTCTCGTTGCTTCTCTCCCTGCATTATCGTCCCGTTGCTTCTCTCCCTGCATCATCATCCCGTTGCAACATACGGATATTTTGCTAGTACTCCTTAAAACGTTTCATGCGTGGTAAGGATGGCAATAGAGTGGACCAGTGGAGTACTGGAGGGACTGTCATGAAGTGATCTTAATTAACCATGATTGCTTGATATCTTATATCTTGTTGTCACTGTCAAATAATGCTATGATCAGGATGCGTCAACTCACTACTATGTGAGGATTGTGACGGTGAATGTATGTATGTCTAATCTTTATATGTTCGGAGAAAAATGGGTCAAATACGGGTGAACGTGAGGCCAACTTGGAGTGATTTGCAACAAGTGGTTTAGAGCTTCCTGTGGAACAATCAACGTTGACAAGACAAGAATCTAGTCTCTACTGTGTACTTCGTAGTAAGATGGCTAGCTAGCATTCTAGCAACGTGATGTACACTAGGTCCATCAAGGCACAAATCCAAGATTTGATATGCGTGTCCATCAATCTTAGAAACCTACTAGTAACAATTAATGGGATACATTGATTCAGATAGAGATTTTGATCAGTCGAAAAATATAATCATTGTTTGATGTACTACAATTCAATCCTAATCTATAAATCATATTCAACAATCCCTGCCTTCGAATCCTATTGATTCAAACTTATCTTATAATTTTCTCTACTATTTGAAAGAGGGAGTCCTCCACTTCGTGTAAAAACATCTTTCCTCTTGTAAAACTGTCCATCCCGAAAAACTGATTTTTAAAAACCAACCATTGTAAAAAAATCCGAACAGCCCACTAAACCAAATTATTTCACTAAACTAAATAAAAAAACGTTGCAACGCACGCATGGATACATAACTAGTCTTTTAGAAGAGAGTAGTAGGAATGCAAAATCCAAGGCATGAGAGGCTCATGTTAATGTCAAGGCATACATACTATACTTAGGTTTTTAGGTTCGTGATATATGATATATGATAATAACATATATCTAATGATATAATTAAAAAAACACGGTGAATCTAGAATAAAATTATCTTCTCAAAATAAAAAGTGTTAGAGTCTTATTCGAAAAAGACAAGATCTCCTTAGCCCATATTCTGTTTCAGTTCTTCGAGTTCTACTTAGAGAAGAAAGCGGTCATCGCTATAAATACAAGGTCCCTTGTGGAGGAGGCCATCGAGTTACAAGTCAATACAGATCTAGACAATCCAAGACAAGCCAACATACACCGAGACAAGTCTAGACAAACACAGTCTGGAGCCACAAAGACCGTCATGAGAGATCTAGAGCTACCTTCGATCTCGCTGAGTTCATATTTGAGGAGGA
Organism: Oryza australiensis; assembly: GCA_019925245.2. Classification (NCBI taxonomy): domain Eukaryota; kingdom Viridiplantae; phylum Streptophyta; class Magnoliopsida; order Poales; family Poaceae; genus Oryza; species Oryza australiensis. The sequence continues at coordinate 3,643,175 of JAIFGZ020000342.1, forward strand.
AGACTACACTGGCCATTGACTACATGTGAGATCTTCATGCCGCCAAGTCGACAGAGACTAGATTAGGTCATCCCAATATTATACTTGTGTGATTCTGATACATAAAGGCAACACTGGTTTCGGCCAACAGAAATGGGCCTATTACTTGTTAGTTAAGGGGTTCGAACCAGTATAAAAATATCTGTCTTTCATCTCTTTTACCTTAATCTCATGTATATTTTGGTTCCAATGATCCTCATACCCTACAAATACTGTCTTCGGATATAGCCCGTTGACAGTGACGCGTCAGGTAGGGCACTTGGTGCTTTAAGGTTTCGACGAGATGAGTTCAAGAGCTGGATTTTTCGATGAGGGCTTATACGACCGTCTTGGCCTGGGAGATCCAACCCAGCCGACATTCACTTATGTTCAAGTCAGAACCATCGTCTTTTCGGTGTTCACTATCATCTCGATCTCGCCCCCTTGGCTTACATTGAGAACGAGGCCATGACGAAGAAACATGCAAATATGATTCCTACAACGGGCCATGCAGGCCATATGAGATGCATATGTAATAACCGACTCAAGCGCCTCTATGAGTGGTCGAGGTATGACTACAACTGGTCCTCGACCAGCGTGGTAGCGATCCCACCATCTTCATGAGTGGCCGAGGTACGACTACACACCTAGTTCTCGACCAGCATGGTAGCTATCCTCCCACCACCTCTATGAGTGGTCAAGGTACGACTACACCTAGTCCTTGACTAACGTGGTAGTGATCCCACCATCTCTACGAGTGGTCAAGATATGACTATACCTGGTTCTCGACAAGCGTGGGAGCGATCCTCCTACCACCTCTACGAGTGATCGAGGTATGACTATACCTAGTCCTCGACCAGTGTGATAGCAATCCTCCCACCACCTCTACGAGTGGTCGAGGTATGACTATACACCTGGTCCTCGACCACCGTGATAGTGATCCTCCACCACCTCTACGAGTGGTCGAGGTACGACTACACCTGATTCTCGACTAGCGTGGTAGCGATCCCACCACCTCTACGAGTGGTCGATGTAAGACTACACCTGTTCCACGACCAGCATGGGAGCGATCCCATCACTTCTACGAGTGATCGAGGTATGACTACACCTGGTCCTCGACCAACGTGGTAGTGATCCTCCCACCACTTCTACGAGTGGCCGAGGTACGACTACACCTGGTCCTCAACCAGCGTGGTAGCAATCCCACCACCTCTACGAATGGTCGAGGTACGACTACACCTGGTCCTTGACCAGCGTGGTAGCTATCCCACCACCTCTACGAGTGGTCCATGTATGACTATACTTGGTCCTCGATCAACGTGGTAGTGATCCTCCCATCACATCTATGAGTGGTTTGGATACGGCTACACTTGGTCCTCGCTCGACCATTGTGTGTAGCAATCCTATCATCTCCATGCATTAATCTATGTAAGTTTTTATACATATCAAATGTGCAATATTTGTCTGTTAATTCCCTTTTCTCATATTGCTACTGGTTGAAGTCGTTTCTTATCGTCCTATTACGTTAAGCCTAACTAATCAATGGATCTCAGAACCTTGGCCGAGGACGCCTAGTACTATTGGATTAGTCAGGTACCGAGGGTCGAACAACCATGTCAGAATTGGTCATGTCAGAGTATCCAATGTAACGTATTAACTAGCTGTGTAATCAAAAAATGGTTTTTCCAACTTCATGTCTTGGGGCTAAGAATTCGCTTCTCCACAAATCCAGCTCAGAGAGTACATAACTCCGTTCAGCTGAGGGCAGATGTGACGATAGTACTCATTTATTGTCAGATAGATATTATTTATTTTCAATATTTTTAATTCATATCATGTTACTCCTAAGCGTTCGCTTGGGACTTTATATCTAACAAATTGTTATGAGAATTAATTTCAGGAAAATCAGATATCAGAGCAATTTGCCTTCTCGAGTAAAAGCGACTAGTTGGAGGCTTTATAGTAGTCGGTATTTTGTCTTGACTAAATAAAGCTCAAACTGATAATTCTTGTACTTCACTAAAAGACATATGCTGGTCCCAAGGCACACAGTAGTTGGAATTTATTTTCGACTAAATGGACGTCTGATTAGTGACTTCAAGTCTCGGTACATATAAGAAGAGGTCCCATGACAGAGCAGACTAGAAGAGTTATCTTGTCGTCGCATTTTGTACCAACTACAAGGAACTCATAATGACAACACTATAGCATGATCAGATATCTTGTATGAGTCTGAGAACCTACATAAAGAGGAAGAAAGAGAAATCGTCGGCGTAATTTTTGCAGATTTGTTTATGGCAGTTTGAGTTTTTGACTTCAATCCAAATTCAACCTATGGTCATGTTCTAAGTCAAGGCTAGGTGGAGAACTTAGTTGCCTACTTTATACCTACTCGGCAGTCCGAGAATAATCAGGTGAGTTTGACAACTATTGTTCTAAGTTCTTTGGTCAAGAACATCGTCCAACTCATTTGCATTGAAGTCAGGGGCTACTGTCAGTGTCAAGGATAAGATATACCTCCTATATTTGGGTTCGTGATATACAACAATACCATATACCTCATGATATACATGAATGTATCATTTAATTAAGGAAATACCATGAATATAGAAGGAAATTATCTTCTCGAAATAGAAGGTGTCAGAGTCCTATTAAAAAAAATAAGGTCTCCTTAGCCCGTATCATATTCTAGTTCTCCAAGTTCTACTTGGAGAAGAAGACGATCATCGCTATAAATAAAAGGTCCCCCTATGGAGGAGGACATCGAGTTACAAGCCGATACACATATTTAAAATCCAAGACAAGCTAACATACATCGAGGAAAGTCTAGACAAACCTAGTCTGAAACCATAAAGACCGACATGAGGGATCTAGAGTTACCTCTAATCTCACCGAGCTCATTTTCAAGGAAGAAGACTACACTAGTCGTTGACTACGTGTGAGAGCTTCATGCCACCAAGCCGATAGAGACTAGATTGGGTCATTCCCAAATATTGTACTCGTGTGATTCTGATATATAATGGCAACACTGGCTTCGGCCAACAGGAATAGGGCTATTACCTGTTAGTTAAGGGGCTATGGATGGAGATTTGACTAGAAGAAGATAGTCTCATAGGATATGTTTTCACTATTGGAGGCTGTGTTGTTAGTTGGAAGACAAGTTTACAAGCAACTGTTGCCTTATCTACTACGAAGCAGCGTATATGACTATTTTTGAAGCTTGTAAAGAAGCTATTGGGCTTATAGGTTTGTACACTTAGCTTTGTGGAGTTACGTCTTGCATTGAGATATTTTGTGATAGTCAAAGTGCAATATGCCTTACAAAGGATCAGATATTCCATGAGAGAACAAAACACATTGATGTGAGATATCACTTTATTCGAGGTGTGATTGCTGAAGGTGATGTCAAGGTATGCAAGATAAGTATTCATGATAATCCAGCTGATACGATGACAAAGTCAGTTCCTGCTACTAAGTTTGAGCTTTGCTCAAGCTTGGTGGGTGTTACAGTATAGTCCTAGAGACTATTTGGCGCGTGGTGATTTTACCTACATGAGGTATTTTTAGTGATTGATGATTTTCTATGTTACGAGAGGAAATTTGTCTCAAAGGTGAAGATTGTTAAATATGTGATCCGAATTTAGATTAGTTTCCTAGTAGTACTCCATATCTTTTCCTATTAGGTGTCTTTCCTTTTATCTCATATATATACTCTTATAAGTCGTACAGGAAGGGTGAGGTTTTTACTGTTACTTTCCTACGTTTGTAATCAACTTCTCAATAGTAATCATTGCCAGTCGGTGCTCGTGGTTTTTTCCCGCAAGGGTTTTTCATGTAAAATTTGTGTCTCCGTTGTGCATCTATTTTCATAATATCTTCCTCTCCTCTTCCATTGCATCCATGTCCTCTCCACAGCCACTGACGATGCTCCTCTCTTTGCCTAGGACGCTACCGCCAACCTCATCACGGCGCTCGCGTTGCCCATGCCATGGCAGCCGCCGACAAGAACGACGTTCTCCTCGCCACCCTCGCTTAAGCATAGGCGGCCCAAGACACCATCACGGCGTCCTCCTCGGCGCAGTGCTTCCTCTACCATGGTGATTCCACCTCCCGCGCAAGACATGGTGCTCACCAACGCGGCACGGGCGCTACCTCCCTTGACAGCCGGCGCCCTCAACGTTCCAACCGTCAGGATGCACATGCCCGTCATTCATGACATGAAAAGCTCCAACTACAAGTGGAAAACCTTTTTTGTCTCCTTCCTCAACAAGTTTGGCCTTCTCGGCCACGTCCTCGAGCCCCCGCCTCGAGTTGATGCCGCCGACACCTGGGCACAAGAGGACTTCACCGTCCTCACCGCTTGTACTGCTCCATCTCTCCTAACATCCTGGACGTTGTCATGGAACTGACGCAGTCTGCTTGTGACCTATGGGTCACCACTGAGGGCGTCTTCCTCGACAACCGCGAGACATGAATCATCTATTAAGAAACGGAGTTCCAGAGTCTTCTCCATGGCGACATGTCCATGACCAACTACTGTCGGCGTCTCAAGGGTTTTGCTGATTCGCTACGCGACCTCGGCGAGTCGATCACCGATCACACCCTCGTCCTCAACCTCGTCCGTGGCCTCAGTCCCTGTTTCGCCACCCAAGCTGAGTTGCTGCCTCTCCAGGTGCTGTTCCCAACCTTTGCTACTGCTCGCTCGGCGCTCCTTCAGGAGAGATGCATCGTCCCACCAACAACGGTGCTCTCGATAGCGACACTGCCCTCTTTGTCACCTTCTCATCCGGCCAGAGCAACTCCGTGAACAAGAGGAAGAACAACAAAGGCAACAGCAGAGGAAAGAACAGTGGTGGCGGCGGAACTAATCGCGGCTCAAGCAACAGCCACGACGGTGGCAATCGCTCCGGTTCTGGGGACCAGAAGTATACTTCGATGGCCCCGTGGGCCTCCGCTCTGTGGGCTAGACCACAGCCATGAGCTGCCTCCTGGAGACCTGTAGGCGGACCGGGCCTCCTTGGTCCCTGGCCGAGCACGCCTTCCACACACAGCTGGCTTCTCCAGCTTGATCGTTGGCTGCTAGATCAGAAGCGCCACCCCAGCGGGCCTGGGATCAAGCTAGCCTTGTCGTCATGTTGAACAACCTGCACACACAGGGATAGTGACCGGCGGTTGGGTTACGAATAACAATGCCACCTCTCACATGGCCTCCTCCGATGGTATACTCCTTTCTTTTCTACCTCTTTGCTTCGCTGGTGTCGGTAACCATTGATAATGGTTTTTTGATCTTGGTTTCTCGCATTGGCAACACCATACTCACTACACCCTCCTCTCCAGATGCCATTAATAATGTCCTTCTTGTTCCCTCCCTTATACAAAATCTCATTTCCGTTCGTAAATTCACACATGACAATTTTTGTTCCATCACGTTTGACTATTATAGTTTCTCCATCATGGATCTACTTTCGGGGACCGTGATTCTACGCTTCAATAGCTCCGACGATCTCCACACCATCCCAGCCACCGTCTTCCCCACCCATCTGCACGCCTTCCTGTCGGCCGCATCGTCATCAACTATGTGGCACCGTTGTTTGGGCCATCCTAGCCGAGACACCATCCTTCATCTTCAAAGACGCTTCGCTATTCCTAGCGATGCTTCTAGCTCTAGTTGTCATGCATGTTGTTTAGGCAAACTTGTTAAGCTTCCTTTTATTCACTCTCAAAGTGTCTTCACTGCTCCCTTTCAGTTGCTACACAATGATTTATGGACCTATCCCATTTTGAGTACTTTCGGTTTTCGCTACTATCTAATTATTTTCGATGACTATTCACATTACTTTTGGACTTTCCCCTTGGAAATAAATCTGATGTTTTCTCTATTTTTCAGACTTTCGCCCCTTACATGCACACCCAGTTCTAACTTCCTATCCATTGCTTCCAAACAGATAATGGCCGTGAGTTCATCAACTCTGTTATCCTCGCCTTCTTCAGTACTCATGGTATACTCCTTCGCTCCTCCTATCCTTGCACCTCCCAATAGAACGGCAAGGCTGAATGCTCCATTCACACCACAAATGACGTTATTTGTTGCCTTCTCCTACAAGCCTCTATGCCTTCGTCCTACCGGGTCGAGGCACTCGCCACTGCCACATACCTCCTCAATCGCCACCCCTCACAACCCATCAGTTTTCTCACACCTTTCAAAAATATTTTTTGCACTATGACGGATTTATCCAACCTTCGTGTCTTTGGTTGTTTGTGCTATCCTAACCTCTCCACCACTGCCCCCCACAAGCTTGCACCTCGCTCCACTACTAAAAAGGATATCCTTCTTCCCAAAAAGGCTATTGGTGTCTTGATCGCACTACTAACCGAGTTATCATTTCTCGACATGTTGTTTTCAACAAAACCATCTATGCTTTCTCTACAGATGCCTCAACAGTATTGTCCTCCACGCTGGACTACCTGATTGATGACATCGAGCCAGTCTTCGTCCCGTCTACAGTGCATGCCACACGCGGCCCCGACGGCCACCCTGGCGTGGCCCCTTCCTCGCCTCCTTGCTGTGCCGCACATGGCCCATGAGGTCCCTCGGTCTTTGGCTTGCCTCCTCACTGGAGGCCCGCTTCACCGCCTCCGTCTTCTGGGCCACCAGCCTCACCTGAGCCGGCCTCATATGCTTCTAGGCTGACCACCTCGCCTGGGTAGGCCTCTTCCGAGGCGTCCTCGCTCGGGCCTAGATCGCCCAGAGCGTCGCTACCCCAGGTCGTTTGTTCGGCTGCTCAACCAGCACTGGGCCCTCACCGAATGATGACATAAGCAAAAGTCCGCATCGTCAAGCCAATCGACCGACTAAACCTCTACGCATCTTCTTCACCAGTGGTGTCTCCAATCCTGAAGATGTACTGCACGACTCTTTAGGATCCTCAGTGGTTCCAAGCTATGCACGATGAGTATGAGGCTCTTGTCCACAACAAAACATGGTCTCTCGTACCACATCCCTCCGACATCAACGTTGTCTCCGACAAGTGGGTCTACAAGCACAAGTTTCATGCAGATGGCTCCATCACTCGTCACAAGGCTCGCTGGGTCGTTTGCGGCTACTCCCAACAACCTGACATCGACTACGATGAGACCTTCAGTCCTGTTGTCAAGCCAGCCACCATTAGACTCGTCCTCAGCATCGCCGCCGGCAAGTCTTGGCCCATTGATCATCTCGACATCAAGAACGCCTTCCTTCACGTCTACCTTGACGAGATTCGGCTTCATCGATCCCCACCATCCCGACTACGTCTGCCACCTCCACAAGTCCCTCTACGGCCTTAAGCAGGCGCCCCGCGTGTGGTACCACTGCTTCGCAACCTACATCTGCTCCATCAGATTCATTCCATCCATCTCCGACGTGTTAGTGATATGCCCTAGAGGCAACATGAAGATGTTGGATATCACGTCAATGTTTATGTATAAATGAATAAAGTGTTATTCAGTTCCATGAAATAGACATCTTGTATTGATCAATAAGTACGTGACTTATTTATGAGACTCGATATGTATGAATCTATTTCTAAACGATCCCTGATCATATGTCATATTGTTGGAACAAATATGATTCTAAGATCGGCATGTTTATTGATTGATGATCATGTCTCATAGATCATGGGTATGGAGATACCAAATCAATAAACATGGACATATGTGTTAGAGAACACATTGTTGGATAGACCCACCATGAGACACTACAGAATTAATGTGCCATTAGTTGGTCTCGGTAGTGTTGGTACAAAGTCCTTAGACCTGAGATCACCATGGATTCCAACATGTGTAGTAGCCTACTTTGGGACTACCAAACGCTATTCAAAATGCGGATAGTTATAAAGGTAGTTTTCGGGTTTGCTATGAAACATGGAGTGGGATGTGAGTGATCAAGATGGAATTTGCCCCTCCTTTGGAGAGATATCTGGCCCCTCGAGGTAATGGATTATGGAAATGCATGGCCATGCTAAGTTGATTGAGGAGTCAATCAACGGACGGATAATCCAATACGGTTCGAGTGAATGGTTAAGCTATTGAAGGGATGGCACACATCTTGCCTATAGCTTAAGCGGTATCGTGAGGCAAAGGGATTTGTGTACACATTACGGGTTCGAGCCGATATTATATTCTTGTATACTATGGTGTCAATATGTGCTTGCTAGGCGCCGCTATTGACAGGTCGGTGAGTTGGACTCGAGCCGACGATCGGCTAAGTTAGACTATAGCCGAAACCGAGTATACCTGAACCTACGGGGTCGCACGCTTAAGGGGATAGAATAGATATTCGAGTTGGACTCGGATACGGCTCGATCGGATAGGGATCCGATCGGATAGAGTCCTATGGGCTTACGACGTATGGGCGGCCAACTCTATGAGATACGGATGAGATCCGATTCAAAATAGAGTCCTAATCGGCCACTAGTCCCGGTCGGCCAACTCTATATAAAGGAGGGAGGGTGGAGAGCGTGATAGGTCAATTGCATCGCGTGCAACGAAGTCGCCGAGATCAATCTCCACGGAAACCCTCCCACTTTCGAGCCAAACCCTAGCCTTGCATCGCGTGCTAGCACACGGGTGTACGGCGTTCGTCCCGGACGTGTGGATACAGGAGGCGCCGCTACGTTGGGCGCCGTTGATCGGCTTCGGATCGGCCGCAATCGGAGCGATCGGCGTGGTGGAATCGGGTGCGGTCGGCGCATCGGAGCGAGGCGTGAGACGCGCGCCGGACGACTCGAATCGGGCGATTGGCGAATCGGCATCTCCGGGAATCGGCTACCTGTTCGGATCGGATTGCCACGATTGGCTATTCCTGCACTCTACTCCAATCGGTAACGATCTATCGGCCCTTACTTGCAAGTGTTCCTGGTTTGCGCGGTAGAAAAGTTTTGTTTTCGGCTAGCGTAGCCTCCGCGTAACCCTTCACGACGACACATCGTTGTTCGTCTACCGCAGTGGTGCCGACTATCTTCTTCTTTACGTTGACGATATCATCTTGAAGGCTTCCTCCATGAGTCTCCTTCAACGACTCTCGGCGTGCCTCCATGCTGAGTTTGCCATGATGGACCTTGGTGGACCTTCACCACTCCCTCGGCTTCTCCGTCAAGCGCACCACGACTGGACTTCACCTCTCTCAACGACAGTACACCATCGATCTTCTGCAACGAGTTGGAATGGCCGAGTGCCATCCCACGGCTACCCCTGTCAACACCAAGTCCAAGCTCTCCGCCACTAACGATGTCCCTCTCCGTGACGCCGAGGCGATTGAGTACCGCAGCCTCACCGAGGTGCTGCAGTACCTCACTCTTACCAGTCCGACCTCGCCTATGCGGTTCAGCAGTTGTGCCTCCACATGCACACATCTCGGGATGTTCACATGGCCCTGATTAAGTGCATTCTCTGCTACGTCAAGAGTTTATTGGACCATGGCTTGTTCATTTAGGCATCCTCTTCTTCTTCACTCAAGGCTTGCACCGACGCTCACCATAATTTGGATAGTCTTCCCGTCCAAAGGACGGAGGGAGAAAGACCAAAAAAAATTAAAGGAAACATGATGTGCACATACGTACGGCTTGTGTCATGCGCATATTGAACATATTGCTTCACATGCGGATACACACGACATGTTGCTTCACGCAGGAATCGATGGATGCGAGCGTGGGGACTGTTTCCTCCTATCCATGCGGGAATCAGTATCTGTGCGGTAATTCAGACAATGTACCAAGCTTTGCACAAAAAACATCTTTAATTTTTATAATAGTAGAGAAAAGATAACAATGGACACTATGGTTCTCTCTATTAGTAGTATTATACGACCAGTATAATCGATCTAAATCGTCAGTTCATAAGGACATATCGGTAATTTATAAACCCATAGATTAGGGTAATTTTGTCATTCAGATTCTTATCCATTCATCTCTCCGGCATATCTAGTTTAACGACATCATCCTTCCGCTGCTGATCTCGCTCGGCAAACATCTTGCCGGCGTCGATCTACTCAGGTGACCGCTCTCACACAACGGGGGTGACCTAAATAAGAAAACAATGCGCCATGTAGGACGGACCTCACAAATACCCAATTATTTTGGAAAAATATATATACATGTATACACTCATGCATATATACCATATATCTTAGGCTTAATACTTGGTGATACTTGGGTTCTTTCTTATTGTTGGGCTTCTTCAGACAAACATGCCCATCAATTCCCTAATCCTAAGCCCTCTCCCATTCCCCTTTCCCCTCCCCAATCGTTGTCTCGATGAGCATTGGCTGCTTGCTCGCAGCTGTTGAAGTTAGCGACAGGTATCAACGCTCGTAGTTTAGCTACCGGTGACGGCACTAAACACCTCCGCTCCTCGCTTCTGTCTCGCCGTCACCCCATACGCTCGGCCTAGCATGGCCCAAAAATCCCAAGGTTTTTGATTAATGTGCAAATTTACAAATTTAACTTTCAACTTTGACTTTTAAATGAATGATTATGTCCTCTCTCATTCTAGTACCGTTAATATAGTGGTAATATAAATAGATTTACCTTTTGAATAAAAAAAATTAACGGTTTAGATTTTTTTCTTGACATAGCGGGACTCATTTATCTTATTAGGTCGAAAAAACTGAAACGTCATGCACCCATTGCTCCCCTTGAATTACACACGCATAAGGCATGCATCATCACGTACCCATGTACTCCCTCTGTTTCTTTTAATTTGATGTTTGGTTCAACATGATGTGGAAGCAGTGGCGGATTCAGGCCCCGGGCTGCCCGGGCTGCAGCCCGAGGCGAGGCCCAAATTACTTCATAATATAAAATAAAAGACCCAGCAGCCCAATAACTCCTCCTCCCCTTTTGAATGGATCCCTGAGCCCAATCCGTGATATTCCCAACCTGATAGCGTCGTGATGCGTCTCTTCATATCCCGCTGCTTGTTTCGCGTCACTTCATATCCCTGGTTTGGTCGAGATCATGCCATGTCGTCTGCCGCTGCGCCCTGCGCCCCTGGCTCTGCTCTGCGTGAGTCACTTCGACCGAGAGTTTGCCGTTGCGCCCGCTCTACTGCTCCCTCTGGCGCGCTTCTGCTGTGTTGCATTGCGTATGTGCATGGGCTAGCTAGCTGTGCTGCTGCCCTGTCGGTACAAATAGATAACACCAAGACACGAAGGATTTGTTGTTGTGTCTGCGTGTCTTTGCTGCCTCATACGACGGGAGGCTGCGCCCGCCCTTGCTGCCGGTGTAGCACCCCAGGCCTGCGCCCCAACAACTTCTTCCTCTTTCTCATGTAAGAAATAAGATCAAAATCCCTAATAATTTAGCCTCTCTACTGTGTATAGCGAGCAAAATTTTTTTATCCTCTATTATTTAGCCCCTCCCTTGATCGGCTTCTGGATCCGCCACTGTGTGGAAGTGAATAGAAGGAGTAATAGAATTACGACTAAAAATATGTGTAATACTCGCAGACGATGACGGTCCCATCAGATGCGCACACGGCGGCGACGCACCCGAGCTGCCTCACCACGGGCCGCACCATGATCTGGTAGTTCCTGCACTGCTTGCCGGCGACGCACTTCTTGGCGCCGACGTCGTACCACCGCCGCTCCTCCGCCTAACCCCGACCACGTCCGCCGTGCCGTCGGGCCCATGCCGCTGCTGAGGAAGTAGGTCATGTTCATTGGCGAACCTAGGATTTTAAGTTTGGATGAGTCAAGGACAAAGATGACGAGGAGATGGTCAGCGGGGGTGGTTCGAATCGAAAAAAATTAACATGCCATATATAATAGTCAATATATATGTATACAATTTACTAAAAGACACCAACAAAAAGTATTTAAAACTAAATTTGATAAAAAACTAAATTTGATATAAAGAAACTAACATGATCTTGGCTGTAGACTATAGCTTCTTGTTAATTTTGTGCTTTCTCATGGTCATAAAAGTATCTATTATATCCTTTGCATCCACTTTGAAGAAAATATCACGCTCGATAAATGTGACAATCATCCAAAATGATATCTCCCATTTTATTTCTCAGCTTATTCTTGATGAAATTCATAACAAAAAATCCTCTCTCAACACTTGTTGTTGCCACCGGTAGAATCATAGAAGCAATATTTCCATCCATCTTCATCTTTCAATAAATCTGCCACAACAAAATATTAATTTCAAAGCAAAGACTTCTTAATTACATGGACTAATAGTAACATGATGACATTCCTAAATTGCTAGATCAGAAGATTGGAACAAAAAGACAACAACAGACATGAGTAGATCAGAAGATTGCTCATGTCCAGCCCGATGGCTGGGAAGCTCGTAGGGCGGTCGTCGCTGACGCTGTTGGCCGTGCCTAAGTGCTGGGCACCGCCAAGAGCCGGGATTGCCGGTTCGCCTCGCCAGGAGTCGTGAGACTCGCGACAGGATCAGAATCGCTAGTCGTCGCGCGTGGCACGCAGGAGTCGAACCGTCGAGCCAGCTAGCCAAGGATCATGCGAAGCCATGGGCCATCAGATCGTTAGAAATTGCAGCAGGTAGGGGGAGGGGCTCCGGGTGGGCCTCCTTTTGGTGGCCCATGGCCCACCCGGACCACCTTGTAGGTCCGCCCATGGTCATGTCGCTGCCGCTGCCGTCGATGTTGATCCCCGAGTCCCTCTCCTTCTGCCTCAAGTCGCACACGCTGGGGCCGCCAACCCAGCCGGCGCGTTGGACCACCGTCGCGCTCCATGCCAACGGCAGTACCCCAGCATGCTGCCGCACGACGTTCATGTCAGAGCCACGCGGCACCGCGGTGATGGTGGCGGCAACGGAGGTGTTTGGCAGATGGAAAGCTAGAGGTAGCAGTGACAGGACGGCGAGGCCGGAGGTGGAAGACACTTGTGATCGTTGTGTTCTTGCTCTTGTGCCCTTCACGTTGGGGATGTGGCAATATATAATTATATACTGAAGGGTAAAAACTCCTGAAACTTTGTCCCAAATTAATTGTTTCAGTAACCGAGTGATGTGTTCTAATTGATTCACGTAATTAAGTTATTTGAGTAACCGCAAGAGTTATGAAATATGAAGTAAAAAGGTCAATAGTTTGGTCGTTACAACCATATTTTATTTTTGTTTTCATCACTGTTTTGAAAATAGAAATCCAAGCTGTGTTGCATATTTGTATCTGTTAGGCCAAGTGCAATAATGTGCTTTTGCTAAGAGGAGTACCTAAAGCCCCCATTTGAAATACTAGAATGACAAAACATAGAATTAGAAAAAAACACGAGAAATGCATGGTCAAAATAAAGGACCACAGAATAAAAAAAATGCGTAAATAAACTTTTGGATAAGCAACTGGAATATCACCTGACCAAGACGAGAGAGAGAGAGTGTGTCAAGGAATTTTATAAGAGGTTAGACTTTATGCTAATTTTTTCCTCCAAAACCACAATGCATAAAAAGCAATTCCTAAATCACTTCCTAGGACCTAAAGATGGGCAATCCATTATTCCAAATGGCCATATAGGAAAAATAATTCAAATCCTACAAATATTCTGCATATTTCCTTTTTTTCCCAAAGAGGATATAAAGGATTTTAGCCTCCTAGGCAAAAGCTAATTAAAAAATTAATCTCCATAAAATTTAATGTCTATTATAACGATGGGTATTTACCAGTAAGTAAATATTCCGTTTTAAAATATAGTAGTTGTAGCTATGTATTTAGATTTTTTTATATGTATACTTATATTTCAGGATGTACTTAGAGAGTAGTTAAAATGTCACGATGTATAAGTATTTGTCACCAGAGGAATACCTGCGTGCTCCCCTTGAAGCTGGATTGTACAAAAGTCCACGTAATTTAAATGATTTAAATACGCGGAGCTCAATCGTGTGTCTGCTGGCACTCCTTGTTAGAAGTACAGACATGTATGGTTAGAGATAAACGTCAAAATTATAGAGATGAGATAAAGTCTCATAGATAAGATAGAGTCCTAGAGATATAATCCTAGAGATAAATTCATCTTAGTACTTCAAGTCTTATCTCATATGTACCTCTATATATACCCCATCAAAGAATCAATGTAATACATCAGAATATAATAGAATAGATTTTTCACATGGTATCAGAGCCTTAGACCAACGTTGCTTGATTCGTTCTTAGCTTTCGCTCGTGTCGCCTCGAGGAGATGACATCAATCCTATAATCTCCCTGGGACGTCGCATCAGTTACCTACCATAAATTTCTATAGTTTAGATTTTAGCAATATTAGCATTAGATCAATTCCTATTAGCCACAACCAAATAAAACCTATGATCATCATCCGGTCTTGGGAGCAGCGACAACGTTTTCAAGATATCTTGCCTGTGCAGATCAGGGGTGAAGAAGGCCAACACCATGTACATGCATCTCATATATATGCTGCACATGTTGCTTTCAAGCGGCACGACACACGCGACTAGATCTCTTCGGCCCGCATGGCTCCTTCCACGCAGCGTGTGTGACTCCTCCCAGGCGACGCAAGTCAGCGACGCCGGCAGCAACGTACAACAACAACTCCTTCATCGTGTGGTGCAGCAACACATTTTGGTTGACGTACGGCAACGTGACACGCGGCATCAAAGCAGACACGCCAGCATCAACGTGAGGCAGCAACACTTCCATCACGGCATCAAATCAGATTGCATCTACCTAATCCAATAATCCATGCAAACACATGCATGCATGGCACGTCTTGGGAAGAAAGAAGCAACACTCACATTCCCACAACAACCCATGCGACTACATCAACAATATGATCGACTTCACCGACATCAACATACTCGTCTTCATTGACACTATATCACCAGTGGTCTTTATCAACATGGTAATATGCCACCGCCGCTTCGTCCACATGGATGGACACATCCTCTGACAGATTAATCTCCAAGATGTTTCATCGACGACATCGACCGCGTCTTCTACGACTGCCACAACTGCGTCACCGACGATACATCGACCACGTCAACTACGACAGCAACAACTGCATCAATCCGACATCACTACTGTGGTGACCTCTTATACGGCACAGAAGGACCAACCAAAGTAATGGTCTCATCGCCAATGACGTCCTCTGACATTTGCAAGACGTCCTCAACAGCATCCCCTTACACTTATAAGGTGCAAGACGCTAATAATTGCAGTTTTTTTCCGCCTTCGGCTATTTGTGGCTCCATCAACTACCATGACTACCACAACCACGACTACTGCATGATCAGTTACATCGACAAACGTCTACAACAAAAATCCTCTACAGCGACTCCAGTCAAAGCGTCCGTGTCATCGCTATCGTCCATGACACTCCCGCTATGACTGCGGGAGGGAATAGAGGAGAATAGAGGAGAGTCAAGGGACAACACCAAAGGGACGTAGGCACCAGGTGGAGGACCGTTCATCAGAGATGCAATCGATGATGGTGAGTTGAAGAAGATGAAGAAATAGAAGATTTCAAATTCAGTCGCAATCGTTTGCTTCACTTCCGTTACGACTGAGGGAAAATGTTAAAAGTACAGATATGTATGGTTAGAGATAAGAGTCAAAATTATAAAGATGAGATAAAGTCATAGAGATAAGATAGAGTCCTAGAGATATAATCCTAGAGATAAATTCATCTTACCTTATCTTGTACTTCAAGTCTCTATCTCATATATACCTCTATATATACCCCATAAAAAATCAATGTAATACATCGAATACAATAGAATATATTTTTCACAATCTTAGCCTGTATTCTAGAATTCTTTTTTGCTACTTTCGTTGACTGGCCCTTCTTTCAATGATTCTAATACAAACATAATATCTGCCTAAAGTTATTTATAAAAATTAAACTTTAAAATTTAAATCATTTTGGATTATAATACAAAGTAGTGACGAACTCCATCTCAGACAGTAAAGGGTTTTAAACTCTCAAGGGAATGGGATGTTTCCTTGTTTGTTCGGTCACTATCTGAATAGTTGTTAAAAGTTCTTAAAAAATTAACAATATTTATATCATATACATAAATTACTATAAAATATAAAAAATCAAGTCAAAACTTAACTCACAAATTGAGATATAAAAAAACAAACCCAGTATATAAATATTATCGGTATTATTTACGTCTAAATTTATATATTTTTAATATGTATAGATCGAATTTGAATATGATTTTTAAGTAGTAGATATTACTGTCGAATTTTTTTTAAAACTGTTCTATAAGAATTTAAGAAAAAAAGTTACACGGGAGAACATTTTCTAATCCTGTCCCCAAACTATGAATCAGGCCCAACCAAATTGACATTGGGCCTCCAAACCTCGAACGTTTGAGTCCATCACGAACTCGATTCACGCGCCTACTACTATAAAAAACCTCTCTCGCCCTCTCGCGTCTCCGGCCAACGACAAATCACATCGCCACGCCACCCGCAACCGCCAAATCCCGATCGACCCTACGTCCCTACCCCAGCCATGGCCGTCGTCTCCACCGCAGCCGGCGACGAGGGCGACTTCAGGGACAGCGGCGACGACGTCGACGTCCTCCTCGAATCCGGCGCGCTGCTCCGAATGGACCTGCTGCTCGGCGTCTTCCGGCGCCTCCGGGGCGGCGAGGCCGTCGTGGCGCGCGCCCGCAACGTGTGCCGGTCGTGGCGCGCCGTGCTCTCCGACCCGCTCGTCGACGCCGCCCGCCGCCTCCAGCGGCGGCAGGAGAGGCCGCCCCCACCGCGCAACAGAAGGCGTGCGAAGGTCGACGGGATCCCGCCGCCGCGCCACGGCCGGCGCCCGCGCCGGAAGCCCACGGAGTTTAGGATGGTGCGCCATTGATGAGTGGAGATAGATCGCGTTTGGTTGATTAGTTTGGTTTAATTTGGCCGACTTAATCAAGGACTAATCGTCTGTTCTGCATAATCCTTTGCTTTTAATGGTGTTTCCTCTGCTTGTCATCCTTGCGTAGATCAGTTAGGTTTTCTAACAGGCAACACAGTGCTCTGTACATACTCCCCCGTTTCATATAAAAGTCACATTGACTTTTTTTCAACCAAACTTTTTTTAAAATTTTGATCAAATTTATATAAAAATATTAAGATAGTTTTAACACGAAATAAACATATTATAAAAATATATTCAATTCTATATTTAATAAAACTAATTTGATATTGTAAATGTTAATAATTTTTTCTATACACTTAGTCAAACTAAAAATATGATTAGGAAAAAAATTATGATATGAAATGAAAGTATTTGACATATATGTAAACATTGTGCTGATGGAATACTATCAAGTTTATTGCAATAAGTGATGATTCTCTTCAGGACCGATGTCTGCCTTGATGGCCGGTCACTTTCACACATCCGTGATGCCACCTAATGCATAGGTAATTCTTAATATGTCCATGACCAACGGCTAGTCGAAACAGTGATCCTCAGCCTTGATGAAGAGGATCGACTAATCTGACGCCTGGACGCTGGACAAGTGATCTTAATTATTCTGTCAGCTCGGCATACGAGGCTTTCTTTCTTGGGTTGCAAATCTTCCGTTGCTGGAAACAAGTATGGCGAACCTGGGCGCAAGCGAACTACAAGTTCTACCTCGGCCAGAATTGCTGTGAAAAGCCTCAGGCCCACGAAGCCCATATACCAGAAATGAACGGACATGATGACCTGGGCCAGAATTGCTGTGAAAAGCCTTAGGCCCAGTAAGCCCATCCAGGACACGCATGCGCTTCAGACCTTCAGTTCTCTTCTCACTCGAGCGGGGGCCGTGAGCAAGCGCGACGCCACTAGCGCCGCCGCCGCTTGAACGGTTGAACCCCACCTCGTCTCCGGCGACAGCGGCCGCGCGCTCCCCTGGCCCGCTGTACAACCGCCTCCGGTGATCCACGGTAGAGCCGTCTATCCCCCCCGCGCGCCTCCGCCCGCCGTCGCACGAACCGATTCGGAATCGTCTTCAATTTTGGGTGGCGTTGCTTTTGCTGCAGGCCTGCAGCCATCCATGGCGTCGTCGAAGCTGCGGCCCGGAGACTCCAACCGTGGAGATCTTCCCCCCGAAGCGCTGTTCGAGGTCGTGCTCCGGCTCCCCTCCAAGGAGCTCTGCCGCCTCCGCGCCGTCTGCCGCTCGTGGCAAACCCTCACCTCCGACATCTGCCGAGTCGTATGCTTTTGGGCATGTCTCTTCCAAGAATCAGTACAAGGCTCTTCGTATTACTAGAATTTTTTAGACTGATAAGCACCTGTGTGAGTGTGAGGTTATCACCCTTGATGGGGATCGATGGCACCAACCATGGAATGTGGAGGAGGACGCAGAGCCCTCCGGCGGTTATCTGTTCAAGTAAAGACATGAAATGCGTGGCCGTTGATGGGGTGGTGTATTTCTTCATGGATTTTTACACTGGTTATTTTAATGCTGTTGAACCTGGCAGCATAGCTTCATTCAACCTTGAGACGGAGGAGTGGAAGGGGACACTCCGAGGTCCGGTACCTGTTCGTTGCATAGGGTCTTATATACTGACCCTTTTATGCAGTTGTTCTTAGCTGATTTTAATGGCTGTTTGGTTACAGTTAACAATATTCACCATAAGTCTATGGACCTATGGTATCTGTCAGATTTTGAGGCAGGTCTCTGGGTTAAAAAATAGAGCTTGCCTGTTCAGTATGCTGGATTTAGTGTGGTCTCCTCTGCTGGTATTGGATGATGGGAGGATCTTGTTAAAGCATGCAAGGGGATTTATCGAGAGTTATGATCCAAGAACTGGCAACAGTGCTAATGTGTTCGACTTGAGTGGTTCAGGCTCCAGAATCATTGTAACTTACACGGGAAGTCTATTGAGATCAGAGAATCAGTGTCACTGATTAGGTGAGGTGCTACAATACACCCGGTGCTGTTTGCTTTATCCTGCATATGCTGGAAAGTTAGTGAGACATTTTAGTGATGAACACATCATTGAACAGATACTTTGAACTGCATTATGTTAGTATGTGCTATGCTGTTCTTATAAGTTTTTTCGATTTTAGAGTTAGGTTATATTAGTATGTTGTATGGTAAGAAGTTTAGTTAGTGAGTTAATTGTACAGTCCTCTGTGCTTTGGGGTTCATAAATGGTGAATTCTTTGCAGATTGCAATGACTGGTTATTGGGTTCACACTGTCTGACTTGCAAAAAAATTCTTACATAGGAATTATCAACGTTCATCGTGTTATTACATGTGTACTTATGTGTTGAAGCTTGAGTCTGTTTTTCAGAGTTGTGGAATGTGGACATAGAGCAGAGCCTTTTTTTATAGTTATTGCGATACGCAGAATAAATGGTGGATCATATGATAAGGCATGTGTTAGATGTGAGATAAGATACAAGATACTGCTCTAGAATAGTTATTCATATGATAAGGCTATTGTGTACATGGAGTTCGATGTATTATGAAGTGCAGTATTATTTTAATATATGTCCATGAGACAGTGAGCTAATTCTGTTCAGCTTTGTGACTTTCTTGTTCATTGCTTTGTTTCCCTTGCAGGGCACTGAAGTTTTGAGGGGGCAACAAATTCCCGATTAATTGATTGGATGCTGCTTGATGGGGCCAAAGGGGTGTTTTTGGATTGTTAGGAAGAACGCATGTTTGAAAGAAAGTTGATGGCATTTCCAGACAAGGAGATAATGATGAGCACTTCTGTTTGTTTCATCTTCATCTTGAAGTGTATGAAGGAAGCTCAAAAGTTTTTCTCTGTAAACTGCATCTTATTTACTGATTCTACTGAAGGAGGGAGGTTTGCATTATTCAGTTGGACAGTACTTGTGTTGTGTTGTATGGAAAATCACTCTTCTAACTGTTGTAGCAGTTCATGGGATGACCTTGTTGTGACATGGATTTATGTGGGCTGCTTTGGAACATAAATTGCCTTGTAAACTTTATTCTTGATTCTGGCTTCCTTCCATAACATATAGTACTAAGCACACCTAATGTTGAGACATGCTTCATCTTCTTGCAAGTTTTTTGGTACTTCAGAGACTCTTTGATTCAGTTTCTGATATAGGTGGTTCATCAAAGAGAAGCTCTTTGATTCAGTTCTTGTTGAATCAATCTGCTTATCTTAGCCAGGATATTTGCATCTTTCACAATGTATATGCTCAACCTGAAACAATTTGATAGCATCAGCACGCTTATCCAAGTCAATTGTGAACAGCTTTTGTTTCTTCTTCTACTACTGCTGCGTTTCATGCAGCTCTCATCTAGTGTGCAAATGTGGGGCAGGATGTTGTTCCATATACTGCATGAAAGCCTACGGTCAATAGTGTTCTTCATAAAATTTCTCATTTGATCAGGCCTTTCATGTAGATGATTCTTCTTAAAACGTGTTCCGATGTTGCGAGTTGTAAAATGTTTCTTTTGATATGCATCCTTCTCAAGAGAAAATGTTCTAGTCCTAGTTTCTGATCCTAGGGAGTACATCAGAAGTGAAGCATGCACACGCACGCACACACCAGAAAACTAAGGGTTTTGTTCACTCTAAGTCTAAAGTTAGACAAACCAAATTTTGGCAACACCAAATTTTAACAAATTTGATAATGCCAAATTTTGGTAGGTTTGCTACCGGGCGAGATATTCTTGTATGTTGTTACCTGAAGAAGCTTCTACAAAATCATCAAATATTTACATGATTTGATATGGTAGAGTAATTAGGATATGTTTGGATTGCTACTTGCCAAAATTTGATTTAGGGTTAAATATGGGATTATCAAATTAAACATGGCTCAAACGAAATCGCCTTCCCAAGATGGGCCAGAACTTCTGTGATAACCATCAGGCCCAGTTCGCCCTCCCATCGTCGCAGCCGCCGCGGCATCGACGTCTACGAACAAAACCGCCAGCAAGGAAGTTATCACACTCGACGATAAACATGTTACCATACTGTAACTGCACTGCAGTAACCATAAAAAATCATGATAAATTATATAAAATTTATCAAAATTTTAAACTTTTATAAAAATTATTTAATTTTAGGTTTTATCCTTATCAGATCCCTGCGATTACCGTAGTTATCATAATAACGACGACGTGGTTATTGACGGTTTTGTAAACCGTGCTCTCCAGTGTCAGGAGCGGCTGCCATCCGCTCGTCTCGCCGGCGAGTTTTTTTATTATTTAGGACTCTTTTCGAAGGGTCTTGATTATTTAGGACAGTTAAATTTGATTTTGATAAAATAACACTCTTAACCTTCGCCTTCGCATTCTTCTGTCTTTTCTCTTTTTTCCTTTATTTTTTATTATTTTCTCTCTTTTTAAGACAAAAATGTCCTTGCAGCCCAAACGATGTACGAAACACATCGGGATTTTTTCTCCTCCTTTCTCTGTCGCTCGCACGAGAAGACGAGGCCATCACCTCTACTATCCAGTACAGGATACCATATACCCACGCTGACCATGTTTGAAATGAGAACTATGTATCAAGCTGTTCATCTTCTCTTTCAAACTGAAACCAACTTGTTAACTCTTTTTCTCAAGATTGCCACTGCATGAAAACGTGAAATCATGCATAGAATATTTGGTATGGGTCAACTTTCACCTCAAAATCAACTATGAAATCATGCATAAAATATTAAGTCTGAGTCTAAGAATTCAATTCGACTTCAAGCATCGTATATTCTGAAATCAAACACCCTTCGTATATTTTGTATGTCATTTGGGCTGCAGGGCAATGCTGTCCTTAAAAAAAATAAAAAATAAAGAAAAAAGAAGAAAAGACAAAAGAATGAAAATGCGAAGGTTAAGAGTGTTATTTTATCAAAATCAAATTTAACTGTTCTAAATAATTAAGACCTTTCGAAGGGAGTCCTAAATAATAAAAAAACTCCTCGCCGGCTGTCCGACCGCCGCCGTCGGTCCAGGTAAAATCACGCGCCCGTCTTTCTCCTACCTGGCGTCAACCAACTCTGTGGCCTCGTTTGCTATGATGCAGCCATGGCGGCGTCGCCGGAGCCGCACCCCAGCGCCTCCTCCCTGGGGGTCCCTGCCGCAGGAAAGCGCTGTTCGAGGCGCTTGTGCGGTTACCGGCCAAGGACGTCTGCCGCTCGTGGCGAACCCTAACCTCCGACCCGCTTTTCGGCGCGGGCGCACAAAGGCCCGCCACTAGAGGGAACCGCTCCTCACCGTCAGCTACCGCAACCGCAACAACGGCAAAGACATCGGCGTCGCCATCTTGGACTTGTCCGGCTATGTCGTTCGTCGGATTCCGACCAGAGATGACATGTTCCCAAATAGAGATGATGACGTCATCGTGCTGCCGGCCCGTCTCGACTTCTTCTGCTTCATCAGAAAGCTAGAACCCCAGTGCGTCTCGGTGCTTGATCCGGCCACCGGAGTTACCGTCGCATTGCACAGGTGCTACTCAGAGGAAATTCTGCTGAGAGAGGGGGGTTAAGCTGTATCTTAGCAAAATTGAGTCTTATGCTTTCAGTAAAATCCCTTTTACTGGAGTGTACAAGGCACTCCGCATTATCAGATTTGAACAACCTGGTTATAGGCAGGAGTGTGAGGTTATCGCCGTTGATGGCAACAACGAAGGCAGGTGGAAGAAAAGGTGGAGGAAAATGCAGTGCCCTCTGGCACTCGTATGTTCCAGTAAAGAGATGGGATCTGTGGTTATCAACGGGGTGGTGTATCTCTTGATGGACTTATATAAATCTGATAGTGTTGAGCCAGGCAGCATTGTTTTGTTCAACCTCGAGACGGAGAATTGGATTGGGGCACTCCAGGGTCCGGAAGAGGTGCGCAAGAATGTCCAGGACCTATGGTGCAATTTTCTGTTATCGTAAGCTGATTCAGGTGGCTGCTTAGTTACAGTTCACAATATTCGCCGTATCCATACGGACCTATGGTATCTGACAGATTCGGAGACAGGGGTGTGGGTTAAAAAGTTTAGCCTGCCTTCCCAGTTTGCTACATTTATTTTTTTTTGTTGGGAAGGCCAACGGACTGGCCGACCATTTTATTAAGATTAAAGGGGAACAAAATTCTTGAGCTTTACAAATCACGGCACCAAACATGTGGCGTCGGCATTGCCAGCATATTGACAAAGAGCCGGTAAAAGCTAAGAGCAAATTACACACATCAGGGAAGCCTAAATGTGCTAAGTCTTCCCCGCCTCTGCTTTAGGGATCAGTCAGCGCTTCTCTCAAAAATCCCAGCTTCACTCCAAACACCAATTTCTTCATTGATGTGAGATTCAAGTTCGGCCACCGATCTGCATTTCTGCTGGAACACACGCGAGTTCCGCTCTTTCCAGATGAGCCAGCAGATAAGCATGAAAAGGCAATCAAAATTTCTCCTGTAGCTTTTCCGACAACGGTTTCGCAGATAAGCATGCAAGTTTGCTACATTTACAGTGCTTCCTTTGCTCATATTAGATGATGACAGTCATTCTGAGGAATGGAAAAAAGGGATTCATAAGTTATGATCCAGGAACTGGTGCTCTTGCTAATGTGTTGGAGGTGAGCCATTTAAGTTCCACATACTTTGGTACTTACATGGGAAATCTATTGATTTCATAGAGTCGTCGTTACTGAATAGGTGAGTACCACTGTGTTCTATCTTGCATATGCCAGGAAATTAGTGAAATATCTTTGTGATGCATAAATCAATGAAAAGTTACTTGTATGATTTCAGAATCAGAGTACATTATATTAGTAGCCTATACTGCTATGTTCTTTTAAAATTTTCCTGGTTCATGTTAATTCCATGTTAAATATAGGCAGGCTATATTAATATGACACATGGTAAGAAGCAATCATTATGTGCTTTGCTCATTTATGATTGGTGACTTGATATACATTTTAATGCATAAATTAATAATATCCAATGTAGTACAGTCTACAGAGATTGTTCCTTTGTTAGAATTAACAATGAAGTTAGATTTGGCCACTGAATTAGCACTCTGTGTCATTGGTTTCACACCGTCTGACTTGCAAAAAGTTGCTCACCTATATACCAATTATCGACCCTCATCATGTTGTTATTAGTGGAGACTTGAATCTGTTTTCCGGAGTTGTGGAATGTTGACATAGTGCACAACCTTTGTTTGTAATTATCGTTACCTGCAGAAGTGGATTTCTGAATTGTGATACAAGAATGGCGCCTTTGAGACATGTGTTAGATATAAGATACAACATATTGATCTGTAATAGTTATTCATATGAGAAGGCTACTGTGTATGTGGAGTTCAATGCATTATGAATTGCAGTATTATTTTAATATATATGTCCGTCAGAAGATAAGATAATTCTGTTCATCTTTGTTGGGTTTTTTTATCATTCTTTGTTTCAATTGTAGGTCGTTTGAAGCTTTGAGAAGGGCAACAAAATCCTGATGAATTGGTCCCATGCTGTTAGCCAGGGGGGACATTTTGGATTCTAAAGAAGTCCTGTTTGAAAGCAAGTTGATGGTGTTTCTAGATAAGGAAATAACGATGAGCGCATTTTTGTTCTTTGTTGCATCTTCATTTAAAGTGTACAAATGAAAGCTCAAAACGATGACATGGATTAATGCGTGCTGCTTTTTGCAGCAGAGCTAATGTTAGATCTGTTCCGTTTGCCCTGTAAGTTAGTTTGGTACTTGAGAGAAACTCTTCGATTCAGTTCCTGATATCGGTGGTTCATCAAAGAGGAAATCTTTGGTTCAGTTCTTGTTGTAAATCAATCTGCTTGAAACCGAGTGAAATTTGCAAAATATAAGGGTACCATCAAGCTAAGTTGCCAAGCAATGAAACAGCAGGCGGCACAAAATTGAGGATAAACTGTAACTATGCAAATACATAAGCTGATGAATTTCTGGTGAATTGTAACCATACAAATACATATAGGTTGATGAATTTCTGGTGTTTTCTCCTCAAACACGATACATAGTAGTACAGAAGAAGAGCATATATGAAGCTCCCCCATCCTTCAGATAAGAGGCCACCATGACATGCTTCGATTGCTCAGATCCCAATAGCTCAACAATCAAGCCCCCATCCTTGCAGAGAATTGAGCAGCAGCATACTTTGAGTTTGCAGCTGCCAACAACGCAGCGCCGATCCCTGAACCGTCTTTCGTGTGCTCGATGGCGATACGATTCGACTGCTCGGGTCCCAGTAGCTCAGCCACAGCCTCCTTCATGTACCTCCTGTACTGAGGGTAGTTCTCATACAGACCACCGTCCATCGCGACCACTGTTCTTCGTCCGAAAATTTGCCCTCTAGAGTCATTCTCCATCTTCTCAAGGATTCCTACGATGCCCGCCCCTGCCAACCGGCCTCCTCTCCTGATGATGCAGTCGGAGACTTCTACGGCGACTCTCCGTGCCTGTAGAGAAGCTTGGGAGACCTGGGAATTGTGAATTTTGGGGGTAAATTTACATGTTCAGATGTGCTAGCTAGATGCCCTTTGTGTAGTGACTGAAACATGAGGAGTAAAGTATCTTACGCCGATGACGTTACTCAATATGGACTCAACTTCTACAAGATTGTCAGAGTTGTCTTGTTGCATAGCGCATAGATGAGGTGTCCTATAATTTGGAATTTTTCACCTTAGCATAATACCTCAATTTAATTGTGATGCTGGAGCATGAGAACTGACCTTAGAACAAATGGTTCAGCAAGTTTCTTGGGGAAGGAATGACCAAAGAGATCAGATACTTCAGCCATCTTGACCAGCACCCTACGGACAATTTCACCTAGATACATCCCGGAAATCGTCTTCTCGAATATCTGCACATATTGCAAGCACACCAGGACATCAAGATTATGTTTTCAAGAGCAAGAGGAAATATATACCTCGGAGTCTAGACTGGTAAATAATCTTGCTTAAATTTTCTACTATTTTTCCTCCTTTCCTTGAGACTTTGTCCTTCTTTCATGTAAGTAACTATGGGGTCCAGATCCCCCAGAGTTGGCTAGCATAGAAATTTCATGCTTCATGTAATGTATAAAAAATCATACATATTGATATGGTTTACTGTTGCACATATGTGAAAGCACTATGTTGGTATACACTGCTACTTAGAGTTAATCGATTGTAGATGTCGTTTGGGAAAGAACAAAATGCTGTTCTGTTAATTTTTGGTGAAAACTTAATCAAATCACTATTATAGAGGAAACACATGAAAAAACTAATTTTCCTCCGAAGCCATAAGCATTAATTTAAGGAGTTAATTTATTAGGTGAAATTGATGAGACATGATCTCAGCCGTAGGAAACAACAGATGGCATAGATTTGGGCAACTCCACCCGAAAGAGTTATACCCTATGGTTTACTTTCTTCAGTATATACACGGTAGAGCCCTTTCCTCGTGCTTATCTTAGATAGAAAATAAAAAATCAAAAGCATTAGGAACTCTTTTTTTTAACCTGTTCACCAGGATTTATGCTCTCATAATCCATCTCCCTATCAAATTCAGTCAATGGAAGTCCATCTGAGAAAGCTCCCCACTCAGTGTTAATAATCTGCAGTACAGAGACTTCCATTAATAAAATTCCATAACTTCATTACACTTTTCATTTGCAATAATTAAATAAAGATTTTGTCTAAGTTATGGCATACCGTGTTTCCTGTTCCAAGCACAAGGTGTTGCAGTTTTGGGATAGCCTCCGTTCGTTCAATGTAGCATGCATTGGTGCCAGTGCCCAAAATCACCGCGACCATTACGTCACTGTCCCAATAACGTGCTCCAGCTAAGGTTCCCACAGTATCATTTACCTGTTAAGTGGAATTCCAGTAGTTTGGTTATAAATGTACTGTGAAGAGGATATCTTTCCACAAACATTTCTAGCCCATAACCATTGTATTCTCATAGGCTTTTTGCTTACCAAGGCAGAGACACGCATATCAAGGCCTCGTCTCTCCATTGCAGCATTGAGACAAGCAACCACATCTTTCCCAACCTGTCCAGAACAAAGATTTAACTGACATGCTAATTCATAAACCATGATCTGGAAAGTGAGTAAAAGTAGTGTTCTTGTTCTAGAAGGGATTTTTCACTGTTGTAACTCTTGGCATAAGAAATTCTATAAATGAATCAATGATGAGATTTTCTCCTGAAAACTAGCACGGATAAGTTTCAGACTAATATGGAAAATTGACATATACAAGATATCCTGCTAGGATAAACACTGGACAAGATAAGAGTCATGGAAACTACACATAGAAAATGCATTATGAAATGAAGTCTTACAGTTCCAGAGACAGCAAAACCTTTTGTCCACTTTATCAGAATGCCAGAATCAATACAAGTCTGATTCACCGGAAAGGAGAATGTGAAGCCTATCTCCCTCTTAATCCCTTGTGGCAGATGAAACCTATCACTCTCTGTTGCGACAAATCTCGACAGGCCACTTGCGATGAAATCGAACAAATCCTGCTTAGACACAACTATGTTGTCAGGCATTCAGATACACATGTCCCTTCAGCCATAACATTTCATAACAGCTTCTGAAAATTAACAAACCTCGGTTGTACCATGCATGATCTCGTTTGGGATCGAGATTTGCTCAAACTCGGTATCTATAATTCGCTTATCTTTTCCTCCCAATTGTACCCTCAGCACTCGAAAGTTTGTGCCTCCAAGGTCCAGAGCATAAAACAGTCCTGTTTCATTCCTTCAGCACAGCAATTAGGAAACACAAAATTAACCAATGAAAAGTGAGAAGATTAATTTCCTTAGCTCATGTTGCAAACATAATACTAGCCGATCAATCTCCACTCTCAAGTCTCAACACAATACAGAAAAATTCAGCAATTCCAAAGCCCACTACGTTGCTGTTCAGAAGTTCAGTTCACACAAAGATACAGCTGAACAATTAAAATATCATGTGATCTACTAACAATAACCTATGAACTGCTGATGCATTGACAATTTAGCATTGCCTGCAGTAGCTGTTGATGTATTAGCAACACAAGTTAGCTAATTAGTAATTAGAACTCAGCCAGCTAATTATTAATTAGAGCTAGTTAAGTGTATGCTTAACTGTTTAAGTAAGTTGGTTACCCAGTGGGGAGTGAGTAGACGTGGCTGGGGATCATCTTGAGCTCGCCGGCGCCGTCGGCGGCCAGCCCGGCGCGCATCCCAGCTGCCATGGCGTCCGCCACCCGCCGCAGCACGGGGAGCGGGCCGGCGCACCGCAGCCTCAGGTCGGCCAGGATGGGCGCGACCGGGGACGTCGGGGCCACCGCGGAGCAGCGGACGGCAGCAGCAGCACCGCCGCCGCGCCTCTCCCGCCTTGGCTTCTGCGCGACGGCGGTCGCCGGGATCGGCGACGACGCGACGGCGACGGACATGCCGAGGAGGAGCAGAGCTAGAGCTGGAGCTGATCGTTGGTAGGGTAGGAGCAAGGTTTTAAATAGGGGGGCGAGGCTTCGGTTAAAATTACTAACAGCTAAAATATCAGTTATAGAGAATGCTAAATGTTCTAATAATTTATATATTAATATAACTAATTCATCGAAATACAGAAAAAACTTAATCAGTGACAACAATACAGATTTAATTATTACAAAATGAACAAATACAACATAATTAGATAACACATACAGGTTACAACACATAAATATTTAAATATATACATAAATCAAACATCAAAAGTAACAGAATGTAAAATAAAAGAGATGCATACTGTATAATACATACATGGTTCAAGTAACAAAAATACAGAAAAAACTATATGGCATACATGGTTCAGAAGTAGCATAATAGACACAATAGAAAATACTTTGTTCCATTTAGCGACAACTATTTCGCCTGTTATTTAATAAATTTAGTCGACTATCGTTTTAATTTAATGGTTTACAAATTATAAAAAAAAATATATATAACTCAATGAAAATCGTCTAAAATAACTATTTCTAATTATAACGGTAGCTATAGTCAAAGATTTAAAACACTGGGCAGGAGTGATCGATGCATGTGTTAAGTGGTGGAATCGAATAAGGTGGCAAGTTATGCACCTCTCTTTTTATTACAAGTACTAGTACTAACAAATATACTTTTGTACTCTCTCTACTCCATAATATTAATATTAGCAACTAACCTATTAACGAATCTAGAATCTGCTATATTTTAAAACTAGTAATAACCATGTATTAACTTATGACCACTTATATATATAAATAGTTAGGTTCCACCAAACGAATACTTAAATGTTTAGGATGCAACACTTTAATATTAATATAGCATCTTTAAAGTAATTTTATATTACAAGAGTTTACTAAAAATAAAAGTTTTGCAAAAATAAAAATGAGTGTTCAAAAGTTAAATATAAATAACCCGTTCTTAAATAAATGCTAACTTTTTATACGGTCTCCAAACGGTATACTGTAGCAATTTATTTTATAGTATATTATTCAAACTATAAAATTAATATTATGTGCAAATATTTTTAAATACGACGTGCATCACAAAATTAAGAAGTGTTGACTTTACAGAAACAAAAGTGTTTTAGAATAGATAGAATATTTGGCAGCGGAGAGGTATATGTATAATTCATAGAGTATGAATCAGTACTGATATTTATGTTGATTTTTACTGAGATAATATTATGCTCTTAATCTCTTCTTCGAGGAACATGATCTCATTAACTTTGCAACGGCTGAAACTTGAAATCAGGGGTTTCTCTTATAAATGATTTCCCAATATGCCAAGCTTTCAGATCTTATCACATTGTGGTCGATCCCAATCAGGCTAAGCTTGTGGATGCATGCACTGAAACAATCAACTGTAAAAGTTGTGGATACCAAATCCATGTGGCAAGCATGTGATGGACAGCTTAGCTGGGAAACCACTTCTTACATCCCTTACAAAATCCAACCTACTAATCGTGGTTAGACTTGAACAAAAAAATCATTAATACCAAGCTTCAGCAAACCAATTTTTGCATGGATTGAAAGGTAAATGAGAAAAATAAATGGGAATTTGGGCGACGAAATTGCGCCAACACAGTTGAAATGAACGGATACAACTGGATGAGCAGAATGCTTTTTAAAAAAAAATCTAGATGGGCCGAATATGGGCTGAATCTTCGTGAGACGTCAGGCCCACGACCAGTCGGCCTCGCCTCGTCGTCGTCCTCCTCCCACTCCGGTGGCCGCCCGCTCGCCTCGCCGGCCACCGCCGGTGCTCCAGCCAACCTCCAGGTGAAAAACACACGCACGCACCCGTATTCCTCCTCCCGTTTAAACGAACCTAGCTATTCCGGTCCGTGACCGCGATTCCGCCGTCAACTTGTGGCCTCTGCTTGTTGCAGCCATGGCGTCGCCGTCGGAGCTGCACCCCGGCGCCTCCATCCTGGGGGATCTTCCCACGGACGCGCTGTTCGAGGTGCTTGTGCGGCTCCCCGCCAAGGACCTCTGCCGCCTCCGCGGCCGTCTGCCGCTCGTGGCAAACCCTAACTTCCGACCCCGCTCTTGGCCGCGGAGCACAAGGACCGCCACCACAGGGACCTGCTCCTCGCCGTCGACTACTGGGACCTCGACGATGGCCAGGGCGTCGAGATTGTGGACTTGTCCGGCGAGGTCCTTCGACGGATTCCGAGCAGAGAGACTGGCATTGTCATCGGGGACAAGTCCGGCGAAGCTGTTGCGATTCCAGATAGAAATGATGCTGTCATTGTGCTGCGCACCCATCTCGACATGGTGTGCTTTACTAGAAAGTTACACCCTCTGTGCCTCTGGGTGCTCAACCCGGCCACGGGGTTACCGTCGCATTGCCCAAGAACCACTCAGATGAAATTGCTGCTGAGAGAGGGATGATGATGTACTATGGCGAAGTCGAGTCTTATGCTTTTGGGAAAATCTTTTCCACAGGAGTGTACAAGGCGCTCCGCATCATCAAATTTTGCCATAGGCAGCTGTGTGAGGTAATCACCGTTGATGGCAACAACCAAGGCATGTGGAGGAACATGCAGGCCCTCCAGCACTCATCTGTTCCAGTAAACAGATGAGATGCGTGGCCATCGATTGGGTGGTGTATTTTCATGATGGATTTTTACATGACTTATTTTCATGATCGATTGAACCAGGCAGCATAGCTTCATTCAACCTCGAGACAGAGAAGTGGATGGCAGTACAAGGTCCAGAAGCGGTGCACAGGCATGTTCAGGATGGTGACAGCACTTGCTCGGATATCATTGATTGATTCAGGTGGCTTCTTAGTTACAGTTCACAATATTCCTCCCATCCGCATGGACCTATGGTTTTTGACAGATTCTGAGACTGGCATCTGGGTTAAAAAGTTCAGCTTGCCTTCTCAGTTTATTATGCTTACTGTGCATCCTTTGCTGCTATTAGATTATGGCAGAGTCTTTATTAGGAATCGAAACGATGAATTTATAAGTCAGGATCCAAGAACTGGCGCTCATGCTATTGTGTTTGAGACTAGCCGTTCAAGTTACATACGCTTTGGTATTTATACAGGAAATCTATTGAGTTCATAGAGTCGTCGTTACTGATTAGGTGAGTACTACCTTACTGTACTTGCTTCTGTTTGCTCAATCTTGCACATGCTGGGAAATTAGTGCAACTTTTGTATGATGGGTGCATCAATCTAAAGTTACTTGCATGCTTTCAGAGTACATTATATTAGTATGCTATACTGCTTTGTACTTTTAAAATTTCCATGGTCATGCTAATTCCATGTTAAGTACGCTGTATGATACTAGTATGATATATGTTAAGAAGTTCAGTTAGTGAGTTATAGTATAGTCTTGTGTGCTTTTTTTAAATAAAAGGTGATTTAATATACATTTTGAGCATAAACTAACAATATCCATGTATATTGTAGTACTACAGAGATTGTTCCTTTGCAAGGAATAAAGAATGAAATTAGATTTGGCCACAGACCAGTACTCTTTGCATTGGGTTCATGCTGTCTGACTTGCAAAAACCTTGTTTGTAATTATTTTTACAAGCAGAACGAGTAGTAGATTTCTGAATTGTCATACAAGAATGGCACCTCTGATGGATGTGTTAGATGCGAGATACAATATTTTGCTCTAGAATAGTTTTTTTCTTATGATAAGACTATCGTGTATCTGGAGTTTATTGCACTATGATTGCAGCAATTTGATGATTTTGTTCATCTTTGTAACTTTCTTGTTCACTCATTTCCCCTTGTAGGTCACCTGAGGTTGATGGGGGATAGCAGATTCCTGATGAATTTGATGCTCTTGGCCATGACATTTTGGATTCTTAAGAAGAAATCAGATTTGAAAAAAGTTGATGGCATTTCTGACAAGAGGATAATGATGAGCTCCTTTTTTTATGCCTCTGTTGCATCTTCATCTAGAGTGTACGAAGGAAGCTTAGAACTCATCTCTGAAAACTGAGGCTTACCTACTGATCGAAGGGTCGTTCCCATTACTCAGTATGACAGTAGTTGTGTTTAACGGAAAATCACTCTTATTTTATGACATATATTTATGTGGGCTGCTTTTAGTAACGCAATCGCTCTATGAACATTTTATTCGTGGTTCCGGCTTCCTTTTGCAACAGATTCCCTAAACTCTTTTTAAGAAATGGCAGGAGGTGCTGCTTTATCAAATTAGCAGGCAAAGAGGTTTTGTACAGGCCATTTTTACCAGGAGCTTGACTACTCTCTTCAAGCTGTCTATATGTCGTACTGAGTGATATACTCTCTCTCCGTTCACCAATTATTATCATCTGTTTGTTTGAATCATCCCAACTAATACTATTTTTGATAGTGTATGATTAGTGATATGCTCTCTCCGTTTTCCGTTCCAAAATATAAGACACAATCATCCTTAATCCAAAGACTAAAAAGCAATTATTATCATCTAAAGACTAAAAAGCAATTATTATCATCTGTTTGTTTGAATATCCCAATTAATACTATTTTTGATAATGTACGATTTAAAAATAATAATTTAGGAGGAATGAGGTGTTAATTAATTGTATGCATGTATGTCTTATATTATTTAACAACTTAAAAAATTAAATTTAGTAATATTATTATAGTAACAACTTATGTTTTTATTCAGTTTTCTGATGCATCAGAAGTGGACAACCGGTGATTAACTGATTATACAAACAGAAAGTTCACTACCCTAAAAAAAACAGAAAGTTCACTATAAATGAAAGAAAACAAGCCGGTTAATTTCTTCTGTCAGAGAAATACATCTACGAAAACGAAACTTATGTTGACGAGCATTAATTTCTTCCTAATATTGCATAAAGTCGTTGTATCAGGTAAAACTCGAGATAAAAAGGAGCAAAGGATCCCTCACACTCGAGCTAAATGGCATATGCTTAGCTCCAGAATTGTTGTTATGATCACAGAACACATCGCAATAACGCGATCGATCAGATATTGAGAGACAAGACGAAGACACAGCACATATCAGCAACACCTTTTTTTGTTACATTTTCGAGGGACATCAGCTACACCTTGATGACACCAAATCGAAACATCATCAGAGCAGTAGAGATCCAAAGTGCCCAGCTCTGTGGTAGCACCTCGTAGAATGCCCTGCCAACCTACAAGACAGAAGCAGAAACCAAAATAAATATATGTCAAGCTGGACTCATATGGTCAAGATAAATAGTTCCAACCAGGGCCAGGCATGTGACATGTCCCGGACCAAGAAAGCCCCATGCCCATGTTTCCAGGATCAAGAACTCCACCACAACATTAAAACATTTCCATTCATTACTTAAGTTCTATAGGTTATTCTCAAGTTAAAACCTTTGAGATGTATGACATCACAAGATAAAACAGTGGTCTTTTCAGTTCCCCTAATAATGACATTAATGACATAAAGCTTAATTGACATTCCATGTGTTCATCATACTGCCAACTAAACTTTTTTCCCCCTCATAGGTATCTGGGAGCCAAATAACTTTTTTCCCCCTAGCATCATGCAGTTGAGAAAACAATCGACAAATTTAAGCTAGAGACTCAATTATCATCATGGACTCATGCTACTAATCTCCATTTCTGCATAAGTTCACTATGTGGTGAAGCGATTTGCAACTTCCAGTATTTCTTGGCCACTAAAAACGAGATTAAATCATAGAACAATCCATTTTTATATAAAGAGTATATGAAAATTTGATATAACTGTTAAGTATTTTTATTTTCACATGCAAAATTATTTTCCATTTTAAAAATATTGTGATAAAGACTCAAAAGACCTTCGAATTATTTTTCTATGAACACATCGATAAAATATATGTTTGTTTAAATTAATAAGAACCCTCCTTAGGCGACAACTTTAGCAAGAATTGCCACTTGCCATCAATGCATAAATACAATACATCTCAATGAGCAGATGATTAAGTGTTTGATTAATCATTGGATTCTTCTCATTTCTGCAATAATTATCATTTATCAAACTATATAGGCCCATTTGCTAATTGCAGTTGGAGAAACATCTTATTTTCTTGACCTATGGAAGTTTTTAAAATCATAAAGAACAAGGAATATTTCAATGGAACTGGTCATTTTTCTTGAAATAAATGACAAAATAAAGATAATGAAACTAAGCACGATAAAAGTACACAAATATAACCAAACGACTGCATGAATACCAATTATGTGATGGTGTGAAACCAAACTTTACCTTGTCATACACTCCGTGGACATAATAAACTTCCAGTGAACACACTTGCTCCAGTATAGATAGTCGTCTGAATTATATCCAAGGAACTGTCGGTTACTGGATCATAAATCTGCACAACCCCTTTTGATCCCACCTGCTTCGAGAGTAGTATCTTTCCCTCATCCGTCGCAAGCAAAGGTTGCACTTTCAGATAATCTCCAATCCCATAAAAATCAGTATCAACATTAATCCTATAATCTTTGGACCATGTACCCTTTTCAGAATCAGTTAGAAACCATAGATCCACAGCATAAAATTGATCACTCCAATGAGATGTACACAAAGTGCCTCTAATTCCAGCTAACATTAGCTGATTGGCAAGATCATGGTAGCTGAGCGTGCCATTGGATTCCTCAAGAATTCTGTTCAGCGGCCCTTGGAGGGCAACACTCCACTTCTCCGTCGCAAGGTCAAAGGAAGGTATGCAGCCTCTCTCTAGGAAGGAGGGATCAGAGAAACAGTAATCCAAGATGAAGTAAGCGGTGCCTTTGAACACAACTCCATTGGTGCAGTTCCAACCAAGGTAGCCCGGTGGGTTCGCTGTCTTCCTCCACTGTCCATTCGTGTCACTGATGGTGATAACCTCGGCTACTTGACGAGAATTATCTATGTTCTGTAAAATCCGGACTAATTTGTGCTCTCCTGTGGAAGCTGTCTGGCCAAATGCAAACCAGGCCGCAAGAATTGAGGGGTCTGCGCCGTCGCACCGATGGTTAGGTAAAAAAGAAATGGATCCAGTGGTAGGGTTGAGCACGCGGACGCTGTCGTCCTCGCCGGCGACGAGGACACGGTCGGCGGAGATCCCGCTCACCACCCTGCCTTTCCCCACGCGGAGGATCTGCTTGACAAGGTTGCCGGACAGGTCGACGAGGTCGACGCAGAGCCTGGGGAAGCCCCGCACGCCGACGGCGAGAAGCGGGCCAGGGTGGCGGGCGGCGTGCGCGGCGACGAAGTGCGGGTCGGAGGTGAAGGCGAGCCACGAGCGGCAGACGGCGCGGAGGCGGCAGATCGGCCTGGCGGGTAGGCGCAGCAGCACCTCCAGCAGCATCTCCGGGGGCAAGACGCCGTCCACCACGGCTCCGAACCCCCTGCCCGGCACGGCGGCAGCGGAGGAGGACGCCATCGCCTGGAGCTGGACGAACGAGTAGGCAAGAGACCTCAATATACATGACCAAACAGGGCGCTTGACACGGCCCGGCTAGGGCACGCCCGCGGCATGGCTCGCTAAGGCATGACCCGTTAGACATGGCTTCTGTAACGGACCGTGTTGTACTGGCTCATATGCCGCCCACCCCTTACTCAAGCATGACCCACGGATGGCTGGGTCGTGTCGTGTCGACACGGGCACGCTTAAGGCCCATGTGTCGAAAACCGGCCCACTAACTAAAACCACCCTGGCGGTAAGGCAAACACTAAAATGAAAAAAAAAACGTCTTTTGCAAAAACCTAGTTGACACTACACCCGCCTCTCTCTCTCCTCCCCGCCGACGCCACCGCCGGCGCCGTCTCCGCCCCGCCTCCGCGCTCGCGCCGCCTCCGTCCTCCGGCTCCGCGCCTCGCGCTGCCTCCATCCTTCGCCTTCCGCCTCCGCTCCGTGCCGCCGACCTCCGCACCGCGGTGTTGACCTTCGCGCCGCGCCGCCGACCTTCGCGCCGCGCTGTCGCCTACATTCGCGCCGCCACCGTCGCCACCGCCGCGGTGTCGCCCTAGTAAACCCTAACCCTAGCCGGTGGCCCGACGCTTGGCTTGCTTCCCCGATGTGTCGTGCCTGGCCCGACACGCTACAGGGATCATGCCGTGCCGTGCCGATCCACGGGCTCGGTCGGTGGCCCAAGCACGACACGCCCCAATGGGTCGTACCGGCACGACCCACCACCAATCGTGTCGTGCGGTGTCGAGCAGGAAACTACGGTGCTCTCGTGCCGGGCCGACGCATTGTGCGGCACAGCCCATCTAGCCATGTATAGACCTCAAATCAAAACCAGATGAGATTTGAATCCATCTTCTTTGCTTGGGCTTGGGGCTTTACCTGAAGCGGAGCTAGCGCGGTGGCCGGTGGTGTAGTCGGAGTATGGCTCGGCGACGGCGGCGCCGTCTCTCACTGGAGCATTGGCGGACCTAGAATTTTAGGTTTCGGTGGACCGAGGACGACGATGGCGAGGCGAGGGTCAGCGAGGGTGCTTTGAGTCAGAAAAAATTAACATGCCGCATATATAATATCCAATATATATATGTATAAAATTATAACTGGGTTCTCAAATTGTAATTCTCCAAATTGCAATGCAAATTATATGGTCAACACCAATGAATTTTGCTGTAGATTAAACTTGCTGTATGAGCTGTTGATCGATCATGGCAGAGGTGAACCTTACCTTGTCGAGCAGAATATTGGAGGCCTTGAAGTCGCGGTACATCACCGGCATCTCGGCCTCGTGCAGGTGCAGGAATATTGCTAGCTCTGTTTTGTTGTGTAGCACAACAGGCAAGGCAACAACAGCAGCCGAGCCGGTCCCGTCCCAATGTTTGCCCAGTTTGCTAGCCGCTAGGGATCGCCGCAGACGCGCCGCCGCTGTGGATCGGCTAGGACGGATCGGCGGAGTATGCCGTCTTATTCGTGTGAGCATGCACACGAGTGGACGCAGGAGGATCGGCCGTTCGTCGCCGGGGATTGCCGGGGATAGGATCGGTGGATCGCGGGGATCGGGCTAAGCTGGCGTCGCGCGGCTACAGCGCAGGGAGATCGGCAGATGGAAATTGCGCCGAGGAAGGGAGGGTCCGTGTGGGCCACCTTTTGGGTGGGCCGTGGTCCACCCGGACCACCCCTAAGTCCGCTAATGCGCCAAAGCCTCGGATGAATCAGGGGAACTCGGATGTGTAAATAACCGTGGAACCCTAACAAAATGGAAAATAACCGTGGGACCCAAAAAGAAAAATAACCGTGGGATATCATAAGAGCCCATCGCAGTTGCTTCAGTTTAACAAAACCTCAGTTTGAACGATAAGTTGAGAATTTGATACGCAACAAGGCAGCAGCTGCAAAACAAATTTTGCAGTTGCAAAATGTC
This sequence comes from Oryza australiensis, assembly GCA_019925245.2. Classification (NCBI taxonomy): domain Eukaryota; kingdom Viridiplantae; phylum Streptophyta; class Magnoliopsida; order Poales; family Poaceae; genus Oryza; species Oryza australiensis. The sequence goes on from JAIFGZ020000342.1 coordinate 3,680,900, forward strand.
AAGAGTCTGCTGAAAAATACAACAAAGGAAAAATTGAAAACATTTTAGGATTTCAGAAATTCGCAACTAAGAACACGACAAGAAATATCCACTCAAAGTCATTTATAGCCGTCCCATATAAATCTTCTTCTGATTGGTCTTTGTTTGATCTGAAAGTGTGTGCATAGAATTCAAATTTATGGTTCAAGAATGTCAAAACAAAAGCCGATGTAACTGATCTTCTTCTTATTATGATCTGTCGGAGCAATGGCGTAGCCAAAATTTATAACTATGGTGATCCATTGTCTAAAATTTTTTTAGTCATGATAACATGTCATACACAAGTATATAAATTATAAAACACAATTAAAAAACATATAGAGATTCATAAAATAAATTAGTCTAATTTTCTTAACATAGAATTTAAATATTGCGTACCCATAATAGTTGAAGAGCAATATGTCACTACTTCTTCTTCTTGTTAGGTATGCGCCTTTTAATAGCTATAAAAGTGTTGATGATTTCTTCTTCACTCAATTGTAAGAAGATATCCCGCTCAATAAAAGTCACTAGACAATCATTCAGAAGGCTATCACCCATCTTATTTCTCATCTTGTTCTTGATAAAAGTCATTGCAAAAAAATATTCTTTCAACACTTACGGTAGCCATCGGTAAAAACAATACCAACTTGATAAGTAAATAGACCCAATAATAAACTTTGTCCCTCTTTGTTTTAACAATTTTACTGAGAGGCCAACAAGATTATTTATGCCTTTGAACAATTCATCTTTTCTCATGTCATTAATAAAGTTTTCAAGTTGCAAATCGAGTCTTAACAAGTCAGATCTTGAAAATTCATTAGGATAAAATTCAGCAAGTCTATGTACCTTGCGAAGGGATCTGTTGGATTCAAAGCAGTCATACAAGTAAGCAATTTCATATTTACCTCATCAAATCGACTATCAAGCTCTTGACTAATTTTATCAATGACTCCAATATACACTTCTCTTATGAAGTGATCATCATTTGTTTGGTTTAGAGCAAAACGTGATGATCTTCCATACGACACATATTTTTTTCCAATCCAGGAACTTGAATGCCAAATTTGTTGCAAAACATTATAACCTTTTGAAGAAATGAAACCCACCCATCAGACCTCATTTGTTGCATTTACTCTTTGCCAAACGGACAAGTGACATGGCATTAATAATATCTTGGTCTTTTCTTTGCAAACACTTAGACAATTCATTTGTATGTCAAGAATGTCAAGCATCAAATGAGCATTAAAAATATAATCAAATGACTCAAACACTCCAACCATAGTATGTATTTTTGGCTAATCACCTCTTTGTGAAGTACCTTGTCCAAGAGATATGAGTACATGATGAATTGTGGGATACATAGCAATCATGTTGACCACAGTTTTTCAATGAGAGCCCCACCAGGTATCACCAGGTCTAGGCAACCCCATCTCTTGATTTAACCCACTACCAGATTCTAGCGTACCACACTCAAGTGGTTTCATGACATTATCATATTGGTGATGTCGAAGCATTTCGTGACGCTTACAAGAACTACCAACAATATTTAGCAAGAGGGATACTTGATTGAAAAACCATACACAATCACCATCGTCTTTGGCAACAACAACAAGAACCAATTGGAGTCGATGTGCAAAATAGTGAACATAATAAGCAGATGGTGATTCTTTCATGATCAAGGTTTTAAGCCCTTTAATCTCTCATTTCATGTTACTAGCCCTATCATAGCCTTGCCCAAGGATTTGAGTTATAGTCAAACAATGACTAACTAGTAAATATTGAATTGTTTCCTTAAGTGATAAAGAAGTAGTATAATCTACATGAACAATTACAACAAACCGCTCACATGGTATGCCTAATTTATCAACATAACACAAGCAAAGGGCTAGTTATTCTTTAGGAGAGACATCACTAGACTCATCAGCTAGAATTGTAAAGTAATCATCACCAATTTCCTGAATGATTTGATCTCTAGTCTCCATTGCACAACATTGAATAATTTCTTTTTGTATGTCTGAGCTAGTTAATGTGCAATTACCTGTAGCGTTCTTCAAAACAAACTTGTCCACCTCTTCATTATTTGCAGCAAGCCACTTCAAAAGCTCAATGAAGTTCCCTCTGTTGCTAGACTCTTCATTTTCATCATGCCCACAGAATGCTAATCCTTGCTGCAAAAGAAACCTCAAACATCTAAGTGAATAAGTCAACCTGATCTTGTAGAGATGGCGCTCCTCATTATCCGCCTTCACAATCTTATCAACAATTGCTCCATGTGGAGTTATATATAAATTATATCTTTCTTGAGCCGCGTTGCGAGCACTTTTCACACCACCCACATGTAAATCAAGTGCATCATTTCTATTCCAATTTCTCCAACCACCTTCAACAAATGCTGATTTCTTACTTTTCCCCTTTCCAAACAAGTAGCACACAAAGCAAAATGTTGCTTCCTTCTTGACACTATATTCAATCCAAGGATATTTTATAAAATCATATGGGATTGAATTGCCAATTCTTATTTTCAATTCTTCTAGTTTCAAATTCATGTGCATAGGGTTGCAATGGACCTTTAATAATATATGATCGTTGAACTGCATCTTGATCATTAACGGGATAATTTGTAATGGGTTGATCAAGTGGAAGCCAATTGATATCATAAATAGGTTCTTTTTGAGCAACCGGAGGTGGATTTGGAGGCATTGGAGTTGGAGTTACATTTTCTTCAATCACTCTATCTTGATCTGGTCCATCTTCTTGTACATGCATTGGAGTTGGACTTACATTTTCTTCAATCACCCTATCTTGTTCTTCCATTTGCTCTTGTGGAACAACTGCAGCCACCGAAGGAGATTGAGAACAAGCCTTCTTCTTAGACTCATATTTCTGGAAAAGAGAGGCAATATCACCACTCCTCTTCATTTTTAACAAATCTGCATGAGAATAATATGATGTTTGAATTTACTAAACCTCTTAATTGTCACCACTAGGACCAATACTGTACAAAAACTGAAAAAACTGAACCAATACTATACAAAAACTGAAAACATATGACCACCACTCCTCTTCATTGTCACATTGTGCTTACCTCAATGCCTCGATGGATCGACGGGCAGCCTGCAGTAGTGCTCGTGGACTATGTCGCGGGGGAAGGCAGGGTTTTTTGGCGCGAATGGATCGATCACCAGCGGGGTTGATTCTCATTGAGGACTGCAGTAGTGCTCGCTTGTTAATTGGCGCGATGGATCGATCACCGGCAGCGAGGGATCATCGAGAGTCGAGACGCGTGTACTTACGTTGGGGCTATGCTATGGGGCTTGGCGCCGGCGTGACATGGACGGGGCTGGCGTCTGGCGACGTGGAAGACGTCAGCGGCATGGCGCAACCAGTGACAGAGGCCACCACGCTCCCGGTTTTGCAGCTCGCGGGAACAGGGTCATCTTCCTCACCAATGGGAGAAGGTCGATGGCCGTCGGCCTGGTCTAGCTGCTGGTGGCGTTCGTTGTCTGTCGCTTGGGAGGCCGTCACGCTGCCCTCCTCCGCAACAGCGCCCACCACGCTCCTGGCTCCCATCTAGGTTTGGCGCGGCGGTGATGGCGATAATACGATTATATGAACCATCATCGGGTCCAGGGGCGATAATACGAACCGTCATCTGCAGGAGGATTTTCTGGCGTGATCTATCAGGCTCGTTAGGCTCTGCTCAGTCGTCGGGTTGGGCTCTAATTCCTACATGGATGGGGCACTGTTAGGCCGAGCACAGGGTGGTCTGTGGCCCATAGGGACCACCTTGTAGCTCCGCCCCTGTGTCGAAGAGCATCTTCAGTTGACAAATGGTGAAAAAAATAAATTTCATAAAACTCTACCGGTCTAAGTTACACAAAATCGTAGGGATTTTAGCATGTAGCACATAACACCAGGTATTATGGTTATAAAGTTTACGTTGTTAACCAATTTGACATATTCATATGTCATAATTTTAAAAAACTTTACTTACATTGATGTAATATTTATATGATAGATAAATATCTAAACTTGAGATGTGATCATAGAACAAAGTCAAATTATTAATAGATGGTGTTGTGTACCTTTATAGCCATAATATCTAGGGTTATGTGCCATGTGTCTAAAATCCTATGGTTTTATACAACTTACACAACAATACTTAATGTTACGTGAAATTTACTTTAAAAAATAATAATAAAATTCTGAACATATACAATGGGTTTGAATGGCACTAGAGGAATTATTGTCTGGTGCGAAGGAAAAAGATTCAAAGGCCTACCGCATCATCCTGGCTTTTGACCTGCTTCAAAGGATCCTCATCAAGGCAACAGAGCTAGTTGCCCTCACGAAGCTCCGAGGTAGAACGGGTCACATCCGAACCTCTATGTATGCGAATGATGCGGTCATCTTCGTCAATCCACTCCAGGAGGATGTTGTGGCCTTCACAGAAATACTGTGGCGCTTCGGGCGGCTACCGGGCTTGTCACCAATTTTCAAAAATCCTAGGTTGCGGCCATCCGATGTGAAAATATTGATCTGGAAGGAATCCTGGAGGGCATTCTGGTTGCGAGAGCGAATTTCCCAATCAAGTACATGGGACTCTCCCTGATCCTCCGTAGAATGAGAAAGGCGGACATGCAACCATCTTTCACGAGATTGTTGGCCGTGTGGCGAACTGGAGGGGGAAAACATGGGTCTGGCAGGGAGGACCACTCTTGTGAAAGCAGTGCTAACGGTGCAACCAATCTATCTCTTGACTTCTTTAAAAGTGTCGAATAAAGCCTTGGAGCAACTTGACAAGCAGCGACGATGCTTCCTGTGGGCTGGCACAGGAAACATCACTGGAGGAAAATGTAAGGTCAACCCGACAAAAACTTGCTTACCGACCAGGCAGGAAGGCCTCGGTGTGCTCAACCTTGAGAAGTTTACAAGAGCTTTATGCCTGCGCGGGCTTTGGTTTAAGTTGAAAGACCCAGGAAAACCTTGGGTGGTTCTAGAGACGCCTTGTGACAAAGTAGATAAGAGTCTCTTCGCTGCTTCAACGAGAATAGTTGTAGGAGATGGGAACTTGACGCGCCTCTGGGACTCCGCATGGATAGATGGCCGTAGCCACAGAGATCTTATGCCACTAGTCTATGCAATCTCCATGAGGAGGGGCAAGTCCCTTCGCCAAGGAAAGGAGAATTATGCTTGGGTAGGAGACCTCGCTTTGGAGTCAAACCCGCAAATCATCGACTAGCTTGTGGCCTTATGGACCATAGTTCGCGGAGTGCATTTAGAAAAGTGTTGGTATTTCTTACGTTCACAGATAAATCCGCAAACGCACGGATATACTGTTGTAGCATTTCACCCAAGGAGTATTCCAAAGGTATTGTTATTTATTTATTCCCAAAAGAAGACTATGGTCTGGAAGAGAATACTAAGATGTCATGGATATTCATAAGCTATAGATGAGATACCTAAGTCCAGGCAGGGGTAAGATAATTATGGGTAAAGGTAGTGTGACACACATAGAAGAGTCCTAATTTAATAATACACTAGTGCTAAGTGGAGAATAATTATCTAGAGTCAGGTTCCTATAGTTCTTCTAGTATGAGTATACATTTTAATTAATTAGTCTAGCTATGCTTAGGACCCAGTTCTACGCTTCCAGGACTCTGGGGGTACTGCCGCCTTGTGGCCCAACTTGCCACCACGAAGCGATCTCTTACCATTCGCCCTACACCATATCTAAACGTGAAGGAATACAATGGACGGACAGGGCTGTCATCACCTGCCGCCTACCTCTCACCCGTGGGATATGACCATAACCAATGTCTATGAAATAATCTGAGCACCATGCTCACATTACCATAGATACCTCCACCTCTCATGAATAATATAAAGGCAAACCTACATCCTAATTGCTCATTGGACCGCGTCCGTGGCAATAGAGTTACTCGTCTAAACACAACAAGACTATGAATTAAACTAATAATGGAACTCTTATCTACTAAAGTAGAAGAGGAACTACACTCATATGAACTAGAAGATAATTTCTTTATTAAACTCAAAGTCAAACAAAGGAAGAAGAGTACTAAAGACATACCCGAATTCCGAAGGCGACTCGGGAACCAAAAAGAGACTCTAAGCTATTCCTAAACTCCACTAGACTAGAGACTAAGTTAAAAATATAGGAACTTCTTTTTGTGGTGTGTCTTGAATTGAAGTGAGCTCCCTACTTTTATAGGCCTCCAATGGTGGTTGTTATGGCGGTTTCTAACTGCCATAACCCCCTAACCGACCTTGGCATCCAATAGGGAAATGACACGTCAAAGTCGGTGGTGATTGGGCTCAAGGATGGTTCGGCCGAACCAGGGTTCGGCTGAACCCCCACAATCGCCAATCTCCTTCCACTGCTTGGTGGGCCCTTAAGGCGGTTCCTGGGTGTTTGGTCCCACTCTAAGTCGGTTTCACCCGACATGTGGGCCCTCCAATCCATGGGAATCCGACGTGGCAATCGCCGATAGGTTGGAGTTGTGTTTCTTCGCCACGCGAGCTCGTCTTCACTTCATTTATTTGATAAATGTTCATGCATCCAATTAAACTCCAAGGACATGTGGAACTTTATTAATTCTAAACCTAAATGCCAGTAAAGGATGCTAATTCTATTTTATTTCCAAGGTATGTGACGGTCAGAATCATTACTTAACGACCGTCAACAAACTCCCCCAAGCTTATCCTTTGTTCGTCCCTGATCAAAGGCAATACTTAGGCTCGGCGGATCAGGAGTTGCTACCATGTTTTAGTTCTCTAGAGTACCATGCCTACAACCAAGTATTCTACATTGAATTGAATAAGTTGGAGATGGTAGTCTCACCCTTATTATCTTCTTCCTTATGGGAGCTTCGGTTGCACTTTGTCTTGGGTGGTTGAGAAACAGAACGGTAGATGAGAGTGCTACTTCTCTTTCTCCTTGTTCCACTTCCGTTCGGAGGTTTTTTCAAAGTTTTTGAAAAAGAAAAGGGAGAGTTCCTCGAATTATACTCTCGTATCACTCAAATGTGTTTGAATTCCTTACCAAGGCATTGTGCCTTCTTTTCTCCTACTTCTACTAAAGCTTAGGTGGAGCTCAAGGTAGGGGAAATCATGAGGCATACTTGCATCAATTATTTTGTAAAGTCAAAAAGCAGATCCTAGTAGAACACTAATCATACAATCAAGACCAAGCTTGTGCATGTATTTATTTGGTGGAGATATGGGTGGAAGGAAAAAAATGGATGACTCTTTGTTGTATGATCCTCCTCCTATCTTTTTTATTTTGAGAACATGGCTATGAGCATACTTTTTTTGTCATCATGCTCAAGAAGAATTGTTTCTCCTTTTGGTAAGCATCATGAATTTTCAAATATTTTTGCGTGCACTCTTTTTGGCTCATGTCTCTTTTGGCTTTGGATGAGGATAAAGGACCACACTTATTTTGGAGTCTTTTATTTGGTGGATGCAAACTTTCAAAGTAGAAGTTAGCATTTGGAATTGGATGAAGTTTTTTTGTGGCTAAACCTCTAGTGTAGAGGGAGAGCATTTTTATGGTGGATATGCACAAGACTTAGACCAAGAAAACATGAAAAGATTTTATCAAGGGTCTAACTACTTGACCAAACTCAAATTGATAACAAGCATCATATGTAGGGGATAATTCATTTATGATCAACATATGGCTCTCGTAGTATGTCTCATCATTTGAGGAACTCAACATTTTTTTGGATTTTTGAAAATAAGATCTCCGGACTTTGGTTTCACTTGGAATATGATAATAGTTACTCTACTCTGCCATCTCAAATTTCACAATAACCTAGACTTAGATCATGCACTTGCTACCCATAAGTTTTCAAGTTCATGGTGTCATACCTAAGCCAACGAACTCAAAACTTGGAGAATGCTAAGTTGTAAACTAGATATAGAAGAAAATTAAAACAGAGCAACTATTCAACATATCCAAAGATGGGGAATTAACCATTCCTACCATGCATATCTATATTATTATATTTTTGCATTTTAAGTTTTTTAGATTTTTTAGATGAAATGGAAAGAAAGAAATAACACAAAGGTTGATACGGGGTACCTCATGTGGGGTCCTCTCCTAAGCTTGTCCTTTTACTTACGGCCCGCGATAGGGATTGAACCCTTGCGACCAAAAGTAAGCCATCATGTTGGACTGGCTTTGTTGCAGATTGGAGTTGATTTCCCGAAGCTGATCAGCAGTCTGCTGCTGCCACTGATAGGCTTGATCCTGCCACTGCTAGGTTCCTTGGACATGTTGATGAAGTTGATGAAGTTCATCTTGAATACCTGTAGTCCTCATGTCCAAATTTCCCAGTCGTTCGGTGATCTCCGCATATTCTTGGCTACGAAAACCTTGTCCCGAGAACGAGTGTTGAGCACCTTACGATGGAGGCAAACCACTGGAGCGTGATGACTCTGTGGCTTGTTCATGGTGCCAGCTAGGTCCGTGTGTCCATTGCGCACTGCTGGCTGACTGCCATGAAGAGCCTCCCACCTCATAGTATTGCTGGGGTTGGTCCCAACCGGATGTGTACCCAGTTGGAGCCCACCCTGGCTCTGGCATATGTTGCGGAGGCGGTTGCAGTTCTTCCTCCACAGTAGCTCTTCTGGACCTGCTCCTCGTGATCCTGCCTGATATACTACTCCTGCGGGCAATCTATCTTGGACGGAGAGCAATGATTAGCGCCCGACACTTATACAAATGATACTTCGGGTTAGGAAGAGGAATTTCATTTGTATATCCGGGGAAGAAAAGATAAGGGATCCGTCGGGGCCATGCTTCAAAGTATGGCCCTTCACTAAATACTCTTCATCTATAATTTCACGGGGCTCGGTTGTCATGCCCAGAAATTTAAACCAGAATTTCCAAAGCTATATGTGTATTAAAACTCCTGTCCAGGACCAGCCAGGGTACACATATGACAATGGTTGATTTACAGTTCCACGTCTTAGAAACATTGCAAAAAGATTACAAAAGAGCAGCGGAAAAAGAAAAGAGTCTAAGCCTAAAACTTGACGCTTGCAGCGTGGCTTCAACCATTCCACAAACATCTTCCAGAGTGCAGGACAAAACCTACTCAACTTCTTCTTCCTCTTCAGCTTCTTGCTCAGGTTCTGGTGATGAGGCAAGGATGAGTACTTCCACATACTCAGCAAGTTATACCGGAATAGAGAGGGTATGAATGCAAGGGGAGACAAGGATTTGGCTCGGGTTTGCCTTAAGCACAAACAGCTAGGGTTTTGCAAACAAAAGGAGATTTGAACACGAAAAAGTGGTAAATTAAATAACTAATTCATATTAAATCCAACATTGCCCAATGGTATCCCCACGTTACGACAGGCCCAAACCATCCAACTATACTAGCCATGGTCCAATAATCAGTTTTCAGCAGTGTGGGACTAATCATGGTGAAATCGGTTGATCGCCCATAACCGCGGGCACGACTATTCGAATAGTTTTAACTCTGATCAGAGGTGTACATCTGTACCCACAAGTCACAGCCCCACAACACGGTCTCCCGTGCGCCGGAATACCACCACGGTACCCCGAAAAAGGATTGTGATAGGACCTATCGTATAACCCCTCGCTAACCAAGCGAACCACACCAAGGTTTTGCCCCCACTCCCGTTCCTGGGCCATGGGCAACCCCCCGAGTGCCACAGTCAATCCGGCAGCCCAACAACTGGTAAGCCCCCGGCCGACTGCAACTCCATCATGCTCATCCTTGCCTGGGTTCGTCGGCTAGGAAAGGCTACACTACAGGACCCACCGTTGCCTATTCTGGCTTGTGGTTTGTACGATCGTTCTTCCGAGGTTTCCCATGAACCGGTCCTTAAATGCCATGGGCACCACTATCAAAACCACAACGCCCACAGCCCATCGTTTGTCATGTTTTAGATATTAGCCCGGTCGACAAAGTCCTCGGAGTATATCTTTCATTTCATGTGTCCAAAATAATGTTGTCTAGATGAAATGACCCATTTAGTGTGCTAGTGAGTCTAAGCAGGTCTAAGCATAACCTAGTCCTATAAACTAGTCAAGTTGTTTCCCCAGTTTATCAAAGGTTTAGGGTGGCAAGCCTAGGGCTTAATACTAACCATAAGGTGTAATATTCCCCATAAGATGATATTTCAAAATAGGTACAGTTTAGAAGAATAAACAAGGTATTTTAGCAAAAGAGGAACAATATGATCAAAATATAGCATGACTTTCCTTGCTCTTCGGGCTGAGGAAACTCCGCGACAACTTCGAAGTACACGGGATCAGAGGAACTACCCGAATCTACACGACAAACAAGGCACTTCAATAAACAGGCTAAAAAGCTACTGAAATAGGTAACAAAACCATTTTTAATGGATTCTTGGAATTTTATAAATTTAATGAAATTTGAATGGGCTTAAACGGAGCTCCGATTGAAAAGATATGAATTTTAGAAGATTAACTGTGTTTTATAAAATAGGAAAAATCCTTAATATTTTATTGCGTAATAAATCCCGGAATTGCGTCAGTGCTAGGGATGATGTCAGCGATGACGTCATCGGCCGTGGGAGCACCGGTCCACGGTGGACCGGGTCCATGGGCCAAGAGGGTGGTGCACCAAGTGGCGCACACGTGGCGCCGACGCGGCGGCCACGCAGCGCGCCACGCGGGTAGGCGGGTGGACGGCTCCGACTGCCAAGGTAGATCGGATGGCCGGGAGAGGGGCGCGGGCGGCGCGGGTGGCTGGTGACGGCGCACGGCGGCCGAAGACCGGCCGTCTCCATCTGGCGGCGGCGCGGGCGGAGGGATGCCGTGGCTCCACGCGCGGTGGAGCCGTGCACACCCTAAGCGGCAGCGCGCGTGCTCGGACCGAGAGTGGAAAAGGAGGGGCAGCTCACCGCGGGTCGCCAGAGTCGAGGAAGACGACGACGCGGGCGGCTCGGGAGGTGGCGAGTAGCGACGGAGAGGACCGGGTGATGGAGCTCGGGCGTCGGGGTTGGAGATGGAGGCGGCGGCGAGGTCCGGGACAGCTCGGGATGACGAGAAAACGCGGCCGAAGGCCTGCGAAGGGCGCGGGACTCGGGCGCATGGTGCGAGAGCGGGAGAGAGAGAGAGAGAGGAGCTTGGGAGATGGTGTGGGGAGGACGAGGAGCACGGTGGCCGACTTTTAAAGGCCGCAGGGAGGTCGGTCGTGGCTGGATGTAGGGAATTTACTCGCCGGAGTAAAGGGGAGAGGGATTTGGGGAATTGATGACCGGCGATCAATTCCGGTCATTAGAGGGCGCGGGAGAGGCGGCCGGGGTGATTAAGGGCAGCGGGGGAGACAGGGGAGTTAGGGCAGGGCCTTAAGGGCGTGCGGGAGGGGCGGGCGGTTGAGATCCGTGCGGGGGAGGGGCGGCGCAAATGGCGGCAGGGTGGCCGGAGGTAGGGGACGGGCCTGACAGGTGGGCCCCACCTATCAGTGTCCCGGGGAGAAAGGGGAGGCGAAATGGACTTATTTTTGCGGGCGCAAGGTGCAAACGGGCCGTGCCTTCGCGCGGCGTGAGGGAGAGAGGGAGAGAGGCGCGGCGCGGAAGGATCGGGCGGCGGCTCGGGGCTGACCCATGGCCGAAAGGGCGGGAAAAGAGAGAAAAGGATTTTCCGGATTTATTAATTTCGATTTTGATTTTAATTGGTTAAAAATTATTTCTACTACTCGAAAATTCCACTAAAAATCTGTTAGTGTATTTTTGACATGTAGAATTTAGAAAAATCCTACCATGCCATTTCCATTTAGATTTTTGCTTTTAAAATTATTTATTTGCTCCAGGTTAATTTCTAGCTATTTTATTTTGCGATTTTTCCTTTTGGATTTTAAATGGGGAAAACACCTCAGGGTGACATCGGTGATGTACAAGACTTGCACATTTCCCATAGCCCCGGCATGATGAGCAATGCGAGTAGTTAGTGAAGTGCATTCTATAGACCCCTTCATTCTAAATTGTTCCAACCATTGTTTAATCATTGCCTTGACAAGAGAGATTTTAATCGTTTTAACCATGGCATATAAGATCATCAACTCATGTATTCTAATAGGTCTGACATCCTCTCTAGAAAAACGGTAAAGGCTAACCATTTATGCATCAACCTTAAGGTAGGATTATGAATATCATTAGCTCATGGCTTAATACAAAAGGATTCTCCTGAAATACTTTGCCAGAAGCTATGCTTATCAAAATTTGACAATTTTGACTCCCACTCAATAGAACACTGTTGAGCGAAGCCAAGTAGGAGACTAAATTCTTTCCATGTGTAGTAATATTCCTTCCCGAATAATTGGAAAGAAATACCACCTCCTATTTCTTTCAAGGTGCAAAGAAATTGGATGGTCAGAAGGCGTGAACCTTCTTCCCCCACATGTGCAAAATTTTGCCATCCTATTGATTGCCAAACAAGGTGAAATTCAGAATCCATACCTTTCTTGCTGAGCAATTTCGGATCGTATGCTTGCGTAGGAGCGAATATCTGGTCCTTGAGAAGGACGTACACCTGTCTCTCTCGATCGTCTTTCAAATCGAGCTCAGTGTCGAGAAAGAGAGAGGAAGCATGATGACTTCCTTGTTCTCTTGATGAAACGTCTTGCGGATCGTCCTGCCATGCCGGGCTATGCGCATGACCGGTGGACGGAGCTGAGCTTGAATAGCTCGAGCTCGATCCCAATCCCTTGTGCATAGCAGCGAACAACCGCTTGACACTTTTCTTCATTCTACAGCTGAAAAGAACAAACACACATGAACACTTTAGACGGGTTAAGTGTTAGCTCAAAGTTAAGTTAGTCGTCCGAGAGTTAGTCGTTCTTGTGGAGCTTGGTCGCCACCACAAACCGTTCTCGTGTGACAACACACAAAGAGAACTCCGAATGCAAGAGAAATTTGGGAAATATTTTTATGAACTTAGGATGAACACATTGAAAGAATTTTAGAGAGGATAAGGGAACTTGAGGGCACACTATGGCAGCTCAAGTTGGTGCAAGGAGAGCAAACTCCCCACCTTCCCTTTTATAGAGGGGAGACACCCTTGGTTCGACCGAACCAAGGACTGCTCCACCATCCTCCAAACTTTGAATTCCTTATCTCCACATCATCATCCACTACACAAAAAAGTTTGAGCACTATTGGCCCCAATAATGGGTCGGCTGAACCAATGTGGTGGGGTTTGGCCCCCACCCAAGGATCCAATGCTTGCTCACATGATTCTATTCAGCCTAGTGCATGTTTGATTAGTGGAATCCAAGACTAAAGTCTTGCCATGATAAGAACAAGAATTCTTCAATATAAAAATCATAATTTCAAATTTTATATTTTTCTATGCATGAGAGGAAAGTAAACATGCCATGCTTGATTATGCAAGAATCAAAATTGAGGGAAGTAAACATGCATTTGGAAATTAAATATGAGGATACATACTGATTTTACGTGTCAGCCAGGGCTCCAAGTTCGACGAGCCGGACTTTCTCCGCGCAGTTAAGCCCTTGCATCGCCCGGTCTCGGAGAAGCGGACGCAGACGATTTCTCCTGTTTTGCTCGCCACACCTTCTTGATCTTCTTTTGTTTATCTGGTGTGATCGAAGGATTTTTGGACTTTGGCGGTGGCTGGGATGACACCGCCTGCCTCTTGATTTTCCTTGGAGATGGTGATTCCCTCTCCAAGAAATTCTTCATGAATTTTATGAGGTTGTCCATTTCCAGGGGTTTGACCTCGACCTCCTTAATATTCTTAGTGTTGGGTCCATACTTTATCTTAACCATCGAACACTGCTGCACCCGTGGCTGGAAGTTGAATTTCTTCTCCTTCCCGTTAATGTGGAGTCAGATTTGTTTGGCTCCCACATCTATGCGGGCATTTACGGTGCTGAGGAACGGTCGCCCCAGAATGAGCGGCGTCCTCTTGTCGACGTCCATGTCGAGCACCACGAAATCCACGAGAATAAAACATCCCCAGATCTTCACCAGTATGTCTTCTGCCATTCCCACCGGATAACGGACCGACGAGTCGGCCAGCTGCAGCCGCATTGGTGTTGATGCCAGCGTGGTATAGTTCAATCGATCAAAGACCTCCTTGGGCATGACACTGATGCTTCCTCCAAGGTAGCACAAGGCGTGGTCTAATTGTTGTGTCCCGATCGAACAGGTGATCATGGGACACCCTAAATCCTTCTTCTTCTCAAGAAGCCGGTTGAGTATAGCAGCGCTACACTCCTCCGTCAACTTAATGACCTCCGTGGTGGGCATCGACCTCTTGTTGTTGAGGATGTCCTTGAGGTAGCCAACGTATGTGGGTACTTGCATCGCTTCCATCAGAGGGACATTGATGTGGATCTTCTGGATAACCTCAACAAATCGAGCAAATTGCTCGTCCATGGTCAGCTTCCTGTTGCGATGAGGAAATGGCAACAGTGTGGTATCGTGGAATTCCTCCTGTGCCAGAGTTCCCTCAAGCACTTGGCTCTTAATGTTGGATGGCTCACCCTCCTTCTCTTTCGCCTTCCCTACATTGTTAGGATATGGCGGATCACGAGTGGTTTTACCCCCTTGTGTGGTCACCACACTAACATTTTCAAGGGAAGCCTCGGGTTGCCCCGGGATCTTCCCTACCTCGGATGAAGGGTAGCAGCAGCCAGTTGAGCTAATTGAGTTTCTAGCATTTTATTAAAACTCAACTGGTTTTTGATAGCAGAGTAGAAGCCTTCCATTTTAGCATTTATGCTCTCTAAAGATTTGTCATTGGCCGCTAATTTCTTAGAAATATTTTTGTTAATTTTAGCCTGGCCTAAGACAAGATCTTTCAAGGAGGGTTGGTTAGGATTAAAAGGATAAGCAGAATTGTTACCTCCTCGATAGTAATGACGTTGTTGATTCCACCCTTGACCTCCTTGTGGATGGTAGCCGTTGTTGTTCAAGTAGCAGAAGTCTGCACTGCCCTCGGGGCAATTATTCCCTGAGTGCCTAGTGTTGCCGCACATCTCGCACATCATGCGAGCGTCTACCGCCTGAACTCCTTCAGCCTTGTCCTCAAATTTCTTCAGCAAGAGGTCCTGTTTGGCGGCTAGCATATCCATCTCCTTGACGGTATGCATGCCACGCTTCCGGGACTGGAGACGATCATCGCTCCACCCTTGGTTGGAGGCCATATCCTCAATTTAGTCAATCGCACTCCCGACTGTTAACGAGAAGAAGGCTCCTCCCACAGCAGCATCAATATGGTCAAGGGCCACCGAAGTCAGCCCGTTGTAGAAGTTCTGGATAAGGAGCCAATCGTCCATATCGTGGTGAGGGCATGCCAGGATGTACTCCTGGAACTGCTCGCACGCTTCTGGGATTGACTCGTCTGATGCTTGCTGAAAGCTCAAAATCTTTCCACGAAAGGCGTTGGTCTTGCCCATCGGGAAGAATTTCATGAGGAACGCGTTTGAGCACTTGTCCCAGGTATCCACAACACTTCGGTTCATGTAGAACCACTTCTTTGCTCTCTCGATGAGGGAGAACAGAAACAGTCGGAGTCTGATGGCGTCTTGAGTGACTCCCTTGATGGTGAAAGTGTTGCAGATCTCCAGGAAAGTTTGGAGATGCACACCGGCGTCCTCATTGGCCTTGCCACAAAAGGGGTTAGCCTGCACCATGGTGATCAGACCCGTCTTGATCTCAAAGTTGGCCTCCCCCGTGTTAACCGGTGATCCAGTGAGGACATTGGCAGCTGAGGGTGCCGAGAAATCGCGAAGAATCTTCGAGCCTGATGATGCCATAAATGACGGTTCAACTGCCGAGAGGAAAATTTGAGGAGGAACGACACGAGGTCGGACTCTTCTCAGAAGAGCCTTTGGATTTGGGTTGTAATTATCGGGCAAATTGAAACCGGTCATCCACTACCTTGTTTTCACATAAAAGAGAAAACAGACGAAGATAAGCCTGCTAGAGCAAAGGTAAGGCAAATATAACCATATGGATATCCAAGGACTTATTATTTCTTCCTAGACCATTGTCTTCCTCGGCAACGGCGCCAGAAGTTCTTGTTGGTATTTCTTACGTTCACAGATAAATTTGCAAGTGCACAAATATACCATTGTAGCATTTTACCCAGGGAGTATTCCAAGATTATCGTTATTTATTTATTCCCAAAGGAAGACTATGGTCTGAAAGAGAATACTAAGATGCCATGAATATCATAAGCTATAGATGAGATACCTAAGTCCAGGAAGGGGTAAGATAATAATGGGTAAAGATAGTGTGACACACACAGAAGAGTCCTAATTTAATAATACACTAGTGCTAAGTGGAGAATAGTTATCTAGAGTCAGGTTCCTATAGTTCTTCTAGTATGAGTACATGGTTTAATTAATTATTCTAGCTATGCTTAGGACCCAGTTCTATGCTCCCAGGACTCTGGGGATACCGCTGCCCAGTGGCCCGACCTGCCACCATGAAGCGATCTCTTACCATTCGCCCTACACTTAGTGGCGGAGGACGGGAAAATATTGAGGTATGGTGAAGACTTGTGTTTGAATCCCTGTAAAATATGCATCTAATTTACCATCTCAATTTCTTTCTTGCTCATAGCTAAAAAAATCACTAGATGCTACAATGAACAAACTACAAGAACAAAGAACAAAATCATTATGTTGCTATTACCTTAGTGTTTACTGTGTGCCGCTGGTCGTCGCTCGGCCGCCCCTGGTCGCCGCAGTGCCGCACGCCGCTCGCTCGGCCTCCGCCAGCCGCCGCCCAGCCCCTCCCCAGCCCTAGCTCGGTCGAGTCGTGCGCCTTCAAGCACAAGAAATTTGGGCCTTCTGTTCAGCCCTAGCTCGGTCGAGTTGTGCGCCGTCCAACCCTTTTTGTTCTGTGTGTTTTTGGGCTAGCCAACACAAGAAATTGGGGGGGGGGGTCCCCTGTTGGGCCGGCTGAGGTATGGCTTGGGCCATACCTCGCCACATTGGGCCCTCCGCCACTTCCTACACCATATCCGAACGTGAAGGAATACAATGGACGGACATGGCTGTCACCACTTGTCGCCTAACTCTTACCCGTGGGATATGACCATAACCAATGTCTATGAAATAATCTGAGCACCATGCTCACATTACCATAGATACCTCTACCTCTCATGAATAAGACAAAAGGCAAACCGACATCCTAATTGCTCATTGGATCACGTCTGTGGCAATAGAGTTACTCGTCTAAACACAACAAGACTATAAATTAAACTAATAATGGAACTCTTATCTACTAAAGTAGAAGAGGAACCACACTCATATGAACTAGAATATAATTTCTTTATTAAGCTCAAAGTCATACAAAGGAAGAAGAGTACTAAAGACATACTCGAATTCCGAAGGTGACTCGGGAACCGAAAAGAGACTCTGAAGTATTCCTAAACTCCACTAGCCTAGAGACTAAGTTAGAAATGTAGGAACTTCTTCTTGTGGTATGTCTTGAATTGAAGTGAGCTCTTTCCTTTTATAGGCCTCTAATGCCGGTTGTTATGGCGGTTTCTAACCGCCATAACCCCCTAGCCGACCTTGGCATCCAAGAGGGAAATGACACGTTAATGTTGGTGGCGATTGGGCTCAAGGGTGGTTCAGGCTGAACCCCCACAACCGCCAATCACCACCGTCTTTCTCCTGCCACTTCTTGGTGGGCCCTTAAGGCGGTTCCTGGGTGTTTGGTCCCACTCTAAGTTGGTTTCACCCGACTTGTGGACCCTCTGATCTGCGGGAATCCAACGTGGCGATAGCTGATAGGTTGGAGTTGTGTTTCTTCGCCACGCGAGCTCGTCTTCACTTCATTTATTTGATAAATGTTCCTGCATCCAACTAAATTCCAAGGCCATGTGAAACTTTATTAATTCTAAACCTAAATGCTGGTAAAGGACTCTAATTCTCTTTTATTTCCGAGGTATGTGACGGTCGGAATCGTTACTTAACGACCGTCAACAAGCAAGAGCATGGCCAAATATCTTGGAAGTTCACGGTGCATGGTCACTACTCAGCTTCCTCGGCTTACAAAGCACAGTGTCATGGGTCGCCTGACACACCTTTTGACTCGTTGATCTGGAAAGCTTGGGCACTGAGAAAATGCAAGCTACATCATGGTTCATTATCCAGAACAGGATATGAACTTCTGACCGACTTGCAACTAGGGGTTGGCAGAACAATGGGAGGTTCCCCCTTTGCCAAAAAGAGGATGAAACGGTCTTACACCTCGTCGCTGATTACAGATATACCAAGAGGATTGGAGCCTTGTAGCCTCTTGGGTGGGTTACCAACAGCTCGAGCCTCACCATTGAGGGAACAATCAGACGATCCAAGAATGGTGGGAGATGCTAGCCTTTGTTGAGCATCGCAAGGAAGGGCCTGCATACCTTGATTCTACTCATCGTTTGGGAAATTTAGAAGGAACGTAACTGGAGGATCTTCGACCATAGGGAGGCCTCCTCGTCCTCCTTGCTTGCGAAAATAAAGGAGGAGGCCCGTGTGTGGGCCATGGCAGGGGCTAAGTGTCGAAACTTGGTTTCGGCAATATATTTTATGGGGTCGCAGTCGAGATCGCCAAGCACAATGGGTTAGAAGAAGAAGAAGATTTAGACAGGTTCAGGCCCTCTCGTGAGGTAATACCTTACTCCTGTTTCGGTGGATTCGATCCACCGAGTGTCTTTATTGATCTCGTGATCTAAAGATGAAGGCTAAAAGCTGATCTCCTATTGGAATATCCCTCAAGGGACACCCCTTACCCCCCTTATATAGTCTTGGGAGGAAGGGTTTACAAGTCGGAAACCCTATCTTATTCTAAGTTGGTTTCCTCAATCTTACCCAACCGTGACTATAGGCCGATTGCCTTATCTCTATCGGCAACCGTAACGCCTAAGTCAAGTTCGGCTTACAGATATAGCAGGCACAATCTATCCCTACCTCCGGTCGGATAAGCTTGCCAAGTAGATACCCGATTGCCACAATCTCCACAGTAGCCCCGAGTCCTTTTCGGGCCGACGAGACAACTCAGCTTCGGACCAAAGTAGCACTCAACCAAAAATCTCTTCGACCGAGTGCTTTTGGCGCCGAGTGATTCCATCATCTCTCGCTGAATCTTCCCGAGTGGCTCCAAAGCGTGAAGGGCTGGAAAAAAATATACATAAAAATTTTTAAAAATAAAGATCTAGGTGCATCTCCCGATGCACCTAATTATAGGTGTAGCCCCCGACTATGTGGTTAGTCAAAAATAGACTAAGCATATAGTCAAGAACTATAAAAAATTATTCTTATATAGATGCCTAGCTCATGCTAAAGCAATCATAGAAATCTCATTACTCAGCAAGTTCATACTCAACCAAGTGAATTTGCCCGAGTCATCTCAGAATAAATAATTCAATCATCCCTCATGGGTAAAAAGCACTCGGTAAACTTTTGCTCAACCGAGTGGATTCGCCCGAGTAATCTCGGAAAAAATAACTCAATCAACCCTAGCGGGTGAAAAGCACTCGGTAAGCTCATGCTTATCCAAGTAGATATGCCCGAGTCATCCCGGAACAAATATTTTAATCATCCCTTATGGGAAAATAAGTTCTTTCAATCATATGAAAAATATGACCAAGTTATTAAACAACTTTTGCCATAATACTGGTCTCAATCTTATAAAGATCTTCACCAAGGTGGAAAACAAACAGCATCGGCAAGATTACCCGACCAAATGCCGAAAAACCAAACAGCCCTTGTTCACCAAGGCAGCTATAAAAACTCAGTTGTTGGTCACCTTCCAAATTGCATCGTGTCAGCTTCTCATGAAGTCAGGCAAACCGCGGTATGGAAGGATCTTTTAAAGGTACAGGGCACTCGGACACGCGCATATTGCCAGGGCAAATCTGCTTAAGCTCATCCGCTTAAGTCCCTAAGGACACGTATCGACCACACCTTAGCCGGGCCGTAGATTTTCTTATGGGCTCGGCCCACTCACCGAAAACCTAGAGCAACCCTCAAATCTTTCTTTATAAAGACACGAGGTCGTCCCCGCCTCTTCATCTTCCAAAATTCCCCTTCTCGCAATCGCTCATCGGTTCATTGCGGGAACCCTAGGCTTGCGCACTTCTCGTCCATCCGCCAAGAAGCTTGCTTGCCGCGACAACTAGCTCCTGCAGCCAAAACTCCCACATCTATTGCCCAAGATCCAACCGCTCCTCAACAACCTCGCTCTCATGGCGGAAGAAAAGAGGATTCCGTTCGACCAATGGGCCACCTCAGACGTGAGGGAGTACACCCTCAAGGAGATGGTGAAGCACGGCGTGCTTCCGCCCAAGAAACTTGTGGGATGGCGCCCGGCGGCGGGGGAGGACTTCCCGACCCCAAACACCGGTGAGCTCGTTGTCTTTACCTCCTTTTTCTATTGCGGATTCAGTCTTCTCACCTCCGAATTCTTTCGGGGGCTCTTGGATTACTATGGTCTTCGCATCTACCATCTGAATCCCAACTCGATGCTTCACATAGCACTCTTCATTCACGTGTGTGAAGCCTTCCTTGGTATTCTTCCTCACTTCAACTGTTCCGTCGTATGTTCTACTCGAAACCCCATCCGAACAAGGACCAACCTTGTGTCGTTGGCGGGCAGCTTCGAGCTTCGCGGATCTCTTCGCAAAGACTACTTCTCTCTCCCCTTGAAATCCTCGAACAAAGGCGGCATGCGAACCGGTTCTACATCAGCAATCTTGAACCCCTTCCCGCCTTTGTCGGTCTTCCTCCTGTCCCCAAACCGTCTTGGAGCACCGTCCCGTAGCCCAAGAATGGGATGAAGCCAACGATCGCTCGCGAAGATCCTGGCGATGAAGAAAAGGAACCTTCGCGGGAACAAATCACTCGGCACTTCATCGTGCCGATCGGCGCCAATCGGGAGCGGTCGAAGCCGGCCTTCGAGTACGAAGGCGGAACGACCCAATCGGGAGGACCCGGATCCACTCACATACGAGATCCTGAAGATCCGGATGTACAAGCTCTTTTCGTCCGGGATCTCAGTCGAGCGGGCCCTCATTCTGCCTGTCCTCCCATTCAGCATCCACCGACCTCCTCCTCGGTAAGCCGATTGGTTGCTTTATAGTATCTTTCAACCTTGACGTCTTGTCGCTTAATGTCGCACTTTCCCTTCTTTGGGAAAACACCTCTATCATTTCCAAGCCATATAAGATGGCTCATGATGATGCGCGCGTCGCCCCACCAAGAAGCCGACGGCGGGATAAAAATCCAAACCGATCCAGCCGGGAAGCGGCGGCGCCGAGTGAGGACTCGAACAAGCGCGCAAGCAAAAGGCGGCTGATCATCGAGGACTCGGACGACGACGTCCCGGCTCCTCCAGTCGAGACCCCGCCTCTAAGGCGATCACCGCGGACTGTACCGAAGATCCGCCGATCAACCAGGTAAGCTCTGAAACCGAAGTCCTGAGTTCTTTCATAGAAAACTTTTCTTTATCTTCGCTGTGTTCACTTTGCAGGGAGGCCTCGGACATAGATCCCGCCGGAAGGGTGAAGGGCCGACCCGCCCGCCGCTCCCGAAGTGCCAAGGCCGTCGAGCCAAAACCCCGGAGCCCGCAACCGAGTGCGAGCTTCGGAGAAGCACCCTTCTCCTCGAAGAGAGCGCCCCGGGAAGAGCCCCGACCGCAGCCGGGATATCCCGACCGGAAACCAGTCTGCGGAGAACCCACGGCTGCGGCCCGAGCGCCCCCGACTGAGGGTCACTCGGCACAGAGCCCGAGGAAGAAGAAGGGCCCGGCTGCCCCACCTAGGCAGGCAGCCGCCGAAACCGGTGAGATTTGCTTCGGAACTTTCCTTTGTTCTTTCAATTTTGAATCTTTCATGTCTTCATTGGTCTTTCTTATTTGCCGCCACGGTAGAAGAGATCCCTGTGCTACGATCTGCCGAGACCGGGTTCCTCCGATCGAATCGAGTGGCGGGACTCGGAAGGCGAGAGAAGGCATCATCCTCGACCGGCAGTTGAAAAGGATGAAAGGGATGCCCTCGTTGAGAGCCTGAACGAGGCGACCCGACTGCTCAACGTAAGCCTTCATCTTTCTTTTTGATCATATCTTCGTTATCCTTCAGTCGATCATCTTTCTGCCTTCGCATGCAGAAAGAATATTGCCGCTCAATGGCAAAATCTGAGGTGCTGGAAAAGCTGGTGCCTCACTTAAACTCCTTGGAAGACGTTCAGCGACAGCTGAAGGTCACTCGGGAGGAGGCCGCTTCGAGGGAGGCCGCTTTAAGGAGGGAGATCTCGGAGCTTCGGGAAGCGAACCTTGACCTCCGCGGATCAATCGGAAGTAAGCCTGCCTCTCCCAGCTTCACCATGATTCTTTTGTTGATCTTGTCAATTGATAATCCTCTTTCGTCGTAGAAAATTCTTCGGAGGTCCACTCGCTTCAAGTCCAACTGGAAGCGGTCAGCCTCGACAAGGCCGAGATGGAGGCCGAATTTGAAGGTAACCTTCTTTGAAGTTGAATTTCATGTGCCGCTTCATTCCCGAGTGCCTTGAATGATCGGAACTCCTTGCAGCTTATAAGATGAAGACCCGAGCCCAATACGACGTCTTACTTGGGCGGATCAAGTCTAGCGACGAAATTCGGGAGGAGGTCGCCAACGCCGCCACGCCGATCTTGACATCCTTGTTCGATCAAGGAGTTGGGGCCAGCTCGGCTGAGCCAATCGAGATCTTCGACAAGCTCCGCGGCTCCCGAGCGATTCGAAGAACATCACCGAAGCGGCCAACATGGGGGCTGGTCGGCTCTTGCACGAGACCAAGTCCCTCTACCCCGAGTGGATATTCATTCAATCGGGAGGGCTTCGCGAGGGGACAACAGACGAGCAGCCTTAGATATGCTCGGCGAGGCGCAGGAGGCGGCGAAAAGATCTCTTTGGATGTAGTGAACAATTTTAAGCTTTGAACTTATATTCGACTTCGCTTTGTGAATGTCATGTAATTGTAACACTCTTGACATGGAATCTTTGTGACTATTTTTAGTTTATTTATGTCAATGCCTTGATTCGAGCCTTTGCGTGAAATTTCTTAAGTAGTTTTCGCTCGTGTCATCAAGCCTAGGCTCGATTAGGTCATCGGAAAACTCTCAGTCCTTAGACACTGAGCTCGAGTCGAAGGACATTAAACAATGATAAACCAAATTGTGCACAAAAATTTGATGAGGAAAATGTGAGCTTTATTGATATGTGTATCAGCCCCCGACTGCTAACTCAAGAAGTCATCTTGCTTGAGGTTGGCGGTCAAGGAAAACATGAGGCCTTAGCCAAATTAGGCGTAAAACCGTCGAAGATGCTCGATGTTCCAGAATTCTCCACCATGGACCCGTCTTCGCGCTTTAGCCGGTAAGCACCGGGCCGAGTCACTTCGGCGATTATATAGGGTCCTTCCCATAAGGGAGATAACTTATGTCGGTCTTTGGTGGTCTGGATCTTGCGTAGGACCAGGTCGCAACAATGAAAGCTCGTGCTCGCACGTTGCGATTGTGGTATCTCCTGAGTCCTTGAAGGTATTTGGCCGACTGGATGAGGGCTGCCTCGCGGGCCTCTTCCAATCGGGTGAGGTCATCCACTCGGTCGATGTCGTAGCGTTCATCGTTGAAGCTGCGGACCCGGAGAGACTCAAACTCCATCTCATTTGGCAACATGGCTTCTGCGCCATAGACCAGAAAGAAAGGAGTTTGGCCGGTGGCCCGACTGGGTGTAGTTCGGAGCGACCATAGAACCGAGGGAAGTTCTTGGACCCACTTGCCGGCGTAAGGGCTTAGCCGGTCGAAGACGCGAGCCTTGATGCCTTGAAGAACCATGCCGTTTGCTCGCTCGACTTGCCCGTTGCTTTTGGGGTGAGCTACCGATGCGTAGCAGATCTTGATTCCGAAGTCTTCGCAGAATTCCTTGAAGATGCCTCCCGTGAATTGAGTCCCATTATCGGTTATGATTCTGTTTGGGACGCCGAAGCGGTGCACGATGTTGAGGAAAAATCCCGTGCTTTGTCGGCAGTGATTGTGGCAACCGGCTTGGCTTCAATCCACTTGGAGAACTTGTCGATTGCGACGAAGAGGTGTGTGAAACCTCCCGGAGCTTTCTTGAAAGGGCCAACCATGTCCAGCCCCCATACCGCGAACGGCCGGGAAAGTGGGATTGTTTGAAACTCTTGGGCCGGGACATGGCTTTGTCGGGCAAAGAACCGGCAGCCTTCGCAGGTTCTTACGACTTTATCCGCGTCGGAGACCGCGGTAAGCCAAAAATCCTTGTCCGTAAGCTTTGCCGACTAGAGTGCGTGCCGCCGCGTGGCTTCCGCATATGCCCGAGTGGATATCTTGGAGTAATTGTTTCCCTTCTTCGGGTGTGATGCACCTCATTAGAATTCCGAGAGGGCTTCTCTTGTATAAATCGGAGTCGACCATGACGTACGCTTGGCAACGACGCCGCGACGCGTTCGCTTCATCCCGGTCATCCGCGCTCTTTTGAGTTAAGAATTTGATGAGCGGCGTCCTCCGTCGGTATCGATCATGGTGACTTCGTTCGTGGTTTGCTCGTTGGGAGCTGTCTTTGCCGTGACGGTTGGCTCGTAGAGATGTTCGACAAAGACATCTCGTTGGAGCGGCTTCGCGCTTAGATCCGAACTGCGCTAGCTCGTCGCGGCCTTCGTTGTTATGTCTCGGGACATGTGAGAGTTCGAGTCCGTCAAACTTGTCCTCAAGCTTGCGGACCTCTTGTCGGTAGGCCTCCATAGTGTCGCTTAAGCAAGACCAGTCTTTCATCACTTGATTGACGACCAGCTGGGAGTCGCCTTTCACGATAAGCCGTCGAATCCCGAGTGAGACCGCAAGGCGCAGTCCATGTAAGAGAGCTTCGTATTCGGCGACGTTGTGTGAGGCGGAGAAGTGGAGGTGAAGGGCATATCTTAGCCTTTCCCGGTCGGGAGATCGCACAACTCCCGCTCCCAAGCCGGTGATCCTCTTGGATCCATCGAAGTGCATGGTCCAGTGTTGGAGGTCTTCCCGAGGCACGTGTTCTTGCCTGTTCGATCCACTCGGCCAGAAGTCCGCTAAGGCTCGTGACTTAATGGACGTCGGGCTTAAAAGTTAAGTCCGGCGGCATCGCCAGGGCCCACTTGGCGATGCGCCCGGTTGCCTCGCGGTTGTGGACGACGTCGTCGAGTGGGAAAGAGGTGATGACGGTGACCGAGTGACCCTGAAAGTAGTGTGCCAATTTCCTCGCGGTTATTAGAACACCATAAAGCAATTTTTGTACCTGGGGGTATCGGATTTTGGCTCCTGCCAAAACTTCGCTGACAAAGTAAATTGGTCTTTGAATCTTCTGGGCCCGTCCTTCTTCTTCTCGTTCAACCACAAGGACCGTGCTGACCACTTGGTGAGTGGCTGAGACGTACAGCAAGAGGGGTTCCTGGGGCTGAGGTGAAGCCAGGACGGGTGGCGTGGTAAGGAACTCTTTGAAATCTTCAAAGGCCTTGTCAGCTTCTGTGGTCCACTGGAAGTCGTCTGTCTTCTTCAGCAACCTGAAGAAGGGCATGCCTCGTTCGCCGAGTCGGGATATGAAACGGCTCAGTGCCGCCATGCAGCCAGTGAGCTTTTGGACGTCTTTCTGATTACTCGGGGGCTTCATGTTTAAGATAGCGTTGATCTTCTCTGGGTTTGCTTCGATGCCGCGATGTGATACCATGAAGCCGAGCAGTTTGCCTGATGGGACGCCGAAGGTGCACTTCTCCGGGTTCAACTTCATTCTGAAGGCCCGGATGTTTGCAAAGGTTTCTTCTAAGTCGGCGATCAGGTCTTCTTTCTGCTTGGTCTTGATGACAACATCATCGACATAAGCTTCAACGTTTTTGCCGATCTGTGTCTGGAAGCATCTTTGAATCATGCGTTGGTATGTAGCTCCGGCGTTCTTTAGGCCGAAAGGCATGGTGATGTAGCAGTAGGCCCCGAACGGCGTGATGAAAGATGTCTTCAAGCAGTCGGATTCTTTCAGACTGATCTGGTGATAGCCCGAGTAACAATCCAAGAAGCTCAGGAGTTCGCAGCCGGCTGTTGAGTCGACAACTTGGTCGATACGAGGTAGCCCGAATGGATCCTTGGGGCGAGCTTTGTTGAGGTCGGTGTAATCGATGCACATGCGCCACCGCCCGTCTTCTTGCGGACCAAGACTGGATTGGCTAGCCGGTCGGGATGAAGGACTTCTTTAATGAAGCCGGCAGCCAAGAGCTTTGCAAGTTCTTCTTTGATCGCGTCTTTTCGATCCTGTGCGAACTGCGTAATCGTTGTTTTATTGGTTTGGCGTCGTCTTTGACGTTCAAAGAGTGCTCGATCACCTCCCTAGGAATTCCAGGCATATCGGATGGTTTCCAAGCAAAAACATCTTTATTATTTTGGAGGAAGGTGACGAGCGCGCTTTCCTATTTAGGATCTAGGTCGGCGCCGATTACAGCGGTTTTGGAGGGATCGGACGAATCAAGGGAGATCTTTTTGGTCTTGGCGTCGCCGGATCCCGATTTGGCTATCTTCTTTGCGGGGACTTCGCCCTCTCGCCGAAGTTGATGCAGCCAATCGGACTTCTTGTTGGCCACGTAATCTCTCGCGAGATTGGGCCATGTCGCAGCTCTCCTTGTCGCAGGTGAAGGCTTGCTTCACGTCGCTGCGAAGAGTGATGACGCCGTTGGGACCCGGCATCTTCATGCAAAGATAAGTGTAGTGAGGGATCGCCATGAACTTGGCAAGCGCAGCCTTCCGATGATGGCATGATATGCCGTTTCAAGTCGGCCACCTCGAAGGTGACGTTCTCCGTTCGGAAATTCTCTCGGGCTCCGAAGGTGACCGGGAGGGAGATATGCCCGAGTGGTGTTGAAGATAGCCCCGAGATAACTCCGTGGAAGGGGCTGAGCTTGCTTTGAGTTCGGCCCTCGGGATGCATTTCATCCATAGTCTTGGCAAACAGGATGTTGAGGGCGCTGCCCCCGTCGATGAGGACGCGCTTAAGCCTGATGTTGCGGACTACGGGGTCCAGGACGAGTGGATAGCGTCCCGGGTGGACCACTCGGTCAGGATGATCCGAGCGGTCAAAGGTGATGGCCACCTCCGACCATCGCAGATATTGAGGGACTTCCGGTTGAGCCGCGTTGACCTCCCGGTCAGTTAACTTTTGTTTCCTCTTGGATTCATAAGCTAACGGGCCCCCGAAGATGTGGTTGAGCTCCCCCACTGGATCTTGAAAAGGTTCGGCATTTTCAGCCGCGTTGTTCTTCTTGGCGCCGGATGGACCAGCCTCGTCAGTCGGCTTCTTGTTGAGCTGCGCCGCGTACTGTTCAGCGAACTGCTTGTAGATAAAGCAGTCCTTTGCCGCGTGCTTGTGATTCGGATGGTGGGTGCACTGGGCGTTCATGATGGCGTCGTAGGCGGCGACTCGGGACGGCGTTGAGCATTGGAGGTTGCGGCCACCGGGTCTTGGATCGGCGCTTGCGATCTTTCGGGCCCCGGTTGCTGTTGTTGCCGCCGTCCTTCTTAGGATTTCGGCTTCCTCCCGCTTGCTTGTCCTCTCTTCTGTCGGGCCGATCTTGACGGGCTGCCTTGATGGCGTCGTTTGATTTGGCGTATGAATTCGCCGTCTCAAACATCTGCTTCACCGTCTTCGGTGGCTTGCGTCCGAACTTGCCGATAAGCAGCTCATCACGGACTCCCTTCTGGAAGGCGGCGATGATGATGTCATCGGTGATGTTCGGGATCTTGTTGCGCTTCTCGGAGAAGCGACGAATGTAATCCTTCGAGGCTCGTCCGGCTTCGGATGACATTGTAAAGGTCGAAGTGCGTGCCGGGCCTCTCGAAGGTGCCTTGGAAGTTGGCGACGAAGTGGTCCTCGCTCGCTCCACGAGCCGATTGAGCCTCTTGGCGGTGGTGAGCCAATTTCGGCGAGTTTGCGAGGGCCACGGGCGGGTAATTGGCCATGGCTTTGTTGTCGCCACCGCAGCTCGGATGGCAAGGGTATATACGTTAACCAAGATTCGGGGTCGGTTTTGCCATCGTACCTTTCTATTCCGGTGGGCTTAAAGCCACTCGGCCAATGCACTCGGCGGAGCTCCCGAGTGAAGGCCGGTACTCCATCGTCGCCGCTATCGGGTGATCCTCCGATCTTCCCGAGTGCGACGGTCGCGCTCTTGGTAGCGGCGGTCGAGGACTTCCCGCAGATCACTCGGCGGGGTCTTCCTTGGCCGGTAGGGTAGCTGGAACTGTTGCGGCGGACTCGGTGGTGGACGGGCGGACGTCCATGTCGTTTGCGGCGGGAGTCGACCGTCGCTCTTGGTGCCTCGGGCGGACTCGGGAGGTGGGCCTCTTGGCCTAGTTGACGACCGAGCCGGCTCGGGCCTCTGTAGTCTCCGACCTTAGGGGTGGGAGCCGGCTCTTGTCGGCGTTTCGGCCACGGATTCGGTCGGCCTTCTTGCCGAAGTGGTGGGAGGGCCGTTAGCCGTGGCAGCAACGATGGTCTTGATCTTATCAAGTATAGGAGTCACGTTAGCCGGAGCCGTCTCCATGACGGTGTCCAAGAGCGTGAGTGCGGCGACAGCGTTCTGCTGTGGCGTCTGGAAGACATTGGTGTTGCGAACCCGTGTTTGGAGGATGGCCTCGGCGGATCGTCCAGTGCACGCGATCCTGTTTCCTTTTATCGGCCTCGTCTTTGCGTTGTTTGTCTTCTTCGGTGTCTTGCGTTCAAGCTCCACTCGCTCGTTCCTCTTCGGCAAGCCTTCGGCCATGGCTGAGTCGGACTCATCCGGCTCGGCCATGAGGACGTCGAAGCACTTCGGCTCGCATCCATATGGCGTCGGAGTTGTCGGCTTCGTCGAGGGATGCCGTAGAGATTGTCGAAGCCGGCGGAGCCGAGGTATCCGTTGAGCTCGAAGATGAGCAGGAGCCAAAGGACGGGAGGATGACGGCGACCTCCCTTGATCCCGGGAAATCCGGATCCGGATCGCTCCATCCGAGTCGGAGCTTGGGGATCAGGCTCCTCCGAGTGGCTCCTCGCCAACTCGGGAGAGCGATTGGCTGTAGATCTTGGCGACGTTTGGTAGCCCGAACAGCACCGGGAGGTCTTCAGCTGAGTAGATTGCTTCCGTCGGGGAGGCAAGAAGATTGGCGCAGATCTCGGCGGCATTCGGTAATCCGAATGGCGCCGAGTGAAGTCCGTCGTCGGAGAAGGTGGATCGCATCTTGGTCTTCAAGATGTTATCGAAGATCTCGGCGCTGTTGGAGAGCCCGAACGGCGCCGAGTAGGTTTTTCCCTCCGACCGGTTCGAATCCGAGTCGAGGGAGGAGTCGCCGGCGAAGTTGGCGGCGAAGTCGCCGAGTCTTGAAGGAGATCCCATCACGCTTGTCGGCGAGATTGTTGAAGAATTCTCGACGCGCGGCCCCCTACCCGGCGCGCCAACCGTCGAAACTTGGTTTCGGCAATATATTTTATGGGGTCGCAATCGAGATCGCCAAGCACAATGGGTTAGAAGAAGAAGAAGATTTAGACAGTTCAGGCCCTCTCGTGAGGTAATACCTTACTCCTGTTTCGGTGGATTCGATCCACCGAGTGTCTTTATTGATCTCGTGATCTAAAGATGAAGGCTAAAAGCTGATCTTCTATTGGAATATCCCTCAAGGGACACCCCTTACCCCCCTTATATAGTCTTGGGAGGAAGGGTTTACAAGTCGGAAACCCTATCTTATTCTAAGTTGGTTTCCTCAATCTTACCCAACCGTGACTATAGGCCGATTGCCTTATCTCTATCGGCAACCGTAACGCCTAAGTCAAGTTCGGCTTACAGATATAGCAGGCACAATCTATCCCTACCTCCAGTCGGATAAGCTTGCCAAGTAGATACCCGATTGCCACAATCTCCACACTAAGCGCCTACTTGAGCTTATACCCTACCTTGCTTAAAGTGTACTGTATAGTTCTATTTTGCTCTTATGGGTTGTATTTTCTCATGCTTTACTAATGAAATGGCCCAATCTCGTGCTGATTTTCATTCAAAAAAATTGTTACCTCTGCAAATAAATATGGTCCAAAGAGACAAGATTTCTGTGTGGCTGGAAGATAATTTCAACACAAGCAATCAGAATAGCTAGGATCTCCTTGGACAGTTTATACTACATTTTTCTAGGACTGAAGCTTGTGCTACTCAAACATGCTTCAGAAAAAAATAAAAATGAATTCAGACTAGCACTATGCCATTGCAGGTGCGTATATAGTTTATGATACATAACTATACACCTAGAATCAAAATGTAATGCATTTGCTGCACAGTGCCACGCCATGCAAGTTCAGAGGAATTAGGCAATCCAGGAGCTCTGAGATGAGCTAACTCTTGTACATTCAAAAGGAAATACTACTCGATGATGCATCGGTTCAACGAGCAGACATTAATACATCATGCTCAGAGGGAGATTTTCTTAATTTGGTGCTAACCAGGTGAAAACCACATTCTTGATCTTAAAAAGGGTAACCGCTATTATTCTCAAACTGATTCAATTCATTTTTCTCCAGATAAGCACAATAGAACACACTTGTTGATAATGTCCTCCTTTTTTATTGTCTTCTCAAGCAAACAATTGGTCAATTGTTCATTTGTTACCCCAATGTTTGCATGTTTCAATCCTTCAGGTTCAGAATGGATAAAATTCTTCAGTTCTTTCAAAAAAGATTTCTTCAGAATTCAGGGGATGGCATTAGGCATTTAATCAGAGCTTTTTGCAGTGTCAACGTCAGCAATACTATAATTTCAGTTCGAAACTTGAAGCTATTCCAAATAACTTCCAAACTGAATTGCATCAAACTTTCCAAAAAAAATGAAAAGGGTCCTTTCCACGCGGCAGCGCCCTCCCCTGATATTTCCGCGCGCGCGAGGCTGATCCCGCGAAGGCGCCGCCTTTAAATTGCCTCTCCTATCCGTTGCTCCCATCCCCATCCCCCCCCCCCTCGATTCGAATCGCCTCCTCTCCTCTCTCCCCAACCAAACCCTAGAATTCCCCTGCTGCGGATCGAGCCATGGCGGCGGCAGATGGGCTCCCTCCGGGCCTCAGGTTTGACCCCAAGGACGACGAGCTCGTCGCCCGCTACCTCCTCGCGCGCATCCAAGGTAAGCCCCTCCCTCTCGACGGCTTCATCCTCGAGGCCGATCCCCTCAGCGCGCCGCCATGGAGGCTTCTTGCGGATCACGTCCGGGGCGATGAGGTGCTCCTCTTCGCGGAAGCGCGGGCCAAGAACGGCAAGGGAAGCCGGCAGAAGCGCACCGTCGAGGGTTCAGGGTACTGGCAGGGGCAGAGGATGTCCGTCGATGGCGAGAAGCTACTCGTCCCCAACGATGGCGGCGTCCTGGAGGTCACCTGGCGCAAGTACGTCCTCAGCTTCTTCGCAGACGGAGAGAAGGGCAGCTCGGGGTGGGTGATGCACGAGTATGCCGTCACGGCGCCGGCCGAGCTCGCCTCGTCGCCGATACGACTCTACCGCATCCGGTTCAGCGGCCACGGCAAGAAGCGCAAGAGGGAACCGGAATCTCAGAGCACCCACGACGACGACGGTCGAGCACGCGCTGCCGCTGCCCCTAGGCGCGCCGTAGCAGAGGACTTGGCGCCTCCGCCACAGCCTGTTCCTCCTCCTGCAGTGGTGGTGAACTCTGTCTCTGACGGAGCTGATCAGAGCTGCTCTGCCGTGGGGGACAACTCTTGCATGGTGTTTTCTGATCTTCCCGTGTCAATCGATGAGGATGAGCTGCAGAGTTTTGTGCCTGAGTTCGCCGCGCGCAACCTGTTCGTCTCTATGCCACAAGGAAGCCGTGAAGCTGAAGCAGACGCCGGTGGTGGCGCATCACCGGCGCAATCTGTGTCGTCGTCGCCGGACAACAAGAACCATTCCTCATCAGGTGTCACGGAGGCGCCAGTGTTCGCTGATGTCGGAGGTCCAGAGAGCATGGATGATCAGAGCTGCTCCGGCGTGGTGGACGATTCTTCCATGGTGTTTGCTAATCTTCCCGGGTTAATCCATGAGGCTGAGCTGAAGCTTCTGCTTGAGTATGCCGTGCACAACCCATTGGACTCTCCAGCAGAAGGTGGCCATGAAGCTGAAGCAGGTGGTGGTGGTGGCCGTGCAGCACCGTCGCCGTCTTGGGTGTCATCGCTGGACAACCAAAACGACGAGGTGCCAATGTTCTTTGAGTTTCCAGAGAGCATGGATGACATGTTTGGCTGCTTCGACTTCGCCTCCATGGACGACCAGAGCTGTGGTAGGGCCGTGTCAGAGATTGCTCTGCTCGAGGAGCCCTTTCTTCCTCCTGCGGCAATGGTGAACCATGACGATGACTACATCTCTGACATCGCCGATCAGAGCGGCTCCGGCGCCCTTCTTCCTCCTAATTCAGTAGTGGTGGACCTTCCCAGTGACTCTGACGGCGCCGATCAGAGCACCCACGACGACGACGGTCGAGCATGCTACGCCCCCCAGATCGCCGTGGCGGAGACTACTCTGCTCGAGCACCGCGCGCCGCCACCACAGCCCGTTCCTCCTTCTGCAGAGGTGGTGAACCAAGCCGATGACTCTAATGGCGCTGATCAGGGCTGCTCGAGTGTGGTGGATGATTCATCCCTGGTGTTTGCTGCTCTTCCCGACCTGATCGTCTTGCCAGCGGAGGAAGCCGGTGCCGGTGGTGGTGCAGCAACGGCGCCATCTTGGGCGTCATCGCTGGACAACCAAAACGACGACGCACCAGTGTTCTTTGAGTTTCCAGAGAGCATGGATGACCTGGTTGGCTGCTTGGACTTTGCCGCCATGGACAAACAGAGCTGCACTAGCGCCGTGTCGGAGACTGCTCTGCTCGAGGATCCCTTTCTTCGTCCTGCGGCAATGGTGAACCATGACGACGACTATGCCGATCAGGGCTGCCCCGGTGCCGTTCCTTCTCCTTCAGCAGTGGTGGATCTTTCCAGTGACTCTGACTGCGCCGATCAAAGCTGCTCCGGCGTGGTGGACGATTCTTCCAAGGTGTTTGCTAATGGGTTAATCCATGAGGCTGAGATGAAGCTTCTGCTTGAGTACGCCGCGCGCAACCCATTGGACTCTGCAGCAGAAGGTGGCCATGAAGCCAAAGTAGGTGGTGGTGGTGGCCGTGCAGCACCGGCGCTGTCACCGTCTTGGGTGTCATCGCTGGACAACCAAAACGACGAGGCGCCAATGTTCTTTGAGTTTCCAGAGAGCATGGACGACATGTTTGGCTGCTTTGGCTTCGCCTCCATGGACGACCAGAGCTGCGGTAGCGCCGTGTCAGAGATTGCTCCGCTCGAGGAGCCCTTTCTTCCTCCTGCGGCAATGGTGAACCATGACGGTGACTATATCTCTGACATGGCTGATCAGGGCGGCTCCGGCGCCCTTCCTCCTCCTAATTCAGCAGTGGTGGACCTTCCCAGTGACTCTGACGGCGCCGATAGTTGTTGATAGGTTGATTAAATGTGCTTAAGTAGCACTAATTGTAATCTTTATTGATGGCAATAAAATATTTACT
Organism: Oryza australiensis; assembly: GCA_019925245.2. NCBI lineage: Eukaryota > Viridiplantae > Streptophyta > Magnoliopsida > Poales > Poaceae > Oryza > Oryza australiensis. The sequence continues at coordinate 3,714,532 of JAIFGZ020000342.1, forward strand.
TGATTCATTTGTTTGTGGAAACAGTGTACTCTGCATGAGTTGGATTCAGTTAAGACTCTCAAATCTGAATTTCAGAGATGTTAAGACTTCAGTTGGTTAGTTGTGTTGCTGAAAGCTGATGCAGGTCATTTTGAAACAGCATTACAGCAACAGCTAGCTGGCTATGCTACTGTTTCTGTTTTGCACGCACATTTTGTTTAACAGCTCCCTTCAGTCTTAACCAACATCAACAAGGTTCAGATCATGCCGAAGCTTCTCAAATGGCATTCTCAATGTCAGAATGCACATGTCTGCAAGCTGGTCTATGGAACTGATGAGGGGTATGAACCTGATAAACACTAAGTTCCTTGATCAGGCATTCCACCCAAACCAACTCTGCTGCAGAATTAGTCCTAAGGCTTTGTATTTAGCATGAGCATTAGTCCTAATTGTAATCTGTACTCATGGAAATAAATTAGTTACTTGCTTCATTTCTTTATGCCAAATGTGTACTCTGCACAAGTTGAAGCCTGAATTTCAGAAAATTTCAATAAATTAGTTACTTGATTCATTTGTTTATGCCAAATTAATAACACCAGTAGAGTTTGCTCAGAAAAAGAGGCTTTTAACGGTTTCAACAGCTGGAATTGCTAAAGGAGGGCTCTGTTGCTGAAACTGATGACGGTGATGAGGGGTCTTTTTGTCGGGTCGGCCGAAAGACTCGGTCGACCAATTTCATTAAAAAATGGGAACAAATACAACAAAAATAGTTTGCATGCAACGACAGAACGCTGCCGAGTCGGGAAGGAGGCAGGGCCTCAGTCCCAACAAGCTAAAAGAGAAAAACAGCAGCTACTCAGTCCCAGCAGATACTCAGCCAATGTCATCATTACAAATTGTAAACACTCCTGCCGCCTTCCAAACTAGGATCTTTTCCTTTGCATCCTCCACTAACTGTTTAGGCGTGCACGACCTTTGATTAAAAATCCTCGCATTGTGCTCTTTCCATATGAACCAACAAACCATCATGAACACTGTGTCGAACCGCTCCCTGTAGCCCGTCCAAAAAAACTGCCTGGCTCCAGTCTCCACTCAGAGAGGCTGGAAGTACTCCTCGGAAGTGGGAAATTGATGCCAATCCAGCTTCTCATCAATCTCCAGACATGGCCAATGAAATCACAAGACATAAACAGATGTCAGCAGTCCTCTTACTCGCGTAGGCACAGCACACAACAATCTTTGTGCGGCCACCCCCTTTTTTGCAGATTATCAGGCGTTAAACATCTTCTTCTCGCGGCCAACGAAAGAAATAAGCGGACCCTTGACGGTGCATTTGTCTGCCAAATCAGCTTGCCATGTGGGCAAGTTTCCCGTGCAATATGAAATAGTTCATAGGCTGATGATGCAGTGAACTGTCCGTTGGCAGAAGGCTTCCATCTGATCGTGTTTTCATCCTGATTCAGGGTGATCTGCTGTAACTCATCCCAAAGTTCAAAGTAGTGTGACATTGCTTCGTTTGAGAGTGCCCCTAGTAGATCTCTTCCCCGCCGGTGGTTAATCAGGGTTTGGGCAACCGTCAATTTGGATCTGCCTAGGTATGTAGAAAGGATGGGCCACCGCCAAGTTATGCTACCTCCCCCACGCCAGTTATCAGTCCAGAAGTTGGTATCTTTGCCATTTCCACAATGGACTCAGCAGCGGATTGGAAGATCTTGTCATCCTCATCTCCCAATTTGAACCCTGCCATTGTCCAAGGCCTGCGTTTTTGTTCTAATCTTTTTGCGTGCCATTTGACTCTCAGTGCCTGCCCGAACGCATTCAGGTCTTTGATTACTAGACCACCGTTTTCTACTAGGACACTGATATCTTTCCATGCAACGAGACAATGTCCCCTGCAGACCTCTGTCTGACCTTTCCAAAGAAAACCATGGCATTTCCATTCAATGTCTGTTATTGCCCATTTAGGGAGCTGCAGCGCTAACATGAAGTGAACCGGGAGCGTCATCAACACCGTCTTGATCAAGAAAAGACGAACGTCTGGCGACAACATTTTGGGCTTCCAGCCAGCCACCTTGTTTGCAATTTTGTCCAGGAAAGGTTGAATTTCAGCCTTGGTGGGCTTCTTAAGCGACAAGAGTATTGGTATATATAGTATATGCAATATGGGGTTAATAGAGGGAGTAAAATGTAAAAGAGTGTGTAATATAGATATGGGCTAGGAGAGTGTTGACGCGAAAAATCAACACGCCAGCCTAGGAGATCTGCTTAGCTCCAGTGCAGGTCCTAGAATCAATGAAGCATGGGCATGCCAGTCAGTTTGATCTTGCCACTGACAAGTTATGTAAAACAGCAGAACATAAATTATATCGGCCGATAGACCAATACCCAAAAACTAACTGATCGGCTGATAAGCCGATGGTGCAATTCCAGCCGATGCCGATGCCAGCTGATGGTGTTAGGGTTTGAATCCATTGGCTGTGCGCTGAGCAAATATTATATAAAGGCGATCGACCGATGATAACATGATGATATAGCAATGTAATATGACACAAAGCAATCACATGATAAAATAAATACTGATTTAAAGACTAAAACACACATCGGCTGGAAGTCCGATGTCATTAAATATTCAATGAAGCCTCTCCTGCAATCGGCTATATCCAACTTGTGTATATTCCTTGCAAGCCGATGCAAAATCCGGATAACCCACCGGCTGAAACCCCGATGAAACTCTTAGTGGCAGTCAACAGGCAGGCTAGAGATTACGGTTCTAATCATGACTTAGTAGATTCAAACTGATGCAGCACTAAGTATGAAAAGAAACGCAATATCTAGACAATCAAGCCCTTGGCTGATTTTCAGGGTGGTAGATGCCTAAACCAATCTAATCTAGTAAACAGTTTAGCCGATAGCGACAGATACCCTAAAACGAGAGACAACTGATAGGGCTAAACTGAGATACTAAGATTAGATTAATAGAGACATATGATAAATATTCAGGCGAACATATCAATGAACCGAAGCAATCCAAGAGGTCGAATGTACTGATGCAGCCTTGGACGACGCCGACGTAGCCAATACGATTGCCTGAACCGGCAGGACCTTGGACTTACCCCTTCGCCGGAGATCGAAGCCGATGCAGCCCCGCGTCAGGTGCCAAGTCTCGCCGGATGTTGAACGAAGATGAAGAGTAAAAGGTGGCGATGCGCCGAATTGTATTGATCGAGAGAGATGATTTACATGAACCCTGGGCTTACATATTTATACCCGTAGGGTGACAAAGATCCTAACAGATTACAAAACAAACTTTCCTAAAGATAAACTAGGAAACTAACAATCCCTTCCTAACTAATAGATACAAGTCGTATCCTCCCTGGACTCGGTTTCTTTTGGATAAGATCTTCTCAAACCGAATCTAACAAGAATCCGACTGCTGGAGATATAGATCCTCCATCGGCTGACGCAAAACTCTTAGCCGATTTTGCTTCGAGCCGAAACTAACCCTTAGCCGATAAGGACTTCGGGGCTTACCAAATTTTGGCGTTAACACATGCCCCCCAGTTTTGGAGGATGAGAAGTTATGCTTCAAAATTGTCCTTGTCTTGATCGCCCCAAAACTGATTCTTCTTTTCTTCTTCTTGACACCGGCTCTCATAAGCCGATACCTTTGTAATAGCCGAGCCGGGATGTCGAACTCATGGATGAAAAACCGCTTCGGTTAGCTGCCGACAACCCTTGGAATGCAAGATCGCTATCTGTTCATCGCTTAGGCTTAAACTATAACATCGCTATGGATACTACGAAACCTTTGAATGTATTCCTTAGCCGATTCCCCTTCTTGTTGTTTAAGCGATATCAAATCTACAAGCCTCAATTCGCCAACCCCAGCAAAGAAGTATATATGAAACTGCTTCTCAAGATCGGCCCAACTTCTGATGGAATTCGGTGGCAATGATGAAAACCATGTGAAAGCCGATCCAGTCAAAGACAATGGAAAAGTCTAACTTTCAAAGCTTCTTCAGCCGATGCTTCCCCACATTGAGCTAAGAATCGGCTGATATGTTCCATTGTAGATATACCATCTTGCCCTGAAAACATGGAGAAATCTGGAACCTTGTATCGGCTTGAAAGTGGAACCCCATCAAACCACCCAGGATATGGCGGCCGATTGTCGAAACTTGGTTTCGGCAATAGAATTTCTGGGGTCGCAGTCAAGATCGCCAAGCACAATGGGTTAGATTGGAAAAGAGGATTTAGACAGGTTCAGGCCCTCTCGTGAGGTAATACCCTACTCCTGTTTCGGGGATTCGATCCGCCGAGTGTCTTTATTGATCTCGCGATCTTGTGTATCTAAAGCTCTTGCTTATGAAATCTGCTATCCCTCAAGGGACGCCCCTTACCCCCCTTATATAGTCTTGGGAGGCGGGCTTACAGATCGAAAACCCTATCTTACTCTAAGTCGGTTTTCTCAATCTTACCAAATCGTGACTATGGGCCGTTGCCTTATCTCAATTGGCAACGTAACACCCAAGTCATATTTGGTTTACAGATATAGTAGGCGCAATTTATCCCTACCTCCAGTCGGATAAACTCGCCATGTAGATACCCGATTGCCATAATCTCCACAGTAGCCCCCGACTCCTTTTCAGTCGACGAGACAACTCAACTTCAAACCAAGACAGCACCCAGCCAAAAACCTCTTTGGCCGAGTGCCTCTAGCGCCGAGTGATTCCATCATCTCTATCTGAATCTCCCGAGTGGCTCCAAAGACTGTGAAGGGCTGGAAAATATTCGAAAAATTCCCAAAAATAATTATTTAGGCACATCTCTTGATGTACCCAATTAGGTATAGCCCCCGACTATATGATCAGCCAAAAACAGACCAGACATACAGGCAAGGACTGCAAAAAATCATACTCATGCAAATGTTTAACTCATGTTAAAGCATATATAAAAAATCTCATCACTCAGGCAAGCTTGTGCTCATCCGAGTGAATTTGCCCGAGTCATCTCAGAACAAACAACTCGATCAACCCTTGTGGGTAAAAGAGCACTCGGTAAGCTCATGCTTATCCGAGTAGATCTGCCCGAGTTATCTCGGAACAAATATTTTAATCATCCATCATGGGTAAACAAGTTTTTTCAGTCGTCTGAAAAATATGACCAAATTAATAAACAGCTCTTGCCATAATACTGGTCTCAATCTATAAAGATCTTCACCAAAGTGGAAAAATAGCATTGATATAATCATTTAATCAAATGCTAGAGAACCAAACAGCCCTTGTCATCAAGGCAGCTATAAAAAGCTTAACTGTTGGTCACCTTTCAAATTGCATCGTGCCAGCTTCTCATGAAGTCAAGCAAACCGCGGTATGAAAGGATTTCCAAAGGTATAGGGCATTCGTACACGTGCATATTGCCAAGGCAAATCTGCTTAAGCTCATCCACTTAAGTCCCTAAGGACACGCGTCGAGCCACACCTTAGCTGGGCCGCAGATCTCTCATGGGCTCGGCCCACTCACGAGAAAACCTAGCGCAACCCTCAAATCTCTCTACAAAGCCTCGAGGTCATCCCCGCCACTTCGTCTTCCCGAAAAATTCCTCTTTTCGCAGCACTGTTCACCAGCTTCTTGCGGAAAACCCTAGACTCGCGCGCACCCAAATCCATCGACCCAGGAGCACACCCTTCGCCACAAACTAGCCTCCGCATCCAGCTCCCAAGATCCCTTGCTCAAATCCCCATCCTTTTGGCCAGATCTACTTCCCACCCAAACCACACTCATGGTGAATGAAAAGAAGATCCCCTTCGAACAATGGGCCACATCAGATGTGAGGGAATCCATCCTCAAGGAGATGGTGAAGCACGGCGTGCTTCCCCCCAAGGAGATTGTGGGTTGGCGCCCAGCGGCAGGTGAAGATTTCCCCACCCCGAACACCGGTGAGCTTGTTGTGTTCACTTCATTCTTTTACTGCGGGTTCAGCCTCCCCACTTCCGAGTTCTTTAGGGGGCTTCTGGATTACTATGGTCTTCAGCTCTATCATTTGAACCCTAACTCTATGCTTCACATCGCTCTTTTCATCCACGTATGTGAAGCTTTCCTTGGCATCCTCCCCCACTTCCAACTCTTTCGTCGCATGTTCTATCTCAAGCCGCATCCCAATAATGACTAGCCCTGCGTCGTTGGCGTGGCAGGCTTCCAACTCCGCGAATCTCTCCGCAAGGAGTACTTCTCTCTCCCTTTGAAGTCTTCAAACAAGGGATGGCACGCGGGCTGGTTCTATATCAGCAACCTCGAACCCAGCCTGCCAAACTTTGTCGGCCTTCCCCCTGCTCCCAAGCATACTTGGAGCACTGTACCAGTGGCGCAGGAGTGGGATGAAGCCAACAAACTGCTAGCGAAGATCCTGGCGATGAAACAGAAAGGTCTTCGCGGCGAGCAGATCACTCGACACTTCATCAGGTGCCGACTGGCTCCAATCAAAGAGCGGTCAAAGCCAGCCTTTGAGTACGAAGGCGGGAAGGACCCCAATCGGAAAGATCAAGATCCCCTCAGTTTCGAGATCCTGAAGATCCGGATGTACAAGATCTTCTCGACTGGAGTTGCAGTCGAGCGCGCCCTCGTGCTGCCGGTTCTTCCCTTCAGCATCTATCGGCCTCCTCCTCCGGTAAGCCGACTGACCTCTTTGTACTGTCTTGCAATCCTGATGTCATGCCTCTTAGTATTGTGAGAATTTCTCTTGCAGGAAAATGCCTCTGTTATTTTGAAACCTTACAAAGTTCCACATGATGACGTGCCGCTTCACCCTGCCAAGAAACCGACTGGTGGGGTGAAAATCCAAAGTGATCCGGTTGGGAAGCGGGCGGCGCCGAGTGAGGACACCAACAAGCGGGCGAGCAAGAGGAGGCTCGTCATCGACGACTCGGACGATGACGTCCCGGCTCCCCGTTGAAACAACCCCTCCAAGGCCATCGCCGAAGGCAGCACCGAAGATCCGCCGGTCGTCTAGGTACACCTCATGACTGAAGCTAAGTTCTTCAAAAGTTTCTGTCTTTATTCCATCTGCATCCATCGTTGATTTGGCAGGAGGCCCCAGGATATAGATCCTGCCGGGAAGAGTGAAGGGCCGACTCCAGTTGCCACGTCCGAGGCATCCAAGCCTGCGGAGACAAAGCCCCGGAGCCCTCTCTCGAGCGAGAGCGCTCCGAGCGAAAGCCCTCGCCTGTGCCAAGACCTCCCAAGGAGGGAGCCCCCGACCGTCGGCGGGACGTCCCGACGGAAACCGCCGCAGCGGAGAAGCCCGTGCGCAAGAGAGCCCCGACGAAGACCGCCGGTGAAAAACCATATGGAGAGAACCACTGGCCGCCCGTCAAGAGTACAACCACTAAGTCGGTAAGCCTTGAATCGAAGTCTTGTCTTTATTCTTCAGTTCAAATCTTTCGTGTCTTCATATGTTCTTCCTAATCTGCCAGCCACAGTGGAGGAGATCCCCAGGTTACAGTCTTTTGAAACCTGGGTTCCCCCGATTAAAATCGAGTGGCGAGACTCGGAAGGCCAGAGGCAGGGCATCATCCTAGACAGGCAAGCAGAAAGCGAAGAAAGGGATGCCCTTGTCAACAGCCTGAACGAGGCGACTCGGCTACTCAACGTAAGCCTTAGTCTTTTCCTATTGTTGCATCATCATTTCTTGTCAGTCGGTTAATTTCGGATCTTGCGTGCAGAAGGAGTATTGTCGATCCATGGCCAAGTCCGAGGTGCTGGAGAAGTTGGTCCCGTACTTAAACTCTCTGGACGATGTCCAGCAAAAGCTGAAGACCACTCGGGAGGAGGCCGCGTCAAGGGAGGCAGCCCTGAGGAGGGAGATAGCTGAACTCCGGGAGGAAAACTTCGACCTCCGGGGATTAGTCGGGAGTAAGCTTATCCCTCCCATTCTTTTTGTGGTTTCCATGTTGATCCTAGTTACTGATAGCCTTCTTTGTTTGTAGAAAATTCGTCGGAGGTCCACTCGCTCCAGTCCACTGAGGCGCTTAGCCTCGCAAGACCGAGTTGGAGGCCGAGTTCGAAGGTGAACTTCTTTGAAGTAATCATTCTTTGCGCTGCTTTACCTTTGAACACTTTGCGTGATCGAGTTCTTTTGGTAGCTTATAAAGTCAAGACCCGAGCTCAATATGACGTCTTACTTGAGAGGGTCAAACGAGCCGGACAGGTTCGGGAAGAGGTTGCCAATGCAGCGACACCAATCTTGCTGTCTTTGTTCCACAATGGAGTCGGGGCCAGCTCACTGGACCCAGTTGAAGTCTTCGACAAGCTCAGGCGAGCCCCTAACCAGTATCTAGCCAACATTTCCGAGGCGGCTGTGATGGGAGCGGGGTTCGCCCTTGCACAAACGAAGTCACTCTACCCTCGGGTGGACGTGAACTCAGTCGGGGAGGGCTTCGCTAAGGGAACTTCAGACGAGCAGGCTCTTGATTTGATCAGCGAGGCACAGGAGTCGGCCAAAAAGGTGGTTGTTGATGTTGTAAACCATTTCCGGCCTTGACTTGCTTTGTAAACATTATCTTGTAAATATTGGATGCTTGTAACATTCTGATGTAGACTTGTGAATATTCAGCTTATTTATGTTAATGCCCTGATTCGAGTTTTTATGTGAAATTTCTTAAGTCATTTTCGTCCGACTGTGATCGAACCTAAGCTCGATTAGGTCATCAAAAAATTCTCAGTCCTTAGACACTGAACTCGAATCAAGGGGCATTGAACAATGATAAACCGAATTATACGCAAAAGTTGACGAGAAAAACTATGCTTTATTGAGATATGTACAGCCCCCGACTGCTAACTCAAGAAGTCATCTTGCTTGATGTTGGCAGTCAAGAAAAACATGAGACTTAAGTCAATTTAAGAATAGAATCTTCGAAGATGCTCGATGTTCCAGGAGTTTTCCACCATAGATCCATCTTTGCGCTTTAATCGATATGCACCTGACCGAGTCACCTCAGCAATTATGTACGGTCCTTCCCATAAGGGGGATAGCTTGTGACGATCCTTGGTGGCTTGAATCTTACGTAGAACCAAGTTGCCAACGATGAAAGCTCGTGCTCGGACGTTGCGACTGTGGTATCTTCTGAGTCCTTGAAGATATTTCGCCGACTGGATGAGGGCTGCCTCACGGGCCTCCTCCAATCGGGTGAGGTCGTCCACTCGGTCGGGGTCGTAGCGTTCATCGTTGAAGCTGCGGACTCGGAGGGATTCATACTCCATTTCATTTGGTATCATGGCTTCTGCGCCGTAGACCAAAAAGAAAGGAGTTTGGCCGGTGGCCCGACTGGGTGTGGTCCGCAGAGACCATAAGACCGAGGGGAGCTCTTGAACCCACTTGTCGGCGTAAGGATTTAGGCGGTCAAAAACGCGAGCCTTGATGCCTTGAAGGACCATGCCGTTGGCACGCTCGACTTGTTCGTTGCTTGACGCATAGCAAATCTTGATTCCGAAATCTTCGCAGAATTCCTTGAAGATGCCTCCTATGAATTGAGTCCCGTTGTCGGTTATGATCCTGTTTGGGACGCCGAAGCGGTGCACGATGCTGAGGAAGAAATCCCATGCTTTGTCAGCGGTGATGGTGGCAACCGGCTTGTCTTCAATCCATTTGGAGAACTTGTCGATAGCGACGAATAAGTGTGTGAATCCTCCTGGAGCCTTCTTGAAAGGGCCGACCATGTCTAAGCCCCACACCGCAAATGGCCAGGATAATGGGATTGTTTGTAGTTCTTGGGCTGGGACATGGCTCTGTCGGGCGAAGAATTGGCAGCCTTCACAGGTTCGAACCACTTTGTCCGCGTCGGAGACCGCGGTAAGCCAGAAAAAACCTTGTCTGTAGGCTTTGCCCACCAGAGTGCGTGCTGCCGCGTGGCTTCCGCATATGCCCGAGTGGATGTCATGGAGCAGCTGTCGTCCTTCCTCGGGTGTGATGCATCTCATTAAGATTCTGGAGGGGCTTCTCTTGTATAAGTCGGAGTCAACCATGACATATGCTTGGCAACAATGTCGGACGCGCTCTGCCTCATCCCGGTCTTCCGGCAGCTCTTGCTGAGTTAAAAAATTGATGAGTGGCGTCCTCTAGTCGGCGTCGATCACGGTGACTTCGTTTGCAGCCTGTTCGTCGGGGGTTGGCTTTGCCGCAATAGTTGGTTCATAGAGGTTCTCGACAAAAACGTCTGTTGGGGCTTCGCGTTTAGACCCGAATTACGCCAACTCGTCAGCTGCTTCGTTGTTGTGCCTTAAGACATGTGATAGTTCGAGTCCGTCAAACTTGTCTTCAAGTTTGCGGACTTCTTGTCGATAGGCCTGCATGGTGTCGTTTAGACAGACCGTCTTTCATCACTTGGTTTACGACCACCGGGAGTCCCCCTTCACGATGAGCCGACGTATCCCGAGTGAAATTGCGAGCCGCAGTCCATGCAGCAGAGCTTCGTATTCGGCGACATTATGTGAGGCGGAGAAGTGGAGGTGGAGGACGTATCTTAGCTTTTCCCCGGTCGGGGAGATCAGCACAACTCCTGCTCCCAAGCCGGTGATCCTCTTGGATCCGTCGAAGTGCATGGTCCAATGTTGGAGATCTTCCCGAGGTACATCTTCTTGTTGTTCGGTCCACTCGGCCAAGAAGTCGCAGGGCCGTGACTTGACAGACGTCCTCGCCTTAAATGTTAAGTCCAGCGGCATCAGCTCCAGGGCCCACTTCGCGATGTGTCCAGTCGCCTCCCGGTTGTGGATGACATCGCCGAGTGGAAAGGAGGTGACGACGGAGTGACCCTGAAAATAGTGCGCCAATTTCCTCGCGGTTATCAGGACACCATAAAGCAATTTTTGTACCTACGGGTAGCGAGTTTTGGCTCCTGCCAGCACTTCGCTAACAAAGTAGATTGGCCTCTGAATCTTCTGGACTCGTCCTTCTTCTTCGCGCTCAACCACAAGAACCGTGCTGACCACTTAGTGAGTCGCTGAGACATACAGTAGCAGGGGCTCCTGAGGCCGAGGTGAGGCTAGGATGGGTGGCGTCATAAGGAATTCTTTAAAATCTTCAAAGGCCCAGTGGGCTTCCGTGGTCCATTGGAAGTCATCCGTTTTCTTTAGCAATCTGAAGAAGGGCATGCCTCGTTCGCCGAGTCGAGAGATGAAACGGCTTAGTGCCGCCATGCAGCCAGTGAGCTTCTGGACATCCTTTGAAGGGTTACGCGGAAGCTACGCTAGCCGAAAACAAAAAATTTTCTACCGCGCAAACCAGGAACACTTGCAAGTAAGGGCCGATAGATCGTTACCGATTGGAGTAGAGTGCAGCGGAATAGCCAATCAGGGCAATCCGATCTGGAACAGTGTAGCCGATTCCCGGAGACAACGGCCGATCAACGGCGCGCAACGTAGCAGCGCCTCTACCGTATCCACACGTCCGGGACGAACGCCGTACACCCGTGTGCTAGCACGCGATGCAAGGCTAGGGTTTGGCTCGAAAGTGGGGAGGGTTTCCGTGGAGATTGATCTCGGCGACTTACTTGTTGCACGCGATACAATTGATATATGGCAGCTCTCCACCCCTCCCTCCTTTATATAGAGTTGGCCGACGGGATTAGTAGCCGCTCAGACTCTATTTTGAATTGGATCTCATCCGTATCTCATATAGAGTTTGGCCGCTCACACGTCGTAAGCCCATAGGACTCTATTTTGAATTGGATCTCATCCGTATCTCATATAGAGTTTGCCGCTCACACGTCGTAAGCCCATAGGACTCTATCCGATCGGATCCCTATCCGATCGAGCCGTATCCGAGTCCAACTCGAATGCCTGTTCTTATCCCCTTAAGCGTGCGACCGTAGGTTCAGGTATACTCGGTTTCGGCTATAGTCTAACTTAGCCGATCGTCGGCTCGAGTCCAACTCGGCCGACTGTCAACAGCGGCGCCTAGCGGCACATATTGACACCATAGTATACAAGAATATAATATCGGCTCGAACCTGTAATGTGTACACAAATCCCTTTGCCTCACGATACCGTTAAGCTATAGGCAAGATGTGTGCCATCCCTTCAATAGCTTAACCATTCACTCGAACCGTATTGGATTATCTGTCGTTGATTGACTCCTCAATCAACTTAGCATGGCCATGCATTTCCATAATCCATTACCTCGAGGGGCCCGAGATATCTCTCCAAAGGAGGGCAAATTCCATCTTGATCACTCACATCCCACTCCATGTTTCATAGCAAACCCGAAAACTACCTTTATAACTACCCGATTACGGAATAGCGTTTGGTAGTCCCAAAGTAGGCTACTACACATGTTGGAATCCATGGTGATCTCAGGTCTAAGGACTTTGTACCAACACTACCCGAGACCAACTAATGGCACATTAATTCTGTAGTGTCTCATGGTGGGTCTATCCAACAATGTGTTCTCCAACACATATGTCCATGTTTATTGATTTGGTATCTTCATACCCATGATCTATGAGACATGATCATCAATCAATAAACATGCCGATCTTAGAATCATATTTGTTCCAACAATATGACATATGATCGAGGATCGTTTAGAAATAGATTCATACATATCGAGTCTCATAAATAAGTCACGTACTTATTGATCAATACAAGATGTCTATTTCATGGAACCGAATAACACTTTATTCATAAATACATAAACATTGACGTGATATCCAACATCTCCATGTTGCCTCTAGGGCATATCACTAACAATCTCCCACTTGCACTAGAGTCAATCATGTAAGTATCTAATACCCATTGCTCTTGTGTGCGCCTCATGCTTCGGCTGAGGGAGAGGTTTTGTCAGCGGATCGGCTATGTTGAGATCCGTGTGCACTTTGCATATCTTGACATCACCTCTGTCCACAATCTCGCGGATGAGATGATATCGCCGAAGTATGTGTTTGGACTTTTGATGTGACCTCGGCTCCTTGGCTTGCGCAATGGCTCCACTATTGTCACAATAGAGAGACATTGGACCGTCGTACTAGTCATCACACCAAGCTCGAAACAAATTTCTTAATCCAACAGCCTCCTTTGCGCTTCCGAAGCGCAATGTACTCGGCCTCCGTTGTAGAATCGCAACGAGTATCCTGCTTGGAACTCTTCCACCGACTGCGCCTCCGTTCGGGCGAACACGAACCCAGATTGCGATCTATAATCATCCTTGTCTGTTTGGAAGCTAGCATCGGTGTAACCACTTACAACGAGCTCTTCTTCACCTCCATAGACTAGGAACATATCCTTAGTTCTTCTCAAGTACTTAAGGATATTCTTTTACGCATCCAGTGACCTTCACTGGATCTCGATCGGTATCGCTCGTAGCACTCAAAGCGTACGAGACATCGGGCGTGTACAAAGCATGGCATACATGATGGATCCAATTGCCGAAGCATATGGAACCATACCCATCTTATTCCGCTCATCATGTGTCCGAGGACACCGATTCTTGCTAAGATTAATGCCATGTGACATGGGCAAGAAACCTTTCTTGGAATCATGCATGTTGAACCTTTTCAACACCTTGTCAATGTATGTACTTTGGCTTAATCCAATTAGCCTCTTGGATCTATCTCTATAGATCCGAATGCCCAATATGTATGCTGCCTCCCTAAGTCTTTCATGGAAAAACTATTTTTTAATGAAGACTTGACGGATTCTAGCATAGGGATATCATTTCCAATCGTAATATGTCATCCACATATAAGATTAGAAATACAATTGCGCTCCCACCGACCTTTTTGTAAACACAGGCCTCTTCTTCATTTTTGATGAAACCAAACCCTTTGATTACTTCATCAAAACGAATATTCCAACTCCGAGATGCTTGCTTCAATCCATAAATGGATTTTCGTAGCTTGCATATCTTTCCAGCGATTCGGATCGACAAAACCCCGAGGTTGTATCATGTATACATCCTCGCTTAGGTTTCCATTCAGGAAAGCCGTTTTGACATCCATCTCGCCATATCTCATAATCGAAATATGCAGCAATCGCTAGGATAATCCGAATAGATTTAAGCATTGCGACGGGCGAGAAGGTTTCATCATAATCAACTCCTTGAATCTGTTTAAAACCTTTCGCCACCAATCGCGCCTTATAGATGTGAACATTTCCATCCATATCGGCCTTTTCTTAAAAACCCATTTACACTCAATGGTTTTGACACCATCAGTGGATCAACCAAGTTCCAAACTTGATTGTCGTACATGGATTCTATTTCGGATTTCATGGCTCCAAGCCACTTGTTGGAATCGGGTCCCACCATCGCTTCCTCATAGGTCTTAGGTTCATCGTTGTCCAACAACAATATATCACGTTGTTCCGCACTTGTGTACATCGGTGCACGACGTGATCTTCGGACCTCCGTGGGGCTGGTGTATCTACAACCGGTGGCGCAACACTTTGCACCTCTGTTGTGGTTACGTGGTCGCCGAAACATTTTTCGGTGTTTCTTGAACTTCTTCAAGATGCACCCTGCTCCCACTAACCCTTCTTGAAAGAAACTCTTTCTCCAAGAAGACACCGTGTCGGGCGACAAACACTTTGCCTTGTTCCCGATTATAAAAGTAATATCCCTTAGTTTCCTTAGGATATCCCACAAAGAAGCACTTGTCGATTTGGGTGTGAGCTTGTCGACTGTAAACGTTTTACATAAGCTTCACATCCCCAAATTTTGAGAAAAGACAAACTAGGGGTTGCCCTGTCCATATCTCATATGGTGTCTTTTCAACCGACTTAGATGGAACTCTATTTAGTGTGAGCGCATGTTTCAAGAGCATATCCCCGAAGGATAACGGAAGATCACTTTGGCTCATCATCGACCGCACCATGTCCAACAAGGTGCGATTTCTCCGTTCGGACACCCCATTCCATTGTGGAGTTCTGGCGGAGTCAGCGTGGAACAATTCCACAATCTTTCGATGATTACCAAACTCTTGGCTCAAGTATTCTCCTCCACGATCGATCGTAGAAACTTGATTGTTTTCCCTAAATGATTCTGTACTTCATTCTGGAATTCTTTGAACTTTTCAAAGGATTCGGACTTATGCCTCATTAAGTAGATATAACCATATCTACTAAAGTCATCGGTAAAGGTAATGAAGTACGATAACCACCTCGGCCGTTGAGCTCATTGGTCCACATACATCGGTATGTATGAGTGCCAACAAGTCACTTGCTCTTTCACCGTGTCCCGTGAAAGGTGCCTTTGTCATCTTACCAAGTAAACAAGACTCACATGTCTCAAATGATTCAAAATCAAAAGAGTGAAGCAATCCATCCTTATGGAGCTTCTCCATGCGTTTCTTATTTATATGGCCTAAGCGACAATGCCGGATAAACGTGGGGTTTGTATCATTAGAGAGTTGCCTTTACGTATTAATGTTATAGATGGGAGACGCTTCAAGATTCAAAACGTATAATCCATTCACCAATGGAGCATGAAAATAGAACATATCTCTCGAGATATATTGAACAACCATTGTTCATTGATCTAAAATCATATCCTTCCGCTTGCAAACATGAAGCGGAAATAACGTTTTGACATAGTGTTGGAACACAATAACAATTATTTAATTCCAAAACTAATCCCGAAGGTAGATGAAGTGGTGCTTGTGCCGACAAGAATCGTAGCAACGCTTGCTCCATTGCCGACGCGCGGGTTCACCGCCCCTTCTCAACCCTCTACTTCTTCTCATTCCCGCAACGATTTGCAAATATGAGCTACGATCCGGTATCAAATACCCAAGAGTCGGTAGGTGAAGTAGCAAGATTAATGTCTATAACATTAATACCGGCGTAAGTCGTACTTTGCTTCTTTTTGAGATCCTCCATGTACTTCTTGCAGTTCCTCTTCCAATGGCTCTGTCTCCTTGCAATAGAAGCAAACGGCATCCGATGCCGCTGACCCTTCTTGCCCTTCTTTGCATTGGAGGCACTCGCGATCTCATCGGGAGTTAACTTCCTCTTGGTGCAAAGTTTCTTGACGGTGGTTTGCGCTTTGCCTTCGCATCATCATCACATGATGACCGTTTTCTGGATACTCTCCTCACTGTCTTTAGCATCCCATGCAATTCAGCCAAGGTTCTATCCATATTGTTCATGTGATAATTCAATATGAATGGCTCGAAGCTCGGAGGGAGCGGCGGAGAATCACGTACGTAGCCAACTCTTGGCTAAGAGGGAAACCTAGTTTCTCAAGACTCTCGATATAGCCAATCATCTTTATCACATGCGGATCGACGGGATTCCCCTCAACAAGCTCGCACGCAAACAAGGACTTTGAGGTGTTGAACCTCTCGGCCCGAGCTTGGTTCTCAAACATGCCACGCAGTCCCGAATAATAGTGTGAGCATCTTGCTCTCATATTGCTTCGAAGCTCGGGGACATTGTAGCAAGCATGAGACAGCTTATATCTAGGGCATCATTAGTGTGCTTCTCATAAGCCCTCCGTGCGTTGCGAAGTGGCATTATTTGGCAAATCCTCGGGATAGGGTACTTCAAGAACGTACTCCTTACGCTCTTGCTTGAGAACAATTCTCAAGTTGCGATACCAATCCATAAAGTTTGTTCCATTTAATTTTTCTTTTCGAGAATAGATCGCAAATTAAAGGTACGGGTGTAGTATTAGCCGCCATTTATTCTACAACAAAAAAAAGCAAAGTTTAGCACAATGTTTATGCTATGTCTTTTGTTAAACAATTTAACATAAGACTCCCATTACGTATTTTCCACCTTCCCTCTAGGTTACGTATTGGGTCAAGATCCACATGTTAATTAATTTTCTAGTGAGCTTTGGCATCACTGCTAGAAAATTAATAACATCGTAAGCAACTCCTTGCTAATCACATCTCTATGTGACTCTTGTTGTTGGTGTGGCATCTCCATGCCCCGGCGCCAACCTATGCCCCAAGGCCCAAAACTGTTTTGATAGCCTTGTTAAGTAAACCAAATGCTCCTGCATGTATATGTCTGACATATACCCCCTCGTGTTATGATAGAGAATGTCACTCTGCTTTGGCAGACCCACCATTGACGAGCATAACGGTGACGGGTGCAACATTTGGAAGGGCATCATTACTACTTAATTTTACGAGGGATGCTATCCTATCAAACAAACATATCACATATATGAAAGCAGGTAGAATAGCATATAATGAAATAGTATGGCCCCCTTCACATGGTGATCTCCATCTCCATGTCGGCGCTGAGGATCTCCATCTTCGGCACCATCTTCCAATGTGCATGATGCTTGATTTCTTCAAACTAAGCTACTACTATAGAAGCTCTAATTGAAGATTACATCGACTCGCAGGTCGTGAAAGAATATTACAAGCATTGCACGTATGAAAGAATATTACAGGGATTGCACATATGAAAGAATATTACATGCATCACATGCATCTCATACATACAATAGGGCCATACCATCTCAAAGCATTCTCTGCAAAAACAAGTTAGACGTAGAAACGTTTTCTACTTATCGCAGAGCTACGGCATCGAGACGACCTATAGAGGGGGTACACCACACGAAATTCATAGATCCAATCTATGAAATCGCTTATGGAAACCATATCGGCATAATCATATTATGCCGTCCCGATACACTATCAAGGGAGATGGTTTGCGTAGGCGCGAGGCAGCAACAAAGTCGGACTACGAGATAGCTTCGGTATAATCACATTATACCGTTCCGATACACTATCAAGGAACGCTATCTCGAACCCAACTCAAACCGAGTTATTTGTAAATTGCTTCGACGTAATCACATTACGTCGTTCCGATACACTATCAAGGAACGCAATTACCATCTACTCTCCTCAACAGATCCCGTAAAACCGATTGATCTAATCAACCCGTGCACAAAACTTGTTCCAGATCCAATCTAAAACCCGAACTAAGCAAGATTAGCTCGATACCTTGACAAGGGTTACGCGGAAGCTACGCTAGCCGAAAACAAAAATTTTCTACCGCGCAAACCAGAACACTTGCAAGTAAGGGCCGATAGATCGTTACCGATTGGAGTAGAGTGCCGGAATAGCCAATCGGGCAATCCGATCGGAACGTGTAGCCGATTCCCGGAGACAACGCGATCAACGGCGCGCAACGTAACGGCGCCTCTACCGGTATCCACACGTCCGGGGACGAACGCCGTACACCCGTGTGCTAGCACGCGATGCAAGGCTAGGGTTTGGCTCGAAAGTGGGGAGGGTTTCCGTGGAGATTGATCTCGGCGACTTCGTTGCACGCGATACAATTGATATATGGCAGCTCTCCACCCCTCCCTCCTTTATATAGAGTTGGCCGCGGGATTAGTAGCCGCTCGGGACTCTATTTTGAATTGGATCTCATCCGTATCTCATATAGAGTTTGGCCGCTCACACGTCGTAAGCCCATAGGACTCTATTTTGAATTGGATCTCATCCGTATCTCATATAGAGTTTGCCGCTCACACGTCGTAAGCCCATAGGACTCTATCCGATCGGATCCCTATCCGATCGAGCCGTATCCGAGTCCAACTCGAATGCCTGTTCTTATCCCCTTAAGCGTGCGACCGTAGGTTCAGGTATACTCGGTTTCGGCTATAGTCTAACTTAGCCGATCGTCGGCTCGAGTCCAACTCCCGACTCCACACGGCGCCTAGCAGCACATATTGACACCATAGTATACAAGAATATAATATCGGCTCGAACCCGTAATGTGTACACAAATCCCTTTGCCTCACGATACCGGTTAAGCTATAGGCAAGATGTGTGCCATCCCTTCAATAGCTTAACCATTCACTCGAACCGTATTGGATTATCGTCCGTTGATTGACTCCTCAATCAACTTAGCATGGCCATGCATTTCCATAATCCATTACCTCGAGGGCCCGAGATATCTCTCCAAAGGAGGGGCAAATTCCATCTTGATCACTCACATCCCACTCCATGTTTCATAGCAAACCCGAAAACTACCTTTATAACTACCCGTTACGAATAGCGTTTGGTAGTCCCAAAGTAGGCTACTACACATGTTGGAATCCATGGTGATCTCGGTCTAAGGACTTTGTACCAACACTACCCGAGACCAACTAATGGCACATTAATTCTGTAGTGTCTCATGGTGGGTCTATCCAACAATGTGTTCTCCAACACATATGTCCATGTTTATTGATTTGGTATCTTCATACCCATGATCTATGAGACATGATCATCAATCAATAAACATGCCGATCTTAGAATCATATTTGTTCCAACAATATGACATATGATCGAGGATCGTTTAGAAATAGATTCATACATATCGAGTCTCATAAATAAGTCACGTACTTATTGATCAATACAAGATGTCTATTTCATGGAACCGAATAACACTTTATTCATAAATACATAAACATTGACGTGATATCCAACATCTCCATGTTGCCTCTAGGGCATATCACTAACATCCTTCGGTTACTCGGGGCTTCATGCTCAAAATAGCGTTGATCTTCTGGATTGGCTTCAATGCCGTGATGTGACACCATGAAGCCGAGCGGTTTGCCGATGGGACGCCGAAAGTGCACTTCTCGGGTTCAACTTCATTCGAAGGCCCGGATATTCGCGAAGGTCTCTTCTAAGTCGGCGATCGGTCTTCTTTCGCTTGGTCTTGATGACGACATCGTCGACATAAGCTTCCACGTTCTTGCCGATCTGCGTCTGGAAACACCTCTGGATCATGCGTTGGTATGTGGCACCGGCATTCTTCAGGCCGAAAGGCATGGTGATGTAGCAGTAGGCCCCAAACGGTGTGATAAACGATGTCTTCAGCGGTGATTCTTTCAAACTAATCGGTGATAGCCCGAGTAACAATCCAAGAAGCTCGGGAGTTGGCAGCCGGTGTTGAATCTACGACTTGGTCGATGCGAGGCAGCCGAATGGATCTTTGGGACGCTTTGTTGAGGTCGGTATAGTCAACGCACATGCGCCATTGCCCCGTCTTCTTGCGGACTAGAACTGGGTTGGCTAACCGTCGGGATGTAGGACTTCTTTGATAAAGCCCGGCCAGAGCTTTGTGAGCTCTTCCTTGATGGCATCTTTTCGATCCTGCGCGAATCGCGTAATCGTTGTTTTATCGGTTTGGCGTCATCTTTGACGTGCAAAGAGTGCTCGATCACCTCCCTAGGAATTCCAGGCATATCAGATGGTTTCCAAGCAAAAACATCTTTATTATTTTGGAGGAAGGTGACGAGCGCGCTTTCCTATTTGGGATCTAGTTCAGCGCCGATTACAACAGTTTTCGAAGGATCCGATGGATCAAGGGAGATCTTCTTGGTCTTCGCGTCGCTAGATCCTAATTTGGCTATCTTCTTCGCGGGGATTTCACCCTCTGCCGAAGTCGATGCAGCCAATCGGATTTCTTGTTGGCTACGCGATCTCTCGCGAGATTGGGCCAAGTCGCAGCTCTCCTTGTCGCAGGTGAAGGCTTGCTTCACGTCGCTGCGAAGAGTGATGACGCCGTTGGGACCCGACATCTTCATGCAGAGGTAGGTGTAATGGGGGATCGCCATGAATTTGGCGAGCGCAGGCCTTCCGATGATGGCGTGGTAGGCCGTTTCGAAGTCGGCCACCTCGAAAGTGATGTTCTCCGTTAGGGAGTTCTCTCGAGCTCCGAAGGTGACCGGAAGGGCGATGTGCCCGAGTGGTGTAGATGATAGCCCCGGGATGACTCCGTGGAAGGGGGCTGAGCTTGCCTTCAATTCGGCCCTCGGGAATCTCGTCCATGGTTCTGGCGAACAGAATATTGAGGGCACTGCCCCCATCGATGAGGACACGTTTAAGTCTGATGTTGCGGACCACCGGGTCCAAGACGAGTGGATAGCGCTCCGGGTGAACCACTCGGTCGGGGTGATCCGAGCGGTCAAAAGTGATGGCCACCTCTGACCATCGCAGGTACTGAGGGACTTCGGGTTGCGCCGCGTTGACCTCTCGGTCGGTTAGCTTCTGTTTCCTCCTGGATTCATGGGCTAACGGCCCCCCGAAGATGTGATTGAGCTCGCCCACGGGGTCTTGGAAGGGCTCGGCATTCTCAGTCGCGTTGTTCTTCTTGGCGCCCGATGGACCGGCTTCATCAGTCGGCTTCTTGTTGAGTTGCACCGCGTACTGCTCGGCGAATTGTTTATAAATGAAACAGTCCTTAGCCGCGTGCTTGTGATTGGGATGATGAGTGCATTGAGCGTTCATGATGGCGTCGTAGGCCGCGACTCGGGGGCGGCGTTGAGAGTTGGAGGTGGCGGCGACCAGATCTTCAGATCGGCGCTTGCGGTCCTTTTGGCCCTGGTTGTTGCTGTTGCCATTATCCTTCTTAGGATTCCGGCTTCCTCCCGCCTGCTTATCTTCCTCTCTCTGTCGGGCCGGTCTTGGCGCGCCGCCCTGATGGCATCATTGGATTTGGCGTAGGAGTTTGTCGTTTCAAACATCTGCTTCACCGTCTTTGGTGGCTTGCGCCCGAACTTTCCGATTAACAGCTCATCACGGACTCCCTTCTGGAAGGCGGCGATGATGATGTCATCGGTGATGTTGGGGATCTTGTTGCGCTTTTCAGAGAAGCGTCAGATGTAGTCCTTCAGAGGTTCGTCCGGCTTCTGGATGACGTTGTATAAGTCGAAGTGGGTGCCGGGTCTCTCGAAGGTGCCCTGAAAGTTGGCGATGAAGTGGTCCCTCAGCTCGCTCCACGAGCCGATTGAGCCTCTCAGCAGGCTTATGAGCCAGTTCCTGGCTGAGTTGGCGAGGGCCACGGGCAGATAATTGGCCATAGCTTTGTTGTCACCGCCTGCTGCGCGGATGGCGAGAGTGTATACGGTAAGCCATGACTCAGGGTCGGTCTTGCCGTCATACTTCTCTATTCCTGTCGGCTTGAATCCATTCGGCCAGTGCACTCGGCGAAGCTTCCGGGTGAAAGCTGGCACTCCGTCGTTGTTGCTATCGGGGGATCCCCTCCGATCCTCCCGAGTGCGTTGGTCTCGCTCTTGGTAGCGGCGATCGAGGACTTCCTGATCACTCGGCGGGGTCCTCGCTTGGCTGGTTCGGTAGCTGGAGCTGTTGTTGCGGCGGACACGATGGTGGACGGGTGGACGTCCATGTCGCTTGTCGCGGGAGTCGGCCGTTTGCTCCTGATGCTTCTGCGTGGACTCATGGCGTGGGCCTCTTGGCCTAGTTGTCGACCGGTCTGGCTCGGGCCTTTTGTAGTCTCCTGACCTTAGCGGCGGGAGCCGGCTTTTGTCCGGTGTTTCAGCCACAGACTCAGTTGGCCTTCGTGCCGAGGTGGAGGGATGACCGTTGGCTGTGGCGGCGACGATGGTCTTGATCTTGTCTAGTATTGGAGTCACGTCGGGGGTGTCGTCTCAATGACGGTGTCCAAGAGTGTTAGGGCCACAACGTTACTGTTGTGGTGTCTGGAAAATATTGGTGTTGCGGACCCGCGTTTGAAGAATAGCCTCCCGAGCGGACCGTCCATTGCCCGCGAGATCTTGTTTTCTCTTGTTGGCTTCTTCTTTGCGTTTCTTCTCCTCCTCCGCTAGCTTGCGCTCTTGCTCGATCCTGGCTCGCTCTTCCTCTGCAAGCCGGCGGGCCATGGCTGAGTCGGACTCGGCCACCTCAGCCATGAGGACGTCGAAGCACTTCGGCTCATAGTCCTTGTTGCAGTTGGAGTCGTCGGCTTCGTCCGAGGGGATGCCATAGAGGTCGTCAAAGCCGGCGGAGCTGAGATATTCGTTGAGCTCTGAAGATGAGCATGAGCCGAAAGGCTGGAGGATGACGGCGACCTCCCTTGATCCTGGGTTGCTCGGATCTGGATCATTCCAGTCCGAGTCAGAGCTTGAGGACGCAGGCTCCTCCGAGTGGGTCGGCCTCGACTCGGGGGAGAAGAGTTTGCCGTAGATCTCAGCGGCGTTTGGTAATCCAAACGGCGCCAAGAGGTCCTCTCCCGAGTAGATCGTCTCGTTGGGGAGATGAGGAGATCGGTGCAGATTTTGGCGATGTTCGGTAATCCGAACGGTGCCGAGTGAAGTCGTTCGTCGGAGAGGGTGGACCGCATCTTAGACTTCAAGATGCCGTCGAAGATCTTGGCGTTGTTCGGGAGCCCGAACGTCGCCGAGTGGGTCTCTCCTCCCGACTGGTCCAAATCCGAGTCGAAGAGGGAGAGCTTGTTGAAGTCGTTGGCGGCGAAGTCGCCGAAGCTTGAAGAAGGTCCCATCACGCTTGTCGGCGAGATCGTTGAAGAAGTCTTGACGTGCGGATCCCCTACCTGGCGCGCCAACTGTCGAAACTTGGTTTCGGCAATAGAATTTCTGGGGTCGCAGTCAAGATCGCCAAGCACAATGGGTTAGATTGGAAAAGAGGATTTAGACAGGTTCAGGC
This sequence comes from Oryza australiensis, assembly GCA_019925245.2. Lineage (NCBI taxonomy): Eukaryota > Viridiplantae > Streptophyta > Magnoliopsida > Poales > Poaceae > Oryza > Oryza australiensis. The sequence continues at coordinate 3,737,918 of JAIFGZ020000342.1, forward strand.
CCTCTCGTGAGGTAATACCCTACTCCTGTTTTGGGGATTCGATCCGCCGAGTGTCTTTATTGATCTCGTGATCTTGTGTATCTAAAGCTCTTGCTTATGAAATCTGCTATCGCATCGATATCCCTCAAGGGACGCCCCTTACCCTTCTTATATAGTCTTGGGAGGCGGGCTTATAGATCGGAAACCCTATCTTACTCTAAGTCGGTTTCCTCAATCTTACCAAACCGTGACTATGGGCCGTTGCCTTATCTCAATCGGCAACGTAACATCCAAGTCATATTTGGTTTACAGATATAGTAGGCGCAATCTATCCCTACCTCCAGTCGGATAAACTCGCCATGTAGATACCCGATTGTCATAATCTCCACACCGATACACAGAAATTTGATCTTTGCGTTTAATTCCAAACTGCTTCTCCATTACCTTTGCAATTATATCGGCCCAATCCTCTTTGGACAGATGTCTTTGAGTTTTCTCTGGCCGATATTGCTGATGTGGCTCCTCATACTGATATTGATCATCTTGCCCCCCGAGCCAATTTTGTTGTTTCCGATGATGCTAAGATTGCCGACCAATTTGCCCCCCACGCTGACTTCTTAAGGCAATTACCTTGGGAACTGTTTCCTCGATCAAACCATACAATGTATTCATCAAAACTCCAGATTGATCGAACACAACACGATGAATGACGTTATTAACCATCTCTTGAAGCGTATTATCATCCATCGGCTCGATAAATTGCTCCTTCTCTTCATTAACCAACTTGAGAGATTGTTCTTCCTCGGCCTTGACTTCCTTATCAGACATCTTGCGGCAATTGTAGGTCCCAAGAGCCGTGTAAAAATCCTACTATCACAAACACGGTCCCATTGGGCGTGCCAAAAATGTGTTGACGCAAAAAATCAACACGCCGGCCTGGGAGATCTGCTTAGCTCCAGTGCAGGTCCTAGAATCAATGAAGCGTGGGCATGCCAGTTAGTTTGATCCTGCCACTGACAAGTTATGCAAAACAGCAGAACATAAATCATATCGGCCGATAGACCGATACCCAAAAACTAACTGATCGGCTGATAAGCCGATGCCAGCCGATGGTGTTAGGGTTTGAATCCATTGGCTGTGCGCTGAGCAAATATTATATAAAGGCGATCGATCGATGATAACATGATGATATAGCAATGTAATATGACACAAAGTAATCACATGATAAAATAAATACTGATTTAAAGACTAAAACACACATCGGCTAGAAGTCCGATGTCATTAAATATTCAATGAAGCCTCTGCTGCAATCAGCTATATCCAACTTGTGTATATTCCTTGCAAGCCAATGCAAAATCCGGATAACCCACCGGCTGAAACCCCGATGAAACCCTTAGTGGCAGTCAACAGGCAGGCTAGAGATTACGGTTCTAATCACGACTTAGTAGATTCAAACTGATGCAGCACTAAGTATGAAAAGAAACGCAATATCTAGACAATCAAGCCCTTGGCTGATTTTTAGGGTGGTAGATGCCTAAACCAATCTAATCTAGTAAACAGTTTAGCCGATAGCGACAGAAACCCTAAAACGACAGACAACCGATAGGGCTAAAGCGAAATACTAAGATTAGATTAATAGAGACATATGATAAATATTCAGGCGAACATATCAATGAACCGAAGCAATCCAAGAGATCGAATGTGATGCAGCCTTGGACGACGCCGATGTAGCCAATACGATTGCCTGAACCGGCAGGACCTTGGACTTACCCCTTCGCCGGAGATCGAAGCCCATGCAGCCCCGCGTCAGGTGCCAAGTCTCGCCGGATGTTGAACGAAGATGAAGAGTAAAAGGTGGCGATCCGCCAAATTGTATTGATCGAGAGAGATGATTTACATGAACCACGGGCTTACATATTTATACCCGTAGGGTGACAAAGATCCTAACAGATTACAAAACAAACTTTCCTAAAGATAAACTAGGAAACTAACAATCCCTTCCTAACTAATAGATACAAGTCATATCCTCCCTGGACTCGGTTTCTTTTTGATAAGATCTTCTCAAACTGAATCTAACAAGAATCCGACTGCTGGAGATATGGATCCTCCATCGGCTGACGCAAAACTCTTAGCCGATTTTGCTTCGAGCCGAAACTAACCCTTAGCCGATAAGGACTTCGAGGCTTACCAAATTTTGGCGTTAATAAAGAGGAACTCTCTAGAGAAGCCATTTGTTTCCAAAATCTCCAACATGGTATCAGTGCTAGGTTAGGAGAGGTGATGGCACTTGCGATTTGCACTTGGTTGTCGTGATTTGTTGGTCGGCGAGTAGGATTGAAGAGGAGAAGAAGCCGACTGCGGTGGAGCAGGCGGCGCCGCGGTGGCGGGGAGCAGCCGAGCAGACGCCTCGGTGCCTCGACGATGGTGAGGAGAAGGCGGCGGCCCCGCGGCAAGCTGGGGAGCCGAGGAGCAGGAGCGGGAAGGCGTCGTGGTGGCGGCGCGCGTGCGAGGCAGCGGGCGTGCGCAAGAGGCGGCGCTCGGCTAGGCTACGGCCAGGAGGGACTGTGGTGAAGAAGAAAGGAAAGGAAGAGAGGAGAAGAAGAGGTGGCTTCGGCTCCCAGCTGGAGGAAAGAAGAGAAAGGGAAGAAAGAAGAGAAGGAGTGCAGAGAGAGAGAGAGTGGGAGAAGGAAAGGAAGGGTTGGTGTTGTTGCCTCTGATTTGGGATTTGTTGCTTTGTTGTGTAGTGTTGGTTACTAGCTGATTTGCTAAGAAGGAACTTGGTGAACCTCTAATTGCAAGTGCAAGAGTAGACAGAGATTGAGCAGATGGCTGAGAATCAAGGGATTTGCTCACTGCAAAGTAATATGAGACTTCATCTTCAAGTAAAGAAATGCAGCCACAAATGGATATGGTTCAAAAGCTAGAATTGATGCCTATCGATATCAAATTGGAAGGCATCAAGAATTACTTGGCATGGTCTAGGAGGGCAGTGCTATTGCTGAGATCAAGGAAACTTGAGGGTTTTATAAATGGAGAGACAACTGAACCTAAAGATGAGTCGAGCTCTGAGTGGAAGAACTGGAGTGCAATCAACGCCCTGGTGGCAACTTGGCTATTGAATTCTGTAAGTCCAACAATTGCTAGTTCTGTTGACACTATTACATGTGCTTCATAAATATGGAAAGCTTTAGCAGATATGTGCTCAAGTGTTGGAAATCTAATATTGTTGGCTGATACAAAAGATAAGATTCATTATCTGAAACATGGGGAGAAACCATTAATGGATTATGTTGCAGAGTTAAAGCGGCTGTGGGCTGATCTAGATCATTATGATCTCATTAAGTTATCTCATCCTGAAAGCATGACTTGGGTGAAAAAGTGGGTGGAAAAGAAGAGGGTCCTTTATTTTTTGAGGGGCCTAAATCCAGAGTTTGAGGGAAGGCGTGCTGCTATGTTCCATCAAGCAACTCTTCCTACTTTGGAGGAAGCGGTTGCAGCCATGGCACAAGAAGAAACAAGGCTCAAAGCAATAAAGGGTGACACCCTATTTTCACCAAGTCTTGTTTTTGTGGTGGCAGGATCTTAAGATACTAGAATATGCTTTAACTGTGGTGAAAAGGGTCATTTGATCCGTGATTGCAGCCAACCACTCAAATCAAATCGTGGCAGAGGTAGAGGCAGACTTATCTACAGAGGTGGTGCTAATTGGGGAGGTCCTAGCCATGGAGGTGCTAGCCGTGGAGGTGCTAATCGTGGAGGAAGAATGGGTTATCAAGCTAACCTTGCATCAACATATGAATGTGCACCAGAAACAGTCATAGTTCCACCTAGTGAGCTAGAAGAATTCAGGAAATGGAAGAAAACAGAGAAGGATTCTAAACAGGGAAATCAAGAGATGACATTCTCAGTTAACAAGGCTGTTGATGTTGTTCACTTTGATTCAGGTATATTAAATCAAACTCTTGTATCTAATTGGATATTGGACTCAGGTGCATCAAGGCATGTCAAGGGTGAAAATAATGAGTTTAAATCTTATATACCATACTCAAATTTTCATAAGGAGATAATTCAAACTGCAGATGGAACAACTTGTTCTATCAAAGGTGTTGGTACAGTGCAATGCGCTCCAACTATTACTCTATCATCAGTATTACATGTTCCATCTTTTCCCATGAATCTTATTTCAATAAGCTCCTTGCTAGATCAAATGGATTGTCAGGTTTTCCTTCATCGTGAGAAATGTTTGATTCAGGAGAGAAGGACTGGAAGAAATCTTGGGATTGGAGTTCAGCATAATGGGCTATGGTATCTCGATAGGAGCAAGACAAAGGAAGAGGTATATTTTGCTTTATCAGTTAATGAAGATGATGCTAAGGTAATGCTTTTACATTGTCGGTTGGGACATATATCTTTCGATGTTATGAGAAAAATGTTCCCTCATGAAATGTCTAGAGTGAACAGAAGTAACTTGATCTGTGATGCTTGTGAGTATGGAAAACATACTAGGAGCTCATATGTGAGCAGGGCCTTGAGAAGTATATCGCCTTTTATATTAATTCACTCCGATGTGTGGACTTCTCCAGTTGTTTCCATAAGTGGAGCAAAATATCTTGTTACCTTTTATTGATTGTTATTCTCGTATGACATGGGTATATCTCTGAAGGGTTACGCGGAAGCTACGCTAGCCGAAAACAAAAACTTTTCTACCGCGCAAACCAGGAACACTTGCAAGTAAGGGCCAATAGATCGTTACCGATTGGAGTATGCAGCGGAAATAGTCAATCAGGACTATTCGATCCGGAACAGTGTAGCCAATTCCCTCAAGCCGACAGCCGATTCCCGGGGATAGCTGATTCACCAATCAGCCGATTCGCCGAGTCGACTGACCATGTTCTCGCTCCTCGCTCCGATGCGCTCGACCGCAGCCGATCTGCTGCAGCCGCCTTGCTCCGAAGTACCACAGCCGATGAATAGCACGCAACGTAGCAGCGCCTCTACCGGTATCCACACGTCCGGGGACAGAACGCCGAACACCTGTGTGCTAGCACGCGATGCAAGGCTAGGGTTTGGCTCGAAAGTGGGGAGGGTTTCGGTGGAGATTGATCTCGGCGACTTCTGTTGCGGATTCGGTTCAAAGCGATACCGCAACTCTCCACCCTCGCCCCTTTATATAGAGTTGGCCAACCGGGACTAGTGGTCGATCGGACTCTATTTTAAATCGGATCCTATCCGAATCTCACGAGTTGGCCGCCCATACGTCGTAAGCCCATAGGACTCTATCCGATCGGATCCCTATCCGATCGAGCCGTATCCGAGTCCAACTTGAATATCTATTCTATCCCCTTAAGCGTGCGACCTTGTAGGTTCAGGTATACTCGGTTTCGGCTATAGTCTAACTTAGCCGACCGTCGGCTCAAGTCCAACTCAGCCGACCTGTCAACTGCGGCGCCTAGCAGCACATATTGACACCATAGTATACAAGAATATAATATCGGCTCGAACCTGTAATGTGTACACAAATCCCTTTGCCTCACGATACCAATTAAGCTATAGGCAAGATGTGTGCCATCCCTTCAATAGCTTAACCATTCACTCGAACCGTATTGGATTATCTCGTTTGTTGATTGACTCCTCAATCAACTTAGCATGGCCATGCATTTCCATAATCCATTACCTCGAGGGGCCGAGATATCTCTCCAAAGGAGGGGCAAATTCCATCTTGATCACTCACATCCCACTCCATGTTTCATAGCAAACCCGAAGACTACTTTTATAACTATCCAGATTACGAATAGCGTTTGGTAGTCCCAAAATAGGCTACTACACATGTTGGAATCCATGGTGATCTCAGGTCTAAGGACTTTGTACCAACACTACCCGAGACCAACTAATGGCACATTAATTCTGTAGTGTCTCATGGTGGGTCTATCCAACAATATGTTCTCTAACACATATGTCCATGTTTATTGATTTAGTATCTCCATACCCATGATCTATGAGACATGATCATCAATCAATAAACATGCCGATCTTAAAATTATATTAGTTCCAATAACATGATATATGATCGGGATCATTTAGAAATAGATTCATACATATAGAGTCTCATAAATAAGTCACGTACTTATTGATCAATACAAGATGTCTATTTCATAGAACTGAATAACACTTTATTCATAAATACATAAACATTGACCATGATATCCAACATCTCCATGTTGCCTATAGGGCATATCACTAACAATCTCCCACTTGCACTAGAGTCAATCATGTAAGTATCTAATACCCATTGCTCTTGTGTGCGCCTCATGTTTCGGCTGAGGTAGAGGTTTTGTCAGCGGATCGGCTATGTTGAGATCCGTGTGCACTTTGCATATCTTGACATCACCTTTGTCCACTATCTCGCGGATGAGATGATATCGCCGAAGTATGTGTTTGGACTTCTGATGTGATCTTGGCTCCTTGGCTTGCGCAATGGCTCCATTATTATCATAATAGAGAGACATTGGACCGTCGTACTAGTCATCACACCAAGCTCGAAACGAATTTCTTGATCCAAATAGCCTCCTTTGCGCTTAAGCAGCAATGTACTCGGCCTCGTTGTAGAGTCGCAACGGTATCCCGCTTGAACTCTTCCAGTGATCGCGCCTCCGTTCAGGCAGGCAACACGAACCCAGATTGCGATCTATAATCATCCTTGTATGTTTGGAAGCTAGCATCGGTGTAACCACTTACAACAAGCTCTTCTTCACCTCCATAGACTAGGAACATATCCTTAGTTCTTCTCAAGTACTTAAGGATATTCTTAAGCGTCCAGTCACCTTCACCTGGATCTCGATCGGTATCCGCTCGTAGCACTCAAAGCGTACGAGATATCCGGACGTGTACAAAGCATGACATACATGATGGATCCAATTGCCGAAGCATATGGAACCATACCCATCTTATTCCGCTCATCATGTGTCCGAGGACACCGATTCTTGCTAAGATTAATGCCATGTGACATGGGCAAGAAACCTTTCTTGGAATCATGCATGTTGAACCTTTTCAACACCTTGTCAATGTATGTACTTTGGCTTAATCCAATTAGCCTTTTGGATCTATCTCTATAGATCCGAATGCCCAATATGTATGCTGCCTCTCCTAAGTCTTTCATGGAAAAACTATTTTTCAATGAAGACTTGACAGATTCTAGCATAGGGATATCATTTCCAATCAACAATATGTCATCCACATATAAGATTAGAAATACAATTGCGCTCCCACTGACCTTTTGTAAACACAGGCCTCCTCTTCGTTTTTGATGAAACCAAACCCTTTGATTACTTCATCAAAACGAATATTCCAACTCCGAGATGCTTGCTTCAATCCATAAATGGATTTCGTAGCTTGCATATCTTTCCGCGATTTTGGATCGACAAAACCCTGAGGTTGTATCATGTATACATCCTCGCTTAGGTTTCCATTTAGGAAAGCCGTTTTGACATCCATCTGCCATATCTCATAATCGAAATATGTAGCAATCGCTAGGATAATCCGAATAGATTTAAGCATTGCGACGGGCGAGAAGGTTTCATCATAATCAACTCCTTGAATTTGTTTAAAACCTTTCGCCACCAATCGCGCCTTATAGATGTGAACATTCCCATCCATATCGGCCTTTTCTTAAAAACCCATTTACACTCAATGGTTTTGACACCATCAGTGGATCAACCAAGTTCCAAACTTGATTGTCGTACATGGATTCTATTTTGGATTTCATGGCTCCAAGCCACTTGTTGGAATCGGGTCCCACCATCGCTTCCTCATAGGTCTTAGGCTCATCGTTGTCCAACAACAATATATCACGTTGTTCCGCACTTGTGTACTGTCGGGCGCACGACGTGATCTTTCGACCTCCGTGGGGTGGTGTATCTACAACCGGTGGCGCAACACTTTGCTCCTCCTGTTGTGGTTCGTGGTCGCCGAGACATTTTCTAGTGTTTCTTGAACTTCTTCAAGATGCACCCCGCTCCCACTAACCCTTCTTGAAAGAAATTCTTTCTCCAAGAAGACACCGTGTCGGGCGACAAACACTTTGCATTGTTCCCGATTATAAAAGTAATATCCCTTAGTTTCCTTAGGATATCCCACAAAAGAAGCACTTCTCGATTTGGGTGTGAGCTTGTCGATCGTAAACATTTTACATAAGCTTCGCATCCCCAAATTTTGAGAAAAGACAAACTAGGGGTTGCCCTGTCCATATCTCATATGGTGTCTTTTCTTAGATGGAACTCTATTTAGTGTGAGCGCAATTGTTTCAAGAGCATATCCCCGAAGGATAACGGAAGATCACTTTGGCTCATCATCGACCGCACCATGTCCAACAAGGTGTGATTTCTCCGTTCGGACACTCCGTTCCATTGTGGAGTTCTGGCGGAGTCAGCGTGGAACAATTCCACAATCTTTCAGATGATTACCAAACTCTTGGCTCAAGTATTCCCTCAACAATCGACCGTAGAAACTTGATTGTTTTCCCTAAATGATTATGTACTTCATTTTGGAATTCTTTGAACTTTTCAAAGGATTCAGACTTATGCCTCATTAAGTAGATATAACCATATCTACTAAAGTCATCGGTAAAGGTAATGAAGTACTGATAACCACCTCTGGCCGTTGAGCTCATTGGTCCACATACATCAGTATGTATGAGTGCCAACAAGTCACTTGCTCTTTCACTGTGTCCCGTGAAAGGTGCCTTTGTCATCTTACCAAGTAAACAAGACTCACATGTCTCAAATGATTCAAAATCAAAAGAGTGAAGCAATCCATCCTTATGGAGCTTCTCCATGCGTTTCTTATTTATATGGCCTAAGCGACAATGCCAGATAAACGTGGGGTTTATATCATTAGAGAGTTGCCTTTCTGTATTAATGTTATAGATGGGAGATGCTTCAAGATTCAAAACGTATAATCCATTCACCAATGGAGCATGAAAATAGAACATATCTCTGAGATATATTGAACAACCATTGTCCATTGATCTAAAATCATATCCTTTCGCTTGCAAACATGAAGCGGAAATAACGTTTTGACATAGTGTTGGAACACAATAACAATTATTTAATTCCAAAACTAATCCTGAAGGTAGATGAAGTGGTACTGTGCCGACAGCAACTGTAGCAACGCTTGCTCCATTGCCGACGCGCAGGTTCACCTCGCCCCTTCTTAAGCTTCTACTTCTTCTCATTCCCTGCAACGATTTGCAAATATGAGCTACTGATCCGGTATCAAATACCCAAGAGTCAGTAGGTGAAGTAGCAAGATTAATGTCTATAACATTAATACCTGAAGCAGAAGTCGTACTTTGCTTCTTTTTGAGATCCTCCATGTACTTCTTGCAGTTCCTCTTCCAATGGCATGTCTCCTTGCAATAGAAGCAAACGACATCGATGTCGCCGACCCTTCTTGCCCTTCTTTGCATTGGAGGCACTCGCGATCTCATCGGGAGTTAACTTCCTCTTGGTGCAAAGTTTCTTGACAGTGGTTTGCGCTTTGCCTTCGCATCATCATCACATGATGACCGTTTTCTGGATACTCTCCTCATGTCTTTAGCATCCCATGCAATTCAGCCAAGGTTCTATCCATATTGTTCATGTGATAGTTTAATATGAATGGCTCGAAGCTCGGAGGGAGCGACGGAGAATCACATCGTAGCCAACTCTTGGCTAAGGGGAAAAACCTAGTTTTTCCGGACTCTCGATATAGCCAATCATCTTTATCACATGCGGACCGACGGGATTCCCCTCAATAAGCTCGCACGCAAACAAGGACTTTGAGGTGTTGAACCTCTCGGCCCGTGCTTGGTTCTCAAACATACCACGCAGTCCCCGAATAATAGTGTGAGCATCGTTGCTCTCATATTGCTTCGAAGCTTAGGGGACATTGTAGCAAGCATGAGACGACTTATGTCTAGGGCATCATTAGTGTGCTTCTCTTAAGCTCTTCGTGCGGTTGCGGTGGCATTATTAGGCAAATCCTCGGGATAGGGTACTTCAAGAACGTACTCCTTACGCTCTTGCTTGAGAACAATTCTCAAGTTGCGATACCAATCCATAAAGTTTGTTCCATTTAATTTTTCCTTTTCGAGAATAGATCGCAAATTAAAGGTACTGGGTGTAGTATTAGCCGCCATTTATTCTACAACAGAAAAGCAAAGTTTAGCACAATATTTATGCTATGTCTTTTGTTAAACAATTTAACATAAGACTCCCATTACGTATTTTCCACCTTCCCTCTAGGTTACATATTGGGTCAAGATCCACATGTTAATTAATTTTCTAGTGAGCTTTGGCATCACTGCTAGAATATTAATAACATCGGTAAGCAACTCCTTGCTAATCACATCTCTATGTGACTCTTGTTGTTGGTGTGGCATCTTCATGCCCCGGCCCCAACCTATGCCCCAAGCCCAAAACTGTTTTCATAGCCTTGTTAAGTAAACCAAATGCCCCTGCTGTATATGTCCGACATATACCCCCTCGTGTTATGATAGAGAATGGCACTCTTCTTTGGCAGACCCATCATTGACGAGCATAACGATGACGGGTGCAACATTTGGAAGGGCATCATTACTACTTAATTTTGCGAGGGATGCTATCCTATCAAACAAACATATCACAAATGAAAGCAAGTAGAATAGCATATAATGAAATAGTATGGCCCCCTTCACATGGTGATCTCCATCTCCATGCCGGCGCTGAGGATCTCCATCTTCGGCACCATCTTCCAATGTGCATGATGCTTGATTTCTTCAAGGGAGATGGTTTGCGTAGGCGCGAGGCAGCTAACAAGATCGGACTACGAGATAGCTTCGGCATAATCACATTATAGCGTTCCGATACACTATCAAGGAACGCTATCTCGAAGCCGACTCAAACCGAGTTTTATGGATATTGCTTCGACGTAATCACATTACGCCGTTCCGATACACTATCAAGGAACGCAATTACCATGAACTCTCCTCAACAAATCCCGTAAAACCGATTGATCTAATCAACCCGTGCGCAAAACTTGTTCCAGATCCAATCTAAAACCCGACTAAGCAAGATTAGCTCTGATACCACTGAAGGGTTACGCGGAAGCTACGCTAGCCAAAAACAAAAACTTTTCTACCGTGCAAACCAAGAACACTTGCAAGTAAGGGCCGATAGATCGTTACCGATTGGAGTATGCAGCAGAAATAGCCAATCAGGACAATCCGATCCGGAACAGTGTAGCCGATTCTCGCAAGCCGACAGCCGATTCCCGGGGACAGCCGATTCACCAATCAGCCGATTCGCCGAGTCGACTGACCGCGTTCTCGCGCCTCGCTCCGATGCACTCGACCGCAGCCGATCTGCCGCAACCGCCTTGCTCCGAAGTACCACAGCCGATGAACAGCGCGCAACGTAGCAGCGCCTCTACCGGTATCCACATGTCCGGGGACAGAACGCCGAACACCCGTGTGCTAGCACGCGATGCAAGGCTAGGGTTTGGCTCGAAAGTGGGGAGGGTTTCCGTGGAGATTGATCTCGGCAACTTCTGTTGCAGATTCGATTTAAATCGGATCCTATCCGAATCTCACAGAGTTGGCCGCCCTACGTCGTAAGCCCATAGGACTCTATCGATCGGATCCCTATCCGATCGAGCCGTATCCGAGTCCAACTCGAATATCTATTCTATCCCCTTAAGTGTGCGACCACGTAGGTTCGGGTATACTCGGTTTCGGCTATAGTCTAACTTAGCCGACCGTCGGCTCGAGTCCAACTCGCCGACATCCAACAACGGCGTCTAGCAGCACATATTGACACCATAGTATACAAGAATATAATATCGGCTCTGAACCTGTAATGTGTACGCAAATCCCTTTGCCTCACGATACCAATTAAGCTATAGGCAAGATGATTGTCATCCCTTCAATAGCTTAACCATTCACTCGAACCGTATTGGATTATCTCGTCCGTTGATTGACTCCTCAATCAACTTAGCATGGCCATGCATTTCCATAATCCATTACATCGAGGGCCGAGATATCTCTCCAAAGGAGGGGCAACTTCCATCTTGATCACTCACATCCCACTCCATGTTTCATAGCAAACCCGAAGACTACTTTTATAACTACCCGGTTATGGAATAGCGTTTGGAAGTCCCAAAGTAGGCTACTACACATGTTGGAATCCATGGTGATCTCGAGTCTAAGGACTTTGTACCAACACTACCCGAGACCAACTAATGGCACATTAATTCTGTAGTGTCTCATGGTGGGTCTATCCAACAATGTGTTCTCTAGCACATATGTCCATGTTTATTGATTTAGTATCTCTATACCCATGATCTATGGGACATGATCATTAATCAATAAACATGCTGATCTTAGAATCATATTAGTTCCAATAATATGATATATGATCAGGGATCATTTAGAAATAGATTCATACATATAGAGTCTCATAACTAAGTCACGTACTTATTGATCAATACAAGATGTCTATTTCATGGAACTGAATAACACTTTATTCATAAATACATAAACATTGACCATGATATCCAACATCTCCATGTTGCCTCTTGGGCATATCACTAACAATCTCATGAAGCACAAGAGTGAGGTACTTGAATGTTTCAAAGCTTTTTATGCATATGTTAAGAATCAATTTGGTGTCTCTATTCAAATTATCAGAAGTGATAACGGAAGTGAGTATGTGAATAAAGAATTTCAAAACTTGCTCTTAAAGGAAGGAATTCTACATCAGACCTCATGTCCTGATACCTCACCACAAAATGGAGTGGCTGAAAGGAAGAATCGATATCTTTTGGAGGTTACTCACTCACTTATGTATACTATGAATGTGCCTAAATTCCTTTGGAGTGAGGCAGTTATGACTGCTACATATTTGATCAATCGCATGCCCTCAAGGGTACTTGGTATGAAATCCCCATGTGAGATGTTATTTGGTAAAAATGAATTTGTGGTTCCACCCAAAGTATTTGGATGTACATGCTTTGTTAGAGACCATAGACCAAGTGTTGGAAATTGGACCCTCAAGCTATCAAGTGTATCTTTGTGGGATATTCATCTGGACAGAAAGGATATAAATGTTGGAGCCCATCAGAACGTCGTATGTTTGTGAGCATGGATGTGACCTTTAAGGAGTCAATTCCCTTTTATGGTGAGAAGACAGACCTAAGTTCTATGTTTGTTGATCTAGATTCTGAAATTGAATCAAAGGATGGTGAGCAAGTGGAGTCTACAAGTGAAGCTCGAACAAATGAGAATAAGGTTGTGGTTGGGTTAATTCCAAATTCAGTGCAAGTGAATGATGTTGTACAGGAGGGAGAACAAGAAGTTATCCCAGAGAAAAATATACAAATCTATACAAGAAGGAGGAAAAATACTACACAGCTCCTCCCTATCACTGATGAAGTTGTGAGTGATCAAGTGGACCAAACTCACGTGAGTGGTGATGAGAGTGACCAGTTACTTGGAACAGAGGGGAAGATAATTCATAATTCTAATGACTTACCTATTGCTCTAAGGAGAGAAACAAGGAGCACAGCAGGTAAGCCTCCAGTGAGATATGGATTTGAGGATGAATGTGAGGATAGACATGAAAATGAGATGGGTAACTATGTAGCATATGGATCATTGTCATCTGAGTATCAAGCCTTTGTGACAACATTGCAATCAGTGCAAATTCCAAAAAATTGGAAAGAAGCTAAGCAAGATCCAAGATGGAAAGAGGCAATGTTTGAAGAGTTGACAGCACTTGAAAAGAATGACACATGGGAACTTGTAACTTTACCTTTTGGGAAGAAGGTGGTTGATTGTAAATGGGTGTATACTGTGAAACAAAATCCTGAAGGAAAGGTGAAAAGATATAAGGCGAGGTTGGTGGCCAAAGGATACAGTTAGACATATGGGATTGATTATGATGAAACGTTTGCACCGGTTGCAAAGATGAGCACAGTGAGGACCTTAATCTCCTGTGCTGCTAACCTTGACTGGCCTTTATATCAATTAGATGTTAAGACTGCATTCTTACATGGTGATCTTAAGGAGGAAGTTTATATGGAGATACCACCCGGATTGCTACTATGCAAACTAAAGGAAAAGTTCTAAACTAAAGAAATCTTTATATGGGTTGAAGCAATCACCAAGAGCATGTTTTGATAGGTTTAAATGTGCAATGTGTGCTATGGGATATAAGCAGTGCAATGGAGATCATACTTTGTTGTATCTACAGTCTAAGGGCCATATCACTAGTTTGGCAGTTTATGTTGATGACATCATCATTACCGGAGATGACACCTCAGAGGTGATTCGATTGAAGGAGAACTTGACGAAGGAGTTTGAAATTAAGGATTTGGGATAGCTGAGATATTTTCTAGGTATTGAGATAGCAAGATCTCCTACAGGGATTATTCTCTCATAGCATAAGTATGTGTTGGATCTGTTGAATGAGACAGGTATGCTAGAGTTGTCCAGCTTCTACACCTATAGAACAGAATCATAAATTGGGGGCTGAATTTGGAGATCTTGTGGATAGAGAGAGATATCAAAGACTTGTAGGGCGACTCATCTATCTATGCCACACAAGACCAGATATATCTTATGTTGTGAGTGTGGTAAGTCCATATATGCATGATCCAAGAAGTGGTCACATGAATGCAGTATATAGAATATTGAGATATTTGAAGAAAAGTCAAGGCAAGGGATTATTGTTTAAGAAAAATGGACATCTGAGTGTGGAAGGATATTGTGATGCAGACTGGGCAAGCTGTCCTGATGATCGAAGGTCTACATCAGGCTATTGTGTATTTGTTGGTGGGAATTTGGTAACTTGGAGAAGTAGGACACAAGCTGTGGTATCTCGCTCTACAGCAAAGGCAGAGTATAGGGCCATGTCCCAAAGTTTAAGTGAATTGTTATGGGTGAGAAATCTACTGAGCGAGTTGAAATTCCAGATAGATAATCCTATGAAGCTTTGGTGTGATAACAAATCAGCTATCAACATTGCAAATAATCCAGTTCAACATGATCGAACAAAGCATATGGAGATTGATCGCTACTTTATTAAGGAGAGACTAGATGAAGGAATTTTAGATCTAGGATTTGTAAACTCTAGGGAACAAATTGCCGACTGTTTAACTAAAGGATTAAGTATCGGGGAATGTATAACTTCATGTAACAAGATGAGCATGATAGATATACAGTGCCCATCTTGAGGGGGAGTGTTGGTATATATAGTATATGCAATATGGGGTTAATAGAGGGAGTAAAATGTAAAAGAGTGTGTAATATAGATATGGGCTAGGAGAGGAACTCTCTAGAGAAGCCATTTTTTTCCAAAATCTCCAACAAAGAGAGGCCTAGGTAGATAATTGGGAAGTGTTCCGCGCTGCATTGTAGAACTTCAGAAACTGAGTCGAGCTGCTGCTGACTGCATTGGATTGGAGTGATAGCATTTTTAGTGAAGTTTGTGTTTAGGCCCTGTTTGGATCCACCTGACTAAAGTCTAAAGACTAAAAGTGACTAAAAGTTACCTGACTAAAATTAGTCAGTAGGTGTTTGGTTGGGATGACTAAAAATAATTAAAGCTGGTATAAAATATCCTCAGTACCCCTGAAGCGATGTGGTTAATGAGGACAAACAACATTAATTGAGGGCAGGGGCGTAAAAAATTCTTTTTAGTCAGTTTTAGGTGGGGGTAGGGTGACTAAAATTTTAAGAGGTGACTAAAACCAAATTGACTAAAATTAGGGGGTGTTTGGGACTGCTTCGCTCTATGTTTTTAGCTCCGCTCCATGTTTTTTTAGCCAAACAGGTTCAGCTCCATACACGCAGCTCTAGAAAAAAGGTAGAGTTGTGAGAGCACCTAAAGAGGTACTCCACAAACTTCAGTTTTTTGTGAAGCTGCTCCACGGTGAAGTTTGTGAAGCAGAGTTCGTGGAGCAGTCCCAAACAGAGCCTTAGTCATCGCTTTAGTCACCTGTATCCAAACGGGGCCTTATTCTGGTTGCTGCCCTGAAAAGATCGAGCACAGCATTGATGACATGAGCTTCCTGTCCATCAGGCCTCTGGCTGGTTTTGAAAAAATCTGACTCGTTGCCATTGACCAGGATCTTTTGCTGTTGTGAAAAGAGCCGCTATCAAGGATGCTTGTTTCTACTGTTGTGATGAGGGGTCTGAACTTTGAACACGATAAAATCACTGCTGGTAGCATCAGCCAAGGATTTGTATGCGGTTTCTGTGCCAGTTGGTTGTTTGCACTAACACTAGGAAATCTGACATTAATTGGTATGTGACCATCAGAATAGTCAATGTCCGAAAAGGCGATGCGCTGACAAGAGTTGACTGCATTCTCTGAATTTTAAGCTCAGTGCAAGCAATGGTCTTCAGATATCAGTCCTAACTAATACAAAACAATGTCATCATGTGATGTATATCTGTACTATGCACATCTGGCAATGTAAATAGAAGGGAAGCCTCTTGATTTGATGTGTAGTATTGCCTCAAAACTCTTTTCTATCATCTCTAGTTCTTTTTACATGTGACATGGACTGTACGTTGTGAGTACTTCCTATATACTACTGTTAATCCTTAAAAAGTGGTACACATTCAAGTAAGCTCTAACTCCCTTCTAATGGAACAACAAAAAAAACAAACTGTTTTTCCCCTCTGATTATCTTCTGACATAAATAATCTGTTTGAACTTTGAATTGAATACAATCACTGTAGCATGTTTCAGTTCGTCAGATTTACTTAGCATAGATAAAATCCTTAAGAAATTCAGGGAATGGCAATAGGCTGCAAAGAGTATCTTTCAGTGTCAGCATGAGCGACAGCTCATTCCCATGATGGAAAAACAAAATTATGAATTCTGGACAGATACAATGGGATGGCACAAAAGGAATTATTTCCTGCCGGCAATGAAAAAGATTCAGAGCCCTACAAGGAAGCAGAAACATTCAGGTTTTATAGCCGACATGCCACCTCTGGACAGAACCACAAGATGTGAACCTCAATACAGAGCCTGGTTCAATGACTTGGAAATGGACCTGCATTGAATTCTACACTGCTCAATCAGCCTACAGAACACAATTCATGTGAGCAGTTCAGGTCACGTTTCTAGCAAGAGTATGATAAATTGAAGGCAGAAAAAGATGCTAGTTCTTATGGTTCTTGTTGCAGGGAAAATTAAAACATTCACAACAGATAAACTATAGGCAAGACAATGACCGAATAATGATACCCGCAAATCGTGTGATCATCAACAGGAGAATGCAAAGCATTTGTTACTGCAGTTTTGATTTCTACAAAAGGATCCAAGATGTCAAATCATGGTGTATGGCAAAAGTTTCATAGTCTGTCACAAGTAAAAATATTTCAGTGCACCAGCACTCCAGCAGCTCTGTAAGTCTGAAACCACAATCCTGAGCTCAGCTAACTTCTCTGAACTTGACGTGGGTTTGGCAATCGGTTTGACAAATTGCATACTGGTCAGATGTAGCAGATCATGTTTTTGCTTTGAACTGGAGTAATCTCTCTCTCACAAAGTCTTTGTATTTGGATCGCTCACACACAAAATAAACGATGACAGTGTCTGCTCACTCTCTCACACTCGGCTGTGTACTGCTGGGAATCCGGCACGGCAAGAGGCAGAAACAGAGTTGCAAAACAGAGTATCAAGAACACAGCGCTTGTGCGGATAAACTACCGCGATTATTTCACTCTATTGACTCAAAACGAATACAAGATATGCTTACATACTTATAGTACTAACTCTCGAACTAGGTCACCTACTTGATCCGATTTTTATGCATCTGCTAAACTTGGGGAAAACGAAACTGAAACAACTAACTTTAAACAGAAACGTTCTTTAGAGAATTTTCGCGCGTCGCCGCGCATGTAGGATCCCGGGCGTTGCTTGATCCGCATCGTCCTGGGTTCAGGGCCACTCCAGGAGAAAAGATCAACATTCTCCCCCTTTATCCTAGAGTGGCCTGAGATCGCGGACACCCAAAAGATGCTGCATTGTCGCCAGCTTTGCCGCCGGCAGTGCCTTCGTCAAAAGATCAGCTCGTTGCTCCTCTGATCGAATGAACTCGACAACAATCTGTCCTCCCTCGACACATTCACGGATAAAATGAAACCTCGTGTCAATATGCTTGCCGCGCCCATGAAACACCGGGTTCTTCATTAGCGCGATCGCGAACTTGTTGTCGACAAACATTTTCCCGGGCGTCGGCGATTCTCCGCTCAGTTCCGCCATCAAACTCCTTAGCCACAACGCTTGACATGCTGCCGCCGTCGCCGCCATGAACTCGGCCTCACATGAAGATAAGGCCACCGTCTTCTGCTTCTGGGAGTTCCACGCGACAAGTGAATGGTTGATATAGAACGCCATGCCGCCGGTGCTTTTTCGACCGTCGAGGTCGCCGGCCATATCACTGTCTGTGTAGCCGGTGATCTCCTCTGCTCTTCCCTCATTGCCATACACCAAACCGCAATGCACTGTCCCTTTCAAATACCTGAGAATTTGCTTGACCGCCTTGTGATGGAGCACTGTCGGCCTCTCCATGAACCGGCTTGCCACTCCGACTGCATACGCCATGTCTGGCCGCGTGTGGAGCAAGTACCTGAGGCACCTGATGACATGCCGGTACTCCGTAGCATCCACTGGATGTCCCTCTCCATCCTTGTGCAGCTGTGTTCTAGGCTCCATGGGAAGTTTTGTTGGATTGCAGTCATTCATTCCAAATTTCTCCAACACCTTCTTTGCATACGCTGCCTGCTTGATAGATATTGCTCCTTCCTCTTGCATTACTTTGATCCCCAGATAGTAGTGCAGCAGCCCTAGGTCACTCATCTCAAACTGAGACATCATTTGCTCCTTAAACTCGGTGATGGCAGCTGGATATTTTCCTGTTACGATCAGGTCGTCAACGTAAACACCAATGATGATGCCTGTTCCTGCATCTCCTCGCCTGTATACTGCTTGCTCCTGAATACACCGCGTGAACCCAAGTTGCTTCAGACTTCGATCAAGCCTCGCGTTCCATGCTCGCGGAGCTTGCCGCAACCCATATAGTGCCTTATGGAGTCGGTAGACAAGTTGCTCTTTCCCTTTCAACTCGAAGCCTTCCGGTTGCATGACATATACTTCCTCTTGCAGTTCTCCGTTTAAGAATGCTGACTTGACATCTAGGTGATGCACTTGCCACCCGCGATTCGCTGCAACAACAAGAATAACTCGTACTGTGTCGAGGCAGGCAACTGGTGCAAACACCTCGTCAAAATCGATTCCTTGCCGCTGTACATAGCCCTTTGCAACCAGGCGTGCCTTGTGTTTGATCACCTCTCCATCTGAGTTTTTCTTAAGTTTGAACACCCATTTGAGCCCAATTGCCTTGTGCCCGCCCGACAGTCTTGTCAGTGACCAGGTTTTGTTCTTCTCAATTGGTTCGAGTTCCTTGCACATTGCTTCTTCCCACTCCGGTTGGCCAGTAGCTTCGTGATAGCAAGATGGTTCCTCCATCTCCAACAGCAATGCCTCGTCAACGTCCTGCTCATCTGCTTCATCCAAGTTAACACGCCTAGCATCCCGCAGGATATCGTCAATGTGCCTGTACCAGACAGGTCCATCGTGCGATTCATCCCCGCCAGCCACCAGTGCGATTCATCCTTGCCGATGTGTTGCGCGTCAGGGTCGACGATGAGCCGACTGTCGTGGGCGCTGGCGATGTGCGAGCAGCCGTCGGCGATCTGGTCACCGCACTCAGCGACATATGTTTGGGTGCCGCGACAGCGACATCGCTCGCCATGGTAGCGTGAACACCTGCAGCTATCCCCACGCCACCGCGGTCGCCTGCTGCCGTAGCGTATTCATTTGACGTGACAGGCGGCTCCTCCACCACGACTCAGGTGGCTGGACAGCTTCAGTTCCTGCACCCCAGCTCCATTCCAGATTCTCATCAAAACAAACATCACGACTTAAATGTACCTTTTTACGTCGTGGATCATATAGCCGGTGTGCTTTGCTCCCGTCTTCCACACCAAGGTACACCATCGGCTCGCTCCGATCATCCAACTTCTTCAAGTGAGAGCCTGTCACCTTGACGTGTGTTGTGCACCCAAACACACGAAGGTGTCCCAGATGCGGCTTCCTTCGGTTCCAGGCTTCAAATGGCGTGCGGGTGCCCGTTGCCTTCGTCGGTAGTCGATTGAGGAGATACACGGCATGCTTCACCGCCTCCCCCCAAAAATGGCCTGGTACCAACATACTCTTCAGCATCGAACGTGCCATCTCCATCACAGTTCGGTTTCTCCTTTCCACCACGCCATTTTGCTGTGGTGAGTGCGGTGCGGTGAGATGGCGATCGATGCCGGCCTCCTCGCAGAGTCGAGCGATCCTAGCAGAGATGAATTCTCCTCCCCGATCAGTGCGAAGCACTTTGATCCTACGCTCACGCGTGTTCTCAATCAGCTCCTTGAACTTTGTGAACGCAGGAAATGCGTGGTCCTTTGTCCTTATCGCACACACCCACATCTAGCGAGTACAGTCATCAACTAAGAGCATAAAGTACTGGTTACCACCGATTGTCGCCGACGAGATCGGGCCACAGAGATTGCCATGAATCAGCTCGAGCGGCTCCTCCGCTCGATAATTTGCGGTTGCGGGAAAGGGAAGTCATGCCTGCCGTAACACCCTGAAAATAAAAAATTAAAAATCGGAACATACAAAAAACTTTTTGGCTTATTGCTTCTTATCGTGTTTTTCGATCTTTTTTGCCAGCTCAGTTGCATAAGAGTTTCTTTTGGAATTACTTTGATGTGAAGTTGGATAAAAACCCTAAGCTTTGAAATCCCAGCCGGGAGAAATAATTCAAAATATATATATTTGAAAAAGGGTAAATATATAATTTTGTGGATTTATAAAAGATTCTTTGAAAAGAATATATTTTTGGTTTAAACCCTAATTGGTGGAGGAAAAATAATAAATATTTGGATTTGGATGATAAAAATATTTTTGAAAAGGAAATATGAATTTAGAAACTTATTTTAATAAAAAGACCCTAATTTATTGAATTTAAAAGAAGAAATAAAATAAATATGGAAACAAAATTTTGAATAATAAAAAGTGGGGGACAAGTTTGAAAATATATTTCTAAATTTAGTTTGGGAATATTAGAATTTATTTTGAATTTTTGGGTGAAAGGAAATAGAAATGGGAAATTAGGAATTTAATTCGGGAAAATGATAAATTACACTGTTCACGCGTCGCCACGTGTTCGACCGAGTCCCAAGGCCCGAACCGCGCCGCGTGCGCACGCGCGCGTGTCGGCCACGCGTGTCGCTCGCGCGTACCCGCACCGCGCTCGGCCCGCTCCGTGCGCCGCGTGTCGCACCCGCGCGCCGCGCCACGCCTGCCCCACTTCCCACGTGCACACCCGCCCGCACGCCGCCCGCGCGCGCGCCGACCCGCCGCGCGCGCTCCGCTGCGCGCGCCGCGTCGCCCACGCGCCGCGCGCGTGCGCCGCCGTCCTTGCGCCGCCAGAGCCGCTGTCCCGCGTGCCGCGCCACCGCCGCTCGCGCCCGCGCCCATGCCCACGCCACCGCGCGTGTGTTGTGCGCCGCCTAGCCGCCGCCCTCGCGCGTGCGCCGCGCCGACTCGACCTACGCCGTGCCGCTCGCCGACTCACGCCGCGTGCACCGCGCGCCTCGCACTCGCGCCGCACGCCGCGCCGCGCCGGCCCCTTGCGTCCGCGCCACGCTTCGCCCACGCTGCGCATGGTCCCCCTCCCCTCGGCCACGCCTATAAAGGGCGGCCCGAGCCCTCCTTTCCCCCTCACCTCATCGCCCGGATCGCCCTCCCTCACTCTCGATTTCTTGTTGTTCCTTTTTCCCCTCCCCGCGACGAGGCCGCGCCGCCGCCGGAGTCCCCACCGCGCGACGGCCCTCCCCTCGTTGGTAAGCCCCATAGCCGCCCGTCCGCGTCGCCGTCCTTGTGCATGCCCCGGCGAGAGAAGAGAGGAGAGGGAGAAGGGAGAGAGGAGCCGGGTAGAGAAAGGGCAGAGGAAGGAGATGAACAGGAGGAGGGAAAGAAAAGAAAACAAAAAAAGAGGGAAAGAAAGAAAAAAAGAAAAAAGGAGAGAAGTTTAGAAAAAATTTAGGAAAACATTTTTGGGAAAAATATTTAGGAATTCTGGGGGAAAATATGGTTTTCTGAAATGAAAATTTTTAGGATAATTATAGAGTAAATATTATATATATATATATATATATATATATATTAAAAGTTTGTTGTCACATAAATTAATTTAGGAATTAATTATAAGCTATTTCGTCCGTAAAAACACAATTGATTTTTTTATGAATTCCTTTCTACAAGCTAAACTTAAAATTATTTAAAACAATATCGGGCTCTAGGGTTGATTATTTTGGAATCCCATTTAATTCAAATCCCAGATTTATCGGTCCGAGTAAATTTGATAAAACATGGATTTCACTTTTCTTTTCCGGAATTATAATTCCAAAATTTTCGATCATCATCTATTTTCTAGATTGAATTGAACTAACTTGAAATGATGCCCCACTAAGATAAACTAAATCGGAAATCGCAAAACTTCAAATCCTTCTAACTCTTTCGCTCTAACTCGGATTTCGCCGAAACTCGAACCTAAATCTACGTAGAGTCATAGCCTAGTATTAGGAGCAGCTTTCGTGATTCATTTGGCTTTTATTGGATCTTATTGGATTTATTTGAATTCTAATCGAATTCAAATTGGATTTATCGCACGTATGATAGAGTCCAAGGGAACCGTCGAGAACGTCGAAGACTCAAGCCAACAAGGTCACGAGCAAGGCAAGTCAACACATCCCTTTGAACATATTGATCCTACTTTGCGAAATGATGTTGTTTTCAATTACAAATTGCATGTTATACACAAATGAGTACCTATACTTGATATACCCTGCCTTGATATTGAATACCCTTAGAAATATTCTTTGTAACCCTCGATATGATACAACCGGAGGATCCTTCGATAAAATGCTTAGCCACGCTTATACTAGATCCTTGCATACTCATGATTTTACAAAGAAGCCTCATGCTTGGGCTACTATCTTTGGGAAGGTAGTTAGAATACGGCATGTGGAGACATGAGCGCCACATTGCCTAAAACATGATGAAATGAGTTTTTATGAAAACCAAAAAGGAAAAACCAACGTTTTTAGACTGGGGCGGATGGATGGATTTGGGTGGATTCCGAGAAAGGCTAGTACCGTCCCTGGTCAATTAAGGACCAAGCCATGAGACTACAACTTAGAACGAGCCAGTACAACCGTACTTCTCGAATGGGTATAGACCTAGCGGAGTAAAGAACCGAGCGGAGGCAGTATCCCTGCGTAGTGGTTCAGGTGTAGGCGTTGAGGTAAGGGCCTACCGGTGGGGGCTCACCACTGGGGGGTGCCTGGACGAAAGTTAAGGGCCTACCGGCAGGGGGTGTACCGCTGGTTGGTACCTGGGCAGAGATCGGGCATGCGATCAACATGAAGAAATGAAGACATGAAGAAAAAGACATGAAGATGGAAAGTTCAAGGATAGAGCAATTCTTTCTCTTACCCCGGGAACGCCAGAACTCCTCTCACTGCTAGGAAATGATGGCTAGAGTGCATGAGGGCTTAAGTTCATGGAGCGGATACTGCCAAAGTGAGGTTATCAAAAGGCTTTGCTGTGACCGTCCCATATAGAGGGATGTAAGCTTATTCAATGAGTAGTTGCGGAGTATGGGTAAAGTGTACATCCACTGCAGTGTGAGTAAATCAATCTATTCGAATAGCCGTGCTCGCGGTTAATGAGTGACGTGACAAGTTTCTCCCGTGGCTAGACTCATAAATTTTAAAATAATGGGTGGGATTGCATAATGACTTTATGTGCTGGGAAACCAACTTCTCTATCTGAGAGAAGGGGGAAGACATCCCCAGAAAACCATGACGAATCAAAGGCGGGAAGCTATCCTTGGGATCACAATGGATGGTGGACAGAACCGTCACCGACTTAATATACTATGTACCTAAAACTTGACCTGGCTAGATGTTAGGTTTGTGAAATGATTTGTGAAAATTGGCTTTGCGCAAATAAACCATAGCCATCCTTTGAATGACCCTATCATGTGCATCATTCCGTGTTGGCTTGCTGAGTACGTTGGGTACTCACCCTTGCTATACGCACAAACCTCCAGATGAAGGAGATGAGGAAGACCCGTACACATACTACCAGGAGGAATGGAGACAATGGAGCGCAATAGGTCTTAGCCCCCAGTCGTTGCCTGTAGGCGATCGACATGCCGCTGCCTTCCATCTGCTATCTTATCTAACTTCTGCTTTTGGTTGTATCCGGACCAGTAGGTCCTATATGTATTGGATATTGCCTTCGGGCCTATAATTGTAATAATTTCAATGTAAGACTATTCGTGCACTTTGCACCTGGTAATTCAGAACTGTATTCGTGGGTACCAAACTACTCGATCCAGGGATAAGGTACTATGAACACGAATGATTCCCGTCCTCAAAAACGGGGGTCCACAGAGCTGGTATCAAAGCAGTGCGACTGTAGGATAAGACCAACTGGCACCCCACCCCTTTATAGCTGGTCAAAGGGAAATATCCCCACATAGGATTATTTTGGAAATACAAACTATTTTCACAAGACAAACATATTTTTCTCTCTTACCCCAATTTCTCTACAAACATTTGATTTTACCAATTACCTTTCTCTAAACCCTAAACTATCTTCAAAAATAGATATAGGACTGTGACCCTGTTAAAGCTTGAGAGATTGTTTATTCCACCCGCTAAAGCAATAAGAGTACACAGGAATAAGGTCCCAAACAAAGCTTAACCTTTCTTCTGATTTCTTTCTCTCTCTAACAATAGATGGGAAAGAACAAGGGAAGGAAATCAAGATCTCAGCAATCTCATGGATCAACCCAGAGCGACCCTATGGACATTCCACCCTCTTTCCCTATGAATCCGACCTTAGCCCAGATAATGGCTAGCCAGACACAATTAATGATCATGATGGTGCAACAAATGCAACGACACTTTCAAGTTTTGGGTTCGTGTCCAGAGCAACGTCGGTACGTTCCGACTCAAGCCCTGATGACTCCTGCGAATATACTGTCAAGCCCACAAAGAGCAGTAACACCAAACCCGCCATTAGGATGGAAGGAAACACTTGGCCCTCTGCTACGGTTTCATGGAACAAGGATATGGAATAAGGAACAGTGCAGGGGAAAAACACACCGGAACCCCGATCGAGGGAGAGATACAGTGCGGAAGGAAGGACAAGGAATTCAATCCAACGACCGGCCAAGGGTTTAGTTCGCCATCCAACTCCAGGAAGAGGAAGTCACCAAAATGGAATATAGGTGGCACTGGCAAGATGATCATCACCAGCACAGTGTGTACCCCTGAAGATGCTGAGGAGATTCCACGACGTCTAAAGAGGAATGTGCATTGCTTTAACTGCGGAAAACTTGGACACTATGCCAACCAATGCCCCAAGCCACACAGCATCCCTCCTCTCATCGGTGCCAATGCAACAGTCATAGGTGGCAACAACCCCAGATTGGGAAACAACCCAAACCACTAGACGAGAAGTCTGCATCAACCCCGTCTTGCTTTGGATGGAGTTAAGACAGCAATGACCGTACCCTTTCCCCTTTATATATGAAGATCCTAGACCGATGTTAGTTGTCATTGTATTATGTTGTGTGGAACTGTGCATGGCAGCCCGATGTACCCCTCCTATGATGTAACGTTTATGAACTAATATAAAGTTCTATGTTATATCTTAAATGAGTTTATTCCACCATGCTTGTTGTGTGCAAAAGATCACTTAAAAACAACTTGAAGATCACTTAAAAAAATTGATTAGAACCATGACCTTAGTCGATCCAATCTCTTACCTCATCTGTATTCCTCAGATGGCGCACCGTCGCAGAGCCTCAGCAGCTACTGAGAACCCGTCGGAACCTAACCCTACCACCCTAGCAGAGGTCATGGCTTCACAAACCCAACTACTTCAAGCCATTGCCAACAACCAAGGACAACGCGGAGGATTAAGCTTAGGCGAGTTTATGTGAGCCAAGCCACCAACATTCTCCACGGCAGAGGAACCAATGGATGCTGAAGATTGGTTGAGGGTAATAGAGAAGAAGTTGACCCTCGTCCGAGTACGGGAAGCTGACAGAGTCATCTTCGCCACTAATCAGCTGGAAGGTCCCGCAAGTGATTGGTGGGACACTTACAAAGAAACCCGGGTTGAAGACATCGGAGAACCAACATGGGAGGAATTCACGACCGCCTTCCGTGAAAATTTCGTACCAGCCGCGGTTATGAGGATGAAGAAATGAGTTACGCAGGCTACGCCAAGGAAACACCATGGTACAAGAGTACCTTTTAACAAGTTCACGCAGCTTGCCCGTTACGCCACAAGCGATCTGGCAGATGAAGAGGAAAAGATGGACAAGTTTATTGAAGGACTGAACGACGAGTTAAGAGGACCGATGATCAGTCAGGACCACGCTAGCTTTCAGAGCCTCATCAACAAGGTCGTGAGGCTTGAGCATGACCAAAAGATGGTTGAAAACAACCGAAAGAGAAGACTTGCTCTAGCCCGTCTGATTCAAGGAACACCCCAGCGACCTAAAGGAGCAACCCCGTCAGGTTGGAAGCCAGCCATCATAATGACCAATCACCCCTCTGCACCCGGCAACACAAGCAGACCACCTGCCACCCCTTTCCGCACCCCGGCACCTACCTTAGCGACCCCAAGACTTAAGAATGTAAACTGCTTCAACTATGGGGAGTTTGGACACTTCGCCAATCACTGCCCTAAGCCGTGTAACACCCCCGTCCGTACTGGAGCCAACGCTAAGAGGGACCCTTGCCTCGGTACCTGGACGTAGACTGTTCGGGCCACCCCAGCCGAAGGAGGCCACCACTGGAATCCGCCATGGCCAAGTGAACCATGTGCATGCTGAAGAGGCCCAGGAGGACCAGATCGTGCTAATGGTACGTTCTCCATCCATTCTGCACTAAGTTAAAGTTTTGTTTGGTTTCAAAACTTCACATTCTTTCATAACCTCGAGGACAAGCACAGAACGTAACCTATGTCAGATAGACCATAAGAGACCCATATGATACCTTCACCTAGGAGAGACATAGCCATACCCCGTGCCAGCATTGATATGCCCATTGGAAGTAGAGACATGGTGTTTTCTTCAAATATCATGATACCACCCCAAATCCTCAGTATCATTCTAACATGGACCAGTTGACTGAGAACAAGAGAGTTATAAACTGTGACCAAGAGATAGTCACCCTGTCCACCCCATGGACTTCACCGACAAGCATAACCATGGACCGAAACTCGATGTTGCGTGAGCAAGCCACGGGATTATTTACCCTACTACCATGACCAGTATGCCAGTAAGATCAGGATTACCCGAACATATTTCCTAAGGATTTGTTGATTATGCCTAAAGCAAAGCTTAAAATTTATTTAAGGGGGGTAGAGTGACATGACCATGGATCTTTAAATTGTGCCCCATGTTGTAGCTAGATGAAACCAAACCTTCTTCGGATAGTCTTCCGTCAACCATACCCTGGATCACAATCATACCATATAAGGTCACTACCCATCTATGCTATAAAGGTCTCTAAAATTTTGGAGTAGCAAGTCTATTATACAACTTAAGAAAAGCTTAACAATAGACATACTAAATATTGTATGTTTGAAAGATCATTCTTTAGACAGACACCACCACCACCTATTAGTCAATCAGACATTACGCCTAATCTCAGCAGAACAAGGTGTAGATAGATCTAAGTTTCCTCAAAACATAATTAGTTACATGTGCTTTACAAGGGATACTAGTTGGAATGCAAGTAGCAATCCTAGCAATCAATATCATCCAACCACTCTTCTGACAAGCAAAACCCAACAACAACCTAAACCACCTGAGCACCAGTTTAGACAAAACATCCAATGTGCTCCTGATATAAAAACAAAAGAGAGATTCAGGCAGTGGCCGCCAGATCCATACATAAGGGGACAAATTCTAGGAACTACCCCTTGACTACCTAATCTATTAGTAACCCCAGAAAAGAGAGAAAAACAATGGGTGCCAACATGACGAGAAGACAAACCGCCTCACAAAGGAAATCCTGGTGACCATCCTTTGTCACATCCCGCCACAGCCGCCAAACAAAAACCAGTCGGTATACCACCCAAGCCAGTAAAGTACTAATAGCCACTCCGACATACCACACTTTTGCCCACACCCATCGCAAACCCTTTCGCCAGAATGCAGCCTCCACGACCGAAGAACCTTGACACCACTATCCTCCGAGCATCGTCTCCGGCAACGAATCCACCCATTGCCTGAACCGATGAGGAAACATCTCCTTCCACCCTAGACCCTGCAACTGCAAGCCCTAACCACCGACGAAGTCCGCCTCTACCAAGAACCCATCGCTCTACTTCGCCTTCGTCATGTGGCCCTCGCTCCATCCCTCCTTCACTCGACCTACTTCGCCTCCACTCACTCTCCAATCTGCTAGCCAGGACAAGTGTGAGAGACAAGCCACCTCTCTCTCCCCTTTCCTTATAAATAAAGCAAGGACACACATCAAAAGATTCCTTACGGAAATATTAGATTAATAGAACCACTAAATCTAGAGTACCTAGAAAGGTTTTTTTTAAAAAAGGATAATATAGTTATCTGAAACAAAGAATCGCAAAGACACTGTAGGGATCACCTTAAGAACTCCGTGATAGATTTTCGCCTTATCATAAACAATCATCCTATCCATCGTTTGTTGGGATGAAGTCCTAAATGGATCAGTCTTATATGAACCAACAGACTTCCAACCACAACCCAACCCAAATCTCGGGGACGAGATTTATTTTAAGGGGTAGGTTTGTAACACCCGAAAATCAGAAATTAAAAATCGGAACATACAAAAATCTTTTTGGCTTATTGCTTCTTATCGTGTTTTTCGATCTTATTTGCCCGCTCGGTTGCATAAGAGTTTCTTTTGGAATTACTTTGATGTGAAGTTGGATAAAAACCTAAGCTTTGAAATCCCAGCTGGGAGAAATAATTCAAAATATATATATTGGAAAAGGGTAAATATATAATTTTGTGGATTTATAAAAGATTCTTTGAAAAGAATATATTTTTGGTTTAAACCCTAATTGGTGGAGGAAAAATAATAAATATTTGGATTTGGATGATAAAAATATTTTTGAAAAGGAAATATGAATTTAGAAACTTATTTTAATAAAAAGACCCAAATTTATTGAATTTAAAAGAAGAAATAAAATAAATATGGAAACAAATATTTTGAATAATAAAAAGTGGGGGAAAAGTTTGAAAATATATTTCTAAATTTAGTTTGGGAATATTAGAATTTATTTTGAATTTTTGGGTGAAAGGAAATAGAAATGGAAAATTAGGAATTTAATTCGGGAAAAATGAAAAATTACACTGTTCATGCGTCGCCACGTGTTCGACCGAGTCCCAAGGCCCTAGACCCCGTCGCGTGCGCACGCGCGCGTGTCGGCCACACTTTGTCGCCGCGTGTACCCGCGCGCGCCCGCCCGCTCCGTGCGCGCGCGCGCGCCGCGCGCCGCGTCACGCCCAGCCCCACTTCCCACGTGCACACCCGCCCGCGCACCGCCCGCACGCGCCGCTGCCGTGCCGACCCGCCCGCGTCGCTCCGCTGCCACGCGCCGCGTCGCCGCAGCCGCCGCGTGCGCCGTCGTCCTTGCGCCGCCCGCAGCCGCCCGTGCCGCGCGCCGACCACCGCTGCCCTCGCGCCCGCGCCCATGCCCACGCCACCCGTGCGCGTGTCGTGCGCTGCCTAGCCGCCCGGCCCCCCCTCGCGCGTGTGCCGCGCCGACTCGACCTACGCCCGTGCCGCGCGCCGACTCACGCCCGCGTGCACCACGTGCCATCGCGCTCTGTGCCGCACGCCGTCACGCCGCGCCGGCCCCCCCTTGCGTCCGCACCACGCTTCGCCGACGCCGCGCATGGTCCCCTCCGCGCGCCTATAAAAGGGCAGCCCGAGCCCTCCTTTCCCCTCACCTCACCGCCCGATCGCCCTCCCTCACTCTCGATTTCTTGTTGTTCCTTTTCCGCTCCCGCGACGAGGCCGCGCCGCCGCCGGAGTCCCCACCGCGTCGACGCCCCTCCCCCTCACCGGTAAACCCCATAGCCGCCCGTCCCGCGTCGCCGTCCTTGTGCATAGCCCTGGCTGAGAGAAGAGAGGAGAGGGAGAAGGGAGAGAGGAGTCGGGTAGAGAAAGGGGCAGAGGAAGGAGATGAACAGGAGGGGAGGGAAAGAAAAGAAAACAAAAAAAAGAGGGAAAGAAAGAAAAAAGAAAAAAAGGAGAGAAGTTTAGAAAAAAATTTAGGAAAACATTTTTGGGAAAAATATTTAGGAATTCTGGGGTAAAATATGGTTTTCTTAAATGAAATTTTTTAGGGATAATTATAGAGTAAATATTATATATATATATTAAAAGTTCGTTGTCACATAAATTAATTTAGGAATTAATTATAAGCTATTCTGTCCGTAAAAACACAATTGATTTTTTTATTGGATCTTATTGGATTTATTTGAATTCTAATCGAATTCAAATTGGATTTATCGCACGTATGATGAGTCCAAGGGAACTGTCGAGAACGTCGAAGACTCAAGCCAACAAGGTCACGAGCAAGGCAAGTCAACACATCCCTTTGAACATATTGATCCTACTTTACGAAATGATGTTGTTTTCAATTACAAATTGCATGCTATACACAAATGAGTACCTATACTTGATATACCCTGCCTTGATATTGAATACCCTTAGAAGTATTCTTTGTAACCCTCGATATGATACAACCGGAGGATATCTTCGGTAAAATGCTTAGCCACGCTTATACTAGATCCTTGCATACTCATGATTTTACAAAGAAGCCTCGTGCTTGGGCAACTATCTTTGGGAAGGTAGTTGGAATACGGCATGTGGAGACATGAGCGCCACATTGCCTAAAACATGATGAAATGAGTTTTTATGAAAACCAAAAAGGAAAAATCAACGTTTTTAGACTGGGGCGGATGGATGGATTTGGGTGGATTCCGGGAAAGGCTAGTACCGTCCCTGGTCAATTAAGGACCAAGCCATGAGACTACAACTTAGAATGAGCCAGTACAACCATACTTCTCGAATGGGTATAGACCTAGCGGAGTAAAGAACCGAGCGGAGGCAGTATCCTTGCGTAGTGGTTCAGGTGTAGGCGTTGAGGTAAGGGCCTACCGGTGGGGGCTCACCACTGGGGGGTGTCTGGACGAAAGTTAAGGGCCTACCGGCAGGGGGTGTACCGCTGGTTGGTACGTGGGCAGAGATCGGGCATGCGATCAACATGAAGAAATGAAGACATGAAGAAAAGGACATGAAGATGGAAAGTTCAAAGATAGAGCAATTCTTTCTCTTACCCCGGGAATGCCAGAACTCCTCTCACTGCTAGGAAATGACGGCTAGAGTGCATGAGGGCTTAAGTTCATGGAGCGGGTACTGCCAAAGTGAGGTTATCGAAAGGCTTTGCCGTGACCGTCCCATATAGAGGGATGTAAGCTTATTCAATGAGTAGTTGCGGAGTATGGGTAAAGTGTACATCCACTGCAGTGTGAGTAAATCAATCTATTCAAATAGCCGTGCTCGCCGTTAATGAGCGACGTGACAAGGTTTCTCCCGTGGCTAGACTCATAAATTTTAAAATAATGGGTGAGATTGCATAATGACATTATGTGTTTGGAAACCAACTTCTCTATCTGAGAGAAGGGGGAAGACATCCCCAGAAAACCATGACGAATCGGAGGCGGGAAGCTATCCTTGGGATCACAATGGATGGTGGACAGAACCGTCACCGACTTAATATACTATGTACCTAAAACTTGACCTGGCTAGATGTTAGGTTTGTGAAATGATTTGTGAAAATTGGCCTTGCGCAAATAAACCATAGCCATCCTTTGAATGACCCTATCATGTGCATCATTCCGTGTTGGCTTGCTGAGTATGTTGGGTACTCACCCTTGCTATACGCACAAACCTCCAGATGAAGGAGATGAGGAAGACCCGTACACATACTACCAGGAGGAATGGAGACAATGGAGCGCAATAGGTCTTAGCCCCCAGTCGTTGCCTGTAGGCGATCGACATGCCGCTGCATTCCGTCTGCTATCTTATCTAACTTCTGCTTTTGGTTGTATCCGGACCAGTAGGTCCTATATGTATTGGATATTGCCTTCGGGCCTATTATTGTAATAATTTCAATGTAAGACTATTCGTGCACTTTGCACCTGGTAATTCAGAACTGTATTCGTGGGTACCAAACTACTCGATCCAGGGATAAGGTACTATGAACACGAATGATTCCCATCCTCAAAAACGGGGGTCCACACCTGCTTGGCCACAAGACAACCTTAGCACAGCTGTTGTGGATGCGTGATTTGCGGTACCCCCCGGCCATCGACTTATCGGCGAGCAACTTCAGTGCATGAAAGTTAACATGGCCCAGGCGCGTGTGCCACAGCCACGCCGGGTCATCCAGACTCGCCAAGAGGGATACAGGGTGCGCCAGGGAGAGCTCAATTCAATACAGGCGGTTTGTAGTGCGCCTGACCTTCATTATCAGCCTCATGGGGTTTTTCTCGTACACCTCGAGTTCATCTTCATCCATCACCACCTTGTGCCCGGTCTCGGTTAATTGTCCCAAATTGACCATGTTGCTGCGTAGGCTAGGGATATAATATACCCGTTCAAGCAACCACTGATCTCCATTTTTGCATGCGAAAAGAATTGAACCTTTTCCCTTGATCTCCACCGATCTCCCATCACTAAAATGCACTCTTCCAGTGATGCTTTCATCGAGCTCTTGGAATTTTCCTCTGTCACCGATCATGTGGTTGCTAGCACCATTGTCCAGGAACCATGTGGCGGCCAGGCAAGTGTTGTGCTCAGCCACGAACAGCTCTGGCCAAACCCGGTCTTAATTCAGCAGCACAACCTCCTGTTGAGTCTGTCGTGGCAGCTCCTCTGAGACTGCAAGAAGGAGAGCAGGCTTAATGTCATCAGTTTGGGTGAGATGTGCTTCTTCTTTCTTTTTCGGTGCCTTGCATTGAGTAGAGTAATGCCCCATCTCGCGACAATTATAGCAACAAATGTGGCTCTTGTCACGCGCTGCACCACTGCCACCGGAGCCTCCTGCCCCGTCGGTTTTATGCATTTCACCATGATCACCAGTGCCACGGCCACGCCCGCAAGAACGCCCACCGCGCCCGCGATTCCCGCCGCCCGCAAGTACTCTGTTCTTCTGGGTCACCGATGGATCTCCACCGTGTTTCTTTTGGCGCGCCTCCCATTCTGCCTGAGTAAGGAGGCCTTGTCCGTGAAACCATCCAGACCGGGCCTTGTCCGAAGGCAAGGACTTGACCACCGCCCACACCTCCTCCTCAGTGAAGGGGGCATCCAGCCCATCGAGCTGCACCGGGCAAAGGCCTAGAGAGTGCAGATCAAGGACGAGGTCTTGTGGAACACTCGTCCCTAACACCGCAGTGAAATGGGAAGAGGCGAGCTCCTGAAGCTCGTCATGTGAGACAGCCAGCTGGTCCCCATCCTGAAGACGGGGGATGAAGTTCTTCCGCCTACGAGCGCGAGCGTGCAAGTAGAAGAGCTTGGTGTTGGCATCGCCTTCCTTCAGCCAGGTCAACCTCGAGCGCTGGCGAGCGACGGTGCCGCTCAAGCGAGGCAGGCCCAAGGCATTTGAAATTCAAGTCTCATCGCAGCCAAGGGGAGAGAGTCTGACTCTCTTGTGTGATGTCAAACCTAAGGATAAGCTCCGTTGCCAGTTGAAGTTGAAGACGGATGTCGCTGATGTGGCGGTCACTCCAACTCTGCAGATGTTTTGCCGTGTTGGTGAAGCACTAGGCCAAAATTTGAAGGGGGGAAGGTTGGCCGGAGGTTGCCATGCATCTTGCATGACTTGAAGGAAGCTGTTGAACTTGGGCCAAATCACCTCGAACCTGAAGTGGTGCGCACGCAGTGAGTCAACACAGGAGTGGAGAAGGAGGGCATAGTGGTTAGAAGCGGCGGAGAAGGCCGCTTGGAGGAGACAGGACGGAAAAAGCTCCTCCCAATCTGCCAAGAAAAAAAACACGGTCAAGCTCGACGAGCGTCGGAGAGTCACGCTCATTGCTCCAGGTGTAGCGGCGGCCATGGAGCGACCGCTCTTGAAGATCCAACTCGTCAATCAACCGACGGAAGCGGCCCATCATCCGATGAGCGAGGTTCAGATTGTTCTTATCTCGAGCGTCGAGGATGAGGTTGAAATCACCTACAGCGGCCCATGGGCCAGAGCGAGACGAACGCACTAGACGGAGCTTGTCTAGAAAAT
The DNA here is from genome assembly GCA_019925245.2 of Oryza australiensis. NCBI lineage: Eukaryota > Viridiplantae > Streptophyta > Magnoliopsida > Poales > Poaceae > Oryza > Oryza australiensis. The sequence goes on from JAIFGZ020000342.1 coordinate 3,772,429, forward strand.
GAAGCTTGTCTTGCTCCTCCTACGGTCCATAGACGACGAAAAGCCACCAGGGGGTATCATCAGAGAGGTGCCGAACCAAGGGAGTAAGAGAGAACTCCACGAGGTCAACATCCAACATGAACCAGACATCCATCCGCCAGGCAAGCAACACACCTCCAGCGTGACCAACAACAGGCACGAAAGAATAATCAAAACTGAGGCCTAGCATTTCCAAAATAGTGCGAGAAGGGACAACGTCCATCTTAGTCTCCTCAAGACAGAGAAGAGAGACTCGCTCCTCATGAACTACATCTCGAACCACATCCCTGCAAGCTCACGAGTTCAGGCCCCGCACGTTCCACACCAAGATGTTTTCATTACAAGAGCCCATAGAGAAAAGGAGCCCACAGAAAGGAAGGAAAAGAAGAGGGGAGGTGAGGGAGAAGACAAAGCAGGGGAGGACTCAACCATAGGCGGACAGCGTCCCAGCTGCCTATGCCGAAGGCAGAGAGTTGGAGAAGAGTGCTGAGAGGGCGATGACGTGGTCCTGTGAGAGGCGGTTGGCGAAGAGGGCGTCGAGGTCGGCCAAGGACTGAGCCAGGATCGGTCCCTCCTCAGGTGCCAATCCCAACTTGTGCAACAGGAGCTGTTGAGCACGAGTCAACGTGTGACAGGGGCCCGCTAGCATGGTCTGTGCCACAATCTGCTTGCTGCGCTTTGGCACACTCCGGATGGCCGCAACGGCAGGGGCCGGAGGCGGAGGGCGCAACGCTAGGGAGAGAGGCCTACAGCAGCCAACAAGAAACGCATGAAGTGCGACATTCTTCGCCACCGAGGATGGAAGGCGGCACGCCGGCGGTCGGCCGTCAAGACCCGGGCGAGCACCGGGACGTCGAATAGTGCCCCCCTCCTTAATCGTCAGAAGTGACCCAACCATGCCAAGCCAGGATGCACTGGTAGCGAGGGAGGCCCAGGCGACGCAGCAAGCCCAGCGTTGCTGCCAGCCCAGCTGGAAAGGCCTAGCACGCGTGGCCAGCACGGGGAAGATGGTCCAACCGCCACAACCTCGGCCTATGCCGGCTGGCCTTTCGCACGGAGGCCCGAAGGGGATGGCCCAGCCAGCGACGGCCCATCCAATCCCGGCCGAGAGGCTAAGCCATCCACAGCGGCCTTGGTCAGTGTCGGTCTGCGACACAGCCTAACCGACCAGAGTTGAGACGTCGGCTCAGTTAGCACGGCCTCAGCTAGCACCGACCCATCACGCGCCTCGGCCAGTGTCAGTGCGCGACACACAGGGCTCCTAGCCGGCCAGTCACGCACGTCTGGCTTAGTCCTCACGGCATCGGCCTGCGTCGGCCCATCACCCGCACGGAGGCCCAAGGAGGCAGACAGCCTAGGCGGGGGGAAACATGCGAGCAGCCTAGGAACGAAGGTCGGCCCAGGAGGAGACGCGAAGCCCAGCATGGCCTGAGACGCTCGGCACACGCCCTCTGACGCACGCACACTGGCGTTCACCCCGTGTCGCCCGTATCCGCAACATTCGCATCGGCCCCCGCATCCTCCATCGCCTCAGAGCGATTCTGCAAGGTCACGCCCATGTAGACCCTAGCGCACGCACCGACACCTGCATCGACACTTGCGTGTGCCCGCGCCCACAATTCGCCCCTGCGAACCACGCATCGGCCCGCCCGGGACCGTGCCAGCTGTCCACGCTCATGGGCTGCACGCCTGCCCGCCAATGCTGAGGAGGGAAATCGACCTGGGAATGAGCACCAACAACCCACAATAAGGGACAAACTCAGATGCCTGGAAAGCGTGGTCAAAAGGGGAAAGAGAGGGAAGAGAAAAGGAGGAAAGCGGCCGTGTCGCCCGGTCGAAGTGCAGCGCCGACGTCACCACAATGGTGACCTTTTGCACAGGGACCAGTGGTAGGGGAGCCAGCTTCGCCGCCGAGGCCAACGCGCCACCTGTGATGTTGCCCACGGCGTCGCTTGCCGTGCCGCCCGCGGTGACGCCAAACACGCCGCTCGCTGTGCTAGCCGCCACACTGTTGGCGGCGTCTATCGCCGCGATTCCCGCGTCGTCACATGTTGCGTCAACCACGACATCACGCATTGAGACGGCCACAACGTCGCCCGTGGCATCATCCGTGTCGGCGCACACGACACTGCCCACATCGCCGGCAGTGTTGCCCGCTGTGCCGTTCACGGCGTCGGTCGAGGTGTTCCCCGTGACATCGCACGCTGCATCGGTCGTTGCATCACGCGCTGAAACGACCACAACATTGCCCGTGGCGGCGTCAGCGACGGCACACATGACATCGCTCGTGGCGGCACTCACGGCCACGCTCGTAGGGGCCGGTAGTAGAGAGGATGGCCGCACGCCCCGCGCACGCCGGGCCTGACCACCGCCCTGTTCTCGAGGCCCAGGGCCACCATGACGCTTGCCGGCCTAGCACCGACAAGCGTGCCACCCGACGCCCTTGTGTCGTGACCACCTAATGCCCTAGCGCCGAGGCCGGAGGAATTGTCGGATGGCGGGGAGGGGTCTGCCGCAAGGGCGGCCGTAGCGACACGCTCCGAGTGCCGCATGTGGATGCGCACGCTGTACTGCAACAAGCAAGGAGGAACGGCCAGGATTGTCGGCTCCGAAATGAGGAGCAGGCGTTCGCGCGGGATGACGGCCGGGTTCGGAGCGAGGACGGTGATGCGAAGGTGGCGGAAATCGGTCGGCCTCCCGGCGCCGTCATCCATGGCGAGCAGACGGCAAGGGGCAATGAGGGATGCCGCTGTAGAGGAGTTCCACGCGTGGGCAGGGACTCCCTCCCAGTCTAGCAAGACCCAAAACGACAAGGACCACGCGGCCTCGACGATCAAGAATTTTTAGGCCGGCGTGGAGGTGGAGACGGGGAGCAAGCTAAAGGCCCTCCGCACCGATCGTGGGGGGGGGATTCACCTCCGTCGAATTTGGGCTCCACTGTGCGGAGCGCCGCGTCCACCGGCAGCTCACCGCCCCTATTCCCCACAGCAAAATGGGGTGGTGGAGCACCGAAACCAGAGCATCGTTGCTATGGCACGATGCATGCTCAAGGCAAAGAAGCTGTTGAGGTATTTCTGGGGTGAGGCCGTCAACACCGTGGTTCACATCCTCCATCACGTGCCGACATGCGCCCTCGACGGGGTGACGCCATACCAGGCCTGGCATGGCAAGCAACCGCCCGTGCACTACTCAAAGACATTCGGGTACGTCGCCCATGTCAAGAACACATGCCCCGGCTTGAAGAAGCTCGAGGATCGCAGCACTCTGATGATCTTCGTCAGCTACGAATACGGCTCCAAGGCATATCGCTTCTTCGACCCAAACACTGAGCATGTCATCATCTCCACAGACGCCGTGTTCGACGAGCCCGGGGAGTGGAACTGGGACAAATAGAGCAGCAGCGACGCCAACCCCAAGTCGTTCGTCGTCGAGTACTCTGAGGAGGTGGTCACCAGCGCAACAACTGCACGCGCGACTTCATCACCAACCCCAACACCGTTGCCCTCGCCGGTCCAGCACGTCTCACTGCCGCCCGCTGAAGACCTGGACCTCGATGACGACCACGATAATGAGGCGCCGCTGCGCTTCCACGCCATCGACGCCATCATTGGGGCGGCCTCAACACCAGGACTGGCGCAGCGTGTCCTCGACAACGAGCTCCATTTCACGTCCGTGGAAGAGCCACTGTCATTCGCTGCCGCAAAACGCGAGTAGTGCTGGTGGGCGGCCATGATTGAGGAGATGGATGCCATCACTGACAATGCCACTTGGGAACTCGTGGATCTGCCGCTCGGCCACCGTGCAATTGGACTCAAGTGGGTCTACAAGGTGAAGTGCGACGAGCTGTGCAACGTGGTCAGACACAAGGCACGGCTAGTGGTGAAGGGATATGTCCAGCGCGCCGACATCGACTATGACGAGGTGTTTGCGCGGTAGCACGCATGGAATCCGTGTGGCTCATTCTCACGGTCGCCGCACACAGAGGCTGGGAGGTCCATCATATGGACGTCAAGAGCGCGTTCCTCAACGGCGAGCTCAAGGAGGAGGTGTACGTCAAGCAGCCCGCTGGCTTCGTCGGCGGCGGTGAGGAACACAAAGTGCTTTGTCTTCGCAAGGCGATGTACGGGTTGAAGCAGGCACCCAGGGCTTGGAATGCCAAGTTTGATGCGACGATCGTATCACTTGGTTTCCAGAGGAGCAGCTCGGAGCACGGCGTGTACACGCGCACCAAGGGGGCGTCCCGACTCATCGTCGATGTGTATGTCAACGACCTCATCATCACTGGCCATGACAACAACGACACTGCTACGTTCAAGGTCGAGATGAAGACAGCTTTCCGCATGAGCAACCTCAGGCTGCTCTCCTACTACCTTGGCATCGGGGTGACACAGGGCACCGACGGGATCACGCTTTGGCAAGCGGCATACACGGAGAAGCTTCTGGAACTCGTCAGCCTCAAATACTGCAACCCCGCGCAGGCACCCATGGAGCCACGGCTCAAATTGAGCAAGGTGAGCACTACACCTACCACCGATCCCACGAGTATCGGTGAATCATCAGAGGATTGCGGTACTTGGTGAACACCCGGCTAGACATCGCGTTCGTCGTGGGATTCCTGAGCTGTTTCACCTTACGACGGTGAAGCGCGTGCTATGGTACGTCGCTGGAACGCGCGGTCATGGTCTACACTACGCCAGAGGAAAAAAAATGAGGTGGAGCTGCTGGGCTACAACGACGCCGATCACGCTGGTGACATTGACACTCGAAAGAGCACTACTGGCGTTGTCTTCTTCCTCGGTGGGAGCCTGATCACTTGGCAATCAGCCGAGCAAAAGGTTGTTGCTCTGTCTTCCTGTGAGGCAGAGTACATCGTCGTGGCCACCGTGGCATGCCAGGGCGTCTGGCTAGCTCGTCTACTAGCCGATCTCATCGGTGACGAGATAGGAGCGCCGAAATTGCTAGTGGACAACCAGTCTGCCATCGCTCTCACCAAGAACCCCGTCTTCCACGACCGTTCGAAGCACATCGACGTCAAGTATCACTACATTTGGCAGTGCGTCGATGGGGGCAGGACCGTCATCAGTTTCGTCTCCACGGAGAAACAGATCACGAACATCCTCACATAGGCGCTCAGGCGTGCATGCTTCCAGGAGCTACGCGTGATGATCGGCGTCAAGAACTTCCCAGGTGAATCGATCAAGGCTTAGGAGAGAAAATTGTTGGAGCTTAAACCTCGATCGAACACCTTGTATCTAGGATTTAGTTTCCTTCCCACGTTTTCAGTTTTTCTGTTGCGCCCCTATTTTGGCGCCAAGAGTCGAGCCCGTCGCACGTTCGCGGCATGGGCATGTTTGTAAGCTTCGTGTGATACTGGCGATGATCATGGGATGGCGTGGCCCGGTAGATGCGCAAGGAATGCACTTTCTAACCTCTGTTTTCTATAAATTGTGATCGAGTAAACAAAAATCACTGCTGGTTTTGGAGCGGGACCAAATTCCTTGTGTTCATCTATGTTCTTCATGTTCCAGTGAAATTCGAGTGCGTTTCAGGGTTCAACAAATTGATCTCCGGTGAGTGTTCGTTCGGTTGATCGACGACACAATTTGAGCCACAGCTCCTTCGTCCCAAGCGTGTTGCGGCAACCCTTCAAGAGAGAGCTTGGTGAAGAATTGCAGCTTGGTGCTGTGAGCCTGCTGTCGCCTATCCCATGGCTTGAAGGAGATTGGAGCTCCCTTACAAGAGACTTCTTTGGAACGGCCTAAGACCCAGTCGCGGTCTCTAGCGTTCTGGAACATGACAAGATAGTCTTCAGGCACAGTGACCTCGACGCGTAGGTTGGATAGCAGCACGCCGTAGTCTACGACCACCGGGAGCAACTCCTGAGGCGAGATGACTGGCCGCGTGCCCAGGACCGTGGCTAGTGACGGCCAAATGGGCCGTGCTCAGGCAGGCCGGCCCTGGCACGTGAGCCACTGTAGCGGCACGGCACGGCACGACCCAAGAGGCAAACGGGTTGTGCCGACACGCCCCGAGCAGCCGTGTCGTGCTTGTGCCGGCGGCCGAGCCCACGGGCCGGCACGGCACGACACATGCACTGTAGCGGCACGGCACGGCATGGCCCGCTGCGCGGTAGGGGTCGAATCGGCAGCCGAAGCGTGGCGAAAAAGCAGAGGGTGCGCGCAACGGCTCTTCTGCGGTCCAATAGGAGCACGCCACGTGTCCCCTAACGGCTATATGGCTGTTTAAATTTGAAATTAGCCGTTGGAGACCAAAAAAATCATAAAAAAATTGCAAAAAATCTAAATTTTGCCCTATAAATAGGGCTTGAACCCCACCATTTCTCCTCACCCCTCACTTCTCATTTTGTGCTCTCAAGTGCTCTAAAGTTCTCTCTTTTTCTCTCAAGTGTCCATTTTTTGATTTTGATAAAATTTACTCAAATTTTGTCAAAAATCAAAATTAGTTTCGTAGTTCAATAGTTTGATCGGAAGTTTGAAGTTCCCGCAGTTGGAAAGATGTAAGTAATATTCAAATTTGTGTATTATTTGTATTGTGTTTGTGAATTCAATAAATATTTTACAATTTGTATATATCGGTTTAAATTTTCAGAATGGATCCGAACTATCCATACCAGTCACGTCTTTCACTTTGGGTGATTTCGACCCCAACTACATGCCAGGGTTTGAAGATGCCTCCGGATTGGCTCCAACTCCACCATCTGTGGAGGAGGTACCAGTTTAGACGGCTACGGTGGCTTCGGAAGGATTATCTTTCGGATCCGTGAGCGGAAGTGTTTCGACACGCACTGGCCCGAAAAGATCGAGAACCTCCGGTGTGTGGCAATACTTCGACGAGATAAAGGAAACAGCCCTGGACGGAAGGGAGGTATCGAAAGCTCGTTGTAGAATATGTAGGCAAATGTTATCTGCTCGTGATTCTGCTGGTACAGGTCATCTCAAGCGCCATACGGAGTCGTGTGCCAAGAAGCAAGGAATACAACTCTGGCAACAGCAACTTATGCTAAACCCGGATGGTATGGTACATAGTTGGGAGTACGATCCCATGGTTGCTCAGGAATCTTTTGTCCGGTTAATCGTCAAGCAAGATTTATCCCTGAACATTGGAGAGACTCCTGATTTTGAACAATACATTCAGCAATCTCATAACCCTAGGTTTAAATCTGTGAGTAGGCAAACAATAACTAGAGATTTAGAGAATGTTTATCAGAAGGATTCAACTGCACTTAAGGAACTGTTTAGTACATGTACTTTCTCTGTTAGTGTTACTTCAGATATATGGAGTAGTAAAGCTAGACAGATTATCTTAGCGTTGTTGTTCATTTTATTGATGATGATTGGCAATTACAAAAGAGAGTTTTAGGGCTTAGGTTAATAGATGTCTCATATACAGGAGAAAACATAGTTGAAAGAATTAGGAAAGTAATTGATGAATTTAATCTTTGCGATAAGATATTTCTTTGTCACCCTAGATAATGCATCTGCTAATTCTCGGGCTATGGAAATATTACAACCTTTATTTTGTGTTTATGCTCAATCTTTTCTACTCCATCAGCGTTGTGCATGTCATATAATTAATTTTATTGTTAAGACTGGCATGAAAAGGGTTCATAATCATATTGATGCTGTTCGTCAAGCAATCGCGTGGTTAACTGCTTCGAACCCACGGATTGGTGCGTGGAAGAGGTTTTGTCATGCGGCCGGTAAGAGAGCTCATAAGTTTGCCACCGATGCTGAGCATCGGTAGAATTCAACGTATTTAATGTTAAAAGTTGTTTTACCTTATAGTGAATTACTTACGGATTTTGTTCAATCACATGGTGGCCTACAAAACAGTGACGGGTCGCCAATATTTTAAATATTGGAAAAATATACCTATGTTGTACACGTTTGCTTTTGCTTTGGATCCTAGGTGCAAATTAAGGGGATTGTCTGCTATTTTATCACTTCTTGGTGATACTGTAGGTGTAGATTATAGTTCTTTTTATACTGAGGTTAGGGGTAAATTATATGAAGTTTTTGGAAGATATGAACTAAAGTTTCAGGGAGTTCGACAGCAGAGACCCCCCTCCTATCCCCACTACAGGTAAGAAGAAGATACAGTGGGGTAGGATTTGGGGTGGATCGTCTTCAAGCCAAGGTGGTGGCAGTTCGTCGACTACAAGTGGAGACGGCTCTCCGCATGGTGTGGCCGAAGAGTTGTCCGGTTATTTGGACAGCGACGCCATCCACCATGAAGCACAAGACTTTAACGTTCTCGGGTGGTGGAATGACCACAAGTTAGCATATCTCGTGCTTTCAAAACTAGCACGGGATGTGTTGACGGTGTCCGTCTCGACGGTGTCGTCCGAATCGGCTTTCAGTTTATGCGGCCGTATCATCGAAGACCGGAGGACGAATCTGAGCAACGATCACGTCAAAATGCTACTAAGCGTTAAAGACTAGGAGCTTGCTCGACAACATGCCCAATACACTGCGGACAACAATAATTGGCCGCCCAGTTCGAGCAACTCTACCTAGATCCAGACCAACCCCAATAGAATTTTGTTAGAAGTAGTTCGACCTTTGAATGTACTTTCTTTTCTTTGTCATGGTTTTCTCAGTTTTCCCTATAAATTTTTACATGACAAAGTTTTTAACAGGCAGCATGTATCATTATATCCTATAATGATATAAACATCAATAAAAGTCAATACTATTTTTAACAAATTCTTTTCAATATTTTCGTAAATGTGGATTTATCTTTAACATTACTAAGTCATTATTTTTCGAAAACTTTAATTTTTAATTTTTAATTTTTAAAACTTATGTGCTTGTTTTTTAAAAATTGCACTGTACATAACGACCCATGGGCTTGGCCTGACCCGTGGGCCATTGACGTGCCGTGCCGACACGGGCACGGCCCGGCTCCCCACGTGCCGTGCTTGGGCCGGGGCTAGGCACGTGGACCGGCACGACACGACCCGTTTTATAAAACGGGCCAAACGGGCCATGCCAAGATGGGCCGTGCCGGCACAGTCTCATGCCGTGTCGGGCCGGACCGCTCGTTTGGCCGTCTCTGACCGTGGCTAGGAGGCCCTGCCGCTCGAGCATCACCTCGTTGGCAACCATTCGCGGCGTCCACGAGACTCTGCAGTGCGCACGGCCTGGGGCGGAGCTCGGGTTCTCCAGTTTGCCAGTCTTCCATCAGGCGCGGAGGTTGGTGCGCACTGATCTGGAACCCCGCGATTGCACCGTCAGAGGTCAACTCAACCAACTCCGCGGCCCGCGACACTCCTTTCCCTGCCGCCTGCTCCGCCGCGCTCCTCAACGCCTTCTCGGGCTCGCCGCCAGCCGTTCTTGCACTTGTAAGTAGCACGCGCCGACCTGCCGCTGCGGGAGGCCTGTCGCGAGTGCTCGACGGCCGGACCGCCTTACCACCTCCCTCGCCGGGAAACTGCGAACACTTTCTTTCCACTCCTTCCTTCCTCCCGGCGTGCTGCCTTACACGACCAAGCGAGGTGGCCCGGGTACCAGCAATTATAGCACCGGACTTGCCTGAGGCAGGTGTGGCCTTCTGGTGTCCTAAACCAAGGCAGTTGAAGCAACGGCCCTGTATCCAACGGGGGATAGTCTTGAATGCTGCCTGCTCACTGTCGGGAAGTGGGTGGCCGCTGCGCTAGGTCGCCATGAATGCGGTCTCCCTCTGCGCCGGACCTCGGTCCATTGTCCTCCTTCATCATCTGTTTGAGCCATGGATCTTGCTGCTCCTGCCACTCCGGTGCGAACCACGTCGCTCCAAGAATGCTGCGCGGACCGCGACATGGAACGAACCTGAAACGGCGCTTAGAAAGGTGGTCGCCGGCGCGGAAGAACCCTCGCCCTCGCCCTCTCAAAATACACCAATTACTCTCTCAAGTAGCTGTTTCAGAATCATAAATCTTTTATATTTTTCTTTTGGCTCGCGCGGTTGCTTTAGCGAGAAATGAGACACACAAAAAGTGGATAACTTGAGATCTTCGAAGGCGGGATCGAAAGAGGAAGAAAAGAGGGCCAAGGAGCAGTAGGCATGGGAGCATGAAGGAAGACTTAAGCCCCTCTCCAATCCTCACATGAGATTGGAGATGGAGATATGAGTTTTCCTGATGCCTCCCAAGCTTATTGTTCCTTGGTGCTCCTTCCTCTTCTTCCATTTGTCTGCAAAATATATGAACTGCATGCATAGCCTGGTGTGTTCTTGTTCCTCGTAGTTCATTCATTCAATCTGTTGGTTTGTTTCAGTATTTTCTTTGTTTTGTTCCTTTGGAATGTTTTCTTGCATAAACTAAGGATGGTAGATTGGCTTATTGGCTTTGGCTTTAGTGTGTAAATATTCAGTCTGCTGATATTATCTGATATGACCTCGCTTCAGAGTTCCGACATCTCTTCAGAGTTCCGACAAGTAAAAACACAATCATGACAAATGATAGCAGTTAGAGAACAGTAGATACATCAGAAAAAGAATGAGAGCAAACTAAAATTCCAACTTTGAATCACTCTGTTCATGACTAATGTCCCAACTTTCAATCTGCAGTAGAGAACAGTAGATACATCACAAAAAAAACATGAACATATTCCTGAACTCTGAAAGACACAAAGGAAGAAGCAGTCACGCAGGTGGTGAAAATTTATGGCATCAGATTGCTAACTGCTTGTCGTCATATATGATATATCCACCACTTAACAATAGATCAATACACATGATTCTAACATCATTCACTCTGTTCTTGCATTCTCACACATCTGGATCACTACATGGACCTGAAGTTCTAAACAGCATCTCCATCTTTTTTTTCGTCTTCTTCCTCCTTGTGTGAATCTCTCTGGTTGTGTCCATTCCACATGCTGTCAGAAACTCTTCCTCTCTGAGAAGAAGCAAGAATCCGGAGATAGCCCTAGCATTTCCAGTCCCCAAAAATACAGAATATTTTTATAGAAGGGACGCAGGATGACAGCGTGATTACTCGGTTACTCTCCTTAGGCTTGCAGGGAGAGGATAGTAGGTGTTCAGTCTAAGCTGGTCCATCATTTGCTGACAACTCTCAGGCAAGAAGAACGCATGATCATGAGCTCATTGACATCGACTATGAGTTGATTAGTATGTTCATCTTGGGGACTTAACAAGATGAATCTGTATAACCTACTGTCACTCTGTCAGATGTCAATTTGTAATTTGTACTTTTGTAATTTTCTCCCTAAATCTTAATGAAATCGGTTGGCCTTGTCTTTGTCTTACCAGCCAAAAAAAAAGAGTATGTTAATCGGAGTTCAGTCCCTAAAAGTCAAAGATGTTAAACATGGCATTGATATATGGATGACATTTTGTCCTACAATGTTGTTTGTTCTTGTAAAGAGATTTACTAGGTGGACATTTATAATCTGCTCCAGTGGTGCTTTAGAAGTGAAGTGTAGAACAAGGTTCTTATTCTGAAATCCAGCAAAACTTGTCAGACGAAGCCTCTGAAGAAAGGTTGATACTGTCACTCAAACATTTTGGATGTTAATATCACTTCTAACATGGCAACTTCACCACTTTATCCTGAACATTTAAGTTTCCAAGACAGTGCAGTACCCAGAAGTGAGATTGATAGCACTGCAGTTTCATTCCTTTTTACCTTTCTCCATGTATGTATAGGACCAAATCCATGCTTAGATATTCAATTCTCGGTGATTACTCTGTCAGACAGAATTAGTGCCTTTAAGGTTGCAGTGTATGTATTGCAATTTGCTACTGATTCTTAATAATTGAGACAGTGCCTACAATGCAACAAGCACTATGAGTACAAGTAACAGGTAGTATTTTTCATTCAAGAGTAACATATGTGATAATCTATCCTACCTTCCTCCTGTATTTATGGAACATTTGCTATGTATTCAGAAAAGAACGTGCAATGTTTGAGAGGATACACTCTGAATTCAGATACACTTTGACTCTATCTCCACTTTGAATTCTTATACTGAAAACACCAAGTGACTTGCATGGTTCTTGTTTCTTGTCCATTATGTCAGTCAGCTTTTTAGATGTATAGTATCCAGAAGATCTCATCCCTGCAGATGTTTTACATTGACTTGTACAAGTTCCATGGCTACAAAAGATGCCATTCACTTCAATGCCCTATTCTGCACCATCTACCAGATTCAATTCATTTATTCTTCACAGCCCTGCACTGCAGGTCTATATATACTCCAGAACCCTGAAGAAAATGTTCAAGAGTTCAGGCTTAGTTCTGAAAGTTCTAGTAGCTGTGTGCCAAAGAGGGTGAGCCAGGAAGAGGAATAGAGACTCTAAGAGCAATAAGAATGGGAACATGAAGGAAAGCCAAATTAAGCTCTAACCCCTGGAGTTGGAGATTTGGTCCGATGATTTTCCTGATGCCTCCCATTCCTACAGTTCTTAGGTGTTCGTTCCTCTTACTTTTGGCTAACACCAATTTAATAGAGAAAACAAAATTTATCGAGGCCCACATTTGGAAGGAAGCTTTGATAGTGAGTAGGGAAGAGGAAGAAAGAGGGTCTAAGAATGGTTGGAATGGAAACATGGAGGAAACCTAAACCTTTTGTTTCCATTTCAGACAGTAGAGGTGGAATTTTGGCTTCAGTGTTTCCCAATGCCTCCCATTCCTATTATTCTTAATCACTCCTTCCTCTTCCTTTTGACTTGCTCAATTGTTTCAGCAGAGAAAACAAAACAAGGGGACATTGGCTGACATGATATTTTAGAGTGAATCATGAAGAAGAAAGATAGTATGTAGGTCATATGAACATAAAGGATTGGGCTCTAATATTTCTCATCTAGCCTTTCAGAAAAGATGGTTCAATTAAAAAAACTGAGAAAAATCCTGCATTCAAAAACCTATCTGAAAATTCCACACATTCTCCACTAGTTTGAAACCGTATGCATATCTGGTAACATCTAATGAGACATAAGTTTCTTTGAACCATGAATGGTGCATATTCATCACTAGTACTTCTGTGGTGAGATCCCATAGTCAAGATAGATGATGGAGCAAAAATACACCTAATGTGACTAAGCAGCTTCGCACAGAGACGTCCATGAATGAAGTTTAATTTACACTGCACACTATATATCATTTATATATATCAGCACTTAGCAGTAAGCAGCTAAAGATGCAAAATGGACAAGTACATATATTAGCATCTATTGCGCATTTTAACTTCCAGTCAGAACTTAGAAACAGAACGGAAGTACCTAATATATGCCTCTCGCCAAAACTGAAACAAAAACATTTGAGTAAATTAATCTCTCTTAAACCTTTCCAGAGGCGACAAGATGCTCTTCAGGATTTCTTCATTTCATTGTTCTTCCGGCATTCGAATTACTTGACACCTCTGACGCATGGCTGAAGGCCTGAAAACCAACATGTACTGAATGAATCAATGCATACAGCGGAACAGGGAAAATTAAGGAAGTTTTACTGGGCTTCTCATGATCACGGAAAAAACGAAGAAAACATCGAGAAGTGTTTTCACTTTCTAGTTCATGATTTTTCTCTACTTTTTTTTTAAAAAGTAGTTCATGATAGTTTCACCGTGTATTAATCAAATGGATCATCATGGAGGTTTATTTGTTCATTTATCTGCTAAAGCTTTGAAATATGCTTTTAATAGGAATTTAGTAAGATCAGGGATGTGTCGCTGGTTTCCGACTATTTGAGAATGTGTTAGAGGGCACATTTGCAGGTGTGTGAGTGTGGTGTGGCTTGTGTATGCGTCTACCGTGTAATCGCAAAAAAGAAATGTGTTTCTTTCATTGCATGTCTCTCTGCTTGCATTTTATTATGTAGAGCACAGAACTATGCTTACACGATAGGACAGTATAAGTATATATGTACATTTTGGTTTTGCTTTTTTTTAGCTCCTATGGAATTGGAATATCTCTTATCAGGGTTGTTTCTTTGAAACAGTTCATGTCTTAAGTACCTTGTATTATGTTTTATTTTGTGCTATCAAAAGTGGTTATTTTCACTGCAATGTTTTTTGTCTATTATTCGGAATTCATCCAAATTTCTCTATCTATCATCATTCTTGTAATCTACCCATAATCAGGACCCCTGACTTCAGCTAAATAAGACAGCATCTGTTCTCTTGCTCTTTATTGCCATCTTTTTCTCAAACCATCTGAAGGAAAGGCCCTTTTCTTCACCCAACTGTCCCCTATTATAATACCAACATGTGCCCTTCTGGATATGGGTAATAAGATCATCTCCACCCAGCATGTGCTGCCCCACTGTCATTGACTGTAGGTCAAATTGTGCACCATGCTTCATGCCATTGTTTGCACTTTGCACTACATGTCTATAAATACCTTGGAGCTGGAGCACTTGAACAATTCAGCCTCCTGGTTAGAGAGTTTTAGGAGGAGTAAGGGTGAGCGAGGAAGAGGAAGAAAGAGAGAGCCTAAGAGCAGTAGGAATGGGAACATGGAGGAAAGCCTAAAAATCAAATTTTCTTCCTTCAGCAATGGAGGTAGAAATTTGGTTTGGTTTTTTCCTGATGCCTCCCATTCCTATCGTTCTTAAGCACTCCTTCCTATTCCTTTGGGCTCACGCAATTGCTTTAGCGAGAAATCGGACACATTTTGGATAGTTTGAGATCTTCGAAGGCGGGATCGGAAGAGGAAGAAAAGAGGCCAAGGGGCAGTGGGAATGGGAGAACTAAGGAAGGCTTAATCCCACTCCAATCCTCACATGAGATTGGAAATGGAGATATGAGTTTTCCTGATGCCTCCTAAGCCTATCGTTCCTTGGTGCTCCTTCCTCTTCCTTTTGTTCGCAAATGTGAACTTGATGCGTAGCTTGGTGTGTTTTTGTTCTTCATAGTTCATTCATCCAATTTGTTGGTTTGTTTTCGTATTTTCTTTGCTTTGTTCCTTTGGTTAGTTTTCCTGCATAAGCAAAGGATGGTGGTTTGGTTTACTGGTTTTCACATTACAGGGTAACAATTCATTCTACTGATTTTATTATCTGATATGACCTCTCTTCAGAGTTCAGACAAGTAAAAACACAATCATGACAACTAGCAATTACAGAACAGTAGATAAATCAGAAAAAGAAATGAGAGCAAACAAAAGATTCCAACTTTCAATTACTCTGTTCATGACCAAATGATAGCAAACCAAGAGCAACTTTCAATCACTCTGTTCATGAATAATGAAAGCAATGGTAGCAAACTAAGGTCCCAACTTTGAATCTGCAATAGAGAACAGTGTACATCAGAATAAAGAAAAAAAAACATGAACATGTCTCCCCGAACTCTTGAAAGAACGCAAAGGAAGCAGCAGTGGTGAAATTTTTTGGCATCAAACTGGCATCTGCTTGTCGTCACACCATGAGCAAGAGAGCAACACACATGATTTTATATCACTTCGTTCTTACATTTTCAAACACATCTATATCAGTAGATGGACTCATCGCCATGAAGTTCTGAAGATTAATGTTTCCCCCTTTTTCTTTCAGTTCTATACACAGAAACAGCAACTTTGACACGCCACAACACAAGCATGATGGCTAGCAATGAAAAGGCCAGCCTCCAGGACTGTTTGGCTGACTTTGTGGGGCCAGTATTCAAGTACACGTATGTAGGGGTTAATTGTCCAGTTGCTAGTGAGTACATCAGGCTATAATAAAGACCTGAAGTTGTATGTAGGTGGGTATGAAATGGAAATGAATTAAACCTGATCCCCTTCCTACTGTTCTTCCTCCTGGTTGTCTATCTCTCTGTTGCGATCAAGAACAAGATCGATAGGGGAGAGCTGATGAATTCAGGTCTCCATTCCACAGGCCGTCAGAATTTTTCCCTCTTTGAGAAGCAGCACGAAGCCGCGAATCCATCATGGGAGATAGCCGCAGGATTTCCTGTCCAATACACGACATTTTTGTAGAAGAAACTCATGATTATTGCAAGCGTGATTACTCGGTTACTCCCTTGGCCTTGCAGCATTGCAGGGAGAGAATAGTATGTGTACATTCAGTCCAAGCTGGTGCTAGTCCATCATCATCTGCTGGCAACTCTCGAGTAGGAAGAATGTATGATGATAACTTGATGAGCTCATTGACATCAGTTATGAGTTAATAAGTATGTTCATTTATCTCAAAAAAAAGATTAGTATGTTGATGTTCATCAGAATTAAGTCCCTGAAAGTCAAAGATATTATGCATTTACCAATGCATGCATGATGATGATGACGATGTTTTGTTTTAAACATGTTTGATCATGCGAAGAGATTTACTAGGTGGGATGCATAATCAGCTCCTGTGGCTTTGGTGCTCTAGAAGTAGAAAAAATGCAGTAGTGTAGAACAACGAACGAAGGTGCCTATTCTGAAATCCAGCAAAATTTGACAGATGAAACCTCTGACGAATTGAAGGTTGATACTGTCAGACAAACATTCCGGAAGTTTATATTGTTAGAATTGATCTCCTCTCGTTGGGCCCAACGGCCCAACGGGGATCCTTGACCGCGCCTGATCGGGGCATCCAGCCTCCTATGGCTGGTGGGCCCCTGTCGCCTGCGTCATATAAAATGGGTGAGGGCCGGGGCGGCACACGACACGAGGACCGCTGCCGCCGTCAAGCCTCACCCACAAACCCTAGCCGATCCACGGCGGGCGCAGA